>JAULUF010000052.1:23435000-24878750 GCA_031834385.1 Semotilus atromaculatus
TGTGACTGCGGGGCTCTGGGGGAGATGGGCTGATTAACATGGATGGACTGATGTCAGCAAGGCTTTCTCCGTTGGCCTACATGGAGACTTTAGCGGACGGCCTGAAATAAATATCCCCTGAAGTGATGGAACGTGTATGACTGTGCATATCAAGACTGGACAGAAATATAGAGCAAATGTTTTTAACGAGCATCTCACTCTTTAGGCCAGTTCACACTGCAATGACAGACTGCTACTAGACACTTTGTCTGGGTTTGTAGGATCAGTGCGTTACGTCTGTCGGTCTCTCTCGCCTCGCGTTTTCGCAGATTGAACGTGATGAGTCGCCGTTGTCTGGGAATTTCTGGGAAGTGACGTATTGGAATCTCACTATTGTGTGCGTTGGTTGTGCAGTGTGAATTTTCGGTTTCACTTTATTTTGATGGTCTCTTTAACACATTCTGTTGTCTAGCATTGCCCCTACACGTCTACTAACTCTCATTAGAGTGTTAGTAGAGCATTAGTAGACTGGTAGGGTTAGGTTTAGAATAAGTTGACATGTAGTTGAAAAGTTACTTATAGTCAGTAGAGTGTCTTTTGGAGGACCATCACAATAAAGAGTTAACAGATATTAAGCAGACAGTCTACTCTAATGAGAGTTAATTGACATGTAGTTGCAAAGTTACTTAAAGTCAACAGAATGTTCAAAAGGGACCATCAAAATAAAGTGTTACCGAATTTTCTTAAAAAGTTTTTCTTTACAAAAAATTATAGAACCCATAAAGTTTATAGAACCTTAAAGGATTCTGTCAGGTGCTTTATCTATAGAACCTTTTAGGTGTTCCCATCACGGGATCATTTAGTATCATTTAATTCTATTGTTTGAATTATTATTTTTTTAATGTTAATAAAGTTTTTGTGAATTAAGCAGCTCGTAAATATACTTGATCACTAGAAAAAAATTATATATAACCCATTAATCAAACATTAGTAGTAGTAGTAGTAGTAGTAGTAGTATTTATTTCTTCGGTCATTTTGAACAATTTTATCTTAGGTCATATATAATTCAAAAAATCCTGTACATTATACAATGAAAAAAACAAACATAAAACAATTAAACAAATAGAGAAAGAAAAGAAAATTTAAATACATTAGAAAGATAAATACAAAGTAAGTAATCATTTATTAATCATTATGCAATCATTTAATACATTTATCTTTACCCTAGTGAAATAAACCTAATGTATTATATAAAAAATATGGATGTCTGCCTTTACATGCATAAACTTTAATGACATCCCATTCGTAATCCGTAGGGTTTAAGATGGAGTTGACCCAACTCTTTGCTGCTATAACTGCTTCAACTCTTCTGGGAAGGCTTTCCACAAGGTTTAGGAGTGTGTTTATGGGAATTTGTGACCATTAGCGTATTTGTGAGGTTAGACACTGATGTTGGACGAGAAGGCCTGGCTCACAGTCTCCACTCTAATTCATCCCATAGGTGTCCTATCGGGATGAGGTCAGAACTATGTGCAGGCCAGTCAAGTTCCTCCACACCAAATTAGCTCATCTCTACACCTGGTAAAAAAAGAAAAAAAAGAAAGAAAAAAAGCCAAGTATACTTGCTACCAGACTAATTATAAGTACACTTCAAGTTTGTTAATGATTAGTCAACTTGAAGTGTGCCATTTTGAAACAACAAATTGTTTGTTTTACTAAGTATATTTTAGTTGTAATTAAATTGTAGTAAAGCATAACTTTAAGTGTATTTAGTGTACTTTTGTGTACTAAATTTGAACAACTTCAAGTATTCCTAGTATACTTGAAGTGTATGCCTGTGTAGGGACTAATTACATGCTTGATTAGTGATGTTAAAGTGTACTTTATTTGTGTTACAAGTATAAATTCACTGTCTTCAAAACATACAAGCAATTTACCATATTATTTTTGGCGTTTTCACCTTTTATTAGGACAGGACAGCATCTAGACAGATGAGAGAGAGAGAGAGAGAGAGAGAGAGAGAGAGAGAGAGAGAGAGAGAGAGAGAGAGAGAGATTTGCAAATAAAAAGTATAGGCTCATTAATACCTTTGGCTTATTCCAAATACTGCAAATTGCATACTTTGTCTTCAATAACAAATCTACATTATTAGATTAATAAAACGTAGCTATACTTCGTACAAAATACTAGTGTATACTATGTATTTTGAAAGTATACTTTCAACGCATTGTTACAACAATCGTTTACAGCACACCCAGTTATACCCAAAATAATTTTTTAATATAGTGCAAATAAATACAATTTATTTTCACTTCAAGTATGTTTTTCTAAAATATATTTTTAGAAAATATACTAAAGTACAATTATTTTAAAGTGTGTTAAAAGTTGTATTGTGAAAATAGGTAAAAGCATGATGCTAATACTTTTAATATATTTAAAGATAGTAAATTTTTTGTTAGTACATTTGCAATGTACAGGAAAAAGGGACTATATTTCAAATACAATAATGTATACTTTTGAATTCTTTGGAACACTTGAATTCAATGATTTGGAGAGTTGTCTCAATACTTTTGGCAATATAGTATATTTACTGACATGTCGCTTGACACTTACTGATATAAATGTTATAATTTTGGAGTACTTCTTTATTGCACAATGCACATTTCTTAATATTAAGCCTAACATGTGTTTTAATCTCACTATTATTAAGGATAGTATGATCTATAATATAATTATTTAAATGCAAGATATTAGTATACTTGCAATAGTTCCACTTTAACATAATCAAATATACTTAAGTACATATTTAGTTGGACCTCAGCACTTTTTCCGGATAACTAAAATGCATTAAGTACAATTAGTTGTTCCAATTTAGTATATCAATTTAGTATACTAAAAGTACAATTGCAGGATATTTAAGATATTTACATACTGTAGATATAAATGTATTTGTTATATACTTGGCATAAAATAAATGTATTTCAAATACAAGCCACCTGAGACACTTTTTTTTTTTTTCTTCATGTCATTACATTGGTTAGAGTAGAACATAAGAGACAAATCCTCAGGTCTTTACACTGGCTCCCAGTTACATTTAGGATTGATTTTAAAGTATTATTACTGGTATATAAAGCATTCAATGGCCTAGGACCTCAATAAATTGGAGATATGCTCATTGAATATAAACCCAACAGATCACTCAGATCATTAGGATCACGTCAACTAGAAATACCAAGGGTTCACTCTAAACAAGGAGAGTCCGCTTTTAGCTACTATGCTGGAACCAGCTTCCAGAGGAGATCAGATGTGCTCCGACAGTATCACATTCAAATCCAGACTCAAAACACTTCTGTTTAGCTGTGCATTTCCTGAAGGAGCACTGTGCCACTGTACGTCCGACTGATTGCACTTTATTTTATTTCCTTTTTATTCTAAACTGTTCTTATTTCTTTTGATTATTTTAATTACTTCGACCCAAAGCACTTTGAATTACCATTGTGTATGAAATGTGCTGTATAAATAAACTTGCCTTGTCTTGCAAATGAACAAAAAACAAACATATATAGGCAAAAACAAAGATTTTTTTTTTTTTTTCATTCATCTTCATTTTTAGGTTTCAGGATTTTTTTTAACCAAACTTTGTATAAAGATGATTCTCAGCTATAACGGAATTACTTGAAATACCATTTTACTTTATACATTATGTGGGTAAAATGACCATGGGTCTCATTCAATACATTTTGCATATTAATGTGTTCTTGGGGCAATATGTGATGATTGTAGTGAGACTGGTGTCCTCTACAGTGGACATGTATAAAAAGCAATGCCCTGTTTTGTAACAGAAAGTCATTCTAAATTAGAAACCCCATTATATTTTCCAGAGATATTGATTTTTGGAAACATTTTGGAAAATTAGTCAGATTTAAACAATAACTAAAAAATATTATCATATTTCCATATAGGACGGAGTGATACATTTGATCACTAATTGTATGTCATTCATGTTTAAAGATGTTGTTGTCATGGTGAAACCTCCCAAAAAAAAAAATGTGTGTCTCTAAAAAGCTCTTCACAGGACATCCAGACTTAAAACTGTGACATATGGTGTAAGAGAAATTCACTAAAATAAAATATGATGTCCACGAGGACAAAAGTCTATTCCCGGGTCCCATGAGGATAGAACCCAAATATTATATATTTTTTTTATTTTCTAAAAGTGGCTTTTGTCCAGTCAAAGCTTATTTGTTGCTCAGATATTATTGGCGCTCAATTATTAATAATGGTTCTTATTATTATCAATGTTGAAATCAAGGTTTTCAATGATTTATCATCAATGTTTTTGCTGCTTAATATTTTTCTTTTGGAAACCGCAATATTCATTAGCAGGAATATTTCATGAATAGAAAGTTCAAAAGAACACCACTTATTTGAAATGTAAATCTTTTGTAACATTATAAAATTATTTAATGTTACCTTTGGTCAATTTAATGTGTCCTTGTTGAATAAAAGTATCAATTTCTTACTTACTGCAAACATTTGATCATCACAGTTTCTACAAAACAAATCTTAAGAAGCACAGCTGTTTTCAACATTGATAATAATCAGTATTACTGCGCCACTGTGTTTGAATATATATATATATATATATATATAAAATATACACAGACACAGACCAATCCACATGGGAAAATCTCAAAATAAAACTGGGAGTTGTGAAAAATCTGATACACCTGTGTTTTGCCAGATGAGAAGTTTATCTATGTATCATCGTTTACTCTTTTAATTCATTTTATAACTGTATCATATCATATCTCTTTTAATTCCTTTTATAACTGATTTAACTGTCACCGTCCTATTTACCCTTTTATATTTAAAACAATAATATATTATTATAAACCTATATATATATATATATATATATATATATATATATATATATTGACAAACTATATATCATTTGAAAGCTTACAATATCTAGTTTTCATATAGTTTTCATGTTCTTTACAGAGGAGCTGTAATTTATCAATTTGCATTTAGAAATTTTCACACTCATATGCGTGCTCAGGCCTTTATTTTGAAAGCGCGATAAACATGAAAAATCATGAAAGATTGGTAGAAACCTCAGATTGTTTTCATGCCAAGAGTTTAAAAGATAACACCAATTCAATTTTCGGAGAAAAAAAAGGTCTGAAAATTTTGTAAATATAAAGAAAAAAAATGATGGATTATCGATTTGTGATGCGGCTGCGAGCTATAACACACATAAGTACTCTTTTTATGTGTTTATTAGAGGTTGAATTCAAATAAAAAACTGCCAAACCACCCATACTACTTCCGAATAGGATGTCCACGTCATAAATTGTATGAACATTATGAAAATACATGGTTCAGATCACTGAAAACATATATGTAAATGGAGGAACCCTTATCTTGTCAGTAAGGAAGCTTGGCTGTCCATCTAATAGAAAAGTTTGGTAATGTGCCCAAATAAAATATTACTGAAAGCTCATTGTTTGAGAAATCAACCTAAAATTTGAAACACAACTTGTTCAGATTTCTGGCTTTGGTTTTCTTGCAGTTTTAGAGTAAAATATATTTTGTGAAATATATATTTTATATAAAATATAAATAATTATATTTTTACATTGTACATTTTCATAAACTCAAACTTTTTTTTTTTCACTTTTATAATTTGTTTCACTTCTACAATAATCTGGCAAATGTCTTCTTTAAAACAAGACCATAGGTCTATATTCCAAAGCAAAATTGCTATTTTAATTCCTTTCTGTGTAAAGCACTTTGGATTGCCATAGTGTATGACATTTGCTATATAAATAAACTTGCCTTGCCTATTTTTTAATATATTTTAAAATAAAGCAATAAGGCCCAAGAAGCCATGGTTTACATTGAATTTAAAACAGGGTGTTTAAGGAAACAGCCAAGAGGGTTTTATTAGAAAATATATTAGAGTAGAACACATGTATTTCCAACTGTAATAATATTTTACAGTTTTGCTGTTTTTACTGTGTTTTCAATAAATTTTAAGAGACTTTTAAAAACATTATTTTGGATTCTTTTGCGTTTATATGTCGTCGGAATTCACAGCTTGTTTTCAACGGCCATCAATAAAGAAAGATGATTTGCAGGGTCCAGATTGTTACAGCATCTAGGCCAACTAGATCATACAAACCAGTCATTTGATACAATCCATTCTAAAAGTCCCATCAGGTTATAAATGTAAAATTTGTTTGAGAATAGCATTTCTTGTTGACTGAACACAACACAACAATTGCTCAGTTAATTCAGTAGTTAAAAGGTGTGAATGAATGCATGTGACCTTTCCATGATTTCCCACTTGCTCTTGATTACTGAATTGTTTGTTTTTTGTATTCCATAACATATAAGAATTGATGAATTATACCTCAGGGCCATGCAAAGCTATTACAAAGCAGTTCCTCGAACATCTAGTTGACCAAGTCTTAAAGCATTTTCCAGCATGGGCATCTGTCAACCAATCAACATTAGCTACTTTCAGCAAACCACAGATTATTAATATGACATATTTTCCCTCAACGTCAAGGTATACATACATAATCAAAATCCTTTGTACAGCTGTTTCAATTTGGGCTGTGAAAAGCACTCGCCTCGTTTTTTTATAAAGCAGCTGCACTTCAAATGACTTATTCACTGCCAGAAATGGGGATTTTTTCGCAAGCTTCCTGCAGGCAACTGCATTTTCCACGCATTCAAAACTTTTCTTTTTTTTTTTGAAACGTCAGCATCGCTTTTCTTTTATTCAGCATAGATCTGTGTCAACATTTAGCTGACATGGAGGACTCAGATTTTCCTCTGACAGCATTAGAGAGCTAAACCCAAAATGTATAAAGCGTGTACAATCGTGCTTTTCCAGTGCTGATGGATGTCGGTTTGTGTGAGTCACAACAGAGGTGATACACCAGATTCAACGCGACAGCTTTGATCTTTGTAAAACCATCACCTGTTGTTTCAGACATGTACTCTTCTTGTTGTAATGATTTCCTTTTTGTTTTCACGGAGCCGCTAGATCGCTCTATGTCAAAACGCTTATGGCTACAAATAATGACCATTACCCCCGAGGAAATCAATGAACATGTGTTTAATGTTGAGTTAAAAGCCAATCGCTTTAATACACCATTGAGTCAGTTATGCATGAAGAGACCTAGTTCTTCACTAAAAAAAGAATTGAGTTTCTTTCATATCGTCGTGCATTTTACATTCCATAGAGTTAAAATAAGGTCTTTTCCATGCTGTCTCTTTCTTCACATTGGTTTCCAACTCCTTCCAGAAAAAAAAAAAAAAAGAAATGCAGAGAGCAGCAATGAATGCACCATTGTGCTTCAGTTCATATGTTCAGATCATAACCCCAAGAAAAAGGCCTGCTTGCTATTGCCCTTTTGCACAGGCCAGTAAATGCATTTATTTGATTTGGGTCGATGATGGTTCTTCAAATCATAAGTAGAAAATAATGATTTCCGTGATCAAAGTTTATGGTTATAATTTAAGTGGAGCACTTCAATAACAGTTAAAGGCAAAGGCCATAACACTGACCATCTTTATCCCTGGACATTGAGGTCATTTCTTATGTCTGAGGTATTCACATCATTTTCTCATCTCCATTACTGCCTGCACTCTCCGTGAACTTGACTTTTAGTGTTACTGCAAAGCCAACCGCTTCAATTTCACGTCGTTCCATTCATCACTCACTTTCTCCCCTCATTGTTTCTTTTTTCCAGAAAAAGTCTCTATGCTCTGTGCTTAAATGACTCAAGGTCAGATCTTACGGAAGATACCATTTCAAAGGTCTTTTGTTGCGCTGTTGTCCCATAGACAGTGTGAAAAGAGATGTGTGTGTGTAGGTTTATCTACTCTTGCGTCAGGCTTTTGTACCAAAAATATACAATGTTAAAGGGATAGTTCACCCTCAAAATGAAAATTCTGTCATAATTATAAGTTAATAAGTTGTTCCAAACCTGTACCAGTTTCTTTCTTCTGCTGTACACACACACACACACACACACACACACAAACACACAAAGATATTTTGAAGAATGTTGATAATCAAACAGTTTCTGCATGGTCCCCATTGACTCTCATAGTATTTTTTGTTCCATACTATAGAAGTCAGTGGCGTCAACTCTCTGGTTACCGACATTCTTCAAAATATTTTCTTTTATGCTCAGCTCAAGAAAGAAACTCATACAGGTTTGAAACAACAAGAGGGTGAGTAAATGATGATAGAATATTCCTTTGTGGGTGAACTATCCCTTAAAATACACAGTTGAACAATGATTCAGTATGTTTTATAACAGTTCTGCATGGAGGTGAAAATTGACATCAATTTCATCCATTTAAAAGAATTATGGCTATGCCTTTTTGCAGATGGCGCTGCGTACACTCGCAGATATATGGGGACACTGCACTTGTTTCCAGAGAAACGCCTTGGCAGTCGTCAGGCGCTATGAGGCAGTTTGTTCTGTGACAGTTGTGCGAAACATCCTGTCAGCTTCCAACACGGCTCATCATTAATGCCTAAATGATTACGCGGCCATGAAACAAATACATTATTCATCAAAAAGACACTGCAGAAGAACGACTTCACACAAAGATCTCGCCCCTAAATCTGACTCCAGACAATCATACACACACTCCTGCTGTTCTCAACACATGATTTACATTACACCGAAAGCTTGTTTGTTCAATGGGCGCTGGGCTTGGTGTTAATGTCATTTCCAGCCTTTGGATATTTCTATTTGCCTTGTCAGCGTCTGACAGACATTTTCTGGATTCCTGTGAGATGCGCACTAGTGCGTTTTACAATAGGAATATTTTGTTCTAAGTGTTGTTTTCATGCATTCAATTTGAATAACAAAAGAAAGCTTGTGAAAGTTCCTGCATAAACAAACAAACAAAAAATTACTTGCAGTGCTATTTACATTTTTAGGTTTGAAATTGTTTTGAATATATATATATATATTTTTTTTTTCTGGAAGAGAAAATCAATACAGTTCTGATATAGAGGATACTAAGAGCAAATGAAAAATTTATTTGTGCCAAATACCATAAATAGAGTTAACATAAGAAAGATTAGATCATAATATACATTTTAAAATAATTATTTTAATCTGAATTATTAGGAGGTTAACAATAGCCCCTTTAAGAAATTAGGAATAATGGGTGTTTAAAAGAAAAGTCTAAGTGAGCTGTACATTATAATTATCTAAAAATAAATTGAATCTGTTTTGGTGAAATATATTCAGAGAAGCTGATGATTAAAACTAGTATCAGTATATATTATTTTGGTAACACTTTACAACAACGTACACGATTTGTTACACTTTACAATTGTTTTACATTAGTTAATGCGTTAACTGGCAGGAACTAATAATGGACAATATATTTTTGGAGCATTTAATAACCTTTATTAGTGATAGTTAATAAAAATGTTCCTTCATGTTAGTTCACTAATGTTAAAAGATACAACTTTTGATCTTAAAAGGCATTAGTAGATAGATAGATGATAGATAGATAGATAGATAATAGATAGATAGATTGCTCATTGTTAGTTTGTGCATGAACTTACTGATGGGACTATTGTAATATGTTGGTAGCTACCAAAGACAGTTAGCATCTCCCTTTCATGTAAACTTTGAACCAACAACCTAGAGAATAAAAGAGATATAAATCTGAACTCATCCAAACATCAGATAATAGTTAATATTTAATTTGTATAAAAAAGAAAATCTGCAATGCAGTGAAACGATTGCACCCGTTTTTCTCAGCCAGAGAGAAAAAGCTATGTGCTGAAAAAGCGTCATAACTCTAGCTTTTTACTCTTAACAATTTACTGCCTCCCCTCCTCTCTAATATCATTGCATGCTCTTCTATCACTTTGTTTGATTGCAGCTCTCAAGGCGTCTACAAGTGGGCTTGAGTGGCCCCTTGATGGCTATTCTCACACCGTTTTCCTCGCCGAATGTACCAAAGCATATGATTTTAATTATGGATCCAGAAGCTGAAACACTGTTGGGTCCATTTACATTCTCATTGTATCTTATGCATGCTTCATTTACCTTCTACGAGAATGGAGACGTTGTACAGGAGCTACAGCTACCTCTTAATATCTAGTCATTCAATTATGCATAATATGAGAATAAAAGCATATGGCCTCTCAGGTACATGAGTTTTTAGGTCATTTAGACATATTAAATACGCTTGGTTAGCCAAGATATTAAACAAATACCTTTTTTTTTTTAAATAAATAATATTTAACAGGGCTATTTAATATACTGAACATGTAATGAACGTGTATTTTTAAAGAATGAAAAGTGTTACACAATATACCTAATAATGAGAGCAACTCAATCAAAGAAGCATATCTTTGGCAATTTGCTGGAATATTCCAATGCTATCTCACGACCAATCTGTATGAATTCGCAAAAATGTGAGTAAAATGTGCCTCACTCGTACGAATTCGTTCGATTTGTCTAAACCCCAGAAATAGATAGGTTTAGGGGCGGGGTCAGGGGTAGGTCATTCATATGGATTCATATGAATTGGGCAACTCCTAAAATATGTGCAATTTAGCAAAAATCTTACAAATTCATACGAGTGAGGTCGTATGAATTCGTATAAATTAGCCACCTCGTAAAATTCGAATTGCCGTGAGGTTCGGGTTAAATATTACAGCCTTTCAAGAAAATGAATGTGCCTGCGGGCTGAGCAGTTACTCAAGAGATCTGGATACTGACTCTGTGAATAAAAGCTCCATCATGAATATATCATTACAGTAAAAAAAAGAAAAAAAAAAAAGATTTTTTTTTAAATCACCTATCCATAAACCAAAGGTGCAATGAGGGAAGATGAGATTAATGTAGGAGAATTTGGAAGCTGCCTGAAAGCATAGCTAAGAACAGGCTTGAGGACAAGCCCAAAGCAGCCAGCACCTAGCATCATTCCCATCGATTTGAATCTGGAGCCAAGTACCTTCAAACTGCTCGACATAATTCACTGCCAATGGCATCAAAGTACTGCCGCACTGCCGAGGCTCTCGGGCTTCAAAACTTTCTCTTCAATCAGTCAGTAGTCCTTTATCCCAACCTCCACACAGCAATAAGGAAGTTATCATAATGCTCTGGAAATATATATCTGTAATGTATTCTCGCAGATCAAATTGCATGCAAAAGACTGATTGCACACTTCACAGACTTATGAATTTCAAATGCATAGGCAAAACTGCATGCACACAATTAAAAAAAAAAAAAGCACAAAGTATACAGGAACCAGCTGTATATGTAATGAACTCAATACATCAGCATCAATGAAACAGCCTTGCTCCCTCTCATTCTGCGTAAACCGATTACAGCTCACAATTTATTTCGAATCAAAGCATGACGTCTCCATCTAGAGCAGCAAGTGTTCTGCTGGTCAGGCCCCTCATTGATGTGCAGGGCATGTGTGGCTTTGCCCATTCTCGGCCACACCAGGAAACAGCCACACAGAGGCTCATTGTACTGCGCAAAGGAAATCACTCCATTTTAAAGTAGATGAAAAACATTCTCTCACATCAAGCACTGTAGCAAGCGCACTCCTTCTTTTTTTTCACCCCATGGGGGAAAACATTTTGAAATCAAAATGCTCAGATAGGTTGCAAAATTGTTTAAAAAGGTAATGAATTATGAATGAAATGTATATACGCGATGTACCTCGGAGTTTATGAATACAGCAATGATATAGAGCCTTCTTTACATTTATGTGAACAAGCACACACACAAATAAAAAAAATAAAAAAAATGCATAAAGCCTATTTCTGTGCTGATAGGAAACAATAAAAACTCATCTGATTTGTGATGCAGTAAACTGCTGCATCATTTTTCAAGTATTTAACATGTCTACAATAAGGCATATTTAGAAATGCAGCACTAAGACAACAGTATATCTCTTCCAGCCAATCCAAACTCATTTTAGCACCTTGGACAGCAACCATTATGTCCACAGTCAGAGACGATCTGCTTTAAATTTAGAAATTACTGAGCGAATGCGCAAGGAATAACAGATCAGATATGTCACGATATGTAAAGAATTTTCAGCCAATTAAAAATGATCAAAAATTATTTTCTGCACTATTTGTACTTCACTCACAATGCTTCATGGCACAGAAACTGGGCAAATAAAATATACACACACACACACACACACTGCCGTTAAAAGAGATCAGCCTTGCTGCAGAATACTGCACAATCCACATCCACATCCATCACAGAATGCATAGAAAACTTAATTCAATTTAAGCTGAAATCACCTGATTTAGAAACGCAAAACATGAGAAACAATATTCTCCCAACACTAGAGTACCATTTTACTTTTTTACTTTTAATGCAATGGACAAATAATTCTATTTTACATAAAGAGTCTTAAAATACAGCACTTATAAAAAATTTGATTAGCAGAAAGCAGAGATAAAATTCTTCAAGTGCAAAGGCACTTCTGGAACCAGGAATTTGTGTTGCACTCACCATCCAATATGTTCTACAGGAATGTCATTTCAACAACCCTGTCGTCTGAGAGAAAATATATTTCATATTACAAAAAAGCATGGAGCTGTAAGCTATACATATTCTTGCGACAACTGCTACAGTCTTTATGTTTCAAGTAGAAGAAATAATTTAAACCTTAGAGAAAATAATATATCATCTTTAAATTGCGGGTATGTATACAGCCTCTAAAAAGAAGATGGAAGGCTTAGGTCTGTGGTGGTGTTATTATTGTCTCTTGTGGTTGAATACACAGATGATACAGGTTTTACAGGAACTCAATCTTACAACTGACTCATCGCAGTGTGTTTCTCCAGAACTTCGAGGTAGTCCGGCTCGGTTTTAAGCTTGTTGGATAGCAAAGGATGCTCGTTTTTGGACTGTGCAGCATATTTTCTGGGGGTCCCATAGAGAACAGTTTTGTTTAATCGATCCTGGTTGTGTCGCCGGGTGGTTTCGTAGGGTGGGATGAAGGATTTTTTGGGTAAAGTGCAAAAGTTATAGCTGAGTGGCCCGGTTTGGGGCAGATCTTTTGCTCTCTCAACAATGTTCTGATAAAGCAGTTCCGGTTCACGATTGGCGCACGGTTGCTTATCAATGAACTCCACTGTGCTTATGGTGAAAGCTGGGCTTCGATCAAGCTCGTCCTTCTTGGGGTCAAGAGCGCTGAAGCTCAGCTCCTTCAGGTTCCGATAATAGGCCACCTGCTCGCTCTCCTTCTGCATGTAGATGGGGTTCTGACACATCTGGCCCACGGGCGGAGGGATGTAGTTATAGACATGGTTATCGCTTTTGTCCGCATTGGCATCTGCATTGTAAGAGCCATACTGTACTTGGAAGGAGTTCAAGTCCAAATGGTTATTGGTGCCTGAGGGAACGTTCTCCACTCCCTTGCGACGTTTGAGGACAAACACAAACAATCCTGCCCCGAAGCACACCGACAGAATGAACACGACGAGCAGGCCCAAGATGAGAACGGACAAGGGCACCTCTGGAGGCATCTCGGGCATTCTGTCCGTAGGGGTTACGGAAGAAGAAGGGGTCGCCTCGGTGCTCAAGCTCACAGCAGTCGGGGGTTTAGTCACAGGAACCTCATCAGTCTCGGGGCAGATGGCATCATTTCGGAGGGAGCGCAAGAGCCGGCCTGCATGTTTGGATGGCGAGTCACACGTGATCTCATTCACCACTACGCTGGTGCTGGACAGCTCCATCCAGTTCTTAAGCTCCACAATGTCGCAGGTGCAGTCCCACGGATTCTCCTGGAGGTCGATCTGAATGAAGGCAGAGAGCTGGTCCAGCACGCCGCGCACTGGGAGATGGGAAAAATGATTGTTTCTGAGATTAAGCCTTGTCAGCATGGTACCTCCAAACACATTGTCGGGAAGGGATCTCAGCAGGTTATTATTAAGGAACAATAGCTGCAGATTGTTCAGCGAGTTGAAGGTGTGGGGTAAAATCTCTTTAATGATGTTGTATTCCAGGTAGAGGTATTGCAAGCTCTGCAGCCCAACGAATAAAGACTGGGACAGGATCTCAATGTAGTTGCCGTTCAGATAGAGCCTCCGTAAACTAGTGAGATTCTCGAAGGCTCCGTCCTGAATGATTGCTATTCTGTTATTCCCTAAGTGCAGGAGCTCAAGAGAGCTGTACTCTGTCAGATCCGTTCTGTATATGGTCTGCAAATAGTTACCGGTTAAATGCAGTTTCTTTGGATACGACGGTTTAGGTTGAAGTTCAGAGATGTTCTGAAGTTTGCGCTCCTGACAATTGATGTTTAATCCACTTTCGGGATTTTGCGACGTGCACACGCAAATTCCCGGGCATGTCATCGGGACAGGTGAGCGCGTCTGGTACACCATGATAGGCCCGAAGACATGTTTATCTCTGCTGGACGTGACACGAGGAGTGGGGCGGTATCTCATTTTGGGGGGACGGGAGGCCTTGGGGGCTCTTGTCGGTGTGACTCGAGGCCGCAGGGTTGGAGACGGACCCTGATATTGTGAATCAGATGGTGGTTGCATCGCACGATGACTTGTGTCTCCAGGATTGCGCCTGGGGCAAAGGTCTTGCTTGATCAGCTGCGTGACATCTTTGCCGTGCAGTCTGAACGGTGTCTCACACACGATATCCCCCACAAAGACTGAAATTGTATCCAGCCAGGCTTTCAGGGGTATCAAATCACAAGTGCAATTCCACGGGTTCTCTTCCAGCTGAATCTCCATTATTCCACCTATATGCTCTAGAACGCCAGCAAACGGCAGCATCTTCAGTCGGTTTCCCCTTAAATCCAAATGCGTCAACATGACAAAGCGGAATATATTGTTAGGTAGAGAGAGTAAAAGGTTGTCGTTGAGTATCAGGACTTTGAGTTTATTCAGTTTGTTGAAAGCCCCTGCCTCTATGGCACTAATGTAATTATAATCAGCTTGCAAATACTCCAAACTCTCCAAACCAGAAAAAGTGTCCTCTCTTATGATTTCCAAGTTATTATTATTGAGATGAAGGCGTTTCAAGTTTTTTAAACCATTGAATGCCCCTGTTTTGATCTCCTGCAAGCCATTATTACCCAAATGAAGAGATGTTACATTACCATAATTGAAGAATTCATTCGGGCTTATCTTGGTGAGAAAGTTTCCATTCAGAAAGAGCTGGCTTATTTTGTTTTGCGGAGGCTGGAACTGACTGACCGTTGTAAAACCCTTGTTTTCACAATTGATATTCAGTGCGTTCTCTTTCTCCTCGCAGGAGCACCGGTTCTTGCAAATGTCTTTGGAAGTTTTGCGGCTGTCTGTCTTTGAAGGGAAACTGGTGACTGTTAAAACGCTCAGCAAGAGAATGTTGTTCAGCATTTTTACAGCAATAATGCCGAAAGCCCCAGCATTAATGTGCAAATCTCAAAACAGGCATGCTCAGCCCCAAAGAAGATTTCAAAAGGCGCACAGAAGCACACAGCTCTCCATTGACCCTCCTTAAATCCCAAAAGGTGGAATAGAGAAGGCATCCATCACCGAGCGCACTGTGAACGCTGCCGGACCGAACACATCGTCGTCCCTCGCAGTGACAGTGAAATCCCGGGGTAATGAGCAAGCATTCATGCAGCAGTTTGAAGCGTATCCGAAGCACCACAGTTCCGAGTCTCGGAGCTTAAACTGTCCTTTTCACCTGCAGCGCGAGAGATATTCACACGAAAGCAACTTTACGCCTGTGATCCTGCATGGCGACAGTCAACTTGACGGTGCGTGATGCGCGGGATAACTGAGCGCTATGCGAGCGAGCTTCAGAGTGAGAGAGATGGACTCCGCGCTTGCTCACTCACTCCCACCAGGAGCGCGCGCCTATGCCTGTGTGTGTGTGTGTGTATGTGTGTGTGTCTGCTGGGTGAGAGTGAACGAGCTCTGCGTGGAATTACCGACGTCACCAGACATGAGTGAGTAGATGTGTTCCTTTCTTAGTCAAAGACATTATTTTTATGACAACAATAACATGTTATTGTAATTTACAGACTTGCACTCAACACTGCTTGATAAATGCCGTTTTAAGATGGGACTTGTGTGGCCTTTTCGTTTTATTTAGTTTTGATATTGTATGGCATTTTATGTTTTATTAATTTTAATTATCTATTGCTTTTTTTCTGTTAATTGACTATTGCTGTGGGTGTTCTAACACTTACGTTTGTTTTAAAAAATATATGGTAGCCTATTGCATAGCCTTTTATTGTGTATAATGATACTAACAATGCAAATAAGAAGAGAAAGAACATTAATTTGTAGCACAAAAAGATTAAATGAGGAATAAATAAACAGAATAAAATCTGATTTCTGTGCAGTTTCTGTTATTAAAGTTTCTGGCTGTATAACAAGCTGGTGTTCTAATCATAATCGGCCACTAGGAGGCGCAAGTAGCTCCAAATATATATAAAACATACATTTGCAGGGGTAAAGACAGCGTCAATAGGGATCTTCAAATAACAACAACTTTTATTTTCCCTAGATTGCTTTGGTGTTTATTTAGCTTATATTTATTTACTGACTGCTGCTTGGCAGAGCGAAATTTGAGACTTAAATCATGAGTCATTGTAATATTAAGAACCAGCTTAAATTGCAATTACAAAACACCAGCTTCAGGCATAAGGTAATCTGTCATAAATTATTGATTTGCATGCTGCACACTGGCAATAACAATCATGATAGATAGCCAAGAAAAGGAGGACGATATGCCCAATGTACTAAGGCCAAACTCAGCCAATACTGGATACTGGAGAGCATTGTAACACCATCAGTTTTCAACCCATTATAAATGATAATAAATGACTCAGAACAGAACAGCAGACTCTGAAATAATAGCAGCAGCAAAATAAATAAATATGTAAATACATATTTCAGTATTCTTATATTTATTTATTAATTCTAAAAAATCATAAATAATTCTAATAAAATTATTATATCAAATTTTGAATTAATCAAAATACTACACTACACTTATAGCAAACAATCAACGATACAAACTGGAAACAAGTAACATAAATAAACAGTTGCTTTTATAGGTGTCATAAAAATTAAACGAGAACACATAACAAGACAAATTATATATACAGTGGTGTGAAAAAGTGTTTGCCCCTTGGTAAATATGAACAAAGATGGCTGTAAAAAATAAATCTGCATTGTTAATCCTTTTGATATTTTATTAAAAAAATTAGCAAAAATCTAACCTTTCATTGAAGTAAAAGAATTGAAAGTTGGGGGGAAAATCACATTATGAAATAAATGTTTTTCTCCAAAACACGTTGGGAACAATTATTTGCCCCCTTTTATTAAATACTTTTTGCAACCTCCTTTTTCAAAGATAACAGCTCTGAGTCTTTTCCTATAATGCCTGATGAGTTTGGAGAACACCCAACAAGAGATCAGAGACCATTCCTCCATACAGAATCTCTCCAGATCCTTCAGATTCCCAGATCCATGTTGATGCTTCTTCTCTTCAGTTCAGCCACTCATTTTCTATAGGGTTCAGGTCAGGGACTGGGCTGGCCATTGCAGATGCTTGGTTTTGTGCTCAGTGACACATTTTTGTTTTCATTTTAATGCTTGTTTTTGGATCACTGTCCTGTTGGAAGATCCAACCACGGCCCATTATAAGATTTCTAGCAGAGGCTGTCAGGTTTTGATTTGTTATCTATTGGTATTTGAACGAATCCATGATGCCATATATCTGAACAAGATGTCCAGGACCTCTGGCAGAAAATTAGGCCCACAACATTAAAGATACAGCAGAGTATTTCATTCTACGCATGGGGTACTTTTTTATCCCTGTGTGCACCAAACCCATATTAAGTGTTTGCTGCCAAAAAGCTCTTTTTTTTGTTTCATCTGACCATAGAACGTTTGAAAAGTAACTGACACTACTGGAACTTCAAACGGGACGGGTTCTATGGTCAGATGAAACAAAAAAAAATTGCTTTTTTGGCAGCAAACACTTAAGATGGGTTTGGTGCACACAGGGATAAAAAAGTACCCCATGTGTAGAATGAAATACTCTGCTGTATCTTTAATGTTGTGCATCAAAATCAAAACAAAAATGTGTCACTGAGCACAAAACCAAGCATCTGCAATGGCCAGCCCAGTCCCTGACCTGAACCCTATAGAAAATGAGTGGCTGAACTGAAGAGAAGAAGCATCAACATGGATCTGGGAATCTGAAGGATCTGGAGAGATTCTGTATGGAGGAATGGTCTCTGATCTCTTGTCAGGTGTTCTCCAAACTCATCAGGCATTATAGGAGAAGACTCAGAGCTGTTATCTTGGAAAAAGGAGGTTGCAAAAAATTTTTTATAAAAGGGGGCAAATAATTGTTCCCAACGTGTTTTGGAGAAAAACATTTATTTCATAATGTGATTTTCCCCCCAACTTTCAATTCTTTTACTTCAATGAAAGGTTAGATTTTTGCTAATTTTTTTAATAAAATATCAAAAGGATTAACAATGCAGATTTATTTTTTACAGCCATCTTTGTTCATATTTACCAAGGGGCAAACACTTTTTCACACCACTGTATGTATGTATATATATATATATATATATACACTCACCGGCCACTTTATTAGGTACCCCATGCTAGTAATGGGTTGGACCCCCTTTTGCCTTCAGAACTGCCTAAATTCTTCGTGGCATAGATTCAACAAGGTGCTGGAAGCATTCCTCAGGGAGTTTGGTCCATATTGACATGATGGCATCACACAGTTGCCGCAGATTTGTCGGCTGCACATCCATGATGCGAATCTCCTGTTCCACCACATCCCAAAGATGCTCTATTGGATTGAGATCTGGTGACTGTGGAGGCCATTTGAGTACAGCGAACTCATTGTCATGTTCAAGAAACCAGTCTGAGATGATTCCAGCTTTATGACATGGCGCATTATCCTGCTGAAAGTAGCCATCAGAAGTTGGGTACATTGTGGTCATAAAGGGATGGACATGGTCAGCAACAATAGGCTGTGGCGTTGCAACGATGCTCAATTGGTACCAAGGGGCCCAAAGAGTGCCAAGAAAATATTCCCCACACCATGACACCACCACCACCAGCCTGAACCGTTGATACAAGGCAGGATGGATCCATGCTTTCATGTTGTAGACGCCAAATTCTGACCCTACCATCCGAATGTCGCAGCAGAAATCGAGACTCATCAGACCAGGCAACGTTTTTCCAATCTTCTATTGTCCAATTTCGATGAGCTTGTGCAAATTGTAGCCTCAGTTTCCTGTTCTTAGCTGAAAGGAGTGGCACCCGGTGTGGTCTTCTGCTGCTGTAGCCCATCTGCCTCAAAGTTCGACGTACTGTGCGTTCAGAGATGCTCTTCTGCCCACCTTGGTTGTAACGGGTGGTTATTTGAGTCACTGTTGCCCTTCTATCAGCTCGAACCAGTCTGGCCATTCTCCTCTGACCTCTGGCATCAACAAGGCATTTCCGCCCACAGAACTGCCGCTCACTGGATGTTTTTTCTTTTTCGGACCATTCTCTGTAAACCCTAGAGATGGTTGTGCGTGAAAATCCCAGTAGATTAGCAGTTTCTGAAATACTCAGACCAGCCCTTCTGGCACCAACAATCATGCCACGTTCAAAGTCACTCAAATCACCTTTCTTCCCCATACTGATGCTCGGTTTGAACTGCAGGAGATTGTCTTGACCATGGCTACATGCCTAAATGCACTGAGTTGCCGCCATGTGATTGGCTGCTTAGAAATTAAGTGTTAAGGAGCAGTTGGACAGGTGTACCTAATAAAGTGGCCGGTGAGTGTATATTATATATATATATATATATATATTAGGGCTGTCAAATGATTAATCACGATTAATCGCGTCCAAAATAAAAGTTTGTGTTTACATAATAAATGTGTGTGTACTGTGTATAAATATTATATATATATATATATAAATACATACACATGCTTGTATATATTTAAGAAATATTTGCATGTATATACTATATATAGATTTATATATAATTTATATTATATATAAATATAAATATTTTATATATAAATAACACATTTTTCTTAAATATATAAATGCACATGTGTGTACTTGTATATACAAAATAATTTTACACAGTACAAACACATTTATTATGTAAACACAAACTTTTATTTTGGATATGATTAATCGTGATTAATCATTTGACAGCCCTAATATATATATATATATATATATATATATATATATATATATATATATATATATATATATATGATGGGTTCTTGTTTAATTTTATATGACACCTATAAAAGCAACTTTATTTATGTTACTTGTTTCCAGTTTTTATTGTTGATTGTTTTCAATCAACAATAAAACTAAGTGTAGTGTAGTATTTTTCTACTTTATTTTATAGCTGATAAATATGGGAATATTACATCTAAGTTTAAGAACCATAAGTAAAAAATAAAAATAAAAAAAACAAACAAACAAAAAAAACAGGTTAACACACAAAATGCATTACAAAACTCAAATAATTGAATGAAAATGACCATCTGTCTGGAAGACACAAGAGCAAAATTTTAAATCATAAATCATGTTATCTTTCATTCATCTATCTTTTTGTCACAGTTATTCCACTAATTAGTGATCATCAATCAGATATTTAAGGAGGTACCTGTAAAGGCATAGCCTGTTCACATATGTTCACAATAACTTGTTAAAACCCGTCTGATTAACAATGTCATCAAAGATGAGGTGAAGGCCACATCAGATGGAGAATGTGCGAAGTGATTTTAAATAACCTCAAAGACAGACAGCACCATCTGCACACGAAAGCCAGAACTTTTTTTTGTTTTTATGCATTTATTGTAAACATCAGATGCTGAATGACTCATTTGTTTAACGTCATCTAAATCTGTTTTCATATCTTCTGACTGCATTGCAATGTTTGACGTTCGTCGCAAAACATTGTGCATATTGGCAAAAGATGAAACACTCTGAAAATAGACGTGTTTGTCTTATTCTTTCAATATACACACTTTAACATTACAGATATGTAATTATTCTATAACAATCTGCCCACTTTGTTCCACTTATACTATTGTGATAGAGAGCATTTATTTTGAGTCATATATAATTATCACTTCACGCTAATATGTTATGCAAGAGCTATGAAACAACGTGCATGACAAGTAAATGCATCTTGCAATAGTGTGCTATGATGAAATGCAGGAACTGATGCTATGTAGTATATATATATTTAAACATTCACAAAGCATTGACGAGGCAGGACAAACTGAACAAAAACAGAGAGAACTAAGTACTGGTGAAAACGAGGTGCACACAGCTGAACTAAGTGTACTTTTATACGACAACGATATGCTTAAAGTTTTCCGCGTACAGACGACATCATTGTCAAAACGATCCCCATTCACAAGGATCCGCGAAAACGACTAAAAACCCTGTATATTCTGCTATTAGATGGCGATGAAACACTATAGACTGAAAATGTAATACGCATGTGCGTGACGTCATCATCTTCAGAGATTCGGGCTTTTGTTGTTTACAGAGAGACTGTTTTCAAAAACTTGCATTTTGAAAGGCGCAACCTCGCGATGGTAGATGGATGGAGGAGGCATAGGTGGAAGACGGGAACCAGGGAGAGGGAGAGTAGATGGAGAAATGATCCAGGGGATGGCCTTGAGCAGGAATATCCAGGTGGTGATCCAGGCCACAGCCAGGACTACGACCCACGACGGTGGCGTTGCTGGAGGGAGGAGCCATGGTGAAGGCTTCTCCCTCCAGCAACGCTACCGTGGGTCGTAGTCCTGGCTGTGGCCTGGATAGTCTCAACACCGCCATGTGGATGAGCGCAGGTTACGGCGATGATGGAGGAGCCTAAGGCGCAGACCAAGAGCCGATGGAGTGGAATGATGCCGATGGTCTAGGTGGCCACGACGGAGCCACAGTGACGACCCCCTGAGATGAAAGTGTAGATGGACCGACCGAGGGCGGAGGCGAAGGTTGAGAGAAGGCAGAGCTAGACGTAGCCGTAGGGGTGGAGGACCGGAGAGCAGTGGATGTCTCACAGGTGGCCCGTGGTGGAGGCAATGTGATGATTGACCCAGCTGGAGCTGAGGTTCTGAGGGAGCGATTCCTCCCTCAGGAGCCATGCCAAATCCCCGATGGTCTCTATTGGAGTCGAGGGAGGAAGGAGCACAGATGCAGGAGCTAGGGTGACGGACCGAGGTATGATGAAGGGATCAAAGACTAAAGGTGGAGCCTCAGGATCCCTATGTCCAGGATGAGGTGGCTCACAGCAGGGCCTCAGTGTAACCACACTACTGAGAGGAGGTAAGGGAGGCACTGAGGGACTGGTGGGAGACAGTGAGGACTAGGCAGCAGGAATGGCTGAGAGCTGGATGACTGACAGAAAAAGGGAGACTCAAACTCACAGGAGAGCTTTGAAGAGGTGTTGGAGAGGAAGGTTGGGTGGGACCAGCAAGTTCAAAACATAAACAGGCATTGTAGGGGTTACATGAAAATTACCCAAGTCCAGCAACTCACTCTCAGTGACGGGCAGGTGGGCACGTCTCCAGTCCAAACCCTCGAACTCCATGCACCCACTCCACAAATTCGACAAGGCTCCATAGAAGACCCTCCACGGACAACAGAGCCTCAGTGGCGGTATTCAGGCCGGTGTACAGGACATATAACTTTACAAAAACACATAAAAAAAGACTAAATACATAGAGCGTATAATAAATAAAACTGTATTTAAGAAATATTGTAACATTTTGAATTGTATTTATTATTTTGAATTGCACAAACTGTGACCAAAAGGTTTACAGTAATTAGGCTACAACTTTTCAAATGTTTTTTTTTTTTGTGCTTTCAAAATCTTTACTTTATCTCTTAATTAAGCTTAATATTTTGCATTTAGACTCATTTTGAGCACAATGTATGTGCTCTCTGAAAATGTATTTGTTGAATGTGTAATTGTTTAAAGGATTTTTCATATTGGCGTGTGTGGAAATGATTGCATTATGACAAGAGAACTTCCGGGAACATTTAAAATTGTGTTGCAATCTGCTGCCCTGTTCAGACCTTGTCATACAGTACATACAAACACTTTTGTATAAATCAAGCCAAGTCACCTTTATTTACAGGTGAAACTCGAAAAATTTGAATATCGTGCAAAAGTTCATGTATTCAATGCATTTCAGTAATTCAAATTAAAAGGTGAAACTAATATATTTAGTATAGTATATACATATGCATGATTATACTTTTCAAGTATGTATAACTATATATGCATGATTATACTTTTCAGAGGGCCGACATTTCTGTGAATTTTCTGAGATTTTGAATTTGGGGTTTTCATAAGCTGTAAGCCATAATCATCAAAATTATAACTTTTGCACGATATTCTAATTTTTCGAGTTTCACCTGTATATAGCACTAGCACTTTATGCAGATTGTTTCAAATCATCTTTACAGTGGTAAGAGGAAAATGATGCATGCATTTCACTGTTGTTCAGATGAAGTTATTAAATTATTAATTATTAAATCAGCTCATTTCATCTACAAAGCACTTCTGCAAAAATGATCTCATCGTTCAGCTCAAGTTCAGTTCTCATACAGCAGTGCCAGGACAGTCAGATCAATAATATTGTTGAATATGAATTGTCCCCAACTCAAGCCAGAGGCGACAGTTGCAAGGAACCCAAACTCCATCAGGTGACAGAATGGAGAAAAACACCTTTGGAGAAACCATGGCTCAGTGTGGGGGCAGTTCTCCTCTGGCCAACGAACGAACACGGTGTCATTAAGATTCAGGCTGCATCACAAGTCATAATTCAGACCGGGATTGGTAGCATTCAAATATTCATCTAGTTCCTTTTGCTTGAAGTTTGATTCATCATACCGGTAAGGAGCCAAAGCTGACCACAGGGTCTGTGCGGAGGACCTGTCTGATTTTGTGGTCTTGAATGATGATAATATTGCTCTGCTCTCATCCAGGTTCAGTTCTTCATGACTAAAGTAGGTGTAAAATGGGAACATTTCCAGGGACAGCTCCATATTGAGGACTAGACACCAAAAACGGCCCTGTCCTCAGAAAACAGGGATGTCTGGTCACCCTAAGCCATAAAAGGATCAGAGCTTTTAACTATCTTCTAGTTATTTACATATAGCAGCTAATGAATCAGAAGTCTCACACATTGACAGGGAAAAACTTACTTCAACATTGAAAAATAAGGTGGATGAAAGTCTGTATCTGAGTAAAATGGTTCTCAAACAAAAGAAAATGTAGGATGTGGCTTGATTGGATGGTTTATGGCATGCTATTGGTGGATATCATGTGAGTGACAGGTTGTCCTGCCCTCGCGCCAATAAACACGTCATCAGAGAAGAGATGTTGCTGCAAGAGGGAGGGGATTTTTTTTTTTTTTTAGATTACGAGGGCACATTAATTAAAAAAAAAAAGAATAATTATGCGCACAGATAAATAATTAATAATAAATACTGCAATATTCTGTGAACAATAAGAATAGTCAATTTTGATTTCATGGTGTATAATCAACATAATGTTAACATCTGAGAAAAATATATCTTTTTACACAGATAAAGAGCATAACTCCTGAGCTTGGTTGAGGACAGCTCATTCTCTTCTTTTATGAACACATCACAGAGGAACACCTACATTTTAGTGCTAGATACTGATTCTCCCCTCTCATGCTGAAACAATGCCGTGCTGACCTATAACTTGTGGGTCCCTCCACTTGATGAATTGTGTCATCCCGGTCCACAGAAGTGCTGACCCGAACGCAAGTTGCTCGCAATGATTTCCTGTAGTTGGCAGAACATAGTGAGTGATGAATGAATATCTCTGATCCATCAATCCCAGGGCCTGGAGTCAGGTGCCCCCGGTCTTTTCGAAGAAGTATAATTCCACTTCCCTCATCTCTGTCTTTGGCCGGGTCCCTGCGAGCCGCTCGGCTTTGTCATTACACAAGGTAGAAAGTAAAGGATTGATCTCCTAAAGGACTTGAGCCTCTAAACATTTTCAAGCTTTACACTTGAATTATAGAATGGGGATGTAAAAGCTGGTTTTACTGCTTGTGCAACTATTAACAACTCTTCTCTACTTGCTTTAAATACTTAAATAAAATATTTTATAAGGCCTATTCAGAATAGACATTTCCATTAAAAAAAAAAACAAAGAAAATGTTGATGCCAATTCCTTTGTGAGATTTCTGTTGTAATCCAGTAATGATAACCTTCTCTGGGCCCTTTCATACAACTCAATTCACAGGCTGCATTGAAGAAAACAGTGAAAACATGTATTTGAGCAAATGTTCACATCTTCTTAGAAAGTTCCATCATACCGTAGCAATGGGGATCTCTTTGTCCACCCCACTCACAATTGCTGTTTCTGTGTCTTTTTTCTTTACAAGAATTGCATTTATTTAGACGTAGAATATTCTCTTTACGACCACAACGCACGGGAGACATTTTAGGCACGTACTTTAAGTGCCACAGGAGCTTCAGAAGGTCAACAGTGAATGGCGAATAGTAGATGTACCAGAGAGTGGAACAGTTAATACAATATGATTAAATGTGGAGGTGATTAAAGCAGCGTATATACATATATATATATATATAGGCTATATATATATATATATATATACTGTATATATACACACATATACTCCTATGTCAGGTCACAAAATAATACACAAATTGATAGGCCTATGTATTTTATTTTATTTAACTTTAACTAAATGCACAATAAATGTGAGCATTTGCACTAGAAAATAGTCACCAATTTTAAAGTAGTTGGCAAAGGACCAAAGAAAATGTATTACATTTAAGTTTGCATAAAATAAAAAAATTTACATTCTGGCATTTATGCCTGCTTCCGCCCTAGCCATTTTCACATTCTTGCAAAAGGAGATTCAAATGATAACTTTTTTTAAAGTTAAGTTTATGTATGATAGAACTGCTGTGATTAATTTAGTTTGACAACTAACAGAATGTTAAACATTGTATGTTTACTTTTTTTAGATGCAAGTTTTTGAAAGAGGACGGTGGACCGAGATAGAGAAAAGCCGAAAAGCCCACGCGACATCGATGGGACTTGAGAATGAGGTCAAGCCACGGCAACGAGTGTCTTAGAAGGTGCCTGGGAACCAGAGGACTGAGGCGAGCCGGTGGGACCGAGGACGAAGGCGGAGCCGGAGGAAAGGCGGAGCCAGACAGAGCCGAAGGTGCATGCCGGACGATGCCCAGGATGCCCTGCACAGTCCGGTGCAACTGGAGGGACGAGGGAGCCAGATGAAGCTGCAGGGAGACGTTTTCTGGTGGAGCCAAGAGAGGAAGGAGTCAACACAGAGCCGATAGGTCGACAGGGCGAGATGGAGCGATGGGATCTGAGGCTGGAGGCGGACCCAGGGGATCTTCTGGACTAGGTGGAGCTGGTGAACTGAAGACTGGAGGCTGATCCTCACCGAGATGTGTAGGAGATGCAGAGCGACTGAAGGGAACCAGTGGAGGCACGGCTGAGAAACTGGCTGATTTGGGAAGAGGAGGTGGGAGAGGGAGGTTGGGCAGGCACTCAGGAAGCAAGTAACTCTGGAGATGTAAGAAAGTCTGGAAAGTCTGGAAATACTGGAAACTTAAAACTCCGCCCAGTTTTAAGTTTCCAGTATTTCCAGACTTTCTTACAATCTCCAGAGTTACTTGCTTCCTGAGTGCCTGCCCAACTAGGCGGGAAACATGAGATTTAAGGGATTATTACCTCCTCAAATATATTCAAATAATTTCCAGAGTCCATGCAAAACTCATCCACTGTGGCGGGGTTGTGGGCTGGACTTCCCTCCAAGCCCACAAATTCAACAAGCACTCCCTTGGCAGTGCATTGTGTTGTAGGCTCACTCAAATGGTCAGACTCTCCGTGTGACTAATGCTCTGGGGCGATGTCTGGAACAGTATCCTTCTCCAGCTTGTTCATCGTGGCAGGACGTTCTCCACAATTTGGGCTGGGCTCTAGTGATTTGTCTGTGTAGCTCGTGGGCCGAGAATGGCTGGTCACTGGATCAGTGTTTGGAGCGGGGCTGGTGATGTCCTCCCCAGCAGTGCCGAGTCGCAGTTCACCAGCACCCACGAACTTCCCCTAGGACTGGCATCCGGGAGGCAACCTTTGATGCTTTCGTTAAATCTGTCGTACAAGAAGGCACACAAGGAGTGATCTGGAAAGTTTGTCAAGCCCAACAGATTGAGAAATCCATGGATGTGGTCTTCGAGGCACTTCTGCTCCTCCTCTAAGCAAAGCAGCTGGATTGCCGGTAAGTCCATCTTTTTATAAAACTCAATCTTGAGGGTCCGTTCTTCTAACGCTAAAAATGTTTTGTTATAGCTTTTTTGTCATGATTTGAGCATTGTCAAGCTTGGTGAACAGCTTTACGTGAGCTTAGAATTATACGGTTCTATCTCCGTTTAGGGTAGTTCTGAGATATTGAGCATCAAAGTTTTTACATCCCAGCTGGCAGAACTGTTGGAACCTTTTTATTTTATTAATAACTACTAACAAAATATTTTTTTTACAAAAATAACACCACACAGGCATTAATAAATACCTAATGGATCAGATTATGTTAAAAACTCAATTTCGACCAAAAGTGGAGATAGAACCTTATAATTCTAAGCTCACGTTTAGATAATTTGATGTGTCCCCATTTAAAGAGAAAGGAGCTGTACTTTTATTACTGAAATAGCTGCCTGAAAGGCGTTTCAAAGATGGCTGCCAAGTGAAAGGACTTGCCTTAAAGGGACTTTGGTAAACTCCTATAGCAGTGAATGGGAGACAACAGCAAATATATTTTTTTTTGTATTCCAATTTGTTCCAACAGCAAAAGCGCGAGAAAAAAACAAACAAACAATGATAGTGTTTCCTTTCCAAAAGAATGTAACAAATAGAGAGATTAATTACAGCAGTCAGCGAGAATGACATCTGCCTTCAGTCTCTCAGCCATTTCATTAGAAACACTCTCATAGCAGTTCTTTTTATTTTCTTTTTTTGTAATTTATTGCCAAGGTAAAATAACACAAAGTGTTATAATTGTATATTACATGTTTTTCTTTGCTATATTTGTGACATTTTTCTTCTGCAGTAATTCTATACTTAACTCATCCTCTAAACAGAAAGTCTGTGAATGCTAACGGATAGCTCTCTCCAAGAATTGTAGGCCTTCCTTGCACTTGACTGGCGCTCTGCGGTGTAACACTGACGCTTTGCTCCATAGATTTCAATGCATTTACCAACATGTATGTGGTATCATGGTAAATAGCCTACCCTCAAGCACCGCTCTCATTTCAATTAATAAAGCAATAAAGTGGGAGTCTTTCTTCTTTGTATCCCTTTTTAGGAAGAGCGCTTCAGTAAAACAACCAGAGCCTGTGGATGGATTAGATGGATTAGATGTCTGCGTGATTGAGAAGGTTGTTAAGCGCTTATAATATCCTCCTCAATTGCATGGGCCACCAGAACTGCCTTATTCTCAAAGGATCCTGTTTTTCGATCTCTTATCATTTACATGCAGAATAAAGCGGCAAATAAAGGGTAGTGAGCTTCAACCTATTTTACACAACTCTGCTCTAGGTAAGTGGAAATGTAACAAAGACAGCTGCATTCGTTATCTACACAAGGAATGCAATGAAAACAGAAAAAAACGGCGTGCTTGTTAGTGCTGTGCTTTATGGAATGTGAAATTACAGCACAGAGAAGTATATGGTGTACTTTACCGAGATGTCTAATTGAGGAACAACTAACGGGACTATATAAATGCAAGAGTCCTTTTTTATTAGAGGCCGTTCTCCTCCACGGGTAATGGGAGTGAGATATCATTGCGTCTTTCACAGCCGTTCCTTTTCAAAATGCTAACTATTTCATCCACTTAATCAGCCAATATTCTTTCTCAGCTTTGTGGCCAGATGAAGACTGAATCATCAGCTCTGTGCGCTGCCTTTACAGCGGGTTTATGAGGGAGTCTGAGAATGGTAAATCTCGAAACTTTCTGCGTCTTTGGGTAATTGATTGTTGGAAAGGGCTGAGTGCCACTTTTATAACCTCTGAGATTGAAAGAGTTCTCTGAAACTATGGGCGAGTGCAGAACAGCAAACAGTGTGATAAAATACCCTGCTGGACAGACAATTAACTAGTCTGCCAAGGGGTTGGGGGGGTTGGGGCTGTATCTATCCCCTTCCAAAACTGTAAATACAAATATCTTGACTGAGATAAAACGTATAGAACACACGTTAATCTAGTCGGCTGTGCAGGATTACTTGAAGAATTGCTTGTTGCAATTTGGAAGGAGACATCTGAATTGTGAATTAAAATTTCTCAGCATTATTAATTGATTTTAAATCTATTCATCTACTGGTTTGGACAGTATATAGATAGTAAGATAGCCTGGATAGTATAGGCTTACATTTCTCTTACTTGTTCTAAAGGGAAAGTGAAGGCTGGACAGAGCTTGTCCTTCAGATCACCAAATGAAATTTATACTTTGATGTGTCATTTTGATGTTTTTTTTTTTTTTTGTGTGTTGGCAAAGGTTAACTGTAAAGAAGAGATTCTGACAGCCCACATCTTGAGATCTGGCAGATGGTTGTCTCAAAGGAAATCTGTCTCAAGGTCTGTATCTCAGTAACTATAAAGGTTTAACATGTTTGCTGTTTTAAGAATAGAGTTAGTTTTTCACTGTTTAAACTTAGCTGAAAAGCCTCTAATAGTGTCTAACGGTATAAACTATTGGGTCATCTTGGCAACATGCCCTGCATATTGGTGCAATAAGGTGGACATTTTAATAGTCGTTTTGTAGTAAAATCTTTAAGTTACAGTATATTCCTAATTTAAAAAATAAAGCTACTGAAATATTTTTGGGGGATTTGCCCTACCCCAAGTTTTATCGTTTACAAGTCTTCATGTGTCTGGCAGCTTTATGCAAAGTAATTTACAGTGCATTTGGGATATTCATTTGATCTATCCATGCATTTCCTGGAAATTGAACACATGACATATTGTTACTAACAGAGGAATACGCTAAATTATCCAAATTGACAGATTGTGTTAAAGATATAAAAGATTGGATGACGCGTAATTTTCTTTTAATCCAGATAAGACAGAGGTACTACTTATCGGTTCTAAAAACCGTCCACAAAACCTCACAACAGAACTTTAACATAGTAGGATGCCCTGTTACTTTATCCTCTACAGTAAAAGACCTGGGTGTTATATTAGACTGCAACCTGTCTTTTGAAAATCATTTTTCATTTGTTACAAAAACAGCCTTTCTCCACCTTAGAAACATTGCTAAGCTACGTAATATGCTATCAGTCTCTGATGCAGAAAAGTTAGTTCATGCATTCATGACCTCGAGACTAGATTACTGTAATGCTTTATTAGCTGGTTGTCCTTCATCTTCAATAAACAAGCTACAGTTAGTCCAAAATGCAGCCGCTAGAGTTCTTACTAGATCAAGAAAATATGATCATATAACACAGATTTTATCATCACTACATTGGTTACCTATAAAGTTCTGTATTAATTACAAGGTATTGCTACTGACTTATAAACCCCAAAATGGTTTAGCTCCAGTCTATTTAACGGATCTTCTATCGCCCTATAATCCATCGCGCTCTTTAAGATCACTAAATTCGAGGCTTCTGGTCATACCTAGGATATCCAGATCCACCAAAGGAGGGAGAGTATTTTCACATTTAGCTCCGAAGCTCTGGAATAGCCTTCCTGATATTGTTCGTTGCTCAGACTCGCTCTCCCAGTTTAAAACTAGACTAAATACGCATCTCTTCAGCCAGGGATTCATACACATTTTTTATCTTACAGTTACTGTAAATCCCGCCTCTAGTTCATAAACGCCAGAGGAGAACTGGCCCCCGACTGAGCCTGGGTTCTCCCAAGGTGTTTTTTTTCTCCATTGGGTCACCTGATGGAGTTTTAAGACACCATTAGGTCACTTGATGGAGTTTTTCGGTTCCTTGCCACTGTTGCCTTTGGCTTGCTCAGTTGGGGATATTCAAATTAATTAACCAATCATTAATACCATTGATCAGCCCTACCAAACGTGGATGTTTTTTTTCACTAAGAAACAAACATTGTTATATTGTTTTGATTGATACTGTGAAGCTGCTTTGATACAATCTGTATTGTGAAAAGCGCTATATAAATATACTTGACTTGACTAACACCATAATTTACTAAATATAAAGGTACAAGGACAATCAAGTCAATTTGATAAAGTTTGTGGTTTCACATTGCTCTTTTGAAACAACAAATTTTGTACCAAGTATATTTTAGTTATAACTAAATTGTAGTAAAGCATAACTTTAAGTGTATTTAGTGCACTTTTTGAACAAAATTGGAACACTTATTGAAAAAGTATACAACTTTAAGTATACTTAATGCCTGTGTAACAAGTACATTACAAATTCATTTCAACTGTCTTCGAAACATACAAGCAATACAAGTGTATTTATATATGTATTTTTGACTTTTATTAGGATAGGGCAGGTGCTAGACAGAAAGTGAGGTGAGAGAGAGAGAGAGAGAGAGGTCCACGAGCCAGAACTCAAACTAGGGTCTCCCGAAACACAACGGCTACATGTCGGTACACTTGCCCACAAGGCTATCGGAGCCGACCTTAAAGGGACTGTGTGTAACTTTTTAGGTAACTTATTATCTAAAATCAATATTTTTATTCATAAATATGTCCTCAGTGGTGTACAAATACCTCTGCCAAATATCTGACTTATCCTCGTAAACGAAGAATTTATTATCTTTATATACATGGGACGGGTAAGTCCACGGAGGCTTCCATGTCATTCCGCCATCTTGAAAAACTATAATAGCAGAGAGGGTCAAAAAGTCCTAGGCCAACGCGTTTCCACAACGCGTTTTCGTTCTGAGCCAGCGTCACGTGACTTGAAGCAGCAGAACCGGACAAGCAGAGCAGTGAGTGAGAGGCGCTTGTCTAAACCATAGGAGGTCTAAACCCGGCAATTTTAAAAAGCTCAATTGCAATTTTATTTTCAATGGCGGATCATACGTATGCCGAACCACAGTAGAAGAAATCCTCGTCGCCAAAGTCCCAAATTGAACGAAAAAGGAAACGTGACCGCAGAGCTAGTACAAAAAACAAGAGTAGCCTAAATGTCGGGATAGCTTTTTCCAGGTGGAAAGAACTAATGAAGGAGAAAGATTTCAAAGGAGACGCTGAAGTTGCCTGCTTTCTCCTCGACAGGTAAGTCAATGTTTTTTACAGTCAATAATTCATACTGTAGTAAACATAGTAGTAACATAGTTCATAGGCTACATAGTAAACGCTTGAAGATACGCATAGTAAAAAAATACATGGTGAACGTTTGAAGAAATCAGACCAATCATAAAGGCTATCACAATCATGTTTTTATTTTATCTGTCAGATAGCCTAACTAGATAGTCTTGTCTCTTTATACCTGACTACCATAAAATAAAGCAACTTTTTTTTCGGGAGCTTCCTCCTTTTTCTCTGACTGAAAATATCTGTAGCCTACTGGGAGTCCAGAGTAAAGCTCCCGATATGTCCTGTAACTTAGTTACAGGACATATTTATATCACATTTAGAAAGAAGTCCTGCAACTAAGTTACCAAATAAACAGAAACAGAAGCGACTGAAGAAGTGTGTCCTCTTTCTTTTGTGAAACCTAACGGTAATTTATTTCTGTGTGACTAATGTGACGAATAAAGAAGGCATACATACTAATTACAATAGTTCATGTTTTTCACAGTAAGTAATTCATACAGTAATTTGTTTGTTCACTGTGTCAAGTTGCAGTTTGTTTAAAATTACAAACCTGTTCACCTGAAGGAAAACTCGACGAAGTGCTATTAGAAAACATCCTGTCATAGCTTTTTGGTACATAACGGCTACCGTAGATGCAACACGCATTTGAAAAAGCGAGGCGCTGGAGAGCACAGTTCGTTTGAATGCAAAATACAATTTCACCTCTAGATGGGAGTAAATCTCACACAGAGCCCCTTTAAGTTTATACTACAAATTGCACACTTTGTCTTCACTTTGTCTTACTGCACATTAATAGACAAATAATACTTATACTACAGGGCCGTTGAATGCTTGAATCTGATTGGTTGACGAACTTTCTAAGGTGTAAAATTAATTTCAGGGAAATGCACGGCTAAAGTAGTTCCAGGCAGGTCTTGACCGCATACAGTTCCACATCAATTCGCGTAGTTGACTGTAATAACGGAAAATAAGATACAATTCATAACAAGAAAAAAACATGCAGCCCCATGCGCTTGATCTGCAATTTTCGATGTCTAACTTCACAATCAAAGGAAGCATGCAGTTTAATTTTAATAAATAAAGTATATAGTCATATCTATATTCAATAGAAAATTAAACTGAATATATAAATAAATTGATTGCCCTGCTGCACAGGTTTTCGTAATTATTGCAGATAATATAACAAATAAATAATTATTGATAGGCCTACTTGTTAAAAGGGCTTTGTGTTTCATTTATTAGGCTAGTCTACTCTCAATAATAGAAAAAAAATGAACGAATTAATTAAAACAAATTGAATTAATATATAAATAATAATATTGACGCACATGCTTTTCTGTCTCATTAATTGCAACCTCTCTCTCTCTCTCTCTCTCTCTCTCTCTCTCTCTCTCTACTGCATAAGGCCAGGACACACTTACTGTAAGGTTATGTATGTAATTTGATAGGTCTACTTATGACTGATCAGTGTTCAGCGCGTTCGGTGTTCACAGTCGGTGTTTAAAATCTGCTGCCCTCGATGGAAACAGTCAGTCTTAGAATGTTTCAGTTGTTAAGTGTGTCCCCAGCATTGGTCTGCTATCAGGGGTTCAAGCCTCCGTTACGATTGTATATGATGAATTTTGAAAGTATACTTTCAAGGAATTTTTACAATGATCATTTCCAGCACACAGTTAAAATATACCTAACATATATGTTTTACTTATAACTATATCAGCCTACTTTTAAAAAATAACCAGAATTTTCTCTTCAAGTATATTTTTCTAAAATATAGTTTTTAGAAAATATACTAAAGTACAATTATTTGTGTGTTAAAAGTTGTATTGTGAAAATAGGTAAAAGCATGATGCTGCTAATATACTTTTAGTATATTTAAAAATAGTAAATTTTTTGTCAGTTTATTTGCAATGTACTATTGAAAAAGGGAATATATTTCAAATTCAATAAAGTATACATTTTTTCTCTAGGGTATCCCTGAAGTTGGGCTATCTCAGAGAGATATCTGAAACAATGGTTCCTTGTTTTACATGCAGGTCAGAAGGTTTCTTCCTGTTTACGTGGGAGGTTCTTGGCCAAAATAATCTGCAGAGGACCAGATTTTCTGTCGATAGTCAAAGACTACACTCCTACATCAGTCAAGTCCAACAGACAGGCACCACAATTAAGACAGTAATCTAATGTGCCTCAAGAACACTTGCTTTAGAGCTCCATAACTGCTTAAAACCACTGGCCAGACTCCTTCCTCTTAAGTGGAATTCAATTGCAGTGCTTATGTAAGTGCTGCTATAACTCCACAACTCTCTAATCGTCCCCTGTGCATTAACTTTTGAAAACAGGGAAATGCTGCTTATAGCTCATAAACAAATTACATTTCTTTCAGTATTTGATGTATTCAAATATGTTCATTCCAGATGGGTTCAGTACATGACACATCCCAGCAAGCAATTGTGTATTTAAAAGAAGTCTAATAGCCGTCAAAAAACAGTCCTGACGTCTAATCTAAAACCAGGCAAAATTTGGGCTGTCTGTGAAAATTTTATAGACATCTAACCATAGCCAAATATAGACTATTCATCAACGCACAGGCTATGCATAGAACATTTCAAATAAATGAAACCAAACACCTTGTAATCACTGTTGACTTTGCTTACATCGCAAGTTATGCTGGCAAAAATGACATGTAATCCAATTCAAGGTTATTTTGGCTAGAAGTGGGTTACTCATAGCCAGACTATATTGGGTCTATAAACCTAGATAGTGAAATGACAGCTATTGCTTGCTATCAAGTTCAGTGACATTATAAATAATTAGCATCTACATAATATACTGGTAATAGATAATGACTTTTATGATTGAATTCACAAGCAAGTAAAAGCATGAATATGATTTCAGTAGGTCAATATCTTCTTATATTGAAAAGCAGTCTTTTATTTCACACCTCATTTTTCATCTAGGAAATCACATTCACATCGGAGGTCTGTAAGATCACCAGTGTGCTCATATTCTTCATTACAAATGAAAAGCATAATTTATTCCAGGCTTTATTTGAAGGGCAGCAAAGTGTGCAAGAAATTGAAAATGAGGGATGTGTGTTCAACGTCAGCATCTGCTCAACAAAAGAAATTCATTGGAATTCTGTGGAATTGACTGTAGACTTAAGGGCAATATATCCCAGATTTTGGAGTGTGTTGTTTGCGTGTGTCAAGAGACGTGTGTATATTCTTGTGCGCACACCTGAACATATATACTCAAAGGTTTTTGGTTGTTCCTGCATGACTGCACCTGTACTCGCTCATTGGTTTGGCCTTGAAATAGTATGCAATTAGAGGGGAAAACCTCCTCATTCATTGTCCCTTGACAGGAGCTAAAGCTTGTGTTCACCCGCACTCTGAGGTCTACTGAGAGAGGAATAGGTGGATATCTGAGACCATTGGGTAGCTATGAAAAAAAATAAAAAAAATCGACATTCCATTGCACAGCTGTGACCGAAAACTCTTATCGGTTCCCAAACAAACACTAAAACCATTTCTGAGTCCCAGTACAACATACATGTTCGAATTTACAAAACTACTTTAAAGTCATGCAGCTTTCAGAGCTCCTACTGAGTTCTGGGGATAGACTAAGTGCAAAGTAACTCTAAAAAGGTTTAGATTATAAATCGTGGCCGTCTATTGAACATTCTACAGTGTAAAAGTCTAGGTGTCTCTCAAAAATATTTCATTTTAATAATTTGCATTTGCGCTGCTTTAGTGTAGCATTTGGAAATATCAATAGCTGTTTATTCAATAGCTGTTTATCAATAGCTGCTTATATCAAGCTGTTTATTCATAAGATTGATATACATATGACATATGATGATTTACACATTTCCCCCAATCATTATGAACAGCAAATATGTATTGATTCTCATGTGTCATGACCAATTGTTATGTTCCAGGTTTGAATATTAATTAGCTTAGAGGAGTGCAATGGTTTCCTTGCCTGATCTCACGATCCAACCTGATCTAACACATAACAATTGTATGAGGTGGTGATTTCATATTAATTCATATGAAAATTTGTAAGCTTGAAGGTTAACCCCGAACCATAACAGTCACATGGACATAAGAAGATTGTACGAATTCATACAAATTGCCATGAAATTGTTTTGGGTTTTCAGTGAACACTGATACAATTGAAATAGTACTTTTTCAGAATCATCTGCCCTAACATATACAAACTAGTGCTGTCAATCAATAAAAAATAAAATAAAAAAAGTAATCAAAAATTAAATAAATTAATTGTGACATAAGTTAATAACACACCTAACATTAACGTTGTTTTAATATATTTTATATTGTAATACTTCCACATTGAATCTCCAAAATAATGTAGAAACAACTGAAACAACATAAAGACAGTATATTTTAAATATTTGTTCAATGACATCTTTTTACTAAGCACTATGAAGGCCAGTATGCTGATACCAGTGGTGATGCTGATGTCTTTATTACATGGATTTTTTTTTTTTTCTCAATCTTGGCCATTAATTATAGCCATTCAGCATTACAGTAATTGAAAGCTATACATTTTAACATTTAATAGGCTGTAAAAATATAACATCGTGTAATTCAAGTGAACTTAAAACAATCTTCACATAAACCCATTGTGATAAATGTTACATTTAGCTGTGCCTTTAATATATCATGGCAGAACAACGTTAAGATCTGAGCGGGTCCACTAGGGTGTATATATATCAACGCATTCTCATCCTTTGGCGTCATATAGGTGACGCCATATGACATTTCGTCGAAATCTTACGCACATGGGATCCTTTAGCGTCAATATAACACGCACTGTTATGGGTACCAGAGTCCTGCACGGGTTCGGGTATCCGCGGGTACCCGACGGGTGACCCGCAAATTTTGCTCAAACGGGTGAAAAATATCCAACTGTGTCGGATACGGATGCGGGTCGGGTCGGACATGGGGAAACGCGGGTCTAAACACGGGTTCAAAACAGTCACGTGCAAATGTAAAAATAAATGCATATTTTTAGGAACACCTCTACAAAAACAAAACTATGGCTGCCCTGAATTTCAAGTTGATAAAATATTTGTTTTTAGTTTATTTGAGCCCGCTCACATTCACTTTTAAAAAATCACAACCACTCGAACTGCTGCATGAGTCGTCTGCTGCATGAGAATCTAGATGGATAGTGAGTAGGCCTAGCCTATGTCAAATATAGCCAGGATACAGAACAGTCTGTTTTCTTTCGTTTTTAATTGTTTTGTTTAAAAGTACACATTTCAAGCTTTCTAGCCTATATATTTATCAGGTCTGTGATGCATGTATCTTATATGCTGAGTTTCGTTAATTTCCAGTTCATGCGCCGTTGCCTCCGCTCCGTGTCCTGATGCCTGCTACTACTTCTTATTTATTAAATTCAGACAATTGGTTATAAAACATTGATTAAAATTAAGATAAAATTAATACAAAACGAAATTCACTTTAAAGAAATGCTTTATACAATAAGAAACTTAATGAAGTGGTCAATAACGTCTGCCCACATGTCTCCCGACATATAGGCTATCGGCTTTTTGACAGCTTCGGCTGTTGTCCTTGTCTTAAGGCAAGCCGCCAAAGGCAATACAAATTTGAAAAAAGTGTGTCTATAATGTGATTGGCTAAACTGAGTTTATTTCGGGTGCGGGTCGGGTCTCGGTTCTATTTTAAGCGGGTCGGGTCGGGTTGCGGATTTTAATTAGTGCTGCTGTCGGAAAACGAGTCGGATGCGGTTTTAAGCACTGCGGGTACGGGCGGGTGCGGATTTACAAAATCGGACCCGTGCAGCTCTCTGATGGGTAGGTTTAGGTCTGGGGTAGGGTTAGGGTTATGACGCCTTGGGATCTGCGTCTCATATTGACGCTAAAGGATGCTATGTGCGTCGGATTTAGACGAGCGTCACCTGTATGACGCCTTGGGTTCTGCTTCTCATATTGACGCTAAAGGATGCTATGTGCGTAAGATTTCGACGAAGCACTGTTTACAAGGTTACATGGGGCAAAAATAATGAAAACGAGTTATTGTTTTCATTGTTTTTGACCCATGTAACCTTGTAGACAGTGCATTAAGGTTTTAAGGTGTCTAACAGGAAAATATACAGAAACTGAATAATCAAACACTGCACAGTCTTCCCTGCATACATTTTAAATTGAATATTGATCAATCCTTATTAAAGCTACAAAAGTTAATCAGTCAAGAGCAGTGAGCAATTTTCCCTTTGGCTTTTGCTCTTTGATTAACATTAATGGCACCGGCAGCAGCAGGTTTATTAGGCTCTTGTCACTTTAAGATCCACACATGACGCGGATCTGACACACATCCTCTTTATGTTAATTTGACACTTTTTTGGTGCATTTGTGTCTGTGTGTGTGTCTGTGTGATTCTTCAGCATCACAGATTATTCACAGAGCACAAGTCAATGGGCACAGGATGACAGCATTCATAAATGGCAATGCAGCAGTAAGTGGAGACCCCGGCTCATGTTGTTTTGTTGTATCGATAATATTGTAACCTCTCAAAAAGGTACCTGTCCTGGGCCTGAGCACATATTGATTTTCATCTCTGAGACCTTACATCCTGCATACTCTTGTGGTGAAACTAACATTCTCCTGCAAGGAAACAGTATGAGGTTTGCTTTGCTTGTTTCTTGGACCCGAGAGAGTGTGAAACCAATTCATTATACCGCAAGACAACAAGCTGGTCAGAGAAACACTTATTTGCAGAGTTATTGATGTACTGCGGATCTCTTTACAGATGAGGAAAGAACCCACAAAACTTTCACTTCTACGTGATTTGTGAAATCTTAATTTCAAATCTAAAATTAATCAAAAATGGAGCACATTTATGCAAAGTTTCAAAGACCAGACTCCTTACTGATTTAAATGTCACTGGCGATGCAGATAAAACAAGTAGCAAATGAGGTAGAAATTAAACTCTTATTTTGATCTTTTGGGATAGGCTACTTTTGAAATCAGTATAACATTGCAACAGAGATATTCAATTTCTAACACACTACAGTCCTAAAAAATGGAGCATTGTAATGAAATTAGCGAGAAATTACTAAACTTATTAGGTATGTAGACATAGTTTCATAATGAGACCAATATATATGTTGTTTTTCTACTCTAGGGCTTTTGCTACACACTGCACTGTTTTTTTGGGGGGGTTTTTTCTGTTACCTTTGGCTCTGTTGAGGGAGGGTTGTGATATGAGCTGGGATCTTCACAAGCAGCCTGGGACACTGTGGTTTGTTTTAATTGACCACAGTGGCACTGGGCTACAGTCCCGACTGAAACTACTGTTTATACCTCACTACCTTCCCTGCTTTCTCCATGCTGCCATAAGTGCCCAGGGACTGGATATTTCATTTGGATTACACCAGAAAACATTTTCCAATGAATAGAAGAAGCCTTTGTGTTGATTTGTTTGGAACTGTTGACATGACTGCTTTTACAAGTTTTAGTCAAAGACCTCTATTGATGTGCAGCCTTTAAAAAAAATAAAACTAAAAAAAAACAAAAAGAAAACTCCAGTCACAGACAACCTCAATGCGGGAAAAAAAAAAGTAGGGTGGGGACTTGGTTCTGTTCATCGGGTGTCAATTGGATTTTGGGATGTGAGTATCTCAAAAATGAATGCGAGCCTGCAGTCGATTATGGAGAAACAGGGTAAAAGTGGACTAAATTGGAGTACTCCATACATCAACAGAGATAAGTCTGTCATTGTACCTAGAAGATTTTGTTATTCAAAATTATGTCAAAAAAAAAAAAGAGAAAAAAATGGACACCCTAGATGATCAGTGTAAAAAAAAAGAAAATCAAATATCACCATACTTCCCTAGTTGATTAATTACAAAATAATGACATTTTATTTTGTATTTCAAGTTTTTTTTTAAGTGTAAATTGCAGGTTATTTTTTTTATGAAGATAATGCAATGTGCTTATTAAACATAAAGATAAGAACCGCCCACCATTGTTTTGTATGTTTCTTTTATACCGAAATGTACTTTTACAATGGTTTTAAGCACTCCCGCTCCCTTCCACTAGGCTGGGCGTGACGTCATAAAAGGGACTCCAAGCCTAGAGTTAACGTTAGTCAACGAAAAGTAGGCTAGCAGTTATATTGTGTTTTTTTTAGATTCAGAAGTGATGAATGAAATAACGCAATTATAAACATACTCGTGTGTGCTGGCTTCACGAGAACCGTGATCCTGCCTGAAATGAGAGTAAGCTATTCGCAAAACAAACGGGTTCAGGCAGCATGCGTCAAAAAAACAGGATATGCTGCGTGAGGTCAGATTAGCCGGTCGCGGGTCGAGCTGCTCCACTAAACTCCAGAACGCGTTCACCTCACGGCAGCACACACTCTCCACTGCTGATCCCACTGGGTGGCATAGCCCACACAAACACCTGTCAAACACAGCGATAGGGACATCGAGCTCTCTTTTTCTTTCTGACAATGAGCATCGCTAATTAGTTGCGTTTTAGCACAGGCAATATCGCGTTCTGTCAGTAGATGCCAGCAAAAGCTGGGACTGATCACGGCAATGTTACTATCTCCCCAGCGTTGTACCGATTTCCGACTCTCGGACAAATCGAACTCCCCTTCGCGTGCACGTGCCTGCCACATAAATACGCGCTGAAGCGAGTTTAAATGCACTTCCTTTGCCATATGCGTTTATCGATTGATTTTTCACACAGCAAGCACCCAGATCCTGCATGAAAGCTTTGTCTACACTTAAATTATTTTCGTGTTTGCGTTCACACAGAAGGCGTTCTGGCAATTTCCCGGGATCAACGCGCTGTGTGAAGGGGGCTTACGAGTTGCTACTCCCTTTTATGACGTCATCACCCAGCAACTGTAAAAAAAGCTACCGTTGAAGAAACCATGGAAGAAACCCTAATAAATGTTATTTTAACGCATTTTTAGACGCAATCGTGATTAATCACATTCAAAATAAAAGTTTTTTTTACATAATATATGTGGGTGCACTGTGTATAATTATTTTATATATATAAATACACACACATGCTTGTATATATTTAAGAAATATTTTCATGTATATACTGTATATAGATTTATATATAATTTATATTATATATAAATATAAATATTTTATATATAAATAATATTTTTTTCTTAAATATACATGCATGTGTGTTTATTTATATATATACAAAATAATTATACACAGTGCACCCACATATATTATGTAAAAAAAACGTTTATTTTGGATGTGATTAATCACGATTAATCATTTGACAGCCCTAGTTTACATATATACATATTGAGCACTTTAATTTACACATTAATTGGTTGTGGTGGTTAACCTGCAATTTACACTTTAAATGTTATATTTAAACATCCAAATGAATTATCTAATTAAATCATCAGACAAATGATATATGAACAAACCCCTCAGTAAACATTTTTAGAAAAGGAATAATAGGAATAATCAAAATATCAAAACTGACCAGTGCATGAGAGCAAAACTTGTACCTTTAAAGCGATAGTTCACAAAACAAAATAAAATAAAATAAAATATGTTTGATAATTTATTCACCCTGATGTTGTTCAAATTCCAAACCTGCATGAGTTTCTTTCTTCTGTTGAAGACAAAAAAAGATATTGTAAAGGGTGGAAAGCAGTCAGTTTTATATAGCCATTCATTTCTATAGTATAGTTCCCCCCAACTGTGGAAGTCAATGGCTACTGTCAACTGTTTGATTACTAACACTTTTTAAAATATCTCATCTTGTTTTCAAAAGAAGAAAGACACTCATACAGGTTTGGAACAACTTGAGGGTGAGTAAATGACAACATTTTCATTATTGGGTGAACTATCCCTTTAAGGCTAACAGTTGGGGCAAGATTTTATATAATCCAAGATAAATATAAAAGGGTATTTCATACATCTGAAGAGAATATTAGTTATACTAGAGATATATTAGCACATTAACGGCAGGAATTTTTACTGAGGACTTATTTTGGCATATAAATTGTCTAGTACCTTTGTTCATTGAGGACAGTCCATCTTACAGGCCACTGATAGAATCTAACAGACAGAATACATTTTCCTTTCAGATGAGGCCACACTTCTTCCATTTCCCAGGTAACAAAGGGGATAAAGGACAACATCATTTATAGACTGTGAGAATTCACACTGAAATTGTCAGTTGAGAGATTTCAAGCCAGGAGAGGGAGTCTCGATTCTAACACCGCCCAAGAGTGAATCAATCCATCAAGCTGACAAGGTCTGCGTTTCAGATTGTTCTCAGTACACAAGGGATCCAGAGAGATAGTTGAATACAATTACAAAAAGCCGTTAAAGGAACAGACTTTATTGCTCTGACGAGAAAAAAGACTGTTGGAAGACCATCAGTCTAAAAGTGCATGCCAAAATATTTACATGACAAGCAAGTGTGGTGCATTAAATGATGATAAAATGGCAGATACCCCTACTGAAAAATCCAGCGTAAACCAGGGTTGTTCTTTATAGTGCTGGTCCAGGCTGGTTTATGCTGGTATAGTGCTGGTCTAGCTGGTGGACCTGCATTTTCATGCTGTTCTCAAGCAAAACAGAGCTGGTGAAGCTGGTTTACCAGCATGGTCTTGTGGGGTCGAGTGTGCGAAGGCCATCTGTTTGTATGCAAGCAGTGCATATTTTTACATTCAACACATTATTGATGTAAACGAAAACAATATAAGGTTAAAACATATGATTTATTGAACTATATGATAATTAATTTGTAATTTATTTTGCTCTCTCTGCTGAATAAAGATCTAACCAACTGGCCTCACAACCTCAGACCACGTGTAACCACACCAGCCCACGACCTCGAGACCAGCCACCCAGACAGCTGCTGCAACAATCGGTTTGCATAACCAAAGAATTTCTGCACAAACTGTCAGAAACCGTCATCTGCATGCTCGTCGTCCTCATTGGGTCTCGACCTGACTGCAGTTTGTCGTTGTAACCGACTTAAATGGGCAAATGCTCATATTCAATGGCGTCTGGCACTTTGGAGAGGTGTTCTCTTCACGGATGAATCCCGGTTTTCACTGTACAGGGCAGAGTTCAGACAGCGTGTATGGCGTTGTGTGGGTGAGCAGTTTGCTGATGTCAACGTTGTTGGGGTTATGGTATGGGCAGGCACAGGTGCATTTTATTGATGGCATTTTGAATGCACAGAGATACCGCAACGAGATCCTGAGGCTCATTGTTGTACCATTCATCCACGACCATCACCTCATGTTGCAGCATGATAATGCACGGCCCCATGTTGCAAGGATCTGTACACAATTCCTGGAAGCATCCCAGTTCTTGCATGGCCAGCATACTCACTAGACATGTCACCCATTGAGCATGTTTGGGATGCTCTGGACTGGCATATACGATAGCGTGTTCCAGCTCCTACCAATATCCAGCAACTTCGCACAGCCATTGAAGAGGAGTGGACCAACATTCCACAGGCCACAATCAACAACCTGATCAACTCTATTCGAAGGAGATGTGTTGCACTGCGTGAGGCAAATGGTGGTCACACCCGATACTGACTGGTTTTCAGACATATTAAACATATCACTTCCAACAACATGATGGTCAGAACAAAAGTGGCAGATGTTACTTGTTCAGATGACTTTGTTTTATAGAATATATGCATAGTAATATGTACTTCTTATTGTCATCTCGATGTAAAATGACAGATTTTGTAGAATGACTTATGAGATTTATGTAGAATGACAGACAGCTGCAGAGGAGCACAACCCACATAAAAAAAGAACTTAAGTAACTTGCACTTTTATGTTTCAAACAGAGATGGCATTATAGAGGCATAAGTTCCATACTGCAGCAGTGAGGTCACTTACCTTAGGTAATGAGGTTTGTTTCACAGCTGTCTTTCTGGTTCATCTAAAGGTCTCAGGTTCAGGTTCTTCCACACCAACAAACTATTTTATTGGTGACATCCTATGACAGGGTGCCATGTTGATTGTTGAAATGTTCATATATACGGTTATAAACACTCTAAAAGGCAGAATATTGTTGCCCTGAGTTTACTGGTGACGGATATTTGCTCAACTTAAATGTGATCTGTGGCTTCTTTTCGCAGACATAAAGGCAGGGTAGGTGATTTGTTCCATAAATGTTTTTTTTTTTGTTATGCTGGTTGAAATACTCTTCACATCCTGATAGCTATCACTAAGTTAAGTGGTCTAAATGTATATAATATATATATATATATAAAAGAGGTCCAGGGTTCAAATCCTGGACGAGCCCCCACTTATTACGTTCCCCAAACCGTCTAGGGGTCGGGAGGGGAGGTAAAAAAAAAAAAAAAAAAAAACGTAAAAAAAAGACATAAACAACAAACTTCCCTCAACTCCCTTGCTATACAAAAACAGGGACAAAAAACTTCCCTCATAACATTAACTACTAAACAGGTTAACAAGAACACAATACCCTCTGCTTAATTTTTAGTTGAAGTGAGATCAAGATCACAGGTCACTGCTATACTCAGTTAGCCACCGCTAACTCACAACAACTGTCTCTGAATGTCACAAGCAAACATATTTCACAATTGAGTTCAATCTGGAGCAGGGGAGAAGTGCGTCTCACTGCTGCAAACACTGGACTGCCCCATTATACTCTCGGTCTTAGGAACACTCACAAAAGAGTTACAGGTGCTGATGATTAGGCCCGAGAGAGAGAAAGAGAGACAGCAAGCAAACAAAAACACAGGGCTCCCGACTGGTACGCACCGCTAGGCATATTTTAATCAGTAGTGTACCCTCACGTTTTCTTGCATAGCAGCACTTCTTACATGTTGCCGGTACTCTGACTGCCCAAAATTGAATCAGGCTATTAATTAATTGTATACATCACACGTTCTGAGCTTTTATAAGCTGTTGGAACTGAACTGATCAATTATCTGCAGAATATGACTGTGACTGAAGCCCAATTGTTTAATTTTTGCATGAGTGGCGTTGAGAATCGCCTTAAGGTGATGATACACAGGGCAACTTTTTGAGCAATGTTGCTGGGCAATCTTGCCAAGCGATTGTTGCTTGGCCACTTTCTCATTGAAAATGGGCAATACATTTCTTTCTGGATAATTTAGATCGGTCATGGGCCCTGTGTCTCATCTGGTTGCCCATTGACGGCAACATTGCCCAGCAACATTGCTCAAAAAGTTGCCCTGTGTATCATCACCTTTAGGCTCACTCCAAAAGTGTGATAAAAGTCGCCCGAGCTGTTCCTATCGCCACGTTGCTGATAAAATGTGCAACCCACTTGAATTCTTTTGAGAATTTAGTAAAACACTATGGATAAAGTCAAACATGATCTATTAACAGCCACTAAAAAGACTGTTGAAAATAAGGGAAAATATCATCCTTCACCAACATTAATTAGAAAGCTTTATAAACGTAAGACCTCCTTTACTGAAGTTTGGTAGAGAGTGTGCTGTGTGCTCACGCTGCCTTCGGTTTCGCTTATTCGTTGGATCGATTGCTCCTGTCTGCCTTGCATCCAAACTTTAATTGAGGATAGTAAGGGTGCTAGAGCTTTAGATACTATTTTGGATGTGCCTAGCATAGTGAACTCTTTACATGATTCGGTTCTGGCTGAAGTAGAGCCCATGCAGCAGGCCAAATGGATGACAGTGAGGGATCGCTCTAGTCACGGATAAAAAAAAACACTCTTCCGTTCCGATTACCATAACAAATCGATTTGCCCCACTCAGTGAAACACCCAGTGAGAATTCTGTTGATTGTGCACTGGTAATTGGTGATTCGATCACATGGAACGTGAAAATAGAGACACCAGCCACCATAGTCACATGTTTGCAAGGAGCCAGAGCGTCTTACATCAAAGCAAATTTAAAAGTGCTGGCTAATGCTAATCGTAAATTCTCTAAGATCATTATTCATGTCGGCACTAATGATGTTCGACTCCGCCAGTCGGAGATCACCAAAATTAATATTAAAGAGGTGTGTGAACTCGGAAGTACAATGTCAGGCACTGTAATTTGCTCTGGCCCCCTTCCTGTTCGCAGGAGTGATGAGATAGTTAGTAGATTGTGTTCACTCAATCGCTGGTTGTCTGAGTGGTGTCCGCATAATAATGTAGAATTCATAGACAATTGGAAAAGTTTTTGGGGCAAGCCTGACCTGTTGAAAAGAGATGGTATTCATCCCTCCTGGGCTGGTGCTGCTCTTCTGTCTAATAATGTGGCTCATAGTCTTAGAGATAAAACATGACAATCTGGGGCTCAGGTCAGGAAGCAGACAGACTGGTGACTCGCGTCACCAAGGTCAGATAAATCCCATCACATAGAGTCTCTTTCACCTTATCATATAGATATTATCATATAGAGACTGTGTCTGTTCCCTGAATTTGGAAATCCAAAAAACATCAGGTTAAAAATGTATGCATGTCAAAAATGTCAACAAATAAAAAACAGATATAATACAGATGAGCAAATGATAAAGCTTGGGTTGCTGAATATTCAATCCCTTACTTCAAAATCGCACATAGTTAATGATATGATTTCAGATTATAATCTAGATGTGCTGTGTTTGACAGAAACCTGGCTAAAACCAAACGATTGCATTACTTTGAATGAGTCAACCCCACAAGATTACTGTTATAAACATGAACCTCGTCTGAAAGGCAAAGGGGGAGGTGTTGCTGTAATTTATAGTCATATTTTCAAATCCACTAAGAAATCTGGTTTTAAATATACTTCTTTTGAAGTGTTGGTGCTTAATGTTAAAAAAATATAGTGTAAATGATAAATCACGTTTGAAAATTCTGCTGGCTACTGTATACAGGCCACTAGGGCACCATAAAGATTTTATCAAAGAATTTGCGGACTTTCTATCAGAATTAATATTGGCTGCAGATAAAGTCCTAATTGTTGGTGATTTACATTGCATTGATTTGCAAAAAGATGCATTGGGATTGGCATTTTAAGACATTGTAAACTCAATTGGAGTTAGACAATACGTGTCAGGACCTACTCATTGTCGTAATCATACTCTAGATCTAATACTATCACATGGAATAGATGTTGATGCCATTGAAATTCTGCAGCAGAGTGAAGAAATCTCAGATCATTATCTAGTCTTATGTAAATTACATTTAGCCAAGGCTGCAAAACCAACTCCGTGTTATAAATATGTTAGACCTATAACTTCTACAACTAAAGATTGCTTTATCAATAATCTTCCTAATCAGTTTCATCATCTCAGCATCCCGGATAGCTTAGAAGATGCAACAGAAACTTTTAAATCATTGCTCCGTGGCACTTAAAGAAGATTAAAGAAAATAGTCCAACGCCGTGGTACAATGAGCACACCCAGGCCCTTAAGAGAGCAGCCATAAAAATGGAGCGCAACTTTCCATTTCGGGTTTCAAGAGCTCGATTGCTTACAGAGAGGCCTTAAAAGCTGCTAGATCTGCTTATTTTTCAACCCTATTATAATAAAATAAACATAATCCTAGGTATTTATTTGAAACAGCTAAACTAACGAAAAAGAAAGCTTCAAGCCCAGAAGTGTCCAAGCAACACAGCAGTAATGACTTGAACTTCTTCACTTATAAGATTAATAATAAGTGCATTGTAGTCTCCTTGAGGAAAATTTTTATTCATTTGTTGCTATAGGAGAGGAAGAATTTTGCAAACTCGTTAATTCATCTAAATCGATAACTTGTGTGTTAGACCCTATACCGACTAAGCTACTGAAAGAGATGCTTCCAGATGTCATAGATCCTCTTCTTAATATAATTCATTTGTCTTTGTCTCTAGAATACGTAACAAAAACCTTTAAGCTGGCTATGATAAAACCGCTTGTTAAAAAAATGCAACTTGATCATACAAAATTAGTCAATTACAGGCCGATCTCAAATCTGCCTTTTCTATCAAAGATATTAGAAAAAGCAGTATCCTCACAACTGTGTTCCTTTCTTGAAAGAAATGATATCTGCGAGGATTTTCAGTCCGGATTTCGACCGTGCCATAGTTCCGAGGCAGCTCTCGTTAGAGTCACAAATGATTTGCTTTTATCATCCGATCGTGGTTGTATCTCTCTATTAGTTTTACTTGATCTTAGTGCTGCATTTTACACAATTGACCACAACATTCTTTTAAATAGACTAGAATACTATGTTGGCATTAATGGAATTGCACTAGCATGGTTTAAATCATACTTATCTGACCGTTATCAGTTTATAGCAATAAATGAAGAGATGTCTTATCGATCACAAGTTCAGTATGGCGTACCACAAGGCTCAGTACTAGGACCGCTGCTGTTCACTCTGTACATGCTACCATTAGGAGATATCATTAGGAAACATGGAATTAGCTTTCACTGTTATGCCGATGATACTCAGCTGTATATTTCTTTAATTAATGGATTTGTGGGAAGGAATAACCGAGCGCACAACTGATGCTGGCACGCGTGGTAAATGACTTCCGCGAGAGGATAACAGATCTAATAAAGGAATTGTGGGTAAATGTGCAATGCTAATAACCATGGAAATGAGTCAAGTGAATTACGGGTCATTGGACAGGCGTCCAATCACAACTGACTTCTGGAAAAGGGAAGTAACCAATGACATTTGCAGGGTTTGAATGAGCTCGCGAGTTCCCGTTTCCTCGCGTGTAGATCTGTTATCCTCTCACGGAAGTCATTTTCCAGCATCAGTTGTGCGCTCGGTTATCATTGCCATTGATTTGCCGGCATATAAAACTTCACATACAGACTCTGGGGACACCAGAGACTTATTTAACATATTGTGTTACTTGTTTTATAAGGCCAAGTACATGTTAGAATCAAGAGCTTTAAAGATTAGACCTTCTTGAATTATTGACTAAACAATTGGTTCTCTCCATGTGTAAGATGTGTTCTGCTCATAATGACAGCTATTGCTATTGCTATCTTCTCCAAAAAAGTGCCTTTTATATGAGGCTTTAGTCTTGTAGTGTGTGCACAGCTGGAAATTGCAAGGGTGCATGCTTGACCTCTTGGTGTAATGGTGTAGCTGAAATGGGCAAATCCATTAATTAATTGTCTCAAAGCAAATGCTTTCATACACACATATTGTAATTGTACCTTGAATCCGGTTTGTTGTGAATTAGTGTCCCATCTTGTATCAATGAGGAGCAGTGCTCAGTTCTCTTGAGCACCCAACAGGGGGTGACTGGGCAACTAAGTACCAGTGGTTGAATTTTCCAATACTATTTCATCTGGCTAACTAATCTAATATTCACTCTGAAGTAAAGGTACTGAGTTTCTATGGAAAGGAAAGCAATCTGATTATATGGTAAGTGACTCCCTTATGTCTGAAGGGGTCTGTCACTATCCAAGAAACATGGAGCCATTTCAGCTCTTTTGAACCCACTAGTGTTTGCCCCTGTCTTGGGAGAATCCCTCAGAGAGCCAGGCATCATACAAACTATGAAGTAGTGCGGTTATTGAATCTGCAGCCCCCTGATTCAATGCTCTGGGAGGCAGATGATATTTATGAGTCTGCTTTTTTTGCCATTTTATTACTTTTTCAATATATTTCAGGACAGGAAGTATGTCTGCTATATGAATGTTGACTAAAATCAACTTCATCACATCAATTTTCACAGCAAACACAACAAAACTGTGCTCAATATTTAATTCACATGGAGGATTCAGGGTCAAGGTCAAGGTCACTTTTATTTATATAGCAACTTAAAACCGCATTACTGCTGACCAAGGTGCTTCACAGAAACACAATAAAAAACACAATAAAAACAAACGTCGTACAAATTTCATAGTATACAATTTTAACTCACTAAGGCTACATATCCACAGTTATGAGTAGGCCTGAGAGAAAAGATGCATAGGATTCTTCATATAGAACTGCAGAAAGTGAAGGAAAGGCTAAATGTGATGCATTTAAGCTGGTTCCTCTGGTGTTGTTCAGTAATATCTTGTCTTCTGGTGCCCAAAGGGCACTGGGGACTTGCAGTGTGAACTTGAGGTTATTTGAGCTTTAATGGAACAAGTCAGTAGGATCCAGCACCTAGCGTGATGACCTCTGATGATGTGCATTAGACCATGGTGTTGTCATAAGCTGATCTTCAGAGATCCCACAGTGCTCATCGATGCTGACCTCTCATGTCCCCACACGCTGGAGGGGTTGTCAGTCTATCTGAGCGAGCACAAATGTACTGATGAATAGTTTCAGTGATAACAGTGAAACATGAAGATGAAAGTTCTTTAAACTTTACTACTTCTACTATGGCAAGTACAGCTACTGCAAAATAAATGAAAGACTCCATTCAAACTTTGTTTTGTATGTCAACCCTGGCTCTGCTATTTATTATTTTGGGTTTTTGTGTTCAAACTTTCTCATGTGAGATAAGTAACTATAAGTAACCATTTACACAAAGAACTGTAACGATATTGCATTCACACCAACGGACAATAAAGTTCTGTTAATCACAATGTGCTACAGCTGCATTAAGTGCTGGAGTTCTTCAAAGTCATATGGATTCTGATTGGCTGTCAATGTGTTTATCGTTCATCAGTTAGAAAAAAAAAACTTTCTGAAAGTGATTCCAATATTGGTCTGTGTATCATCCAATTTATTGTTTTAGGAAAAGAAAACTGTCAATTATTATAGACAGACAATTATTATTATTACAACATTTATGACAATTATCCCATGTAACTTGTTGACCATTTCATTTTATTTTGAAAAAGAATAACACAATATTTTTTCACTGTCACACCAGCACTAATTATATGCCCAGCAACATATGTCTGCTTAAAATGCCATGTGCAGTTAACAGTGAGTCATGGTGCATGAATATATTTTATTAAAGGGTAAAAACTTTGCCTGTGCCATACTGACTGACTCTTTATGACTCCTGCCTCCTTCTTCCCTGAGCGTTCAACATTGTTGCACCGATTTTTAAAGCACAAACAACCAAGGGAAATATCCCACCAAAATATAATTTTCTGTTCGTTGAAATTATTATTTTTTTAAATCAAGCCGTTTTCCATTTCTCGTTATTCCTCTCCGAAACATTGTTTTTTTTTTGTTTGCCAGATTGAATGAAATAATTAATCCATTGGATGATGATACATAGACCAAAGTCGTTCCTCTGTGTCGTTATCGATATAGCTGTGGTGTAGTCTTCTCTATTGTCATAGAATTTTAATGATTATTAAAATATTATAATTTTAGTCATCATCCTAGGAGTGAACATTCAGGCCTTAAATCTGTAACTTTCAGTTCAGTTAGTCCACAATGTTCTTCAATTTAGGTTTGGGAGTATGACACAAGATATATGAACACCACAATATTGCTACAATTTAGAGTAAAAAAAAAAAAACCCCACATAATAAAGAATGCCCTTTAACAGTCCTTGAATAAAATGAATTCAAATTAAATAAAGCTTTTTCCAATGTTGTTCTGGATTCTTGTACATTAAATGCATGTTGTTCCAGTGCTTTCTTTGACACCTGAAGCATATAAACAAATATATATTTATTATACATTACTGCATTTATTTCAGGCAAACTTCTGTTTAATTGTGTTGATGCTGATTTGAATCATGCTTGACATGGTTTAAATAGGGACCAGTTACATATTGATGCACCCTTATTCCCTATGTTTTTTGCAGTGCACTTTGAACTGCAGATTATGCTCCCTTTGAAATTGAGTCCACTTTGTGAAATGCACTTATGGAACGCACTTTTAGTCTGACAAATCAATAACTTCATTTACAGCATGAATACCAAATGTCTGCTGTTGGTTATACTTAGCAATACTATTCAATCCAAGCAAGTCAGTGGCCTTCTCTCCTTCTGACAGTGGATTTCTGTCCATAAATATTGAACATGCTGATTAATGATGCGGTTAAGCAGAGTTCATGTCCTCCGAGAACATGTCTACCACTTTGATCAGGCTTGACACAGAAGTACAGAGTACCAGGTAGAAATGTTCAAAAACACATGCTAGACCAACAGACAGCAAACAAACAGAATTACAGCAGGAAGAATCACTAGCAGCCATCCTTTTGTTTGTGATGTGCACAGTGAATATTATTGATGAAATAATAGCAATGTGTCTCTTGTTTATCAGCAGGTTTCAAAAACCAAAATGAAATGAAATCACCCGCTTTATGTAGAGAAGCCGGAAAAGCTTTCTGTATTGTTGGCAGCAGCATTATTTTCTGCTTTTTATTATCACTTATGTTGTTTTGATGTGGCAGCCAGGAGGCAGACCTTTGATGAATACCCTTTGTTTTGATATGAGAAGATAGATTCCCATGAGAGAGACATGAGAACTCGGGAACACAGAGCTGTTTGTGCGAGTAAGAGGTAAAGAGATGCACACACTGTTGTTTTGTTGCCTTCAGCTGTCAGTGTGGACACTCATAGATATAAGAGCAGAGAGACCACAAAGAAAGAGAGAAAATGCATCTGCAGTTTGTTTCATGAGGTGCTTTTGTCAACAAAAAGTGCGGTTGCCGTCATATAGTTTTTGACTTAGGTTTGTGGGGCCTTAAGACAGCCGAGTCAAGGGAAATCAGGGAACCTAAAGGAATAGTTCACATAAAATGAAAACTCTGCAATCATTTACTCATATGGTTTCAAACCTGTGTTTTTTTTTTTCAAGTGAAACACAAAAAGGACATTTTTTAAAGAATTGTTACTGTTTTCTGTGCGAACAGTCTCATTCACATTAATGAATCATATTTCCAGAGAAATTTTGCTAATATGACCACACCAGGTGGCAACAAGTAAAGTGTGGTCACAAAAAATCCCAGGCTGTCTTTCGAAAGAGTAGGGGTGTAACCCCGGCATCCTGGCCAAATCTGCCCAGTGGCCTCTGTCCATCATGGCCTCCTAATCATCCCCATATATATACTGATTGGCTTCATCACTGTCTCCTCTCCACCAGTAAGCTGGTGTGTGGTGGGCGTTCTGGCGCAATATGGCTGCCGTTGCATCATCCAAGTGGATGCTGCACATTGGTGGTGGTTGAGGAGATTCCCCCTTCTATGTAAAGCGCTTTGAGTGCCTAGAAAAGCACTATATAAATGTAATGAATTATTATTATTATTAAAGTCAAATCGCTGAAGAATGAATCATTGAATCATTTACTCCACCGATTTGGTCAAAAACACTGAATAATTCACAAACAAAACACTTCATGCAGCAACTAATCAGAAATTGTTCAAGTTGCCGTTGATAGTTCTAACATGACATTTTTAAAGTAATGGAGGCTTTGAGGACACGTACACAATACATGTACGCAATATCTCATAGGACAAATTAAGCAAGGCATATATTAAACATTTTCTTACTCATATTTGTATCCAATTAATTTGAACCCAATATTACATTATTGGACATATATGGAATGGAAAGGTTGCCAATCTACTGAACAGATCCCAAAACTCTCAAGCTGCCATTCACAGAGGTACCATCAGTTTAGAGATCCTTAAAGTGAAATGCATTTTACTGGTCACTCCAGTGACAGTGCATCTCATTGAAGTGAAACAATCAGTCTCACTTGATCCCCTTTTAATAGATGAAGTCAAATCTTGGCTATGGTAGATGTGTGTGCGCTTTGTGTTTGCCAATAAAGGACACTCAATTCTGCACTAAACTCTCAATCACACCCAACCTCCTTTTATCAAGCAAGGGATTTTTCAAAGTTTCCAATGAAAAGGGCAAACTTGGTAATGAGACAGCAAGCATTTTAATATTTATGAAGGAATGAAGGCATAGCCTATGGTAACACTAATATAACTGAACTTTCATTTTGAGCTCTTTTGCCCTCAATAGTCTTTGTGACTTTATTGGCTTTGTATTGTACAGTTACAAATAAAATGCTTGCTTAGCATATCTTAACTTTTTTTTTTTTTCACATGACAGAGCAAAAACTGGCACAAACTGTCTATTAAGCACATTTTAATGAAATCACACCTCATATGAGATTATACACATCAAAGACTTAAAAGAAACAAAAAGACATGTTAACCCATCGGATGTGTAGAAACAATGCATGTATAATGTGTTATTCTGGTAATTACTGAAAGTAGAAACCACATTAATATTGAAAGAAGGGCTACTAACCTCATGTATCATTCATGAGTTGTGTTCAAATCCTAGTAAGCTGTCAGGCAGCTGTACTCTGGAAACATTCAAACAATGTTGGAATCTTATTGTAACAGGTGCAGGCAGATACGAAGACATAAACACAGAAGATGAAGATTCAATCGGGAAACTTCACTTACAATAATCCAACAAGTAGTGATCCATACAAAGAAACCAAACACACACACCATAGTGTTAACGATATCGGACAAAGAGTGCAGGATAAGGTGACCTGTACACAAACTCAAACAAGATGATTAAACTAACACAGCTGACACAGATTAACTAATAATGATGGTTCTGTAACCAAGGATACTGATGAGTGACATTAATCAGAACAAAGGCACATGACACAATGAAAACAAACTGAAAGTCCATACAAAACGTAACTAAACTGAACAGAATGGTGACCGTGTTAATGTTAATGGTTTTACAAAAAACAAACAAACAAAAAAACATGGTTATTGTAGTTGAACCATGGTAACCACAAATTCAATATGGTTTTGCTACACTGACCATAGTTTAACCATGGTATTTGTAGTAAAACTCTTGTCATACAATTGGTAATCAATCCACCAAAAAACATGGTTAATACACTTTTACTATAATACAACATGGTTAATTTTCATAAAGGAAGAGATTTAGCTCAAACACTCTACAACTTGCAATTGATTTCTGCCAAGATTGGTGTTAGTACATATATTGCTAAGCTAATAAAACGATAGAGATGCAGTGTAGAAATGCCAACTAGGCTCATTGGATAAACGTGCAAAACTACAAAAATTAATACAATTCACTGCAGTTTTCAGTTTTGAAATTAACACTGTTCTTTGGAAAAGACTATGCTGACCTCAGAAACCTTTTATCAAACTGCATGAATTGCAAACTAATACATTTTGATGTTACAGTGTTGATGTTAATTTATTAAATTAAAGTTGTGTTACAGCATTTTAATTGAGTTACTGTCAAGCTACTGAAAAATGTAGTTAATTTAGTAGCATTGCTACATGTAGTTAGCTACTCCCCAACTCTACTGAAAGCCAATTATTTTGCAAGAACACTGTGAAAAAAAAAAAAATATATATATATATGTTTTCAGAGGGTGTGTTTACAGGTTTGGTAAGATTAAATTAACTCTGATGTGACTGTTTTGTGCGGTTCAATTGAATAAGTGTGAAAGCTACCATCCGAACACTGGTGCACACTCAAGTTTACCAGTACTGCTGAAAAGGCTCAACTGAAAGATGAATGCAACATGGACCAAAGACATGCAAACAAACCCAAAAACAGGATGTGATGTGTGTAGCATCTGGACCAATCAGACACAATTAATCCTTTTAACTTAATAATCCTCGAGATGCATACCTGCCAACTTTTGAGTACAGCTTTGCGTGAGACTTAAAGTAAATAAATAAAGTAAATTTATTTAAAGCAAAGTAAATAAAGCTTATAGTAAAACCTCTCCAACCTGGAGGGCGGGTGGGCGCATGCGCGTGACGTAGTTTGCAACAGTCTTTCTCTCGCATGCATGCGGCATTTGACCGACCGGGTTGACACTTCAGCGCTAGAACTCGCCCGTGTGAGCGTGTGAAACCACTCAAATGCATGTGTCTCACGGCCAAAGCGTGAGAGTTGGCAGCTCTGGAGATGTCTGCTCTCCCACTGATTATTATCATCAGCTTTTACTCCCCCTTTGCCAAAATTAGTCCAGCAACTAGTGGACCTCAGACTTTAACCTGTATTGTTGAATAGCCTATAACTCCATCTTGAGTTTTTGCTCCTTTCCTCAACTGAAACCTGACAACACTGCAGACCAAATAATCACCCAAACACATACCTGTCACGGTCGTGGTGTGGGCAGATAAAGATGATGAGTCAAAAGGTTCCAATAACAATAAGCTTTACTTACAATAATACTGATTACAGACAGGCAGGCTACACAAACATCCAAAACAACGTAACAGACAAATGGGCGCCCTGAAGGCTGACCAGGCCTTTCAAAGCCGGAAGCCTCCAGGGCGGAGCAGGGTGTGCAAGTGGCCAGGGTGGAGCCCTCCCTTCGGGCGGCCATGGCCCTTGGGGGGGCCATGGCGAGGACCTATGCCCCCCCCCTCCAAAAGACCAGCGGTGAAGGCTCTGCAGGGATCTCGACGGGACAAGACTCTGGTATGGCGGTCATCCTGGCAGTTCGGACTGATATCAGCGGGGAATGTGCCAAGCTGGACATCAGTCTCGATCTCCCATAGGCTAATCTGGTGACTGGGCTGGTAGTGGGCAACTTTGGCTCGACAGGGCTGGACTCGGGGCCCACAGTGAAAGGGGAGCCACTCAGCCACAGCACATGATCAAGGTACTGGGAGAACGAGCCTGGGATAGCCACCGCTGGAGCTCGCTGGTATAGATGGTTATCCAGTCAGCCCCAAAACACCGCTTTTAGGACTTCATCTGTCCAGCTTACCCCAAACGAAAGCTCCAGGAAGCTTGCAACATATTCTTCAATGGAGCGGCCGTCTTGAAAACAATGAATCAGTCGATCAGCTGGGGTTATAGGGAAGTTGGTAACTTCCATGCTTCTCATGGTCGGTTCTTCTGTCACTGTCGTGGTGTGGCAGATAAAGATGATGAGACAAAGGTAGGGATGGCTGACGCGAAACAGACGTTCCGAAGCTTTGCGAGATCCCGAAGCGCAGATGTTTCGAAACACTGATCCGAAGCGTGATTCAAAACACCCACGTCACGTGACTACGGCTAAATGAAGCTTCTGAGTGTTTCAACAGGTGGCATGGTCCGCCGAATCAGCGTTTGACTGGCAGGGTCGGGAACAGATCACACAATCGCACATCTGTATAAAAGTGAAGTCAACCCATTTTCACATCGTGGGTTTTTGTGAGAGGAGTTTGGTTTTGAGATAGCCGATTTTTGGTGATGTGACATTTATGGTGCGATTTGTTTATTTATATTTAGGCTTCCATTTAAATGTACACATTGACTAATAGGCTAGAGACAGACAGAGTACATATAGTGACACATTAATAGATGCATAGATAGAAATAGATAGATAGATAGATAGATAGATAGATAGATAGATAGATAGATAGATAGATAGATAGATAGATAAAAATGGAGGCTCCACAGAAGATAGTACATCTGTGGTTTGGGAGCATTTCCATTTGGAAACCCCAAATAAAGTGAGACGTAGGCCTATGTATTGTGATCGGCAGCTAGCCTACTGCAACAATACATCATCCATAAAACACAGGACAGTTTATGGGAACATTGGTACGTATGATCACCCCCTTGTCTATAAAACAGCTGGCACACTAAAGCAAAATATATCACTTTTTTGTTGAAGAATCTAACAAGCCTAACACTTTTGCACAGTATGTAGTCAACATTACATGGTTTTAGATATAGTGTCCCTAACTATTTTCTTGACAGACACAGGGTACTAGGAATTAGTCCAGCTGTCCTGACGAGTTGTGGACCCAGATGATACACAATGCTACAGCTGATCCCACAGTGGAAGTGAAAAAACACCTCAACGATACGTTTTTGCCCAGAACTCATGATCCCCTAACTTACTGGAAAGAGAGAGCTAAATATGTCCTTGCTAAAACATATCTTTCCATGCCAGCAACAAGTGTCCCTTGTGATAGGATTTTTTCAAAGGCTGGAGAAATTATCTGTAAAAAAAAAGAAGTAGGCTAAGTCCTTTTACAGCAGAGAAATTAATATTTTTGAATAAAATCTGTAAGAAAGTGAGACATTGTGGCTTGATTTCTTTTATTAATATTCATTTTTCATGACCAAAATAACATTATGCACTGTGAGGAGCCTACAGGTTACAAGCTTCACATATTAGAAAAATACAATAATAAAAAACAAAACATTTTTTTAATGGCTCGTTGTCAAGGTTGTTTCAGATCAACACCTGCAAGTGACCACTAGGTGTCACCGTGGAGACGGGTGTCGGATTGATTCGAAGCCTCGAAACAAAATGGCACACATGCTTCAACTGTTTCATTGCTTCACGAAGCCTTGATCTGCCCACCACTAGTGATGTTACGTCTGACACCAACGCTTGCTTCAAACTCGAACGGTCCTTGCAATGAACCACTGCTTCGGAGCTTGTATCATTACGTCACTAGTCACGTGAAAATGACGTCTGAAGCAAACACACTGCTTCACTCCTGTAGTGAACCACCTGATTGCTTTGACAGGCCAATCCAGTGTCGACAGGTTTGAAACCTGGCGGCTGTATTTCTTATAAAAGTGAAGCTGTTTTTGTGTACTCCTGCATCATCTGTTCCATGCGAGAGGATATTCTCTAAAGCTGGTGAAATTGTTTAAAAAAAAAGAAAATCGCCTTTCACCAAAGACTGTGGAGAAAATAATATTTCTGAATAAAAACCATACCATTTAATGAACACTTATAAGCCTTCTGTATGATGTAAGCACACCCTCTGACACATTTTATTATTATTATTAATTTGAGAACATATGAACATTGTTACATAAAAATATGCATCAAAGACAGAAACTTCAAAAACCCTCTGCTACATTATACAACTACAACCAGTTACACAAGCACATCCTTTTCAACATACAAAAATATCAGTCCCACCAGTTAACAAGTTGTAGAGGTATGCTTCCCACAGCTAAACAAGATAAAGCTTTCACACATGATACTGCCCTGCTAAAAAAAAAAACTATAGACACCATTACAGAAATTCTGTTGGATTTAATGGTTTTCATGGGAATTTTATTGGTTATAATGGAAATTATAGTGGTGTCTGTGGGTCTCTACTGATTATGTGTTCGGTTCTATTGGTGGGGGAATTAAATCCTAATGGAATATGTGCCAAACACACTACAAAAAGAATTCTGTAGTGGTTTAAATGGTAAAAGCCAGTTTAATAGAAACCATTAGAATTTCTGTGATGGTTTCCAACTTTTTTTAAGCTGGTCTGATCTTCTGTCCTTGTCTAAAGAAATAATTACACAAACACACACACATCATGCTTAATGTTTTATTATCAAGGTGAACACATGAAATTCACCTACATAAATGAGTTTCACAGCACTAACACTGTTTCAGCTTTGATCGCCTCGGTAAACACGTCATAAACGGGGCGTTAACATAAGCCTACTTGCATTTTATGGTTGTCAGCTTTGTTGCATTACATTTACTTCACCAGGAGATGGTGCTGCAATTTCTATCTGAATGAAGCTTCGAGTAATGAACCATTTTCGACACAATTGTATCGGAAAGCAATAATGCTTCGAAACGCTTCATTTGGCCATCACTACCCACCACTAGGCAAAGGTTCCAATAACAATAAGCTTTACTTACAATAATACTGATTACAGGCAGGCTACACAAACATCCAAAATAACGTAACACAGACAAGAACCGACCAAGACTGAGTGAACAGAGGGAACTAAATACACACACTAATGAACTGAAACAGGTGACACAGATGATTAAGATGATGAACAGGTGGATGATTGAGGGAGTGAGTTCAGGTGTGGAGACGAAGGATTCTGGGAAGTGTAGTGCAGACGAGGACAGAGAGGTGCAGACGAAGACTGTGACATACCTCTATATGCACTGAATTATTAATAAATTATAAATGTGTTCAGCATTCTGCAAAAAATATTTTACAGATTTTCTAGACTATTTTAAGTCGTAAAGTGAGCAGGATATATTAAAATGTAGCGCATGGATTCGGCAGGCATGTATTTATATAATACTAAGCAGGGCAGCCGGTCTCTGAGTCCTAAGTCCTGAGTGCAAATTTCCAATGTAAATCTGTGGTAAAAAAATATAACTGCAGCGAGCTCTCATAGAGAGCCATTGGGGCAAATTTCTGGCTGCCCCTCTTATTTTCATGTGACCTTAGGTAACAAGACGCTATCAGTCCGCTTCAGCTATGTGTCTGCATCAGGTCAGTAACTAGTTGGCATGCCTGTTCTTCCTATGTCAAGTAGCGTATCAAATTAATGAAAGTAATACCCTTTAGTTTAAACGTGCTCTTGTGAATAGCTTTTATATACAGTAGTTATGTTGTGTTTGTTTTATTTTTGTTTTGAGAATTGACATAACTTTGTTCCCTTTCGTAGTCACTACGAGTTACGTTTTACAATGAATGGGGTTTCACTTAGAAAGCCTTTCAACTTCGAGTATTACAAAACGAGCCAATGGCAAAGAAATGCCATGGGTCTGCAGAATTTGCATAGCGTAACTCCGCCCCACCTCGTGGGTATATATGGAAGTACGCTGGCAACACGCAGTTATGTTTTTGCTTCAGAGCCAAGAGGTCCTCTTCACTCCTGCAGCCTATTCTCTGACTATCTTTGAGAATCTTCTTGACGAGCAGCTTCCAGTCGGTGTTGATGTGATGGCGTGTTCCAGCAAGTTTCACATTCCTGCCTGCTGATCTGTGCAGTGGTCTGCAACAGCATATGTGTTTCTCCCTGGGCGCTTCAGCACTGCTACAAGCTTTTCTCACACAATAAGAGCTTGCACGCAGCACGTCTTTTTAAAGACGCTCTGCTCGTGTATTTTTGAGTGTGATAGCCTGATAGATTCAGCTGATGGGCATGAACGCTGTTTGGTGTGTTTGGGCTGCGCTCAGTGCAGGAACATGATGCGGGAATGTTCCCAATGAGGGAACATGACCATCGCAGTGTTATGGTCGAGACTCAATTAGCTCAATAGAGCGAGAGTCCCCTCATCCACACCCCGATCTATTCTCTCGACGAGAGGGAATACTTCGACCTGAGGCAGCTGGTGTTGAACAAACCGACGATTTATCCTCTGTCCACAACCCCCTCTTACATATTGCAACCCGTGTGGTTTCCGGATAATTTCGCTGACCAGTCACTTTCAGAGGATGCCCAGCAGCTCATCCAGCGCCCGGCAGATGAAATCATGTCTATCGCCGCATCACAAGGTGAGTTGGAGTCCTCTGGAGACAAGGGTTCGGGTGTGCTGCCACCTCAGAGTGTGCCAGCTTGTCGAGTCTGATTCAGAGTTGACAGCTATGCTTTCCCGGGCCGCCGCGAGGATTGGGCTTGTGTGGACCTCCACCATGTCTCGAGTGCTCAAAGCTGATGATTGGTTTTGGGGGTGGCGACCCCTATTCCTTTCTACCTGGACGTCCATGAAGGGGTCATGAGATTGTGGAAGTTTCTTTTGACGTTTCACGACTGCTCAGCTGCCTTTTCCACCTTCTCTGCCCTCACAGAGGCCGTGGCCAAGGGTACACTGGGGTTCCCCCATGGAGTGTTCTGTGGCAACACATCTGTGTCCCCACATCTGTGTCCTCCACCTGGCGTTGCGACCCTAAGCACCCCTTCCAATGCCTGTAGGTTTTTTGTCTATTCCTGTGCCAAAGACCTATAGAGCTGCAGGGCAGGCTGCCACCTCACTGCATGCTCATTCACGAGGGTAGGGGTGATTAAGGGCTCATACAAGAGCTGCGTGCCGTCAGGAGACTGAATCCTCCTCGCCCTCCTCTCGTTCCCTCTTGGGACCTCTCAGTGGTTCTAACTGCCCTGCAGAGTTCTCCCTTTGAGCCTCAGTAATCAGTGGAGCTTAAGTTCCTGTCAGTTAAGACAGCGCTCCTGGTTGCATTTGGCTCCATTAAGAGGGTGGAGAGGGCATCTGCACGCATTTTCCATTGACGAAGCATGCCTGGAATTCGGGCCGGCCAATTATCACGTGTTCCTGAGACCCCGGCCTGGATATGTGCCCAAGGTTCCCACCACCCCCCTTCGAGATCAGGTGGTGAACCTGCAAGCGCTGCCCCTGGAGTAGGCAGACCCAGCCCTGGCACTGCTCTGTCCAGTACGCGCCCTCCATGCTTACCTTGACAGAACACAGTGTTTCAGGACCTCAGACCAGCTCTTTGTCTGTTATGGTGGGAAGCTGAAGGGAAAGGCTCTCTCCAAGCAAAGGCTGTCTCACTGGATAGTGGACGCCATTGCTTTGGCATACCAGCAACAAGGTTGACCGTGCACCAATTGGTGTGAAGGCTCACTCTACTGGAGTGTGGCTTCCTCTTGGGCACTAGTGCATGGCGCCTCACTAACAGACATCTGCAGAGCTGCAGGCTGGGCAACACCCTACACATTCACAAGATTCTACAATCTCTGAGTGGAGCCAGTATCCTCTCTTGCTCTCGCTTCAACTAGCCGGTTACTGGATCTGCTCAGGTGTCTTCACTTGCTCGCCATTCCACTCCACAGACTGGATACATGCGATTATATTCCTCAGGTGGGCTTCCCCGACAAGCCCTAAGTTGCTCCAGCACTGTTGACATCAACGGCAAAGTCTATTTGCATTGGCTAGGTGCCTCCGTGTGCATGGTTCCCCTCTGTTGACCCCCACATGTGTATTTCCACTGTAAGCCTCTCTGAGCATGTGTCTTTCCCTTGGCAAGCCACCTTGCCACCCCTGTGGTTGAAATATTCCACCCTGCTGGCTGGACATCCCAGTGTTCTTCCATCCCTCCGGGTCATATGTGTATTCTTTAAAAAAGTTTACCCTGCAAGCGCCAATAACATGGAAGCCAAAAGAAGGCTAATCAAAATGTATCCCACCCTGTCAGCCATCTTGGATTTATTTTTCACAGAATTTGGTGCAATGCATTATGGGAGCACCTTCTCCATTAAAGGCATACTATGCAGGAATTTTACCTTAATATAACAGCTTCAACGTAATTTCGGTGGTAAACAAACTCATAATAGGGCGAATCATCCTGGTAGTAAAGCTTGGGGGGGTCGCCGCTGGAAATACCAGCAATGCAAGTCTGAGAGGGGCGCCCCTGACAAATCTCGCGAGAATCGCGACTTGCTTTATGGCAACGACGTCACACACAACAACAACATATGAAGCACGAATTGCGCTCATTTCAGATGATGGAAAAAGCAAAGAAAACGCGGTAGGAAGAAAGTAGGAAAAGGAAAGCTTTCACTTGTTGGCGCAAGTTAAAAAGTAGCACTGGATGCAACAGAGATGCTGACCTGGCGATCTTGTTGATGGACTAGTAAGTAAATATCTTACTTGTAAACTTGTTTGCGTCATATGTTGTATGTTGTTGCGCAACTTGCGCTTGCTTGTAGTATGCCATTGTTTTTATGATGCTGTTCATTCATTCATTGGTGATAATTAGACCAGTCCAATAATTTCCACATATGTTTAGCTAGATTTCGATTATCATATTTTGCGTTATATATGTTTTATTGCCTAGCTTGCCGCACAATGCTGTTGACGTTGATTCCAGCGATTATCATGAGAACAGTTGTCAATATCTCACATAATTATCTAGTGTAAACGAGCACAATTTGCAAACTATTATGATAAATTGCAATAATCATGTCTAATGACATCATAACGGCCAATGTTATGAAATAATGCGACGTACATAACTTTATTGATGTCATCAGGCATTTTGGAATGTTTACATTACAATCAAAAAACATAAAATGAAATTATACATTAGGCCTAGACTATAGGCTATTTACTTGTGATTTAGCTGCAATCATGTAAAAACGTTATAAGCTGCCAAACGCGATAGGGTACTTTATTATTATAAAGTAGTCTAACACTTATATTATATTATAAGACATATTATCCGATTTTGAACATCATCATTATTTCAGTAGACTATGCAGTATATGCAATAGCCCAATATTTTTATGAAATCGTGAAACATTACCTGGTCAATATCTTCGGTGTCTTGTGCCTGTTCCATGACCAACGCTACTATCCTACCGAACAGGGATGGAAATTAGCACCGGCCACCAGCCAACTGCGGGTGATTTTGTGTTGTTGCGGGTAAACTCGCCGCACCTACCGGCCACCGTGGCGGGTAAATAAAAATAACATCATGCAACGTTCGTCTGTTAGGACAAATTAGTTTGAATAAACGAGCAGACACGGATTAGCAAGACAACTAGCAGTGAATGTGCTTTCCATTAAATTAATCTCACACACAGTAAACAAATCCTTAACAAAAAAAAACAAAAACAGGGCTATTCTGGTGGGTGCGGTGATGCTGTGGTGACGCGTTCATGTAAGGGTGGCGCTGCCAAGAAAGCTCCTAAAATCTGTCACAAATAGGCTAACAGGCAAAAGTAATGAATATGCATATGTAAACTATAGCAAGGAGATAATTTAATTATTTATTAATAAACAAGTATTTTCTTTGTCTGTGTCAGTTGCAAAGAAGTTAACGATGCTGATCGTGATCATCGCAGTAGTGAACGCGCAAGAGAGAAATGCACATTTCATACGAATTGCATAAGCAGAGAGCAGTCTGTGTCTGTTTTCTTTCTTTTTTAATAGTTCTGTTTAAAAGTAGACATGTCTGTCTGTGAGGCAAGGCTACCTTATACGCTGAGTTTCACTCCAGTTGCTGCTCCAGTTCACGCGCCGTCGCCTCCGTTTCGTGATTATCTACTGTCTGCTATATTTAATTATTATGTATTAAATCCAGGCAATTGGTTGATGAAACATTGATTACAATTAAGATACAATTAATACAAAACGAAATTCACTTTAAAGAAAGGTTTTGTGCTTTCTGTCTCTGTGAAAGTTTTAAGCATCTTTTAGTGCCGCTTTCACAGTGGTCACGTCTGTAACATTGTTTTTTTCCTCATATGGGAACTGAAATGAATATCAGTTCATGGTTTGTGTGTGTAGGCTATAAGAGAGAAAGAGAAAATGCCAGTATTTCATTGAGACTTGAGATTAAATAAACTGCTTAAGTATTGTAGATCTTGTAGTATTAATTTTCACATGCAGTTACACATTGTCGGTTAAAAACAAGAAAGTGGCTGGTAAAAACATTGAGTGGCTGGTAGATTTTGAAATCCACCAGTCACAGTGGCCGGTGGACAAAAACCGAACAGGTACCGGTGTACAGGTTGGGGGGTGTATTTACGACAATGCAAGTATTGCACAGCGACTCTGGGGGTCGCTGTTTGACAAAAACACAATTTCTGCATAGTATACCTTTAAACATAAAGTACATGTTATGCTACTGTACAGTAGAAAATGGCTAAAATTAATTTCATAAGTGATCTTGATTTATTTAAACATTTTTTAGACATCTCTTGGTTTTGGAACAGAACAATAGTCCAATATAAAGCATATGCACAATCTGCAAATAATACATAACTTATTTCTTCCCTGTTGACTTGTGCATGAGTCACTAAAATGATGAAAGCTTTCCTACTGTAATCTACATGGAAGAGCAGGGATAATTTGATGAATGCCTCCCGTCAAAATGTATCAGCTGCAATGTTTATACACTGTGCTGACTCATTTCAAACACATATTTGTGTAAGGCCATGTCCAGCTGTGCTGCACACATTTGATCTAACAGAAATATTCAAAGAATATTCACGCTTTTAAAATGCATTATGCGGGCAGTTCTGCTAACTTGCTGGCTGGGAATCTGGTGTCCTCGGTCTGGGGGCATTGCAGTATGCCGGTTTGTTGAGGATGTAAAACAGTTTAAGCAAAGCTGTGGGTTCTAATCACGTTTTAGGGCTGGTATCAAAAAACTTGGCATAAAGCTGAAGGCCAAACTTAGACATACTAAAACTTTGTTCCTGTTTGAGACCTGCTTTGATATAAAGGCATATTGAAAAGTTGGTGTGAAAGGTACTGAATGGAAAATAATTAAGTTTAAAGGGAGCTTTAGCATGAAGCATCTAACATGTAAATGTGCATGCTTTTTGTTCTCAAATTGAAGCCTCTTTCTTCTGCTTGCTTTAATTTCCCTTTGCTCTTACCTCACTCCAGATAATTGGAGTGTAACTTGGTTTTAAAATTTTAATATTAGGCCATTTTTTTGCACTCAATATGCTTTCATAAGTTAGAAAATTGGAAGAATGAATTATTATGTTCTGAATATCTTTCTCACGCCTTCATCCAAAGCTTTGTTTCTTCCCTTAAGGACTTTTTTTTTTTTTTTTTTGTCTTCCAGCAGGTTTCTTGGTGATGCTTCCTTATCGATTTGGTCATGTCAGACTTTTCATACTTTATGTTTCAACTTGCAGATATAATGTTACCTAAAATGTGCGGCTTATTGGGGAGGGGTGTGCTATTATTGTACCTTTCAAGCAGACTTATAAAATGGGTGGAAAATATAATTTGAAGGTGGGACCAGAGTTATATCTAGAGACCAGGGCCCGTATTCATAAATAATCTTAATTCAAAGATTAGCTCCTAGTGACAAAATTCTAAGAAAACTCTTAGAAATGTGGCCGTTTACTCTTAAAATTAAGATTGTTTATTTTCTTCTAATAGGGTTGAAAAATAAGCAGATCTAGCAGCTTTTAAAGCCTCTCTGTAAGCAATCGAGCTCTTTTTCCATGAAATCTGAAATACCTCTAGTTTTGTTTTCTTCCAGTTGCACTCCATTTTTTTGTCTGCTCTCTTAAGGGCCTGAGTGTGCTCGTTGTACCACGGCATTGGACTATTTTCTTTAATTTTCTTTAAGCGCAACGGAGCAACTGTGTCTAAAGTGCTGGAAAAGAGAGAGTTAAAAGTTTCTGTTGCATCTTCTAAACTATCCAGGATGCTGAGATGATGAAACTGATTAGGAAGATTATTGATAAAGCAATCTTTAGTTGTAGAAGTTATAGGTATAACATATTTATAACATTTGTTGGTTTTGCAGCCTTGGCTAAATGTAATTTACATAAGACTAGATAATGATCTGAGATTGCATCACTCTGCTGCAGAATTTCAACGGCATACATCTATTCCATATGATAGTATTATTCTCCTGGTTGTTACCCCTTTATTCCCCAAACGGTATTGTTCCCTTATACTTAAATGTAAGTACTTTATAGGTACACTATAATTACCGAAAGTTGCACTGTAAAATCACTTTAATTACGGTGTACTTTCCCAGCTGTACTTGTCAGGGATCACAGACGAATCAGACAAGATGGTAAGTTTACTGCTTTTATTGTGCAGAAGGATCGTAGTCGGAGATAACAGGTGAGGAACCAATGACATAGAAACATAAAGGAAGCTTAGCTGTGGTTAATGTCCTTTTTTCTCTTTCTCTCTCTCTTGCAGGTGACTTGACGGTGGTTCGGTACAGATGGGCAGATCTTAGACAGATGGATAGCAGGTAAGTTACAGGTAGGTGATCGGGAAGTCTGTGAGCCATGGAATGACGAGACCAGACAAGTGACTGCAGTGAAGGTGAGTGTTTTATAGTCCATGTGGGTGATGGGACACAGGTGACGGTGATCAGTAATCAGGGGATAATGAACGGGGAAGTGTCTGGTTGGGTGAAAGGGAACGAGTGGGTGGAGATGATGATCTAGATGGTGATGGAATCCTGACAGTAATCTAAAGGCCTGTTCACACCGGGACGAATTTCGCGCGCGTTATTCGCCGACGTTTAACGCCTTGTGACTAAACAAAGGGCGCCAATGTGAGTGTTCACACCGACGCGTAAAACGCCACGCGTAAAAGCGTCATTTTTAAAAAAACGCCTCGGGTTCGTTTTTTTTGTTTGATGCGCCGCGTCAAAAACTATGCGACCAATGAGATTGCCGCTTTTGCTCACGTGTCTGGAGCTTCTGAAGTTACATTAAAACACAACTTGGGGGCGCTCAAACACAAAACGGTCTTGCCGACCGGCGGCGAAGAAGATATACGCCAAGTAGCGTCTACACTGCCGGGAAGAAATAGACGAGGAAGATGCAAGGCAAGATGAATGTAGAGCTGCTGTTCTCGTTGGTGTCCGAACATAAAGAACTATATGACAAACGCGACAGCGACTACAAAAATCTTGATAAAAGAGAACTGTTATGGAGTGGTATTGCAGAGGGTGTTTCTGTTTTACATTAAGCGCCATCTAATGTCTGGGAATGAATTTGCATGTTCACTCGGCTCATCGTCAGCGAAAATCGCTTGGGTGTGAACACTAAAAACGCGTTGAAAAACGCTGGCGAATAACGCGCGCTGATATTCGTCCCGGTGTGTACGGGCCTTAAAGCGTTACCAAATTTTTCAATTGGTAACAAGCATCGGTCAATACTGAAGCCACATTTTCAAAACTCTTCATACAGTCTGCATTGCCAGAGTGAATCAATGGCCAAACAGTTAATCTAACCTCCAAAACTCACTCAGACCAATTAAACACTTCATATATGTGTCACGGGCTGGTTGCAGAGATGAAACAGGATCTAAGTGCAGTAGCTTTTTTCAAAAAAAACTAACTCAACCTAGAAACAGACTTGAGCAGAACAGATCAAAAACAAACTCTAAAGCGAACAAACAAACAAACAAACCATAACAATATGTCTCAAAATAAGCTCGTTCCACCATAACTTGTGCAACAATTCTCATTCAGTAAACATGCATTTCATTCATAACACTCTGACCTAAAAAACACTAACAACAGGGAGCATTACATAAACAATGGACTATTATGTTTAGAAGTTCAAATGTTTTTTTTTTTTCACATAAATATTCATTATATAAGAATAATATATATACTTTATTATTTTACTGACTGTATTACAGGATTAAAAAAAAATTTGAAATGCAGCAATTAGTTTTCCCCCATATGTATTTACAAAGTAATTTACAAAAAAAAAAAAAAAAAAAAGAAAAAAAAAAAAAGAGTTGAAACAACGATAACCACAAAATGTGAATATGAATGTGTGTGTCTTATCCAGTGATGGACCGGACTCCAGCCTCCCCATGACCCTACACATGACAAGCGCTTTGGAAAATAGGTGGATGGATTGATGGAGGAATAGTACTGTGAGAATTCTAGTCCTCCCTCTCTCTGGCACTCCAAATTCTGTGTTTCCAAACAAAATCATTCTGAAGCCAATCCCCTGATTTATCAAAAGATGACTATTATTATTTTTTTTATTTTTTTTTACTACTGTAATAGAGACTAAAAATAGGACACCTGGGTTGGCTTTAAGCTGAATTTGCAATTTGTTTGCAATGTAATGTCATTGTAAATATTCTGCTAAGATTTTATATTTCAATATAAATCCTGTAAAAATGCACGGAGTTTGCAATCATTCTGATTATCGGTTTTGGAAGCAGTGTGTTAGCATTTGATAAATGTGCAGCAAATATAGTGTTTTACAGATATGAATATAGCAGTAATATGAATGATAAAAGTGTTCATGGATTTGGGGAAATGTGGTCATTAAATGCATTTTATGTGAAAGCAATGACAAATTATTCACAGTTTGGTCTGCATAGACTTCTGTTGTATGAACTGTAATAGGTTTTTTCACAGTAGTAGTTGTACAGTCTTTTTCTGTAATTGTAAATGTCTGCAAATGTCAAACTTTTTCTACATGAATGCTTTGGTAAATGCTTGTAACATATGCTGGCGGTGAGTTCTGCATAGAAAAGTGCTTCCTTTTTTTAAAAAGGTAAAAATACAGATATCAGTAGATATCAGTTATTAATTCAAAAAGGCACATTAAAAAAAGTTTATTTCACTACCATGATTGTCAGTTACCAATCGCTTACCAGCAAACTTTGCTTTTAAACTTTTCAGTTACTTCATCATGGATGGATGTTGCTTTCATTGTGTTTGACAGAGCAGGCTGTTAGTTTGATGTGTGGGTAATGAATGTCTTAATGGAAACATAATTAAATCTCATGTCTGCAAACTATTCTTTGTGAAGTTGACTGGTCTTTTCTTGTTGATTAATCCCTCCACGAGATTTTAAAACTCTCAGTTATCGTCAAGATATGTTTATATTCTACATCCCTTTTAATAAGAGATGCAACGATTGCAATTTTCTTGTCCGATTCCGATTTTTTTGTAAGTGTGACCTGCCCACACATATTTTTGCCAATTCCGTTTTTCTTTCTAAGAAAAATAATTGGCAGCATATAAAAAACAACAAAAAAATAATTTTCTTCAATGCAACATTGAATTTTAATAAAAAAACAAACAAACAAATGTAACAAGGTATGTTGTTCAGGGAAGAAAGTGGGGTGGAACTGGCTAGTATTCAACACTTTAATAATAAAACAAATACAAAACGAAAGTAAAAGCAGCACCTCACAGACAACTGCCGCGCACACATAAACACAACATAAAGTCCAGACCTGGTCCTCTCTCATCCTTCACTGTCGTCGCTCCTCCTTTTATGCTTCCGTAGCTCCTCCGTGAGATACAAGGCCGGTGAGGCGCATTCTCTCATGGCTCTCGGACCCGCCCTGCTTTACACAACAAGTAAAAAGTCAGTCAAAAAAAAATAAAAAAATAAACAAGCTTCAAACAACAGCACAAATAAATGCAATCGAATAAAGAGAGATATGAAATAAACATGGCTTTAAGTTTTTCAGGTGGGATTAACAGTAGTATTCTGGTAAGAAATGAGCTACTGCAGAAATTAAAGTAACCAAATATAAAATAAAACTGGATAGTATTGTTACGTTGTGCGGTTAACGCAAGGATTGTGAAGGATCCAACTGCAGCACCCTTTATTCAATAGACTCCAAACTGTACCAATTTAAACAGGGAACAAGACTCAGGGAACAAGACTCAGGGAACAAGACTCAGGGAACAAGACTCAGGGAACAAGACTCAGGGAACAAGACTCAGGGAACAAGACTTTGGGAACATGACTCAGGGAACATGACTCAGGGAACATGACTCAGGGAACATGACTCAGGGAACATGACTCAGGGAACATGACTCAGGGAACATGACTCAGGGAACATGACTCAGGGAACATGACTCAGGGAACATGACTCAGGGAACATGACTCAGGGACACAAGACTCGGCAACAGCATGAATATGCAACAGTGAAATTGCAAACAAGAACTCACCAAGACTGGGCTGAAACACAGGGTTTAAATACAGGGGCAAATGAGCTAGACAAGATAACAAGAGGGCGTGGTTAATCAGAAACACCTGGGATGACTAATAGACAAGACAGGGAACCGCTGAACAAGACAAGACAAAATACAAAACCCACACCGTGACACATATTTATTGTAAATTTTAAATACAGATTTATGCTTACAATTAAAGTTATTCAAGAGCAGTGAGTGATTTTCTTTGTCTTTTTCTTTGTTCTTTAATTAAAGGTGCCCTAGAATGGTTTTTATTTTTATTGTATAATGTTTTCTGGGTTGCCCTTATAATGTTAGTATGTTTTTTAGATAAAAAATAGTCATAATTTAGAAATAAAAGGCATTTTTCCTAGCTTGATTTTAGCCTCTGATGTGAACGCTTTGTTTGAAGGGGCGTGTCTGCTGTGTGTAACCAGCCTCTGCTGTGATTGGCTGACATGCTTGCATATGAAATAGCTACTTATTACATGTGAAACTCTCTCGAATACTTTTACTACAGATATTATACGTTTTTACTATTACAGCTATCGAGATTAACGAATCGTGAGATGTTTTTAAAGTATTTAGATCTATTCCCATCACATAAAATGTTGCCGTGATGAGCATTGAGCAAACAGATGACTGTCTGTTGATCGCAAGAATGAAGATCTTATCATTGCAACGCAGTTTCTGCACTCTCTCTAATGCTTTCACCAATGCAAACACGATGATGTAACTGTAGAGCTTCGTTGTGCAGTGTAACATGCGTCATTGAATTCATAACGAGTTTGGCAAGTGTCCAGAAATTTGCGCTGTGGAAAAATTGTTCTTTTGATCGCTTTCTGTATATAATTTATTCACAATTTAAATACGTTTTATTTTCATCCTACTAAAATAAACGATGTGAAGTTGATATTTTAGTCACTGGCTTGACTTACTGATGCATAAACAGTATTGAACGATTTTGAGAGAAAGATTACCTGTCTGAACAATTACACATCAGAAAGTGTTGCTTGGTAGCTCGATCAATTTAATTTCAGACGTTCATCGAGGCCAGCTCTGTATTAGCCCAAGTTGAGGAAACAGTCTCGTCGGTGAAATGTTTGGAAATTTCCAGAGAAAATAAAATTAACCCATTGTTTCTTCAGAGGATCGGATGAAGGAACTAAAAAATACCTTTGTGTTCATCTGTACATCCAAACACTGATCAACTGTCATGCTTCGGCTGCGCAGTTCCGCCTGTCATATGCAAATTTTTTGAGTCGTACATATTAATGACACCGACTGTTGCGTTGGTGTTATGTGGAGATTCGCCTATTTTTCAGGGGTGTTTTTCAAAAACAAGATTTAAGTAAGAAGGTGAAAACAATGGTGTTTGAGACTCACTGTATGTCATGTGCATGTACTGAACTCTTGTTATTTAACTATGCCAAAATAAATTCAATTTCACATTCTAGGGCACCTTTAACATGCAGCAGGTTTGTTAGGCTGCTGTCACTTTAAAAGCTTATGGACTGATGCAATATACTGTTACAGAGCATGCATTTTCTCAACTATCTATGTTCCAAAACTGACCGTGTTTAACTGAATACTCGCCAAGACGGCCATAATTTTGACCGTTCAAGCACATCAAGCCACTCATTTTGGTACTTGCGACTCACAAGCTGTTTGAGAGGTGGCTTTATGTGCGCACCACTTAGCCTATATAGATCAGTGGTGCACGTGCTTTTGGTGTGAGCATGAAACCTGTGGAAATTAGTAAAGTTATGCGCAAAACAAACACTTTAACCATGGCGAATGAGACGAGTAAGTGAGTGGAGTTGTCACTTCGTCGCCGGAGACGGAGAGAATTAAGAGAGCGAACGCGCAGCTGGTTTTGGATTATCGATACAGCAGAAAAGGTGCGTTGGATCCATTTCAGATATTTCAGTATTGAGCGTGGCTGTGATGTTATCGCCTGCACCGCTGGGAAAAAACGTAAGAGTGACTGGCAGGTCACCGGTCCGGGCCGAGCAATGCGAAAAATTGGTTGAATCCAGTCCCTGGCCAGGTGATCGTGCATCTCTACTTTTAATTTATTACTTAGGACACACACACACACACATGCATATACACACGTTTGACATTAAAAGTGCTCCTTCTATTTCTGTTTTTAGATCTAGACTTAAGCCACATATCTTTACTCTTTAGCCTTTCCTGATTATTAATTTATGGATTAGTAACTGTTATCTTTGATTATTACTATTTTATTTGATATTTTATTGTATTTTATGATTGTTTTGTACAGCACTTTGGTCATTGTAAGCTGAATAAGGTCATTGTAAGCTGAATGTCCTCTATAAATAAAATTGACTTATTTGCATGGCCTTCAACAGTCCTCATAGATTTATAGATCGTAACTCATTTTTAGGCTCGGGTTAGGCCTCTCCAGAACGTTTTTCCAGTTATTGCTTTTTTTCCCCATTACCAGCAAATGTTAATAGTTTGAAAAGACTCTTTTTTTCACAGCATACTTAAAGGTTTGTTTTAGCCTCTGTGAAGCAAAGGCAAATTTGGCAGCATGACAAATGAAGGGTTGATGGCACAACAGGATGTACCAGTGGTGGCCCTGCTATTACACTACTGGCCAGTGGCAATCAGAGCACTGATGACTCTAATGACAGCAGAACAGCAGATACGTCCCATGACTTTTGCTCCTCAAATCTGTACTTTTAGTATTAGTATATATTTACTATACTTCTATACTTCTTACTATAGTAACATCGCATCCAGTGAGGTGGAACCTTCAGGCTTCTCAGCGTTTAGGACTAGATCCCAACATCACCGGCAAGGCTCGCGGAGACGGAGTCTGTCTCCTCATCAGGGACGAGTGGTGTCGGGCAGTTACGGTGAGAGAGCAACTTTGTACTCCTGACATCGAACTGCTGTGTGTCTCTCTGCGACCCTTCTATCTGCCAAGGGAGTTTCCTCAAATGTTCCTTACAGTGGAATATATACACACAAATGTCAACAAGGCATCTGAGATTCTTTTTAACCTCTCACAGAAACTTGAGTCACTTTCACCTGATGCTCCTAAGTTTATTCTTGGAGATTTTAATAACTGTTCCATTAAAAATTCCCTGCGCACATACTACCAGTATGTTTATTGTTCCTCTAGGAAAAACAAAACATTAGACATGTGTCATGGAACTGTCAAAGACGCCTAATCAGCATCCCAGCTTCCACTACTAGAGGCGTCTGATCACAGTGTGGTTCATCTTCGTCCTGTCTATAAGAGGCTACTAGAGAGGGAGAAGCCTCAAAAAAGGTCTGTCAAAGTGTGGAACAATAACAGCATAATGGCTCTGCAGGGGTGTTTTGACTGTACAGCATGGGAGGTCTTCAAGAGCCCTGATATTAATGATCATGTTGTAGCAGTGTCTGATTATATTGATTTTTGTGTAGATTCTGTGATACCTACCAAGACCAAGGAATTAAAACCATGACCAATGTTCCACACAAGGGCAGGGGAAATTCACCACTGGTTTTGCAGAGTAGTGATGAAATTGATCTAGCTAACCAGCCCAAAAGTTGAGTCTTGTGATCGGTCCAAACGATAAAAGGTACCCCCGACCCTTCTAACCAATGACGCCACTCCTCCAGCGCTAACTTGACTGCCAACAACTCCCTGTTACCAATGTCATAGTTACGTTCAGCAGGCGATAAACGATGGGACAAAAACGCGCAAGGGTGCATCTTGTCGTCTGTGGAAGAGCGCTGCGAAAGAACTGTACCTACCCCCACCTCTGATGCGTCGACCTCCACCACGAACTGACGTGATGAATCAAGATAGGAGCTGAACTGAAGCGGCTCTTGAGGTTAGCGAATACAGCCTCGGCTGTATCGGACCACCTGAACCTCGTTCTGGGGGAGGTCAAGGCAGTCAGAGGAGCGGCTAGTTGGCTGAAATTGCGAATAAAACGGCGATAGAAATTGGCGAACCCCAGAAACCTTTGTAGGGCCTTACGGGAATCTGGGCTTGGCCAATCCATCACAGCCTTAACCTTGTCAGGATCCATGCGCACACCCTCAGACGAGATGATGTAACCTAAGAAAGGAACAGACTGTGCATGAAAAGTGCATTTCTCCGCCTTGACAAAAAGCCCATTCTCTAGCAACCTCTGAAGCACTCGTCTGACGTGCTGAACGTGTTTCTGGAGAGAAGAAGAAAATATCAATATGTCATCCAGGTAGACATATATGAACTGGTCGACCATATCTCTCAGCACGTCATTGACGAGTGCCTGGAAAACCGCTGGGGAGTTGGACAGCCCAAACGGCATGACCAAATATTCAAAATGGCCCCTGGGAGTGTTAAAAGTGGTTTTCCATTCATCCCCCTTCCTGATGCGAACCAAATGATATGCATTGCGTAAATACAATTTTGTGAAGACGGAGGCTCCCTGTAACCGCTCGAAGGCTGAAGACATCAACGGCAAAGGATAAGTATGTTGTTCAACCCTCGGTAATCAATGCACGGTCGCAGAGATCCGTCTTTCTTACCGACAAAAAAAACCCCCGCCCCCTCCGGAGAAGAGGAAGGGCAAATGAACTCGGAAGCTAGAGAATCAGAAATGTATTTCTCCATGGCCTCCCTCTCTGGGACAGAAAGTGAGTATAACTTGCCCTTAGGCGGAGACGTACCTGGTATAAGATCTATAGCACAGTCGTAGGGATGGTGAGGAGGAAGAGAAGCAGCCCGAGACTTACTGAACACTCCCTTCAGGTCGAGATACTCCACGGGCACGTTAGACAGATTCACCGACTCCTCCTGCAAGACAGAACTGGACACCGAAGAACAGGCAGACATTAAACAAGACGCATAACATTGGGTGCATCCAAGCAGACACAGAGTTATGGCCCCAGTCAACCCTGGGATTGTCCTGGGTGAGCCAGGGATGACCGAGGACCACTGGAGTATGAGGAGAGTCCAGGAGTAGAAACGAAAGTTCCTCAGTGTGGTTGCCTGAGGTCACGAGTGTCAGACAATCAGTGGTTCTTGTCCATTGAGTGCGTTGACAGAAATTGGATTCGTGAGAGGTGTGATGGGGATTTGCAGCTTACGTGCTAAAGATAAATCCATGAAATTCTCCTCGGCCCCAGAATCCAGAAGTGCTTGACAGTTGTAGAATCGGGTTGCCCACTGCAGTCTCACCGGGAGGAGCGTGGAGGAGGTCTTGCTGGTGGAGATCCCGCCCGACAGTAGCCTCCTGCTTACTGCCGAGCCCGATCTTTTACGGGGCAGTTGTTGATGAAATGACCGGCACCTCTGCAGTAAAGGCATAACCCCCGGGATCTCCGTCTTTCTTTCTCCTCCCGGGAGAGCTGAGCTCTACCCACCTGCATGAGCTCGTGATCGAAGGTGGGGCTGACTGTATCCCCGCCACTGGCTCGAGAGGGTCCGAAGGTCTCCGGAGTAAAGGTCCTGCGGGCATGCTGTTCCATTCACTGTAAGCGGGCATCCACCCGCAGGGCTAGCTCGATCAGTCCGTTGAGATCCTTAGGGAGATCCAGGGCGTAGATCTCCTTCTGGATACGGTCAGCCAGCCCATGCAGGAACATGTCCCACTGCACTTCCTCGTTCCAGTGACACTCTACGGCGAGGGTACGGAACTCAATCGAGTAGTCGGCGACCGATAGGTTTTCCTGGCGAAGATCGTCTAAGCTGCGTGCAGCCTCTCTCCCTGCCACCGCCCGATCAAATACCCTCTTCATCTCTGCCGAGAGTGTTTGGAACGAGGAACAGCATGGATCGTTATTCTCCCACACCGCCGTTCCCCACAGGGCTGCCCGTCCGGACAACAGAGTGAGCACCAGAGCCACCTTGGTCTCCTCAGTGGCAAACGTCTGGGGCTGCAGGGCAAAAAACATGGAACACTTCGTTAGGAATGCCCAGCAAAACTGTGGCTCACCGTTATACCTCTCCGGGGCAGGTAATCTTGGCTCAGGCGAATGATTGGTTGAAGAAGGCGTGGGGGAAGTCCGCGGTGCAGGAGGCGCAGTGGGAGGTGCTAGTTGTTGGAAGCGCTGGGTGAGCTCGGTCACCTGCGCTACCAATGCTTGTACAGCACGACCAGTCATGGCTAGATTTTCTTCCTGCTGGTCCATCCTTGTGGCATTCCTGGAAAGGAATTCACTGAGTTCCGGGGTTCTCGCTGCATCCATGGTTGGTCAGATCGTTCTGTGACGGTGAAAATGATGACAGAAGATGCAATTGCAGAAAACCGGATTTATTGTAATAACAGATGTGAGGATGAACAGATGACACAGTCCAAAGTCCACTGGTAGCGCAGGGGCAGGTGAGCAACCTGACAATCCGTGATGTGTAGATACTGTCACCCGGTGATCCGTGAAGTGAAGAGATAGCCACCCAATAATCCGTGAAGTGAAGAGATGAGACAGGTTCCTCCGAATGACAGCAGGCAGACAGGACTCAACACGACGGCAGGCAAACAGCAACTCGACAATACTCCAAACAGGAACGGGAAACACCAGACGAAGACTAGACAGCACAGGGATACATCCAACAACGATCTGACAAACACAAGATGAAAGACCAAGGTATAAGTAGAGATCGCTGATCAGAATCAGCTGGCGGTGATGACAATCAGTGGCTGATCAGCGACCACACCCATAATCACGCATATACACAAACACAGCACGAGAAGCAGTCAGTGAATCAATGAACCGTGACATCACTGAACTCTTTAGATCCTCTTTTAATCTTCATGAGGTCCCAACTCTGTGGAAAACATCTACAATTATACCAGTACCAAAAATTCAGCGATCCACATGACCAAATGCACTAACTTTCATGTCATGAAGTGCTTTGAGCATCTAGTGAAGAGGTACATTGTATCTGAAACTCAGCTCCTCATGGACCCCTTGCAATTTGCCTATCAGGCCTCCAGGGGGGTCATTGTGACATTATTGCACTTTTTGCACACTCACCTTGAGAAACCAAAGATTTTATTTGTGGACTTTTCCTCTGCTTTTAATACTATTCAACCCAGTATCTTAGCAGATAGATTGGTCTCAGAATTGTCACTTGAACCTGGCTTGATTTTACTGATTGTTGATTTTCTTAGCTCTAGAATCCAGCAAGTCAGGGCAGGAACTTCCCTCTCTGCCAAAATGACTACTTGCACAGGCTCTCCTCAGGGATGTGTTTTATCTCCTTTATTGTTTATTTTATATACCAACTCTTGCACCAGCACTTTCCCGAACAGGCATCTTATTAACTATGCAGATGATACTGCCTTGATGAGCCTACTATATAATGATGAGGAGGAGCATGGGCCAGCTCTTGGCTACTTCCTAAAGTGGTGTGAGAAGTCTAGCTTCCTTCTAAACACCACCAAAACAAAATAAATGTCCATTGATTTTAGAATGATGCAATCATCAAATTCGACTTTTATCAATGGGGAGGCGATACAATCAGTTACAAATTACAAATAGCTTGGCATTGTGCTCAATCATAAGATTAAATGGGATCTGTGGTCGGACCTCATAAGCACAAAGACACAACAAAGAATGTAATTTTTAAAGAAATTGTCATATTTTAATGTCCACAACAAAATGCTTCAAATGTTTTATTGTTCTTTTATTGAAAGTGTCTTGGCCTTCTGCATCATGTGTTGGTATGGCAATGCTACTGAGGCACAGAAAAAGTCTGTAAGAAAAACAGTAACAATGGCCAGAAACACTATTAGGGATCAAGTTACCAATTATGGAATGTGTTTATAGGGAAAGAATGATGAACAAGCCAAAAACCATTGTTGGAGACAAGAGGCACCCCCTTGCCCCTTCATTCGAACTGTTGCCATCTGGGCGATGATATTGCCTCCCTCTATTTACCAAAAAATAGATCTAAATCTTCATTTGTGCCTCAAGCAATTACGTTTTTAAACAGGTCAGACATATATTTAGCCAAATAGGCAGGATGCTCAGCTGGTATGCCTAATTTAATTGGTAGTAAAGTGCGGGATATGGGAAATTATGTGCTATGTGTATTAGTGTTTGTTTACCAGTATGTTTGAAAGTTCTCTCTGTGGCATATGATGTATGATGTAAAGCTTACTCGATTGTCCTGCAAACAAATTTCCCTACAGGGACAAATAAAGAGATTGATTAAACACTTTAAGAGATTACTTATTTTCCCCTCAACTGCATTGTAAGGTAATTAAAGGATGTTTTTAGTTACAAGCGATAAAATAGATTAACACACACACAAAAAAAAGTAAATTATATGCATAGACCAATATCCAATTATTAAGAATAACAATAGATAGTTTGGTGGCCAAATGCCTGAATTTCCTTCTGCACTCATATGCTTGTGCTAAAGACGGTATGATAACCGTAAACTATATAACTATAACCCTCATTTGGTACATTATTATAATATATTATCAACTATTATATTCAACTACTGTATATTTCCATAAATAATAATCACAATAAAACAATGTATGATTTGTATAGCTAAGCAATGAACTGTGAACTTTGAAGAATGTCCTGAGGTAAATACAACATTACATTATGTGTTGTTCACAAGCTGTTTATTATTACCTTTCCGTGATTGAAACACTGATTGAGCTATTAAATGAGAGATGACATTCAATAACCTGATGTCTCATGCTTCACACTGCTGCTTGACTGTCACAATATATTTAAAAATGTCAAAATGGCATTAATTGTTTGAATTTTGTGATAAACTTCTCAGATTATCAGAAGTAACAAAGCACAGAGCTCTTTGCAGACTTGGCAACCCTGCCTGGAATTATGTGAAATATATATATATATTTGTTTTGTTTTGTTTTTGTTTTTGTTTTTTGACAGGGACAAATGACAGTAAGAATATGAATTATCACAGAATATGAGTTATATTTATCACAGTCTATACCCATTCAGAATAATAACCAGAATTGTTCACCAAGGCTGCATTTAATTTATCAAATATTGTATAAACAGGAAAAATGTGAAATATTATTTCAATTTAAAATAACTTTTCTGTTTAAAAATATTTACCTTTTTTTATTTTTTTTTTATAAGCCAGGCACAAACTGAACTTGAAAACCAGAAACCACCACATATCATTGTTCCATTTTCAGCTTGGACATCAAATAAGCCAGACACAACATTTGCATTCTATTGATTGATGACTGGGAACCCAAATATAATGGCAACCTTTAGTGAAACATTTGATATGAGAGATCTGTCAGTTGCCACAGACAGAGGAAAAGGTCAGAGTGAGGGTACAAAGATAAGTGTTCAATGTTCTCTCTGCTTTGGGAGTGTGATTTGCTTGGATTTGTATGTTGAGTTGGGTGGCATAACACTTTAAATGACAATAACTGAGATCACGATAACCGTCTTAAATAGGTCAAGCATATATTATTGATTGCATCTTTTATATAAATCAAAATACAGTGCACAATTTTCAAGCATCTGTGGATATGTATTTGTATATTTATGAATTTTTGAAAAATGAAATAAATAAACGAATTGTTTTATGCATAACATATTTTAAAGGCAAAACAATGGAATTTCCAAAAGAGGTTGTGATATATCCTGAATGCAGATCTTTCAGATCCCATGATGATTTCTTCTTCTTCTTCTTCTTTTCGGATTATGCACGCAACATGACGAAACCCTGAGTAAACTAAAAAAGTATAAATACCCAGCAGGTTATGAAGCTGAAGTTTTCCCTGAGAACAGTCCGCTCTATAGACACATGCCTGGAGATCTTTTCATGTGCTGAACTATTGCTACCCTCAACTATTTCTCCTAATGAGTGTTCAACAGCCAAAACTGAGCCGATAAGTGCATTCAAATGAATGTGACCCACATTCTGCTGGAAAACCACTAATGACTCAAAAGGCAATCATTTATAACACTGTTTAATTATTTATAATTAGCTGTTACTGGTGAGGAAGTTCATAAGCAGATGCTGCTCTATAAAACTAGTCCAAAACCAAAATCATCATTATCATCAATGGTCTTCTACTTTCTTAAAGCTGAAGACCAGTGATGATAATGATGATTTTGGTTTTGGACTAAAATCATCATTATCATCACTGGTCTTCTACTTTCTTAAAGCTGAAGTGTGTAATTTTCAGTGCTGAAACACTTATCCTTGCTTAAAATCAGCTGTGACAGATCAATGATATTACAATGAATGGGATAATTGGGAAAGCCCAATGTGGCAGCTTTAGAAAGTCAAGTATCCTTTGCTTTCCTAACACAATCACTGTAAGGGCCTAAGGGCCTACAGTGGTTGAGTGTAGAGAGAAAGAGACAAAGAAAAGATTAAGCAAAGAAAGAGTGCACCAAGAAAGGGACCCAGAGGAAAAAAAGAGAGAGCAGAGAAAGGAGGAGACAGGAGAAACAGTTCAATCTTCTTTTATCCCATCCTTGACCATGTGACCGAAACCCAAAATGAGACATTCAAACTGATCAATCAGAGGATGGCAGCTTGCTTCACCCAGAATATTAAAGGTGTGACAATTCGTTGACCCCCGAAGTACACACATCTTGGCCTACAAGCCTTAATCACTATCAAGACCTCTTTGTCTTTAGGAATTCCCAAATGTCCATTGTGGTATGAAAAAGAGAGGTTTGAAACAGTAAAGCAAATGTCTTTGTTCCTTATCAAATATCTTTGATTATTTTCAACCCTACACTGGTCTTTATGTAAAACATGTTAAGACATGTTCTCAGTGTTTGTTCTACATTACACATGTGAATTGGCTGGAGCAACCTGAAATTGTCAGGTAGTTGCTGACAAAATGACGAGAGATGCGTGTAGTCCATGGTGGAGCCGAGGGGTTGGAAGGGCTGAGGTGGAGTCCGGGGCTTGGAAGCTTGAGGTTAAGTTGGAGCGGTGTCATTCAGCGATTACTTTGACGACTTGGAAATGGACGGGACCAGTGGGGATAAAAGGAGGAGTGACGAGGATCAGACACGGGCTTCATGTTGTTGTTTTGTCTTAGTTTAAGTGGCAGTTGTCTGTGAGGAGCTGCTGCTTTACTTTCGTTCTGTTGTTTGTTTATTTTATAATTAAAATGTATTGAACATTCGCCGGTTCCCGCCTCCTTCTTCCCTGAGCCTTTAACTTCATTCTTGTTCATATGTTAAAGGAACACTCCGACTTTTTGGGACTTTAGCCTATTCACCTTATCCCCCAGAGTTAGATAAGTCCATACATACCTTTTTCATCTCCGTGCGTGCTATAAGTCTGTTTGACGCACCCACCGCTAGCCTAGCTTAGCACAAAGACTGGATGTAAATGGTTACAACTAGCACACTAATCCAAATAAGTGACAAAATAACGCAGACATTTTCCTATTTACATGTTGTGATTTGTATAGTCACAGAGTGTACAAAAAACAAAGTCACATGAGACACAGACATATTTTAACCGTATAAATACTGGGAACTATATTCTCTGAAGGCGAAGCACTGCTACTTGGGCGGAGTGATAACCGCAGCACCTGAGACGCGCTCTCTGCTCCTCACCACGGCGCGTCTCAGGTGCTGCGGTTATCACTCCGCCCAAGTAGCAGTGCTTCGCCTTCAGAGAATATAGTTCCCAGTATTTATACGGTTAGCGGTGGGTGCGTCAAACAGACTTATAGCACGCACGGAGATGAAAAAGGTATGTATGGACTTATCTAACTCTGGGGGATAAGGTGAATAGGCTAAAGTCCCAAAAAAGTGAAAAAAAAGTGTTCCTTTAAAAATGTTACTTTCTGCATATAACTTAATGAGAATAAATTTCTACTTATTTATTATTTTGACATAATGTTCAAAGATTGAAACCCTCAAATGTCATAATCAGTGTAAAATAGAGTTTCGACACTGAGAATAATTCTGCTGCTCATTGTGCAGTCAACTCAGCAGAAAATGTGTAGAAAATGAACTATTGATGTATTTTTTTTAATAATTTTTTTTGCAATATACACTTTCATGAAGCAACATAACATACTGGAGTGAACTATTTACCCTTTGCTTTAAAAAATACATTGGTTGTACTTGATGCAAGTTAAACAGACACAACTTTCACTTCCATACTGACTTCATTTAAGCAGTTTATATTCTTCAGGTTGAGGTTTAGGGGATGTTCCATACAGCAAATGTAATTGCTATCTGGGGTGTTTAATCACCCTGTTTTGAATTAGAAAGCAATGAAATGCAAAGCCTCAGTGGAGATGACAGATATAATGCAGTGACTGAACGTGAACTAATCTGATTAATATCGACAAACAGAAAATACATTTTATCAAACATTATTAGGACTAGCGTATTTATGACTACTTACCTATCAACATCTGGCACACGTGAACTGATGCCAAATATCGCGATGTGTTCGGAACAAGACTTCTTCAGCGCGATTTCCTACTAATAAAATATAATTTAAAAAATATAAATAAACAGCAGAGCAATCCAGCTTCTCTGGCAATAAGACCGAAATAATATAATTCAAAGAAATAAACCATGATAAGATCTCGTGAATAAATATGATTAGAACAGCTTCTCTGCTGCAGCCCGACAGGCAGAAATAATCGTGCTGTGATCACGAAAGATGCTTCCCATGAAATACATTAGTTTAAAAAACGTGCTGATATCACGAAAATAACGAAATAAACGTGTCCGTGTCACGAATCAATATATTAAATTACGTGACCATATCACGAACTGCCGTGAGACTGAATATTACGTGGTACCGTCACGGAACAGATCACTGACCAGAAGTTATCATAGCGAATAGCGATCAAACGACGACAGAACAATGCAATATCAAGTTAAAATCACTTTAAAATATATATATTTAAAGTGAAGAACTTTTAAAAAGTAAACCCAGCCAGAATAAAGCGATACGTTTCCAAATTATAAAATGACGTCAAGTGGGGGAGTGCAGGTGTTGGAACAGGGATTCAGTAGCCTAAAGGGGATTCCGTGTGTGGACCACGGATGCTGCCTGTCATTGACTTACAGAGGCATCACTTCCGTGGGCCCATCACGGAATTTTCGGCGATTCCGTGAAACTGCCACAGATTTTGAGTTAATGGTCCGTGTTCATTTCACGGAACTCTGTGAGACCAGGTTGCGGTTGTCCATACCATTCAGATGCAAATGAGACTCCTTTCCTCATATAAATTAGATTTTATGAAATCTAATTTATAATAATTGACCCACTACCAATAACCTTTTTTATAATTTATGAGGTTATTAAATAAATACTCAGTATTGAAACCCATAAATCAATTGCTGCAGCTTCGTTGCGCAGCAGAAACGCTGTTAAGAGTAAAGGTACAACAGGGGTTAATTTCTCAACAGTATTAAAACCTTAAAGCATTAGGATATCTGTTTGCATTCAACCATAAATCCGTTAGATAATGCTGATTTTGCCCCAGTCTTGTGAAAAGGTTTTATATGCATGTTTTCTGTCTTTTCTCCATTGAGCTTTAATGTTAATTTTCGCACAGAGCTGTTTTGCTGCACTGTCAGCAGTACATCATATTTTCCCAATGTCAGCACTCATCTAAACGGTGCAGCTAAAGAATTATGCCTTTGCCAGTGAAGCCACAAAGCATGTCATCAGTGTTTGATAAGCCTAAATCCTGTAGTGATGCCGTAGCATTCATTTTTAAGGGGTCAAATGGAAAAAGGAATAAAGGGGAAAAAAAGGAATTTGAAGATGAATATGGCAGTGCTAAATCGATGACTGAAGTGAGAATCAGATTTGTGCCTTGTCAAATGTACTTACTGTATAACAGAAGTGTACAAGTATGTAGCATTTCATACTGTAGCTAATTTCTATTTGCAACAGAATGGGCAGTAGAATAAGACGTAAACATTTACAGCTCTATACAGCCACTCATTTTGTGTCTATTGTTAAATGAATGACAATTAAAAGTCTCTTTTGTGGGACAGCTAATTGCTATACTTTCGGAATTTACAAACCCTAAACTATGAGCTAAATTTGACATATTTCTCCCTCAAATAAAAATAAAAATATGTTTAGCATAAAGTAAATCATGTGAGTAAGTAATGTGTCTGCAGCAAGTTGTGCTTTCACACTGACAGCATTTCTGCTACGTAGTAGAGCTTTGGCTCTATTCAGAACATTAAATGATTTTTGACGATAACTAACGAGAAATGAGAAATTGCTTATTGGGGTTTGGCAATTGAGAATTGTTACAAACTTGATCTCCATGAAATCAATCTATCTATCTATCTATCTATCTATCTATCTATCTATCCACCTGTTATGTCTGACAACGTTCAGGATTGTTTCCTGTTGGACTCGGTTATGTTATGCACTGCGAGTGACAGGTTACGGTGCCTTTAAGGCTTACGGCAGTGATTTACGGCAAGTGTCAACAAATGTAATGTTTGCGTCAGTTCAGTAAAACGCAACATGAACGGAGCTACACGGAGTGGTTATTGAGTCTTACCTAAACACCACAATTGGCAAACGAGGATGTCTGAACTCGTCTTACCACCACCGCCACCTTTCCTACCTGTTCCCGGTGATCCAGCTGTTCCTTGGGATCGCTGGCTGACGTCGTTTGAGGATTATCTGCTAGCTTTGGGACACTCGGACCTAGCGGATGCGAGGAAGTGCGCACTCCTGCGCCATTGTCTCGGGCAGGAGGGACAGCGAATCTTCGCCACGCTCACCTTATCGGATGATAAGTACGTCACAGCCACGACCGCCTTGAAGGCCCACTTTAGCTCCGGAAGAAGCCGGCGGATGCACCGTTTTGAGTTCCGTCAGCGAACGCAAAAGCCGGGTGAGACAGTTGTCCACTATGTATCAGCATTACGTGAGCTGGCTAGACTTTGTGATTTTGGGGCTTTGGAGGATGGACTTATAGTTGACCAGTTAATAGAGAAAACGTCATGTAACCAACTGAGGGAGAGACTTTTACTAGAACCAGACTCTACGACACTAGCGGACGCTTTACTAATTGGAAAGCAGTTGGAAACGGCCCTAATGGAGGCGTGCAAGTTCGGCCGCGCTGTGCACGAGCCTGTGACATCATCACCACCGTCAGTTCAGCACACAGAGACTGCAGAGGCGGCTGACTGGGTGAGTGACCGTTTGGATGTACAGAGAGTGGACAGGGGGCCCAGGGAGAGTGGGCACAAGAGCTGTAGCAACTGTGGCTCCCCTAAACATGCAACCAGAGATCAGTCATGCCCTGCCCAGGGGAAACGTTGTCGTAACTGCAACAAGTTGAACCATTTTGCATGCTGCTGTCGCTCTTCCCCTGCTTGCCATGATACTGCGGCTGTCCCCATAAACACTGTACAGACCTCACAGCCTTCGTTCAAGCTCTGCACATGCCGTGTGGGCACAGCTCTCATTCCACTCCTCGTGGACACAGGGGCGAAAGTGTCAATTCTAAACAAATGCACATATGATCGTTTTATCAGTCGCGTGCCTTTGGAAGCAGCGGCTAAACCCCTGTTAGGCTACAGCTATTCTCCCATCTCCACTCTGGGTGTGGCACGCCTGCCCGTCAGGTATGATCAACAATGTGCGCCTGCCACCAAGTTCTGCATCACCCGGAAGGGAGCTAACATTATGGACCTAGACTTGTTCCTTGCCCTGGGTTTTAGTGTGAGTGATGCTAGGGGCCTGCATGTCCTGCAAGTTGCCACCTCCTGGCCTGACTGCTACCCACAACTGTTCAACGGGCTGGGCCGCATGACTGGTTTTGTACACCAGCCCACTGTAAACCCGTCAGTCCGCCCTGTTATCCAGCCCCTACGGCGCATTCCCCTGGCCCTCCGTGACGCGGTGGAGGCCGAACTGCATCGCCTGGTGGAGGCGGACGTCATAGAGCCTGTCGACGCCTCCCCGTGGGTGTCTAACCTGGTGATAGCCAAGAAAAAGGGGGGCGGACTGCGGCTCTGTGTCGACCTCATAGATGTCAACAAAGCCATCATCCCTGATAAGTATCCCCTACTTACGGCTGAGGAGCTCACTAGCCATTTCCACAGCTCCACTGTTTTCAGTAAGATGGACTTACGAAACGGCTACATCCAGGTCCCTCTGGCACCGGCCAGCATGGATCTTGCGGCGTTTGTCACGCACGTGGGGGTTTTCAGGTTTAAACGAATGGCATTTGGACTTTCATCAGCCCCGAGCTGTTTTCAGAAGATAATGTCACTCATACTGGCTGGTATCCAGGGTGTCTCCATCTACCTGGATGACGTGGTGGTGCATGCGCTCTCCACCGCACTGCATGACGATCGCCTGGAGCAGGTCTTTCAGCGTTTTGAACAGCATGGGGTCACACTGAACTCTGAGAAATGCATGTTCGGGGTTGAGGAGGTCGAGTTCCTGGGCTTCAGGCTCTCGAAGGAGGGCATCGCCCCAATAATGTCCCACACTGAGGCTATTCTGTCCCTGCCAGACCCGCATTCACCATCCCAGCTGTCTTCCTTCCTGGGGATGGCCGCTTACTACCTCAGATTCATGCCACACTACTGTGACTCAACGGCCCCCTTCCGCCTGCTTCTCAGGAAGGATGTTACGTGGGACTGGACCCCGGCCTGCCACGAAGCCGTGTGCATCATCAAACGGCAGCTCACGTCCCCACCCACACTGTCCCATTTTAGCCTGACCGCGCCCACTATGGTCACCTGCGACGCTTCCGGGGTGGCGCTAGGCGCTGTGCTCTCACAGATTCAAGAGGGGGTGGAACGCCCGATGGCTTTCGCCTCACGGGCACTTACTCCAGCAGAGCAGAAGTATTCGGTGGGGGAGAGAGAAGCCCTGGCCTGCCTGTGGGCGTGCGAACGCTGGCATGTTTACCTATACGGGAGACCTTTCACCATCCGCACAGACCACCAAGCGCTGACGGCACTGCTGGCAACTAAAGGCTCGGGGCACAGGCCCATGAGACTGCTGCGGTGGGCTGACAGGCTGAACCAGTATAACTTCAGTCTAGAGTTTATGCCTCGGCGGGCCAACACGGTGGCCGACCTCCTGTCTAGAGATGTGTCTGTGACGAAGGAGACGGGCGAGGTGACACCAGACTCAGAGAGCGACGAAGACTGGGTCCACATCCTGCACGGCCCCCTCAGTTCAGTAGTCACTCTGGCGGAGCTGCAGCAGGCCTCCGCTTCAGACGAGGCCCTCACAACTCTCCGTAACTACGTACAGGACGGCTGGCCGGCCAAACTGGATGACAGGTTGCTTCCCTATTACCGCTTCTGCAACGAGCTCTCCTGCTGGGGGGCAGTGTGTCTGGCCCGCGGCCACCGTGCGGTCGTTCCGGAGATTCTCAGGTCCAGAGTACTAAACATGGCGCATGAGGGGCATCTGGGGGTGGTCAAGGTGAAGCAGCGCTGCCGTGACACAGTGACTGAATAAAACTCTTAAAAATGGAATCCGAGCTTGAAGGGAAAACCTTCAACAACGCACTCGACCAAACTCTCCTGACCATCCGGGCATCCAAACATTCCACCACTGGAGTGTCACCTGCATTGCTCATGATTGGGTGCGAACTAAAGCAACCACTGGACTGTTTGAGAGCTGAGCCAGCTCCTACACATGGAAGCCCAGGGCTCCAGAAAGCCAGAGCTCAGGTGAAAGGTTCACAGGCTCGGATGAAAGCGAGGTTTGATTTCACTCACAGAGTGCAAAACCCCTCACTTTCTGCAGGGGTTTGGGTCAGGATCAAACACCTCCACCGCCAAAATAAGCTGCAGTCATACTGGTCAGAGCCCCTGCGGGTGACTAAGCAGTTGGGTCCTGCCACTTACAGACTGGAGAATGGGACTCGTTGGCACTCAAACCGCCTGCACAGAGTCGAGGCCCCCACAGCACCTGTATCACCTCCGTCCCCAGCAGTGGCTCTAGGTTGGCACCCCAGGCCAAGAGCTAACCGGTTGGGGGGTAATCCACCAGCACCGCCCGACGCATTTTCACGGCCAGCACGCCCTCAGAGAATGAGGGTCCCGCCCGTCTGGCATGGGGACTATGTGACAGGGTGATTGTGACACTGGGGAATGGGGGCTGAATGTTATATTTCAGTTTCCAGGGGGGGGAGAAAATGTTATGTCTGATAACGTTCAGTATTGTTTCCTGTTGGACTCGGTTATGTTATGCACTGCGAGTGACAGGTTACGGTGCCTTTAAGGCTTACGGCAGTGATTTACGGCAAGTGTCAATAAATGTAATGTTTGCGTCAGTTCAGTAAAACGCAACATGAACGGAGCTACACGGAGTGGTTATTGAGTCTTACCTAAACACCACACCACCTGTCTGGCCTATCTTTCCATCTATCCATATATCTATCTACCCATCTATCTGTCTGTCTGTATATCTATCTATCATCTATCTGTCCATCCGTCTGTCCATCAATCTACAGATCTGTACATCTATCTGTCCATCCACCTTTTTGTCTGTCTGTCCTTCCAAATGTCCTTTGCACACATTGCGCACATATTAATTTCCATTTTACATTGATATAAATATTTTTCCTTTTAAATAATATATTATTGTCATTTCCTATTCCAGAAATGAGAATAATGGTCATTCATTGACCATAATGGTGGGTAATTAATTATTATGGAAATGCAAAAAAAAATGAATGACCCTAAACATAAGGTTAAGTTTATTTATGCACATTACAATTTTAAACAAAAATTCAACCAAGAAGTTTTGAGAGATTCATGAAGATGCTTGTGCCTATATTCCTTCTGTGCATATATTCCAAAAAAAGGAATGTCCATTTTGAGTTGAAAACGCCTCGGTTACGACGGTAACCTTGGTTCGCTGCAGAGGGAACCAGACAATACATCTATTGACGCTGTGGATATTTTCTGTGTAATTGTGTCATGAAGAACACGTGAAATCAGTCCAATGGTGTGACGAGACGTCAGAGGTGGATGACGACACAAACCAGTAAACTACAAAGCATGCCCAAACAGTGTAATGCTAGCTTCTGATAGGCTGAAGCAAGTCCCTGACTGGCGAAGCAGCGTCTCTTTCCCTCTGCAGTGAACCAAGGTTACAGTTGTAACCAAGGCGTTCCCTTTCAAGGTCGAACGTCGATTAACACTAGAACTACCGGAATTCCATAACTACTAGAACGACCACAGCGGTCATTCTGACCGTTCATACTTTGACGGTCATATGGCCGTACTGAACATAATTTTCGTCATGTCATATCTACATTTTAACCTTTCTCTTTACGTTTTCCAATGATGCTTTTAATTCCTGTCGTCATGTTATAACGTCATCGCACTTAAAACAAGCACAAAAGAAAGATTGCCCCGACAGGTCTAAGGAAATGTAAGGAAAATTTTGCGTCAAAAATATATTTTTCACCACACTCACCACGTGAATAGACATGCAAAAAAGTTAGGAAACGTCAAAGCTTCATACCGTTTAGTACAGCCCTGTTTGTAAATAAGTTCAATAATCAATACAAAATCTAAAAATAAATGGATATACAATGTTACGATAGGTAATAATAAAGGGCTAATTTGAACGGCACAAAAAAACCCCGCATCATTCACTAACGCGTACGCAGTCCACACAAACACCGCATTTCGTGTGCAGTTCCCACACACTATACTTTGTGACATTGGGCACATGTCTCCTTGGGTTTTATTTTTTTCGCAGTTCCTCCTTACTTGGCACTGATCGTTCTCTCCATCAGCTGCTGCTCCTGCCCGGGTCCTGGCTATCGCACCACCAGTCGTGGGGCTTTTGATTTCATGTGGTCGGAGCGAAGTTCGCTTGCCAGTCGCGTGATGAAGTCCCTCTGAGAAACTTGCTCATTTGTGCACTTCTTGAACAATATGTGCGCGTTGATGGCGGGAAATGTAGCGGACTTATGATATCTATAATGCGTGCGGTCAAAATGACCGCCATGGCCATTCTAGGTAGAAATAGTCAGAACTGTTTTGTGTTTTGTGATTTTAATAAAACAACAGTGTCAGAATAAAATATACACATATTTAGGAAAAGTCAGAGTCCTACAGCCACATTGATTTTATTTTAACAAAGTTATTACACTGTAAAATTTAAAAACGGTCAAAATGACCGCCTTGGTAGTTCTAGTGTTAACACTATGGGAACATTGCCGTAACGACAAGTGTCTGTCTAGTGTGAAATCGTGAAGAAAGCACTAAGACGAGAGCACCTGAGCCCCTGGTATAGAGCTCAAGTACAGGTTGTAAAACCTCACGAACGTGTGCGGTGAGGACAAGCCTGCCGCATTACAAACATCTTTAAGTGAAACTCCTGACACTAGAGCCTTACAGGCAGAACCTAGTGGAGTGGGCTCGGACTGTCAAAGGGGAAGGCAGTCCGGCTGACTCATAAGCAAGAGAGATAGCCTCGACTATCCACTTGCTCATCCTCTGCTTAGATGCTGGGGACCCTTTGCTTGTAGACCTAAAACAGACAAACAGTTGCTCAGATTTACACCACAGGCATCTCTGTGGACGTAGGCATCTAATGCCCGAATTGGACACAGCTGATTATTTCTTTCCTGGTCTGAATCTTCAAATGGAGGAAAGAAAACCTGTGATACAATAGATCTGGCCACATTAGTGGGGACCTTAGGAATGTACCCTGGCCTAGGGTGAAAGAAAGGCTTTACCATGTCAGGTGCAAAATCCAACCACAAAGGGGCAACCGACAGAGCTTGCAAATCTCCTATCCTTTTAAAAGAAGTGATAGCTAGGAGGAACAACATCTAATGAGTCAGAAACTTGACTGGAACCTCTTCAATGGGCTAAAAGGGAGCCAGGGATAGGATTTTAAGCATCATGGCCAGTTCCCATGCCGGTACCCTAGTGCGTACTGCAGGCCTCAGCCTCAAAGTGCCACAGAGGAAACATGTAACCAAATAGTCTCTCCCTATATATATATGTATATATATATATATATATATATATATATATACACACACATGTAGACCTGGAAGACAGACAACATAAAATAAGACAAATAATTTCACATATAGCGCTTGCTGAAGGCACAGAAGCTAGCGTCACACTGTTTGTGCATCACCCAAATCTGACACCTCGTCACACCATTGGACTGATTTCACACAAGCTTCATGATGCAACCACGCAGAGCATTCCCACAGCATCAATCAACGCAGCGCAAATTCCCTTGAAAGGGAAATAGAGTTTCTGAGATTGAAGTGACTCGTCAGACCATTATTAATGTAATCATCTGCAACTAGTCTTTCACAGACCCGGCCTGCTCGTTTAATATCTATGTGAAATTGAATTATGCTGCATTCAGATTAATAACCTCACATGTCAATACAACAAACAAAACAGTATGTGCTTATTTTAGAGTTCTCTATACACAGTGAAATATTTGCATTCACAGTGAAGTTTACAAACCCATTCTCAGAATTTTACTTTATTAAGGGTTCAGTTGTAATAGTTTTCCATGGGGTATTGTGTAGTGAGAGATCCAGACCCATTGCTGTCTCTTCCATCTCCTGAGGAGATAGTTTGACAGGGGCATTTGTTTAGTCAGGAAAAAAACAACTGATTGACCTGCGCTATTGACCAGCTACCAGCACTCCACTTGTCAATTCACTGACAAGAAATGTCACCCGTAAAAAGGTGTCTCACGGATCACTTGGTGTCTTTTTTTAGGATGGAAGTTACTATTTTAAAAATGTGATATTGTGACAAACTAGAAAATTCCTATCATAATAAACAATGATGTGTGATGACCCACAGGCCTGCAGCTGTCCAATCACCTCAGGTTTGGAAAGACACGAGGGTGAGTAAACGATGACAGAATTTTCATTTTCGGGTGTACTATCACTTTAAATATGACTAAATCACTCTGGAGTCTCAGGAAAATGATTAATGAATGAATGATTGATGGATAAAGTATACTTTTAATATTTTAGTTAGAAATCACTGGAAATAAATCAAACTTAATCACAAATAATTTCAGAGCATTTTGCAAACCCGTTCGACTGATTACTTCAAAAGAGTGATTCACTTGCAATGATGATTCACATGATTGCTGATATTGTCAGGGAAAAGGATTCTCAGGTCTTTATTTTTAATCTACGTCAACACAAGGATTTATCAAAAAAATATATATTTATCATATATATGAGTCAATGTGTAATTCAAAGGGTCTTGCAGCACCCCCTGCTCAACCCGCTCACACTAAATGCGTCTCTATAGCACGCAGTGTGTTTATCGTATTATTTATAAGCGGAAATTAGTGCATAGGATACGCATGGGTTGTTAAGGGTAGGTTTAGTAGTGGTGTGGGGTGCGTGTGTATTATACGTTTGGGTAGAATTAGTGGTGTTGGGTGGGTGTGTATTACACTCAATGAAGTGCGTATCAAATGCACGCGAAAACTGCGTATCATATGCACGAAAAAACTCATTTTCTTGTATAAATTGCACGATAAACACAATGTGTGCTCTAGAGACGCATTTATGTGAGAACGGGCTGCCCTGCTGTAGGCTGTGTGGTTTTAATTTTTTCACACCACCAGAAATGCCCAAATGGCCATTGTGGGTCAGGTTTCCTCAAATGATTCCTCAATGACTTCCAGTCACTTTTATGCTGCAAATCGCTGTCAGCTTTTAGTGGATATTAAAGTTCCCAAATGCTTGTACTCCACAGATATTTGGTGGCATGTGATGCAAATATGCACATTCACACAAACCAAATTATACCCTCAGCGTTTTGAGCTGTTGTGCTCTTTTCATTTATTCTCATTTGGTCGGCAACATTCCTTCAGCTTCCTCTGTGGCTAAAAGCAGCACTTTGAACTGTTTTTCTACACATTTCTTTTCCTCCATGTGCTCTGTAAATGTTTCAAATGCTGACCTCGATTTCTCTTTAAAGCCTGAGATCTGTATTCTTCTTCCAGAAGGGACTGATGGTATTACTGGCTTTAGGATACGCGATTGTGACCTCATTCTGGGCTTACAGGGTTATCTATGTCAGTTTTTATTTATTTATTTTTTTTAAACGATGTAGTGTAGCCTGTAACACGTCTTCTGTAATCAACACCGATTTGCATTGGGTTTAAATTATTTAACACAGTTAAATGATCTGCACCCTCGAGCTAAGTATTTCTCATTAGGTTGCCAGGGGTTAATTATGTTACCAAGGAGGAGCACGGGGGACATATTGAATTACTTCCTTCATTATCTGTTATATTAAGATTGGGATCAAGTTTGAATTAAAACTGGATAGAACTGAAATTATATTATCAGAGGATATCAAATTGATTTTGGTTTCATCATTGGCGGCAAGCTTTCATGGCTCTGATTCTGCAAAAATAAATGTTCATTATCTACAGTACCGGTCAAAAGTTTTGAAATATGACTATTGTTAAGTTTTTTTTTTTTTTTAAGCAGTCTCTTATGCCCATCAAGCCTGCATTTATTTGATCAAAAATACAGTATTTTTTTTTAACCTGTGATACTTTTTTTCAGGATTCATTGATGAATAAAAAGTTAAAAAGAACAGCATTCATTACAAATATAAATCTTTTCTAACAATGTAAATCTTTTCTATCACTTTTTAATCACGTTTCATCAATTTAACACATTCTTGCTGAATTAAAGTATTAATTTCTTTAAAAAAAAGAAAGAAAATAATTACTGTCCCCAAACTTTTGAAAGTGTTTATTGTTACAACAGATTTCTATCACAAGTTTAATAAACATTTTTATTTACATAATATATATGTGTGTATATACACATTATTATATTTATACTGTACACACACACACAAACACACTTTCACAGAAACTAAAGTAGTTAACTAATGTTAACTGATGAAATTTTATTGTTAAGTGTTCAAATTTTATTTATATCACAAGGTCAATGTGTCACTGTATTAAGGTGTCACAAGGTGTTACTGTATTAAAGTGCATGACGGTGTAGAATTTAACAAAAACAGTCTTTAATCCAACAAAAGAACAAACAGGAGATCACAGAAAAAAAAGCTTAGCAAAAACCACCACGTATAACATAGACGACACAGAACAGGGCTTATACACATTGAAACTAATGACAGACACAAAAACAGGTGTAAATCAAATCAGTTAGGCCTACTAACAAACTAGAGGCGGGAAAAGGAGAACAAACTAAACCAAACTAAACAAAAACAGAACCTTCACATTACACAAGGTTGCTTAAGATAAATCTTTAAATGCACTACTTTTGTTATTTGTTATCATTTTTATACCACTTATTAAACAATAATAATACTGATAATAATCCATTAAAACATGACGTTTACAATTTCAAACAGACTACAAATACCCAAACTCAGTATTAACCTACTTTGGAAAATCACCAGGAAGTGATTCAGAAAATCACCAGATAATAATAAAAGAAGATGGCAGTTAATAACTGTGATTTGTTTAGGGGTTTGAATTTGTCCTGCCTAGAGTCTCCAGGATGCTCCGACTTTTGGATGATGAAACAGGACATTTCTTCTAGTGGGATGTTCTGGATAGAGGCGTTGTGCTTTCCTTGACCCATTGAACATTATAAGATCTCACCACGTGCACCAGATTATTTTATATGTGTTCACATGAACCAGATGGTGTCCACTGGCACCTCTTTTATTAGACAGGACACCTGTTTTAGACCGTGGCAGTAATGGCCAGCCCTCATGGCAAGTCTGAGCAGCGTTCTAGTGCGGATTGTCTTATTAATTTTAAAGCAGAGTCACTGAAGCAGTGTACGTTCCCCCCGGGGAGGGCTCTGCACTCTGTGCTTCAGTGATAATGACAGGGCCAGTCAAACCCATTTAATGAAAAGCACCAATGACTTCCTCATCCATCACATAACAGAGAGCATAACCAGCTCAGAGCTGATGACTATGAGTCAAATTTGAAAATGCATCAAGGGTCACAGAACATAGTTTTTGTCAGGATTTTACACCGTTGCAGATGTTCTGTTTGAAATGAACATCTGAAAAATTACTTTTGATGCTCAGATGGGTGCAATGTGACAAAACATTCGATAAGAGTAATTAGGCAATTGCTGAGCGTGTTTGTCCTGATATCTTGACTGTTTTTTACCTCTGTTTAGGCCTGTAGTGGACAGTTGACTCATTACGCTTTTCATATTCTGTGCAGTGGTTAGTTCACAGCAGCGACAGAAATTAACTTTTCATTAAAGCAACACCATGGAACTTTTCCTCTGCGGTCGCCCTACTGGTTGGAAACAAAATTGTCCATTACCGCTGTCGTAAATAATTTAGCCTACCGTCGCACGTACGCTCGCTGTTTATCCAGCACCGGCTTTAGAATGAACGATGTCCACAGACAAGGTAGAGTATGTTACATGATTTCATGAAAGTATGATGTATTGCGACATCAGAAACGAAGAAAAACTAAATAATGACTATTGTAACGCTTGACGTAAAGTAAGTCAAATTTGTAGTTTTCTTATGTCTCTAAAATCGACCCGATCTGGCAAACTTGCATAGTGTGCTTATAGCAGATATAGGACCGCAAAGCGAATCCAGAAGTGCCTTTAACCCTGATACAACTTGATGAACCACTGATAAGATTTTGGAAACATTATTTTAAGGTAAAAAATGTTCCATAGAATTGCTTTAAGGGATGAAATTTGCCGGAGTAGGAAGATGTAGAAAGACGAAGGTACACAGGATCCAATGCAAAGTGATTAATAAAACAATGAACACAGGAACAGACAGAAGGTTTGCAGTGTGTGTGACACAGGGGTGGACACACAACACGCAAACATCAACCGACAACTGAAGGGTGAAACAGAGCAACTTAAATACACAGTGATGAGATGATAACGAAAAGGTGTGATGATTAGATGACAACTGATGACTGGCGGGAAACTAAGGGTGCTTTCTCACTAGCACTTTTGGTGCGCACCCGGGATCGAATGACGTCAGAGTTCGGTACGTTTGGATGATGTGAACACTGTCTTCCGAACTCGGGTGCGCACCCGCGAACCGTACTCGAGTCTGATTAAAAAGGTGGTCTGGGGTACGGTTCATGTGGTCTCGGGTACGGTTCATGTGGTCTCGGGTACGGTTCATGTTAACTCGGCTGCTGATATGAACGCAATCGAACCAAACCTCGGAAGTGAACCGCTATTGATGACGTATAATGTGGTAAAATATTTGATATAAACGTTAGCTCTTTCGTTCATTCGTTCGTTCGTTCATGCGTGTGTGTGTGTATACACTTGATGAAAAGCAGGATTGACGCACTGCAAGCAGAGAGAGAGTTTCGGAATCTTCGGCGGACAGCCTGCTGTCTCGTTTTCAGAATTTTTGCGGCAGACAGACGTGTGTGTTTCTGTATGTCTATGTTGAAAACAAAACCAAAGGTTAAAAAAAAAAGAAGAACAAATTTATTCTCAACCGAGCGAGTCTATCCATTTGCGCGTCTTTTCAGTCGCGGTTACCAAGCAACACGATTACGCCAGCTGCAGCCTGATGACGCAAGCGTACCGCGGTTCGGATAGAAATATTATAATGTGAACACAGTCCATCGGGGGCAGGGGGAGGGGGAAGCAATCGAACTTGGGTTCGGAACAGGCAATCGAGCCAAGTGTGAAAGTGCCCTAAGACATTGTGTGAAAGTGCCCTAAGTCTTGCTCATGGACACCTCGACACTTGGTCAGGTGGAACCGGGGATTGAACCACCAACCTTCCAGTGTGTAGACAATCTACATGAACCACTGAACCACTGCCGCCCCTTATTATGATATTTGAAAGTTTCCTAATGTTGTTTTGGAGTCTTCTACAACAGGTTTTACATGCATCAAACGTCAAAAAACTGTTTCATTTCCTCATAATATACATTTGCACATCACCAGATTTTCAATGATTCTCAATCGACTCACCAAATGAATCAATCTCTCTAAATCCCTCCTTTCCGCAAGCTACTCTGCTCTGAATGGCCAGACAACTCAGTCTGTTGTGATTGGTTTACCGCGTAATTCCCATTGCCATAACACCGGCAGCTCTGCGTGTCCTGAGGCTTCCTATACCGTAAACTAAACACAGTAATGAACAATGATGTTGTTTTTACCATATCAATCCGAGCGCAAGTCCGATGATGAAACACTAGAAGAAGAAGAATCCATCGCAAGGACGACTCTAGCAGGACGTTTCAGTGATTCACTACTCAGTTTGAGGTGACGTACTGTGACGTCTCAGCCTAGGCTGTACGTATGTGCGTGTGTTTGCTTTTAGGTGCCGTCTGGAGGGGGCGTGGCCAACACACCTGACACTTTGCTGGATTGCTGGGGATGAAGATGTGAAGTAGGTGAGATGGAAGGGTTAGTGGGTCGAATTTATTTTCCTAAATTATAGGTTAGAAGTCTTCAGAAATGTCATTGGTTATCCTCAATGTCTTATGTGTTTTGACTTATGGGTTATTTTTTATGGATTTGGGATTTTTCAAGGGGGGGTGTGTGACGTCTCAGCCTAGGCTGTACGTATGTGCGTGTGTGTGTTTGCTTTTAGGTGCCGTCTGGAGGGGGCGTGGCCAACACACCTGACACTTGTTAGATGCAGTATGAAACGCGGTGGGGACTGCTCGTGAAGGCGGCTTTTTCGGCGTTGGTTTTGGGGATGGATTTGTTTGTTCTGTGCCTCGCCAAGCGTCCGGCCCGACTTTGACTCCTGTCCGTTATTTATATTATGGTTATGTCTGTTTTTCCTGTGTGATAATAAATGTTTTGCTAGTAATTGATGCGTCCGGTCTCCTTTTTGTTGCAGCCTTTGAGCCGGCTGTAACAAATGGGGGCTCGTCCGAAAATTTAAAGCGAATGCGTTAATCACGTGGATTGTTTTTTTCGTTTGATTTTGTTTGAGGAAATGTTGTGGGAGACGGACGTGATTCCAACAGAGTCTTCTTTTCACACTTTTATGGGTAAGTGACTTTGTGTGGTAAATGACAAGATGAGATAGATTTCATTTCCCCTGTTAGGCTTTAGCAACACGTAGTGTTGGTTTGTTGTTTTAGTTTGTTATTTTTGTGCAGACTCCTGGGCTGAGTACACTGCCGTGGTTTGTGAATTGGGCAAATTTGCTTATTTCACTACCAGCGGTATTTTAGTGTTTAAAGGCGCTCGGCTCTGGGGAGTTGCATGAAGATTAGGATTAGGAAGATAGTGGGGGATACGGTTGTAGTTTAGGAAGGGGAACGTATGAATGAATACTCATCTGTTTTGACCACTTGATTAAAAAAAAAAAAAATTTTTTTGCCCATGAATGTGTGAATTGGTAATTCTGAAATCGAAGATATGGTGTTAATTGAAGATTTTATTAAAGCTCCATCGGAGGGGTTATTAAATGGGTTGGCTAAGGGACAATTGTGGGAGCTTGTGGAACATTATGGTTTTAGAGATGTAGATAAACGTTTAAAAAAGAAGGAGTTAAAATCGATTTTGAAGGATAAGTTAAGTGAGAGAAAAATTTTGTCCGTTTCAGATAGTGTAAAGATTACAGGGGAGACGAAAGAATCAGTGGATCTTTTTTCAGGTTTATCGTTTGATCAGAAAAAAGAGATCCTGGAGATGCAGCAAATACATAGTCGAGAGATGGCTAAGGTAGTTAACGAACGCGAATTGGAATTGGAAAAGTTAAAAATGGACGATTTGCTTAAACGACGCGAAATAGAATTATTGTAGCTTAAACATTCTCAACAGCTAGAATCTGAAAAGCTGTCAAGGGATTTTGATTTAGAAGTTCAACGGTTAAGATTAATCGGGGAAGGTAAAATGCCATTTGAAGGGGCACAATTACAGGAGAGAGTACCGCGTGCATTTGATGTAGTGGGGAATTTGAAATTACTTCCCAAATTTAATGAACGTGATCCCGATGTTTTTTTCTCGTTGTTTGATAGTATTGCGGAGGAACGTAATTGGCCTATTGTTGATCGGGTAGTGATGCTTCAAAGTGTCATTACGGGTAGAGCACAAGAGGCCTATATGGCACTTACAGTGGAAGATCGAAAAGACTATGATAAGGTTAAGTCTACTATTTTGAGAGTGTATGAATTGGTTCCAGAGGCGTATCGGCAGCGTTTTAGGAATTGGAAGAGAGGGGAACGTCAGACTCATGTAGAAGTGGGTAGAGAGTTGACTGCACATTTTGATCGGTGGTGCGCTGCTTCGAACGTGAGTACGTTTGAAGAACTGCGAGATTTGATTCTGTTGGAGCAGTTTAGAAACATCGTTACTGACAACATTGCTACGTATATCAATGAAAATAAGCCCAGTACTGTTGCTGAAGCCGCGGTACTGGCGGATAAATTTATTTTAACTCATAGGAGTGGATTGGTTGATGGGGGTGCGGGTGGTAGTGTTGGCTATAGAGAAAATTTGTCTCAACAACGCTCGCGAAGATTTGAGGTTGTGCCTCCGACTCAAAAGTCGGTTAATTCCGTGCGAGGGAAAAGTAATGATAATGTTTGCCATTATTGCTTTAATAGTGGTCACTGGAAAAATGAGTGTCCAGTGTTGGCAAGCAAACTGAGATCACGAGGGAAAAAGATGAATTTTGCTCCCACCTTATTGGTAGAGACAGTATCTAGTCCTGAAAATCCACCACCAGTATTGTCTGATTGTGTAATGGGATCAAAAACTCTAAAGACCGATTCTCGGGTAAATTATGCTCCATTTCTTACTGATGGTTTTGTGTCTTTAATTGATGGTATTAATAAAGTACCAATTCGGATTTTGAGAGATACTGGGTCATCAGAATCGTTCATTTTAGACTCGATCTTACCTTTTTCTGACGCCTCAAGTGCGGAGAAGAACGTATTGATAAGGGGGATAGGGCTGCAGACGTTATCTGTTCCTATGCACAGAGTTTATTTGAAATCTGAATTGGTGGAGGGAGAGGTAACCATTGGAGTGCGTCCGTCGTTACCTGTTGATGGCGTTTCGGTGATTTTAGGAAATAATTTGGCAGGGGGGCGAGTGTGGAAGGATGTTGTTTCTCCACCTGTAGTTTTGGTTACTCCATTGAAAGGGCAATCTGATGAAGTGGGGTGTGATTTCCCTGAGGTGTTTGTGTCTTGTGCCGTAACACGTTCAATAAGTCGTATTTTATCATCCGATTGTGCAGAAGTGCAAAAAGTTGAGATACCTGTGTTAGCTATTTTTTCTTCTATTACTCGGAGTGAGTTAGTGGTTGCGCAGGGAAAGGATCTTATCTTACAACCTTTGTTTGCTGTTGTGGTGCCCCCTGAGGAGGTGGGGAGTGTGGCAAACGGTTATTTTATTCAGGAGGAGTTCCTATTGAGGAAATGGAGTCATCAAAATGAGGATTCAGGCAGCGAGGCATTAATTCAAGTGGTGGTGCCGGATCCATTTAAGGAGGTGGTATTGAGGGCTGCCCATGGTGATGTTGCAGGCCATTTGGGGGTAAACAAGACTTATCACCGAATTTTGCGGCAATTTTATTGGCCTCGTCTTAAAAAAGATGTGGCAACATTTATTAAAACCTGCCACACCTGCCAGATGGTTGGTAAACCTAATCAGTGGTTAAAACCGGTGCCGTTGTGTCCAATACCGGTAGTAAGTCAACCTTTTGAACACATAATGATTGACTGTGTTGGGCCATTGCCACCGTCGAAATCAGGTAATCTGTATTTGCTGACAGTTATGTGTCAAACAACTCGTTATCCCGCGGCCTATCCCTTGCGCAAGATCACTACTAAAGCTGTGGTTAAAGCCTTGACGCATTTCATTTCTATTTTTGGAATACCTAGGATTGTTCAGAGCGATCGAGGGACCAATTTTATGTCTGGAATGTTTGCAGAGGTTCTGAAACAGCTTGGGGTGAAGCACAACCAGTCTAGCGCATATCATCCGCAGAGTCAAGGGGCGTTGGAGCGTTTTCATCAGTCTCTGAAGTCGCTATTGCGGGCGTACTGTGTTGAATTGAATCGGGATTGGGAGGATGGGCTTCCTTGGCTGATGCTAGCGGCTCGGGAGGTGACACAAGAGAGTTTGGGGTTTAGTCCAAACGAATTGGTGTTTGGTCATACGGTGCGGGGACCATTTGCAGTTTTGCAAGATGAATTAAAGGGCAAGGAACCGCCTAGAAAGTTGTCTGACTATGTGAGCGGGTTCCGGAGGCGGTTGTTTCTTGCAGGACAGAAAGCACGAGAACGTCTTGGGAAAGCGCAAATAAAAATGAAAAGATTGTTTGATCGCCATACTGAATGCCGTGTTTTTAGTCCAGGCGATCAAGTATTAGTGTTGTTACCTTACCCAGGATCTACGTTTTGTGCAAAATTTTCTGGTCCTTATACCGTATTGTGGAGGGTTTCAGAACAGGATTATATCATTGCTACTCCTGATCGTAAGAAATCAAATCAACTTTGTCACGCTAATCTGCTTAAACCATATTTCTCCCGTAGCCCTGAGGGAAACATAAGCCCTGTTTCAGTTGCCGTCACCGTCCTTGAGGAGTCTCCTTCAACTGGGGAGGATGTGAGGGCACCAGGGAATAGTGAGTTGTTACCTCGTCTAAGAAATTCTGAAGCACTTGGGAATTTGGAGAGTGTGTTAAGTCATCTGTCGAATGGGCATAGATCCGAATTAATGTGTTTAGTGGCTGAATTTCCTAGGTTGTTTGGAGATGTGCCGTCGCGCACTCATCTGATAGATCATGATGTGGACGTTGGTGATGCGCTACCAATACGACAGCGTTTTTATCGGGTTCCTCTTGAGAAACGAAAAGTATTGGATTCTGAGGTTCAGTATATGCTGGATAATGGCATAGCCCAACATTCATTTTCTAGTTGGGCATCGCCCTGCTTGTTGGTGAAAAAAGCAGATGGTACACAAAGATTCTGTACTGATTATCGAAAGTTGAATAAGATAACGAAGCCCGATGCATTTCCTCTTCCTCGTATGGAGGATTGTGTGGACCAAGTTGGGGCATCCAAGTTTGTGAGTAAGCTGGACCTCCTGAAGGGGTACTGGCAGGTGCCGTTAACCGCACGTGCCCGAGAGGTAACTGCTTTTATTACACCCTCAGGATTATACTCATATTCGGTTATGAGTTTTGGGTTGAGAAATGCGCCGGCAACCTTCCAGAGATTAATGAATCGGGTGATCCTGGGGTTGGAAGGTTGCGCTGTTTACCTGGATGATGTTATTATTTTTAGCGAAACATGGAGGCAGCACCTTCAGCATTTACGGGCATTGTTTGATCGTCTGGTTGGAGCATGCCTTACAGTCAATTTATCGAAATGTGAATTTGCCCAGGCCACAGTGAAGTACTTGGGAAAAGAGGTGGGTCAGGGTAAGGTACGTCCACTCCAAGCTAAAATTTTAGCTGTTGAAGGTTTCCCTCCTCCATCGACCAAAAAGGAGCTGATGCGGTTTTTGGGACTCGTGGGCTATTATCGTAGCTTTTGCCCTAATTTTTCCACTGTGGTTTCCCCATTGACCGATATGTTGAAAGGTTCCACAAAATTTGAATGGACCTTTAATTGTCAGAGAGCGTTTGATAATGTGAAATTGTTGCTGACAACAGCCCCAGTCCTCGCTGCACCTAAGTTCGATCAGCCTTTTAAACTGCAGGTTGATGCAAGTCATGTAGGAGCTGGGGCAGTTTTGTTGCAGTCAGATCAAGATGGAATGGATCACCCCGTATGCTTCTTTTCGCGGAAATTTAATGTACATCAGAGAAATTATTCGGTGATCGAGAAGGAAGCTTTGGCTATGATCTGGGCGCTACAGCATTTTGATGTCTATGTGGGGGGAGGCGCAGAGGTGCTGGTTTACTCGGATCATAATCCTTTGACATTTCTGCATTCATTGCAAAGTCCAAATCAGCGTTTGATGCGGTGGGTTTTATTTCTGCAACCGTATAATTTGAAGGTTCAGCACATCAAGGGGGTTGATAATGTCATGGCTGATGCGTTGTCGCGTACATTTGACGTGGCTATGTAACTGTTGACTATGATGCTGTTGACTTTTCCTTTGCTCCCTGCTTTACTATTTATCACCTTAAAATTGCTTCCAGGATCCGGATTGCTGGGGATGAAGATGTGAAGTAGGTGAGATGGAAGGGTTAGTGGGTCGAATTTATTTTCCTAAATTATAGGTTAGAAGTCTTCAGAAATGTCATTGGTTATCCTCAATGTCTTATGTGTTTTGACTTATGGGTTATTTTTTATGGATTTGGGATTTTTCAAGGGGGGGTGTGTGACGTCTCAGCCTAGGCTGTACGTATGTGCGTGTGTGTGTTTGCTTTTAGGTGCCGTCTGGAGGGGGCGTGGCCAACACACCTGACACTTGTTAGATGCAGTATGAAACGCGGTGGGGACTGCTCGTGAAGGCGGCTTTTTCGGCGTTGGTTTTGGGGATGGATTTGTTTGTTCTGTGCCTCGCCAAGCGTCCGGCCCGACTTTGACTCCTGTCCGTTATTTATATTATGGTTATGTCTGTTTTTCCTGTGTGATAATAAATGTTTTGCTAGTAATTGACGCGTCCGGTCTCCTTTTTGTTGCAGCCTTTGAGCCGGCTGTAACACGTACATTATTAGATTTGGCTATTCCTCACCATCAGCATTAACAAGTGCATGATCATCAACCGATTATTTTACGTGTACTAATTTATTTACCTAATATATTGTGGTGAACACGTGGAAACTGTATCAATAGCATGTAGGCTATGCAATGTATACATTAGCCGAGCTCTAGCGTGAATGACTGATGTAACATAAACATTGGTAAAACAAATCTTGCTCCATCTTAATCTTTCCTCAAAGTAGTGAGAACGACAGACAATCTGCATTAATAGACAGTTTTATGTAATAGAGGCCCACAGCTGATTAGCTGACTCCGATATTTGAGAAACAGTCGGCAATAAAATAAAGGTAACAGGAAAAGTTTAGGATTATACTGCTGTAGTATCATGGTAAAGATTAATGTTAACCACAGATGTAGGTTTATGTTTCCCTGGTCTGCGCGCAATAAGTGGGCGGGCTAATGTTTCGTCTTGACGTCACGATGAAACGGTTTATGACTCGTTTGAAAAACAATTCATTTCATTGACTTAGAGTCGACTCTTACTTTTGAAAGACAGTAACTTTATATTCGGTGCACTTTCAGATTTAAAACTTTGCTGGATGTTTTCATTCACTTATCACACTGTATCACACACTACATGAAAGGTAATTTTCAAAAATCCATAATAGGGGCCCTTTAACCTTATTAGAGGTATGCATCATCTTTTACATCAAATTCTTAAATGCAATCAATACATTGATTATAATAAGACACTATATAAATGTTACAAATGGAATTAAATCAGTAGTAACAAAATACCAAGTGGTATTTAGATGTACACAAACTGTTCAATCCTGCTCAGAGGTTGCATAAAAGATTAATGCTTTATATCAAATGAATATTGAAATGGTATTAAATATTGACATATATTAAACTGAAACTGCCAGTAGGCGATGGCAATTCACTGGCTGCTTCTGAATCGTATAGTAGGTACTTCTTTTAATTAGATACTTACTTCAAGGCAGATAAAAAAAAAAAAACTAATAATAATTCTATATTGTATGAATGTATGTAGTATGAATGCAGTCCAGATGTACTAAACATGACATGTTGTCATGTGACTTACCAGCATTGGTTATGTTGCTTTACTGCCATTCACAACTCTTCTCCTGTGGCCTCATGGGACAGGAAAAGTGTCCATCAAATACACACTTCTTGGTCTTGGCGGAAGTATTAATTGTCGAAAACTTTTTGCCTACTGTTTTATGAAAACTGTGAATTCGTACATACTACTCTTTTCACGTAGTGTTTCTTGCTTACTACATAGGGATGTATGCAATTTCAGATGCAGCCAGTGAGTCATTAAATCTTTCATTCAACTGATTAGTTCAAACAGCTGATTCATTCAGGAATGAAACCAGAGACTTTTTGAATACGTATATATATACATAGCCTATATATATATATATATATATATATATATATATATATATATATATATATATATATACACTCACCGGCCACTTTATTAGGTACCCCATGCTAGTAACGGGTTGGACCCCCTTTTGCCTTCAGAACTGCCTCAATTCTTCGTGGCATAGATTCAACAAGGTGCTGGAAGCATTCCTCAGGGAGTTTGGTCCATATTGACATGATGGCATCACACAGTTGCCGCAGATTTGTCGGCTGCACATCCATGATGCGAATCTCCCGTTCCACCACATCCCAAATATGCTCTATTGGATTGAGATCTGGTGACTGTGGAGGCCATTTGAGTACAGCGAACTCATTGTCATGTTCAAGAAACCAGTCTGAGATGATTCCAGCTTTATGACATGGCGCATTATCCTGCTGAAAGTAGCCATCAGAAGTTGGGTACATTGTGGTCATAAAGGGATGGACATGGTCAGCAACAATACTCAGGTAGGCTGTGGCGTTGCAATGATGCTCAATTGGTACCAAGTTGCCCAAAGAGTGCCAAGAAAATATTCCCCACACCATGACACCACCACCACCAGCCTGAACCGTTGATACAAGGCAGGATGGATCCATGCTTTCATGTTGTAGACGCCAAATTCTGACCCTACCATCCGAATGTCGCAGCAGAAATCGAGACTCATCAGACCAGGCAACGTTTTTCCAATCTTCTATTGTCCAATTTCGATGAGCTTGTGCAAATTGTAGCCTCAGTTTCCTGTTCTTAGCTGAAAGGAGTGGCACCCGGTGTGGTCTTCTGCTGCTGTAGCCCATCTGCCTCAAAGTTCAACGTACTGTGCGTTCAGAGATGCTCTTCTGCCCACCTTGGTTGTAACGGGTGGTTATTTGAGTCACTGTTGCCCTTCTATCAGCTCGAACCAGTCTGGCCATTCTCCTCTGACCTCTGGCATCAACAAGGCATTTCCGCCCACAGAACTGCCGCTCACTGGATGTTTTTTCTTTTTCGGACCATTCTCTGTAAACCCTAGAGATGGTTGTGCGTGAAAATCCCAGTAGATTAGCAGTTTCTGAAATACTCAGACCAGCCCTTCTGGCACCAACAATCATGCCACGTTCAAAGTCACTCAAATCACCTTTCTTCCCCATACTGATGCTCAGTTTGAACTGCAGGAGATTGTCTTGACCATGTCTACATGCCTAAATGCACTGAGTTGCCGCCATGTGATTGGCTGCTTAGAAATTAAGTGTTAACGAGCAGTTGGACAGGTGTACCTAATAAAGTGGCCGGTGAGTGTATATATATATACACACACACACATATATACATGTTATGGAATGACAGGCTTAAGACAGGTGGTTAGAGGAAAAAACTGAGATATTTTTATTACAGAAATGAGCAATGGGAAATGCAGGTGAGCAGATCTGAGTTGTTGCAGTAAAGTGATGATGAATGGATAAGAGATCATGGATGTGGAGATTGTGGACCAGGGATGCCAAACCGTGTAACACTGATGGTGAGTAGAGTGGTAATCTTCAAACACACATGTAGACAACACTGGAGAGGATGAGACACAGGGGAAATTAAGAAAGACTGGAGAAACGCAGGAGAATCGTTGGAGTAATCGTCAGAGCATAGGAACACTGGTAAGTAGTCATCTCTGCATGAACAAGACCAGACAATGAGCGAAGGTGAGGAGTGTGCTTATATGTGTGTATTGATGAGGTGATGATCAGTTTTTTATTAAAAATAAGAAAGTTTTTTTAATAAAAAAGTAATAATAAAGTTTGTTAACTTAATTTAAAATTATTTGCTCCCTCTTATACAAAAATACACAAACAAATAATTGAATACGGAAAATGTAAAAAAATTATTGTTACAAAATGATGTCATACACTGCATGTGTCACTGTGTGGTGTAGGTAGAAGAAAGGCGAACAGGCAAAAAGCTCCAATTTAAACATTTACTAATATAACTCACACAGGTACAGGGATGACGGGCAGAAGGTTTACACACATGATACAAAGACTAATGGAGCCTTCACGTGCTATGGTAATTATGGTAAATACCAAAAGCCGACGTGGAAAATGCACATGAACACCCCCTCATGTGGTATTTTCCACTGGGCAGCTCGTAGAATATTTTGATGCCAGAGTTGCAGAGATTAGATAACCTTTGACCTTTTCAAAATGGCGGAGAGCAGCACAAGAGTTGTTAATGGTAGGCATTGTACAGAACTAAAAGTTTTTTTGCTACTGTTAGCAGATAGTTTTTGTAACGTATACAATGTCATGTCATTAACAATTGTAATATAATGCGTTAACACCCAGTGTCAGTTTTAAAAAACACTGTTATGGTTTGGTGTTACTCAGAGCAGATGCTAACTAGCAGTCAATAGGAGCCTAATGAGCTAAAACAGAAATACTAGCTCTATTATCTCCCTTGTCCTTAAAAAAAAATCTCTGCAATTCATGATCTAGAAAATATTATTTGCCGTTTGAGTTTTGATAAATCATCTTCTTGCTGTAGCAGATGACTTAAGCAATCTAAAATTGTTTTAGCCAAATAACAGGTCTGGATCTGTAGTCCTTCTTTTCACCACATTACGACAACAAAAGCACTTTAACACAACACACTGGTGAATACCAGTTCACAAGTGGAAAATATCATCTTTTCCATAGCATGTGAAGGTTCCATAAGAACGGACAAAGACTGGTTGAACTGAAGGGAACTAAATACAAACAGTGATGAACACAGATTAACAGAAACCAGGTGACATAGATTAAGATTAACTAACACAAGTGACACAGATGATGATAATTAACTAAATGACAGTAACCAAGATGAGTGGCGGTAAAACAGAACAAAGGAAGACATGTGACTAGTGGGTGACTGAGATGATTAGCATGATAAGAAATTGGAATCTGGTATGTTGATTTATCGTGTGTTCGGCGAATGCAGCAGTTTGGCAAAAGATTTCCTGAACCAAAGTAGGCTAATACGTAGCTCAATCAAGCCACAAAGGTAACACTTTAGTTTAGGGTTCAATTCTCACTTTTAACTATTAACTTGTTGCTTATTAGCATGCATATTACAAGGATATTGGCTGTAGTTAATTAGTACTTATAATCCCTTAATTTACCTGACCATATTCTAAATCGCTTAATCCAACCCAATCCCTAAATTTAACAACTGCCTTACTAACTATTAATAAGCAGTAATTAGGAGTTTATTGAGGCAAATGTCGTAGTTAGTGAAAATAGGACCATAATATAAAGTGTAACCCAAAATATAGCTATTAAAATTCAACACATCTTCACTAAAAAGGCTGGTGTTTAGACAAACCATGTTAGATGCTTTTATCCCCTTTTGGATATTTGGTGAAAAACAAATGCATTATTATTGGAACATGTATCACCTGGGGCCTACAGACTCTCTCTCCACATTTAACATTATCTTGTTCAATCATCTGAGAGCAGTTGGCACCGTTAAAGGGGATTGATTTTGATATGCCCTCAACTCCTTCGTGGATGTTGAGTCTGTCCTTTTGAAGCTCTTGCTTAAGATGCCGTTTTTCAGAACTGATTATAGATCTGTTTTTTCTCTTTTCCTATATAGAAAGTTCACTCTTGTCTGCCCACTCATGTCAGAACAAGGGACTCGTATGATGAACAATCACCATTTGATCTAACACCAAGGAACTGCATTCAAAATCCATGAAATATTGCTTTAAAAATTGACAAAATAGTGACTGTAAACCTTAATGGTTGTGCCCTTATAAAGCTTTGATGAGAGTTTGATGTTTGCTCTGGCACTGATTTTAATGAGCTTTGAAAGTCCTTATACCTTTGTGTGCTCTACTTGAATTAATGAGGCAATTAATGAAGGTATTTAAAAAATGGAAATGCTTATCTTAACGTAAGACTGAGATAATAGATAATGTAAAGATGAACACTTTTATTAATGATGGGCAAAGGGAGGTTTTCACTCCAGCATAACAGGAACCCCTGAACAAAATGGCAAAAAAAAAAAAAAAAAAATCGAGATATTTACTATGTAGATCCTACACTAAAAATAGTAAGCATAACTTTGGTTGCATGCGGTGCCAATGCAAATGCTTGATATCATGAACCAATTTTTATTTTTAAGTTTTATTTTGAGTTTTCTAAAATCAGATGGTATTTGATGTAGTTCTCTCTAGTTTGATGCAATCTCTCTCTGTCTCTCTCTCTTATAGTGTTATCGTCATTATGAAATTATAAATTGGGTTTTAATTTTGCCAATACGACATGTCGGTTTATGATTCTCAATTTAATCAGCCAGCATCATTTTTTTACATTTATTTATTTTATTTACACTATTTAGACACGTTGGAACAAGTAACCCAACCCCACTCCTAAACCTTCTTATTTGTTTAATGAAACATTTGTGTAATATAAAACACAGGATATAACATGCAGATATGACTACAGGCACAATTTATTCAAAAATAACATAATGAGTCCAATCGATTGATTTGTGTGAAGAACAGACTCAAAAGAGTCTCCATTCACCATACAACACATGCACACATTAAAAAATTGCCACCCAAAGAAGTGTTACGTCAGCTTTGATTGTGAAATAGCAAATATGTTACGTGTTTTATATTGTTGAGTGGGTTTAGGGTTAGAGAGAGGCCTATCATTTAATATGCTCCAACATTTAAAAATATAAATATTTATAATATGCAAATGCAAAGAATTTAATGTGTATTGATCTGACGCATAAGTCATAAAATTTCACAATTATCTAAATTAGTTTTCAAGGTACAATGGTATTTTCAATCATTGTGTCATTGATGGATACCAGTAAACAGTTTCGGTTACACTTTATTATAAGGTGTCCTTGTCACAGTGTAATTATACATTTAAGTCCTGAGTAATCTGAATTAACTACACATAATTACTATAAGGTTAGGGTTAGGATTAGGTCTTTGCTTTAGGGTTAGCTGTATGTAATTATTCATAATGTATAGTTATTACTGTAGTAACTACATGTATCGTGTAACAAGGACACTGCAAAATAAAATAAAGTGTCACCAACTTTTCTCTACCAATCTCAAGTGCATAGAGAATTATGGATGCACATTTAAGAGTCCTATTTATACCAAAGAGCAAATATTCATTGTGACAAAATTGGGGACAACAATAATTGTCTAGTGGCAAAGCTTCATTTGGGAGCTATTTAATTCTATGATTTTGTTTCAAGTAAAATATGCACTGTAAAATGGGTTGTATTAAGCATATGAATGACCAAAATGCTCCTCATCTCATTCTTGGTGTGATACCTTGTTTATACCTTGTTTAATCATTTCTAGGGCCAATAACTGACTAATGTTGAAAGATAAACATGTGTATTATTTTTTTCCATATCAAAAAATGAATTAGCCTCAGTGAAAGGTGTATAATTAAGCTGATGATCACCACAGGCATTTTCCTTTGCATATTTATTGGAAATCATGCTATTTGTTTGCACGTCACCTTAAAAGTAGTACTGTAAATAAAAACAAAAACAACAGACCACATATATTCTATACTAGGCTCTCATAACTGATGGGAACAATAGTGTGAGGTGCTTATTTCTTAATTAAATGTCTTCTTTCAGATCACTTCTGTCTGTTTTGAAATATGAAGTGAAACCACAATGCAATAACATCTAACCACCAAACCTTTTTTTAAAGGCACCTGATATATTGTGACTGTTGGCCTCCATTTACAACTTGGTTAATATTGACTTTTTTGTGTGTTTTTACTCTGCAAATGCCCTTGGAATCGCTAGAGTTATTGACTTTGGAGGGTTTTGAATTGTTGCCAAAATAACTAATTCAGGGACCCTATCTACTTGTTCTTTACTCTGGGGAAACTGAGTGCTACATTAAACCATCTGAAAAGTGTGTTAGCCTCTCACCCTTTTTATGGTTACTTTGAGCTGATACCTAGTAAGCTCATTTCGAAAACCGCAACATCCATTAACCTCTGGCAGGAATGGTGAGATACTATGCACATTTCATCACTGTTTAAAATAAGACATTACTAGGAATATTAGCCTACAGGCACTGAAGGATAGTTATAGAGTATGACTAGGGGTGTTTCATTTGGGCCAGATCCTTCATTAATACGAAAAGCCATGGTGTTCTAAGGGGAAGGCAGGTTTATTTGAGTCGAGGTGGCCTCTTATTCAAAAGACCTGGGCCATGCAGTGTGTAATGAGTTTCTGGAATCAATAGACCATCTCTGTTTCCCACAGTACTGGGAGAAAGCTTGTCCCACTATAAAGGACTCAGCCCTTGAAAGAGGGAATCCTCTTGAAAGTGCCATTTTAAAAACAGGAATGTCTTTTCTATGGAATGAATTAAACTCAATCTTCTGGGGGGTTTTGGAAGAGAAGGGTGTGGATGAATGGTCATATCATAGATGTTTATGGAAGCAAAGCAGGGGGTTGGAAAGTGTAAGTTGGGGCTGGAAACGAAGTCTTTGTTTGAGAACAACCATTCATCTTGTTGAACCCCAAACAGAAACTCCGTCTCTAGACAGACTCAGGTTTAGTTGTGCTATTGAAAGAGGCAAACCCACAAGCACAGCATATTGCATTCAGTCAGGCGGCTGAAGTAGGCGCAATGCCTCGTGTGTCATGTTATTGTACATCAGAGAGAGGTATGTACAGAAAATGTTTTACAGACTATGGAAAACATTTTGTAAAAGGCGGTGCAGTAAAAAAAAAATGGAATGATTTTTATTCTATATTGTATTTAGTTATATATATTGAAATCAGTGCAGGCTAATTAAATTTTAGGTAAATAACTGGCTTTTACTGTACATAGACATACATTTTGATTAGGCCTGGTTATAGGCGCTCAAAAATCGTAATCTCTTTCTACATCTAGTGTAACTAAAATGATTGTAGTTGTTGAAATCAAATCACCTTCATTTATATAGCGCATTTTACAATACAAATAATTTTAAAGCAGCTTTACAGTGATAATAAGAAATTAATGGATCAGAGATTGGCTGTACAGCAGCTTTAGAAGAAAGTCATTGTCCAGTTTAAGTAAGTTCTTGATCGATTCATTCTCGTTGTAAAAATCATTAGTTATTAACTTACGGGCCGCTTTTACATCACCATTTTCAACTGAAAACAGAAAACTTTTAAAGCAGCACTATGTAGCTTTTTCAGCCTTTATAATATTTTTCCAAAACCCTTGAGATGGTACATCGACTTACAATAGGTTGAATAATAGGTCTGCCATAGCCTGACGGTGTCTGTATCGCTTTTACTGGCACTATGTAACTTCGGGGTGCGGGTAGGAACCAGAGCACAAAAAGAACTACAAAATTTGACTGCTTTACGGCATACATCACTTCCCCCACCACCCCCCACTTCCTCAAATTCTGACATGAGAGCCCAACGAACGTTTTTTATTTTTATTTTTTTTATCTCTGTCTGTTGTTGTCATGGCCGAAGCAGCAAGTAAAACAAAGAAGCCAAAGGTTTTGTCGGAGGACAGTAGAAAGAGAAAAAGGGAGAGTGACAAAATAAAAGACGAGGATCAATATTGGTCCAGCGTTCGCTCGCTGGCGTGAGCTAAAGGAGGAGGAGGAGGGCTGCGTGCCCGACCGATGCTGGCCGTCAAAAAAAAAAAATCATAAGTAAGCCTATGTCTAAACGGTGTGTACAAGTTTGGTGGGGGCTACATTACATTCTTGCAAGTAAATAATGCAAGGGTAACTATCCCAATGTCTGCAGGCTGATAGTCATGTTTGTTTATTTATTTTTCTGGTGAAAGTGTCTAGCCTCAGGCTATAATGCAAATCGATTTTTCAGATTCGTCTATGGTAGCTTGATATTATAATATTGACGATATCGCTATTACCTACCACACAAACATTGAATTGAATTAGCATATCCATTATGTAAAACAGTAGCCAATAGGCTACTATAAAGACGCTGGCTTGTAAACGTGAGCTGCGCGATATTTTGGCTTTTGAAAAAAATAAAGCCCATGAAACTATATTCATATGACATGCTGAAATATATGCCAATGTATCTGGGATGATGACATTTCACACGCAATGCTGGCAGTCTGCCCAACTCCTCTCAGTCTGAGAACTCCTGCAGAGTTTGGGGTATCGCTTGTCAACAAATGCACGCGTGTATCCCCTGGTGTAACCATGACAGATTTTACGACAGTAGTAGAAGACAATACTGTTTCCGAACTGTAGGGGGGCCCCGAGAGCAAAAGTTCAAAAGTTACCTAATGCTGCTTTAATGCGTTCTGGCTCTTCATTTACACGACAGCAGCGTTTTGGTGGCCTGAGAATGCAAACTTTGAATTAGGTTCAATTGAATTGCATGAAAGTGCAAGTTTTTGAAAACAAGTTTTGAAAATGATACCGGTATAATCTCCATGTAAATTAAAAAAACGTGAATCTGTGAAAACGGTGAGGCTGTGCAGATGCGTATTACGTGTCTAATTTATAGGTATGCGCATTTGAATGCATATGAATGTGGGCATGTAGTCTTTCTTTACAAAGTGACATTGCCAAAATACTTGTCTGGCCTGCATAATACAGCGTTTTTAGTCGTTTCTGTGGATCCATCATTCAAAACAACACCGGCTCAACTTTGAGATGCAAGGTGAGCCAAGTGATATTCCTGGTGGGTTGGATGTGTTTGATTTTTCCTCATAACAAATTTAGTCAAATTCAATGATACATTTTTGTTTAATGCATCAAAATCAATCTCACGTGAACTATTACCATTACACATTTATAGAAAATTATATATTCTTTTAAATCTGTTCAAAGAACAAAAATAAAAGTGAAAATACACAAATAAAAAATAAAAAGCGAGCAGAAGAAAGCTGGAAAACGGTTACTAACCTATTCATTTAATTCTGATTATGTTTCGAGATCTATAGTTAGAACACCCTGTGCTTTCTATAGATTCCGCAACATAATCAGAATTAAATGAATAGGTTAGTAACCGTTTTCCAGCTTATCTGATTTCATGAAATCCACCACCAACTTTGTGATTGGTTGTTGTAGAGTGGTACAAGGATGATGTCATAACCAGGAAGACTAATTCACCAATGGTTCCTTTGAGATTTTCCTATGGAGTTTTATAATGTAGTTTTTCAATTTATGAGCAAAATACATCCTTTGGTAAACAAAACTTGAAAATACTTTGACGTTTTGTTCTACAACATTAACTGCACACACCCATACCGAAAACACATATTTCGAAGCAGTTATTTTGAAAACGTGTTTATAATAAGTAACTAAGACAGTTTGGGGTAAGTGCAGTTTACCTGTATTTTGTAGAACAAAACATCAAAGTATCATACATTGTGATATCACCCTGGCCCCTCTGTGGAGTTTGGACTGCTTCAAATTATCATGGAGTGGATCATTCCAGCATTCCAGCAAACAATCTTACGACTTCCGAAGGCTTGTTATAATACACACAAATCCACTGGACTTCTGTACTGTGAATTTGTATATGCTTTTTGGAGCTTGACAGTTACAATCACCATCCTGTCATTCCTCATCTTTGTGTTTCACGGATGAAAACGTCAAATGGGTTAGGAGCAACATGAGGGTGAGTAAATTACAGTGTTTATTCGTGAAATATTCCTTTTGTAATTGCTACTGTAAAGCTGTAACTGAAAAATGTATTCATTCACTTATTTATGGATATGGATATGGATATAATTAAAATGATTTGTTTGTTATGTACTGTATACACAGCCTTTGCAGAAAATAACTGATCAGTGTAGGCCTTAATCATATTAATTTGCAGTTTTAAAAGATTGTATTCATTTATGGAAAGTGTTAGTTATAAACAACACTCAGAAAAATAAAAATGTTGCTTGTTCAATTTAAAACAAGTTAATTAAACAGAATTCTTTCAATATGTTGTCAACTTAATTTAATCATGTTCAACCAATTGATCTGTTTAATTTGAGATTACATTAATGACTTTGGTTGTATTAAAGTAGTATTATAGAAACTAGGAACACAATTTCCACTTCCATCATGCTTTGCAAGGGGCTGGATAACATTGAGTTAATGTTGGAATAAAGTGTTATTATAATATATATATATATATATATATATATATATATATATATATATATATATATATACAGTATACCCAAGCACAACCTTGACACTTCACCATAGTAATATATAGTTCCTTAACCATTAACAAATATTCCCATTTTTCTTTGGGTTGAGGACCTGCTAACAAAAACTCAGTTTGCTTTAATATAAAAGTACTACATGAAAGAGCCATGGATGTAATCAGTATAATAATAATAATTTGTTACATTTATATAGCGCTTTTTCTGGGACCTCAAATCGCTTTACATGGAATGAGGAATCTCCTCAACCACCACCAATGTGCAGCATCCACCTGGATGATGCGACATCAGCCATATTGCGCCAGTACGCCCACCATACACCAGCTTATTGGTGGAGAGGAGACAGTGATGAAGCCAATCAGTATGGGGATGATTATGAGGCCATGATGGACAGAGCCCACTGGGGCAAATTTGGCCAGGACACCGGGGTTACACCCCTACTCTTTCGAAAGACATCCTGGGATTTTTAATGACCACAGAGAGTCAGGACCTCAGTTTAACGTCTCATCCGAAGGACGGTGCTCTGTGACAGTATTCTGTCCCCGTCACTACACTGGGACGTTAGAACCCACACAGACCACAGGGTGAGCGCCCCCTGCTGGACTCATTAACACCTCTTCCAGCAGCAACCCAGTTTTCTCAGGAGGTCTCCCATCCAGGTACTGACCAGGCTCAGCCCTGCTTAGCTTCAGTGGGCAACCAGTCTTGGGCTACAGGGTGATATGGCTGCTGGCTGCTGGCTAAGCATGTCCGGAAATTAACGAATCAAACCTACAGGCATAGATGAAGGTCAGCTTTCCGGTCATGTCAGACTGTAACCTAGACAATCCTCGGAAAACTTCAACAGTTAGAAGCGGATCATTTGGTTATTTGGTTCAATAACCCATCTAAACATACTCATTGGCCCATTCAGTGCTGCGCGAGGAGCATTCATGCTACTCTGGATGTGCATCTTGCGTCATAAATCCGGAACTAAAGTTAAATTCTGTGAATTTAATTCTTCAATTCTTAAAATAATGATTTGTTCAAGTTATCCCTTCTCCCCATACATTATCCCTAAAATCACTGGAGAATAATAGGCAAATTACACTGATGTAGAAGCACCTCACCCTGGTTGTAAACCTAAACTTGACATGAACTGCAAACTTGTCCCTCCAATCTGATTGTGTGATAGGGATGTTGTTCCAGGATCAACACAGATGTTGATCCAGGAACATGACTGTTCTACTTGATCAAATCACATTCACTAAAGTGGGACAGCATTTTGGGAAATAAGACTATAAGTAGAAAGACATCCAAAATGCACCAACCTGATATCTGCATGGCTCCGAAAGTTACAGTTTTGGCATTCAGAGAGATTAAAAACGGGAATGTGCTCTTAAGCCATTCTTAAGCAATGGCTGGTGAACAAAAACGATTATCTCAGGTCTGCAGACTCTTTTTAAAGATGGTTTCGGAGGCTTTTTCTCTCCACTCCAGCCCTTCAGGCCAGGGGAAACGGAGCCGTCTTTCGCCTGCTGCGTCTCTGTGGGATTAACTCGCCGTCGGAGACCCGCTCCATACAAAGATGGATTTATTCAGCGCTGCTACAAAAGGAAGACTAACGGGCCCATCTTTCCTCTCAGTGCATCAGGCCAAAATCTGAAAAAACACGTCCCGTTAATCTGGTTTGGAATCAGTGCTTGTCACAAAATCTCACTTGACGTTTGTATTGCATTATCTGAATCTCAAGGGATGGTCATTGAGTCCTTTAAACGCTTCAGGAATAGTGCTTGATATAAAGACATGCTGGTAAACAATTGAGATGGTGGTTTGATATTTGGATGGAGAATGGAAGAAAGTTGCAAGGTCTTGATAGCAAAGTGATAGCTAATTTCTGTGCGGTCCACGTATCAAACTATTAAGGTCAAAATTAGTTTGGTTTAGAAGAACACTGGGTCCTGGATATTTGACTAATTAAGAAATACAGTTTATCTGTTCAGCAATTACCTTTCCACATCTTATATGTATCTCTAACAAAGACATAATGTCATCTTGTTGGAAATGTTACTTTCTGTACATTCTTTTGTGCCTTTTTAATGAGTCTCAGAAGGACCCTGTTCTTGCAAACAAGCAGAACAACAAATATGTTTCTTGTCTTCTTTAGAACTCTTTGATATTTAAAGATAAAGTGTGTTTTATTTATTTTTTTGTTGTGCAACCATCACCAAAGGTGACAGCAATTGTTTAACCCTGTAAAGTGTGACATATTAAATAATAGTCAAGAGATTTTTTTTTTTTTGTTGATTTTTTTAATGAAAATTTATTGAACCTTTGGGGGAAAAAAATATTTCCTTGCGTTTGTTTTGTATCATGTTTGACACATTTACTTTACATAGATACTGTAGACTTTAATGGCTCATATAGTATGATTTAGGAGAATATGATGCTCACACATTTTATGATTTTAAACTATGATTTTTTTGTCACGTAAGTGCTCATCTTGAAATATTGCTTATTAGCAATGTTCTAAAGTTACTCTTGATTTGCCTATACTAGGCTAATTACTTGGCAAAAATTTTTAAACTATCAATCAGATGACAAAAGCAAAAACAAAAACATGTTTTTTTTTTTTTTATCATGTTGAGAGTTTAGAGGGTTTCAAAGTGTGTATATCAAATTTGATACAGTAGGCCTCATAAGGTTAATGTTAAAATTTGTATAAATCTACGGATGTGGTCTCCACTGTGATTCCAGGAAGTCAACAAAGCACTTTATTCGAGAACACCATCAAAACAACTTGAAGAATAACATCTGATGTCTCGTACGAAAGGTGAGAGAATCAACTGCTTAGTTCATGACCTTTATTTCCAAAGGGCACATTCAGAAGAGCCATCAACTTTGCTCATTAGTGTTAAATGTGTTGAAATGTACTCTCAGATATCATCAAATGCGAGAAGAGAAGAGCATAATGCTACATTCAGCTGTCTAATCTGCTATGCTTTTATGTGCAGTGTATGATCTATGGGAGAGAGGAGGATGCCTGTGAAGAATAAAGAATTCTGGGATAGGGGGTCCACTGAGAGCTATTGATTCGCAGATGATCATTTGAAGTTACCTGCAGGATATGTCTGGTGTGAAGCACTCAGAAGTCAGAGAGTCAAGGCTTCAATGACCCCAATGTAGTGCAAATGCAAGAAGGTGGTGAGAGAAAGAGATGACATGTCCTGACAGTTTTATGACCTGTCATAATCCACTCCACTCTGCTGTTTGTGGATAATGGAAATCTGAGTGCCTGGGGAAAGCTGTTGGCTATCTTGAAAATGTCCAGTGGGATTTTAGATGCTCTTTTCTTCAGTCTTGGTGTCTTACCATGTTTCAAGTCATTTTTCAGATGTTGAGTAACATGTTATAAATACTTTATTGACAAATGAAGCTTTCTGGAGTATGTGGAAATTGCCATGCAAACTTTTAGCTGTGGGACGATGCCATACCTTGGTATGAGTTTTAGTATACTATTGCTACTACATTTATAACTTAAAGGGTTAGTCCACCCAAAATTAAAATTCTGTCATCATTTACTCACCCTCATGTTGTTCCAAACCTGTATGAGTTTCTGTCTTCTGTTGAACTGAAAAGACGATATTTTGAATAATGTTGGTAACCACCAGACAGTTGACGGTAGCCATTTACTTCCACACACACACATATATGAAAGCAATAAGGTACGAGAGGCTGTGCTGTATCGTGAATAAGTAATGGCTGAAGGGCGTTGTTGCAACCCCTTCAGCCGTTACTTATTCACGATACAGCACTTGCCTCGAGTACCTTATTGCTTTTATAAAACGGTTACCACACCAACAAAAATATTAAAGCCGAAAAATATGTATCTATGCGACTTTCATGAAGTAAAATCACTAAAAGCCTTCCCTCCGATGGAAAAAATTGTCCCCGACCATAAACAGCAACAGACGTTACATACATTATTTCGCCAATAGATGGCGGCAAAGACTGTCTTAATGAGTGAGTCAGTCAGTTTATATTGAAAGGACTTGTGATCACGGAGAAGAAAGACGCAGATGACGGAAAACCCCTTTACTGTTAAAAGGACAAGATATCGCAGCGGACATTCAAACGAATTTTATTATGAATATAGGAATGACCTGAAAGAAAATGCTATGTCTACTATGCAGGTACAGCTGCTTACTCGATCTCTCACAATATTCTACTCTATTAATTAACAATATCAATGAGATCAAACATGTGTTTAAGTTGCAAAGAGTGGTTGCTAGGGGTGTTGTGTAGTGATTCATAGAACGTGATTCATAGGGTGAAGCGGTTGTGTTTGATCGTGAATATAGCACAGCTATTGACCAATCAGAATCAAGAATTGGAACCAACCGTATTATAAATAAATAAATATATATATATATATATTTATAATACGGTTGGTTATAATACGGTTGGTTTTATATATATATATATATATATATATATATATATATATAGGCCTATATATATAACTATTATATTGAACGAGAAATAAAATACTAAATATTTATTTAATCTATCTATTTAGAACTAAAATACTAAATACTAGGCTACTCACTTCATGTTGTTTCAAACCCATAAGACTTCCATTAATTTTTAGTGAACATAGAAGCTCAGCTGTGCTTGCTTGACGCGTGAGAATCTTGTGTGTCAATTATGCAGGTTTTAGCTGTCCCCCAATTAATATTTGTTGGGCTCTGTCTATGTTTGTTGATCAATATTTACATGAGAATCAAGCCTAAATTAAAGACTTGGATTAAATCAGAAAATGAATATGGATTACTTGTTCAATGTTTTTATTTATTTATTTTTTTATACTTTTCAGAGTGTAAAAAGTTTGATTGCATGGAATTTCAATGGATGGACAACAATGATGAGAGAATAAAAAAAAAATCTTATTTTGTGTTCTAAAGATGAACTGAAGGTTTTCAATAACTTGAGGGTTTAGTAAGTAATGACAGAATTTTCATTTTAACTTACTTTAATTCAATTCAATTGATTTCAATTCAGTTCTAAAGCTTTATTGTCTGTCCAGAAAGGAGGAAAATCAGACCCAACAAACAATACAAAAACAACACACGCAACAGTTATACAATAAACAAATATATTACATAACATTCACACAACTCTTGTAAAATATAAATAATTTATATTAAAGTCCTATTTAAGATGCTAATGTGTTATGTTCTGTTTATTGTACTAGCCCTTTAAGAAATGGTACAAGTGCGCGGGTAAAAGAGCGCGCAGTACAAGTTCCTGACATGCGCAGAACAGTTCAGTAAAGTGAATTCTGGCTTACAATAATCTCTTTATTGACTTTATTGACTTGCACAAACATTACAACAAATTGGCGACGAGGATGGCTCTTCTTCCCGGAAGGACAACGCCTGTACAATACACTGCCACTCGAAGACGATGTATACAGCGGGACTGTGACTGCATTGACAACTTTCTTTCAACCCAAGGTTAATGTGGTAGCAGAAAGGTACCGGTTCAGACAACGAGCTCAACATGTGGGTGAGTCAACAGATCATTATATCGCTGCTCTTCGCGAGCTAGTGGCTATTTGTGCATTCGGTACATTCGAAAATGAAATGTTGCGCGATCAACTGATTGAGAAGACATCTGTACCGCGTATTCGGCAGAAACTACTGCTTGAATCCGATTTGACTCTTGATAAAGCCCTGGACATTGCCAGGAAAATTGAAACTGCCAGCGCTGAGGCAAAGACGATGTTGGAAGGAGAACCCAAATCCGTGAGTGCACTACAATTCAAAACTACTACAAAACGAGCTGGACAACGAAAGAAATGTTTCACCACCAGTGAAAAAAAATCAACTCATACTTACTGCTATCGTTGTGGCTCTGCCAGTCACATGGCAAATAATGCATCTTGTCCTGCCAAAAATGCTAAATGTAAATCCTGTGCAAAAACTGGCCATTTTGCTAAAGTATGCAAATCCAAAGAAAAGACAGTTAATGAACTTGCGGTGCCAGAAGTAACTGTGCTTAGTGTGCAACATAATTCAGCAAAACAGGCAAAGCTAAATGCACTGTTAAAATAACAGCACAACATAATCAGGGCTGTGTTCTTGACCTACTTATTGACACAGGCTCAGCAGTGTCCATCCTTCCTGAATGTGTTTACAAGACAACGTTGCACACAGACTGTTGCATTCGCATTGCGAAGCCTGTCGGAAGCTGAGAGGAAATACTCCATTGTAGAAAAGGAGGCCTTAGCCTGCGTCTGGGCTGCAGAGAAGGAGAACCTGGCTGTGGGGAAGGAAGTTCATACTCCGAACAGACCATCAAGCTCTCACAACTCTCCTGACCACAAAAGGTAACAACAGAGCTGGCCTGCGGGTGGCGAGATGGTCTGCCCGTTTGCTTGAATTTGATTATGATATTCAGTACAGAAAAGGAACACTGAACCAGGTTGCTGATTGTCTCTCTGTGGCAGCAATATTGACTGAACTCAGTACAGTTTCAAAGGATGATTTCAAAGCTGCATGTCGATCCTGCCCAGAGCTCACAGAACTTCGTACCCAACTGCAGACACAATGGACATCATGGAAGTCAGGTAACCAGAATGTCAGAGCATATTACCTGATCCGAGATGAACTTACTGTGGTGGATGACTTTGTTGTCAGAGGTACTCACCGCCTGATAGTTCCACTGGTGATGAGGAAAAGGGGGATATAACTGGCCCATGAAAGCCACCAAGGTATTGTTCGCACAAAACAACGCCTGAGAGAGATGTTCTGGTGGCCTAAAATGGATGTAGAGACTGAAGCTTATATCAAGCACTGCTCTATCTGCAGACAACATGATAAGACTTCAGTTACTCATACTGCTCCACTCACCCCTGTCCCTCTTCCAGATGCAGCATGGGAAATGGTGAGCATTGATATTGTGGGACCTTTTGACATAGCTCCACATGACTGCAGATATGCAATCAGCCTGGTAGATTACTATAGTAAGTGGCCGGAAGTTGCTTTCTGCTCAAAAGCAGATACAAACGCCATAATCTCTATGCGTAGCTCAGTCTTCAGTCGAGAAGGAAACCCATGTGAACTTGTGTCGGACAATGGGAGCCAGTTTGTTTCACATGAGTTCTCAAAGTTTCTACAGCAAATGGGAATACGACACATCAAGTCCTCTGTGTACTATCCTCGCTCTAATGGTGAAGTAGAAAGATTCAACAGAGTGTTAAAAGATTGCTTACAAACGGCTACTCTTCAGGGACAGCCATGGAAGCCCTTTACTGTTCAGTTCCTCACAGATTACAGGTCCACTCCACATGCCACCACTGGGATTCCTCCATCTAAACTACTTCATGGGAGACAAATGAGAACAAAGCTTCACATAATAAACCTTCCTAAGTCTGACGAGGATAAAAATGACCTACGTGAAAAAATGAAAATAAAACAAAACAAGGTGAAGAAGTATACAGATTGACACAGTGACAGAATGCTTTGCAATCTAACTTTCAACCAGGTGATGAAGTGAAAGTGAAAAAACCCTGGATGATCAAGAAAGGTGAGCAGAGATACACCAAACCACAGAAAGTGATGGAAAAGACGGGGCCAAATACTTACCTCCTGGAGGACGGCAGAAACTGGAATGCGTCACGCCTTTCAGCAGTTCCAAACTCTGTTCCTGTGGAAAATTCAGATGAGGCACAGAGAGACCCCCCTTTATCCTCTGAGCATGTGATTGCTGACAACACGGACAGAAAAACCATTAGACAAAGGAACCCTCCTTTATGGATGAAAGACTTTGTGACTTAAAGTTATGAGAACAAAAGAGAAATGTATTATTAGTGAACGTAAAGCGATTCATCAAGTTATTGATGGAGATAGAGTAACAGCTAATTTTAAATGTTCTTCTTTAAGGGTGGTTTTGATGTGGTTAACGCTACAATGTTCATAGGACATGGTTTGAAAAAAAAAAAAAAAGGGGGGAAAATGTTATGTTCTGTTTATTGTAATAGCCCTTTAAGAAATGGTACAAGTGCACGGGTAAAAGAGCGCACAGTACAAGTTCCTGACATGCGCCGAACAGTTCAGTAAAGTGAATTCTGGCTTACAATAATTTCTCTTTATTGACTTGCACAAACATTACAACATAATGACAGTTGGGGAAAAATATTCTTGTACTTTTCTTTTTCCTATTTTTTTTAACCAAAGGTTCTTTCTACCAGATGGAAGTACCTGAAATAAACTATGTCTGTCACATTTACTGGGTATTTCCTCTTTAATGAAACAACTGAAACTAGGGCTATCAATAAATTAAATAATCCATTGTCAATTAAAGTCCCTTAACACTTCTTGGGGGTTTGATATCTATCTATCTATCCCTTCTTCAATTTTAACACTACCTTTCTGTAACTACCACCACCATTTCTTAGTGACCTTATATGGATGTATTGCTGGTTTGGTGCAGCATAATCAGCTCACTCAGAACTCATATTTGTCATGATGCATCTCATCCAGTTAATCAAGAGGCGATTACTCCAGTGGCTCAATGTCAGCAGGCTAATGGTTTGTTGGTTTACAGTAGATTTTATAGCTCCAAATAAATCTCAAGAAGCATGTTGACCCAGAGCCAACCTCCACATCAAGCTATATCAATGATCATCACTTTGATGAAGATGTTAACCTTGTGCTGACTTTCATTTATTCATGCTGTGTCTATTTTGTTTGGAAAGCATTATACACGTGTTTGTTTTCCAAAGGACAAAACTATAAAGGTTATCAGTTGCTTGGCTGATCCAGGATGCCCTGGAAATACCAACCCGATCTTGCGGCAATTCATACATATTTCACGAGTTGCCCAATTCGTACGAATGACCTACCCCTGACCCTGGCCCTAAACCTACCAATCACTGGGGTTTAGACAAATCATACGAATTCGTATGAGTGAGGTAGTATGAATTCGTACGAATTAGCCACCTTTTACTCACTTGTATGAATTCATACAAATTTGTCATGATATAGAGTTGGAAATACAATATTGTTCAAAAGATTTTAAAGTTGTAATGTTTTTGTTTTAAATGTCACATGACCATTCAGAAATCATTTTGATTTGGTGCTCAAAAAACATCAAATCTTACTGAACAAAATCTTACTTTTGATCAATAATGTATATGAATTCAAGTCTGAGTTTTAAAACATGAGTTAAAAGACTGCAACATGACTTTTAAGAGCCCTCAGAATAATATATATATATATACACACATGTAATGGCAGTCAGTGGCCGTTAGCAACAAACATACATCATGATCAGCGTAGTCTGTTGTGCAATAAATTACTCTTATAAAGCTGGTTCTTCTAAATGAATCAGTCACAAAGACTCACAGTCACAGATCATAATTGTTTTGAATCAAACAACTCAATCACTCCACTGAATTGGCCTGACTTTTTGAACCACAAGTCATTAGTTTTGTACTTCCAAAACAAAATGATCTGAGTTACTGAGTTATCTGATCTACTCTGACTATAACGTCTATTACAATGCTTACCCTGTGACTAACAGGCAAAATTGTGTAGAACAAAGAATGCAAACGATCTGCACTGGCTTCTGTGATTCTGAAGAAAAGAAGCTTTCTGTTTTCTGCTCCCTGCAATTGTCTTCCTCTGCCATCCAGATCACAGCATATCCCTGTGTCTGTCTGCTCTCAGTACTGCTCCTAAAAAATCTGAGCTGAGTAAAAAAAGACCTTTGATATGCAAATCATTCTCTTTTTTAACCTGCTACTATAATTTATTGTTAGCTGCCTGTTATATGAGCACAGAGGTCCCCTGGGTAGCAATTTCAACTCAAACACTCCTGGGCCTTGCAGTTCGAATAACGCAATTTTCAGCCATTTTCCCAAACGTATGCTCTGCCACCACCAAACAGTGCAATTCATTGGTTTGTTGTCATTCATACATGAGTCTGTAACTATAGCTGCACTTTAATGGGTGTTGTGCAGTTTCATTTTGATACTGTCACTTTAGTGATCCTCATTGTATTTGTGCCCTTAATATCACGGTTTTGTACGAATATTCTGTAAGAAACAGAAATGTCTTTAATTTTGTTTAGTTTAAACAAAAGTCAAATATTGTGTATGGTTCCATGCCACACCCATCACAAGCATGCCCTTACAATGATTTAACAACTGAACAAATTAATTGGGATTGGATCTCACTATCCTAAACAATGACCAATAATCTTTTTTGTCAAATATTTGAATGTTCTTTTAGAATATAATTTATTACAGAATAATTATGTTGTGAAAATGTTTCCCTGTTAATTTCAATGTGTACAGAACCCAAATTGTATTCACTGTTCAGTAGGCTAAGGGAATCATTTATGGCTATAAGTGATTTCGAGTCTTTCTGACTGACTCTTTAAAAAGAATCATTATCACTATCGACTTATCAGACATCATGGCTCACACTTAAACACTGGTGCACACTCCAATGAGATGATTATACTGGTCAACATTGTGTATGGACAAACACAATGTTATCACAACTGTCACCAATGGCAGCTAGCTTATTTGTCAATTTATTTATTTTTTACCTTTAGTCGCTTTAGCGAACATTTTAGTTGCAGTCTAGAGTCCTACATTTGTTGGTTCAGTCACATTAACTGTTGTTCAGCAAATCTTTGCTGGAAGGATCCAACCATTTCAATAGCAATCCATGCAATCTGGATGCAGATTTCACAACAGAAAGCTGCTTGGTTTGAAAGTGACTTTTGAGTTAGCTGTGCTTAATTTATCACAACATTATTGACAATAGATAATGGACCTTTTTTTGCCTGCACTATTTCACTGTGACTGCACCTAAACCCAGGCTTTTGCACTTGCAGCCACGTTTAAAAGGCAAGCACTGCCATGGGCGTGTAAGGATTAATAACTCAACTATCTGATGATGATTCTATGCAAAGCAGATGAATCTGGACAAAGCCAGAGCACTTCCCCAGAGTCGTCTGCATCGTTCACCGCCATGAAAACGAATGAACAAACTTCTCCCTCAGTGCACACTGGTATTTAGTTCAGCAATATATGCATTCCTAATTAGTCCTAACATCGGTCTTAATGGATCCGTGCTGCCCCAAAACGGTCGTCTTGACCATGTCTTGCAGCATAAAATGCCAAACTGAGATTGGCGCTACAAAATAGATGGTGGTTTTCCTCTAAATTATTCACACACACAAGTCTAGTGGGAACTCTGTTAGTGTAATGTGACAGGAGCAATCTGACAAACTCTCACTCACAGATTGTCCTCCGTTGACTCAGTGGCGAGTATCTATAAGTCGCTATGCCAGGCAGGCCTTATCGGCACTGTCATTCCCCCATTTAGTGCTGCCATGTGGGGACTCAGCTGGCAAACACACCTGCCTGTGGCTTCTTGAAGGTCAGTAGATCAAACACAACCAAGCCTTGGAAGTTGTCCAGACCCCCTGGTTGTGTTTGGCAATAATCCTGCGTCTATGGATCAGCCAAACAGCTTTACAAGCCAAACCGAGCTGTGCCTATTGCTGGGTCTGAAGCTTGTATTCAGCTTCTCCATAAAAAGAAACTGATCTGATTGCTGCAAAAAAAAAAAAAAAAAAAAAAAAAGTTTGAGGAGATGCTTTTAGGAAATCCTCATCCGAAATCCTATTTAGACGAGACTATGAGTGCATCATTATTCAAACAATACATTTTATCTTATGATGCTCTTTAATGTGGCATGACAGATCACTGATCAGTTCAAGCGGCAGGTCAAAGCAGAATGTAAAATGACCATCTGTATTAACACAAGTACTAATTATAGCACACCAGAAAGAATATTGAAAGTAACAGTTCATCTTAAAATGTATCAGGTCTCATGTACAAGTATATATTTATTTATAGCACTTTTCACAATATTGATTGCGTCAAAGCAAAATCAATCAAAACAACATAATGTTCGTTTCTTAGTGGAAAAAAACATCCACGTTTGGTAGGGCTGATCAATGGTATTAATGATTGGTTAATTAATTTGAATATTTGAATATAATTTGAATTTGTAATTTAAATCTGAACTTTAAATTAATAATTTTAGTTTTTGAGTGTTGATTATTATATTGGTCAAGTCGTCACATTTATTTATATAGCACTTTTTACAATACAGATTATTTCAAAGCAGCTTTACAGTGATAACAGGAAAATAATGCCAAAAAGTTTGTTTCCAGAAGAAAATAGCGTCACAGTCCAGCTTCAGAAAGTTCAGTGATGTTTCATTTTTGTTTAAAAAAAGTTATTTAGTTCATTTATTGAATTATTAATTTAAAGTTCAGATCTTGTATAATACTGTCAATGCAGGCAGATCAATATCATTGTTGAATATCAAATTAAATGTTAAAGTTAATGTCCCTAACTAAGCAAGCCAAGCCGATGGCAACAAAGGTGGAAAAAGGTGACAGTGGCAAGGAACCAAAACTCCATCAGGGCAGAATGGAGAAAAAAAAAACTTGGGAGAAACCAGGCTCAGTCGGAGGGCCAGTTCTCCTCTGGCCAATGTACAAACAGTATATGATTATGATTCAGGCACCATTATAGTTCAGAATATTATCCAGTTCCATCTGGTTGAAGATCGGAGTCACGGCAGCATGGGACAAGTTTGTTGAGGATCAGTGCCGATGGGTGTCGTGTCAATGAGGCCTTCACAGGGGAGAGTCTAGTTGACAATCTCTGCTGACAATTGACCATTCGCGTTTCATTGACATGCGATCTGACCAATCATAATCCGCCATCCGCCATTTTGTCCGACAAAGCAGGCAGGAGAGTTAGTAGATTAACGTTGGAGGATTTAAACCTTAAAAAAGGTGTGTGCTGACATCTTTCTGTGGTTAAAACAACATTCCTTCGTATGTTCATTCATGTTTATTTGATGCTATAAATTAACTAGAAGGAAGAGATGATCGGTTCAAGAGCAGCTTTATCTGATCTCTACAGCGATCTGTCAGACACATTAAAGAGCCACAAAACGGTATTTATTGTTTAACTTCCTTTAAAAATTGCTCAATTTGAAAGGTGAGACTTTTGTTTCATATCAAAAGTAACCTCTCTGCTCCGTGATGTGTTGTTCACTGCGTGAGAACATGGTGTGGCGTGAGAGCAGCGTCGCTTTTCAGACATAGCAACAGTAACTAAAGGGGGCGGGTCTTTGCGAACGGTCAATTCAGGGATGCGTTGTGGTCGTGTCTAGGTGGAGGTCCCCAATCTGATCTGGATACGGCCCGGATCCGGTTGACTATATCATGCTTTGTGGTCGTGTATAGGCGCAGGTCCTCCATCTGAACTGGATGGGTCTGGCTGATTACAGTAAACTTCGGAATGAGCAGAAAGGATAACATTAGCGTTGATGCCATTCTTCTTATGATGCAACGAGTACATCCGGTGTTATAGACCTTATTCAGACCAGCGCCATGACAGGTATGAAAGTGAGGCTGTGAGGGATAGACTTACTGTGTTTTCAATGGGATCCGCTGTAAAAAGCTGTATAAAGCTCCTAGATCACTTATAATTTTAAACAGATCATATTGTCTGGATTATTTGGTCTACTGGAATTTCTCAGAAACATATTTTTGCATGGTTTCGTCAGCAGAACAATCCACAAACACGTTTAATAGCAGTACAACCCACTGAAGAGATGGAGGTCTATCCCTCACAGCCTCGCTTTCGTTCCTGTTAAAAATCAAAGATGGCGCTGCTGTGAATAAGGTCAATGGGAAGTGTTCCCAGGTCCGGCTGACCTAATTTATGCAGCCTAATATTTGTAACACTTTACAATAAGATTTCATTAGTTAACTACATTAATTAAGATGAAGAAAGAATGATCTTCACTTCTACAGCATTAATTAATCTTTGTTAATGTTAATTTCAACATTCACTAGAACATTTTTTAAATCAAAAGTTGTATTTGTTAACATTATTTAATGGACTATGAACTAACAAGAACAAAGAATGAACAGCTTGATTTTTATTAACTAACATTAACAAAGATTAACAAATACAATAACAAATGTATTGCTCATGGTTAGTTCATGTTAGTTAATACATTAATTAATGTAGGCTAAATAAATGAAACTTTATTGTAAAGTGTTACCATTATATGTAACAATAAATAGCAGTTAAATGTAATGGTTTGGATCAATAGTTTAATTTTAATCTTATAATGTACCAACTGACAGGACTTCTTTAATATTATACAGCTTTAGTTAATAATAATTTATGCAATGTGTCTGTTTTTTATTTATTTTATTTTTATTAATCAAATCAAGATTAGAATCAAACTGAATCAAAAGCACGGAATTGAATCCCGTAATCTGTGTCAAAAACCATGCCCTAGTAATTATGTTTTTTACAACTTTATTTTGACCTCTGTCTTGACTAAGATACATTTCTTGTTTCACAGCTTGATTAACTTTCATGATGGATTTAGACCAGAATGAATCTCTGATCAAGCTCTGTTTTGAAAACTAATACCCTTCAAATACTATAGGCCACAATTTGTCAAGTCTTGATATTCTATCCCCAGAAGCAGCTCGCACTGAATCTCTCTTGCTCATTTTGGTCAGAAGTGTTATCCTCTAAAGAAGATAGACTGCTTCAACACTGAAAGGTTCTTTCTCATGAGGGATATTTTTCTGATCCACTGCTGGAGCAGATCAGCTCCAGTCTTTTGTAGTAAATGTAATTCATAGAGCTGGGTATATCACTGCCACACAATATGCTATACATTGTGACGCATCTCGATATCATAATTAGATCGTGATGGAAACTGCAGCACTGCATTAGAGACACCCAACCTGGCTGTGAGAGAGTGTGAAACCGCACAGTGGAAATAGGGGATCACGTTGCTTATTCATTATGTATGTAATTGTAGGAAAATATGTGAATGCACACATAAAAGAAATAAAAGCAATATATTTAAACTATAGCAATATCACGAAGGTGGCAGTCTAAGAAACAATCAGTCAATATGAGGTAAATTTTCTAACAAAAAAAAAAAAAAAAACTTTAAGTGATCTTGGAGTGAAATAAATCACCAAACTGAAAAATGTAGGTATTGGGAAATTATTTTTTTAACACAGCAAGCTGTACTGAAACACTGTAGCAACAACAATGCTAAAAATGCACTTTGAATAAATGCTGTCCCATGCTCTGTGGGATACTGATTAACATTTGAAACACAGCATTTGTATACAGTGAAGTCCCTTGGCCTTTGCTTTATGTGTACAAATCAAATCAACAATGTGCAAAACCTTTATAAATAAGTTAAAAACTCTGTTAGTTGCCAAGGCGAGCTTGAGGGATGGTGGAAGTAAAGACAAAAATGTATGAAAAAATCCTAGGTCAAACTGAGGAGTATTTTAGAATAAAACTTTTTTTTTTTTTTTTTTAAGAGACAAGCAATATGATTTTGAATGGAAATAAGACCTCTATATAATTGACAGATGAATTAAAGTATTTTAAAAGTTACTTTTAAATGTGTTTAAAAGAAAAACCTGATGTGACACTCTTGTATGTAATACTATTGATGTAGCCTAATATAGTGAGAAATCTAATGTAATGCTATTAAAAGCTTAATAGGTTAATTTTGCAGTGGTGTTTTACTTACTACGAAGTGTGTATAAGATTTGAAGATAGAGAATCTATTATTTCAGAAGGTTCATTGTACTGTATAATTGACTGGTCTTTAGACATTCTCTTGACTATAAGTAACTTTGCACCTACATGTCAACTAACTCTCATTAGAGTATTAGTTGAGTAGTACTCTTAGGGTAGGGTTAAGGTGATTATTGGGCACTTTCCCATTGAGAATTGGCAACAAATTTCTAACTGGATACATTAGATCGGTCCCTTATTACATACATTACATTACTGGATACATTAGATTAGGCCCTTTTACGACAACATTGCTCAAAGAATTGCCCTGTGCATCATCTACATTAGTGAATACATAGTAGAATAAGGGGTTAGGGTTAGTGGAATAAGTTGACATGTAGTTGCAAAGTTACGTATAGTCAGTAGAATGTCTGTTGGGGGTCTGCTGGGTATTTCTCTTTTGGTGCATATTGTACGCATAGGATTCAATAGCTTTCAGTTTCTGATGACTGCAATTACACGGGTGCGATATTAGGACGATCATTAGCAGTTTGTAATCATTAGTCAGATACACGGGTCCAAAAGCTAATGTTATTTCCATGCCGCATCGGCTTTACCTAAGTCATCCTCTGGCTACTCTATAATCAGCAAGAGACATGGAGAAATGGAGAAATGGAGAGAGAGAGAGAGAGAGAGAGAGAGAGAGAGAGAGAGAATACTAGTGAATGCAAAGCAAAAAGACAGTGGAAGAATTAAATTGGCCATGGGACAAGAAGTGGGAGTCAGACAGAATGTGTTATTTACTGCCGAGGGCCACTGGGGGCTTCAGGCTCCTGTGTAAGATTGGCAGCTGGTGATTAGTTTTAAAGTGAGTGCACTAACGTTCTCTTGTCATCAATCTCAACTGAGAAGTGTTGGGGGAAGGGAGACAGTGCTGCCCACAATGCAATAAATAAAAAGTGAAAGGGTTTAAAGGTGCAATCAGTAATTTATTCCTCATTAAAAAAGTTTTACACACAGTACTTTTTCGATGTGTGCTATGCTACAAATGATGTCTATTGTTTTTTATTTCACATGAAGCTGGTCGCCTCATTGTCGCCAAAATTTTGGAGATCACATGACTTGGGATGTGCATGAGTAATATGTTTATGTTGTGTATATCTGATCATAGGATTCGTAGGATGCATTCGCATGCATTCAATGCGCAACATTATTGACAATTCTTAAATTATTTGAAAAAAAGATTTCACTTTATTTTGATGGTCCCTTTTGCACATCCTGTTGACTATATGTAATGTTGCACCTACATGTCAACTCTCTCAACCATGTCAACTAGAACTCTCATTTTAGTAGACTGGTAGGGTTAGGGTTAGAATAAGTTGACATGTAGTGACAAGGTTACTTATTGTCAATTTTCAAAATAGAACACCAAAATAAAGTGTGACCGAAAAATATATATATTGCTTTACCTCAGGCTGTTAAAAACAGAGTCCATAACACGATACCCTAAAACAATCCGAATTACTTATGCAAGTGTCCAACAGTGTACATAAAATCCAAGTGATAGTGATGGAAATGTGAGAAGAATAAAACTCTAGTTCAGATTCAGCGATCACCAACGCATTTGTTAATGCCCTGTTGGTTTGCCATGCTGCCTCCTTTATGCTGGTCTACTTCCTGATTCCTGTCATGTGATTGCTCACATGACAGAAAGACATAAGGTGTGTTCGACATCGGCTGCGGCTGGATGTAAGCGATCGGCGAGAGTAGGCGGGAGCAGCCGGGGAGGAGCTGCAAACGGAGATGTGAAGTCGGACACTTTATGGTTCCCGTAGTGACCGCTCACGTGGTGTTTGCATACTTTATCACAGCTGAAGTGAAATAAATGCAATATTTGCTAAATACACAGATGTTTCAGAGACATTTTCATTCAATACTTTATGTACTGCTTCATACAGCGTCTGTTTGAACAAGAATAAAGTTCACCATATGCCTACAGCTACTATCAATGAAGTGGAATCGACGTTTTTTAATCAGTTTTATTTGGATAAACATGACACAATATAACATTGCGACTACATGAAAAGAATGCTTACTGTTATAAAAAATGATTTGTGAGCTGTAGAAGAACTGAAGGTGGTCGAATAAACACAAAACGTCATGCGGTGAATCCGGCCAATCGTGGATCAGCTGTGTTGTCATCAGAGCTCGTGCAGCCCAGAGCAGCCGCTCTTCAGAAGCTGCGCTGGCTGAGTTCTCCGGCTACTCTCAAATCGCTCTCGCGGTACTTTGATGGCATACGTCACAGTCACGTGGCGTCGGCGCTGTGTCAAGTCAGACAAAATTTCTAACCAGCATGCACTGCTTCAAGTCAGCCGCCGATCGGTCTGCGCCAGAGCTGCATGAAGTCGAACAAGCCTCTACACACATTAAATGGTTTAGAGCAGGGCTATTCAATTACAAATTCAGTTGGGCCAGATTTTCAAACCAAGAAGGTTAACTGGGCCAGTTATTTCAGCGGCGAAGGAGCTCGTAATGACAATTTTTTAAAACCAACACAAATTTGTTGAAAAACATGTTTATTCATTGTTTCTCTTTTAACTTTGGTCAGTTTGCACAGCAAAATGTGCATAACAATGAAAGAGCTAACTTGAACAGAATCTGAGGTAGCCCCTACCTTTTCCACTTACAAAAAAAAAAAAAAAAAAAAAAAGACCTAGGCACCTCTTTCCTACGCCTAACTAGGCTACATATCTGACCTATCTGATCACAAAGTGCTAAAAACTAAATAGTGCACAGTAGTAGGCTATTCACATTAGCAATAACATTACGTTTCCTTTTGAAACAAAATAAACATCTTGATCACATTTGACCCAGGAACATCTGAAAGTGCATAAAATAAAAAGTGCATGGTATTCTATAACTATAACTAACACATGTAAATAAGGTTTACTACTGCACATATTGCGGAAACATATAAATCACCACATTTGTTATTAGGTATGCCTTTGCTACACATCCCACATTATGTTGATGTAGGCTACAGTTAACCTGCTGACTTAGTGGGAGAAGTGACATTTTTTGTTTTGAACAAGAGCAGTGACTTTAGGCTCGTAAGTTGTCAATGCAATCCGAAGGCATTGGTGGAGAGTACGGTCAGTCAGGGAACAACGAGAGTTGCTTTTTATGGAGTTCATGTGTGAAAAACTTGACTCACATGTGTATGTTGATCCAAACATACTGAGCATGACGATCGCTACTTTCTTAATGTTAGGGAACTGATGTACGTTGACATCAGTCCAAAACATTGCAGGTCCGTTAGTGCGAAGCTCCTGTGCCATGGTTACAGATGACTGCATGTCAGCAAGTTCAAGTTCAAATTTTCCCTCGTCAATGGAAGGAACCACTTGCTTTGCTCTGGCGGATAAGTCCCCTTCTATTGCAACCGTGAACGGGTCTCTGACAAAAACTGCCACCTCTGTGGGCAGAACAAGTCCATCCAATCGACAAGCAAAGTTATTTTTCAACCTCGCAATGAAATCTGTCATCACATCCGTGATTTGTGCGGGGGCTGAGATGCGCTTGCGGAGTGTCGGAAAATGCAGCATTCGGCCTGTGCTCAAATCAGTTGCGAAAAGGTCCAGTTTAACTTGGAATGCGCGCATCTGTTCCACAAGGTCGATGACAGTTTTGTCTCTGCCTTGTAGTGCCAGATTTAGATCATTCAGGTGTTTGAATATGTCGCTCAGAAAGCAAACATCGGCCATGAAGTTGTCGTCCAGTATGCGACTCAAGTGCGCTTCTGCCTTCTTTTGCTTGCTGCTGCGGAGGAAAGTTACGATCTCCTCTCTGAGACCACAGAAACGTTCCAGTGCTTTGCCTTTGGACAGCCACCTCACGTCATTATGCAAAAGCAGGTCGTGGTGCTCAGCAGACATTTCTGACAGCAGCATGCGGAATAAGCGGTGTTGGAGGCTTGATGTGGAGCGAATAGAATTAATTGTAGCCATCACGCTGTCCATTGTCGTTTTTAGCGCCCCGCTTAGTTTTGCGCATAACACCGCCTGATGGACAATGCAGTGTAAGGAGATCAACTGAGGTGCAACAGCGGACCAACGTGCTGCCAAACCATTCACTTTCCCTGTCATGGATGGAGCCCCATCTGTCACAAGCATGCACACACGCTTCATATCCAGACCATTGTCTTTAAAAAAAGCGGAAATTTTCCCAAAGACTATATCGCCCGTTGTGTGTCCTTCTAGCGGCAGTAGGCCGAGCAGCTCCTCTCGGAAGCATTTGCTGTCAAAAAAACGGACATATATGCACAGCTGAGCAGTATCAGTTTTGTCTGTGGACTCATCTACTGCTATGGACATAGTATCAGCTTTCATCAGGTCTCCTAACAGCGTTTCATACACATCTGCAGCAAGAATTTCAACCCTACGAATGTTGGAAGTATCTGACAGTGGTACATTTTTAATAGCAGATGCCACGCTCGTTTTAATTTTATCGTCATTTATCACCTCATCCACGACGGCAAGCATACAGTCCTTCACAGTTTCAGAGTCTGTGAATGGCCTTTTCTTTTTTGCCAATATCCAGGACACACGAAGGGATGCTGCGGTAGCTCTTTCTTGGGCTGTGAATGACCGCACCATGGTAGAACTGCTCCGGTTGTAAGATGCAATCAAACTCTGCACTTTTGCAGCCCTCTCTTGAGATCCCTCGGGGAAATTGGTGCGGAAAGTCTGGTGTTTCTCAACGTGGTGCCTCCGCACATTGTAATCTTTAACTACTGCAACGCACTCATTACAAATTAAACACATCGGTTTGGCGTTTGGATGTGGCGGTAAAATAAACAAGTATTTTTCAGTCCAAGCAGGGTTAAACTGACGGTTTTCATTGACAATTTTACGTTTCAGTTTTGAGAAAGACATATTGAAAATAATCTAGGCTACTACCAGCACGCTCTGTATTGTTTGCGTGTTGTGGGCAACGTGGTCTGTACTACTTTATTAATTTATGTAGGGGGGTGCGTTTTTGGCGGGACCACGGGCTGGGCCATTTGGAGGTTGCTTTCGGGCCGCATGTGGCCCGCGGGCCGCCAATTGAATAGCCCTGGTTTAGAGGAATAAAAATGGCTAAGACAACATGTAAACCCATTAAGACCAAATATTTATGAAACCATCATGGTATATATTGAGTGGTATAAAACCTGTATGTGACATAAATCCATTATGTATTAAGCGGTTTAGTCCAAATTTTCTGAAGAGACACGATCGCTTTATATGATGAACAGATTGAATTTAGGCTTTTATTCTTATATAAACATTTTCTGTGAACAGGGGGAGTTTTTTATTTTTGGGCAAACTATACCTTTAATACGTGATTATTCGTGTACTTTTATAATAAATGTTACCGCAAATTGTATTGTACTCACATAATATTCACATAAAGACAAGATAATGTGCATTATTTTCTAGATCATTATTTATGGTACATTGAAGTAAGGCCGCATTTTTCATTGTTTCGGTCTCAATGAAATCTTGATGTCGGCAGACATTTTGTCTGGGTTTGAGTTTTGTTTTAGTTGTATTAGCACTGTTTCCTGTTTCGTTTGTTAGCTTTTATTTTCTTGGTTATTCATTGTTTTATTAATACACTGCACTTGCTGATTTTTCAGATTAATTACTCCAGTCTTCAGTGTGACATGATCTTTCAGAAATCATTCTAATGATGATTTGCTGCTCAATAAACATTTCTTATTAGTATCAATTTTCAAAACAGTCATGCTGCTTAAAATGTTTGGGGAAATTGTAATATATTTTTCTTTGATAAATAAAAACGTTTTTAAAAATTCAGTATTCAAGCATTTTTTTTTATTATTATTTTTTTTATTGGAGAATGGCCTTTCTTTTCTCTCTGTGGTTCATAGTGGAATGCCATCAAATTGTCAAGATGTACTCATGCTTGTTGAGTGTATAGCTATTCAGCTATTCTGTAAGTGGTGGTCCAGCTTGTGTGGTCTATAAAGCAACATAATCTAATGGCAAAAAAAAACAACAAATTGGAGTTCCCAGAACTGTCATTATTTTCCAAACCAATCTGAGATCTATGGCAAGAAATGACATGAAAGTACCTAAACGCTCCATTGCATTCTATTGCTTTAAAAGCCACCCAAGTCAAGTCACCTTTTTATATAGCGCTTTATACAATACAGATTGTTTCAAATCAGCTTTACAGTGATATCGGAAAAATTATGCATTTCGTCTGTTGTTCAGTAAGTCAGTTCAGTGTTGTTTCAGCTCCGTTGTAAAGATCATCAATTATTAAATTAGTTCATTGCGTCTATAAAGCAGTTCTGCAAAAAAAGAAAGAAAATGTTGTCATCATCCAGCTCAGTCTGTGCGGAGGACATGTTCTTGTGGTCTTTGCTGAGGATCTTTTACAAGCCAAAAAAGATCTTTGACAGTTCTCTAACACAAAGTGCATTTTTATCTCCTTTTTTTCAATTATGTTAAAATGTATAAGATATGCAGTTTCTACTTTTTTTTTTTTTTTAATCTTTTTTTAAAAAAGATAATAGAACCAATGGTTGTGAAAATAAAACCTGGCATGTCAGGGAATGTTTAACAACAATTATGTTCACAGATGAACAGCGACTCAATTTAGCATTTTACATATTTAATTCTCCAATATGCTACATATTCAGATAGTAGATACTATGATCATGACACAGACTGAAGTACAGAAAAAATATATATGTATTAATAGAGAAATTACCACATTTCTTAAGTATATTTAATTAAATTTAGTGTAAAAAAGGGGCTATGTGCACAGAGCATTTAGATTCCTCCATGTGTGTTTGGCAAATTTGACCTTAACGATTAATTAATGTAAATGATGATTATGGAAATTCATGAAAATTGATATTTCTACCATTGGCACAATGTTTGATGATGAAAACAATAGTAGGAAGATCATTTAAATACCTCAAATGACTTTTTTAATTGATTAAAGATTAATAATAGTCAATTGTAAACAGTGTAAAATAGCAGGTGAGAAGTGCTTGTTTTGTAAAGCATAAAAACACAAGGAGTTATTACTGTAAGAGCCTACTCACATATGTCATTGTACTGTTTCATGACAGTACTGACCTCAGTATTATGGTCTTTTAGACCTTGTTAGTTCATTCCTGTGCTATTTACCTCTCTGTGTTCAGAAGCATTAGCAATTCTCCTCTGAGGCTAGAGGTCAATAACAATCCACAAAAACATAAATATTGGTTACAGTCATCATGTACTGTAAGTGCACAAGGTGACACATGACAAGGCAGCATGTGCAGTCATCTCAGCTTGCTACGTGTTCATCTGACAGGAAAAACAAGTGTGTTTTATAATTAAAATTAAAATGTTGTTAGTGTTTTTAAGGGGAAACCTTAAGTTTCATGTAGCGCACAGCCAGTGATGAACAATTACTCTTGATGGCTAAAATTATATAGGATGCACACTAACTTTTACAGGAATAGTTTTAAAGGAATAACCGAAAATTATATTTCTTTCAGAATTTAAATAACGTTCTTCTGTGGAACACAAAAGGAGAGGGAGTATTTTTAAGAGGGGGAGAAAATTCCTCAATTATTCCTTTTGTGTATTTTGAAATAAAGAAAGTCACACTAGTCTTTAATGATATGATGGTGAATAAAAAATAAAATGTTTTTTCATTCGACTCTATACGTAGGATAAGCTATTTGGGTGGATGGATGGACTATTTTTTGTGTCAATGTGGTATGTTGGGAGTGAGAAGTTTGTACAACTGGTGAACAATGTCATTTTTATACATTTGTAAATGTACAGTATTTGTACAGAATCATGTTTAAAATCAGCTAAATCATCTAAATTTTTTAAGAAATCATGTTTAAAATGGTGAAGGTCAATGCAAAAAATTCCGCAGACGGTGTATATAGTGCGACTGTCATCAACAGATTGAAAGCTATGGCCATAAATAAACCTCATCTCTTCCCACACGCATCATCCGTCTCAGGGACTGTTGTGTGTCACACATGCAGCTGTTTATAACTCCCAATTAAAGCTGTCTTCTGGAAGTAGAAACAGTTGGGTTAGGAGTCAGGAGGCGCTTTTCATAATTGCCTGCAAATAGTGGAACTGAATGATTATCATGAGATTTAATTCTGTTAACATTCTTGAAGACAAAAAATTTATTTAATATTATTTTTCAGTATTATTGTTTTATATTAGTATTCATAATCGGTAACTCTTTACAATAATGTTTCATTTGTTAACTACATTAGTTAACAAGAACTAACGATGAAAAAAAAAATAATTCAGAATTGATTAATCTTAGGTTATATGAATTTCTATATTTACTAATAGCTTAATAAAAACAAAAGTTGTATCTGTTAACATTAGTTAATGCACTGTGAACATGAACAAACAATGAACAATTTGATTTTTATTAACATCAACGAAGGTAAATAGATGCTGTAAAAAAATATATTGTTCATAGTTAGATCATATTGACTAACGCATTAACAAATGAGACTTAGTGTAAAGTGTTACTTCATAATCTGTATTATGCATTTTGTGAAGTTTGAAGAAGATGAGCCAGAAGTGCATGTGTGAGGATAACATCTCAGAGACAAGGAGATGAGTTAGTTTAACCACATAGAAATGTAAACGCAATGTAGCATATGTTCTTAAATGAGAGGCTATGAAAGGCTATGAGAGGCTATAATCTAATTTAAACATCTATGTTAAAAACATGAATAACAAGCTTTACCACCTTCTAGGGATACAAAAGTTTCTTTGGTCAGAATACAAACGCCCAAACTTTGTGTACAGACTCAGAGAAAGCTGGGCATGAAGACATTCTCTCCAGTCAATTATCTTGTTGAGCAAAATAACGTTCTTAAAGGAGGGAACGGAGGACGTAGTCGACGTCGACTGAATGAGATCACGTCTAGGGAGCCAATCCTCTTCGATTACTATTGAACAAGCCAATGGCTTGCGTGACTCGCATCACACACTCCGCCCCCGCAGAGCGGGCACAAATACGGAAGTGGATGGACGCACCAGTTGCTTTTTCGCTGAGGAGCCGATCGGCCCCCGGAGTCAGCGGTGGTCCAGCAGAAGTGGCAAAGGGACTACGTCCTCCATTCCCTCCTTCAGGGAACGGTGGGTTGCATACGCAACCAGGACGTTCCCTTTCAGTCGAGAACGTCAGACGTAGTCGACGTCGACTAAATGGGATCCATTTTGAACACGCCACTAGTGCTGCCACCTTCCAGTGCCTAGACAGAGCCACCTGATTCCCTGATTTAAGGAGACGGGACAGGCGCTCAGGCCAGGAAAGTCACTGCTGTTCCTGCAGGATCACTTGGAAAGCGTTCCCTATAAATGGAAGGAAGGGACGCTGCGGAACCACATCCTGCTCAAGGAGGTAACATGTGGAAATACACATATGAAATGGGTGGATGACCATGCAGTACAACATATGGAATGTCACTGAGGTGGCTCCAGCCTAAGACAGGGGGGAGTACTCACCAGACAGTGATAGCAGAGCAAACTCTGCCACGGGAAGACACGGGCTCGCTCCAGGGAGCCGTACCGTGGAAGAATACACATATGGGATCGCCGTAGGGATCACAACATATGGACCCAGCCTAACACAAGTTCCACCAGTGCATACGAGTGATAGGCCTGGCTTCGGACGTTCCGCCACGTCCGTAGCCGAAGGGTATGGAGGAACTCGACAGGGTTCAGCTAAGGAGAACTCTACTGGAGCAAGAATTGCTCATTTTGCAGGAAAGAGAGCACTGAAATGACCGAACGCTTTCAGGATCTCCTCACGGAGAGAAGACTCACTCAACGAATAGGTTCGACTTCTAATTGGCGTAAGCACAACTTCCTTACAGGGAATGCTACCGCAGAAGTGATGGTGACTACCACATAATCCTGTGGTAGCTACCTGAACCACCGCATCCTGAAATCCTCCAGAGGTCCGAACGCGGGTGCCAACATACCCCGTCCCTGAGAATGTTTCAGGGGAGTCAGGAAGGGCTGTCGAGGGGAGAATAGGTCTGGTTGGGCCAATAAGGGGCAACTATCAAGACCTGCTCTACTCCTGACCTAGCACAATACGTGCAAGCGACATGCGCGCACCAGACAGGAGCCTTACTCAACACTAGGTGTGAAGAATATCACTGAGCTTCAGGAGCATTTCTGCTCAACACCTGAGTGTGATGAAATTCACTGAGCTCAGGAGCATCCCTGCTCAACACCTGAGTGTGATAAAAATCACTGACTTGAGAGGGCGCAAGCAACAATGAATCGCATAGCCGCTTAAGGCTCACTGGGGAATGCATTTCTGCGGGGCCCCGGGGCAGCTGAGAGCCAGTGTCTCTCCAAGGGATGTCCGCTCGGACAGAAAAAAATTCAACTGGCAAAGGAACGAATCCGGAAAGGCAAACAGATGTAACTGTGCATCCCCGAAGTGGTCCCTGCCCAGCTGGACCGCCTGGGGATGGAGTCTCCACTCTCCCTGGCCATAGGCTGTCGTGAGGCTCGTTGGCGGCACGGTTGAGCAGCCGGAAGAAATAGTGGAATGAAGTGACCTCAGAAGCTTCAGACTCCAAGGAGGAGGTGACGGGCTTGTAACATGCAAGGGAAGCGTAGCGCAACAGTCGCAATGTAGACAATGAATGCCAATGCAGTCGGAGGGCCGCCCAGACCTCCGTTACTGCATGCCCTTTGTACGTGGCCCCTCAGCCGGTAATGATGGACACTTGTTCAAAAGGCCCAGCTGTTACGGACTGAGGGTTTGGCAGCAGGACAGGGTGCTTTCACACGGAGCGTGCAGCTCTGCCACGGTCACCTCGGGACTCGGCCATGAAGTCCATGCAACTACCATATACCCCAGGAGCCTCTAAAGAGCTCTAACCATCCACGCACTCGTCTTTTCTCAGAGATGCGGTGGCCGAATCCATCTCCAAACTAGAAAAGAGATACTCAGTCTGTGGACGAGTATACTCTTTCCCAGTTGACCTGAGGACCCAACTGGCTATGAGCACTTGAAGGGTAGGACTTGTACTGACACTTCACACCCCTCGGACGCACAAACACAGGATGGCCTGTGGTGCGGAAGGATACATATCTAAAGTACATGTCTCTCAGGTCAAAAGCTGCAGACTAATCTTGGGGACGGAGCATTTGGAAATGCATCTCTGTGAAACAAAATTAAACGGAGGCCCGTTCAATTAACACAGGACCAAGATAGTCATGAACCCACCCCTAAAGGGTACAACGAAGTACAGGCTCAAGAAGCCGGCCTTCATATCGGCTGGAGGAACGGCTACATCGTGTCCTTCGCCAGACTGCGATGGCGCACACAAGACAGGAGCAGTGCTCAACACTTAGGTGTGACAAAAGATCACTGAGCTTGGGCGGAAGCCTATAGCGAAAAGAATCGCCAGCCGAGTCTGATGGAATAGTTCCACCTGGACCGGTTTGGGAAACATTTTTTGGCTTCCACAAACCGGGCCAGGGACCACAGACATACCTGAGGTGGGGCAGCAAGGTGGAAGACAGGGACCCGGTTCGAAAGGCCCGAAGGCGGCCCGAAGTAGGGTCTGAGTGTGGTGCACGACACTTACCTGTCTCCATGAGACGGCCAGGGATGTGTGAGAAGGCAGATGATCGGGTCCTCGAACCGCACCCAGAGGCGTGCTGGCGAACAAGAGGGGGCTGAGGGGTGCAAGGTTAAACAGGTCACACACCGCCAGACTTACCCTCTTGGGACCCAGGAACAAAGGAATTTGCTCTTTCTTTGTAGTGTGGGTACCGCTTGCTCCGCTCTTTTTGGGGAACAAGCGGCGGAACAGACACACGCACCAACAAAGACTCCACCCGGCCCTCATCCGGGGGGAGGGAGTGACCAACTTCAAGAGCACCTTCCCTCATCCCTAAGCGGCCTGCTCAGAAAGCTTACGCTGTCACTTACCACCTGGCTTGGCAGCGCCTGGAGCGGGCTGGGTGTCCCCACTGCGGTCGGCTCCATGCTGAGGCCAAGGTGAAGGCTGCTGCGGAGGCCCAGCGAGAGTGATGACCGGGGAACGTCCTCGGCGACGAGCAGACGGAGAAACTGCCACCGGCGGCGGGTGAAGGCAGCAGCGGGCCGCCGGTGCAGGATGTGCCGGAAGACCTCCATCTGCGCTTAGGCAGCAGAGAACTGTTGTGCAGTTCTCTGTCGCGTCACCGACCAGGCCAACCTGGGAAACTGGGGAGACCAGGAACCGAACCTTGTCCGCATCCGCCATATCAACCAGGCTGAGCCAACAATGGCGCTCCTGAACCACTAATGTGGACATCGCCAGACCGATCGCGCACGCCACGACACCCATGCCCTGGAGGGCGAGGTCGGATGCAGTGCGTTGCTCACCTATGAGCGCACGGTCTGGTCCACCCTTGTGCATGTCCATGAGCGCCCTGGCCTGATAGACCTGTAGCAACGTCATGACACACAAAGAGGAGGCGGCTTGCCCACAGGCTCTGTAAGTCCTGCCCTTAAGAACGGACGAAAACTCACAGGCCTTAGGGGGGAGACGAGGAACCCCCCAAAAGCAGCGGCCGCCGGGCACAGGTGCACCTGTGTCACGACAGACCGCCCCACTGGAGGGATAACCTCATAACCCTTCACCGCCCCTCCGTCAAGGGTAGCGAGGGGGAAGAACCACTCAGTCAGTTTTCGGCAGTAAAAGGTGCCGTCCACGACCTAGTAAGTTCTCCATGCACTTCGGAAAAGAAGGGTAGTGGGGCGGCAGGCTTAAAACCAGCACGGCCCGCCCCGAGATACCAATCATCCAACCGAGACTGAACAGGACACGGTGGTTCTCTTCTTTAGAGTTCCACTCGAGCCTGGCAGCCTTGGCGGCCCGTTTCAGCATAGCTGACAATTCTGGATCCAGCTCGGGCAACGTCAAGCTCCCAGAGGGAGACAACGCAGCCGAGTCATCATCTCCAGAGGCCAGCTCACCCTCCGATGCTGCAATCGGCTTCCTGTCCTCTGGGGGGAGCCCCGGATAAAGCGACTGAACCACCCATTACAGATGGACCAGCACGCTCCACAGGGGACTCCAACGGCTGCAGTGGAAGGGAGGAGTGAGGAGCCCACAGGGAATGGTTACCGGGCGAGACATCCAACACTATCCTCCTATCACCCATCCCACGCGACACCCGCGGTAATGGGGACTCGCGCTTCGCGGACGAAGGCGAGTCTCGATCTCAACACCGTGACAGTCATATTCCCGCAATGGGAACATAAACCATCCACAAAAACTTGCCTCAACGTGCTGTAAGCCCAAACACGTGATACAACAATTGTGACCGTCATAGAGGAACCGGGAACGACCGCATCCAGAAACGCACGGGTGGAATGACATCTTGAAAAAGACGCAAACGCACCCGTGTTGCTCTTTCAGGAAATAGGACCCATCACCAGTGCCGGAGCACACATGGGAATGACCACGGCAACACTGAACAGAGAACTGAAACAGTGAAGCACTCACTTTTAAGCCCTCTAACCAACCGTCAACAAACATAAACAAACAGAAATTTGTTGCTGTTAAAACAGCAGTTGAGAGCTCAAAGCTCGCGATCACCGCTGCACTCGCGCTGTAGAAACCACCAGCACTGGAAGAGTCTTCCAGAAGAACACAGACACACTCGCTCGTTGTAAACAACAGCAATCTTCAGAGAAATCAAACGATCGGCTCCGAAGCGAAAGGCAACTGGTGCGTGCATCCACTTCCGTATTTGTGTCCGCTCTGCGGGGGCGGAGTGTGTGATGCGAGTCACGCACGCCAATTCCATTGGCTTGTTCAATAGTAATCGAAGAGGATTGGCTCCCTAGACGTGATCTCATTCAGTCGACGTCGACTACGTCTGACGTTCTCGACTGAAAGGGAACTAGAACTACACTCAACAATCCAGTGATCCAACAACGGGGATAACAACTTAATTTTGAGTCTGTTGATGTGGATTGCACACTGTACTGAAATAATTTTGTTTCCTGAATGATTCTGGTTCTTTTTAATGATTTGGTCTATATTATTTGAGACAAATTAATCTCAAATTAGGTTTTCTAAAACAGCTCACTGACTGATTGAATCAGTCAAACGCTCACAAATCATTACTTTTGCTTACATGATCAGAGTCTAAATAAGAATGATCACTGTGTTCATCTGTATTTACAAGATTGAAACTTTAAGGCAGAGATTGCATATTTTGAATGGTTTTAATTGTTTTAAGATGCAATACATTGTTAGATATTTCACCCTTTGACTCTTCTGTTCAGTCTTCTGCTTTTAATCTCTGGAGTGGTCAGGTCAAGGGTGGGCAATATTAAGAAAATCACTTCTTTTTCATTGTTACACATCCATAGATTCTCATGCATAACTCTTGTCGCTCACTCTAAATGAATTACATACGCTCCAATCTTTTCTACCTCAGTATTTTCTACCTATGTAATTTACATATAAAATGGATATGACGTTGTATTTGAAGAGCAGGTTAAAGCACAAAAAGAAAGTTTGCCAAAAGAAACTTGCTTGATAAAGGCCTGTCTGACAGCTTAAAAAGTTTTTTTGGCCTTAGTAGTAGTTTTGAAGTGTGACGGTTATATGCCTTAAAGGTGCCCTAGAATTGGGGGTATTTTATTATTTTATAATGTTTTCTGGGTTGCCCTTATAATGTTAGTATTTTTGGTAACACTTTATATTACGACCCGCAAACAACTGTGCAAGTAAACCGATATTACGGTGTACGTTTCTGTAATTATAGTGTACTTCCGTATAGGTATAAGGGAACAATATGTTACGTTTTGGGTAATAAAGGGGTAACAAGCAGATATACAAGCAAATTATTTATAATGTAATTATTTTAAAACTAACAGGTATTCTGTTAATATATTCCAGGCAAAAATTGTACGTCTGTTGTATATAAAAGTTTTTATCACATTTCTGGCAAAATATGTTCTTGTGCAATGTTACAGGGTAATTTTGACATCTGAGGTTTGCAAATTAAATGTATATATGAAGAGTTCAGATGCAAAAGCCTCTAAATGCCATTTGAAATTTTCTTCTAGAATGATAATTTTTATCAAGCTTGTATATTTAAGTTCAGTAATTTCACTTAAATTACAATTAATAGGTAATCTTCATTGCCATTTAAGTGAAATTACTGAACTTAAATATACCAGCTTGATAAAAATGATCATTCTAGAAGAAATTTTCAAATGGCACTTAGAGGCTTTTGCATCTGAACTCTTCATATATATATACACTCACCGGCCACTTTATTAGGTACCCCATGCTAGTAACGGGTTGGACCCCCTTTTGCCTTCAGAACTGCCTCAATTCTTCGTGGCATAGATTCAACAAGGTGCTGGAAGCATTCCTCAGGGAGTTTGGTCCATATTGACATGATGGCATCACACAGTTGCCGCAGATTTGTCGGCTGCACATCCATGATGCGAATCTCCCGTTCCACCACATCCCAAAGATGCTCTATTGGATTGAGATCTGGTGACTGTGGAGGCCATTTGAGTACAGCGAACTCATTGTCATGTTCAAGAAACCAGTCTGAGATGATTCCAGCTTTATGACATGGCGCATTATCCTGCTGAAAGTAGCCATCAGAAGTTGGGTACATTGTGGTCATAAAGGGATGGACATGGTCAGCAACAATACTCAGGTAGGCTGTGGCGTTGCAACGATGCTCAATTGGTACCAAGGGGCCCAAAGAGTGCCAAGAAAATATTCTCCACACCATGACACCACCACCACCAGCCTGAACCATTGATACAAGGCAGGATGGATCCATGCTTTCATGTTGTAGACGCCAAATTCTGACCCTACCATCCGAATGTCGCAGCAGAAATCGAGACTCATCAGACCAGGCAACGTTTTTCCAATCTTCTATTGTCCAATTTCGATGAGCTTGTGCAAATTGTAGCCTCAGTTTCCTGTTCTTAGCTGAAAGGAGTGGCACCCGGTGTGGTCTTCTGCTGCTGTAGCCCATCTGCCTCAAAGTTCGACGTACTGTGCGTTCAGAGATGCTCTTCTGCCCACCTTGGTTGTAACGGGTGGTTATTTGAGTCACTGTTGCCCTTCTATCAGCTCGAACCAGTCTGGCCATTTTCCTCTGACCTCTGGCATCAACAAGGCATTTCCGCCCACAGAACTGCCGCTCACTGGATGTTTTTTCTTTTTCGTACCATTCTCTGTAAACCCTAGAGATGGTTGTGCGTGAAAATCCCAGTAGATTAGCAGTTTCTGAAATACTCAGACCAGCCCTTCTGGCACCAACAATCATGCCACGTTCAAAGTCACTCAAATCACCTTTCTTCCCCATACTGATGCTCGGTTTGAACTGCAGGAGATTGTCTTGACCATGTCTACATGCCTAAATGCACTGAGTTGCCGCCATGTGATTGGCTGCTTAGAAATTAAGCGTTAACGAGCAGTTGGACAGGTGTACCTAATAAAGTGGCCGGTGAGTGTATATATATATGGCTGTATGTAAGCACAGTATGATAAAAACTTAATTTATTGGCTTTTCTCACTAAACTAGACTACTTAACGATAAGCAAAAAAAAAAAAAAGAAAACGTTTCTGCTATGATTTTAATTTAGAACGTAGCCTACCATGTAGTACTTATACTTACCTTATCACATTGTATTGCAATGACACTTAAATGTCAGGGCAAAATATACTGTGTAATTAAAACGTTTTTTTTTTTTTTTTTTTTTTTTTCATAATAAGAGTACCTTTCTCTGAAATTACTGTGCAAATAGTGTTGTTTCGTATTGTTACATAGTGTTTGTTACCCATTTCAACTGTGTATTTACAGGGTAAGTGTAACTCCTGCGGGCTGTAAATTAAAGTGGCGCTTGTTACCCCTTTATTACCCAAAACTTAACATATTGTTCCCTTATACCTACACGGAAGAACACTATAATTACAGAAACGTACACCGTAGTTTTGGTTTACTTACGCAGTAGTTTGCGGGTTGTAATATAAAGTGTTACCGTATTTTTTTTTTATCAAAAATAGTTTAGAAAATAAAAGGCATTTTTCCTAGCCTGATTTTAGCCTCTGATGTGAACGCTCTGTTTGAAGGGGCGTGTCTGCTGTGTGTAACCGGCCTCTTCTGTGATTGGCTGACATGCTTGCATATGAAATAGCTACTTATTACATGTGAAACTCTCTCGAATACTTTTACTACAGATATTAGTTATACGTTTTTACTATTACAGCTATCGAGATTAATGCATCGTAAGATGTTTTTAAAGGATTTAGATTACCGTGATGAGCATTGAGTAGTTGAGTGTGTTGATCGCGAGAATAAAGATCTTATTGCAATGCAGTTTCTGCACTCTCTCTAATGCTTTCACCAATGCAAACACGATGATGTAAATACAGTAAGAGCTTTGTTGTGCAGTGTAACGTGCGTCATTGATTTCATAACGAGTTTGGCAAGTGTCCAGATAAACTTGCGCTGCGTGGAAAGATTGTTCTTTGATCGCTTTCTGTATATCATTTACTCACTGAGAGAAGCCTGCTTGATATTGTCCCAGGTTAGAAAATAAGTCCGTGGTGAAATGGGCAGAGCAAACTAACAATCCTCGCTTGTTTCTTCACCTGCATATCTTCCGATGATTCGGCTGCGCAGTTCCGCATGTCATTGAACATGGGCTGGCATATGCAGATTTTTGGAGGCGTACATATTAATGATCCCAACTGTTGCGTCACAGTCAGTGTTATGTGGAGATTCGCCTATTTTTCAGGGGTGTTTTTCAAAAACGAGATTTAAATAAAAAAGGAGAAAACAATGGTGTTTGAGACTCACTGTATGTCATGTGCATGTACTGAACTCTTGTTATTTAACTATGACAAAGTAATTTCAATTTCACATTCTAGGGCACCTTTAAAGATTTGCTATGGCGTCCTCAATGGTTGCTTGGGTATTGCTAGAAATGTACTATTTGGTGATTCAATTCACATTTATTTTACAATAGCCTACATCAATCCCCCAAAAAAGTGAAATCTGGAAATAAGTGAAATTATTTAGAAGGTGGGGTTATGTGTCATGTTACTGTTTTGTCCTATGTTGGACATTTTATTTTTGACTGCTTTAAATTGTATTCTATTTTGGATTAGATTCAATTGTTGATATTTCATTATAATAAATAAGATAAAACAACCACAGAATTTGTATTTATTTTGTAAAATGCTAATATTTTGTTTAGGATTTTAAATACTTTTACACATCTTTACACATATTTTACACATCTTTATGTTAACCTTTCTGACACATTTAGTGTGTTAATCTCATTAACACAATGAATGAGTTAAAATTAACACAAAACTAGTAGTCCTGAAGCTCACCCATAGATGTGTTACAATTTAACACAGGTTGTATTATTTTTAACACATTCCTTCTAAGAGTGTGACTGTAACATGAAACATGAACCCAAAACAAAAATAATCATTACATCAGCAACAAATGTCAGGATGTTCAAGACTGTTAAAGTGAATAATATATCTATCGGGGCCTTCTTGTCATCCAATCGCTGTAAAACTTTATCATAAAGCTTTATGATTTCAGTTTGTAGTTCAGAACATATGGCACACAATCATGTATCATATTGTTATTTGTAACATTCATTGTGGCTTTTAATCTGATTCTATCAACTGTAGAAAGGTAATTAAAATCTATTGAAAGACATTAACTCTGTGTAAGATGGCACAGCACTTTGGCACTCAGGATCCCCAGGGAAGTGGTTGATTTGTGAGAGGGAAAAAATGTCTGGGGGTCATTTGGATACAGTATATTGACTGGACTTGTCCGTATGTGAAAGTTTTACACTTTAGAATGCAATTTCTGCTCATGTTGCCAATATTGTGACTGGCAAACACAGCTTAAACATCCACAGTGTAACAAGAGCATCCCTATGCTGTTATTATCGTGCCAAAACAGCACTGTAATATGTTTCAGCTTGAACCACTTATAGGGGTCATATAGTGCTTTTTTTTCACTATGTCCTTATACTTAGTAAAGGTTTTTATTTATTTATAAATAATAATAATAAACATGATAATTTTCCATTCTCTCTGACCCTTAGGACTAAAGATGGGTCGAATTGTTAATGCTGTGAGACTGTTGTTTTCTTTGAGACTTCAGTGTAAATGGTCACTTTTTCATGTGCATGAATGGGGGATTCCTCTTCGTGTAATTGCAGTCTTAGGTGTGTTGTCTATTTTTGATATGTGTAAAATGTATACTTTCAAAAAAATATAATATTGAACTTTTAAACTCTTTCATTGAGATTTAGACCAGCATATGAAGAGTTCAGATGCAAAAGCCTCTAAGTGCCATTTGAAATTTTCTTCTAGAATGATCATTTTTATCAAGCTTGTATAAGTTCAGTAATTTCACTTAAATGACAATTAATAATCTTCATTGCCATTTAAGTGAAATTACTGAACTTAAATATACTTGATAAAAATGATCATTCTAGAAGAAAATTTCAAATACAAAAGGTACAGTGATGGACTGGATATAGTGAGCACCAGGATTTTCCCCTGTGGCCACTGACTGGTAAAATCAAATTCATGTTTTCAGTAAATATTACAAGGTTTTAAAAGGGGAAAAGTTCAGAATGGCTTCAGATTGTCAGGCTGGTCCATCTGAATGGTAGTGGATCCTAGCATAGGTGACTTTTTTAGAGACACAAAGCTCTTGGACAAATGGCAGAGTGCCACTTTGCTGTCAGAATGTGTGGGATTGTGATTCACTTGTCCTTCTGTGTGATGGTCGGACTCGCACAGCCACTGTTCCTGTGATTAAAGTGTCTGTCACTGCAGGCTCTGCATTGAACAGATTGAACAGCACTGGGATACAATGGCTGGAAAAGTCAGGGATATATATATATATATATATATATATATATATCCACTGTATCCCTGTTGTTCACATAAAGTGACTTCACTATGAAAATACATTAAAGAATGCAGACCAACCACAGTTCAGAGACCAACCATGTTTAACTGACAGAATATGCTGTTCTAAATCTCAAGGAAAGAATTTAAAAGTGTAATATTTAAAAGCATAACGTTTACACATAGACAACACACCTAAGACTGCAATTATATGAAGAGGAATCCCCCATTTATGCCAACGCAGTCTCATGAAAGTGCGTATCAATACCGCGAAAGTTATTTCTCGTGTCATTTATACGCCAAAAATGGTTTTTGCGTGTAAATGCTACGCACTGAAAACCGCTTGGGTAGGGTTAGGGGGAGGGGGGGAAGGGGGTTGCGTGCGTATTACACGCCAAAAACTGTGTATCATATGCACGCGAAAACTGCGTATCATATACACGCAAAAACTATTTTTGGCGTATAAATGGCACGAGAAATAACATTCGTGGTATTGATACGCACTTTCATGAGATCGGGCTCATTTATGCACATGAAAAAGTAACAGTATCACAGCATCATCAACCCATCTTTTTTCCTAGGGTCAGGGAAAATGGAATATTATCATGTTGTTGTGGAATATTGATTGCTGACAGTTTCTGAATGCATACTTGAGCTTTTTATAGTTTCTAGTTTTTAGTTTTCTCTCTTTAATTTAAAAGCATAAAAATCAAATCACATTACCTTTCTGAAAGGGCGTATTGCAACTTTTACCCCTAGGACAACTCTTTGTTTAAAGATGCGTTTTTTTGTTTTGTTTTTTACATCGCTTGTTAAAAATAAAGAGAGACATACACAGGTACATTGTTTCAGGCACATTCATAGAAAGATGTTACAGTTGAGTAGCATTGATAAGAGGTGAAGCCCTGAAACTGACAGGAAGAAGCATTGATTAAGCAGGTGAAGTGAAATATAGTCGGTCTAAACATATGCAGAAGCAGCAAAGCAGTGTACAGTGATAAAGAAACAGCAGACAGACATTCTTATTTTAACACAGGGTGTAAATGTAGTGAGAAATTGGGTTTCCCTTTATTTTGATGGTCCCTTTAACACATTGTGTTGACTATAAGTAATATTGCACCTTCTAATGTCTACTAACTCTCAATATACTGTAGGGATGGCTGACGCAAAACAGTCGTTCCGAAGCTTTGCGAGATCCCGAAGCGCAGATGTTTCGAAACACTTTTGCCTCATTTCATTTTCTTTTGGTTTGGTTTTCGGTCTGACCTGCGGCCTAAACATAGGCTGTTTGTTTTTGTTACTTTATTTGCCCTCCTTTATTTTGTTGTACGTCAGCAATAGGTGTGGTATTGGCTGCCCCATCAGTTTATTTTGACAATGCTAACATCTAGCTTTGCTTATTTCTGATCCAACCAGAGGGTTGAAGCTGTTTCGTGGAGTAGGTCGCTGGATTTGAGTCCTCTTCACGCATCGCACACAATATTTGTAGTGGTAACGTGCACTTCACTATTTGCCGTGGTCACTTTTTATAGTATCTGTGCCTGTGTGTGTGTGTGTGTGTGTGCGTGCGTGTGTGTGTGTGTTTGCGTGAATAGGCAACATAATTAGCAGCACGGGTGGTGTGTCGGTCCCACTCCTCTTCCAGGACAGGTAACCCTCCCAAACAGCAGATACATTGAACCCCTTATTGTTTGTGTTGTGATGTTCCTGGTGGCAGCCACTACCCCCTTTTGGCTGACCTATGGGGCCTAATTTGTATTACCTCACACTATGCTGAGAAAACAAACTCCAGACTGTTTTTATTGAATGACTTGTTAATAAATATTGTTATACTTTTATATTGAAATACTACGTCTCTGTCATTACTTCAGTATCTGTGTGTGGGAGCCCTCTTGTCTGAATTAAGGTGTTAGAGGTCTAGCTAAGTTACATCTTGGTGTGAAAGGCCCCAAGTGGCGTAGTCGAGCACCATAGAGTCAAAACCTTAACCTTATGACTCCTGTGGTCACATATAGAGAAATGAATATTTTTGAATAAAAATCTATAAGAAAGTGAGACATTGTGGCTTGATTTCTTTTATTAATAGCTATTAATTTTTCATGTCATGACCAAAATAACATGCACTGTGAGGAGCCTACAGGTTACAAGCTTCACATATTAGAAAAATACAATAATAAAAAACTTTTTTTTTTTTTAATGGCTGGTTGTCAAGGTTGTTTCAGATCAACACCTGCAAGTGACCACTAGGTGTCACCGTGGAGACGGGTGTCGGATTGATTCGAAGCCTCGAAACAATATGGCACATATGCTTCAACTGTTTCATTGCTTCACGAAGCCTCGATCTGCCCACCACTAATATACTGTTAGTAGTGTATTAATAGACTGGTAGGGTTAGAATATGTTGACATTTACTTGCAAAGTTACTTACAGTTAGTAGATTGTCTGTCTGTTGGAGGACAATCACAATAAGAGTTGGCAGATATTAACCAGTTAGTTAACTGGAGGCAAGTTGTAGAACCCAAGGTTCTAGAGGTTAGAGTGAAACAATACTTGACAAAGACACATAGCAAACATGAGGGCTTAAATACACAAGACTAATGACTAGACAAGGGATACCTGTGAACAATGAAACAATGAAGCATTGACAACACAGAACACATGACAGGAACATATGACTAGAACAGGGGATCACATGCCACGTAATACGCCAAATGGAAGTTTTATCAGAAAACTAATCTGAAAGAAATCACTGGAAACAGCGTGATCGCAAAACAAACATGATAATATGTATGTTATAATGAGACAATATGTAAAACACTTTGGTAGTCATTGGATCTGTGAAAATGCAGTCCATTTACCATTTGCTGGCATTTTTGTTGTTTACTTGAATTTTTAAAATCCAAGCGTCGATGTTTTACCAGGTTTACAATAAAAAAAGTGATACATTGATCACGATTAATTAATTTTTGTCAAAGTTGCACATTAGTCACACAGAAATAAAGTGTTTTACCATTAGGTCTATTTCACAAAAGAAAGAGGATACACTTACTTATTCAGTCGAGGCTGTTTCTGTTTATGTGGCAGTTACAGGACATTTACATCACATTTAGAAAGAATGATAATTTCTACAAAAATGCCACCACAAATAGCACTCTCTCCCAGTAGGCTAGTTATATTTTCAGTCAGAGAAAGAGAGGAAGCTCCCGTGAAAAAAAGTTGCTTTTTTTTAAGGTAGTCCAAAGTCCACTGCAATTGCAATTGCCACAAAAAAAAAAAAAAACGGTAAGAATTGTGCAATTGTACACCTGACAAAGTCCAGATTGCAAAACCGAAAGTCACACCTACCTTTTTTATATTTATTCTGTGGCAGAAACGATCTTCCATAATTGGATCTCCAATTCATGTCTAAATTCTGGTATTTACAGGGTGTAATGATAAGTTATTTAAAAGCTTAAACTAACACCCTCATAAGACATTCTTATTTCATCTTCCCTTTAACTCATTGATAAATATTTGCCTCAATAAGTTTATGTTTTCTAAAATACAATTTGATGTTACCCAACGGATTCTTTTGTATCAGCACAAAGCATTCAGATTCAGCAAGCATGATGCAGTAAAGCGTTAACTATGGCATTTTTAAGTGCAACTGCTGTTATCTGTAATGAAACGCCCACTGGAGAGACTCTGTCATGCTGCTGACAGATGCAGTGAAAGGGGACATGGTGTGCGCACAGCGGTTTAAGGAACAGTGCAATCACAATGTGCCAACACAACAATCCCTACTGTGTCTCAAGAGTCGGGTTTAAAATGATAGCATCCCCAATGCTTTATCACACTCTTTGTGACAGACATTTCCAAAGAGCAGATATTAATGACGCTCTGTTAGTGTGAAGAATTGACCCTAGTTCAGTGTGTCGTGTAGATAGTGCTTTCTACCGGGAGGTTATCTGCAGTATGATTAAATATATATTTGCCTGTTTTGAAGGTGGTTTGGATGCAGTAAGTTATAGAGCAATGCACTGCATCTTTCTTGGCAAAGGTTAAGTCTATCGAGTCTTCATCTAATTTTTCACTCTGGTCCAAAAACTAGTGTGCATGTGTATGCAGCATCTTAAATAGCCTCAGTTGACAAGCAGATGAATATTGAGCTCAAAACTGGAAAACATTTATCAGCTGGCAAGCTCTAATCTGATTTTATGCGACCTCTGCTGTGTTTTATCTATATCAGAACGTTGGATTTTACAACTTTGTAGTTGGAAGAATGCAACAAGATGCCACTTGAAAACCTGTGTACACTGTAAAAAATATCTACTTGGTTCTACTTAAAATCACAAGTTAAGCAGCTGCCTCAAAATTTCAAGTAAAAACAAAATGGATTAATGAATTGTTTCAACTCATTATTTTGATTCTTGTTAAGCTGTGAATTGCCTTCTGCGAGTCAACATGACTATACAATTATTGTTGTTTCAACTTTGCTATGCAAGTTCAAAATAAAGTGAACTCATTAATGAGCATTCTGTTCACTTATCCCCAATAGTGGGTTCAACTTAGTAATTTCAATTAAATAATGTCTTTGAATTAGAGTATCAAGTTAAGATGATCTAAAAGAATGCCTTGTTTTAACTTAACAACTAATTATAAAAACACACAAATTTGATTACAAAACTTGTAATCAATAACTATTTTTATTAAAACCAATGTTAAGCCAATACAAGCTATACATAAACACTTCAATCATGCAATCGTCTCAAATTTGTAATCAATACTTTTTTAGGTACCAAACTTCAGTTGGGTGTGGGTCACATGAGGCTAAGATAAATAGAAGGGTTGTGTGTGAGCTTACACTATGAGTGGGTATCTCAAGCAGTCTCCACAAGTATTTCTCAGTGTGTGTTTAGAAGGTGGATGATGGGAAGTGTTTCCTGCAGTTGTCTGCACTGCATGTAAACATTTAAAAAAACTTTTAAAGCATTAGTTCACTTTAAAAAAAAAAACTTTGCTGATAATTTACTCACCCCCTGTCATCCAAGATGTCCATGTCTTTCTTTCTTCAGTCGGAAAGAAATTAAGGTTTTTGATGAAAACATTCCAGGATTTTTCTCCATATAATGGACTTCAACAGGACCCAAACGGTTCAAGGTCCAAATGACAGTTTCAGTGCAGCTTCAAAGGGCTTTTTAATCGACACCAGACGATGAATAAGGGTCTTATCTAGACAAACCATCGGCATTTAAAAAATAAATAAACAAGTTTAAGTTTTAAAAGCACAAATGCTTGCCTTGCTCTGTTCTGTGATGCGCGTCGTGACGTTCGTTCGTGACCTTTTCAACGTAATTGCACATTACGTGACATCATCAGAACAGAGCAAGGTGAGCATTTGTGCTTTTAAACTTTATTTGTGAAATGCCGATGGTTTGTCTAGATAAGACCCTTATTCATCGTCTGGTGTCGTTTAAAGCCCGTTGAAGCTGCACTGAAACTGTCATTTGGACCTTGAACTGTTTGGATCCTGTTGAAGTCAAGTCAAGTATTTTTATATAGCGCTTTTCACAATACAGATTGTATCAAAGCAGCTTCACAGTATCAATCAAAGCAGCTTCACAGTATCAATCAAAACAACATAATGTTCGTTTCTTAGTGGAAAAATTCCACGTTTGGTAGGGCTGATCAGTGGTATTAATGATTGGTTAATTAATTTGAATATCCCCATCTGAGCAAGCCAAAGGCAACAGTCCATTATATGGAGAAAAATCCTGGAATGTTTTCATCAAAAACCTTAATTTATTTTTGGCTGAAGAAAGAAAGACATGGACATCTTGGATGACATGGGGGTGAGTAAATTATCATTATAAGCTTTTTTTAAAGTGAACAAATCCTTTAACATTAATCTCACAGATCCAGCTGATTTATACCAACAGCTGTGCTGAACCCAAAACACAAACAAACTAAAACTTCAGACTGCAGCTGGTTACAGTATACTTAGACCCCCTTATTTGAACAATATTCAGCATTAAATATATTCAGTCCAACAAATGCAAACGTATCAAGTCCAAAAAAAAATCAAAAAAAAAAATCAGGGCTCCTCTCCTGTTTGCAGAGCTCGATGGCACATCCTTGAAGTTGTGAAGCACAACAGTCCCCTCAACCACAACAGCCACATTGAAGACCTCACGTGGAAAGGCATCCTGGTTGTCACCTTCATAGCCTATCAACAGGCCAAGTTGCATCCCCTCCATGGCTGCGGTCTCACCATGGGCCTTGAAAAGCAGAAAAAAATAGTGTGAATGTTTGGGTCAAGAAGTACATACTCTGCAAAGCTACTTAAGTCTCAGTGATCATAAACATGCATGACAGAAAAATGTCTTGCGTCACATCCTGATGATGTCTGATGGCTCTTCTCTTAGGTAGTGTGTAAATTTATTTCTGTGATCAAAGCTGAATTTTCTGCATCATTACTCCTTTCTTCAGTGTCACATGATCCTTCAGAAATCAGTATAATATGATGATTTGATGCTCAAGAAATATTCTTTATTATTATCAATGTTGAAAACAGTTGTGTACAATATTTTTTTCAAAATTCTTTGATGAATAGAAAGTTCAAAAGAACAGCATTTATTTAAAATGGTATATTTTCTAACATTATACATGTCTTTACTGTAACTTTTGAACGGTAGTATTTAATGTTACAAAATGTTAAAAAATTTCAGATAAATGCTGTTCTGTTGAACTCTATTCATCAATCAAAAAAAACAATCAATCAACATTGATAATAATTAATGTTTCTTGAGCATTAAATCCTCATTATCCTGATTTCTGAAGGATCATGTGACACTGAAGACTGGATTAATGATGCTGAAAATTCAGCTTTGATCACAGGAATAAATTACAGTTTAAAATATATTCAAATAGAAAACAGCTGTTTTAAATTGGAATAATTTTTCACAATATTACTGTTTTCAATCCAGTAAATGCAGCCTTGGTGAGCAGGAGATACTTCTTTTAAAACATAAAACATCTGACTGACCCCAAACTTTTGAACGGTAACGTTAGTATATTTGGCCTTGACATACGGTCTATCAGAAATTACGTTTTCTACAACGTTTTACAAAGTTTACAATGAAAACTGGTATCGTCTCAGATAAAGCTTTATCAACCGTCTCTGACTGAACTAAAAGACTGAACTGCTAGCAAACGTGTTCTAACTAACGTTAACGGTCGCTGAAATGTGCCTCGCTTAAATGACATCACAGTTGTTGCACATATCAAAAGGTAATGATAGCTAACGTTATTCACTGGCTTCATCAACTCACATTCTTAATATCTACAAAACACAAACACTTACCAATAGCGAACTTGTTCACGCCAACCCGATTCGTCTTGTCTGACAGAAAAATGAGGCACCCGGGCGGCGGCCGATTGAAGTTTGAATCCTTGACTGTTGCTTGATGGCGCGTAAACTAGTTTGTCTCGTGGCTTCGTCTGTAGTCCCCGGCACATGCGCAAAGAGCTGTCCTCCACTCAATCTGCAACACGCCAAAGACTTGTACCCCACTCAATTTAAAATGGCAAGTTCATTCAGGCACCTGGAATTTGTGATTCATTGAAGTAACTTATTAACCTAAATTGGAAGATTGAAAACTCAAACACTTGAGTTGAAATTGCATAACACATTATTTTATGTCTGATTTAATGACATATATAAGTTATCATAACTTTTTCATCAGATCATTTTTTACAGTGTAGAAGTAGCAGGTGTAGGATGAAAAGCAAGCATGATGGCACCAGGATGTACAGTATTCACATTTACTTTTAAGCAGATAAAACGCATTAACAAGTCAAACATACATTTCATGATACTAAAGTTGTTTAACATAAACTGGGGTGAAAACCGGTTAATTAGCTTTTCTGTTAATCATTTTACACCTGCAAAACAAATGTTGGCACTACTTACCATTTATATCTACAATCAATCTTGCCGGCCTGTCAGCAGGTGTAGTCGAGACTATACTTACTTCCAGAGCCTCCTCCATGAGGAAGTTATACGGCCTTAAGTGGAATGTTTTTTCCATTTGGTGCAGAGAGCGTGAATTGGACCCAGTTAACTGCCCAGTGGCTTCAGTTCTGGAGTTTCTCCAAGACCGTTTCTCTGCAGGGCTTACCCCGTCCACTCTCAAGGTTTATGTGGCTGCCATTGCTGCTTTCCACGCTCCTTTGAGTGATGGGCCTCTGGGGAGGCATCATCTGGTCGTACGCTTCCTCCGTGGAGCCTGGAGGATGAGACCTGCGACTCGTACCAGGGTCCCCTCCTGGGACCTGGCAGTGGTTCTCAAAGGGTTGGCCGACCCCCTTCGAACCTCTGGAGTCGGCTGAGGCCAAGAACCTTACTTTTAAGGTGGTCTTTTTGTTGGCCATTACTTCTCTGAGGAGGGTAGGAGATCTCCAGGCGCTCTCTATTTCTGGTGGGTGCTTGGAATTTGCTCCAGGCAACATTAAGGCCATCTTACACCCCAGGCCTGGCTGTTTGCCCAAGGTGCCATCCAATATGGCACCGCCTGTGGTTCTGCAGGCTTTTCATCCTCCACCTCATGTGACGGTGGATGAGGAGAGACTTCATCTGCTCTGCCCTGTCAGAGCTCTTAAGTGCTATATCCAGAGGTCCTCCTCATGGCGGAAGTCGGACCAGTTGCTGGTGTGTTTCGGGTCCCCCAAGAGGGGGTTCCCTGCTTCTAAGCAGACCATCAGCAACTGGATTGTTCAGTCTATTTTCCTGGCCTATCAGGTGCGCAATTTGCCTTCACCTGTGGCCGTGAGGGCTCACTCTACCAGAGGTATGACGTCCTCTAGAACACTCCTTTCAGGGGTGTCTATCCATGACATATGTGAGGCGGCTGGCTGGGCCACTCCGCACACATTCATGAGGTTTTACAGTCTGGGGTCATTGTCTTGTTGGAAGGTGAACCCAGCAGACCCAGTCCGAGGTTCTGAATACTGTGGACTAGGTATTAATTAAGGCTTACTCTATGGTTTGCTCCATTGAGCTTTACACCTACTCAGACAAATCTTCCAGTCCCTGCTGCTGAAAAACACCCTCACAGCATGATGCTGCCACCATTTTACTGTTGGGATGGCATTGCACACGATGAGCAGTTCCTAGTTTCCTTTATGTATGATGCTTGGAACTTAATGTTCATAAGACCAGAGAATATGTTTTATTGTTTCTTCTTTTTTGAAAATTCTTCTTTCTTGCAAATTAATTCTCTTAAACTCACTGAGGAGAGGCTTGAGTCTGGCCACTCTGCTATAAAGCCCAGATCGGTGGAGTGTTGAGTGATGTTTGTCCTTCAGTAAATTTCTCCTATTTCCATATGTGATTAATTATGGAGCTCAACCAGAGTGACCATCACCACTCTGACCAAGGCCCTTGCGTACCTTGGTGCAGCAAAGAGCAGTTTTCACCCTTCTCCAAGTACCTCTGCATTGTTGAATAAACGCTTGTACCGAGGGAACGGAGACCTCGGCTTCCTGAGAAGGGAATAGAGGGGTTTGGTACCCGAGACAACAATTAAACGGAGATAACCCTGTGGCTGACGAGGGTAGGGAATTGTGAGCATATTCCGCCCATGGTAACTGTTCGCACCAGGACGAAGGATTCTGAAACGCCAGACTGCGGAGCATACGACCGAGAATTTGGTTAGCCCGTTCAGCTTGCCCGTTAGTTTGTGGATGAAATCCTGATGACAGACTGGCAGTGGCCCCAATCTGTCGGCAGAATTCCCTTCAGAACTGAGAGGAAAACTGGGGTCCCCTGTCAGACACAACATCAGAGGGGAGACCGTGGAGTTTAAAGACATGATTCACCACTGTCTGAGCAGTCTCCTTGGCGGAGGCAAGTTTAGGAAGAGGAATAAAGTGCCCAGCTTTAGAAAAACGATCGACGACCGTCAATATTACAGTATTCCCCATTGAGGAGGGAAGACCCGTGACAAAATCTAAGGCTATGTGAGACCACGGACGGGAAGGAGTGGGAAGGGGTCGAAGTAACCCGGTGGAAGGAGAGATACTAGACTTAGTCTGAGTGCAGACGAGACAAGACGCAACAAAACGGCGGATATCGCGCTCTCTGGTGGGCCACCAAAATCTTTGACGTATGGTGGCGAGAGTACCCCTAACACCAGGGTGAACAGCCAATTTGGAGGAGTGACCCCAGCGGAGGACGGCCGGACGCACAGACTCGGGAACAAATAATAGCTGCTCGGGACAACGCCGCGGTAGAGTAGCATGAGAAAGCGCTCGTTTAACTACCTGCTCAACTCCCCAGACAGTAGCCCTGACCACGCGATCCTGAGATAAAATATTCTCCTTGGTCGAAGCCCCTTCAGAGGAGCCGAATTGGCGTGAGAGGGCGTCAGGTTTAACGTTCTTGGAACCCGGCCTGTAAGAAATAGTAAAATCGAAACGACCAAAGAAGAGCGCCCAGCGAGCATGACGAGCATTAAGCCTCTTGGCTGACCGAATGTACTCGAGGTTTCTATGGTCCGTCCAAACTAAGAACGGACAGGTCGCCCCCTCCAACCACTGTCGCCACTCCCCTAAAGCTAAAAGGATAGCCAGCAATTCTCGATTCCGCACGTCATAATTGCGTTCAGTAGGCGAGAGACGATGAGAATAGAACGCGCATGGATGTATCTTATTGTCAATGGGAGAGCGCTGCGAAAGCACCGCCCCCACACCTACATCCGAAGCATCAACCTCAACGATGAATTGTCTCTTGGTGTCAGGAGTTATAAGAATGGGTGCAGTGGTGAATAAGGTCTTAAGACGCTCAAAGGCGGTCTGGGTCGCCTCGCTCCAAGTGAAACGCAGTAAAGTGAGCGCAGTAAGGGGGGCTTACAAAGAATACAACCTTACGCGAGGCGGAGTGGTACCCAGGAGGAGCTCAATACTGCAGTCGTAAGGTCGATGGGGAGGAAGAGAAGTGGCTCAGGAATGACTGAATACCGCCCGCAGATCGAGGTAATCCTCCGGCACCCCCGACAAATCACCAGGTTCCTCCTGAAACACAGAAACAGAGGAAACAGGAGGGACAGCAGACACTAAACACACAACATGACATGACAAATTCCAAGAAAGGATGGTTCCCTTAGCCCAGTTAATCTGAGGGTTATGCTGCGCTAACCAAGGATGACCCAAAACAACAGGGATAGAGCCCTGCATTTCAGCCCGAGCCCGACGGGCCCCGATTTATTTACGCCCATAGGGCCGGGCTTCGGGCCAATTTTCACGTCATAGTTCACACGCGGGCCGGGCCTCGGGCCTGTTTTAGGCTTATCTTTTTTATAGCCTATTTTAGACATTAATTAAAATAAAATATGAGAAGATGACGAATGAAAAGCAAACATAGAAAGACGTTTTATAACCTATCACACTGACATGTGACTGACACATGACAGTCTGCTCACGCACACAGGTTTCCCGGCGGCGTGATCCGAGACTCGCGCGACCGCTCATTCTATAGTGTCCGCCAGCGGCAGAAGCAGCGAGCGTGACTTCAGCGCAGCTGGAAAAAGTGCAACTGGATTAAAACCTTCCACTGTGGATGCTGTGCGATTTCTTCACGATGCTCTGTAAGAGACTGATCTTATGTTAGGAGGCTGTCTTGTTGGTTTTCGTTTGATTGGACTTTATTTGAAGGCTATTAGTCTGTTGGAAACTATTGGAAATAAGAATGGCCATGTTCTGTAATGAAGACTTGATTTGACTTGACTTTGAGGTAAGATAACCTGCATGTTTGTTTTTAATTTAATTTAATGTAATTTTTTTTTATTTGTTTATTGTATTTAGCTCATTTAGTTTGCGAACGCTGTTGTGACTGAGCAGCAGAGAAGTTTGCCTCAGCTTTTCAAAAATGATAATAAACGTTTAAACAAACGTTTAAACTAACGTTAACTGTATGTGTGATATGCTTAAATTGTTTTATATCTATAGATTTTATTGTAGCCAAGTAAAGTGTTGATTAGAAATTGAGAGGCTAAATGGATCAAACATGTTTAACTCGCTGTCGGCTGCTTGGTCGTTATTTATAATATATATAAAAAAAAAAAACATTTGTCCAAATAAACTTAATAAAGAAATTAAAATAAACTTACCTGTAACTACTTTGCCATTGAGAACATAACAGATCTGTTTTAATGACTGCAACATAGTCAGGCTGTGACATGTTAGGCAGGCTGTTTTTTGTTGTTGTTGTTTTTTTACGGGCTCGGGTCGGACTCGGGCTGATAATTCTGATGAGCTGTCGGACATGGGCCGGGCTAGGGCCTCAGCGTCTCGGGCCAGGGCCGGGCTAGGGCCTAGATTTGAGGCCTGTGCAGGGCTCTAAACAGGGGTAAAAGGGGATTGAAAAATAAAAAAATAAATAGTCTCTTGATGGTTGCCGGATATGGTGAGAGTGACCGGAATGGTGGCACGGCGTACCTTAGAGAGAATACTGCCATCCAGAGCAAAATCAGTGGTGGAATCCTCTAGGTCCATTAAAGGAATGCCTTGTTTAAGCGCCCATCCCTCGTCAATAAAGCTTCCTTCAGCTCCAGAGTCGATAAGGGCCATGCAAGAGGCTGAGGAACCGGACCAGCGAAGGGTGGCAGGAAAGGTAGTGCGAGTCTTGACATTCGGCGATGGGGAAAGAGCAGCTGCGCTCGCCAGTACTCCCCTGTCTACTGACGAGCTCTGGCTTTTACCGGGCATGACGAAACAAAGTGGCTGGCAGAGCCACAATAGAGGCATAGTCGATTCTGTATCCGCCGTTGGCGTTCAGCAGCTGTTATGCGGATGCCTCCTAACTGCATGGGCTCGGATTCCAGATCACCCCGAAGAGGAGAGGAAACAGTGGGCGGGGTGACTTGTTGCTCGGTCATCATGCCCCGAGTGCGGCGACGCAGTTCAAAGCGTTTATCAAGGCGAATGGCCAACTCAACCAGTTGGTCAAAATGGATGGGGCATTCACGAGCATAAATCTCATCCTTGAGGTCCGTGTTCAACCCCTCCAGGAAGCGGGCGACCAGGGCAGGTTCATTCCAGCCGCAGGTAGCCTGAGCATAAGTGGTAGGCTGCAGAGAAAACACAACGGTAGCTGGAAGTAGCAGAGAAAATCAGACAGAAGAGAAAACAGGTGAGAAGGAGATCAGCGCGGGCGCTGATTGCGATGAGGATCAGCTGAGAAAAGAAGTGAGTGTGTGTGTGCGCAAGTGTGATCAGCGCGAGCGCTGATTGCGATGAGGATCAGCTGAGAGATGAAGTGAGTGTGAGTGTGCATGAATGTGTGGGTGATAGAGGAAAAGAGAGAAAGAGAGAAACTTGGTTCATGACACCTTCTCCACCGATTGCTCAGTTTGGCTAGGGGCTAGCTCTTGGAAGAGTCCTGGTTGTTCCAAACTTATTATATTAAGGATTATGGAGGTTAAATCCATAAGCCTGGGTTCTCCCAAGGTTTTTTGTTTTCTCCATTGGGTCACCTGATGGAGTTTTTGGACACCATTAGGTCACTTGATGGAGTTTTTCGGTTCCTTGCCACTGTTGCCTTGCTCAGTTGGGGATATTCAAATTAATTAACCAATCATTAATACCATTGATCAGCTCTACCAAACGTGGATGTTTTTCCACTAAGAAACGAACATTGTTATGTTGTTTTGATTGATACTGTGAAGCTGCTTTGATACAATCTATATTGTGAAAAGCGCTATATAAATATACTTGACTTGACTTGACTTAAATGCTTCTGTGAACCTGCAATAAAAATAAAAAAATCTTTTTTTTTGTCTTCCCCATATGTTTGTCTTGATACAATCCTGTCTCTGAGCTCTACAGTCTCAATCGATGTTGTGGGGCAGATTACACGTGCAACGACCAATTGAAAATTGCAGCTGGGAGAAATATTTTTCTTTCCCAATCAGAGGAAGTTTACCATGACATATTCTAGCTAATCAGAGGACTCTGTAGCCTTGCAAGTGGATAGTAATGAGCAATATACAAACAGCGTTGAGTGGAGAAGGAGACTCGGAGTGGTGTATTAGCATGTGTATTACAGAGCGCACAGAGATATGAGAGAGAGAGAGAGAGAGAGAGAGAGAGAGAGAGAGAGAGAGAGAGAGAGAGAGAGAATAACTTCATAAATAGCATTATTATTATTATATTGTATTATTATATATTGTTTGAGCACTTTTATGATGGCAAGCAGTAAAAAATTACGGCAGAACCAGCTCTGGAACAATTACTTGAAAGTGACGAGGAGAAATCCGACCGGAGAAGAACTATTTTTCACAGATGAAAAACGCCTGGGGCTGTTTGTAAAAAAGTGAATTATTTCATTGTTCTTTACACATTTAATTGAACAATTACAAATGTCTGTCAAGCAAACAGTTTGAAAAATATATGTTTTGTTCAAAAACTGTTATCTATTGTTGTGTGAGTTGTGATTTTCAGTAATAAATGACAAAAATCTAATTTTCTTTTTTGAAATTCTCTAGTTTATTGTAAATTTATCCCCTCATACTTCCTTTATAAACACATTACATGCATGCTTATGTTAGCTTAGGGTCTTCTGAATCCATAGATACCAAACACATGGTGTTCCATCTCCATTACATATGGTTTATAAGACCAAATGTAAAAATAGAGCAAACGGACCAAAAAGGGCTTAGTCCCCAGAGGGCTAAACATCCGAATATGTAATAATGACTGGCGAAAATATATTTTTTTAATTCAAATCTCTCTAATGACCACACTACATAATCAAGAAAAAAAAAAAAAAAAAAAATCACATTGCTTACTATACATGTGATTTCATTTAATTCAATCCCTCCTTAGAATCCTCTTTGCTGCCTTATTTCCATCTCTAGTTTCGGGAGGATTTTCACATTTCAGCAGGGGTTGAGGGTCATTTCTTTAGTCTGTCCACACAAGGGACTCTTCTTTTTCTGTAGAAAGTTGTCTCGTATTATTTCAGTCCCTTTTTCATGCATAAACAAGAAGGAGCTTAGAAGTCTGTTTTATCACTGTCTCAATGGGAATCGTAAATTATCAAATTGCATACATTTGCCCCTAATTGGATTTTCTTGCACTCACTATGCTTTTGATCTTGCGATTGCTCTCTCGTAGCTCCTTTGCTTTGGATGGGCCAAGTATTCATCATGGTGCAGCATGCAATATGATAGCAAGGCCTCATGTGTCTGGACTGGATACAAAACCAGTGCTACTATCAAGCTCATTAATATTGCATCATAATGATGCACTTTTAAAGTGCATTTATGAATATGCGAATAATCTATTACACAATAGAAGAGCTTCAGAGGGCACTTTGAAGTAGGGCTTCATCAAATTGTGATCATTGATCAACTGTACAGTCAACAATAATGTGACTGTACAGTCAGCGCTGCTAACTATACAGTCACATTGATCTTTACACTGCTCTGAGTCATAGACAAACCATGAGTGTGAGTGTGAGTTAAACAGAGGTTAAAAATGTCTTGTATAAAAAAGGGGTAAAAACTGTTTTATGTTGATGGTGGTTGGAAATGTAAACCCAGGCTCATTTATAAAAAATGTGACGACCTATTTGGTTCCTATACTTTATTTTGACACCTGCGCGTCGCACCGATCTAGTATCTCTCACGGAGGAGCGGAAGTAAAAGGAGGAGCAACGACAGTGGAGATCGAGAGAGGAACAGGCCTGGACTTATGTTGTGTTTTGTTTTATTATATGTGACAGGAGTCGTCCGTGAGTGGCTGCTGTCTTTTACTTTCATTTCGTATTTGTTCTATATTTGGTATTAAAATGTGTGTTAACATTCGCAGGTTCCAGCCTCCTTCTTCCCACAACATCTAGCCTCATTTCACTGGTAAAGAAACCTGGGAGGAAGGAGGAACACACTGTCGGAGAGTGCTTGCTGCTGAGGGAGATCGCGGTGCTGAGGACGTCGGGCGATGACCGCCGATGGCTGCCCGAGGCGATGGTGCTGGACCGATGGAAGACCAGGTGGGACGGAGAGCTCGTTGCCGTGCTCCTGGGTCGAGGAGGGGTGGCTGCCGTCCGAGAGGGAGCGGAGGAGTCGATTGTATCTGTTTGCGTCTCAGCACAGAACGCACTGTCCACTTTGGTTTTTCCCTCACACATCCAGCCCCCCCTGACGCTATGGTGCAGACGTGGCCGAGGCTATGTCTGTAACTATTTCCCCCTGTTGCATCAGCTTCCAGGAGTTCTGGAAAGAGTCCACCGGGATGGAATAAGTCTAATGCTAGTAACACCACGCTGGCCGAGCCGGATTTGGTACGCGGACCTTATATATCTCCTCAAAGGCACAATCCTTCACCCCTGCCCAGAGATTTGGAACCTGTGGGTTTGGCCTCTGAGGGGGCCCAACTCATACATGCTGGTCTCTCAACTGAGGTTGTAGAGACCATCTTATACTCCAGAGCTCCAGCTACAAGGAAACTTTACGCCCTGAAGTGGAAAGCTTTCACTTCTTCGTGTCATCAGCGTCAGTGTGATCGGGTAACTGCCGAGTTGGTAAAGTGCTTTAATTCTTACGAGATCACTTTTCATCAGGGTTATCTTCATCCACCCTAAAAGTTTACGTGGCGGCCATAGCGGCTTACCACGTCCCTGTGGGTAACGCATCATTGGGTATCCATTTCCTTCGTGGTACTCTGAGGCTGAAGCCTGCAACTCAAACACGGGTTCAGGCTTGGGATCTGGCTATAGTCCTAGAGGACCTATCTGCGGCTCCCTTTGAGCCCTTTGAATCGGTTTCAGAAAAGTTTCTGACCTTCAAGACCATTTTCCTTCTAGCTATTTCGTCCCTTAAGAGAGTCGGAGACCTTCAGGCCCTTTCGGTTTCTCCCACCTGCCTTCAGTTTGCACCAGCGATGGTCAAGGCATTTCTACATCCTTAAAAGGGCTATCTCCCTAAAGTGCTGACCAATATACCGAGGCCTATTGTGTTGCAAGCTTTCTGTCCTCCTCCTTTTTATGACTCCAGCCTTAATTTCAGGAGTATCCCTACAGGAGGTGTGTGATGCGGAGGGCTCGTCTTCCCCGGTCAGACCGGATTTGCTTTTATCATTTCCTGGTCGTGACGTCACCTGCCCGTGACGCTCACTCTCGCCAGGGACCATCAAAATAAAGTGTTACCTGATATTTCACTGACACTAAAAGTGCATTCAATTTCCGCTGAAACAGACAGGTGTTTTTTAACAATCTGAAAAGCAAGTATCAAGCGCAAGTAACTTTGTGGGCGGGAATCATCTACAGTCTATGCACATTGTTCACACTCTGTATTATGACCAAGCACGCGCGCTTAAAATAGCATCTGAATGTACGCTCAATGCGCCACTGACTTTAGACTAGGTTTTTTTCTGGTCAGTGGCGCAATTGTTTTCTGCAACTGCAAAATAGCACCAGGGATTGTTTGCACCGGAACACGCCTCATTTTTTGCGCTGAACCGCCCAGGGAGCGCAAGTTCATTCTCTAGTTTACCGGCGTGCGTCTGTGGAGGGAAAAGTCCGCTTTGCGCGGGTGCAAAATAGGAATGATACATTGATACAGTGTACAAAGTCATTTGCGCCGGGTGCAAGATAGGGCCCTTTGTGAATTTGGCAACCTTGATTTTCATATGTAGCCTATTGTTGAAGTTCTTAAAAGAAATGTCTGAGTGAAGAAATGAGTGGTGCTAAAAGGATAATGCTAAAAGGATAATCACATTTGAAAATAACGTACCACTAAGCTAAATTGATAGTGAGCAAACATGATATTAAAATGCATTTGAAACCATGAAACCATGCCATTTTATCTTGTCTTTGAGCTCTTGAGCTCTTTTATTGTGACTTATTATTATTATTAATGGGATTCGCTTGTACCCGAGCGCTCCGCATCATAAGTGCAGTGCTTTATCAGGTGAGGCATGTTTACTACATCAGAAAAGCCATTTATATGGAGCTGGTGCTTATGTGATGCAAAATTAAAATGGTTCATAAGAGTAATATGCCATTTGAGGTCATAATAGTATTGTGCAAGGAACTGCACGTCAATAAGTAAGTCAATTCAGTAATTATAATTTGTGTGAAAAAGAAAAAAAGTTGTTGGTGTTTTAATGCCTATAGTGTTCATTTCTGCTTGACATGTTTTGTACGTACAGGTATGTTTTTGGAGTTTTGCAAAAATGTATGTATAGAGGGATGTTTTTCCTCTGAGTTGGCACATCTTCATTCATGGATAGTTTATGTACTGTACCAACTACATTTCTTTTTTAAAGTGCCAAATACGATAAAACATATGTTAAGAATACACACGGTGCAATGTGCTCCATTTAACCTTCAGTTTTCAGAGTGAGAAATGAAACAAAATATCTTTTCACTCATATTTTTTTCTGTAATCTAGAAACATATTTTTTTCTGTAATCTAGAAACAGAAGACTCTGGATCAAAACAACACAACCCTAGTCATTCTTCCAAAAAGACATCAGGCATTAACCAATATGCTAATTATAAAGATATTTCCATAAATAAATAAAGATTGCTTATGGCTGTTAGCATTTATTGACTCCATAGCCACTGGAGTATTAAAACAATCTTAACAATTCATCCTGTAAATAGACTGCTGAATATATAATAATTGGATATTTCCTCTTGGAATTGATACACCTGTGGTTCAGCTGAAATGTATCAAACACAGCTGAACACATAAATAATTCCAGTGACGTGGATATGACACCTCTTATGTTTGATCTTGAGATGTGAGTCACATGTTGATGCCACTGTGATTAGTCCGTACACATATTTTGCTCACCATTCTCTTTATGGCCGTTTTGTTTTCTGTGCCATGAATTACGGTGAAATGTTAATCTTTAAGGCTAAGTGGGATTATTGTTTTTAAGGTGACCAACAGGGTTAATGCATAAAACAGCAGGATAGCCAAACACTGTTTGAACCGTTTACAAAGATAAACAATAAAGAAAATATACAGTTTGTGCAGAGAGAGCTGTTTCAACCTTTACTTGAGATTATTTGTCAGATTTCCTGCATTAAGGTATTTTGCACTTGTTGGGTACTTGCTGGGATGTAATGGAAGCACTAAGTATGACACTTAACATGAAGAGCATTTAACTTCCTGTGAGCGCTGCTGCTTTGTGCAAACATTTAAAGTGATTCAATTATATGCACTAAACACTTTAATGGGGTTATATCCAGGGGTGCACATAACTTTTTCAGTGAGTTTACTCAGGTGAGTACCAGGAGATGGTGTTTGGTACTCACCCCATATCTACCGTGGTCTTAATAAGTGCAGTCTTCCTCACTGTCCTCCTCCGCTTCAGCTTCCTGCAATGGTAGAGGATGAAGATGCTGCAGATGCACCTCCCTGTCCTTGGTTAAGCCTCAGATTAACTGTCTCCATCCACAGGTCAACAGCTTGCTTTGGGTCAAATGTCTATCTGGTCTGCTTTGACAGGTGAATGTGCATCAGGGCTGAGAGATGAGCATGTGACAGACGAGATCTGTACTTGGTTTTTATTATATTGAGATGTGAGAATCCCCTCAAAAGCTGCACTGCTTAAGGGCAGTGCAAGAGACCGCTTAACCACCTTGGTGATGTTGGAGTAAGCATATGGGTTACTTGTGTTTACGATTTGGACCAAGTCATACACAGAAGACGCTCCCAGGCGTTTTCCTGCCTGCTTCAAGCGCATCCATTCTGTCACAGTGGTGTATTTGTCTAGTTGCAAGGTGGCCTCATATTTCTTGAGAATGCTGCAAACTGTTGTGTTTCCAAAAGTGTGGAGGTCTTGCATTTCCTGAGGTCATGTTGAAGGATCAAATACTAAGAAATGATCACATGACTTGAGTAGGTCATTTTTCATGACTTTTTTTCGATCCAGTGCCAATTTGGATAGCTCAGTTTCGATACCGGTTCCTAACGATACTTTTTTCGATACCATATGTTTTAAAATCCATTTCAACATCAACAAAAATGCATTAAACACAAAACTTTTATTTTTCACCTTAATTAAAACAAAGTCTGGTAACATTATAAATAAAACTGGTTGTGCTTATTGGATAGGGGTGCGCCAGCAGACACTCAGGATTGGTATCGGTAACACTTTACAATACGGGTGCACTAACATGCATTAATTCATGCTTAACTAATGCACAGATAATCATTAATGTATAACTCATGAAGAACTAAACCATTAATGATTACTGCATCAGCAACTAATAAAGATTCTATATGGTTAATATATTAAGTAATATATGAATTGTTATTAATTAAATGTGTCATAATGTATTAATTCCTTAATAACATATTTTATTAACTAAAAGTGTAAATTAATGCGTTAATTACCACAATTGGACAAAGCAATGTACTTCAACTTCGAATTGTCTGCTTTAATTAATCATTAGGTAATGATTTATAAATCATTATGTTATGACTTTACTTGTTGAGGCACATGACTATTAACTAATTGTTAAGTGTTACATATTACTTAATGGTTAGTTAATAGTCATGTGCCTCAACAAGTAAATTCAAAACATAATTATACTTTTGCAAATCATTAGCGAATGATTAATTAAAGCAGACAATTCGAAGTTGAAGTACATGACTTCTGTTACGTGCTGGCAGGAATGAAGCAGAGAGAGAATCCAAATGCAGCTTATTTAATAAAATAACAGGTGAAACAAAGGAACACGGAACTTAGGACAGGAACACTGAAGCAACAACATAACAACATCAAGAACTCACAAGGACTGAACTAAAACACAGGGCTTAAATACAGAGGACTGGGTGAGTGAAACAAGACACAGCTGGGCAAATTAACTAAGAACACAGGTGGAAAACATGAACACAAACGAGGAGCGGGAAAACTAGACAGGACTAAACCAAATACACAATAATGGGGGGAACACAAGACAGACAGGAACAAGACATGAACCCACACCGTGACATAGCCCTCCCCCTATGGGCGGCTCCCGACGCCCATAAAAAAATAAATAAAAAAAAGTTCAGGTGGGTGGTGAAGTGGAGGCGGTCTTGGGGGAGGGATGGAGGGCCAGTCTGCAAGGGCTGTGCAGACGTGACGTGAAGCTCTGGCTGGACGTGGCTGACGTGAAGCTCTGGCTGGACGTGGCTGACGTGAAGCTCTGGCTGGACGTGGCTGATGTGAAGCTCTGGCTGGACGTGGCTGACGTGAAGCTCTGGCTGGACGTGGCTGACGTGAAGCTCTGGCTGGATGTGGCTGATGTGAAGCTCTGGCTGGACGTGGCTGACGTGAAGCTTCCCCTGTCTGGGACATGTAGACTGCCTTTGTATGGAGTTTGTTTTCCTTCATGGAACTTTCTTTCACATAGTGAACTGTAACGGTCAAATAGTGGTCTTGAGCCACACTGGTCCACGCATCAGCAGTCACCGCCACATCAGCCACAACTTGCAACTTTCTCTTCAGATTTCCTTTTTCTACTGCATAACATGTAGGAATAAGTGTATTTGACAGCAGGTCTCTGCTGGGGGACTGATACTGGGGGTTTAAGGTGCTTATCATCTCCCTATAATTGACATTAGAGCACAAATCATTAACAATATAATGGTTTAATTTTTTTTACTTACAATAACAGTAAAATATGTCATCCAGGCTAAAAGAATAGCCTCTTTTAGCCTGGATGACATATTTTATTGTTATTGTCATTAAAAAAAACATACAGCTAACATACATATAATGGTAGTCAACGTTATGGGGATGCATTCGGTTTAAGTTGTAAAATTACACTTATCTGTCAAGTATTTCTAAAATGTGTAACCTTAACGTTACGTTGGAAAAACGAAGATGTTGCCTGGTCAAAGAATAACGTTATTTCCTAGGTAATGTTAAGCTACATCGCAACGCAGAGTTGCATCCACACATTCAAACCACTCGCATTAGCATAACAATTACTTTAACTTCTGTTCGCTAAAAAAGGTTATCTTTCTTACCTGCTACAATCCCAGATGATGTTGAAGGGGGGGGATTGGCTGTGAGGAGGTGAAAGGCTCCTCTGGTTCCATCTTTTTACAGTCGAATACCGTGCAATATTGATCCCGTGCATGGTCAAGTGCTTCATTAAATTGGTGGTTTTATACTATATTATACAATACTCTTATCGCATATGTTGCACTTTGCTGACTCGGCATCCACTTTTATAAAGTGTAGCCACACTTTAGACCTCTTTGGCATTGTAAAACAATGCAGTAGAACACATGAGAAAAAACAACTACACTTGTGTTGTGTGACTGTGAGTATCTTCAGAAATCCTCCCCGTCACGTGGTGGTGGACAGCCAATCGCCGGCGAGTGCGTCGACTTTAGGTCCTTACATGCAAGTATGCTACAGGCTCACACAGACACAGCCGCTTGGCTTTTGGAACCGAAATTTGGCACCGAAAGATAAATCTTTTTTCGATACTCTGTATCGAATATAGTATCTGAGTTTTTGTTCGATACCATAAAAGTATCGACGTTCAGTGCCAACCCCTAGACTTGAGGGAGTCATATCTGATTTCCATCTCTTCAATTAACCCCCTGAGTAAGTTTGTCTTGTCTCTGTCAGCATGGCCACCATGAGTTCATCTTTACATTCTCCAATGGTCAGGTTTTCCTTCTGAAACCTAATGGATGTGGTCGTCAAAATGTTGCCAATGTCAAAGCATGTTTGACAGAAAGCACTGAAATGCTCTGTGCAGATATGCTGCAAGTCACTGTTATTACTCATAGCCAGTTGCATTTTAATGGCTGGCAATTGATATTTTTAAGTGTTTCATGACTACATGCAGACCATCTGATATAATGAAACTTACCCAGTTTCACAAAGGAGATCCCATTTTCTTCACACAGGTTCTTCAGTGAAGCAGTTTTTTTTTTTTGCTTCACCTTTTTGTAAATAAAACTGCAGCAGTTTGACCACAGAGCGATTAAATGTCTCACAGTAAGGAACAAGGAGTAAGGATCAGATGATTTTTGCACAATTCTCCAGTGTGTGTGTGGTGCACAGAATGTGGACAAGGGAGTCAAGAGAGTCCAACCGCAGCAAGTCGCCAGAGTTTTGGCACAACGCCGTTGTACATACCAACGTTGACAGAAGCCCTGTCTGTGCACACAGCGACCAACTTTGTTGTCTAGTCATCCAAGCCTGTATCCTGGAAACCTCCGACATTTACTCCTAGCCGCTTCAGTAAAGGACCATCCTCAGAATAGGAAGACATGCGACGTGCGTGTTTAGCTTTATGGAAGGCGAGGATAAAAATATTACACAGAGATTGCCGCTGTTCTTCATTCAGCTTGTCTCGTCACCTGGCAAGTGGGCGATTGGACATTTCTTCTCGGCTAGCATATTTATTAGCAATGGCTTGCGCCACATTTGTGTGCTCCTTGCTCTTTTCATGTTTGTCAAAGAAAGGATGGTTGAAATTATTTGAGCCTTTATAAAACGCACCTGTTTTGTCTGCTAGATGTGGATTTGAGTGGCAAATCTTGAACCACATTTCAGTGCACTCATCGTTAGCTTCAAGCCACTGCACATCTTGGAGCCACTTTTCCGAAAAAAAAAGTATTTTCTTCGGCTCTGGCTCCAGTTGGCGTTTCTTTGTAGGTGGCGAAACGCCAAAGAAGCTGCTTAGTGTCTGTTGCTTTTTGGACATCTCTGACAGTAGTTGACAAGCAACATGTCATGTGTAAGGTTAGATGAGAAGATCGGTTAAGTATGCAAAGTCGTGTAGTAACACAAGTAGCATTACGCATTCCTGATTTTGGTCGTCGATGCGTACCTGCATACCAGATATTTGTACCCCTGGTTATATCATAGAAATATACTTTTCTCTGATCTTATGAGAAAAAAAGTTTTTTGGTGTACTTTGTAAACTTGATCTGAACAGATCTGAAACCTTCTCCACAGTCCAAGAAGACCATCTGCTGAAAGTAAGCTGAAAAAACGACTCGTTCCAAACGCCTTGAATATCTGAAGTCGAGAAACCCCAAACATCAACACATGAAATCCCACATTTACTGGCTTACAGGGTGGTGAGATGTTTAGTCCTTCCAGTCACTTGCTAACCAAGGCCTCATATGACAATTGTAATCCCAAAGCAATTGCAAAATGACAACAAGCATTTGACTAATAATCAAGTTGAACAACCAAAAAAAAAACAAAAAAAAAACAAGTTAGGGCTAGGCGAGCAATGGTGGCAGCTGGTTTGGGATGTAAAGATTGGTGATGGATTTGATTTAGCAAGAGGGCTGAGCCTTTGGCGGCAGTGTAAGTCAAGCCCAACGTCTTGAATTAAATGCTAGCGCATGCCAGGGAAGAAACCTGAGCAAAGGTATAATATGAGAATTTCCGGAGTTAAGCAGCAGCATTTCAGAAACGCTTGAGGGGATGACAGATGCTAGTTGGTCAACTAGGGAGTTGCAGTAGACGTGAAATGACTCAGGCCTGGATTAGGATCTGACAGTTGTTGAGGAAGGGACTTATTTTCCTTTTTGTTGTGGAACATGAAGCAGCAGGATTCAGAGATTACCTTAATGTTGTCCACATAGGAGAACAGGTCATCTATGATGACACCAAGTGTTTTAACTCATTTCTGGCTATCTATAAATGTGTAATTTTGGCCGCAAGTGCTGCAAGTTAGGCAGCAGTCTAGCCAATCTGTTTCACTCAGATCCCCACTGTGTGTTTTATCAGGAATCAATCAAACAAACATTTTACAACTTTAGAACAAAAACAGTGCCACACTGAATACTGAATTATTCAAAACATTGCAGGGGCTGAAAGCAGGGGCTGTGTTGAGTTGTTGTCTGGGGGCGTAAAGTATGTTATTTTCTTTTCTATTTTATTTCATTTATTTATTTAGTTTTTTGCAGCTGAATATTTACTTGGCCTTGAGAATAAGAGTTTTAACTAACTTCCCTTGTGAAAAATAAGTGCACAGAAATGACATTTAAATATATTTCAGTTTACCATAATGCTTGTCAGTACATTCAGCAGTTCACTTTAACCAGATTTCGAAGACAATATAAGTTATGAAATCACATATAAAGCTGTACTTGTGTCCTACCTAAGTGGGCCAAAAGCACTCTAAGGTTCAGCTAACTGCATTTAATATAAGTTTAAACTAATACATTTTCATTTAATTGCAATTAACATGCAATTGAGTGTCTGAAAACATTATATTTAGTTTTCACACATTCATTTAGTATGTAAGTATAATATTAATTATCTATTATTTATTCATTTAAAGTATGTTATTTCCTTATGATTATTCTAAATGGATCTAAATCCATTTATTTTATAGGGCTGTTAATTATTATCAGACATCTACCATTGATTTGATATGCATGAATGATTTTACAGGTACAGTTGATTAAACTTAAAAAGATATGGTAGTTTAAAACCTTTTAAAAAAAAATGTGTGTTGTATTCCCACATGCTTCTTCTCTAATCCTCCTTGTATTTCAGTGAGCAACATTGAGTCTTCTTATGTTGTTCTGCATAATTTAACAAGTTGTCATCCTTCTAGAAGGTTCTGAGGATTAATTTTTAAGTAACTGCTGGCAGGTAGTAATTAATCTACAGCTGTCACAACAACATCAAAGATACACAGCTAGAGAGAGATAAACAGAGAAACACGGTGAAGAGAAAGAGAGAGGTAGATAGTTTGTATTAGTTTTACTAGAAAGACTCAAATTGAATATAAATGTACCCTCTTATTTCTTTCATGACAACTATTGGAGATATTGGTAATAGAGATTGGCATGGTAATGGATATGGCAATGCTAATGTATTTGGTCTTGGTGGAATAAATCTGCTACGCTGCTGCTGCAGAGCAAGTACCGAGACTTGCTACTGCCAATACATTCACAGACACTGTGAGTGTGTACTATATGCTGCCTCTGCTGCTGCACATGTAACATACATGATTTAACCCCTGTAGCACATCTATACAGGTGGAGCTGGGGAAGGTGGAGGGTTTCTGAAAGAGCGCTGCTGACTGCTAAGAGCAATATTGAGTCGCAGCTCATTGGCCGCTAAATGCAACAGCAACCAAGTAGATGACGATGTGATCACTACCAAGTTAGTTAAGGACCAAATTAGCCTGCACCATCTACAGTTTCATGCCAGAACCTAGGTATTTAGTGTTATTTATAATAATATGAATGGTTCTTTTTATTTTAATGTTTCAGTTTTTATTTATTTATTTCTACTTCATTTTAGGGCTTTAACTTAAACTAAACAACACTTTTAAGAATTTAACTAAAAATGTTTTATATTATATATATATATATATATATGTATTTATTTTTGTTTTTTTAGTTAACGATAATAAACCTGGGTAGAACTGCCACATCAGCTTCTGTTTTTCTAGCATGTATATAGCATTTTGATGTTTAGAGCCTAATAGTGAATCATTGATTGTATATTGCAAAGTAGTTCAACTACACAGCAAATTTCAAAGTGTTAAATTAACACGCAGAGTGTGAAAATTAACACTTTTTCGGGGTTTATATAGGTCCACACTAAATAGAGTTAAACTTACACTTTAAATAGTGTTATTTTTTTTACACTTGCTTAGTGTAAAAACAACACTGTTAGTGTTCACCGTTAACACCATTAGTGTTCCCCCCATTTACACTAAGTTAGTGTTGAAACGACACTAGGTGTGTCAATATCTTAACACCAAGAGATTTATTTCAGCACTAATATAGTTTTCATACAAATACTGATTAAGGTAATTGTGAAAAAAATGCATGTGTGCATTCAGTTAAATCAGTCAAAACGCTGTATCAGTTTGAAATTTTATTTTCAACACAGATGCAACAATTACACCAACACAAAGGAAGATACAACATTCACCATCATCTGACCCATATAAACACTGCAGATCAAAAGGCCTGTAGAACTTCAAGCTGTTGGCTTTTACAAGTTCACTCAACTCACAGTATATCTGTACTTTAAATGCATGATTATGTTCTGAAAAATGTTCTGTGAAAAGTTTGTCGACAATAAAATACACAGATGTTGGTCTTACAAGCGAGTCTCCCAGAGTCTGTTGTAAACTGTGGTCTGCAGGAAGGTAAAGAAGTTGACCAGGGCTTCCTCGTAGGATAAGTTGAAGACATAGTGAACTTGAAAAGTTCAAAGGCACTTAAGGAGCTGGTTCCAGAGGTAGGGATACGGCGCTTGTCTACAGCGACGTAAAAGTGGTCAATCCTGCCCTGGATCCTTCCTGATCCCAGAAGAAATGGCTGGTGGCCCTCCCTCCCACTGAGGAGGCCTTCAATACTGGTGCAAGACTGAAAAAAAAAAATAGATTAAACATACAGGAAAAAAACGTCCCGGGTTACGTATGTAACCCTAGTTCCCTGAAGGAACGAGACGCTGCGTGAAAACGCTGCGGGAACGCTTCTAGCGTTGTGCGTCTTGAAGCATAGTATGGAATCAGCCAAAGGCGAGACGGAACGTCACGAGTGACGTCATCGACCAGGAAACTATAAAGCACACCCATGAACACAATGGCGACAGCTTCTGGAAAAGTCTGAAGCAAGTCGATCAAGGGAATGCTGGGAGTATGGCAACGACACGCAGCGTCTCGTTCCTTCAGGGAACTAGGGTTACATACGTAACCCGGGACGTTCCCTATCAGGAACATCGAGCTGCGTGAAAACGCTGCGGGAACGCTAATACCCACGTCGCCATAAGAGCAAGTGACCGACTGTGTGAATCAAGGATTAAATTCAGCCGAAAGCACCTGCGCCCCAGGAGTGGAGCTAAGGTCTAGGTCATAAAACCTGACGAAAGTATGCGGTGAGGACCAGCCTGCCGCATCACACACGTCATGAAGAGAAACTCCTGACAATAAGGCTTTGGAAGCCACCATACTCCTGGTAGAGTGAGCTCGGACAGTCAAAGGTGAAGGCTGACCAGCCGACTCATAAGCAAGTGAGATGGCCTCGACCACCCACTTGCTCATCCTCTGCTTAGACACTGGAGACCCCTTCTTAGGTGGTCCAAAACAAACAAACAACTGTTTTGATTTCCTCCACAGGGCAGCTCTGTGGACATAAGTATCTAGAGCCCGGAAGGGCAGAGCAGATTGAGTTTTTCCCTTTTTCTTGATCAGACGATGTAAAGCAGAAGGCCTGCAGAACTATAGGTCTGGCCACATAGGTAGGAACCTTAGGGACATAACCTGGCCTGGGGTGGAGAAAGGCCTTCACCATCCCAGGCGAAAATTCCAAACACGAAGGAGCAACCGAGAGAGCCTGAATATCTCCGATTCTCTTAAGAGAAGAAATAGCAAGGAGAAAAATAGTCCTTAAAGTAACAAACTTTTCAGAAACTTCTTCAATAGGCTCAAAAGGAGCTAGGGAAAGACCTTCTAGAACGATGACCAAGTCCCATGCTGGCACCCTCGTGCGGACTACAGGCCTCAGCCTCAAAGTACCACGAAGGAAGCGAGTTATAAACGGGTGTCTCCCCACAGAGACTCCACTGAAAGGGACATGGTAAGCAGCAAGTGCCGCCACATACACCTTTAGTGTGGAGGGGGATAACCCTGAGGAGAAATGCTCCTGCGGGAACTCCAGCACTGCACCCACTGGGCAGTTAACTGGGTCCAACAGGTGTTCTCCACACCAAGAAGTGAAGAGCCTCCACTTCAAGGCGTATAACTTCCTTGTGGAAGGAGCTCTGGAGTGAAGGATGGTCTCAACAACCTCGGTTGAGAGACCAGCACCTACGAGCTGGGCCCCCTCAGAGGCCAAGCCCATAGCTTCCACAACTCTGGGCGGGGGTGATAAATCAACCCGCTCGCCTGAGAGAGAAGGTCCCTCCTGATCGGAATCTCCAGAGGAGAACCGTCGAGGAGAGATATAAGGTCCGCAAACCAAACTCGGGCCGGCCAGTACGGGGCTACCAATAGTAGACTGACCCCGTCCTGGCGAACCCTCTCCAGAACTCCTGGGAGCAGAGCAATCGGGGGAAAGGCGTACAGGTGTGACCTCGGCCACACCTGTACCATAGCATCCAACCCCAGAGGGACTGGATAACTGAGAGAGAACCACAGTGGACAGTGTGATGTCTCCCTGGATGCAAATAGGTCCACCTCGGCGTGACCGTACTGCATCCACAGGAGCTCCACCACCTCGGGGTGGAGTCTCCATTCCCCGGGCCTCGGCCCCTGCCTCGACAGGATGTCCGCTCCCTGATTTAGATACCCCGGAAGATAAATCGCCCTCAATGAAAGGAACTTCCCCTGGGTCCATAGAAGGATCTGGCGAGCCAGATTGTATAACGGGCGAGAGCGCAGACCCCCCTGATGGTTTATGTAAGAGACCACCGATGTATTGTCGGACCGGACAAGAACATGATGACCTCTCAGGTCTGGTAGGAAGTGTTTCAGAGCCTGAAACACAGCCAACATCTCTAGACAATTTATATGCCATAATCGATGATGGTCCTGCCACAGACCCTGGGCTGGGCGACCACTCATGATCGCCCCCCAGCCTGTGAGGGAAGCATCTGTCGTTAGCGTTACACGACGACAAAGAGCTCCCAGCACAGGTCCCTGGGACAGAAAACAAGGATCCCTCCACATGACCAGAGCACGTAGGCAGCGCCACGTAACTTTGATCGTGCGGAGGGGGTTTCCCCTCAGGGAGAACCCCTTGGTTCTGAGCCACCACTGTAATGGTCTCATGTACAACAGGCCGCAGGGAATAACATTGGACACTGCTGCCATCAGACCCAGCAGTCTCTGGAACTGCTTCACAGTGAGCAACTGGCCTAGCTTTACTCGTTTTACGGCTGAGAGAATTGAAGTGATGCGGGCCGGCGACAGGCACGCCCGCATTGCTACTGAATCCCAAAATGCCCCCAGAAAAGATGTCTTCTGTGATGGAGATAGAACACTCTTCTTGGCATTCAGCCTCAACCCCAGTTTCTTTATGTGCGCGAGGACGACATCTCGATGCCGAACCGCTTGTTGTTGCGATTGAGCTAGAATCACCCAATCGTCTATGTAGTTCAATATACGAATGCCCTGGAGTCGCAGTGGAACTATATAGCGCTGCATCCATGCATTTCGTGAACGTGCGGGGAGATAGAGCTAGACCGAATGGAAGAACACGATATTGGTACGCTTCGCCCCCGAAAGCGAACCTCAGGAACTTCCTGTGTTGCGGAAGGATGGAAATGTGGAAGTATGCGTCCTTCAGATCTATCGTGACAAACCAGTCCTCGGACCTGATTTGTGACACGATTTGCTTTAGCGTGAGCATCTTGAACTTGAGCTTGGCTACAGCACGGTTTAATAGGCGCAGATCTAAAATTGGACGCAACCCCCCATCCTTCTTTGGAACGATGAAATATCGGCTGTAATAACCTGACTCCTTGCTGGGAGGAGGAACCCGTTCTATAGCCTCCTTTTGAAGGAGTGTTTTCACCTCCTGTTCCAATACCAGAGCCTGCTCGGGGCCCACCACGGTGGGCAGGACCCCGTTGAATCGAGGAGGAGGAGATCTGAACTGAATGGCATAACCCCTCTCTATCGACTGCAGAACCCACTGAGATACTTTTGGAAGACTTTTCCACTCTGCCAGAAAATCTACTAAGGGTACCAGCCTCTCGAGGCTGGCCTCTGGAATATTTTGAGCAGCAGACACAGAGCCCTGTAACAGCGCACCGGCAGGGAACAACTGGTCTAACTGCCCTAAGCCCCTCCTCAGAGGGGGCGAGCGTCCCTCGGGAAAACACTCGCTGGGCCCGTCTACGCCCCGTCTTAAAGGCGGGGTTGGCAGAAGGGACCCCTGAGGGCACCGTGAGAGGACGGGCACCGTCTGATGCGGTGAACACCTTTCTCTCACGGTAGGGACCACCCTCAGCATCCTGACGCCAGCGGCGTCAGGACTTCTTAGACGAAGCCTTCTTGGCCATAATGACTGTCCTCAGATCAGTCTTATGGCCAGAAGACCTCGGTTGAGAGTGTCACGCCTGGTCCCACTGCAGGGGGAGCACAAGACGCGACACTCTGTAGAGGGAGCGAGCGTCCCTCGGGAAGCGCTCGCTGGGCCCGTCTACGCCCCGACGCGAAGGCGGGGTTGGCAGAAGGGACCCCTGAGGGCACCGTGAGAGAATGGGCACCGTCAGATGCAGTGAACACCTTTCTCTCACGGTGGGGACCACCCTCAGCATCCTGACACCGGTGGTGTCAGAACTACTTTTTTTTTTTTTTTTTTAGATGAAGCCACTTGGCTATAATGACTGTCCTCAGATCAGTTTAACCCCCGAAAACTTCATCTGAGAGTGTCGCGTCTGGTTCCACTATTTTGCAGGGGAGCACAAGACGCGACGCTCTGATTTTATTGCGCCCATGCGAGGAGCTTATCGACAGTCAGGACTGACCCGCCCATCAGTCCCTGTCTTTAAACGCCGGTGCCTTAAAAGACGAATTCGTTTCAGCGGAGAGATGGCAGTAGGCATCTCTCCAGCTTTTCTAGGCATCGCCTCATAACCGTAAATAAGCCTCAGCAGTATTAAAATATTTTTTGTAGAGATCTGATGGCTAAAAATACAGTATGAAATCGTTTTCTTCCAGGACTTCGACACCTCGGTGTGGAGATCCGGAAAAATGGTAGGCACCTTCGTGGAGGTTGCACTCGGGAAGGCAAACATAGTTTATACAATATATTTTTATATAAAAAACTCCTGCCAAACTGCTGACCACTCAATGTTTAATTTTTCTACAGCATGAGTTAGCACCTCCATAAGCTCCTCATTTATTTCTGTTCAGGGGAATGAGTCCTCATAATCCCCTTATTTTATAATAATTTATGTAATATTATTATTATTATATTTTTAATAGCAACAACATTCAGCTCCTCAGAACTGGATAGTTGCAATATTAATGCCACAGCCTGGGCAGAAGAAACCGCAGAGCGTGCTTCCAACCCTAAACTGAGGCACTGAATCTAACAGTTAAAGGCTGAGATAGGGCGAGGCCCGTCTCAAACCCCGCTGTCAGATTCACCCGCGATCCCCACGACACGCGCCGCCGCGCTGCCTCGACAGACGCGGGACCCGAGCCGCGGGGAGCGCGAGCCGAACCACTCTCCTCAAAGAGTGATCGGCGGGAGCAGAGCGTTCTTTGGAAAACGCTCGCAATGCTCACAATCAGCCCCCTCGAGAGCTGACCGGGCATGCTGTACTCCCAAACAAACAACACACAGATCGTGTAAATCCCCACCCGTGAAATAACGAGTACAGGGGGGAACACACACTTTCTGTAATGCTGCTCGCTTAGATATGTGAATACATATATATAGCCTTTTTTTTTTTTTTTTAAGTGAAAAACTCCTGCCTAGCAATCACTAAAGACAGACAAAAACACTGGGACAGATTCACACACAAATCGCTTGCTGAAGACAACAGAAGCTGTCGCCATTGTGTTCATGGGTGTGCTTTATAGTTTCCTGGTCGATGACGTCACTCGTGACGTTCCGTCTCGCCTTTGGCTGATTCCATACTATGCTTCAAGACGCACAACGCTAGAAGCGTTCCCGCAGCGTTTTCACGCAGCGTTTTCACGCAGCTCGATGTTCCTGATAGGGAACGAATTACATGTTAAATGATTAATGCATTAAACTTGGTGCTGGTAACATGTTCACATTCAAATTAACCAAAAAAAAAAAAACAACCTATATGACACTCCTTAACCCAATTTGTGCCTGACAAAACCAGTTGGTATCATGCTTTGTGTATTACAAATAAAGGATAACCATTAAAGGAATCCCCTGCCTCCCACCACCACCACCAGAAAACAAACAAACAAAAAACATTTGCTGATGCACCCTCAGCCAAACCAAGCTATGTGACTGACTTGATTCATTAGAACAAAGAGTTGTACATGAAAATCCGAGAGCTCAATAGAATGCAACTGAATGCATGCAATTAGAGATTCTAAAAGGTACAATTAGACAAGTCACATTATGCCAGCGATTTTCAATCCTAGTCCTCTGGGTCAACGGCTCTACACTTGTTCACATTGTCTCCCTTATTCAACAAACCTGTTTCAGATCTTCACCTCATTAGGTAAGAGCTCCATGAACTAAACTAAAGTCTTAGTTCACCCAAAAATGAAAATTCTGTCATTACACACACTCAGGTTTTTTCCAAGCCTGTATTAATTTGTTTGTATTGCTGAACACAAAGAATGATATTTTGAAGAAAGTTTGTAAACAGGCTGCTTTGGGGACAAACTTTCTTCAAAATATCTTCCTTTGTGCTCAGCAGTACAAAGAAATATATACAGGTTTGGAACAACCTGAGGGTGAAATTTTTGGGTGAACTATCTTTATGCTTGTCAGGTCAGAGAGACAAAATGTGCAGAGGATTCAGTCCCAAGGACCATGAATGTAAACCACTGCATTTTAGGGTTTATAACCCAAATCTTAATTGAAATGTACACAATGACTTTGAAACAGTATTGTAAGTTTTACCTTATGGAAATGCACAAGTCTGTCAACAGCCTCTGTTGGACTGATCTTAGTCTTCTTTCTCCCTGGAGGCGGCGGCAGGAGATGCAGCAGGACAGATGACATCTCACTGTCCCAATATGAATAAGTAGATGTTAAGGGATTGGTGGGCGATTTAAAAAAAATAAAAAAAATAATAATTAGTGCTCACAACAAGAAACCCGAGCAAATATGAAATTGACATCTTCACAAATCATACCAACCATTTTCAGATCCTTGTCCACCTGCTGCATTGAGAAGACATCGCATTTCTGCTATTGAAGTAAGAGACTTGGCTTCGTTGATGATCTTTTGCTTGAATGTCGTCTCCCACCTCTTAAGAAACTTGTTGGATGTTTCAGCATTGAACAGCAGAGCAAAGTCCTGATTTATCAAATGACAAAGCATATTACAAGATTGCTAAGAGGTTACTTGGGACTTTCATCCTTTACCACTAAAATGGATAGTGTGCACATGTTTTGATAGACTAAGAAATCATGAAAATCACCCTCATTCATATATATACAAATAAAAGTTTCATTAGTTAACATGGACTAAGAATGAACAATACTTCTACAGCATTTGTTAATGTTAATCAACATTTCCAAATACATAAAAATCAAAAGTTGTCTCTGTTACATGAATGCACTATGAACTAAAATTAACAATACAAGCAGTTCTACTTTTATTAACTAATCCTAATATTAGTTAGCACATTTATGTTTACAAATGAGACCTTATTGTAAAGTGTTAACATGCACAAGCCCTGTGGACTTGAGTGGGCTTATACAATATTGCTATATGACTTAAGTACATTTCTAAGAAGTAGCACAGGCTTCTTCACTTACCTTCATTGCGAAAATCTTGGAACGTACAATCGCTGAGCAATTTCACAAATTTCCTTACACCTTGATACTGAACTTTAACCAGCATGATGAAAGCTGTTGGTCAAGAAAAATGCAGATTATGAAGTTAATATGAAAGTTCCTACGAGCTGCAGTTGTAAGAAGCTCCATTTGTCACCCCACAAGTGAAGTTGCAGAAAATTTATTCGTATATCTACTATCATGGAATGCATACGATTGCAGATGAAGCTTGCACGTCGAACACGTCTCACATATGATGAGCAAACAGTTCATATGCACTGGCAGAAAGTTAGGCAAAACGCTTAGAGCTTGATTATCTGATAATGTATCTCCGTTGCCTTTTACCTTGTAGATAAGACTAAACGCTATAACATATACAATACCAGACCACCGAAGCGGCGCGTTCAAGGTTCACGTTAATAAAAAAAAATGTAAAAAAAAATAAATAAAAAAAAATTTGCGCGTTACTACTGCACACTTAAACAGAGATTATTTGTGGAACAAGTGCACAGTTACACTAAAATATTGGAGATAAAAATGCATTACAAATTTACAATGCCTTATTTTGGTAAAACAAATAACGTGAGCCCCAAGAAAGGGGAATGTGGATGCTATGTTATTTGCGGTAATTTAACAGTTAACGTTAAACAAATCACAGAAATTACGCTGTTATCAAACGTCTAACAAAACGTCCTCCTCGAGGTCGGATCGGTGGTCTGTCGTGTTATCTAAAAGAAAATTATGTTAGCACTCAGGCAATGTTGACAAATGTACTAATATTATTCTAAATGGTGATAAATGTAAACCAAACATGAAAATTGGTTAAAAAATCAAGTGGTTAAAACATATTATACCTGTTTGAACGCTCCTCTCCTCGTGGTCGTCCGCCATTAATCAAAAAGGAAATAATGTGCAAGAACCGGAAACTGGATCAACTCATCACCGGTGTCAATTATGTCAACTCGCTGTAATTACGCTGACTCCGACCACTGATTTAATCTGCAAGTGTTGATGCCATTCAATTTAACACCAGAATCAACACTTTTTAACTCTGATAATTTAACACCATAAAAACAACTCTAAACTACACTGGATATTTTGCTGTGTATAGTGTCACAGGTGTGATGCGTGTAGATGAAGAGGCAAAAGTCAAGGTTCCAATTCCAATATGTTTACTTACAATTTATAACAAATATTCGCTCGGATACAGACAGGGAAACGGGTAGACAGATTCCTCACACAATCTAACCCAAAGTAACATAGACAAGGACCAACAAAGACTGAGTGAATATACACACACATACACACACCTAAACCTACCCATCACAAGGAGACATGCTGCATTTTACATTTTTTAATAAAACATTGTTTTTTATGTTTTTTAAGCCATTTGATTTATGAGGACTTTTGAAGTGTCCTCATAAACCACCCATAAGTTGTAATACCAGTGTAATACACATGTCATTATACAAATTTGTGTCCTCATAAATCACATAAACCAACCTACACACACACACACACACACGAATGAACTGAAACAGGTGACACAGATGATGAAGACGATGAAAAGGTGGGTAATTGAGGGAGTGAGTTCAGGTGTGTAGACAAGAGGGATTCTGGGAAGTGTAGTGCAGACGAAGACTGTGACATATAGCTAACGAGAATAACTGTTAGCAAGCAAACTGTGCTAGTGTCACATTTGCTTAACATTATCATAGATTATTTTACTAGCAAATCAAGAGACAATCAAGAATAATTTAGCCTGTTGCAGCTTAAATTAGTTAAAATAGTGCACATGTGCTCAGCAGCATCTAACTTCATTCATTCAGTTGCATGACAATGGTTTAGCTTTTATTGTTTCGGAAACAAGCTAATTTCATTATTTTGTTTATTGGTTGTAATATTAGATAGAGATTAACATACTTTAATGTTCCCAAAAAAAACCAAAAAACCTTGGACTGTACATTATTGTAGCTCCTCTATTACCTGTCATTCTGAAACGCGCTGATTTCTACCTAGCCCCTCCTTCAGAAAAGCTGAAAGTGCTCTGATTGGCCATCTAACCCAGTGCGTTGTGATTGGCCAAACACCTCCAGCATGTGTCGGAAATGTAAGACTGCTCACCATAATTCATAGACATATACACTAGACGTCACCTTGGGGTTCTAAGCATGCGTCAAAACCGCCGCCATCTTGGAACAGGGGTCTTGTCATAGGAAGTAGCTAGGTAACGCTGCTATCTGTGCCTGTACTTCGAATTCATGGATGATGGCAAACTTTTGTGCTGCGTATGATGTTCACATGAGTGAAATATGAACTAGGAAGAATGTTTAAAAAAAAAAATTTTTTTAATTTTTTCTGGAATCAATGATAAATACATGCCGATTTATGGTGATTTTATTTCCGTTAGACCTTTGTCTACATTGACGCTGATGCATTAAAGAGGAGGGCTCCCCTGTTCCAAGATGGCGGCTCTATTGATGCATTCGTTCTAATGAACTGCCGTAGCCAAGGCGACATCTAGTGTATATATCTATGACCATAATCGTGATCTTCAGCTTCCAAGGCTTCTAAAGCAATTGTAAACAAACAGTTAAAGGTCCAGTAAGTGATTTCTGGAAGAAAAAAAAAAGAAAAAAAAGAAAAAAAGAACACTGTTGAAAGTGGTTCAGAGAACAACAACGAGTAGCCAGTGGTGGTGTGTCCACTCATGATAGTGGAGGAGAGATAGTGAGCAAGAGGGAGATTTGAAGGCTTTCGGAAAGAGAGATGGCTGAGAGACGTTACAAAAGAGAAAAGGTCAGAGGAATATCACCGCAAAAAGATAGGTTATAAATCTTAACCTCTGATATGTCATCCGTTTTTCGAAGGCCAAAGCAACCAGATATTATGCTAATGTTTCACATTTCACATTTCTGTACTTTGATCGAGGCTGGATCAGGTCTGGATCAGTGTCCTCTGTTAGATTGAATAAATCCATTTGAGGGAGACTATGAGCTTTCTTGTGGATCGTATACATACACAAACAGATACATTACACACTAAAGGAAAAGGAAAACATGAAAAACATCATATGACCCCTTTAAGTAGCTATCTTTAATAAAACAAATTGACATAAAGTAGCTTTTTTTATAATTCTGGTAACACTTTGCAATAATGTTCATTAGTTAACATTAGTTAATGTAATAACTAACATAAACTAACAATGAGCAATACATTTGTTACCGTATTTAAACTAACTAATGTTAACAAATACAACCTTTGTAAATAAAAAATACAACCACTTTAATAAAAAATTAGTAAATGTTGAAATTAATATTAAGATTAATACATGCTGTAGAAGTATTGTTCATTCTTAGTTCATGTTAACTATGGTAGTTATGTTAACTAATGAATTGTAAACTGTTAACCTAATTATTTACATAACACAAAGAAGATCCTAATGTGAGTTCTTATTCACTGCTTCATTAGATCAAGCCCTATTCATAATGTGTCTCAATGGGCACGCTCATGTGGTAGTTTTTGCTCATCAGGAACATCAGTGAAGACAGAAAAGCCAATCCTAAGCACTTCGAAATCGAAGGTCCATTTTACGGTGCGTGGGAAATAATGTAACTGTACAACTTATTCCACTGCGTCCGATAAATCACAATCAAAATGATTTATTTGGCAGTGCTTGCTGTGTTGGATTTTGCCTCTGTATGTTCAGAACCTGCTCAGTACAAAATTCGCACAGGTGTGAAGAATTATTAATGAACGGGGATGTTCAGAAAGCTTCAGACAGAAGTTTGATTTGCTTTCATTTCTTCAAGGAACATTTCCCTAGGTCGTAACTTATCAAATGACTGCTTAGCTTGAGGCTATGGAGAAACAAAATAACAGTTGAAATAAATGCTCTCATCCTCTGACAATTTGCATGATGTTGACCTGAAATTATGAACCATGATCTTTACCGTCATTGTTTTCTGTTGACTGTAAGAAGTTCCTATGTGTTCCACTGCACCAAAGCCTATTTTTTTTTTTTTTTTTTTTAAAGGTAAAAGGTAAAAGAGTAGCAACACTTGAAAGCATGTATTTTTGTGAATGGCATTTTACACATTTGTGACTACTTTTCTGCTGCTTCAAATTCAGAATAGAGGTTTGTGACTATTGCCTGCGAGTGCAACTCTCAAGATTTAACTTCAGATTTTTTTTTTATAGGTTTTCACATTGGAGCTGTGAGTGTAAATTTTAATGTACAAGTACGAATATTTATTGTACAAGCTCTCAAATTCACATCTACATGCTCGAGGTTTGCTATACTCTTTTACCTCCATACAAAACAGAATATGATAGTTCCAAAGACGTTTTCAGTCTTTTCATCCTTTAACATGTCAGTCAGTGGCTCTGCTGCTGTTTTCACTTCAGTGAGCTCATATAACTGATTGCTAATTCTTTTTCATCATCAATGGGCTGTGGACCCTTTTTTCCTTAACAGCCATGACGTTACGGGCAGTGCTTTTAAGGAAATCATTTCCCCAGGATGGCATGCAATAAAAAGTGTATTTCTGACACCATAAAGAAATGTGCTACTTTTTGTGTTTTAGAAAAGGAATTACTTTTTTTTCCAGAATGATAAATAACTGACATGGTGATAAGCACAAAGCATTCAGAATGCTTTATAAAGAGAAGTGCTGAAAAACGAGGTGCACGTACATTCTGAAAAAGACCACAATTTAACCAATTAATTAAAAAGTATAATTTTCCTTATTCTTGTGGCTGGGTGGAGAGTTCAGGTGATAGTTTGGCCGTTTTGGATTTCTTCAGCAGAATATGTTGGTAACCAAACAGTTTAGGTGACCATTGTCATCCAATGTTTATGGACAATAATACACATTTCTCAAAATATCTTCTCTCACAGAGGAAAGAAAGCCATACAGGTTTGCAATGACATGAGCGTTAGTAAACGAATACATAATTTTCATTTTTGGGTGAACTACCCTTTAAGCTTTTGATGCATCAACAATGTCTAAAACTGATTTCTGGGATCTTCATCTTTTTGGATTGCTGAGGATTAACAATAGATTTCAATGCTCAAGTCTGGGCATAATGAAAGAAAGGGCGGTTTGAACACGAAAGGGAAATGAACACGATCCTAAAATCTCAGTTTGATCCAGGAAAGATCTCTCATTATATTGCCAAGTGCACTCGATCAGTGCTGTTATTCAGGCCATACGAAATAAGTGTGTGTGGCACTTCATCCCGAGCGTTTAAATGCGTTCCCCTCCATAGAGTGTGGCCATACCCATTCAGACCCGCTACCGTATTGTAATATCCATGGAGCAAAAGTTCTGCACCCTAATGAGAAGTTTATTTGGTGGGGAATTCAGGACGGTCAAGGTCATCTTCACACGGCTTGTCTGAATTCCCTGGTCGCAGATTCCTTAGTGGTAGTTACTAGAGTAGCAAAGTGCTGGCATGTATCAGGCCTGCCTAATAAAAGCTCCATTGATTGGCCCCTCGGCAGGCCGCTCCACAGGATTAGCTAAAAGATCCCTCTGTGTTTCAATGTGCACATTGTCTCCAGAATTTGCTCAAAGGCACTGAGTCCCCTGTTTACCCCAAGCTCAGTGGTTCTAGACCTCTTCTCCATTGGGAAGCACTTCCGATTCTTGACGACTACATCATAAATGCATTGCTGAGAAAGAAAGCAAGAAAAAGGGAAATCAAAAAGGCCCTTCAGTGCACAAGCTCTCTTTGCACAGCAATATTCCCTGACATATTCTGTAATCTATTGCTTCAGCAGCGATTTGAGGTGCTTCAATACACCTTGTTGTTACATACTTTTCTGATCTCGATGTTCCTCATATAATCCGACCGTTCCTTGCCCCGCTTAGCTGGAGAAGTCCACAGAGATTCAGATCCTGAACTACTTGTCTGTGAATTTATAAAACTCTGGCATCGGCTCCGCGCATTTCTGATCTACCGCATTCAACCCCTCAAAAACCTCCACATCAAACTTTTCATAAGGCTGTAGTGTCAACTGCGCTGTTTATAATGAGGCTTTCATCCTCTGCAAGAGTCTGGCAATTAGGATGCAGGTAGTTATGTAATGGAAGAACAACAAATGCTCAAAGCCGCCTCCAGAGCAGTCCCAACATGTGATCTTTCCTTTTTTCTGACAGGATTCGTCAGAATGAAAAGAAAAAGCGGCAAAGCGCTGCTGTCTTGACGGGAACCCGGGGAGAGGCACGCTGTTAGTGTGCTGTATATGCAATATGTTTTTTTTTATCACCGTGTTATATCGGTGTCAAATGCTTCGGTGAAGGCATTAATTTGGTGTATGACTGAACTCAGTATAAGAAAGATGTAGAACCTTGTCATGTTTTGAGCAACAGGACTGTGATATTTGCACCGTACTTGCTCCTCACACCAAGCTTTGTGTTGTAGTGAACTATATTCACACTATAAAGTTTAATATCAGAGATTATACTTGGTGGTGCAGTCTAATGTTTTTTAACCGGGTCGTAGGTCATAAAACAATGCCAAATAAAAATAATAAAATGCTAAACAACTGTGCTTTGAGGTAAGAAAAAAGCTTTTAAAATGGTAAAGCCTGACATAAAAAAAAAGTTAAAATTTTTTAAATAGAACATTGTATTGAACCTTTAGACAAAACACAGTATATTAAAAAAGTGTGCATATTTTTTTATATTTGTATGATATTTGATATAGTAAGGAGACAAAGCTCATACTATTTGGAGGGAAAACACCAAAATTTTATTCAGAGCACCAAACTGAGCAAAAATATGCAATTTGGTTATATTGATATGTTGAAATATAGTATATGTGAGTAATATGATACATGATTTTTCTTTAAAAAAAAAAAAACAGTGCCAATCACAAATTGCAAAAATCTCTAAAAACGTATTAACAGTATGCATGCTAATTCCCCCATGAACAAACAAATGCCTATTAGGCAGCAAATCCATCATTTTTGTTGGTGTTCATAAAGAACTAATTAAGTTTAAGCATGAATACTCATGGTCCTAATATGTCCTGATAACTCTGCTGGAGATGTGTGATTTCACTGCCTCAACAGGAAGTGTCTCATAGGTCATGTGCATGAGATATCCTCTTTCTGGCATGCTGGTTTTTAATCAGGCATTCCACACCATCACTCTATGATTGGCCATTTCCACTATGCGATCGCAGCTGTGAGCGAATTCCCGTTGAGCGCAGAAGAGGCAGAGGAAATGAAATGTTGGAGCGGATGAAGATGATGACATGAAAATTGCACGCATGTTTTCATGGTATTGATTTGTGCCAAGGTTTTTTTTTTTAATCTTAAATGAAGTAAATTTGGTTCTTTTGTACAGGCTTTAGCTTGATTAAAGGTCATTTCAACAGCTTACAAACATCCTCTCAGACCAGACAGTTACCTGACATTGATTCTCTCTTTTCAGACGAGGGACAACCGATAAATGCTTTTAGTCTGAAAAGCTTTTTTATCTGAAACCATCATGTTCAAGCTTTCATCACACGTTTGCAAATACTTCGGTGTGTCAGAAGAGGACAAGGGTGAAACAGTGTGACAGTATGGTACAACAGGGCTAAATACCATAAGAAAAATGTGCTCATCTCTATAAGATTGTGGAACATATATATATATATATATATATATATATATATATATACAGGTGAAACTTGAAAAATTTGAATATCGTGCAAAATTTATCATTTTGATTATTATGGCTTACAGCTTATGAAAACCCCAAATTCAAAATCTCAATAAAAAAAAGGATTTTAAATACAGAAATGTCGGCCCTATGAAAAGTATAATCATGCACATGTATATAGTTGTATATACTAAATATATTAGTTTCACCTTTTCATTTGAATTACTGAAATGCATGAACTTTTGCACGATATTCTAATTGTTCGAGTTTCACCTGTGTGTATATGTATATGTGTGTGTGTGTGTGTGTGTGTGTATTGAACATTGGTGGAGCAACAGATTTTGTGCTAAAATTTTGCATAAAATTGGTTTATTTTGTTATTTTGTTTTGTAAAAGGCACTAATAATTGAAACAAATACTTTCGCTAAAATAATGTTTTTAATAATGTCTAAGTTAATACTTGTTGAGAACTATCACTTTAGCAAAGTTTGTTCTATTTTCTATTTATATTGATAATTAAATACTTTTTTTGTTCAATAGATATTATGTCATTAAAATATGGTTAATATAAAAATATATTTAAAAAATACAGAAACAAAATGATTTAAACAGTAAAGATCAAAACAGGAGATATTAATTTAATATAGCTTTACAGAAGTAACAACAAATTATATTTTGTGCAAGGCACTGTGCCAGCACTAAAATATCAAATTTGTAAATATTGTTGTGCTTTCCCGTGTTAGTTTCTCTGTGTCCGTGGAGGAGTGAAGAGAAGCACACAACAACGAGAATCTGTTCAGGAACTTCACTTTACTGATTCAGATATTGCATACTTTACATAACGGGGTTTTATGCTCTTGCCCAGCACCGATGGGTTTATGTACAACCATCCGCACCGGAGCCTGCGAGCATACTCACGCTAAATGTAAACAGCCAAACTAATCCCTACGTAATGACGTAGCCACATATGATTGGCTAATAAGAACACATGATGTATACATGAAATAACTGTAACAACAATGTATACTGAACTAACACTATAACACCATGATGGTTTCATTATAAATATGGTTATTACTTCAACTTAATATATGATATGTACCATCTGAATCTAACCATGTCATGTCAACAAATGGAAAAGTGTTGATTATTGTGCCTTTCACCCAAACAGCAGGTCACCTTTTACCCCAAATATATTTTTCCTTTATTGTTGAAAAGGCTCTCCAATTTGTTTTAGCTGCATAAAAGAGACACTAATGCCCCCTTGTGGTGAAAGAAATATTACGTTAAGAGATAGAAGACGTGCATTAACGGAACAGTCTAGTTATTGGGTTGTGGTCTATAGCGCATACACCAAGCAAGTTTGATGGAGTTATGCTGCTTGTTTTGATCGGTTTGACAGAGTGCGTTCATATACCAGTGAGTAATCTTTGTTCAGTTATTGATTATCTTTTCCGAGTTGTACTTCAAGTATTACTATATTGAAGTTAAGCTTGTGATTTATATTTGTATGCCTGGGAAATATTGAGTCATTGCATGCATAATATCACTAATAGTAGTATTTAGTGGGTATTATTAGTCAAATTTGATGACTCTAGATGTTACAATGTATGGATAACTCAGTACTATCATGCTTACTTATGTTCTTCAGTGCATATAATCATATGAACAATGTTATCTTGAATATGTTAGAATTTAAATATTGTTATTTCTATTTCATTTAGAACCACCACTGTTTAAATGTGACTGCAAATTACCACCCATTAAAGAGATATACGTCTCTGACCGGACGTCTTGTGACTGCTCACTTTCCTCCAGAATATTAGATAGTCTTCATTTTAAGTGACACCAGACCTGGATCTCCTGAGCCCGCTGTCAGACCCCGGCGTTCAGTGCGTCTACCTAGTTATCTATCAGAATTTGAGGTCACCAGATATCACCTAAGGCTACAGTCACGGGACAGAGCAGACACTTCTTCTCCTGAACTGAGTGAAGATTCTGAGCCACCAGGAGCAGCCTCACTCAACATAGCTGCCACCTACCATGAACACAGACCAAGTCCTCAGCCATGGCAGCCAATAGAATGGAGCTCTATCAGGGAAGATGAACAGCAGCATAAAATCTCCTCTCCACATCCTGATTTGTCATCAGTAGTCTTAGCAGAGTTTCAGCAGCTTAAAAAAGAGAATGAGGAATAGCGGCATTTTGCAAATGCACAGATGAGACGGTTCGAAAAAAGGAATGAGGCTCTAGAATCACAGATGAAACAGCTAGTTGCAAGCAACCAGCCCAGTCATCATTTAACAGGTATGTCCTCACCAATCTCACAGCCTCGTCTTCATCCCCCACAAGGAGCAAAATAAGCTAAGCCTGTACCCTTACCTCGATCAAAGATGCCTAAAAAAGTGAGTGATGGTGCAGATGATCAGGTCAGACATGACTTCCTTTCCGACTTAGATCAGAGGCTTAAAAGACTTGAGATGACTTCACAGCAGACCTATTCCAGCCCTATCTCACCTCGACGTGTCAAGGTTATTGTGTAAGCTTCCACATGATCTGTAGACAAGCTTCAGAAGGTTTATCTATCCCCACAGAGTATCTATCCCTACATTACTGGATTTCTCAGCCTGGCTAGAGTTTGAGCTGCAGGTCCAAGAAGATAATTCCAGGTTCTCTCTTTCCATGAGTAAGCCAGTAGCCATGAGCAGAAAGGGACAAATTAAGGATTTGAAACGTCCAACCAACCCAACAAGTATATTCCTTGGTACAGAGACATGCTCTGTCTCGAGAGCCATGCCAGTGAAGGATACTGAGTCTAAGTCCAGAGAGGGAAATATCTTCTGTCCATATTGTGTTGGACATGATCACTACTTGAATGGCCGTTCTAGTTTCACTCAGTTGAACAGAGATAAGAAAGTGAAATGGATTCAAACAAACAATCGCTGTTGGCGTTGTGGGCGAGGGCAAAAGCGGCAAAATGTAATCTTAGAACTCTTTGCAAGATCTGTAACAGCAGACACTTGTTTGTCCTCCATGAGGTTAATATTCGACCCACCATGAAGACGAATGACTCTCCTGATCCTGAACCCTCTGAGAGCTGCCTAGTGAACACCACCACAGAGACCTTGTACCTAGATCGACCCACTGGCAGCCGGCAAGTTCTGTTAAAGCTTTGTAAGGTGCTCTTGAGAAATGGCGATCATTGCTTGGAAACTTACGCCATACTAGATGATGAGTCCGAACGTACAATACTCCTTCACTCTGCAATTCAACAGCTTAAGTTGATCGGTCAGCCTGAAGAACTAGTTTTACGTACAGTACGTCAAGACCGCCACAATCTACAAGGGGCTGCTGTGGCTTTTACTGTGTCACCTGCCTTCCAACCTGAGATTTCTTTCAAGATTTACAAGGCCTTTACCGCTGAACCACTCTGGCTGGCTGAACATACACATCCAGTCACTGGGTTACAGAGCAAGTATCGGCATCTACAGGGATTGCCGCTGCAACAGATTGATTTCGTGCAGCCACTCCTCCTCATAGGTTCTGACTATCCACACCTCATTACACCAGTTGAACCAATTCGTCTAGGCCCTCCAAATGGACCTGCTGCCATCAGGACCCGGCTGGGTTGGACACTGCAGGGTCCCACTCAAGAAATTAAGTATTGTCTCTCAGAACAGCAGTGTCTCTTCACTTCTACTGCATTTTCCCCTACCGACCTGTATAATCAAGTGGAGAGACTATGGCAATTAGATGTGCTTCCGTATCGCAGTGAGAAACTCATTACTCGATCCAAGCAAGATCAAGAGGCCATTGCTTTACTTGAGTCAAAGACGACTAGAGTTATGGTAGATGGAGTTGCTCGATATGCCACTCCGTTGCTTCGAGTGAAGAACATGCCCATACTGCAAGCCCCAAAGGATAGTACCCTGCCTTGTCTCAGAGGAATACAAATGAGGTTAGCCAAAGATCCAACTCAAGCAGCATCTTAAAGGGCAGAGATGAAAAGGTTGGAGGAGGAAGGATATGCTTAAGTGATATCTCCGGAACATGTGAAACAGACAACTGAATCATGGTATATCCCCCATCATATGACTCAGCACAATGGAAAGAACAGAGTCGTTTTCAACTGTTCCTTTCAGTACAGAGGGAAGAACTTGAACCAACTCCTTCTTCCTGGTCCTACATTAGGCCCTACCCTGATGTCTGTTCTGCTGAGGTTCCGTGAGCACACCGTGGCTTTAAGTAGTGACATCAGGGGAATGTTTCATCAGGTGCGTCTACTGCCAGAGGATCGCCCTCTGTTATGCTTCCTGTGGAGAGATCTCAAGAGAGAAGACCTTCCCCAAGTCTATGAGTGGCAAGTCCTTCCCTTTGGGATGACATGCAGTCCATGTTGTGCAACATTTGCATTACAGAAACACATCATGGATCATAGTCAACCAGGAGAAGATGTCCGTGAAAGCATTGATAAATCCTTTTATGTGGACAACTTCCTCCAAAGTTTCAGTTCCAAAGAAGAAGCAGAGTCACTGGTGACAAAGTTGTGAAACCTCTTAGCTAAAGGTGGGTTTGATTTAAGACAATGGGCTAGTAACTTCCCTAATGTCCTGAGCCATGTCCCATCTCATGCTAGGTCCACCAGTATTGAATTGTGGCTGACACAAGGTCAACCAGATGCTCAAGAATCCACACTTGGTCTACACTGGCACTGTATATCGGACACACTGTCATACAAGTACCATACCATTGACTACTCAGTCCCCACAATGCGCAATATTTATAAGGTCTTAGCTAGCCAATATGACCCATTGGGTTACATCGTTCCTTACACTACAAGAGCTAAGATATTAGTACAGCGCCTGTGGGACAAGAAGAGGGAATGGGATGATCCCCAACTTCCAAGTGAGTTACTCCATGCCTGGCAGGCATGGGAATTGGAGTTGCCAGACCTCCAACTCATCTCTCCCCAGGTGTTTTGTTACTGCAGAGTTAGACAACACCCAATGTCTAAGAAAGATACATATCTTTTGCGATGCCTCAGAGCAAGCCTACGGCTCCGTAGCCTGTCTACGGAGACAGAGTCCCCAGGGAGACATAGAAGTAGCTTTCCTGACTGCCCGTTCAAGAGTTTCCCCCAAAAAGCGGCAGTCAATCCCTCGTTTGGAGCTGTGTGCTGCCTTAACTGGAGCTCAGCTGGCTAAGCTTCTGATGTCAGAGCTTAGCATTCCAATCCAGCATGTCACGCTCTGGTCTGATTCAACTACTGTGCTAACCTGGATCCAAGCAGACTAATGTAGATTTAAGGTTTTTGTTGGAACTAGAGAAGCAGAGATACAGGAATTGACCGACCCAGGGGCTTGGCATTATGTAGATACCAAAACAAATCCAGCCGACGACATCACACGTGGCAAAACTTTGGCTGAGTTGTCCAATCCAAGCCGGTGGAACCAGGGTCCACCATTTCTCCTTCTGCACCCAGATCAGTGGCCTCAGAGTTCACTTCTTCATCAGCAGAAGGAGGATGAGGAGGTGAAACAAGCTACTTTTTGCGGGCTTACGGTTCCAGCCATAAATCCAGCGTTGCCTGATTGTGTTCAGTTCCAGTCTTATGACAAATTGCTCAAAGCTACTGCCCGGGTATTGCATGGGGCGGCTGCGGATAATGATGTTCTGACTGCAGATGAATACCAAGAAGCAGAACTAGCTCTCCTCCGCCTGGCACAGAGCAAAACTTTCCCTGTTGAAGTCAGCCATCTTAAGTCAGGTAAACCTTTACACACGATTAGCCGTCTCCTGTGCCTCGCTCCGGAATATGATAGTGATATGCAGCTCCTTAGGGTTGGTGGTCACCTCAGATGGACAGAACAATCAGAGGAATTTGCCATTCACCCCATAGTGCTTGACTCTAGACATCCCCTGAGCAAGTTGATCATTCAAGATGTTGATGCAAAACTGCACCATCCAGGAGCAGAATGTGTATTTGCAGAAATGCAACGTAAATACTGGATCTTGAAGGGCAGGGAAGTTATCCAGCAACATCAAAGATCTTGTTTAAGCTGTAAAACATGGAGAGGTAAGCCAAGCACTCAGAAGATGGCTGACCTTCACCCATCAAGACTGCGCTTATTGCAACCTGCCTACTACTCAACCGGGGTAGATTGTTTTGGACCCTACCTCGTTAAAATTGGATGCAGAAATGAGAAACGATGGGGGCTTATATTTAAGTGTCTGACAACACGAGCTGTGTATTTAGACATCCTCAGCAACATAGACACTGACTCGTTCTCAATGGCCTTCAGACGATTCATCTCCCGTAGGGGGAAGCCATTTGAGATCATCTCAGATCATGGGACGAATTTTCGGGGTGGTGATCGAGAGTTACAAGAAGCTTTTTCTACACTTCACCCAACCTTAAAAGAGCAGCTAGCCAGCCAACAGATTAGATTCAAGTTCAATCCCCCTGGTGCTCCACACTTTGGAGGCTGTTGGGAAAGGGAAATTCGATCCCTTAAAGCTGCCCTCTGTGCTACTATAGGGGATCAGATTGTAACTGAGGAAGTCCTACAAACTGTACTTGTTGAGATTGAGGGCATTCTCAACTCTGAACCCCTCGGTTATACCTCGTCTGATGTAGCGGACTTAGACCCAATCACTCCTAATATGCTGCTTATGGGGCGGCTGGACTCATCCCTACCTCAAGTGGGGTATCCACAATCAGAGATGTTGAGTAGAGGACGGTGGAGGCATAGTCAGATAATGGCAGACCATTTCTGGAAACATTTCATCCGCAATTACCTACCAGGACTTCAGTCACGCTAAAAATGGTACAGAGAGTCAGGAAACTTAACACCTGGAACTATAATTGTCATGCTTGTTGACCAGCAGCTCCCTCGGGCTCTGTGGCCAGTTGGACAGGTTACTAAAGTTTTCCCTGGAGAAGATGGTAGAGTCAGGGTGGCCGAGGTTGAAGTAAAGAACAAAATGTACCTTCGCCCAATTTCCCGTCTTATCAGCCTCCCTAATCTGCCAGACTGATTACCCCTTAGTATTGTGCCTAAACTGAGATTGCCTTTTCCAAGGTACACATTTACAGAGCAAATGTGGGGGCGGCTGTTGAAAAGGCTCTCCAATTTGTATTAGCTGCATAAAAGAGACACTAATGCCCCCTTGTGGCGAAAGAAATATTACATTAAGAGATAGAAGACGTGCATTAACGGAACAGTCTAGTTATTGGGTTGTGGTCTATAGCGCATACACCGAGCAAGTTTGATGGAGTTATGCTGCTTGTTTTGATCGGTTTGACAGAGTGCGTTCATATACCAGTGAGTAATCTTTGTTCAGTTATTGATTACCTTTTACGAGTTGTACATCAAGTATTACTATTTTGAAGTTAAGTTTGTAATTTGATATCTTTTGATATTACGACGCATGGATTTGTTTATTGCATCGCTGAGATTATCTGAGGTAAATACATGTAAAAGAGAGTTCAATATTTATCTGTGAGCATATAATCTCAATTCCTAAGTAAAGTTGAGTATGTACAGTACTGTGCAAAAGTTTTAAAGTTTTGCAAAAGAAGTGTCTTCTGCTACAAAAAGTGTCTTCTGCTCACCAAGGCTGCAATTATTTGATAAAAAATACAAAAAAACCCCAGTAATATTGTGAAATAGTATTACAATTTAAAACAGCTGTTTTCTATGTGAATATACAGTAAAGTGTAATTTATTTCTGTGATCAAAGCTGAATTTTCATCATCATTACTCCAGTCTTCAGTGTCACATGATCCTTCAGAAATCATTCTAATATGATGATTTGATGCTCAAAAAACATTCATTATTATTTTCAATGTTGAAAACAGTTGTGTACAATTTTTTTTTCAAAATTCTTTGATGAATAGAAAGTTCAAAAGAACAGCGTTTATTTAAAATAGAATATTTTCTAACATTATAAATGTCTTTACGGTAACTTTTGATCAGTTTAACTCATCCTTGATGAATAAAAGTATTGATTTATTATATTTCTTTCCCCCAAAAATAAAATTTAAATTCTTACTGACCCCAAACTTTTGAAGGGTAGAGTTTAATGTTACAAAAGATTTAGATTTCAGATAAATTAGTTTCTATTCATCATAGCATCATGAAATAAAAATGTAAAAAACGTCCCGGGTTACGTATGTAACCCTAGTTCCCTGAAGGAACGAGACGCTGCGTGAAAACGCTGCGGGAACGCTTCTAGCGTTGTGCGTCTTGAAGCATAGTATGGAATCAGCCAACGGCGAGACGGAACGTCACGAGTGACGTCATCGACCAGGAAACTATAAAGCACACCCATGAACACAATGGCGACAGCTTCTGGAAAAGTCTGAAGCAAGTCGATCAAGGGAATGCTGGGAGTATGGCAACGACACGCAGCGTCTCGTTCCTTCAGGGAACTAGGGTTACATACGTATCCCGGGACGTTCCCTATCAGGAACATCGAGCTGCGTGAAAACGCTGCGGGAACGCTAATACCCACGTCGCCATAAGAGCAAGTGACCGACTGTGTGAATCACGGATTAAATTCAGCCGAAAGCACCTGCGCCCCAGGGGTGGAGCTAAGGTCTAGGTCATAAAACCTGACGAAAGTATGCGGTGAGGACCAGCCTGCCGCATCACACACGTCATGAAGAGAAACTCCTGACAATAAGGCTTTGGAAGCCACCATACTCCTGGTAGAGTGAGCTTGGACAGTCAAAGGTGAAGGCTGACCAGCCGACTCATAAGCAAGTGAGATGGCCTCGACCACCCACTTGCTCATCCTCTGCTTAGACACTGGAGACCCCTTCTTAGGTGGGGTCAACAAACAAACAACTGTTCTGATTTCCTCCACAGGGCAGCTCTGTGGACATAAGTATCTAGAGCCCGGACAGGGCAGAGCAGATTAAGTTTTTCCTGATCTGACGATGTAAAAGGAGGAGGACAGAAGGCCTGCAGAACTATAGGTCTGGCCACATTGGTAGGGACCTTAGGGACATAACCTGGCCTGGGGTGGAGAAAAGCCTTCACCATCCCAGGCGCAAATTCCAAACACGAAGGAGCAACCGAGAGAGCCTGAATATCTCCGATTCTCTTAAGAGAAGAAATTGCAAGAAGAAAAATAGTCTTTAAAGTAACAAACTTTTCAGAAACTTCTTCAATAGGCTCAAAGGGAGCTAGGGAAAGACCTTCTAGAACGATGGCCAAGTCCCACGCTGGCACCCTCGTGCGGACTACAGGCCTCAGCCTCAAAGTACCACGGAGGAAACGAGTTATAAACGGGTGTCTCCCCAAAGAGACTCCACTGAAAGGGACATGGTAAGCAGCAAGTGCCGCCACATACACCTTTAGTGTGGAGGGGGATAACCCTGAGGAGAAACGCTCCTGCAGGAACTCCAGCACTGCACCCACTGGGCAGTTAACTGGGTCCAACAGGTGTTCTCCACACCAAGAAGTGAAGAGCCTCCACTTCAAGGCGTATAACTTCCTCGTGGAAGGAGCTCTGGAGTGAAGGATGGTCTCAACAACCTCGGTTGAGAGACCAGCACCAACGAGCTGGGCCCCCTCAGAGGCCAAGCCCATAGCTTCCACAACTCTGGGCGGGGGTGATAAATCAACCCGCTCGCCTGAGAGAGAAGGTCCCTCCTGATCGGAATCTCCAGAGGAGAACCGTCTAGGAGAGATATAAGGTCCGCAAACCAAACTCGGGCCGGCCAGTACGGGGCTACCAATAGTAGACTGACCCCGTCCCGGCGAACCCTCTCCAGAACTCCTGGGAGCAGAGCAATCGGGGGAAAGGCGTACAGACGTGACCTCGGCCACGGCTGTACCATAGCGTCCAACCCCGCGGGGCTGGATGACTGAGAGAGAACCACAGTGGACAGTGTGATGTCTCCCTGGACGCAAATAGGTCTACCTCGGCACGACCGCACTGCATCTGAAGGAGCTCCACCACCTCGGGTGGAGTCTCCATTCCCCGGGCCTCGGCCCCTGCCTCGACAGGATGTCCGCTCCCTGATTTAAATACCCCGGGAGATAAATCGCCCTCAAAGAGAGGAGCTTCCCCTGGGACCATAGAAGGATCTGGCGAGCCAGATTGTATAACGGGCGAGAGCGCAGACCCCCCTGATGGTTTATGTAAGAGACCACCGATGTGTTGTCGGACCAGACAAGAACATGATGACCTCTGAGGTCTGGTAGGAAGTGTTTCAGAGCCTGAAACACTGCCAACATCTCTAGACAATTTATATGCCATAATCGATGATAGTCCTGCCACAGACCCTGGGCTGGGTGACCACTCATGATCACCCCCCAGCCTGTGAGGGAAGCATCTGTCGTTAGCGTTACACGACGACAAAGAGCTCCCAGCACAGGTCCCTGGGACAGAAACCAAGGATCCCTCCAAATGACCAGAGCACGGAGGCAACGCCATGTAACTTTGATCATGCGGAGGGGGTTTCCCCTGAGGGAGAACCCCTTGGTTCTGAGCCACCACTGTAATAGTCTCGTGTACAGCAGGCTGCAAGGTATAACCTTAGACGCTGCTGCCATGAGACCCAGCAATCTCTGGAACTGCTTTACAGTGAGCAACTGGCCTAGCTTCACTTGTTTTGTGGCTGACCCCAGAAAGAGGTTCTCTGAGATGGAGATAACACACTCTTCTTGGCATTCAGCCTCAACCCCAATTTCTTGAAGTGCGCGAGGACGACATCTCGATGCCGAGCCGCCACTTCGTGAACGTGCGGGGAGATAAAGCTAGACCGAACGGAAGAACATAATATTGGTACGCTTCGCCCCCGAAAGCGAACCTCAGGACTTCCTGTGTTGCGAAAGGATGGAGATATGGAAATACGCGTCCTTCAGATCTATCGTGACAGACCAGTCCTCGGATCTGATTTGTGACACGATCTGCTTCAGAGTGAGCCTCTTGAACCAGAGCTTGCTACTGAGCGACTTAACGGGCGCAGATCTAAAATCCCGAGCGTCCCTCGGGAAGCGCTCGCTGGGCCCGTCTACGCCCCGACGCGAAGGCGGGGTTGGCAGAAGGGACCCCTGAGGGCACCGTGAGAGAATGGGCACCGTCAGATGCAGTGAACACCTTTCTCTCACGGTGGGGACCACCCTCAGCATCCTGACACCGGTGGCGTCAGAACTACTTTTTTTTTTGTTTTTTTTTGATGAAGCCACTTGGCTATAATGACTGTCCTCAGATCAGTTTAACCCCCGAAAACTTCATCTGAGAGTGTCGCGTCTGGTTCCACTATTTTGCAGGGGGAGCACAAGACGCGACGCTCTGATTTTATTGCGCCCATGCGAGGAGCTTATCGACAGCCAGGACTGACCCGCCAAGCAGTCCCTGTCTTTAAATGCCGGTGCCTAAAAGACGAATTCGTTTCAGCGGAGAGATGGCAGTAGGCGTCTCTCCAGTTTTTCTAGGCATCGCTTCATAACCGTAAATAAGCCTCAGCAATATAAAAATATTTTTTGTAGAGATCTGAGGCCTAAAATACAGTATGAAATCGTTTTCTTCCAGGACTTCGACACCTCGGTGTGGAGATCCGGAAAAATGGCAGGCACCGTCGTGGAGGTTGCACTCGGGAAGGCAAACATAGTTTATACAATATTTTTATATAAAAAACTCCTGCCAAACTGCTGACCACTCAATGTTTAATTTTTCTACAGCATGAGTAAGCACCTCCATAAGCTCCTCATTTATTTCTGTTCAGGGGAATATATCATATATCATATATATCATAATCCCCTTATTTTATAGTTTATATAATATTATTATTATTATATTTTTAATACCAACAACATTCAGCTCCTCAGAACTGGATAGTTGCAATATTAATGCCACAGCCTGGGCAGAAGAAACCGCAGAGCGTGCTTCCAACCCTAAACTGAGGCACTGAATCTAACAGTTAAAGGCTGAGATAGGGCGAGGCCCGTCTCAAACCCCGCTGTCAGATTCACCTGCGATCCCCACGACACGCGCCGCCGCTCTGCCTCGACAGAAGCGGGACCCGAGCCGCGGGGAGCGCGAGCCGAACCACTCTCCTCAAAGAGTGATCGGCGGGAGCAGAGCGTTCTTATTGGAAAACGCTCGCAATGCTTCACAATCAGCCCCCTTGAGAGCTGACCGGGCATGCTGTACTCCCAAACAAACAACACACAGATCGTGTGAATCCCCACCCGTGAAATAACGAGTACAGGGGGGAACACACACTTTCTGTAATGCTGCTCGCTTAGATATGTGAATACATATATATAGCCTTTTTTTTTTTTTTTTAAGTGAAAAACTCCTGCCTAGCAATCACTAAAGACAGACAAAAACACTGGGACAGATTCACACACAAATCGCTTGCTGAAGACAACAGAAGCTGTCGCCATTGTGTTCATGGGTGTGCTTTATAGTTTCCTGGTCGATGACGTCACTCGTGACGTTCCGTCTCGCCGTTGGCTGATTCCATACTATGCTTCAAGACGCACAACGCTAGAAGCGTTCCCGCAGCGTTTTCACGCAGCTCGATGTTCCTGATAGGGAACTGTTTTCAACACTGATAATAATCATAAATGTTTCTTGAGCATCAAATCATCATATTAGAATGATTTTTGAAGGATCATGTGACACTGAAGACTGGAGTAATGATGATGAAAATTCAGCTTTGATCACAGGAATAAATTACACTTCACTATATATTCACATAGAAAACCGCTGTTTTAAATTGTAATAATATTTCACAATATTACTGTTTTTTTTTATTTATTTTTTTTATCAAATAATTGCAGCCTTGGTGAGCAGAAGAGACTTATTTTAAAAACATAAAAAATCTTACCGATCTAAAACTTTTGCACAGTACTGTATATAGGATTATTTATGATAGAATAAGGATCTATGATGATTATATCATCTCTGTACGATCGCTTCGATTGAGATCACGTGTCAGAGAACATGACACCATTTATCTGTGTTATTTGACTCGGTCCTTATGTTATGTGATTTATATTTGTATACCTGGGAAATATTGAGTCATTGCATGCATAATATCACTAATAGTAGTATTTAGTGGGTATTATAAGCCAAATTTGATGACTCTAGATGTTACAATGTATGGATAACTTAGTACTATCATGCTTACTTATGTTCTTCTGTGCATATAATCATATGAACAATGTTATCTTGAAAATGTTATAATTTAAATATTGTTATTTCTATTTCATTTAGAACCACTAGGCCTACTGTTTAAATGTGACTGCAAATTACCACCCATTAAAGAGATATACGTCTCTGACTATTATTAGATAGATAGTCTTCATTATAATTATTGAAAAACGGACGCAATAATTAGCTTGAACAAAACTAAAAAACAACAACAACAAAAAAACATTAACAGGACCTTTGTCTCAAAATATACTCAAATAACTTTAGTGATTCTCATTTACTTAAATCCACAACATAAAAAAAAACCCATCAAATATTAGATCAAATTTGCACAGAATCAACTTTGCGTTGCTGTCCACGATCAAGGATCGGGTGCATCTTGAAAAGCGGATGTTTTGGAAAGTGCTGTGGCAAGTGTTAGTGCCATCTAGTGGTTTAGAGGAAAATCAAATGAAAGGCGTTTTTTTACCCCGGGGCGCCTTCAGCCCTGTTGCACCCTATAGGCACCAGCGCACAATAGGCTGAATATCCACAGGATCCAACCAATCCCCAAGAATAATGACAGTGTTGGCGAGAGGACTGTACGTCTGCAATAACAGTTATTGAATAGGAATCCCAGGGCTATTGGTCCTTCCTGTTGCCCACATCACTTCTTGCTCTCTCACTGAAGGCCTCATTAATTCGGTGGGAAGCCATAGCTCAGCTGTGCCCCATTTTTCTCTCTACAAAGACGGAAAGTTTGTGTTTACTGAGGATTGAATATAATGCCGCCACTCTAGCCTGAAATGCAGCGATTCTTGAGGCCGTCTGGATCAAAGCGGATACTTTAAGAGGTCTCTGTTGGACATTTGAAAAGTCTCTATTAAAGATGCTTGGCAGTGTTATAATTACATTCCCAAAAATCTGATGAAAAATGTGCTGTCTTCTGTTCAACATGTACATAGCAGTAGATTTGCACAATTTTCTACTAAAAACATTTTCTATGACATGCTTATAATGAATTATAGCCCTATTTATACTAATTTATAAATAAGCATTACTATAATAGATATATTTATACAGACTCATTAAGACATACTGCATTATAAGAACAATTATAGTTACATTTATATTAGTTTTATAATTCCTTACATGTCATGGCCTTTTTTATAATGTACATGCTCATAATTCATTATACATTGATTTATAAATGATCAAATATAAATTGTTTGCATTACCAATCAATTATGTCTTTAATGGCTTATGTTTGCATTAGAGGTCATGAATGGTAATTTTGATTTGCTAAAATATATATGTCCTCAGCCATATGCATAGTATTGCTTATAGCAGATTGAAATTATACTTAAATATTATCGTATTACGGATTACTCCATTATTTTATTTCAGGAATAATTGTCCGTTAGTTACGTTAAGTAAACAACTTAAAACGTATAATGAGCACATCTTCAAGATTTCTTAACATTTGCTTTAGGAAAATTACATCCTATGTTTTGACTTTATACTTAAGGCCTTCAATGATTCATTTAGGCTAGTAACTGTATTATCACTCACAATAAGTATTTACAAGAACACAACACGGCTAACAATATATTCACTTATTCGATAAATCTGAAATACTAAAAAGTTGTAACTATAATATAATAACATTATAGCAAGGCAGGTTACATATTTATAATTATTAATAAAAAATAATATAAATATAACTATAACTCTTATTCTTATGTAGTATACAGTAGGTCTTAGTATACAGTATAGACTATAGTCTTTATAAATATATTTATAGAATAGTAATACTTACTTATAAATAAGTATAAATGGAGCTATAATTCAATTATAAGCATGGTCTTCATAAAGTTTTTTTTTATTTTTTTTTATACTTTTTTGTTGTTGTTGTTGGTCTGGCTACAATGATCCTAACCTTCTCTACTGTATACAATTTTTATTTATTTTTTATTTTTTACGTAATGACATTCAATGACTTAAAAAATACTATAATAGAAAAAAAATACTTTTGAATTATTTCAAAATTATTTAATTAGAAAAACATATATTTAACTGGCAAACACACTTTTGTTTAATGTATCAGAACTCACCCTCAGCCCATTGCTCTGAATCTTCAGCATCCTGAATTCTTCAAAGGGGCTTTTCATGAAATATTTATGTACAAACCACCTCTGATCTTGTACTGGAACACAATTTTAGTGCTAACAGAACAGAATTCCAACTGCCAATTACCACACGCCGTTTGGACTCCTGTAACCGCTCCGTTACAACACGTTGGAGGAGAGCAGCACTTCTGCAGGCCTCTTGAATCTGATAAATGTTCCCATTACCTCCTTTAATTTACACAAAATAAATTAATGCAGTTAAGTGTGACTGGAAATGGCTTCTGACGGAACTTTGATTGAAAATTAAGGGTGGGTGAGAAAAGAGGTTATCTCTGTGCGGGCATATTATTAAGGCCCAACTCCGGCATGAGAGATGTGCTTTGAAAGAGAAAGCAGACTTTATTAATTGCAGTGGCCCGCTGTGTCTCTTGAGGAACTGCCCAGGTGCCTCTTTTGTGTGGCCCATCAACAGCAGTCTCCTCCGCTGTCCAGGAGCGATGGCTAATGAAGTATTTAATGAACTTGTGGTGCGTGCCACAGAGGAACACTCAGCAGTGGTCAAGGACGCAGCTCTCAGGTTGTAAATTGGAAATTGGCATGAAAACTGCAGGAAAAGCAGTACAACCGACTGCTTAAGGTGCATGTGTGCAATTATTCCCCTGAATGGAATTCGAGATTATCTAGGATAGATGAATCGGCAAAATGCGAAATGGCTTAAATGTTGTCACGGAAGAAAAGGAAATCATTGCTAATTTGAGAAAAAGACAATGAGGTGTAGATTGTCCATTTGAATGGTGTTTTAACCCTTAAATGCATGAACGTTTCACCAATCCTTATTACATTTGCAGCTCTTTAGCGACCTGAATCTATAATGGATCCGGATGGATCTATAACTGCCACAATAATATAATACTTTCCTGATATTTCAATTACAATTACAATAGAATATATATAGAATATTGTAATAGAATAATATTATATATACAAAAGAATAGAATTTTCTTTTTTGGAACTACTTCTTTTGGGATTTGTAAGGGGTCAATTTGAGCTTTTGACCATCATCATCACCACTGTCTGTGTCAGAGCTCATTTCCCCAGTACATTCAGCATCTGGCTCATATTTGCGATATCAACCATATTCTTCAAAACATTGTTCTCAACTTTTTCAAAATCAATATTTTGATAGCTGACAGCTTCTTCACCAGATCCACAATAACAGTGACAGTAATATTTGATTGCGTACAGCACTTGCTCTGCTGTAAATCGCTGAGCCATTTAAAATTTTGCTGATGATACTTGTGTATTCTTTTGTTTTATGTCTGCGGTAATTATGAAACATCACGTCATCATTGTGTATCAGACATTGCCACATTGAGGAATAAATATTGAATTGCACTTATTGAGTCGTCGGAGATTACACTATTATATACCTTGGGTGGCAAGTGGACCTATAAAGTTTTTGCAACAAAAAAACAACAACATTAGAAAACAGACAAATTAAAAAAAAAAATGTATCTTGTTATATTGCTTATAATGAATACATTTAGAAATACTAAGAAGGATCATGTCTTACTTAAAGGACAATTCCAGTGAAAAATTAACCTGGGGGTTATTAACACATGGTTACTGAGGGATGCGTTTTCATGATAATCGAATGTAAACAGATTAGCTTATAATGCTAGTGTATAGGGCATAGAATAAGTAAAAGTAAATCGCTAGTTAATACCACTAACAACGCTCAAAATAGCCTCACACTAACACGGTAGCATAATGAGGGTCCCTACATGCAAACCGAAGCATTGACAACTTTGTAAGTGTACAGACAGTTTAATAAGAAGATACTTTATAAAGACAGTACATTACGCGTATACAGGCAGGAGCCATCTTGGAAAACAGTCTCGACTAGTCGAGCCACGACGTGCTAAGCATTTCTGGCTTTATAACACACAATTACGATTATATATCACACAATTCTGACTTTATAACTCGCAATTGTGACTTTATATCATGCAATTCTGAGAAAAAAAAATCATAATTGTGAGTTAAAAAGTCTCAATTACATTTTTTTATTTATTATTCTGTGGCGGAAACAAACTTCATTCAGGCTCATTTAAAAAAAAAAAAAAAACAACAACAACAAAAAAAACTGCCATGTGCAAATTTGTGCACAATGATATTACGTTGCGTCTTCCACATTTTGCGACATTTTAAAGTGTCCAGTGGGTGACGCTAAAAGTGCATTTAGTTTTATCCAAAAAAGAATCTGGCAATTGTTGCAGTTTGGAAATAAGATGGCACATTTGGAAATAACGTACCACCTACATTAAAGGATTGGTTCACTTTTAAAAAAACTTTTGCTGATAATTTACTCACCCCCATGTCATCCAAGATGTCCATGTCTTTCTTTCTTCAGTCGAAAAGAAATCGTCGTTACGTGACGTCACGTGACGTCACGTAATACGCAATTACATTGAAAAGGTCACGCGTAGGCAGAAGTACCGAGTCAGTGTTTACAAATGTGAGGACTATATACACATATTCAAATGTCTTTGTGTCAGTTTATCGTTTAAATGGCCATTTCGTGTACGTATCCTGGGTGTTTTAATATTAAAAAGGCTAAAAGAAAATTTTCGTCAGGACAGAAACGGGACCTTTATAACGTAATTGCATATTACGTGACGTCACGAACGCGCATCACAGAACAGAGCAAGGTGAGCATTTGTGCTTATAAAACTTATAAAATCATTCCTTTCACATTACTCAAACTGCCCATAACATTAAACATTAAATAGCGTTTACCAAAAACACCCTAGCAACCACATAGTAACACGCTAACAATCACCCAGAACACATAAAACAACAGAAAAATCATTACAAACCAGAATCTCCAATAACACCTTAGTTTCAAGAAGATAAGTTTTGCACAAACAAGTACCTTTCATATTGTCTTGTAAACATCTATATATTATTATCTCTCTTTATTATCTTAATTAACATTTAAGTAATATTAATTAAGCTGCAGGTTTTAGCTTCAGGATATGTGGCTACTTTGCAATAGAGGTACAAACTGCAGTTGAATAAGTGTTAGCCTTATCAGCTTCCTACCAGCCCCTGTTTACTTGGGTGTTAATATGTCTGTTGTTCCTGTGATAAACTCAGACCGAGGTGCTTTTGGAAATCTACACCTTGTCTCAATCATGTAAAAACCTTATTACATAAACAATTAGCATAATGAATAATGAGTGTAAGCTGTTTGAACTGTGTCTTTCTCCACCCAAGAAACATTCACCTCAAAGATGAGGAGCTTTCTTTGGTTGAGGTGGGTTGAGACTTAGTGGTTCAATAGCATGGAAGAAACATCTCAGAAGGATGACGAATCCTACCTGCCACTTCTTACAGGAGTTCAGATGAATATTTAAATCTAAGCTGCATGGAAAATCCAGGACAAGGATGATCCTTTACTTCTTGGAGCAAACTTCCACGACCAATTCCAATAAATCCTGTAAAGGATTACTTCCCCTAAAAAAAAATAAAAAAATAAAAAAATCGGTCCACATTTACTCACCCTCAAGTCGTTTCAATCTGATATGTATATTTTCCTCAGTAAAACACAGGGTAATAAAAATGGTTGTTCTTTTTCCAAGCACTTAGAATAAAAGCAACCAAGGTTCAAAAAGTCCCCAAAAGCACAATGTGTTTTAAAAAGAGCTTCTTGTGACTTTTGTACTAGTCATATGGATCACTTTAATGTACATTTATGTCCTTTTGAAAGCTTCAGTCCCCATTTATTGTAACGCCATGCAAAAGAGCAACCTGTCTTTTTCATTTTTGAAACCTACACTATTTCTTTAAAAGTCTGATTTCGATAATAGCTGATAGAATCTTAAGTGTTGTTGTAAATGGTTGACTATATTCATGAGGGACTGTGTGAGTAACTGCGTGCAAAGACAAGACTGATTAGCTCTCTCCTGATGCTGAATGTTGCACGTGTTGTGTTGTTGAAAGTTCAAGTAAGTCCAGGTCCAAAAACAAACATATTTGTCAAACACCACTAATTGATAGCAGACACTGTGGGAGAGAAGAAGGTAACACATTTGAAATGCATTAAAAATTTCCCCAGTGCCAAAGTGAATGTCCTATTTTTTTCTTTCTTTCAGGACGCCTAATGTGTCTGCACAATAAAAATGAAACACATCCCATATGTTACCTGCTAACTACGGGAGCATAACTCATCTTAGAAATATAGCAAATCTTTCATTTCTGAAGTACTACATTTTACAAACAAATGAGCAATGAGCCAGAGCACTACAGAAATGTTTTTTTTTTCTAAGATCTGCCGAAACCCTGCTGAGATCTGCCAAACCCTGCTTCCTCACTAGACTAAATCCAATCCAATCCAATACAAATTGAGCATTTGTGTCTTACTTCTTCTTCTTTTTCTTCTGACGATGAGACTCACTCCTTGTATAAAAATGCAATATATTGTATATAAGTATAACTCAATTAAATTATCAATGCATTTTCAAAATAACATTTTCTGGTGAGATTGACTTTACTGTTTTACCGACGCCAATAATTTGTGTTTAAAAATAATAATAGTAATTTGTATTGTAATGTAATTGTATATAAAATGTATAGTAATTATTATATTATATTATATGTATTGCTAAGTCTTGTGAAAAAGAAAGGACACCATTTTGAATTCTATGGTTATACATATCAGAACATAATAAAAAATCATCTTGTCTTTTGCAGGTCTTAAAATGAAGTAAATACACCCTGACATGAACCACAACACATGACATTGTCACAGTCCTCGTCTGCACCTGTCTGTCTTTGTCTGCACTAGACTACCCAGAATCCTCCTTGTCTCCACACCTGAACTCACTCCCTCACTTACCAGCCTGTTCATCGTTATCTTCATCAGTGTCACCTGTTTTCACCTTGTTTGATTCGTGCTGGTTTTTAGTTTGCTTCTGTTCAGCCTGTCCTTGTCGGTCGTCGTTTATGTTGTGTGAACTGAAGTCCGGGAATGTTTCCCTTCATCTCTGTAAGTTAAATTTGTAAATAAAGCATCTACATTGAGTTCTTTTTGTCCTCATCTTCTGCATCCTGCACAACGCCTGACAGAACAACCGACCACAAAATCGATAAAGCGGGTGAGATCTTGTGCTCCATTTTCCAAGATGGCCGTAAGATAGAATCTTACCTAGAGGAGTTCCTGGAGTACAGCCATTTAACTGTACTAACGGATCAACAGTTGATGGACTTATTTTGGAGTGGTTTAGACCCCCTCTTCAGTTCATGGATGCCACCAGGAAATCCCGGTATGACCTTTGAACGGTATCTGGACTACGTCCTTTTGTTGAGCGGCTCAGCCTGCACTGTGGGGTAGGCTGATTTTAACATCGTCGTTCAACCACCACCTCCAGCCATTTCCATCTCGCCTACCATCAAACCAAACATCGGATCGGTCTATGGTCGTCCAGGACTGTTTTCAAGCGCAACTGATCCCCCGCTGATATCAGCACGTGCTGCCAGGAAGGCCATAGTCCCAGAGACCGTCCAGCCAGAGACCATCCGCATGCTGCTCTGGAAGACACAGTGCTCATTGTGGGGTCCATGGCTGTTTTGTGTGTGTGGGCAGCACACACATCCGTTACAGTCCATGGGGTCCATGGCTGTTTTGTGTGTGTGGGCAGCACACACATCCGTTACAGTCCATGGCTGTTTTGTGTGTGTGTGGGCAGCACACACATCCGTTACAGTCCATGGGGTCCATGGCTGTTTTGTGTGTGTGGGCAGCACACACATCCGTTACAGTCCATGGGGTCCATGGCTGTTTTGTGTGTGTGGGCAGCACACACATCCGTTACAGTCCATGAACCCAGCTTAAAGCCCTCTTGGCCGCTGGTCCTGCCCAGCTCAAAGCCCTCTTAGCCGCTGGTCCCGCCCAGCTCAAAGCCCTCTTGGCCGCTGGTCCCGCCCAGCTCAAAGCCCTCGTGGCCGCTGGTCTCGTCCAGTAAGGAGCCCTCACCGCTGGCCCAGCCAGAGACTGTTCCAGAGCCTGTCCCCGACTCTATTCTGGAGTCGTTGTTGGAATCTGTCACGCTCCCCAATACTTTTTTTGGGGGGGGGGGCAAAGGTCCTCGCCGTGGCCGCCCAAAGGCCCACGGCCACCCGAAGGGTCCTCACCGCCGTGGCCACGCCCACATTCTGATCCGCCCTGGCCGCCTGCACGTCCTGCTCCGCCATGGCCGCCTGGACCATCCTGGAGTCCGTCCAGCTACACCCGGTCCGCCTTCCCGTCACGGACTCCAGGATGCCTACAGGTTCTACGGCATGAGGTCACGCCTACCGGGAAGGGGGAGTAATGTCACATATAATATAACATGCTACCTGAGTCCTGTGGAGTCTGAGATGAAGCGCTTGTTTTGTTTTTTTGCAATTTCTCTGAGCATTATATCTTACCTTGGGGTGAATTTGCTGGGACGTCCACTCATGGGAAGATTGGCAAGATTGACTTCAAATCGTTTGGAAATTGCCTTGTAACCCTTCTCAGATTGATGGCAGCAACAATTCCTTCTCTTAAGATAATTGCTGATGTCTTTCCTCCTTGTTAAGTGTACATCTGAATGCTCTTCTCCATTTTGGCCTTGTTTTTAGTAAAATAAATCATCAAATGGTGTAATATGTCATGTGTTGTTGTTGAGCTGAGGTTGTGTTTACCTAATTTTAAGAACTGTCAATTGGGAACAGATGTTTTTTTATGTCATGATACATAAAACCGAAGAATTTGAAATACTTTCGTATTCACATGACTGTATATTATGGCCTAATTTCACAGACATGCCTTAGTTTAATTAGGACATTTAAGTAGCTTTTTATAAACGTGCTATAGAAAGAAAAAAAAACATTACTTGTGTGCATCTTGAGACAAAACAATGGCACTGACATATTTTTAGATACTGTATGTCAGTGAAAGTTGATTTCAGTTTAAACAGCTCAAATATGCATTTTAATATCCCTATAAAGCCTTGTCTGTGAAACCAGGGATATATTATCATATTGTTGTAATGTGTTGCTTTTGTAGTCGTGCACAATTTGGTCCAAGGAAAACACATGGTAGAAAAATACAATAAAGGAGTTTCCAATTCCATATTATTTTCTTCTTTGTTGAAATTATGGCAGTATGATTAAACATTCCACTTTTCTTGCTTGGGAATTTTGCCTAATATTTTACTTTGTCTTTTACAGAAGAAAGACAACAATACAATGTTAGAACAACATAAAAGTGAGTCAATGGTGATAACATTTCCATTTTGGGATGGTTTTATGCCTTTAAGAGGGTATCAATCAAATTCATAGCTTAAGATGACAGGCTCTGTCTTTATTTCAACTGTGGGCTTTAGGAAATCACGAGGATTAAAGCGAATGGTTAACCGGTCTTGAGCTGAGGGTCGGCCTGAGCTTTAGCTTCAGTCTTTATTCGCTCCTCAGCCTAATCTCACTAAATGAATTGTGGGCCGTCTCTCCATCAGAGCAGCTGAGACATGCTGATGCAGTAAACGCTCTCTTTAACATGATTAACATTTTTGGTTCTTGGTGATCTGTTTTTGTTTGGCCTTTATTCTTTTCTTTTCTTTTTTGCAAGGGTCTCTTTCAGCTGAATTAATATCTGACTGCCCCCTTGTGGATGAAACTGTCATGATTTTACTAAATAACTTACAGTTTTTTACAATTGCTATGACAGATTTTTCAATACTTTTAACAATTTTGCAAAACTCTTAACACAGTTAGCACTACATCCGTCTGTGTAAGCTATACTATTAACACATTTATTGTTGCTTTAACACAAAATGCATACAATTAACACAAATTGAAAATGCTTGAACTTCTTTTACACACAAGCTCAAACAAGACCAAAACAATGGATTTTTACTGCCAAATTTACCAATGCTTTAACACTGTATGTCAGAACAGATAACACCATGTTCATAACCTAACCGTACAGGCAGTCAAGGTGAACAGCTGTTTATATTGTGACTTGAAACACAAATATATCCCCTGTATTTTATTCTATTGTTACTCAGAAACAGCTGATTGAATTATGCAAAAATATAAATCACTGATTCCCTTCTAGGAAACACACTCAGGTGTTGAGGTTCTTTCCACATGACCATATGGTATACTGTAACCGTACACTATAAAGCACTCTGAGATGGGTCTTTTTTATTGAATTTCTGCAGCAAAAGACCTAAACCCAACAAAACAAAAATGTAGAGAGGCTTCAAAAGAAACTGCAGTCCAAAACACAATCTATGATCAATACAATACTGTCTGTTGTATAAGGGCATACCCATGACACATATAAAATAATGCAGTGTCTGTAATTCCATCTGATGTTAGTGTTTCTTTTGTCTTTTTTTTTTTTTTTACAGACAGACACACAGACCAAAATACTAATGTGCAGTAACGAACAATCTAGTAACTCCATAATTCCAGAAGTGAAATAAAAATGTGTGTAAATGTATAGGTGTGTGTATGTGTATGTGTGTGTATGCATAAGCAAAGTAACCATTTATTATTTATTACCATCATCACCACCACCACTCCTCACCACCATCATACTGACAACAATGTATTACTGTAGTATATTTTTATTTTTTATTCTTATTTCTATCTTTTCTCCTATGTAACAATTACCATTGTCAGCATGATGTTAGTGTTTCTATGACATTGTGTTATAATTGACTAAATCTTCCTGTTGGACAAGAACATAATGTGTTTTGAAAAATTATTTGATTTTGAGACATGTTTGCAGTGTTTTGGTAGACATAGTGTATTGTTGCTTGTGTATTATTGTATTTTGAAAATTAGTGTTGGAGTTTAGTTTACAATGTGTGATTTTGATCATGAAATTAACTGTTATGCCAATTGTGTGTTGGTGCGTTAAGAGTTTAGGAAATTTGTTAAAAGTGTTGAAAAAAATGGTCATAGCGATTGTAAAAAACTGTAATAGTATAGCTAACATTTACATTGAGATCTCTATTTATAAGCCTGCAGCCTATGTTGGTACATTGCAAAGACCCAATAAAAAAAAAGAACAAAAACTAAAAACACCTGTTGAATATTCACTTTTTATGACTTTGGCACTACTTTCACCCATAATTTGCAAAAAAAATATTTTTTCTTAATCAGTATTTTTGACATGTTTTCAAGTAAAGATATCTCAGTAGTCTCTTTTTACATTTTACTGGAGAATAAAAACTACATACGATATTAAGACTTGCTTTTCTTGATTAACCAAAATGATGAGGTGTAATCCTGAACAAATAGCATTGTAATTTTATAATTGAAATAACAACAACAGTTATTTTAATGGCCCTGCTCCTGCATCTTCATAATCATTGAATATTACTTGGACTGTGGCCCTTTTATTTCACTGCACTGCTGTTAGAACATCATTCTTGTAACCTGGAGTAACCTTTGTGTTTTAAAACTATGACAAGTAGGCCTACCACAATGTGCATGCAGCTGAATTCCCATTATCTCTCAAACTCCCATCAATCTCTTTGTTCTTCTACTGCCTAAAAATCAAATGACTTGCGCTGAAACTTCTGTTCTCAAAATGCACTTTGATCTGGAGTCAGCAGAGGCGAACGCTGACTTTTGAATGTGATGAAGGCTAAAACAGTATACATTTATTTAAAGTGCAAGCAAGCTTTACCTTGACTTTAATGGTCTGCAGGAGGTTACCTCAACAAACAGGAAGGGAGTTTGATCACTGGGTTGCTGAAATGTTGGGAGTGAGTCAGCAACCGGCAGGTTTGCACTGTGCCTTTGATTAAGTTTCTCCAGGCAGACCTTCCCTACAATTTACCACACACATTCAGACTACAGTGCAAATCAAAGCACATTTAACTCTTATTACTGTAGAGGGTTTATGTTCTTCTTCTTTCTTACTCTTCTTTTTTTCTTCCTCTTCATGCAGAGTGGCTATGTATATATTAACTTGTAAAAAATGTATTAATTTAGTTAACACAAAATAACCATCACTGAACTTACTTAAACTGGACTATGACGCTATTTTCTTCTGGGTCTGAAACAAACTTTGTTGCATTATTTTCCTGTTATCACAGTAAAGCTGCTTTGAAAAAAATCTGTATTGTAAAAAGCGCTATATAAATAAATGGTGACTTGAGTTGACTTCATCATGAGACTCACTCCTAGGATGAAAATACAATGTGCCTACCTGGTTAAACTTTATTTCAATTTAGACATTCTAGCCTATTACTAACTACTAACTTTGCAACCACATGTCAACTAAATACGAAGTTGCTTTTGGATGAGTGAGGAGGATTTTTCTTGAAACCCTCCCAAACAACATGTGGTGATGTAATATAAAATATATATTACAAATTCGTAACATCTTTACTTGATTGGAACTTCTTAATTATTGCCCTGATGGTGAAAATGGAAATGCTCAATGCTTTAGCTATTTTCTTACAGACACTTTATATTTTGTGAAGCTCAGCAATCTTTTGCTGCACATCAGAAATATGTTATTTGGTTTTACTCATTGTGATGGGTGATTAAGGAAATTTGGACTTTGTGTTTCCTCATATTTATACTCCTATGAATACATATTCATGCAAATAATTATACAGAATATACTTCAGAGATGTTTTAATGATAAACAAATCTAGGGGTGCCAATGATTGTGGCCAACGTGTTTTGTAGAAAAACATTTATTTCATAATGTGACAAAAAACCCAATTTGGTAAGTGTGTTGTGAAGTTCGTGCAAGAAGTAATGTTGAAGCACAGAGGACCATCACTTCCTCTAATGAACTCTCTAATGACAGTAGACAATGATTTATAGTTGAATACTAAAAATGTACTGTTTCATGTTATTTTTTTTGTATTATTTTTATCCATTTTCATAATAATTTCATAATGTATTTTGTGAAGTCAGAGTATGTCTGTACATGTGTGCTGAGCACAGATATGAAATTAGCTATATTTTGCATATAAGTATATGTGCAATGCAATATTTACTGAGCAGAGATGTTCCACTAATGATGACACTTCAAATGTGTACAGTTGGTATGTTCTTTACAAGGAAAGGACTGTTTTTCAACTGATGCAAATGTACCACTAATGTATACATAGAGGGATAATGGATGTGCTATCTACAAGGAAGTTGTAAGTCCCTCAGTGGTGCATATAAGCTTAATCCTTACTGTACTGACTCAGAGAAACAAAAAGGTATAAGAAGGTGAGGGAGGAGAAACACAGAGAAGCCATTCACAGCTGCATGATGGGGTGAGAGGACAGAGAAATGGGGAACAGTGAAATCTGGAATGAAGACCACCTCTCATGTAGCCTTATTCTTCTATGCTTGTTTCTCTCCTATGTCTGATACATGTATAAAATAATAAAAATAAATCTCTTGGCAAAAGTAGCTGGTTTAGCTTCCGTGATTTAACAATAAAGGGGGAAAACATGATTTTCAAATCTACAATAGTAAAAAAAAAAAAAAGACAAAAAAAAAAAAAAAGACAAAAATATAATTTTGCTTCAGAAGACATCAATTCATCCACTGGGGTTTTATGGATTACCGTCATGGTCGCTGTATGTGTTTTTTTTTTCAAGCATCAAACGAGCGGCATCCATTCAATGGCATTAAATGGACAGAGATTTATATAAATAATATAAATGATAGTTGATTTCAGGTGCAAGCATTTGTGACAGCAGTACAGCAGCTGAAAGAATTATTGGTTGCTATTCTGTCTTATTATTTTGACTCCACAATAAGCTTTGTTCGCAGTGTTGCTCTCTATCTGTCACTGGGGGTGTGAACCCCCAGACTATAGACATGTGTAAGCAAAATTACAGAACATTTTTCAGGCTTATCTGAACCCACACAGATAAGCACTCCCGGAGAGATGTGACCTGATGCACCTGCAAAAGCATTTCACAAAACATTGAAATTTTATTTCCAATCTGTTTTGTGCTGGCTGAGGCTTCAAAAAATTAGAGTATGCTCTAGTGCAGGTCACATGGTCACAGGTTTATTATAGGCCCGCTTAATAAATGGTCTTTGTATCTACAATAACATTTAATACACCATTGTACTTACTATTGCAAATATGCATCCTAATTTAGACCCTGGTTTAAACAGTTGTACAATTTTTATACTATTTGCCTTTCTATTTTTTGTAATTTTTTTTTTATTATTAGTATTTTACTAATAGGAACAGGGACAGTAAGAGAGCAATGGTAAGAAAAAGTTTGTGGTAAGTTAAATTAGCATTTCTCAAAACAAGTCGTACAAATAGCAAAACACCTGCAAAAGTAGTCTCTAGCTCAAAATCCTTAGTTCATCTCTCAAAAGTAAATATCTGTGTCAATGAACATGTCAGCGCCATCAGAATGACAAGTCCTGTGTACTGTAATTTGTTGACAGACCATGTCATTGCGATACAGAAAGGAAAAGACAGCACTGCATAGCACAAAGAAGAAAAAAAAAGAAAAAAAAGAAATGTGAACATAAGACAATCTCCTTAGGGACAGCTTGTTCAACCATTTTGCATGTAAAGACTTATGCTATGAACTAATGTCTAAATATTGTGGGGGGTGAGACTATTCAACAGACACCCATTATAATACATTTTGATCAACATGACATAAACAACTGATAATGCAGGAAACAGCAGAGAATTGTACATAATCATTTGCATGGATGTACCAAAGCATTAGCAACTTGTTCAAAGAAATGAGAAACTGCTTTTTTCATGTGCACAAGTGGCACAATGATGTGAAGATTGAACAGGTAGTTTTGAGAATTTCAATTATGATCTAAGAAATGTAACAAAGCGACTGAGAAAAACTGTATTATGTGAGAAAGAAATTAGATTAAAAAAAAAAAAAATCAGATTTAGTCAGAAATGGGAATGACATGGGTTCAAGCCTTCTCAATAAAACAGACACTGATTAAATCATTCCAGCACTGAAACCGTCTCGGTTACTAGTGTAACCCTCGTTCCCTGAGGGAGGGAACGGGAGACGCAACGTCGACGTGACGACGAAATTGGGATCACTTCAGGGAGCCCTATCAACTTCGAGTATCTACAGAACAAGCCAATGAACGTTGGCGTGCGTGAAATCGTCACGCGCCCCCGCCCCGCAGCGCGGGTATAAACCGGAAGCGGGCGCACGCACACATTGTTTTTCGCTGAGGAGCCGAGATTTAAGACGGCCGTACAGCGATGGTCAGCAACCGTGGCGAAGGGACGTTGCGTCTCCCGTTCCCTCCCTCAGGGAACGAGGGTTACACTAGTAACCGAGACGTTCCCTTTCGGTCGCTCACGTTCGACGCAACGTCGACGTGACGACGAAATTGGGATCCCATGGAAAACGCCACGGTAGCTGCCACATCCAGCGCCCTACGGAAGACTCTCAGACCCCCAACTGGCTAGGGCGGAAGACCTGCGTAGAGGGAGTTCGGACTGCTGTTCCGTTACAACCCACACAGTGGAACTCTTGGATAACACTGGGAAGCGAAACCCTCCAGGGGAGAGGGACGCTGCGGAGCCACATCCTGCCCGAAGGGAGGTAACATGTGGAGAATACACATATGGACTGGCCGAAGGGGCAGTGCAACATATGGAATGTCACTGGGGTGGCTCCAGCCTGAGAAGGGGGACGCAGCACCAGACAGTGACGGCAGAGCGGACTCTGCCAAGGGAAGACACGGGCTCACCGCAGGGAGCTGATCGTGGAAGAATACGCATATGGGATCGCCGCAGGGATCACCACATATGGAACCCAGTCTAGCACAAGTTACACAAGCATACGAGCACTAGACCTGGCGTCGGACGCTCCGCAACGTCCGACTGCCGAGGGGGAGCGGAGGAACTCAACAGGGTTCGCCTAGTGGGGAACTCGACTGGAGCAAGAAGCGCACGTATCCGCTCCATGTGGAGGGGAGTGGCGCAGCAAGCCAACACAAGAGCGGGAACTTCGGTGTTACCGGCTGGTTGAAGCGAGCACACAGGAAGAAACCGGCTCAACACGTAGGCTATAAAACCTAGCGAACGTGTTAGGTGTCGCCCAGCCCGCAGCTCTACAGATGTCTGTCAGCGAGGCGCCGTGTGCCAGCGCCCAGGAAGAAGCGACACCCCGAGTGGAGTGGGCTCTCAAACCGGGCGGGCAAGGCACACCTTGAACTTCATAAGCCAAGGCGATGGCATCCACTATCCAGTGGGCCATCCTCTGCTTGGAGACAGCCTTCCCTTTCTGCTGGCCTCCGTAACAGACGAAGAGCTGATCTGAGGTCCTGAGGCTTTGTGTTCTGTCCACGTACAGACGCAGAGCGCGAACGGGACAGAGAAAAGCCAGGGCTGGGTCTGCCTCCTCCGAAGGCAGCGCTTGCAGGTTCACCACCTGGTCCCGGAAGGGAGTGGTGGGAACCTTGGGCACGTATCCGGGCCGGGGTCTCAGGATCACGTGAGAGTTAGCCGGGCCGAATTCCAGGCACGATTCGTCGACCGAAAATGCATGCAGGTCCCCTACCCTCTTGATGGAGGCCAATGCAACCAGGAGTACTGTTTTACAAGACAGAATTTTTAACTCTGCTGACTGCAAGGGCTCAAAGGGTGGTCTCTGGAGTGCCGAAAGGACCAGAGACAAGTCCCAAGAGGGTATAGAGAGTAAGCGAGGAGGATTCAGTCTCCTTGCTCCCCTGAGGAACCTGACGATCAGGTCGTGCTTCCCCAGCGACTTACCCTCAACTGCATCGTGATGTGCGGTAATAGCGGCAACATACACTTTAAGGGTGGAGGGAGACAGCCTTCGCTCCAACCCATCTTGCAGGAAGGAAAGCACGGTTCTGATCGAGCAAGATCGGGGGTTCTCCTCGTGAGAAGAACACCAGTCAACGAACAGGTTCCACTTCAACGCATAGAGGCGCCTCGTAGAGGGGGCTCTAGCGGAAGTGATGGTGTCAACTACCGCTTGGGGTAGGTCACCTAGAACCTCCGCGTCCCGTCCAGGGACCAGACGTGGAGTTTCCAGAGGTCCGGACGCGGGTGCCACAGGGTGCCCCGTCTCTGAGAGAGCAGGTCCTCTCTCAGAGGGATGGGCCAGGGAGGGGCTGTCGCGAGGAGCACCAGTTCCGGGAACCAGGTCCGGTTGGGCCAGTACGGCGCAACTAACAAGACCTGCTCCTCGTCCTCCCTGACTTTGCACAAAGTCTGTGCAAGAAGGCTCACTGGGGGAAACGCATACTTGCGTAGGCCCGGGGGCCAGCTGTGTGCCAGAGCATCCGTGCCGAGGGTCCCCTCGGTCAGGGAATAGAACAACTGGCAGTGAGACGTGTCCGGGGCGGCAAACAGATCTACTTGTGCGGTCCCGAAGCGCCTGAAAATCAGCTGGACCACCTGGGGATGGAGTCGCCATTCTCCCGGTAACACCTGTTGCCGTGAGAGCTCGTCGGCTACACGGTTGAGTAGACCCGGAATATAGATGGCACGAAGCGACCTCAGATGCTTCTGACTCCAAAGGAGGAGATGGCGGGCGAGTTGTGACATGCGGCGGGAGCGTAGACCACCTTGGCGGTTGATGTACGCAACGGTCGCAGTGTTGTCCGTACGGACCAGTACATGCTCGCCTAGTAGCAGCGTTTTGAAGCGGCCCAGCGCAAGATGAACTGCTAACAACTCGAGGCAGTTGATGTGCCAATGCAGTTGAGGCCCCGTCCACAGACCTGAAGCTGCATGCCCGTTGTACGTGGCCCCCCAGCCGGTGGCAGAGGCATCCGTGGAGACCACAGAATGCCTGGACACTTGTTCTAAGGGGACACCTGCCCGCAGGAACGAAGGGTCGGACCACAGGGTGAGAGTCTGGCGACAGTGCGGAGTTACTTGGACCCGGCACGAGCCGCTCTGCCACGCCCATCTCGGGACTCGATCGTGGAGCCAGTGTTGGAGCGGCCTCATATGAAGCAATCCGAGCGGCGTAACCGCGGCTGCAGATGCCATATGCCCCAGGAGCCTCTGAAAAAGTTTCAGTGGTGCCGCAGTCCTGTGTGAGAGTGAGCTCACGCAGTTCAACACTGACTGGACGCGGGCCTCCGTGAGGCGCGCTGTCATATTGATCGAGTCCAACTCCATACCGAGAAAAGAGATCCTCTGCCCGGGGGTGAGTTTGCTCTTTTCCCAGTTGACCCGAAGCCCTAGGGGACTGAGGTGACTGAGCACCATGTCCCTGTGTTCGCACAACTGCTCTCTCGACTGGGCGAGAATAAGCCAGTCGTCGAGGTAGTTGAGAATGCGAACGCCACGCTCGCACATGGGAGCAATGGCCGCCTCCGCGACTTTCGTGAAGACACGGGGCGACAGGGCCAGCCCGAAGGGTAAGACTTTGTACTGGTATGCCCGACCCTCGAACGCAAAGCGAAGAAACGGTCTGTGTCGAGGGAGAATTGAGACATGAAAGTACGCGTCCTTCAGGTCGATCGCTGCAAACCAATCTTGGGGACGGATGCATTTGAAAATGCGTTTCTGCGTAAGCATCTTGAACGGCAGCCTGTGAAGGGACCGATTCAGGACGCGCAGGTCCAAGATTGGTCGTAACCCACCGCCTTTCTTGGGTACAATGAAGTACGGGCTGTAGAAGCCGGTCTTCATATCGGCTGGAGGGACCGGCTCGATCGCGTCCTTCGCCAGTAGGACTGCGATCTCTGCCCTGAGCACAGGGGCACTGTCCGCCAGAACACGGGTGAACTGAATGCCCCTGTACCGCGGGGGCCGCCGGGCGAACTGAATCGCATAGCCGAGCCTGACAGTACGGATGAGCCAGCGGGACGGACTGGGAAGCGCTAGCCAGGCTCCCAGACATCGAGCCAGCGGGACCAACGGGACCACAGGCGTACCCGGGGTGGGGCAGCGCGACGGAACGCAGGGACTCGAATCGGACGGCATAGCGGCCCGAAGTGGGGTCTGAGTGTGAGGTGCGACACATACCTGCTTCCGTCGAAGGGCAGAGAGGGTGTGCGGAGGCGTCACTGCGTCCGGAACACAGCCACTGCTGCTCGCTGGCGATAGAAGAGGGGCCTGAGGGGGACAAGGCATAGCGTCGTCGACCGCCAAGCGCGCTCTCTTGGGACCCAGAGGTTTCAGAAATTGCTCTTTTATTGAAAATGTGGGTACCACTGGCCTGGGGGCCAGTGGCGGGACAAAAACAAAAGGAAACAAAAGATTCTCCGCCCGGCCCTCCACCGGGGGAAGGAGCGGCGCGTTCACCACCTCCTGAAGAGCAACTTGATCCACCTCTGGGTCGCCCGTCTCAGGGACGTTTGCACCTACGCTTACCACCTGGCTTGGTAGCGGCCTGGACGGGCGTGGTCGGCTTCCTGCGGCTTGCTCCACGCTGAGGCCTGGGTGAAGGCTGCTGCTGAGGCTTCGCGGGAGCGGAGGACGCCGAGGGAGGCCGACCTCGGCGACGAGTAGACGGAGGAGCTGCGGCCGGCGGACGGGTGGGAGCAGCAGCGGCCCGCCGGGGCAGGATGTGTCGGATGGCCTCCGTCTGCTTCTGGGCAGCCGAGAACTGTTGGGCAAAGCTCTCGACCGCGTCGCCGAATAACCCAACCTGGGAAAGAGGGGCATCCAGGAACCGATATTTGTCGGTGTCCCTCATGTCAGCCAGGTTGAGCCAAAGGTGGCGTTCCTGGACCACCAGGGTGGACATCGCCTGACCAACGGAACGTGCGGTTTCTTTCGTCGCCCGGAGGGCGAGGTCAGTTGCCACACGGAGCTCCCGGAGGAGCTCTGGGTCAGAACCACCCTCGTTCATGTCCATGAGCGCCTGGGCCTGGTGGACCTGCAGAAGCGCCATGGCATGGAGGGCGGAAGCAGCCTGTCCACAGGCTCTGTAAGCCTTCGCCGTAAGACCGGACGAAAACTTACATGCCTTGGACGGGAGGCGTGGACTGCCCCGCCAGGAGGAAGCGGACGCTGGACACAGCTGCATCGCAACGGCCCGCTCCACCGGGGGAACGTCCACATACCCCTTAGCCGCCCCGCCGTCGAGGGTGGTGAGGAGGGAGGAGCCACTAGGGCGGAGTCGGGCACTATAGGGGGCCGACCACGACCTAGTAAGCTCCTCATGCACTTCCGGAAAGAAAGGTACCGGGGCGGAGCGCTGAGAACCAGCACGGCCCGCCCCGAGAAACCAATCGTCCAACCGGGAAGGTTCGGGACGTGGTGGAGGGTTCCACACAAGCCCGACCTTCTCGGCGGCCCGGGAAAGCATAGCCGTCCATTCTGGATCGGACTCGGGCAACGCCACACGCCCAGAAGGGGGCAACGCAGCCGAATCCTCATCTCCAGAGGACTGAAGCTCCCCCTCCGATGCTGCGATCGACATCTGATCGTCAGGTGGAGCTCCAAAGGAGACGGCTGGCCGTCCATGGGAAGGACCAGCACGCTCCTTTGAAGGCTCCAGCGGCGGTAGCGCTTGTGAGGCGTGAGGGGCCCACGGAGATTGCCTCGGCGGGGAAGCCCTCACGGTAATCCTCAGATCACCCTGGTCATGCACAGAAGTAGGTCTATTCTGCGGTGCAGAATAGACACTAGATCGGGGCATAGGCGAGGGGACTGCACCTCCCTTGAGGTAAGCGAGTCTCGATCTAAGCGCTATCATAGTCATATTCCCACAACAGGAACATGAACTATTCACAAAGGCTGCCTCAGCGTGCTCAATGCCCAAACACGAGATGCAGCTTTTGTGGCCGTCGCCTGGCGCCAGGGGATGACCGCACCCAGAAACGCACAAGCGGAATGACATCCTGAAAAGGACGCAGGGTCACGCTTGTGTTGCTCTTTTAGTTGAAAATAACAAACAAAAGGAAAAGAAATAAGCTCTCTCAGTGCTGAAGCACCCAGGGATGGCCGCGGTGTAATCGGGGTACACTCTCAGAGGAAACGCCCACGAGACCGACACACACACACACAAACAGTGCTGTGAAAACAGCAGTTGTAAATAGAAAAAATGCTCGCGGCCACCGCTGATCGCGCCGTCACACCAACACTGGAACAGAGCCTTCTTCTTCCTCTCAGATCGTTCGTTATCAGCAGTCTGCAGAAATCAGAGTCAAAAACCAAGCTCGGCTCCGAAGTGAAAGACAATGTGTGCGTGCGCCCGCTTCCGGTTTATACCCGCGCTGCGGGGCGGGGGCGCGTGACGATTTCACGCACGCCAACGTTCATTGGCTTGTTCTGTAGATACTCGAAGTTGATAGGGCTCCCTGAAGTGATCCCAATTTCGTCGTCACGTCGACGTTGCGTCGAACGTGAGCGACCGAAAGGGAACTGGAGTTAAAGGGACAACAGATGGTTTAGGCTTAGAAAAAGATTTTCTATGTACAATTGTTTCAAGTCGAGTCACCTTTATTTATATAGCGCTTTTTACAATACAGATTGTTTCAAAGCAGCTTTACAGAGATAACAAGAAAATAATGCAACAAAGTTTGTTTCCAGAATAAAATAGCGTCACAGTCCAGCTTAAGTAAGCTCAGAGATGTTTCATTTTTGTTGAAAAAAGTTATTAATTTAGTTAATATATACAGTATATAGCTGCTCTGGAGAAACCCGTGATGTCATCGTGTGATACTTAATGATCATGGTAACGGTGTTAAAGGCTCAGGGGAAGGAGGCGGGAACCGGCGAACACTCAACATACAGTTTAACCACAGAATGTATTCATTCAACTTGTAAACAATGTTTGTATTGCAATAACTTAGGACCCCCTCGAAAACAAGATGTTACATCTCAACAGTGTTGGGAGTAACGCGTTACAAAAGTAATGCATTACAATAACATTACTTTTTGCTGTAACGCAGTAGTGTAAGGCATTACTAATCAATTTTCAGTAATATTTTACTCGGTACATGTTCAGTAACGCTTGCGTTACAACACACTTTTAGTTTTAATTGTAAAAAAAACAAAAAACAAAAAAAAAAACACCAAGACCGCGAGACATTAACGAATGAAATATGCAAGTAGACTTGCCTGTTCGTGGTCAGTCAATAGCCGCGTGTGGTTTCCAAGTTTGTAAATAGACTAAATAATGGCAGCGTCTTATAGCCTACTTGTAGGTCTATATCGATTTATTGTTTACAGGAGTGCCGTGCCCGTGAGGCATGATTTCGGCCTCTGTGCTCGCGCTGGCCAGTGGAAAAGCAGCTAATGGTGAAGATGGCATGAAGAAGACTGTAGACTACATTCGCGAGATGGAAGTATGCGCATTAGGCTACTATTTGTTCTTTATTTTCTTTCTAAAGAGTTAGGCTGTGTTTAGGTGGTATTTTTCATATTTTCATCACGCAATCATTTTTTTTTTGATGCGGTGCTGACGCGTTGTAACATGTAGGCTATAGCCTAAGGGTTGCGGCGGCGCTGCCGATAAAGCACGTAAAAGCTGTCACAAAGAACCTGCAAAAGCAATGATTATGAATGTGTCAAATATAGCAAGGAGACATTTTAATTGTTTATTAATAAAGATGAAGTTGACTTTCCTGACTCGCGATCTTCGCAGTAGGCTAGTGAGTGCTCCAGAGAGAATGCATATACAAGCAGAGAGCAGTCTGTTTTCTTTCGTTTTGAATTGTTCTGTTTACAAGTAGACATTTCAATATAGATATATTGTTCAGGTCTGTGAAGTAGGCTACCTTATACGCGGAGTTTCGGTTAATTTGAGACGCGCTCCAGTTCACGCCCAGGCGCCTCCGTTTCGTGATTAGCCTATCTGCAATATTTACTTCTTATGATCAAATCCAGGCAATTGGTTGATGAAACATTGATTAAAATTAAGATACAAAATTAATACAAATCGAAATTTTGACTGCAAAATGTTCATAATGCTGGAATTCCCCAATTTTAAATAATTTATCGTCAACTAGGTTTGTGGTGCGTAGACCAACTAGGTCTACGTATTTTATAATGTTAACTTCAAAATTCTGATAATACTAATAGTAATTTAAAGATGTATACATTGGATCTGGACGGGAAGGATAACTCTGGGAGTTGGAAGGGGTGTGTCGCGATTCTGCAGGTTCGTGGATCTGAGTGTCGCGATTTCTGTTTCATATTGCATATCATTACAGCCTTAGAATGTTAAGTTCTACTTCTGTATAGGTATTTTTTGTGAAAGTAACTCAAAAGTAATACAGGAGTAATGTAACGCATTACAATTCTGACAGCGTAATATTGTAAGGTAATGAATTACTTTTAAATAACAGTAACATGTAATGTATAATGTATTACAGTTTGGAAGTAACTTGCACAACACTGCATCTCAAGGGGCTATCCTTCAAATAAATTTCCAAAAAATAACAGTGTTCATTTGTTTCTGCAAGGGATTTATATTCTTTATTGATAGTATTAGTCATTGTATGAGTCGCTTGCCCTCAGGGCAAAAGTAGGCATTGAGAGCTATAATGGCATCATACAGCTCAACTTACTGTCTATGTCTGCAGTTCTCAACTAATACCCATTCTTTCTAGCTAATTGTCAAGACTCAAGAGTTATCATTGATAACATAATAGCTGCCATGCAGATGAAGGGCAGACTGTTTCATTATATATTGTGGATTAAGTTACCGCTGACGGTTATAAGTATAACAATCGTTTCACACGGCAGGGGAATATATCATCTTGTGCATTCTGAATAAACTTTGAATACTTGATACTTTTACGCTGTAGAAAGTATCACGGTACATGCACTCACTTAGCATTAGTGCCACATGCATGTGCAGATGAAGAGGCCACATCATCCTTGAACGAGTCACAAGACTCATGCCGCTAAGTCAAGATAGACTTCATTTCCACCACATTAAAGCGAATAGATATACACAGATAGCAGTTGTCACTTTCATTATCTGGGGTTGTCACTCAAAATGGCAGCTCTCTCTCCCCAGATCCTCTCTCCGAGGATAAGAGGAGTCAAGGGTGCTGGAGAAGAAGGCAGGAATTGAAAACTAATAGCAGTGTTTATAGGAAGAAGGGAAGAGAGTGTCAGAGCGATATGAACCCGTCTTCTCTTCATACAAATGCACACGTCTGGATATTTTTACTTATTTTTTAACTGAATTCAATTTTTTCAATTTGAATGCTGATGGATTCAGATTCCTTTGATGATGCATGGGAAATTTGTGAAGAGATTGGCCACCTCATGAACTCTGCAGTGACAGCAGTCAGCAGTCTGTCATAATAATAAGAACCAGATGTGTGACAAGAATACATAACTTTTTTTTTCAGAGAATAGCTCTGTTTATGCACAGATAAAAGCTTTCTAAAAGTTATTTGTTGATTGTGCTTTGACTTTCATAAGGACAAATTTAGAGCCAAGGTTTTCTGATTTTGTGCTGCAAATAATAGCATGTACTATATAAATATAATAAACATATATAATATAATTTAAAAAAAATATATAAAAAGTTATTCTCACCATGGCTGCATTTATTTAGTCAAAAACATATATATATGTAAAAAAGTGTAAACTATTCAATTTAAAAGGACTATATTCTATTAACATACTTTAAAAAGTAATTTATCCCTATGATGGTAAAGCTGAATTTTCAGCATCATTACAGTATTCAGTGTCCTATGATCCATCAGAAATCATTCTAATCTGATTGCTGCTCATAAAACATTATTAATATAAATGTTGAAAACAGTGCTGCCTAATTTATTTATTTATTTATTTTGTGTGGAAACAGAGATACATTTTTCATGATTCTTTGATGAACAGGAAGTTCAGAAGAACATCATTTATTTGAAATAGAAATCTTAGAACTTTTGAACTGTCACAATCCTCATTCACCATAGCAGTCACCACAACACACTACATTTCCCATAATCCTCCCTGGCCATCACACAGCACACTCAGCTCAATCTTCACAGGGCTGTTCCATAAAACAAGATTAGAATACAAGCCAGGCTTATTTTGGTTAGTCAGACTTATTGTCGATTGATTCTGTTTCATAAAGCAAACTTAAAATAGTTCAAACTCAGTTACTCTGGCAACTTATGCTGGGAAACTAACCTGGTCCAGGGCAGGCTGACTGTCAGGCTAAGCCTCAGTTGTTACACAGATCCTCTAACACTGACCATCAGGAACACAATATTACCACCGACAGTCTCTCCATACCATTATTTTATTACTTTATTAACCACTATCCGTCCAAAAATAAATATACAGTATACAGGAAATCTACATAAACAAGGCTACAATGATAAATGAGACAATATAGACCTACAAATGTGTTCAATTATATTATACATAAAATGTTTATGTTAAAGTTGATATAGTATATATATATATATATATAGTACAAAATATACGCTGTTTGATGGTGGATCGATTTGAGCCATGATCGTCCTCTAGGGCTGCTTCAGAAACACGTGCACACACAATTATCTAGACTAGATAAACCTGGATCAAATTAGTGGGATTGCGTCTTCAACTTCAACTTCAATTACCCTTTATGAAACCGCTTTAGCCCCAACTTATTTGTTAGGTTCATTCAAGTCAGGTGTTGGAGTTTAATCCCCGCTTTTCTTAACGTCTTTTAAACTTAGACTTAGACTTAACTTTATTGTCATTCTCACAACACAGATGAGGGGAACGAAATAACAAATCAGGTCTCTGTGTTGACCAACTACTTCAGTAATTAATAAAAAATACTTTAAAAACCTACTTAAAACGCTTCCAAAAATAAAATGATTTACAAAGACAATATCAACAAAACAGCAAGTTAATAAATAAATAAATAAATAAATAAATAAATAAATTGCTATTTCTTAAAAAGACAAAGGCATGGCAGTGTGGAGGAGTTCATTAGTCTGACCGCATCCGGGTAGAAGCTGTTCTTCAGCCTGGTAGTCCTTGCCTGGATGCTACGCAGCCTTCTGCATGAGGGGAGGTGGGAAAACAGTCTGTATGCAGGGTGGGTAGAGTCCCTCATGATGCAGGTTTCTCTGTCCCTGCATTGGCTTGCATAAATGTCAGAGAGGCCTGGTAGGTTGCATCCGATGGTCCGTTGTGCAGACCTTACCACCCTCTGCAGCATCTCTTTTTCTGCCACTGTGCAGCTGCCATACTGCACAGTGATGCAGGAAGACATGGTACTCTCCACCACGCACCTGTAGAAAGAGCTGAGGATGTTAATGTCCATCTTTGCCTTATTCAGCTTCCTCAGGAAATATAGGTGTTGATGGGCTTTTTTTAGGGTGGTCAAGGTGTTTTGGCGCCAGGTGAGGGTGTTGGAGATGTCTACTCCAAGATATCTGATGCACAACTGCACAGTCAATGCGGGGAGGAGGGGGCACAGTGCCCTTCTTGCGAAAATCCACAATCATCTCCTTGGACTTGTTCGTGTTCAGGATGAGATTGTTATCCTTGCACCACAGCTCTAGTCCATCCACCTCTTTGGTGTTGAGCCCAACCACTGCAGTGTCGTCTGCGAACTTCACTATGAGGTTGCTGTCATAGTGAGCTCTGCAGTCGTGCATGAGCAGTGTGTAGAGCAGCGAGCTGAGGACGCAGCCCTGGGGGGAGTAAGTATTGAGGATGATTTCAATACTGGACAAGGAATTGTTGTTATCCAGGTGTGTGAGGGACTTGTGGACCACAGCAGCGATGGCGTCAGCCGTCGAGCGGGTCCCCTTGTAGGCATACTGGTGTCCCTGGATTTTCCGAGCATAGTTTGATTTTGCCCTCCTTATGCCTGCCACCAGGCCTCGTTCGGGCTGCTCTAAGTGCGTCTGCATCTCTTGGTGGTTGTAACATCCTCAACGCACTTTTTGATGTAGCCCAGTACTGCTGATGTAATATATTCCTCCAGGTTCACTGTTTCCCCCTCCGTTGCTGGTTCTCTGAACATCTGCCAGTCCGTGGTGTCAAAACAGTCCTGCAGCATTGGGACGGCTTCAGTGGACCACACAGTGATGGTTTTCTGTAAAGATTTTCCGTTGCTTAGTATGGGGCAGTATGCAGGGACCATCATGATAGAAATGTGGTCTGAAGCGCCAAGGTGCGGCACAGGGAGGCTCTGGATGTTCCATGTCTATTTGTTAACACTTTGTTGAGTGTATTTTCCCCTCTAGTGGCGATGGTGACGTGCTGGTGGAACATGGGGAGTAAATCTTGCAGGTGAACATGATTAAAGTCCCCTGCAAAAACATACAGGGCGTTTGTTTTGCATGGAGCTAATTATGACATGCAGTTCCCTCAGGGCTGCTTTAGCATTAGCTTGTGGGGGGACATAAACAGCAGCTATGAACACGGCTGTAAATTTGCGTAAGAAGTTGGCCGGCCAGCATTTGATAATCAGGTATTCAACTGCTTCAGAGCAGTGACTATCAGCCACAGAACAGTTTGTGCACCAACCTTCGTTTACATAAATTCAGATTCCGCCTCCCCTTGGTTTACCCGACAACTGATTTCGGTCCGAACGGATGAGAGCTCGCCCCTCGAGCTGGCAGACGGAGTCCGGAATGTTGCTATGAAGCCAGGTCTCTGTCAACACAAAGACACAGCAATTCCTCATCTTCCTCTGGCACAGTTTCAGTTTTAGTAAGTCCATATTGTTATCCAATGCTCGAACATTGGACAAGAAGAGTGATGGGATGGCCGGTCTGCTGGTCTTCTTTAACTTAGCAAGCAGCCCTGCTTTTTCCACTCTTCTGTTTCCTTGTACACCGCCTCCTCTTTCCCCTGTATTGGAGTAGTCTGTAGTGGAGTAACAACTGCAGTCTACCTAACATCATTTTGAGCATAAACGGAACAAGCCAGTTTTCATTTAGTTCGATGAGCTCAGACCTACTAAACTTTATCGCTGTAATCGTGCTAATAGTAATATTGGTAACACCTGGAGCTAGAGAAGCCGCTGCACAGCTGCGCACCGCCATCTTGGATTGGATTTTTATGGAACAACCCTCTGTTTGCAATCAAACTCATGAGTTCCCCTATCTAAGCAAGTACCAAACACTCATTAATTGTCTGGTGTCTTTTCATAAGAACTGTTTACCAATGTTGTTCCACAAGGAAGGACTTCCAACTACTCATATCATTGGATACCTACCTAGTACCTGTCTGTCTTCGGTCCCCGTCCTCAGTCTGTTAGGCTGCCACGCCAGACAGCACCTGCAATACAATAGAACTGTTATTCATCCAGCTAAGTGTTATAATCTTCTATGAATGAATTATCTGTTGGAACAGCTTGTAAATAAAGACTGTAATTCACGCTACCTTAGTGTTATCCTCTTCTGTTATTATGACATAAACAGTAGTATATAATACAATTCATTTTTGCAGTGTGTTAACTTTCTAAACACAAATACAACTTCTTTTGCCCTCTTGAATTTTGCCATAACAAGTTGAATTATTTTTGTGTATATCAAGGACAGAGAGAGCATCAATTTAACCCAGCATCAGAGGATATAAAAACACATTTTGGCTTCACTCAAGGCAAAGTTGAGTTTTGAAATCGAATCCCTTTTGGGGACTCTGACTCTTTAGTGTACTGTAAATACAACAAATATGAGAGACACGTGGGAGAGGACTCATGCTCCCCGCAGGATTGAACTGAAAGTGGGTTTCTCTGCAACAGTGGTCACCTATAACTGTTCTGTGTTAATCCATTCCCTGTCGGCACTATTCAAGGTCATCTTTGCTCAGTCTTTTAAAGGAATGAATAGTTGGTTCAAATTAACATTTAGACCTTTTTATTCACCAAGTACCTAGAAAGAATTAGTCTTTGATCAGGTAAAAACCCTGCAAAATATTTGGATGTAGGCCTATGTAAAAGTATATACAAATACGCACACATGTTAAACATGACAATTACATGATAAATTGAAAGATAAAGTGAGAAATGTCGTTGCAAAAAAAAAAAAAAAATGTACGTACATATCTTCAAACATTCTTAAATCAAGATACATTTACTTGAGAAGCACAATTACTTAAAAAATTGAGTGATTTCACCCTTAGGCAATTTCAGAGAGGCTAGCAATAGCAAGCTAGTTTTGAAAGCATGAGATTCCACCCTCCCTTCAGAACATCTCCTATAAAACACAGCAGAGTATGCAAAGCATCACAAAAGACGCGTATGTTTCAAAGCACATAACATTACAATAATAATGAGTGTAAACAACCCTTCGTCAGTCACTACTACAATCAAGACTGACGAATGGGGATCGCTTGCGAGCCTATCTACTTTGGGTGAAACTAAACGAGCCAATGCATAAAGGCATGCGATAATTGCACCATGCTGCTGCATCCCTTGTCTTTCGCTTCTAAGCCAAATGGTGTATGCTGTTCCTGTCTCCTGCAAAGATCTGATGCTGTGTCTTCGAGTCTCTGCTGAGAAGAATCTCTAATCTCTGAGAATTTCCATTACCCTTCAAATTGAAATTGCGAATTGAAAATACGGCCAATGCAAACACGTTAATTTTGCAAAAACTCCCATTTGTCGCAAAAAAGTTTTTTCGCTCGCGAGAGGTGGTTTTTCAGGCAATTCGAAAAAAGAAATATTTTGCAAAACTGCAATGGTAACAGTTTTTGCACATTTACAGGCCACCTGACGTAGATGATGCGGTGTCTGACAGAATTTAGACAGAATATGAGACAGAGTTCTTTATTAAATTCATAAGAGACAAAATAATTACAGGAATACTGGATTCAAAACCTAGAAAGAAATTCCACAATTAAGACCTCGAAGCAGATATGAGGGAGAAACACCCAGAAACACCTCAAATGTGCCGCTCTCAAGTATAAAGGTATTTCCCTGTCATTAATGATTGGATAACACCGGATAACATATCTGGTTGAGATATCGCATTGAAAAAGGGAACATGACCATTGTGGCGTTACGGTCTAGACTCTGTTACCTCAAAAGAGGTGGAGCCCCTTCACTTATTCCCCGATCTAGCGCTTCTGCCCAGCAGAAGAAGCCTACTTCGGTTAATAGCCTTGGCGACCTGAGGATCACAGTGAGAGGTAACCCACCAAGCCAGTCTCCTCGGGCCCCTCACTCCTCTATAATGCTACCCACGGAGCCTCCAAGAGCTGCTGGGCCATCCGTGGCGGTCCCAGTCGTTTCTTTTGGAGCTCCACCAGATGATCAAATGTCGGCCGCTACATCGGAGGGTGAGCTAATGTCCTTTGGAGATGAAGTCTCTGCTGCGATGCCTCCTTCGGGTGCCTTCAGCGTTACCCGAGTCAGACCCAGAACTCACGGCTATGCTTTCCAGGGCAGCCGCAAGTGTCGTGCTCGAGTGAAACCCTCCACCGTGTCCCGAACCTTTGCGGCTGGACGATTGGTATCTTAGGGCGTGCTGGTTCTCAGCGCCCCGCCCCAGTGCCTTTCTTTCCAGAAGTGCATGAAGAGGTTACCAAAGCATGGATTGCACCTTTTTCTGCCCGAAACCATTCTGGTGCCTCTTCCTCCCTCACTACCCTCGACGGCGAAGCAGCTAAGGGTTACGTGGAGATCCCCCTGGTGCAGCGGTCTGTGGCAATGCAGCTGTGTCCCAAGACCACTACCTCCTGGTGGGGAAATCCGCGCCTCCCCTTCCGGGTGTGTAAGTTCCCATCCGCTCTCATGGACAAGGCTTACTCAGCCTGTGGAGAAGCTGCCTCTGCCCTGCATGCCATGGTGATCCTGCAGGTATACCAGTCCAAGGTGCTCAAATAATTGCACAAGGATAGTTCTGACCCAACGGTTATTTAGGAACTGCATACAGCGACAGACCTGACCTGCCGGGCATCGAAAGCCCCGTCCAGGCCCCCGCTAAATCATGCGGCAAGCGTAAGGGCAAGCTGCCCTGAGATGGGCGACCCAGCGATAGAGGAAGTTGCTCTCCGGGAGATAGTTTCCGCACCTCTCCCTCTCCCTCGTTTCCCAGCCTGTCTCGCTGGCTCATCCGTACCGTCAGACTCGGCTATGCGATTCAGTTCACCTGGCGCCCTCCCAAATTCAGGGGCATCCACTTCTGTGCGGTGTTGCGGGCAGGCAGGCAGTTATCGGGCAGAGATCGATGTCCTACTGGCGAAGGACGCGATCGAGCCGGTTCCTCCAGCTGATATGAAGACTGGGTTCTACAGCCCCTACTTCATTTTACCCAAGAAAAGCCGTGGGTTACGACCGATCTTGGATCTGCGAACCTTGAATCGGGCCCTGCACAAGCTCCCGTTCAAGATGCTCACGCAGAAACGCATTTTCGAATGGTTGGTTTGCAGCGATCGAGCTGAAGGACACGTACTATCATTTCTCAATTCTTCCACGACACAGACCTTTCCTGCGGTTTGCGTTCGAGGGACGGGCATATCAGTACAAAGTCCTGCCCTTCGGGCTGTCCCTGTCACCCTGCGTCTTCACGAAAGTCACAGAGGCAGCAATTGTTCCACTTCGAGAACGCAGCTTTCGTATTCTCAACTATCTCGACGACTGGCTGATTCTGGCTCGAGATCAGTTGCTCCGACACCTCAGCCTGTTGGGCCTTCCAAGAGCAAACTCTCCATTGGGCAGAGGATATGGAGTTGAACTCGATCAACCAGACAGCGCGACTCACAGAGGTGCGCGTCCGGTCAGTGTTGAACTGCTTGAGTACAATTAAGAGCAGGACAGCGGTCCCACAGAAACTTTTTCAGAGGCTCCTGGGGCATATGGAATCCGGAGCTGCAGTAACGGCACTCGGATTGCTTCATATGACCGCTCACATGGCTTCCCTGTGGCGACCCCATATGTGTATTCCTCCACGATTGTCTATGTTGGTGTTCGTTCCCCCCTATAACCAGGCTGGAACCACCCCAGAGACTGACATATGTTGTACTACCCTGCTTGGCTTGTCCATATTGGCTTGACCGTCACAGTGCCTCCCTCCGGGGTAGGATGTGACTTCCGCAGCGTTCCCTTCCCCAAGGGCACGCTTTCCCAGCGTCAATAGCAGTGACTGACCTTCTCTGCTTAAGGCTCCTACTGTCTGCCCAACACTGCGGTCAGGCTAGGAGGCTCAAGCGGAGCACATGAAGGGCCAGCAGCCGTGGCGTTTTGGTAGATATCCCCATTCGTCAATCTTGACTTGCGTAGTAGTGACTAACAAAGGGGAACGTCTTGGTTACGTCTGGTAACCCTCGTTCCTTGAGGAGGGAACGTAGACGTAAGTCCCCTCGCCACAGTTCCTGAGCTTCCGCTGTACGGCCGAGTCCGGCTCCTCAACGGAAAAACTAGGATGCGACACACATTGGCATGCGATGCAATTATCGCATGCCAATGTGTGCATTGGCTCGTTTAGTTTCACTCGTTTAGTTGCACTTCCCTCTTTGGGGAACGAGGGTTACCATATGTAACCGAGATGTAATTGTATCTTATTTTAATAATTTTTTTATATTTGTTCTGGAAACAAAAAACATAAATACTGAGTTAGAAAATAATTTTCTGAGCTAGAAAATCATTAAAAATCAGTCCTGATGAATGTTGTCATTCCATGTATAGATAGGATTGCAGCCACTACAGGAGATGATTTTCAGAGCATATGAGTTAAATAAAATATTAGATGGAGCTGTACTATTCCTGCTAATGATAAACATCATCTGGAGGGAGAAAATGAGTCAAGGGCATTTGGTCCTGCTTTTTAGCACTCTCAGTCCTGGTGTCTGCTGAGAGGAAAGATGCTGTAACACAAAGTGTCCCGGGTGCAAGCGATCTGACACGATTTTCACAGCCTAATTCCTTTTCTGGAGGAGTAATGGTCTGTGAGGGACAGGAACTGGCGGATGAATTTTTTATTTTTTTTTGGCAAGTACGCTGTAACATCCACTTTGAGAGTGATAATGCTGTACCTGACAGGCATGAAATAATGTGTCATTTGACATTTGGGGTTGATATTTGTTAAAGTTTTTAAAATAAGTCTCTTATGATCACCTAGGCTGCATTTGTTTTAGAATAAAAATACAGTTAAACCAGTAATATTTTTTTTTTTTTTTTTTTTTTACAATTTAAAATAACTTTTCTATGGAAGCTTGTTTCCGTCACAGAATAAAAACTAATAAAGGTAACTGAGACTTTTTTTCTCACAATAGCGAGTTTACATCTTGCAATTCTGTCTTTTTATCTTTGAATTGCTTGATATAAAGTCACAATTGTGTGATATAAAGTCAGAATTGCGTGTTATAAAGTCAGAATTGTGAGATATAAACTCACAATTCTGCCTTTTTTTTAGAATTGCATTCCTGTCAGGACAGCTATCATCAAATACGACTGACAGTTAGCATACAGTTTGGATTGGCAGTACGGTTCTGTTCTGAGCAAGAACTCCCTGTGCATCCATGCAGCCTAGCATGGATAAGAGCAGCAATAACCCCCCTTAGGGTAATAGAACAGAACCAACATGAATGTACTGCAGATAACATAAATTCAAGATTTTAAAGTACAACATATTTAGAGAATTTATTATGATTTAAGGGGAATCGGAGTGCCAAATCCTGACTGACGAGAGGAGGAGCTGGGGATGGAGGAGGGTAATTAGCTCCTGAGAAACGCGATAGCTGCTGATAACCCCGGGAGTTATGGGACGGGACCATCCTGGTGGTGGTGTTGGGGAGGATGGAGGAGAAGGGACATCTTGGTGGTGGAGGGGAAGATGGAGGTGAATGGAAGCGTCAGCATCTGCAAACTCAAACATGTGTAAGTTTGATCTTTTATACTACGAGTATTTAGAGCACGATTGGATAAAGAGAAGGTAATCAGTGACGTAATGATTAAAGGTGGGGTATGTGATTTGCAAAACGGCTGGCAGATTTTGAAAATACACAACTCAAATGGTCCTACCTTCTTTCCTCCAACGCTGGCCCTGATTCGCGTGAAGGGGATGGGGGGAGGGGGGTATGGTACAACCGTTTGATTGACGGACTTACTGTCCAATGATTCTAGGTGGTCTTGGAAATGATTGGCTGGAGTTTTTCCGAGTCCTGCCCGTTCCACAGATGATTAAATTGCTTAATTTTCATTTCAGTGCTTCTAACTCAGTGGCTGTAAGTGGGTTATGAATAGGATTTCAAGTAATTTTGAACAAATGGACTAAAAAGAGAAACACATACCCCACCTTTAAGTCTTCCTGGCAGAACTTATATGCTAAAGCTACATTTCTCATCAAATAAATATAGCATTGAAAATAATAAGAAACTACCTATTAAAACAAAACAAAAAAATCTTACCAACCCCAAACTTTTGAACAGCAGTAGCTTCACATTTTTGAGAGAGACCTCAAGAGATTGCAACCAGAAAATTACTGATATAAATTATTTTAAAAATCCAACCCCCCGGAATATCATTAAATAATTCACTCACCGGTTATAGTTATATGTGCAGAGTTCTTGCTTCATCAGATCAAATTGAAAAATGTTTCAGAAAACATTCTTTGACCATTAGTAATACATTTATGTATGTAAGCATCATCCTTGAGGTAAGAAGCCAATGAAATAATTTCCTATGTGAAAATATCTTCTCAGCATTTTATGCCAGAGCACAATCGGATTCAGACTTTTAATTACATTTCGTTGCACCAACTGTTTGTCAAGACTGAAGAAACGGCTAAATGATGGATAGCTCATTAGTGTGTGTCTGAGCTCTGAGCTGGGGGTTGAAGGTCAGTGCGTTAGTAATGATTTTATGAGTCATCCCAGTGTGAAATGCTCATCAGTGCTGCTGTCGTGTGTAGTCCCACCACTGTGAGACAGCTTGTGCTGCTTCACTCACTGACAGGGCTGTCTAAAAACAGTAGTGCTTGAAGCGCCGAGCAGCTTACAGTCTTCCACCACGGAAAGTCAAATGATTGGTGTAGAGTATCACTTCCGATGCGCTATGTCTATGTTATGCCCTAAAAATAAGATATACCATTAACAATAGTGGTCTATTTTATTACACTACTGTTCTCAACTGTTGCTTGTGACCCAGAATTTGGTTGCAAGTCTCTTTTAATAACACTACAAACAGCAGATGCAAATAATTCAATTCATCTAACCACAGAAGTGCACACTTAGGTTTGCAAAATAGATGTGATTGAAACTAAGTTATGCTGATACCAACATGGTCAGGTTGCATGATATCTTATTTTAAAAGCCATGAACAAAAAATTAGGGCTGGGAATCGATTCCAAAAAGAATCGATTCCTCGATTCCGAGGCGTTGGGATTGGGAGTCAATTCCAAAGGTTGGAATCGATTCCATTAAGGGGAATCGACTCCTCTTTAAGATTTTTTTTTTTTTTTTACACAAACAGCGGCCTGTAGCCGGTTTAATTTGTCAACACAATCACGTCAGACGTCACCTGAAAAGCAAGAAAGTTCAGACTAAATAAATGATTAGGCCAGGGGTTCACAACCTTTTGCAAACCCCCAAAGCTGGTTCATTGCAGAATCCTCTCCACAGCTCTCGTGATACCGACTTGCACTGACAACATCCCGATGTCGGTGAATAAAATTCAGAGTCATTGTTTTTTGATGCTTAAGAACCGTAAAACCTGATTGTGGTGCAGTGATTAGTTATGAAATCTTACTACATAAATTCAATCTTATTTAATCCTCCATTTGAAAGTTTATGTGTTCGAATTATTTATATTTATTTAACAAGAGTTCAAAACAAGACATTTGAACTGATTATTGTTGTCCATAAATCAAACTTCCATGCCTCTTATATAGTAATAATTATATATTACTATGTAGCCTACCAATTAATTTTTAATGTTCGGACACTTTGGTTTCTCTCGTGTGTGTGGGTGTGTGTGTGGGTAGGTATGTATGTAAATAGAATCTACCGCATATGTATATTGTGAACATATTCCTAGTCTTTACACTGTGTCTACTGTCTACACCTGACGCAGGAAGCACGACGTGACAAATCCCCGAAGTAAATGCCTCGTTTTATTTATGACCAAGCAGCACTCGCAATACGTGTAATAGGAAGGTCATATGGATTTGACACGGTCGCTTGTCACGCCCGGTGTAGAGAGTTTCTCGCTGTGTGGCACGGTAAGACGCGACAATGTTTGACACAGTGTTGGTATTAAAAAAAAGAATCGAAAATAACCGTGAGGAATCGATTCTTGGAATCGATTCTTTTCGATTCCAGAAACAGGAATCGGAATCGATTCCTAAAAATCCGGAATCGAACAGCCCTACAAAAACACAAGTCAAACTGCATTAAATGCTGCACGACAGCTTTGTTTCCAGGCGGACCATTAAAGAACGTGACACGCATTTAGCAGGGAAATTCTGTAGATTTCAACCAATCAGATAACGAGTTCGAAACTCCTGAAGTGTTTCCCATTTTGTGCACCACATGCATCAGACATTTCCATTTCCTCTCTGGAGAAGCATTCAATCTTTCCGCTTGCAAATTCCGCCATATAAATAGTGAATCCGCCATATCGTTAGCGCAACTGGCTTTTAAAGGGAATGGGAGATGAGACTCTGATTGGTTAATTACACGTTACACCCAAAACACACCCTTTATTCATTAAGAGAATAGGGACAACCCTTTTAGACCATGCGTCGGGTGCGTCGGGTGCGCCGACCATTTTTTTTTAGACCACCGTTAAACTAGCAAAAGTGGATTCGGACGCCCTAATTGCACCTGACAGCACGTTTCTATGTGTGTGTCCGAACGGTATGTGTGTGCGTCTGGGTGGGAGAGAGAGCGAGAGAAAGTGCTTTCCGTACATAATAAAATGGAATTTTGTGGCAAACAAAAAAAATAAAATAAATAAAATAAAAAAAAACCTTGGAAATAATTTGTGTTTTCAATTCAATTGTTTACTATTTTTATGTGCTTGATCAGTATTGTTTGGGTTTTGCTTCTCTTGTTGTTGTAGGCTGTACGGACCTTTGAAATAACTAAAATCATTTGGCAAAGTGATATGGAACTGTATTGCGGTCAAGACCTGCCTGGAACTATCCGTGTTTCCCTGAAAATAATTGCACACCTTAGAACGTTCGTCAACCAATCAGATTCAAGCATTCAACTGGCCCGTAGTATAACATCATTTAATGCACTAACTAACATGAACTAACAGTTAGCAATATATGTTTTACAGGAATTATTAACTTTTGTTAATGTTAGTTAGTTCACAGTACATTAACTAATGTTAACAATGTTTTAGTACATGTTGAAATTAACATGAACTAAGATTAGTAAATGCTGTATAAATATTGTTTTTTAATAGTTCATGAAATAAACCTTAGATTACACATTATTTAAGTGTAATTATTCACTAATGTACTTAATAAAAAAAAAACTACATGTACTTACTATAGGGTTAAGATTAGGGTTTGGTTTAAGATTAGTTGCATGCAATTATGCACAATTTATAGTCATTTCTATAGTAACTATACGTAACGTGTAACAAGGACACTGTAAAATAAAGTGTTACCAAAACGTATTGTAAAGTGTCATTTTATTCATAAAAAATCTTTTGAAATACAACTTTTTTGTATAGTCAAGGCAAGTCACCTTCATTTATATAACGCTTATAAAGGGGTCATATGATGGTTCTAAAAAGAACAGTATTTTGTGTATTTGTATTAATGTTTACGTGGTTTTAGGTTAAAAAACACATACTGTACATTATTGTTGCCCCTTTTTTTTTTTTTTTATTGGGGACATAATTGCTGATTATAATGACTTAAACTGTCTGTTTACGCGTCGCGGCGCACTACGGGTGTGAGAACACTATGTAAACATTAAACTATGTCTGCATTTGTGATCGTAGAAACGACAAGCAAGCGCGACTCTATACTGCTTTAAACTCGCATTTGAATAGTCAGTAGCAAATTCTTAAAATATGATAACATACTTACAGGCTGTGTGAGTCAGAAGAGCCAGAATGTACATGCAAAGATGGAATTGCTTTTTAGAATCAGCTTTGTGCACAGCCGGCCTTGTTCTCTCCCTGGTTCTGGAAACAGTCCTAAGAAAAATACCCAGTTTGTTGACCTCAACAAATTACTTGTCTGGCCTAAACAATGTATAATACAAATTATTTATCGCTTCCGTGTAGCCATGTGAACTGAAATTATGTTGACAACGTTTTATCTGTACAGAGTTAAAGGGAAGGAGAAGGGGGCTTTCACAGGGGAGAGACTAGATGACACATCAGGGTTGTGTTGTCGTCATGTCCGGGCGCAGGTCCTTCATCAGATCTGGATACGGCGACTGTGGTAAACCACAGGATAAACAGAGAGACAAATATTAGTGTAGACAGCATGTATATATTTATACATGTTTATAATTTGTGATAGATAATATTGATACTATGACGGGCTACACAATCCAGCTAAAACCAAGTGATTTACAAGGTGCTTTATATCATATTATATATTTTCATTTGAAAATGAAAAATACAATATTTATTCAACTTCTAATGTTAGTTAAGGTTTCTTCCATTAAGACATAGTGTAGTGTTGCATTATTTCCTACCTTTCCGACACTGTTCCATTAAGACTTTTTCTTAAACGCCTTCTTATGATTGCACATAAATAAATAAAATAAACTGCAAATACTGTAGGTGCTTATGTGTAAGTGTGGGTGGTCATATGATTATGCATTCGAGAAGGATTTTGTTTGCCACCTGAAAGTTAAAGTATGATTTCATTGTACATCAAATGCTTTTATTTCAAACGATCCAACTATACTTTTTTGGGGTTTTTTTTCTGCAAGTGCTTAAAATGATTGAGACTTGCATTTGAGTCTTGGCAGCTATGATGACCTTGCAGTATTTGGCTTAGTGCTGTTGTGAGTGTGGCATTGTGTTGGAGCCCTCGCTGCCACTTCCTGCCCACCACTGAGAGCCTTCTGTCCGTCCCCAGCTGGCCCCAGCAGCGCTCACAATCCCCACAGTGTCTGGCACCACCACAGGTACTCCCCCGACCCACTCCTGCCCTGACAGACCCATAACGAAGGCCTTTATGGTCCTGCCAGCCTAGCCCCTCCTCACCATTCAAAGGCAAATCCATCAGGATTGACTCCCAATCGCCAGCTATTACCTTTCAGGCGTCCATTGAGCAAATAAGATTGAAAAGATCTGTATTATGGTAACGTATTTAACACTAGAACTACCAAGGCGGTCATTTTGACCGTTTTTAAATTTTACAGTGTAATAACTTTGTTAAAATAAAATCAATGTGGCTGTAGGACTCTGACTTTTCCTAAATATGTGTATATTTTATTCTGACACTGTTATTTTATTAAAATCACAAAACACAAAACAGTTCTGACTATTTCTACCTAGAATGGCCATGGCGGTCATTTTGACCGCACGCATTATAGATATCATAAGTCCGCTACATTTCCCGCCATCAACGCGCACATATTGTTCAAGAAGTGCACAAATGAGCAAGTTTCTCAGAGGGACTTCATCACGCGACTGGCAAGCGAACTTCGCTCCGACCACATGAAATCAAAAGCCCCACGACTGGTGGTGCGATAGCCAGGACGCGGGCAGGAGCAGCAGCTGATGGAGAGAACGATCAGTGCCAAGTAAGGAGGAACTGCGAAAAAAATAAAACCCAAGGAGACATGTGCCCAATGTCACAAAGTATAGTGTGTGGGAACTGCACACGAAATGCGGTGTTTGTGTGGACTGCGTACGCGTTAGTGAATGATGCGGGGGGTTTTTGTGCCGTTCAAATTAGCCCTTTATTATTACCTATCGTAACATTGTATATCCATTTATTTTTAGATTTTGTATTGATTATTGAACTTATTTACAAACAGGGCTGTACTAAACGGTATGAAGCTTTGACGTTTCCTAACTTTTTTGCATGTCTATTCACGTGGTGAGTGTATTGAAAAATATATTTTTGACGCAAAATTTTCCTTACATTTCCTTAGACCTGTCGGGGCAATCTTTCTTTTGTGCTTGTTTTAAGTGCGATGCCGTTATAACATGACGACAGGAATTAAAAGCATCATTGGAAAACTTAAAGAGAAAGGTTAAAATGTAGATATGACATGACGAAAATTATGTTCAGTACGGCCATATGACCGTCAAAGTATGAACGGTCGGTCAGAATGACCGCTGTGGTCGTTCTAGTAGTTATGGAATTCCGGTAGTTCTAGTGTTAAACACGCCGCGCTTAAAATTGCAGTAGACAGATTAGTGTACTGTAGAGATAAAGGTAAAAAAAAAATAAAAAAGAGTATTTAATACAGTGTAAGTAATATTTTGAAAGACATTAATACTTTTGTTCAGCAAAGAACATAGATCAATCAGTACGGAACAGAAAATACATGTATAACAATACAAAAGAGTATTATTTAAAATACATTATTTTCTTTTGAACTTTCTATTCAACAAAGATTACAGATTTTTTTCCCCCACATAAATATGAAGCAGCACAGCTATTTTCAATGTTCAATCAGCATATTATAATGATTTCTGAAGAAACATGTGACACTGAGGACTGGAGTAATGATGCTGAAAATGTTATTAATATTTCACCATATTAATATGTTTTACTGTATTTTATCAATTAAAGGGAGCCTTGGTGTGAGACTTCTTTAAAAAAAGAAACGCAGACCCCAAACTTTTGAATGGTATATAATATAATATTTTATATAATATAATATAACACGGCTCTATGGAATACTTGATTCCCTATAGGGAACTCGAGCTGCGTGGAAAGCGTTGCGGGAACGCTTCTTGCGTTGTGCGTTATGAAGCACGTATGGAATCAGTCCAATGGTGAGACGGAACGTCATAGGCGGGTGACGTCATCGACCAGGTGTCACAGTCTTCGTCTTCACTACACTTCCCAGGATCCCGCTCGTCTCCTCACCTGAACTCACTTCCTCATCAGCCACCTGTTTCTTGTTATTCATCATCTGTCTCACCTGTCTTCCCCTCGTTATTGTTCATCACTCTCTGTATTTAGTTTGCTTCAGTTCATTCAGTCCTGGTCGGTCGTCGTCTATGTTAACTGTGAATGTTAGCGTATGTAATTGCTTATGTTCATGTTTTGTGAATCTTCTGCCCGTCAACCTGCCTGTACCAGTTTGCTTTATTTTCATACTTAGTAAATGTTGTAATTGGAGCCTTTGCCTTGAGTCCTCCTTCTACCTGCTCTACACAACCCTGACACCAGGAAACTATAAAGCACCCCATAAACACAACCGCGACAGCTTCTGTTGTCTTCAGCAAGCGCTCTGTGTGTGAATCATTGTCCAGTGTTTTTTGTCTGTCTTTAGTTTCACTAGGCAGGAGTTTTCACATATATATATATATATATATATATATATATATATAAAAAAAACTATATATATATTTATTTATATTCACTATGGCGAGCGAACAACTATATAGGAAGTGTGTTCCTCTCTATACTCTCTTTATTACGAGGGGGGATACACGCCAACTATGTGTTGTTTGTTTGGGAGTGCAGATGCCCAGTCAGTTCTCGAGAGGGCTGATTGTGAGCGTTGCGAGCGTTTCTCAGTAAAAATAGGACGCTTCGCTCTCGCCGGGCACTCTTTGAGAAGAGTGGTTTGGCTCACGCTCCCCGCGGTTCGGCTCGCGCTTCTGCCGAGGCAGAGCACGGATGTTATTCGTGCCGTGGGGATCGCGTATGGATCTGGGGTTCGAGACAGGCTTCCCTATCTAGCCTTTTCCTGCCAGATTCAGTGCCTCAGTTCAGGGTTTGGAAGCACGCTCTGCGGTTTCTTCTGCCCAGGCTGTGGCCTCAATATTGCAACTATCCAGTTCTGAGGAGCTGGATGTTGTTGGTATTAAAATAATAATAATAAATAATAAATAAATTATTATTATATAAAATAAGGGGATAATGAGGACTCTCCACTTCATTTCCCTGAACAGAAATAAATGAGGACCTTATAGAGGTGCTTACTCATGCTGTAGAAAAATTAAGCATTGAGTGGTCAGCAGTTTGGCAGGAGTTTATATATAAAAATATTGTATGAACTATTTTTGCCTTTCCAATTGCAACCTCCACGACGGTGCCTGCCGTTTTCTGAACCTCCGAGGTGTCAAAGTCCTACAGAAAAACTATTTAATTCTGTATTTTTAGTCCTCAGACCTTCACGAAAAATATTTCAATGTTGCTGGGTCTTAAATTCATGGTTATGGGGCGATGCCTAGGCTTAAGAGATGCTTGCAGCCATCTCTCCGCTGTAACGACATCGTCTATTAAGGCACCGGCGTTTAAAAACAGGGACTGCTGGGCGGGTCAGTCCTGGCTGTTGATAAGCTCCTCGCATGGGCGCAAAACAAAAGTTGAGCTTCACGTCTCGTGCTCCCCCTGCAAAACATTGGGACCAGACGTGACAATCTCAGATGAAGTTTTTGGGGTATAACTGATCTAAGGATAGTTATTATAGCCAAGTGTCTTCATCTAAAAAAAGAAAAAGAAAAAAAAGAAAGGTAGTTCTGACACCACCGGTGTCAGGATGCTGAGGGTGGTCCCCACCGTGAGAGAAAGGTGTTCACCGCATCAGACGGTGCCCATTTTCTCCCGGTGCCCTCAGGGGTCCCTTCTGCCAGCCCCGTCTTCGAGCCGGGGCGTATACGGGCCCAGCGAGCGCTTTCCCGAGGGACGCTCGCCCCCTCTGAGGAGGGGTTTAGGGCAGTCAAACCAGTTGTTCCCTGCCGGTGCACCGTTACAGGGCGCTGTGCTTGCTGCTCAAAATATTCCAGAGGCCAGTCTCGAGAGGCTGGTACCCTTTGTAGATTTCCTGGCAGAGTGGAAAAGCCTTCCAAGATTATCTCTGTGGGTCCTGCAATCATTAATAAGAGGTTATGCTATTCAGTTCAGATCTCATCCAATTCGATTCAGAGGGGTCCTGCCCACCGTGGTAGGCCCCAAGCAGGCTCTGGTAATGGAACAGGAGGTGAAAATGCTCCTGCAAAAGGAGGCTATAGAACGGGTTCCTCCTCCCATCAAGGAGTCAGGTTTTTACAGCCGATGTTTCATCATTCCAAAGAAGGATGGGGGTTGCGTCCAATCTTAGATCTGCGCCCGTTTAATCGCTCAGTAGTGAAGCTCGATTTCTAGATGCTCTCTTTCAAGCAGATTGTGTCACAAATCAGATCACAAATCAGATCACAAAGGACGTGTATTTCCACATTTCCATCCTTCTGCAACATAGGAAGTTCCTGAGGTTCGCTTCCGGGGCCGAAGCATACCAATATCGTGTTCTTCCGTTCGGTCTAGCTTCACGAGTGAAACTGGACCAGTTGCTCACTGTAAAACGGTTTCAGAGACTGTTGGTTCTGATGGCAGCAGCGTCCAACGTTATACCTTGCGGCCTGCTGTACATGAGGCTATTACAGTGGTGGCTCAGGACCGAGGGGTTCTCCCCGAGGGGAAAACCACTCCGCACGATCAGAGTCAGGCGGCGTTACCTCCGTGCTCTAGTCGTGTGGAAAGAACCTTGGTTCCGGTCCTAAGGACTTGTTTTGGGAGCTCTGTCGTCGTATAATGCTAACGACAGATGCTTCCCTCACAGGTTGTGGGGCGATCATGAGTGGTCGTCCAGCCCAGGGTCTGTGGTAGGACCATCGTCTATCATGGCATTGAATTGTCTAGTGGTTTTGCCGGTGTTTCACTGAAACACTTCCTCCCAGACCTGAGAGGCCATCATGTTCTTGTCCGGTCAGACAACACATCGGTGGTCTCCTATACATATATATGAGTTATATATATAAGAGTTCAGATGCAAAAGCCTCTAAGTGCCATCTGAAATTTTCTTCTAGAATGATCATTTTTATCAAGCTGGTATATTTAAGTTCAGTAATTTCACTTAAATGGCAATGAACATGACCTATTAATTGTCATTTAAGTGAAATTATTGAACTTAAATATAAAAGCTTGATAAAAATGATCATTCTAGAAGAAAATTTCATATATATATATATATATATATTAGGGCCGGGACTCGATTAAAAAAATTAATCTAATTAATTAGAGGCTTTGTAATTAATTAATCGAAATTAATCGCATTTTAATCGCATAAATATTTGACCTGAGAACAGTGTGAAGTAATTTTTTTCACATGGATTTTTAGTATACTACCATTGAATAATGACTGAATAGGGCCTACATAATAAGCAACAAAATATTGTTTATTTTTGTTCAACCAAGTCCAGCAGACCAGTGCAATTTTTGCCATTAAATGTAGCAATAGCATATTTAGAAATATAGTAGGCCTACATTTTAGAAATTCAGGTAGCCTATAGGTAGGAAGACCTTCTGTAAAGTGTTTTTTTAAGTTAAAAAAGGTTTCCAGGGTGACGCGTCAGGCTTGGCACGTGATTCACCACAGCCAAAATAGCGCTGCATGACAGATGTAGCGCTTTTATTTCTAAATATTAAAAACTTGCTTACCATGTCATCAACTTTTTTCTTTTCCGATTCTCAAATATGTTTAAGTGAGTTTGTTTTGTTGTTTGAAAAATCTTTATAAATTATCTTGATCTGTAACGTGAGATGGGCGCCGTGTTTGGGCCGCAGTTCAGAGATTCCTGTCTGTTGGATTTATTACAGCGCGTGAATTCATCAGTTTCTCCCGAAATACATGAAAGTAAGTGGCCGGTGAACTGGGAGTAGAATAGAGTTGACTTTATAGTTATTTACACTGTGTGTCTGATATGAATAAAAACCGTCGGCAAATATATTTTCCTGGGTTATTGCTGCTTCCATAGACACCATTGTGTATTTTACAAACTATAAATGTGTTGTTTTGCTATAAATTATATTTAAATGTCTAAAACCTAAAATAAACATTATGTGGTTAAAAACACTGAACAGTTGTGATCGCCTATGACAAGCGCTGAGCGCGTCCGTCTTTGGCTCAGCCACAGCGCGAAAGCACAGTTTGAATCTGGCAGTGATGTCACTTCACTGTACATTCGCTCCTTAGAGGTCAGCTGATGCAGAGCGGGCCGAAATCACAATTGCTGATGAGATATAGGAAAATATCTAGTGGAAAATGAGAATGTTATTCATCCAGTGAGAAACGTTCCACGGTGCAAAACTAAGCGATTAAAATCAGTTATCGCGTTAATTAACGCGTTAAGGTCTGTAATTAATTAATCTTAATTAACGCGTTAAAGTCCCGGCCCTAATATATATATATATATATATATCACCAGGGAGGTCTGCGTTCGCGCCCGTTTAACAAGCTGGCTCACCAGATCCTTCTATGGTCCCAGGGGAACCTTCTTTCATTGAGGGGAAATTTACATCCCAGGGTATCTAAATCAGGTGGCAGACATCCTGTCGAGGCAGGGGCCGAGGCCCGGGGAATGGAGACTCCACCCTGATGTGGTGGAACTCCTTTGGAAACATTTCGGTCGTGCCGAGGTAGACCTGTTTACATCTCGGGAGACATCACACTGTCTACTGTGGTTCTCTCTAAGCCATCCAGCCCCTCTGGGGTTGGACGCTATGGTACAGGCGTGGCCGAGGTCACGTCTGTACGCATTTCCCCGATTGCTCTGCTCCTAGGAGTTCTGGAGAGGGTTCGCCGGGACGGGGTCAGTCTACTGTTGGTAGCCTCGTACTGGCCGGCCCGAGTTTGGCTTTCGGACCTAATATCTCTCCTCGTCGGCTCTCCTCTGGAGATTCCGATCAGGAAAAACCTTCTATCTCAGGCGAGCGGGTCGATCTTTCACCCCCGCTCAGAGTTGTGGAAGTTATGGCCTTGGCCTCTGAAGGGGGCCCAGCTCATAGAAGCTGGTCTCTCAACTGAGGTCGTTGAGACCATACTTCACTCCAGAGCTCCGGCCACTAGGAAATTGTATGCCTTGAAGTGGAAGCTTTTCACCTCTTGGTGTAGAGAACATCTGTTAGACCCAGTTAACTGCCCGGTGAGAGGTTTCTGAGAAATGTATTACTCTCAAAACTTTCTTTTTGGCTTGCTATTTCCTCTCTAAAAAGAATCGGGGATATTCAAGCTCTCCCGGTTTCTCCCTCATGCTTGGAATTTTCGCCCGGCATGGTAAAAGCTTTCCTTCGCCCTAGACCGGGCTACGTTCCTAAGGTCCCAACTAATCCTGTTAGACCTGTTGTGCTGCAAGCTTTCTGTCCTCCTCCTTTTTGGACGTCAGACCAAGAGAAACTTAATCTGCTCTGCCCTGTTAGGGCCTTAGACGCTTATGTCCACAGAGCTGCCCTGTGGAGAAAGTCTGAACAGTTGTTCGTTTGTTTTGGACCACCTAAGAAGGGGTCTCCAGTGTCTAAGCAGAGGATGAGCAAGTGGGTGGTTGAGGCCATCTCACTTGCTTATGAGTCGCTGGTCAGCCTTCACCTTTGGCTGCACGAGCTCACTCTACTCGGAGTATGGCTGCTTCTAAAGCTCTTTGTCAGGAGTTTCACTCCAGGATGTTTGTGATGCGGCAGGCTGGTCCTCACTGCATACTTTCGTAAAGTTTTACCAACTTGACTTTGGCTCCACTCCAGGGGCGCAGGTGCTTTCGTCAGCTTGTGCGCTCTGATTTCACACTACGAACACTTGCTCGTATGGCGACGTGGGTATTTGCGTTCCCGCAGCGTTTTCCACGCAGCTCGAGTTCCTGATAGGGAACGTCTCAGGTTACGTATGTAACTCTAGTTCCCTGAAGGAATGAGACGCTGCGTGTCTTTGCCATACTCCCTGCATGCCCGAGATCACTTGCTTCAGACTTTTTTCAGAAGCTGTCGCGGTTGTGATTTTGGGGTGCTTTATAGTTTCCTGGTCGATGACGTCACCCGCCTATGACGTTCCGTCTCGCCATTGATTCCATACGTGCTTCATAACGCACAACGCAAGAAGCGTTCCCACAGCGTTTTCCACACAGCGTCTCAATCCTTCAGGGAACTAGGGTTACATATGTAACCTGAGACATTCTGATTGGTCAACTGCACCATCCAGTGGTATGTTATGCCCCAGTAACAACCGGTAAAAACTGATAATACGGTCTCATCCGGGTTACTGAAGTCAGTGCTTTAGTTTTTTCCTCGTGGAAGTTTTGCGTTTGGGGAGCTAATAAAATATTAAAACTCAAATCAATATCTTCTGTACAGTTATTTAATTATGTCATCCGGCATTGCGGACTTGTTCTCTCTTGTTTCATACAAACGCAGCTGCTGCCAGTTTGCGACGATTGTTTTGTACTTGTGTAATGGCCTATAAGATAACAAACAGGTAAGATTTTAAAACAGTTTTATCTCAAATCAATTATTTTATTTATCTCAACAATATTGTATCCCCATAATTATTTATGTGGTGAAATACTATTTAATAAGTGATATGGCTGTTTACCGTAACCCCTTAAATATCATTCTAGTTAGAACTTGCTGCTTGCTAGCAACTGCTTTCTCTGCGACTCAGATCAATATTTCATTTCAAATTATTTACTTATGTGGCATGTAGCTGTGTAATAAGCAGGATAATGTACATCCAGCCGGTTGTTATGGCAGAATAAACCCCTTCAGGCTAATGCAAGACCCCTTCACTTTGCATCCTGGTCACCCTGTCTGGGTTTATTCTGCGATAACAACCGGCTGGATGTACATTATCTCTTAATATAATATAACATAATATTTTTAAAAGTACAAATATGTATGTTATTATAGGACATTGCTTTCAATTTCATTTCAACTACCCTATAACAATAAAACTGAAATAATAGAACATTACAATTGTATTTAGAGATTGTAATTGCAATAACTATATTTATGTAAGAGCTTTCCTTACCATGGTAAAGATTTGTAAAGGCATGTCAATAACAATATCCAGTTAGTTAATGAATATTATGTGACATTTTTGAGTATGTTTCAGTCATTAAAAAAGGGAAATGTTTGATTTTCCTGTTGTGGTGTCCCAATAATGACGTACAGTGCAGCCTATGACTCATGTAGGGTTGAGAGTGGTGACGTCTCATTACACACATTTGAGGAGTTTGCAGAGAAAATATACTCCCCCCGGAGCAGGTGCAGATCTGCAACTGGAGTCATTCTGGAACACACACATCTGGTTCGCTATCTTTGTGGGGACTCTCCATAGATGTAATGGTTTTTATACTGTATTCTATCCATTTACATTAACCCTACCCCTAAACCAATCCATCACAGAAAATGTTCTGCATTTTACATAAAAAAAATAAACACACACACACACACACAAAGAAAAACTAATTCTGTATGATTTACAAGCTTGCTTTCTCATGGGGATCTAAATTTAGGTCCCCAAGGTGACACGAGTCCCCATGAGTCAGTGTGATTTCAGGTTAAAGTCCCCACCGGGATAGAAAAACATGAGCACGCACACACACACACACACACTTACTGACTGGCTTTCCACACACTGTTGTGATGCAGGAACATGTGAACTACTTTATCACCATCTAGTGGATTTCAACTACAACACACACCTGAACACTGATGAAACAAAATTGAAGATTATTTGTCATTGCGTGCTTACTATAAGTATAATGTAAACAGTGCAAAATGCTGTCACATCCAGTAAGCTTTAAATTTAAATGTTTACAAATAAAAAACATTGGGGGGAAAAAAACAATGATCACAAAAAGAGCATATTTGATATTTAGAATTCCAAATACTCCCTTTGCTGAACCCAAATGTTTTTATAATTTGTTTAATAAATATGGTATTTTTTGTAGATTTTCAACAAGCAATTGAACATTTTGAGAATTGTTGGTACAGTAACACAAATGTTTCAAGGGATGTAGCGTTACATTATATACGTTGCAATATACTGTTGCAGTGTTTTCATTGCATCACTGTACTGCAACATACATACCTAAAGACAGCAGTAAAGCGCATTGTCAACAGTTGCTGTGGAAACCTGCAGAGAAATCCACTGCAACAGATCTGTAGGTACAGAAAAAGTGCCCGTTCGACACAAGGGGACAGTGTTGCTTTGCGAAACGAACTCGCACCCACTGCAGCAACACACATCTGAATCACTCATTCACTTCCCAGACATTCACAAGTCATTTGGCCGTTTAGCTGCATAGCACCTAGCATTCCTATCATGCATTCAGATCAACTTGCATTTATCCCTTTTTACTGAATGGAATAATGTGGAAGTGAAAGCCAAATCTGTTTGAGGCGGGGAGTAGAGCTTGTATTTACTGCTCAAGGCACCATCCCATTACAGCTTACTCATAATTTTAAAGCTGCTTGCTCAGTTGGCAGCTACTGATGCTGGATATTTGTGTCTGTGGCAATTATTTTGTTCTAATTGAGCTGCAGGCTTCAGTTAAGCAGGTTAAATGACTCACATCTTGTTTATACTGTACAGTATCAGATTGCTGTTTTGTTTTCATTCCTTTTGTTTAAATTTTTTGGCCTCAAAGCCAATGCGTTTCGATTGTAGATCGTTTGAAGATTTAAAAACAAATCTTCATGGTTCTTGTTCTATAATCTGAGCACGCTGGGCCGTGTTTCCCCATCTTATGGGCTTGAAATTGGAGTTTTATATGACTTTTCATAATCAATTAAAGCAAGAAACCAAAAAAAAAAAAAAAAAAAAAAAAGCCTGCATAGCTTTATGAAACACACTGAGGAAATGATGAGTGCCTGTAGATCTCTTCCACTTGACTCGTTTCCATGGTCACCGCTGCTTTTACTTTATCTGAGGTGGAGATACAGGAAAGTTCATTTCACCTTGGGTTTATTGTGAAAACTCTTTTTCCAGGACCACAGAGACTAGTGTGTGACATGGTTTTCATGAAATAAAAAATAAAAAATAAAAAAGATCTAGTACACAGACTTGCCGGTTTTGACATATTATGACATAAAGCTATTCGACGAACTGCTGTGAGACCCACAGCAAGAGATTGTGTTGCATCTCACCGTTAGATCAGAAGAGATGAAACACTGAACAATGGGTTCCTACTGTTTGAAAGAGGAAGAGACTTGCTACACAAGCACACTGCAACATGGCAGATATGGAAATTATGTGGATTCAGGACACAAATAATTAACAAATATGGTCTCAAAATAAACGTCTTGAAAAATGTGTCAGAGGTTTAGAATAAAAAAAACTAATGAAATAATAGTAGACTGAAATGTAGCATATTAAGAAAAGGACATCCAGAAGTCAGTTAAAGCCCCCCTGTAGTCAAAATGTATCCCTTAAAACCCACCTTTGATCACCAAAATGACATATGTTTTTGACAATGACAACGTTTTTTCCTTGAAAAAAAAAAAGCATGCCTTAAAATAGCTTGAATGTAAGTGCATTTAGTATACAAGTTTCTATAACTGCAAATTAGCCTCCACTCACTCACTCCAGCTCAAAGATCACCTGGTTGACAATCACGTGTTGACGTCAGAAACACCAGCGATTTCAAACCGCGTTTTTCAGACTGTCTTTGCTTCACTGCAGTTTTAAAGAGAAAATACGGTAACACTTTATATTACGACCCGCAAACAGGTATAAGGTATAAGGGAACAATATGTTAAGTTTTGGGTAATAAAGGGGTAACAAGCAGATATATAACCTGCAAAGAACTTCGTAAGTAAACCGAAATTACGGTGTACGTTTCTGTAATAATAGTGTACCTCCGTGTAGGTATAAGGGAACAATATGTTAAGTTGTGGGTAATAAAGGGGTACAACCAGATATATAAGCAAATTATTTATGGATTAATATATTCCAGGCAAAAATTGTACGTCTGTTGTATATAAAAGTTTTTATCACATTTCTGGCAAAATATGTTCTTGTGCAATGTAGTTACAGGGTAATTTTGACATCTGTGGGTTGTAAATTCAACATATATATATATATATATATGGCTGTATGTAAGCACAGTATGATAAAAATTTTAATTTATTGGCTTTTCTTACTAAACTACTTAACGTTAAGCCAAAAAAAAAAAATTTCTGCTATGATTTTAATTTAGAACTTAACATGTAGTACTTAATACTTACCTTATCACATTGTATTGTAATGACAATTAAATGTCAGGGCAAATATAGCCTAGGCTACTGTGTAAATTTTTGTTTTGTTTTGTTTTCTTAATAAAAGTACATTTCTCTGTACAGTGCAAATCGTGTTGTTTCATATTGTTACATAGTAAGTAGTGTTTGTTACCCGTTTCAATTGTATTTACAGGGTAAGTGTGACTCCTGCGGGCTGTAAATTAAAGTGGCGCTTGTTACCCCCTTGTTCTGTGTATTTACAGGGTAAGTGTTACTTCTGCGGGCTGTAAATTAAAGTGGCGCTTGTTACTCCTTTAAACCCAAAATTTAACATATTGTTCCCTTATACCTACACAGAAGTACACTATAATTACAGAAACGTACAACGTAATTTCGGTTTACTTACGCAGTTGTTTGCGGGTCGTAATAAAAAGTGTTACCGAAAATACTCAGCAATGGTGTTGACTTATGAATTTGTAGATGGTTTGTCTTAAAGCATATTCAAATATAAACAACAGCTTGATTTTCACCACATGGGGACTTGTAAATGTAGTTAATTTTTCAAATGATAAATACATAATTAATTATAATAAAATAAATTGAATAATAATATTACTAAAATTCCATTATTAATAATATTGCAAACAAATGTGTATGTATACATATATATACTTTTTTTTTAAGTTTAGTTAATTTATTTTGTAATGTCAGTCAGTTCATAATTTTGTCCTGTGAAATGGATTTACATATATATCGTGTCGCATAGTTTAATCAGGGAGTGCTAAATAAAACAAAATTCAGTTTTTAAACTCCCTCCTATTTTAGATCAAACATCTAGTAGATTCTATATACTTATGAGCAGAACTCTATCATGTTTGACACCCACATTTTCTTGTTTTATGAAAAGGTCTGGATAAAGAAAAAAGGCTCTTAATGGATCAAAACGATATGGTTTTCATGGCTTTTGTTCTCTGCCTCACTTCAAAGCATTAGGAAAAGAAAAGCTATTAGCTGTACCTACCCCGAAGTGTTAAAATAAAATAAAATTCTGTATCAAATTTATAGGCAAGACAAATAGTTTGTTTAGGCATGGTTTGTAGGAAATTACAAACCTGCGCACATATGCGACTTGTCATGCTGACTCAACCTCGGGAACAAAGGATGAAAGCAAACAAACAAACAAAGACAAACATGTAACCTGTGCATCGTGTGGGTCACCTTGATTTTGCCAAGTGCAACATGTTCCTGGATCAACATATTTTGTTAATCCTGGAACAACATTCCTGACTGAAAATGTATTCCTAAACCTATTCCCACCCATAATCCTAACCCTACCCATAAATTATCCCTAAAATCAAAGGGACAGAAGCATCTAACCCTGACTGTAAACCTAAACTTGACATAAAATGTAAACTGATTGGTTGATTGGAATGTTGTTCCAGGATCAACAAAGATGTTGATCCAGGAACATGTTATATTTGGTGAAGTCGCGTTCATTGCATTGGTCGCATAATGTTATCAGCAGACTGCATGAGTTATGGAGAGACCGGGGTTGAATGCAGAGGAGGGATATAGTTATCTTCGTTATCAAACTGTACTCCGTCGCCATCAGATTGGCTGCCTTACTGTGACTGCTCTAAAGGCTGAGCCAGTCCAAATCCTCTTGTGAGCTTCAGTAAAGAATAAGGCAATCATTTTTGCTCTAGTTCCTGCCCTTGTCTTTTCAATAAATGACACCTGCTTTATAAATACTTTCCTTCTCTCGCCGCAGAACTGCCTGAACTCTCTTTAAAGCAAAACAACTTGAATAACTTTTGGCTCCTGCATATTATGTAGGCTTTTTAAAGCTTTCAAGCTTACCAACAAAAACAATGCTGTCCGTAGGAAAGAATATTCCCAAATGAGATTTTTTTTAACATCTGCATTGCAAATTTAGCCTTTGCTGAAAGTCTCCAGCTTTTCTTCGGAGAAAAGACCACAGTAAATAATGCGTCTGCTCTGAGAGTTCAAAATAGACAACAATGTCTCAAATTGTACTCAAATCATAGACTTTTCTTATTTAATTCTGTCGATGCTGAATTTTCAGTGCTATGCAAATTAATTGTTATGCATAACTTTATGTCTGGAATGGTCGATGACATGTTGTTTACAAGCTGGTTTATTGATGTCTTTCCGCGGTTGAAACACTGATTGAGCGAGTAAATGAGACATGAGACATTTTAGTAAGTTGTACTGTTTCTTTCAACATTTCTGCTAATGTGCGTTCATTTTTATTTCCTGCTATAATGTGACTTGAACTGAGGCAGATGTCACACCACATTAAAGAGGGCCAAAACCACATTTATTGTTTGGTATTGGTGATTTATTGAATGGATGGAAAGGCCTCTAAAAATTAAGTTTAGGGAAAATTTGTTGCGCATGAACTGAAAACAGCATAGCCTAAAAGATTTAAGAATCGATATTGGTTCATCAAAATAAGAATCGATTGAAATTGAGAATCCATGTTTTCAACCCAGCCCTACTTATACGTATTCTCTTGAACTATGAAGGAGCAATCATTTGTGAGACACTGCTTCCCTGCCATTGACGTAAATTTCTGGCTTTCCGTGTTTTCACTGTTATACGCTAGGGGGTGCTATGACGCATCTTATGAAAGAGTACTGAATCTCCTGATCAAAACACAGCTGAAGAAGAAGCAGAAACAAGCTATATCATATGTAAGCTTATGTAAAATAACGCGATCATCAACATTAAACAGCATATAAATCAAAACTGCCTAATGTTACTGAATGAAATGTCGAGCCAGGACAAGCTACAGGACTGTGAAGTTTTGATGGTGTTGATGGACTAGATCAACTCAATTTATCTTTTGATCATCGTTCTGAATCCCATTCAGATGACAAAAATACAATTTTCTCAGCTTCTCCCAGACAGCAACATAGTGTCGGCCCAGATCCGGCCCACATCTGGTACGTGTGGTTCCACTGTGTTTGCTCAAAATGTAACTTTTTTTATGAAACTTAGCCACGTTCAAGTGTTGATAAAAAATAATGCATTAAGCCTTTTTATTTTTTATTTAAAAGCGGAGGGTCTGTTCTTTCTTTTGATATATTGCATATTCAGAGATTCATACAACAAAATTTTCTGGGGGCCATCAAAATTATGAAAAACGATCAAAAAACTTTTTTTAAAAAACACTCGCGGGGAAAGAGTTAAGGCAAAAAAGTCTTCTTAAATGCATCTTTCTTTTTCAGTTGAACTAGCATGATGTTAAATCCAACGGATCAAAAATGAGTGCTATCATGCTTCAGTGGCTATTTTAGTCTATATATTTTGAAAGATATTTTCAAAAATTGATGCATATAACACATCAGTCACTGAAACCGCACATATCGTGCCAGACACATGATAAACGCCTACAGTTGGATCTCGCTGTACAAAGTGCTCTCGTTCAGCTGGGAAGGAGTTTTAATTAATAGCATCAACAAATCAGCTCTCAGAAGCTGCCACAATGTCAAGTAAAGAGAAGGCGTTGCCATGGTAACAGGCTATGCCGATAATGCATTCCTGAGGCTGAAGGAGAAGGAGGAAAAAATATATAATGCGGCAATCACGCACGTCAAGTCCGACCTATGCAGTAGCCGTCTGTTTGCGTTCACAGTGGACTCCTGTCTCCCGCGCTGCAAAAAAAAAAATCATAGAATCTCAGATTCTGGGCTAAATTAGACCGCTCAATACCGGTGTCGTTTTGAGAGACGTCCCCCGAGGCCCTGTTCACCCAGCAACCCCTGAGCTAAGGCCACACCATTTATCATATTGGGATTTTTTTTTTTGCATTTATTTTAAGTCACTCCACAGATTCACTTGTCACTCGGTCCCTCAAGAGGAAGCTTTGCGCCCATTTCCTCTCCCTCTTCGTCTTTTTTCCGTGTTGCTCTATTCTAAATCTTCAGGGCTGAACGAGAGCAGGATGACAGGCAGGTTCTAGCACTGGTTCTCCTTCACTAAAGAGGCCAGGTCTCAAAAAGCAATTTGGCGGTTCAGGTGTTGGAAGGCTGTTGTCTGTTACAGCCTGAAGGGCAGCTCTGTGCTGAAGTCTATTGCATTCTATTATGTCCATGTGTCTGGGACCTCTAATTCCAAAGATTACTGGATCTGGAACTACATCCCCAGATGTGACCCCCCTCAGGTTTTAATTGATTTGGAAAATTATGCCTGGACAGCTCACTGACATCAGTCATAGTACAATTATATTAGAGTTATTCTAATGCACAGAAACACAATTTTCAAGTCTCATTTTGCCTCACACAGCCCCATGAGGTTATTATTTTAATGTGTGATATAATTCACATGAGATTTTCCACTTGAAGGAGGTACTACATATTCAGGTATCTGCCATTTTTGCTTTAAAATATTAGAGGGTAACAAAAGCGGAGGTTTTTACTCTCATGTCTAATTCAGAGCTAAAGTTTTATTAAGGTCTGCTAAACAACATTCATTAGTTGCAATACTTATTCATACAGTATGTTAAAATAAATGTTTTTTTTAGGACAAATTGAGTTCAACAGGGTAGTTTTTTTTCACTACACCCATAAAAATAATAATAATAATAATAATAATAATACATTTATTTCATATAGTGCCTTTCTGCAAACTCAAGGTCGCTTTACAATATGACACAAATAAACATGACAGTAGACAAAGAAGCAATACGGATCAACTGAACAGGTAACAGAATTAAACTGAAAAAGATAAACATGACAAGAATCAGATCAAAAAGTCACTGATCAGACAAAGAAGCAAATATAGTATATGTTTTAAAGTGGGTTTTGAAATCGTGTAATGATGGAAGGTCGCAAATGTGTTGGGGAATAGAATTCCAGAGAGTGGGGGCAGCGGTACAAAATGCCCATAGTGTATGATTGCAGACAAAATATAAATATTATAATGAACATTGATGCAACAACACATTTTGTGGGAAAATAATTCAGAAAAAGTTTGTTTTGTTAAAGGTGCCCTAGAATGGTTTTTATTTTTATTGTCTAATGTTTTCTGGGTTGCCCTTATAATGTTAGTATGTTTTTTAGATAAAAAATAGTCATAATTTAGAAATAAAAGGCATTTTTCCTAGCCTGATTTTAGCCTCTGATGTGAACACTCTGTTTGGAGGGGCGTGTCTGCTGTGTGTAACCGGCCTCTGCTGTGATTGGCTGACATGCTTGCATATAAAATAGCTACTTATTACATGTGAAACTCTCACGAATACTTTTACTACAGATATTACACGTTTTTACTATTACAGCTATCGAGATTAACGAATCGTGAGATGTTTTTAAAGTATTAAGATCTATTCCCATCACATAAAATGTTGCCGTGATGACCATTGAGCAAACAGATGACAGTGTGTTGATCGCGAGAATAAAGATCTTATCATTGCAACGCAGTTTCTGCACTCTCTCTAATGCTTTCACCAATGCAAACACGGTGATGTAAATATAGTATTGAACGATTTTGAGAGAAAGATTACCTGTCTGAACTTGTACAATTACACATTCAGAAAGTGTTGCTTGGTAGCTCGATCGATTTATTTTCAGACGTTCGTCGAGGCCAGCTCTGTATTGGCCCAAGTTGAGGAAACAGTCTCGTCAGTGAAATGTTTGGAAATTTACAGAGAAAATAAAATTAACCCATTGTTTCTTCTGAGGCTCGGATGAGGGAACTAAATACTATTGTGTTCATTTGTACATCCAAACACTGATCAACTGCCATGCTTCGGCTCCGCAGTTCCGCCTGTCATTGAACATGGGCTGGCATATGCACATTTTTGGAGGCGTACATATTAATGATCCCGACTGTTGCGTCACAGTCGGTGTTATGTGGAGATTCGCCTATTTTTCAGGGGTGTTTTTCAAAAACGAGATTTAAGTAAGAAGGAGAAACCAATGGTGTTTGAGACTCACTGTATGTCATGTGCATGTACTGAACTCTTGTTTAACTCATTTAACTATGCCAAAATAAATTCAATTTCACATTCTAGGGCACCTTTAAAGAATCTCAGAGAAAAAAATCTCAGAAAATGGCAGCCAGTGTTGATGCAAAAAAAATTTAACTTAAAAAAGATACTTTGCACAATAACTAGTGGTCGATCGATATTGTTTTGTTGATGGCCGAAGAATATATAGAGCAGGGTGGCCAATTGCTGACATAAGGCCGATCAGCTATATATTTAAATAAATATAATATAATTTAAATAAAATGTATTTTACTTAAAGGGATAGTTCACCTAAAAATTAAATTTATTATTTACTCACCCTGAAGCCATCCTGAGTGTATATGAAATTTTTCTTTCAGACAAATACAATCGGAGGTATATTAAAAAAATGTCCTGGCTCTTTCAAGGCAGACAGCCGCACGCATCGATTTACGCCAAAAGAGTAACCCTTGAACTTGACGAACAAGGTAATGACGGAAATTGATGTGGTTCAAACAAACAGGGCTGGGCAACCGCGTTCGTAATTACATTGTGCGTCAAGTTTTAGTCGATAAAGTTTAAAATATTGATATTTTTCTTACACATGTAGGGTCTGGACCAATCAGACCCACACTAATTATTCATATTCATTATATTTACTGAATATAAAGGTCTATGAAACTCCCCCAAAACTAACATCACAAATGAAGTTACTATGTCGGTCGGGTGTCCTGTTACAGAGCACCTTAAGACTGATTACAGACAATGGAAAGACAGAAACCATCTTCAATACAAACTTTGCTGCATTAGTCAGACTAACTGATCTATGAATGAGCATGCATCCCAGAAACTATGTGAATATTTTACTGTCTTGTGTACTATTATGTATAACACTATGGTATGTTTGATTGGTATGTATGTGGTTGTACAACCAACCAACGGTCAAGGTAATCTCACCTGTATCATGTCTCCTACCTAATTAATCCTCACCTAATGACCCACACTTTGATGTACATCACCTTCCTTTAGAATGCAGTGTGGATCTGTTATATCTATCTGAGCATTACTGAACAGAAAAAGGTTGAGGCAGAGGTATAATCACTGTTAGAACAAAGACTCATAAATCTTGCCCCCAGATGATACTCCCACCAGAAAGTCAACTCCTCTCATTGGTAAAGCCAAAATGAGAGAGGTGGGATCTTCTCGGGCGGGGCCCCACTGGGGCCCCAGGGCCCAGTAGGCCGGGAGCACCATCGGCCATGCTTGCATGCTCCCAAAAGGGAGTCAGACTGTCTTTTCTTCAATCCAGAAACTGCAACCTTACCAACTGAAAAGGAGAACCTCAGGAGTGTTGGCACAAGACTTTTCCTAAGGCAGAAGAAGTCCCTCGCAACTCACACCCTTTACTCTGCGTGTCCTCCCCGGACCAGGGCTGGCAGGCCAGTCTGCACTCCAGCCATGAGAACAGAGTCAAACCAACCATGCAAGTTCATCATATCTTCTTCATCCAACATTTGACACTCGCAGAATCATCAACAACTTCAATATTCAACAACTTTGAAAATAGTGTACGCTACCCAGGCATGCAAGTATACTTTTGATTTGATGCTTTGAAAATGAAATGCTGATGTTTCTTCTCATAGTTACATGGAACTTCTCAATAGCTCCGTTTTCATCCTATCACTCACCTATTTATTTTATTTATGTGTGTACGTTGTTTAGTTTATGTGTATTTATGATTTAGTTAATAAAACTTGTACATAATATGTATTTGGTTCTGATTTGCTGCAATACGGAGTACCTTTACGATTTTGATTTAGCTACATGCTCAAAGCGCTGTACAATTACAAGCTAAGAAATAATTATTCTTCTGTGGCCAGGGAAGGTACCTTTTTCTTAGAATAAATGAATAATCAAAGAGTTTGTTGGACGAACTGATTAATTGATTGAAATATTAATTTAGCCACATCAAGTTAATACAATTAACTGACCCAAATATTCATAATTCATAACAAGTTATTATTGATTATTAATATTCCAAAGAGCTGATTCGTTACACAAAAGCATCGCTTTACTTCAGAAGGCTTTTATTAACCCCCTGGAGCCGCGTCGAGCACTTTAATCATGAATAGATGCGCTATGATGTACTTCCAAAGTCAAACAGCCATTCACTCTCAAAGTCCAACTTTCAACACATCAGCCAAGCGGAAAAATATGTATCGTCCTTGGCGATTTAACTATCGACCACTAATAATAATAATAATAATAATAATAAGTTAATACTTTTATGTTTATTACTTCAAAATAATTTCTTTAGCAAATATTTTATTTAATAAATACATCGACAGTCCAAGTACACCGGTCCTTCCAACCCGATCTCACATTTCGACGAATTTTATGAGGTGGTTAATATGTACGACCTCAATCGTATGAATTTGCAAGATTTTTACTAAATCATACATATTTTACAAGTTTCCTAATTCATATGAATGCATACCTAAACCTACCCATCACTGGGGTTTGAAGTTACGAAGTATGGGGTTACGAGTGAGGTTATACAAATTTGTACGAATTAGCCACATTTTCTCACTCTTACGAATTGGTCGTGAGAGAGTGTTGGTCCTCCTCACTGCTACACTCCTTCACTCACACTCTAAACTACAATTCCCAGCATTCCTCCTGATCATCACCTGCACCTAATAAACCCTCATCAAGAGCACTGTGAGAGCACACACCTCTCCCTCTTTGTCTGGTCTCCAATTTGGACAATGGCTCATACCTACCTAAGAACTACCTGTTCTCCAGCGACAATCCCCCTTAATCCTCTCCTGCAATCTCCAGCGTCTTCCTTGTGTTCTCCAACCTCTACCTCAAACCTTAACTGTCACATTACTCCTGCACTGTCAAGAGAGAAAGGACTCAGACAGCGGTTTTATTCATCGTCATCAGCAAAAGTCGCATTGTTTACCGGCATTATTCGTCTATGCAATAAATACCTGTCTGGTTCAGTTCCATCAATGTTCAAATTTGTTCATTTAAAACAATACAGACAAATGTAAAGATTCTTAAAATGTCAGTAACACTGTTAGGATTTATTTGTTCTTACATTAGATAACATGAACTATCAATAATCAACACTTCTATTAATCTTATTTAAATGTTAATTTCAACATTTACTAACACTAACACCTTTACAATTGGTTACATTTTATTTTGTGGTTTCCTTATTACATACCTACCTACATTACACACCTTATTGCAATTACAAATTATTAAGAATTACAAACCTGTCCACATATATTCAAATGCACATAACTATAGAATCAATTCTTAATGCGCATCATTTCGACGGAAGTGAATAAATCAAACTAACTTTAGCTGGAAATAACGTTATTCAAGAACCAAAGCCAACGAAAGTCAAAAATAAAGCCAAAACAATCTCTGTTACCTTAAATGATATGTTTATCTCTGTAAAACTGCTTTGAAACAATCTACATTGTTAAAAGCGCTATATAAATGAAGATTACTTGATTTGACTTTTTGTGGTGTCCTTATTACAGCTAATACATTTATTAAATACGGAGTAATATTATTTAACAACATGTACTTTAGGGTATGGTTTAATGTTAGTTGGTTGTATGTAAATAATGCAAAATGTACTGTTATTACTTTAATATGTACTTGTAACATGGACACTATAAAATAAAGATCATTGGTTTTAATCGCTTATTTTTGCACCGCGGAACGTTTCTCACTGGATGAATAATATTCTAATTTTCCACTAGATATTTTCCCCTATATCGCATCAGCAATTGTGATTTCGGCCCGCTCTGCAGCAGCGGAGCACTGAGGAGCGGATGTACAGTGAAGTGACATCATAACCGCCAGATCCAGACTGTGCTTTCGCGCTGTGGCTAGCGCTGAGCCAAAGATGGACGCGCTCAGCGCTTCTCAGGCTATCACAACTGTTCAGTGTTTTTAACCACATAATGTTTATTTTAGGTTTTAGACATTTACATATAATTTATAGCAAAACAACACATTTATAGTTTGTAAAATACACAATGGTGTCTATGGAAGCAGCTAACAACCAATTCAAATATATTTGCCGACGGTTTTTATTCATATCAGACACACAGTGTAAATAACCATAAAGTCAACTCTATTTTTCTCCCAGTTCACCGGCCACTTACTTTCATGTATTTCGGGAGAAACTGATGAATTGACGCCCTGTAATAAATCCAACAGACAGGAATCTCTGAACTGCGGCCCAAACACGGCGCCCATCTCACGTTACAGATCATTTATAAAGATTTTTTAAACAACAAAACAAACTCACTTACACATATTTGAGAATCGGAAAAGAAAAAAGTTGATGACATGGTAAGCAAGTTTGCGTCATATACTGACGCTCGTGACATTTCGTCTACATTCAACGCACATGGCACCCTTTAGCGTCAATATGAGACGCAGATATATATGGGTCAGAAGGCGCCTCCTAGCGGTCTAACCCTAACCCTACACCAGACCTAAACCTACCCATATCTGTGCGTGTTATATTGACGCTAAAGGGTACCATGCGCGTTGGATTTAGACGAAATGTCAAAAGTGTCAGATATGACGCCCTAGGATGAGAATGCGTTGGCTATTTTGGCTGTGGTGAATCACGTGCCAAGCCTGACGCGTCACCCTGGAAACCTTTTTTACTTAAAAAAAACTGTTTACAGAAGGTCTTCCTACCTATAGGCTACCTGAATTTCTAAAATGTACACTTAATGGCAAAAATTGCACTGCTCTGTTGGACTTGGTTGAACAAAAATAAACAATATTTTGTTGCTTATAAGCTTATATATTCAGTCATTATTCAATGGTATACTAAAAATCCATGTGAAAAACATTACTTCTCACTGTTCTCAGGTCAAATATTTATGCAATTAAAATGCGATTAATTTCAATTAATTAATTACAAAGCCTCTAATTAATTAGATTTTTTTTTTTTTTATCGAGTCCCGGCCCTAATATATATCATACCGGTCAAAAGTTTTAGATCAGTAAGATTTTTTATGTTTTTAAATGAAGTCTCTTCTGCTCACCAAGGCTGCAATTATTTGATAAAAAATACAAAAAAAACAGTAATATTGTGAAATATCATTACAATTTAAAACAGCGGTTTTCTATGTGAATATATAGCCTAGTGAAGTGTAATTTATTCCTGTGATCAAAGCTGAATTTACAGCATCATTACTCCAGTCTTCAGTGTCACATGATCCTACAGAAATTATTATAATATGATGCTCAAGAAACATTTATGATTATTATCCATGTTGAAAACAGTTTTTTACATTTTTATTTCAGGATTCTTTGATGAATAGAAAGTTCAAAAGAACAGAATTGATCTGAAATGGAAAGCTTTTGTAACATTAATCACTACCATTCAAAAGTTTGGGGTCAGTAAGAATTTATTTTTTATTTTTGGGGGAAAGAAATTAGAAAATACTTTTATTCATCAAGGATGAGTTAAATTGATCAAAAGTTACAGTAAAGACATTTATAATGTTAGAAAAGATTATATTTTAAATAAATGCTGTTCTTTTGAACTTTCTATTCATCATAGAATTTTGGGGGAAAAAAATGGTACACGACTGTTTTCAACATTGAAAATAATAATTTATGTTTTTTTAGCATAAAATCAGCATATTAGAATGATTTTTGAAGGATCATGTGACACTGAAGACTGTAATGATGTAAAGAGTAATGATGCTGTAAAGTCAGCTTTGATCACAGGAATAAATTACACTTTACAATTACAGAAAACCGCTGTTTTAAATTGTAATAATATTTCACAATATTACTGGGTTTTTTTTGTATTTTTTATCAAATAATTGCAGCCTTGGTGAGCAGAAGAGACTTCATTTAAAAACATAAAAAATCTTACTGATCTAAAACTTTTGACCGGTAGTGTATATATATATACACATATATACATACAGTAGTCAACATTTGAAGTGGATCAAAAAAGTTCATCAAAGTTGTCCTATACAAGACCGGGTATTGTTCAAAGTGAATGTATAACTTTGAAGAACATTTTTTATCCACTTCAAATGTTGACTATTGCATCTCCATGTGCATCATGAAACACGGATGTTTTGGAAAGCGTTGCGGTGAGTTTTTGTGGCATCTAGTGGTTTAGAGACTAATAAAATCAAATGCAGACAGCCAGATCAAATTAAGAGAATCAAATCAAGCTACATATTTAATAAACAAACACCCAAGTGTCACTTTGTAAAATGGAATAGGTAGCGCACATTAGCGATATTCATAAAATCTGCACTTTGAGTCATTGAGTTCTGAAACAATGCTTCACAATCAAACAAACAATGTTGTGATCCATTTCTAGGATTAGAGTTTAACATACCCAAAGGCAGTTAAGAACGGATAATAGATTTGACCCTGAGTGACAGCACTCTCTTTCAGAGCACAAACTGTCTTTCCGTTCGCTCTAAGAACAGGTCTGAGAGCAGCTAATTTCCCCAAAGAACGCAAACAGATTGGCTGTGCTCCTACAAACAGTCCCTACTGCATCCCATGCCACCATCACAGTCTTTGTTATGTTAATAGGGTAGTCCTTGCCTGAAATATATATGCGAATGTGTGTGTATTTTGGGTTGTTGGTTAGGGCTTTGTTGTCGAGGGTGATAAACACACTAATGAAAGTGTTTTCATGAGCAACTCTCTCTCATAATTCTGTACACAAAGGGCAGTGGTGGGAGTGCTAGAATAATGACTTATTTTCAAGGACTGTTCTCTGGGGAAGTTTAGAGTCAGGTAAGATGGTAAAGCAAAGACACCTTTACACAATCATTTCAAATATTTTTCAATCAAGTCGGAGAGCTGTGGGGCCTACATCAAAAAAACAAAACGACGTAAAGCGGGTTTATTAACAGAGCCCCTGGCTGTTTTACATGGATGAAGGTAATGGATGCACAATGAAATCATTCAATTGCATTGATGCAAATTTCTTGAAAGTTTGGGTACTTTTAAATGTGGATGCTTTGCCTGAAAGTGTCTTTTGTTTGCTTTTCTGTGTACTGAAAACAAAATAATAAATAAATAAAATAATAAGTATAATACAAATGTATTTTTTGTCTTGGTTTCCAATTAAAACATCCAAACATTCAAGATCTTGAATTAAGTTAGTTTTTTTCTTGTGTAAACCATACATATATCAACATTTAGTGAGGTTTACATTAAAACAAAAACTTAATTTAATACATTCTCTAAAATCAAGTCAAAAATACTGATTAAGAGGGTAATTATTATTCTTATTTTTTTTCCATACGATTTTAATATTCTTACACTGTATTCCATCTATGAGTAAACTTTACAAAATGCCCTTTGGTAACACTTTATTTGAAGGGGTGTGCATAAGACTGACATGACACTGTCATAAACATGACATAACACCTGTCATGAACATGAAGGAGTCTTTATGAATGTTTATGACTGTTGTCATTAAGTGTCATTCGGTAAATTATGACACTTTTAATGTAAAGTTGACATTGTTTAAAATGTCTTTGTTATGACAACTTGACATTACCCAAGACAAAAATTTCTTGATTATGACAACTTGACATTAACCAAGAAATCATAACCTGTCAACTTGTCACAACTTTGGCCGTCATGACACCATTACAACTGTGTCATGAATATTTTACTTGTCCTCAAGTAAAGTGGAACACATTGTACTAGTTATAAAGATGTCATTAAGGGTTATTACACTGTAAAATGGTTTAAGTTTGATAATTAGACCTGTTATGACATATTTGTGACAGGTTGACAGGTTATGATTTCTTGGTTAATGTCAAGTTGTCATAACAAAGACATTTCTGTCTTTGTTAATGTCAAGTTGTCATAATCAAGACATTTTTGTCTTGGGTAATATCAAGGTGTCATAACAAAGACATTTTAAACAATGTCAACTTTGCATTAAAAGTGTCATAATTTACCGAATGACACTTAATGACAACAGTCATAAACATTCATAAAGACTCCTTCATGTTCATGACAGGTGTTATGTCATGTTTATGACAGTGTCATGTCAGTCTTATGCACACCCCTTCAAATAAAGTGTTACCTGTCCTTTAAATTCTTAATTTACATTAAGTTTACAGTATATACACATCAATATAGTTTTCTTAATTGTTAATGACAATTATATCATCAATGTGTTTATCAATGTTTATTTGAGAATAAAAGTCTAAATTAAATCTGTTCATCATATAAAGCGGTGTCTTTTTTTTGGTCGAAAAACTGTCTAATTGAGCAAAGACCTTTGTCTCAAAATATATTTGGTAGTTTTATCTGTAACACTTTACACTTGTTTCACTTGTTAACATTAGTTAATGTATTAACTAACATGAATTAACCATGAGACATATATTTGTTACTGTGTTTGTTAATCTTTGTTAATTTAAGATACTGGTAATACAAATTTTAATGTAACTTCAAAGTGCATTAACCATTCCGTTTTGCTTTGATTGATATCTAGATGCATTGAACTGGAGTGTGTTTGGCCCAGGAATATCTAAGAATGAGTCCTTGAGCAGAATGTGTGAGTGTGCGTCATCCCTGCATGGACTGGCCATCCGTCCAGGATCTTTCCCTGTGGCCTGAGACGCTGGGATAGGCTCCAGGTTTGGAGTCCTTGAACACACTCCATAAACCACTGTTGTTTACTGTTAAACAATTGCAAGATTCCTTCAGAGTGAAATATAGAGTCTAGTAAGACAGCAGTGCAACAAAGAACTGTACATTGTTTAGTGTTCTAGGGCCAGATTTACAAAACAGGGCAAATTATAGTGTGAGCACAATTTAAAAAAAAGTGCAGATGGGAGTGGAAAGCTCTGCGCATGATCTACTGACAACACACAATTCAAGGAACAGAGACGCAGTCAGATCATTTCCATAATGACCAACACAATCGACCAATAGCAGGTATCTGGTTTAATGGGCGGTAAAATAATGGCACTAGCGCAAACCTTAGTAAATCACCTTGCGTGATTCATTTAAATACTCTCCTTCCATAAATGTTGTGTCTGAAAGGGAAATAGCTACAAATGCATGCAATAAGGTCAGTCGCAAATATAACTGTACCCACGACTTTTCAGCGCGACTTTTCACTGTGTGTCTTTAGTAAATCCTGACAGTAGTTTGGCCACTAAATCTGGCCTCTAGTCTCTAAAATAAATAAATAATAATAATAGACTAATAAAAGACAGAATCAACTAACTCCAGGTCCAGATGGAAACGCTATACTTTTAAAGGGGTGGTAAAAAACATTTTTACAAAGGCTTGATTGTGTTTGTGGGGTGCACTAACATGTGTTCATGCTTCGTTAAAAAAAAAAACAACATTATTTTTCATATAGTTTACCTTTCTTCTACACTGCTCTGTCCCTCCTTGTAAAAACGGTATGATGGTTTCCGGGTTCTATGAAGCAATAAAGAAAAAAAATAAAGCAATGGGCTCAGATTGGTTAGCTGGCCGCTAACCGCCTAGTGCACGTTTTTCGGAAACGTCATGCCCCTTACCTTTACCGGTAGTTTGTGCTTTGGTGTATTATAAACAATGGCGTCAATAAAACCAGAGCCCGTCTACGGAGAGCCTGGCCACTCCCTATTAAGTCCTATTGTACAGAATTTTGGTTGTAGTTCCACCAGAGTTCCACTGGGGGTGATCACCCGAGTGCAAAATGAATGGGAGTCTATGGAGCTAGATGGCTAAATTTGTCTCTTTCACCTGATTGCCATTGAGAAATCTCAGATTTGATTGTAGGTTTTGCAAGTTCAACATGGGTTATAGGTCGAAAGTTGAATGAACGAGTAATTATGTCCTTTCGATTTCTTACAGGTTGAGTTGTTGTTTCATAACACGCTAGCATTTTGCTAATGATGCTGATTGGTCAGTGAAGGACTGATTACGACCAGAGATACCGCTTGATGGCATTGTGTATTTTCGGCGTGGTCTTAAAAAAAAAAAAAAAAAAAAAACTCTTCTAGCACCTGTATTTACCTGTGTCAGCTGTGTTGTTGATGCCTCGAGAGAAAAGAAGTGCAGAGTGCGAAAGCACCAAAGTGACTGAAGGATTGCCGTAAAGCAGTATCTCTGGTCGTACGATGTGTATGACGTCATTGACATTTTAAAATACTTTTTAAAGCAAATAAATTACTCTAAAAAGTCTAACACCCAGCAATGTGTAATTTCTTTGCATCTCCAAATTACTAGACAAAAAATAATATCTGGAGATAAGTGGATTTTGAGGGGTATAGCTCCATAGACCTCCATTCATTCTGCTCTCGTCCTGTGAGCGCCCTCAAATGGAACTGAGAGTGTAAGTTCTCCCCTTATTAGACATTCTCTGATAAAACCATACCAATACCAATTTGAGCCCGAATCGAACCCAGAGAATGTTAGTGAAGATGATCGAGCAGAACCTGTTCAGAAACCGCTGTTAAACGACGTTTCAGAATGGTTTGTTTGTTGTTGTTGGTGTTGTCTCGTACTTTTTAGATACACTGTTATGACTGACTGTATGGCATCGTTACTTTTGTATTTTAAGAATGATTGTAGCCAAATATCTGTCGCCAGAATTATTAACCCAAAACGAACACTAAACATTCGCATTACTACAGTAGCCAAATCAAATGTTTAGAATGCCTGTAGATCAGGGGTGCCTAATCCTGTTCCTGCTGATCGACTGTCCTGCACAGTTCATCTCCAACCCTAATCAAACACACCTGAAGGTCTTCAATTAAGGTCTTAACAACCAATTAAGGTCTTCAGGATTACTTGAAAATTAAAGGCAGGTGTGTTTGATCAGGGTTGGAGATGATCTGTGCAGGACAGTCGATTAGCATGAGCAGGATTGGGCACACCTGCTGTAGATAAACAAGCATGTTTATCGATAAACAATACATAAAAGCTCTAATCAAAGAATAATTTACAGTAATTCCAAGTTTGCTGTTTGAAAAAGTTTGTAATGTTAGGTGTTTGTCGGATAACGTTAAGTATGAAAGAGCATTTAACAAACTGGTTTGCAGAGCCAAACACACTCCAGCCTTCTATACCACAACAACTCTTCTCAAAAGTAGTGATGTTACGTTCGTGAACGAATCGTTCTTTTTGAACGAATCTTTTAGGTGAACGAATCATTCTCGTTCACGTTATCCATTGACTCATATTTCCCGTTCACTGAAATTCCTCCCTCCACCACTGCGCGCCGCTATTGCGCGCATGCGCAGCTCAATGAACCGTGTAGCTCTGTGGACCGTTTCATCTGTCAAAGACAAAAAGTGACTAAACCTCGAGCCAATAGCCTTCGAGTATGATACGAGGACGGAGCATGTGATTTGTTGAATCTAGTGAACGAATACGCCCTTTATTGAGTTGCTTTGAGTTTGAACGAGTCAAATGAACCGTTACATACATCTCGTTCGTGAATGAAAGAGTTGTTCGAACGTCAAGATAATAATGACGACGAAGTTAACAGTGCAAGCTGATGGTTTAATATGCACTTTTGTTTGTTTAAAAACTGTAAAACATAAAAAAAAATTAGAGTATTGATTATTTGCGTCACGTCATTCCATCTCATTTGTGTCACGTGACTCACGTCAGTTAATAGCAATTCAGCTCGGGCTTAGAAAAGGCATGTAATTGGTTGGATCTACTCTGCTGAATGAATATCATTATTGCTCTGTTTTGAGTCTGAACGAGAGAGAGATCTCCCATTCGTGAACGAATTGAACGAACTAGTTGCTATACCCAGTTCGTGTACCAGGTCGGCCATTCTGTCAATCTAGTTCATCAATCAGCAGAAAGTGAATGCAAAGCGCAGGTATCCGTACTGTGCACGCGCAATTCATATCTTACATACAGAATAACTCCTCATTTAACCCGTTTGGACCAAACAAATAAAATGTTAACTACCCATACAGAAATGTAATATATGTAAATATATGTAAATTACATATATAATGTCAGTGCCCATGTATGTCTGCTGCCTATATGAGAATATATGCAAAATTCATATATGTAAAACACATAGACATATATGAAACATATATTTCAAAATATAGCAAAAATGGCCGTTTTCATGTAAGTGCCATATATTTTCCCGTATATGCACATAAATGTTAAATATATGTAAGACGCGTATGTATACATGCATATATGTACATGCATGTATACATGTATGCGTCTTACATTTATTTTCCCGTATATGCACATAAATGTTAAATATATGTAAGACGCATATATGTATACATGCATATATGTACTTATTTCCATAGTACATACTTTCACTTATATTAGGGATACAAAGATAATGTACTGTTTTATACCATATACACTCTCAGAAAAAAAGGTAAAATTTTGTACCAAAGTTTGTTCCTTCGAAAACTAAGGCTATTTTCCTATTGAATAACGCACATTCAACAACTGAATCCAAAAGGCATCAATTTAATCAGTTCTGTAAATACATATGAACATTTGAATACTTTCGTTCCAAATTACAGTAAAGTATTTATTTGTGTAAATCCATCAAAGACTTTAATACAATAAAGACTTTGCAAAATTAACAGAATATCACTTGAAAAAGATTTGAAAAAGATTTGAAAGAATTAAAAATGCAATTACAATAAAATGTTACAGTACATCAAATATATTTTCTCATCTACAACAAAGCTAGACTTTTGTTTTGTTTTTCACTTTTCACACAATACCTCTGCATTTATTTAACTAAACACCATCCTCCACCCCAACTGCTCAGCGATTTCAGAACCCTCCATAAATACACTGAAGATTCTCCTCTCACTGAAGACACGTCCAGTCAAGACGTTCCCAAAATCTGCACAGTGGATTGTGATGTAGCCGGTTCTTCCTGAACAAAATGAAGAATCAGTATTAGAAAATACAGAAGTAAATTGATTATATTTAAACTCCCAATGACGAGCTAAAATTTGACCTCTTGACTTAAAGGGATAGTTCACCTAGAACTGAAAATTCCGCCATTTACGTTGTTCTAAACCTGTTTGAGTTCTTTTAAAATTAAACAGTTGATGTGCCCCATTGACTTCCATAGAATTTGTTGCTATTTTCTATTTTATTCATACTATGGAAGTCAATGGGGCACATCAACTGTTTCATTGTTTGGGTGAACTACAAATCCTGTTTGGCATCCATGTAATGTGCTTCTATAACAGGTTTCAGCTTAGCCAACCTCAACACATTGGACACTTTTGCTTAAAGGGTTAGTTCACCCAAAAATTAAAATTATTTAGTTAATTACTCACCCTTATGTCATTTCACACCTATAAGACCTTTGTTCATCTTCGGAACACAAATGAAGATATTTTTAATGAAATTCTGAGCTTTCTGTCCCTTCATTGGGAGCAATGCAACTAACACATTCAAGGCCCAGAACGATAGGAAAGACATCATTGAAGTAATCCATGTGACTGCAGTGCTTTAAACAATTTTATGAAGTGATGCAGGTGCTTTGTTTGTTTTTTGCACAAAAAAAAAACCCCACCACAATTTACCACTTTATTTACAAAATTACTAACCAGTAGGAATGCAATCCATTAGGGAGAGCACTATGACACATGCGTATTGTGTTGACTCAGGACCGGGTGTTGTTCCGTGAATGTGCTTTAGATAATATAATTTTGTAAATATAGAGGTAAATTATGTTTTTTTGTTTTGTTGTTTTATCACAAAACAAAGCACTTGCATCGCTTCATAAAATTGAGGTTAAACCACTGGAGTCACATGGATTACTTTACTGGTGTCTTTACTACCTTTCTGGGGCTTGAATGTATTAGTTGCGTAGGCTACAAGTGGAGGAACAGAAAGCTCTTGGAGTTTATAAAAAATATCTTTATTTGTGTTCTGAAGATAAACGATGATCATTTACGGGTTTGGAACGACATGAAGGTGCATAATTAATGACAGAATTAAAATTTTTAGCTGAACTATACCTTTAAGGAATCCTGGAAACACATTTAATCAACCACAGCATGCATTCGACCCATTTCTGGAAGAACTGAAATGCAGATAAGAAAACAAGTTTCACAAAAAAAAAAAAAAAAAACTTTCTGCATTTTTACCTTTTCCACAAAACTTCATTTAAAATACCCAGAAAAGTCAAATGTTAGCTGCAGCCCTATTTTACAGTTTTCCTCTCCATACTTTGCACTTCTATAATATAAGCTTGTTCCCACATTTGAGAAATTGTGTTTACACAAAAATATTGCTTTAACTTTAGAATGATTTCAGAACGGCCATTGTGAACAGGATTTATCATGCACTCTTGAATGTGTAAAGTAGAGCTAGGGCTACTGTATGGTGAAAGACAAGATGTTCACTAAAAAAAATAAGACAAACAAGTCACATGGACAATATTTTTAGTAAATAAAGGGTTAGTTCACCCAAAATTGGAAATTCTGTCATTAATTATTCACCCTCATGTAGTTTCAAACCTTTAAGACTTTAGGTTATCTTTGGAAAGCAAATGAAGATCTTTTAATGAAATGGGAAAGTTTTCTGTCCTTCCATTGACAGCTATGCAAGTACTGCTCTGACTCAGAAAAATTTGGACTAAACAGTTCGATTCAAATTATTTTACGATCTCTTTAGTATGGTAGCATACAGAAATGTAATATGGAAAATAGCTATGTAATATATAAAATGGCAATTTATTTCTTATTTAAATTGACATTTTCCATACCATATGTGCAATGTTTGGGTGACAATTCAAATTTAATACTATAAATTAAATTAGCCATTTCTTACACTTGTTTAACATATAATTTAAACATATACATTTAAAATTTGTACAAGTTGCACAATTAAAATTAAAATGTATTACAAAAATGATTAGAGATAATTCACCAAAAAATGAAAACTCCTTCATTAATTATTCACCCTCATGTCGTTCCAAACCTGTAAGACTTTTGTTCATCTTCAGAACACAAATGAAGATATTTTTAATGAAATCTGAGAGCTTTCTGTCCCTCCATTGACAGTCTAAGCAACTAAAACTTTGATGCTTCAAAAAGTTCATAAAGAGATAGTAAGACCAATCCATTTAACCGCATTCACACTCACAGTTAAGACACTTACGACTGCATTTTTATTAAATACCCGCAATTAACGTAGCAAAATTCAATGTGGATTTAAAAAAAGGATTCCGAGCTGATCACATCCCCGCCCCGCCCTGTCAATCATTGCATAAAGTGCCTTAACTTTGAGTGTAAATGCAACTAGGAAAAATAACTTAAATTATAATTTTTCTATAATATTTGCTTGAACATGTTAAACATCTAATTTCTGGAATACATTTTAATTGTAATTTTTAAACTTATAAAATGTTCAAATGTATGTATTAATTTTATGTTAAAGCTAGTGTAGTAATGCTAATTATTATATTATTGATTTAGAATAACTGTTTTGCTCCAGATGTTGCACATATCATATATAATATGTAAATATAAAAACAGAAATACATTGCCCTTTTACACATTGCATTGCCATTTTGCATGTTACATTTCATATTGACATTTGGTATCTGTTAGGGCTGCGCGTTTTCAAGTTTTTCATTAACCATTAACCGAGGCCCTTAGCGGTTAAATACTCGGTTAACCATAGTGTGCGCCAGGGATGGAAATTAACTTTTTTTCCACCGGCCACTGTGGCTGGTGGATTTCAAAATCTACCAGCCACTCAATGTTTTTACCGGCCACTTTCTTGTTTTTAATCGACAATGTGTAACTGCATGTGAAAATTAATACTACAAGATCTACAATATTTAAGCAGTTTATTTAATCTCAAGTCTCAATGAAATACTGTCATTTTCTCTTTCTCTCTTATAGCCTAAACCATTAACTGATATTCATTTCAGTTCGCATATGAGGAAAAAACAATGTTATGGACGTGAGCGCTCTGAAAGCGGCACTAAAAGATGCTTTAAAACTTTCACATAGACATCAAACAGAAAGCAAAAAAACTTTCTTTAAAGTGAATTTCGTTTTGTATTAATTGTATCTTAATTTTAATCAATGTTTCATCAACCAATTGCCTGGATTTAATAAATAAGAATTAAATATAGCAGACGATAGATAATCACGAAACGGAGGCGCCGGCGCATGAACTGGAGCTCGTCTCATAAAAGAACCGAAACTCAGTGTATAAGGAAGCCTTGCCCTTGCCTCACAGACATGTCTACTTAAACAGAATAATTCAAAACGAAAGAAAACAGACACAGACTGCTCTCTGCCTATGTAATCCGAAATGTGCATTTCTCTCTGAGCGTTCACTAGGCTACTGCTAAGATCGCGAGTCAGCACCGTCAACTTCATCTTTGCAACTGCAAAGCCGCAACCCCGAGATACAGACACACGAGAAAGGGGTAGTTCATTTTTAACACATTTAATAACTGGTTGGACCACATTTGAAACGAAATAAATTTATAGAAATTAAGCGCAGTGGTAAGGAGGACAGAGCAGTTAAAGTAGGTCACTGACTTTTGCGTTAGCGGCCTGTGAACAAGGCCCTTCAATGCAGTCATATTATAGCACACTTTATTTTAGAAACTTTGTGCAAAAAAAAGTCAAATAAATGCGTACAACAACAACAACATTTATCTACACCCATTTTTAACATTAACAAGGTGAGTTTTGTGCCTATAGCTTACACTGCAACAAAGGGCAAATTAAATACAAAATTGATTGAAATAATTAAAACACTAGAGCATAGACCCACATTTTTCTTTTTTTAAATAAAAATCCAATAAAATAAAATGACCAAATATGCTTGTCTGCATCTTCAGGGAAAAAAATTACCCAAATTAGGCACCAAATTAAATCAGGCTGCTCTACAGAAATCCGTGTATTCGAATTGCTTAGTTTTTATTAAGAAATATTAACATGTCAACGTGATCGGGAGTGAGACTGGTGCGCAGTCTATTTACTGTAAGTCCAGCTGCCGAAAACACCCTCTCTGAAGGTACAGATGTGCCAGGTATGCACAAATACCGTTTAGCAAGGTTGGCCAATCTGGGAAATCGACTGGCGTTTAGTTTCCACCAGTCCACGGGGCTCATTTCTAGGCCAATGGGACTGTCGCTAAGAAAGTTTTTGACTTCTGTTTCACAACTGGTGAGGGCTGATGAAAAGTAGTTTTCGCCAAGTAAGAGTGCCATCGCCGTGGCTGCGCTGTCTTTGGCACTTTGTGCTGGGGCCGCGGCCGCCTCCTCTTGCCCGTGTTCTACACTTTGCGTAACGGCTTCTGTTACATTTGGTACATTGTACGGAACATTTGCTGCAAGGCTACAGAGTTTTGCATTTGCCAGCGCTCTTTTTTCTGGAGATAAGAACCCGAGATGCTTATGGCGCGGGTCCAACATGCACGCAGTCATCGCTGGGGATGACAACATCTCTGGCTCAGTAACCTGCACACACGTATTTAGACTTTACTAAATGCAAACTTTAACTTAGTGAAATTATCAATAATCGTCTGGTACCTACCTTCATTCTTTCAGACAGGGAGTTTCGGACTTTAGTTTTAAACTCCACCAGAACCCTGTGCACGTCGCCTTCGCTTTGTAGGTGTGCATTTATTAGTCCAAAGGTGATGGGATAGGTGTTTGAGATGGACACTTCCCTTTCTGCAGACATAACTGTAGTTGCACACTTGAGCGCTTTTAGAGTTGGCACAACATCTTCAATAAGCTGCCAGTGCGCGTCCTTTAACTCCAAAATCCGTGCATCTTGAACTTTCGTTACAGTGCGATCTGACAGCACCGCAGTAACTGCCCACCGCTGTTCCAGTAGGCGCTCAAACATGTCACAGACGCTGTTCCATCTGGTTTTACAGGACTGTATTAGTTTGTGGGGTGGCAGTTTCATTTGTTGTTGTTTTATTTCAAGCGCTTTTGTTGCCACTGAGCTGTGGTTGAAATGACTCACAAGCTTTGCAGCAGCGGAGATGACGCGGTTCAAAAAAAGAGAAAATCCATCATTTATTGCGAGCTGAAGCGTATGCGCAAAGCATGACACAGAATGCCAATCAACACCTCTGTTAGCAGCCACAATGTTTTTTGCGTTGTCGTGCACACAGGCAATAGGGCTGTCACTTTTGAGAAAAATCTAATTCGAACGGTTATCGGATATCAAGCAATGTATTCGAATATATTCGAATTTCTACGAGCCCCGCCCCCCCACCCAAAAAAAAAGAAAAACACCGTAACGGAGATTCAATCACAAATGTATTAACAGTCTGACAGTCATAAACAGGACTCAGGCCTGTCTGAAAAAAAAATCTTTGACTTAATGTTTTAAACAGCAGGTTATCAACTTAATCTATATGAAGTGGCACTATGCATAGCCAATCACAAAAGTAGGCTACATGGGGAAAAAAAAACTGAATCGGAACAGCACGGCACAAACAATAACTTGACAGCTTAAACAGCAGCAGGAGTAAGGCCTAGCCTAATTCATTTCTTAATATTGTTTGCTAGAAACACCAATTTATCAACTTGATCTGATCTGGATCAAGTGCGGCTCTCTTTTTATTGGCGATGTTCCCCGCAGTGGAGAACGCGCTCGGAGCGCGCGCGCGCACACATAGGTATTTGCGCGTCAATGTTGAGAGAAGTGGTATCTACGGTGTAGAACCCAAAATATTTCCAGACACTACTTTTTAGATGAGTTGGGGTCGTAATTCTCCACTCAGGCTGGCCGTTCTGTGCGTTATCTTCCATTTTCAAAACAGGGAGACTATTGGCAATTATTCACTTGATTTGGTCATGGGCCGACGCTACAATACGTTTAGAGCGCCCACTCCTGGATGAGATGGCAAACAAATAAAAAAAAATTAAAAACGGTCTAATCATAGACTGTAAAAAATGCGCTAAACATGGCACTTTAAAAACCGGATAGTTTATTTATAGTTCGAATACGGATATTTCACGTCATGTTCGAATGCATATTCGAATATCGAATAAAAAGTGACAGCCCTAACAGGCAATCACTCGTCCCGCAAGAGCCCACTTTTCCACGGACGCCCTTAACTTCTCTGCTAGGTTATCAGCTGTATGGCGAACGGGCAGGGCTTCAGTTAAAAGGACGAATGATTTTAAAATCCAATCTTCGTCAATGTAATGGCTCGTAATAGTTATTTAACTTTCCGTGTTTAGAGCAGTCCAGCAATCCGTAGTGATGGCAACTACATCAGGTGACTGTAGATCTTCTTTGAGCGAATCTCTTTTTGCCTCATATCGTTTTTCAATGCGGCGTGTGATTGCCGAACGCGAGGGAATGCTGTAGTGGGGTTGAACAATATTCATCAGTTCTTTAAAGCCTTCGCCCTCCACCATTCTAATTGGCATCATGTCCTTTTCAATCATTCTGCAAATCCCCCGTGTAATGGATTCAGCTTTAGCACCACTGCACATGTTTTGCGCTAGCATCGTGGGGATGGTAGGCTGGGCGAAGGTAGGCCTACTCACAGGCCCCGTGGCCGCCTCTCTAATGATGCCAGGGTGTTGGCTATTGAGATGGTACAACAACGAGGTTGTACTTGAAGTATATCTAAGCACTGCATTGCAATACTTGCATTTTGCCCCGTCATTCTCGATTTTAAAGTGCTCCCACGCTGTGCTTTTCTTTGCCCGCTTCATATTAGAAAACTGGTCATGACTAGCCTACTTCTTGTGGACATTACAAATGTCTGGGAGCGCTCTGACGGTCTCTGGTGGTGCAAACATGTATTACAACTAAATTCAATGCACGCCATTGACGCCACTTAACCGAGCAAAATGTTTCACTCGGTTACGCAATTTTTAACGGTTAATCGGTTAATCGGTTAACCATGGACACCCCTAGTATCTGTATGCTACCATACTTTATGAATGTCAGAGTTTTATGTGAATATACTTTCAATTAAGTGACAGAAATCTTTCAGATTTCATTTGAAGTGCAGTCACTGTGCTTTATCAAGATTGACATCACTGTCATTATGGCAAACATTTTGTCTTAGGAATAAAAATTCAACCTCATCAGAAAAAAGAATGTCACAAGATTAAGAAACTCAAATAAATCATTGTAACGTTACTGATACTTGCCTCACAGCTGAGGATGAAGTCAGACTTTCAGATGTGTGATGATCGGTGAGACCAGGCAGTTTTTCCCATCATCTTCATGATCTAAAAATCAAAGACACATTTGCTGAGTTTCAACAAAGTTCTATGATCAAATTAATGACATGTGACTTAGGGCAGAATCAGGTAATCGCATTCATTTAAACACAAAGTGATAAACTAGCCTATTGTATCTGTGCACTGTTCGGTGGCATTCAATCACGTTGTTCAACAACTGCATAAAGTATTGTGGACTAATGTAAAGTAGCTACACCAACATGGCACCTCTGGTTGAGCATTAATTTACAACAATTACGTATTAAATGTTTAACTTACGACGCAGAAACTCAATTGATTTTTTTGCAGACGGCTAATATCACCGACTGGATTCGTACATTAAGCTGTTTACACTCGCTATTGTCATGTTGAGTAGCTGTAAAGTTTTATAAAAAAAAATGGAATTGGTTAAACATAAACATAAAACCCACCTTTGCATGTCCTCTTCTCTTTATCTTGTATTTCGAGTCCAGCCTTTTAAGTTCTTCTGACGATAAAGAGGGCAGCCATGGTTGTTGTGGTGCTCCGCGCTCGTAATCGGCTTCCCGCTCTCCGGTCTATTTGAAAATACAATAACGGCTGCAGCGCCAATCAGTTTCATGTTGTTGTGCCTAATAGCAAAGTTAACATTTATAGTGGATAAAGGAGAAAAAACGCCATAATGTACACGCAATGACTTACACTAGTCAATAATTACATTAAAAAGATAAAAAAGTGTAACGTTAATTGTATAGGCTACATATCAAATGGCTAAAAATAATTTGGTGCAAAGCTAATTTAACTCGCTAAATAAGTGACTGAAACCTTTGTATTTTCTACTTGTGAACTAAATATAAACATAAATGGTCAGAACTCACCTTTAAATTTCGTATTCTACAAGTTTGATATTTAAAATAAACTCGACCGCGCTGCAGTCGTGTAACGTTAGGTTAGTCTGCTTCCCGTTGTCAGTTCGGAAATTCGGTGGCTGAAGCGATTTCAGCCAATCAGCGTCTTGTTGCTATGCCAAATACTCAACACAGCAACCAATCATTAATGAAACAGTAATTTGGCCATCACTGTACCTTGATGTGAGAACATGTTACCTTCATTTCCTAAAAGGTACCAAACAGTATCGTCAGATAGCCTGGGTTTCCCCATACTGCCTTACCGCAGCGCGATTCAATTCACGCTGAAAGGCAGTATGGATACCATGGCCCAGATTTTCGCCTCATTTAGGGAACCAATCACAGAACGGGATCACAGAACGGGGAGGGAGCAGCAAGACGATGACGACATATGTTGGCAGGCGCATTTGATAGACATTCTTAGCACCCAATAAACGGCGCCGGGCATTCGTAAACCACGCCTCAAATACGAGAAAATGTACATGTGGTTCCCAGACCCAAGTCTCAACGAGAATTGGGTCTGGCGTTAGCCAGGCTAATCGTCAGAGGTCTTTCCTGTACCATTAAAGGTACTATTGAAAAGGTACAAAACTGTTCTTTTAGGAACATTATTTGTACCACTGTGTACCTTTTTTTCTGAGAGTGTATTTGAATACCTTGTAATTAAATGCCTATATAGTTGGAGATGTTGTGTCATATACCAAATATAGTATACAATAATGCAGTTTTTCTTTGTCATTTTTGACAAATACATCCACAAAGTACCATAACCATATGCCACAGCTTTAAAAATGCATCAGTATCACATCCATGTATGTTTACATACATTTATTAAATATGTGGAAAACAAATATGTATGTCACATATGTATACTTAATATTGTCCATATATGTGAGAAACCAATACTATACTGTAATATATGCAGATATATGGTATCATATATGGATGAACTCAAATATTTTCTTCACATGTTTGGACACATAAATGTTCATATATGTTTCAGGCATATATTGTGTTCTCAGATAAGTCAAATATATGTATAGATATATGTCATACTATTTAAAATATAAGTACATATATGGCCATATATTACATTTTTGTATGGGTAGCCTGCCTAGTATGCAAACAAATTAAAAAACACTTGTGATTTGGTGTAAGAGTGTAATTTAAAAGATAAAAAGAGTGTAAAGACTTTGATCGCTTATTTAGACTTATTTTATCCATTTAATGAGTAGGGCACCATTTTTAATAAAGTCAAATCAGTTTTTATTTTGTAACAAGTAAATACGTTAGTTGAACAACACATTTTGCCGCACCTGCTGCTGACGTGTGTGATATATGGAAAAAAAAAACTGAACGAATCAGTGAACGAATAATTTTGGTGAACGAACTAAAAATGAACGAGTCTCTGGAAAGAATCAAAATTTCCACCACTACTCAAAAGCAATGTAACCCCTCCCCCCCATTTAGTATTCTCGGAGGAGGGGTTTATGTAAATATTGGGGTTAGTGATGTCAGCAACCCTGGAGGAATGTCGTGTAGTCCCTACCGGCTGTTTGCTGTAGTCCTTAGAAATTGATTTCTTTAAAAGAAAATATCTCCAAATTTGAGCGTTGCAACTTTGCAGATGTTGTTTATGCTCAAACAGCAACATTACACACTAGCTAAAGTTAGAAAAGTGAAATCGTATTTTACCACCCTTTTAATGGACATAAATTTATTGCAACAAGCACATAACATCCTTAATAAAATCACAGTATGAATCCTTGTCTAGACTAAACATCTGGCACATATTTTTTTACATGGTGTTGATGCTTCAACATATCTGTATAGATTTAATTAAACACAGCGGGACATTATTTTTTTAAATATTTAATATATCTTCTATGATTAACCATCCAGAATGTGACAATAATCAGGAGTTTTGATCTCCCCCGACATCTTCTTTTCATTCTCTACTAAATATATGTATGCTAGAAAGATTAAAAAAAAAAAAAAAATGCCTCAACCACCCTAACGCCACCTCTATTTTTATTCTTTTCGATTATATATTCTGTAATTAAGTAGGGGATTTAGAGCTCAAGTCAACTCTCATGCTCGAGCCCTCCATCATACACAGCTACCTTCACTTTTCTTTGGGATTATACAGTAGTGCAGAACTGGACATTTTTAAAGAGGTCATGAATTGAGAAGTACAATTTTCCTTGATCTTTCGACATGAATGAGGTCATTGTACTATAAAAACATCCTGTAAGTTTCAGAAATCAAAACTTCCTTGTTAGTCCAAAAACAGTTTTTATTGAAACCAAGCTCAGAAAAAGACTTGTTTTGGATTGATGTAATATTGAAATGAAAGACCACCTTTGCAGAAGAAAGTCAATGCCTACTTCTACATCATCACATCTTTGGCCCCGCCCATTGGCATGTTAGTGAGATGAGATGATACAGGATTCAGAAGAGAAGAGCGATACAGGATCACTGGAATAAAAATAACATTACCTTCCAAAGGATTATAATGCTAGCCTGCAGGGTGGGAATTATGTAATTTTAGGGGCAAGGCCATTTGGCCTCCACCTTTTCTTTTTTTTTAGGGGCACCAAGGCCATATGACAGGGCACAAAGGCCATTGAGTACAATTCGATAGTTTTCCCATTCAGATTGATACCATAACATTCTAATTTGGAATAAGACATATGACTTTTTTAATAAAAAATAAATAAAAAATAATGAGAGAGAGAACAACTGTTAATTTAAATGTGCGCAAAGTGCGCTCCCTTAATAATCCCTAAAAAGCTGACATCATCGCGATCTCAAACATCTCTGTTATTATCAATGAAGCTGATTGCACAATGAATATTTCATAATATCTACACTTTGTTATAATCAGAGGATTTTGGTTTTGAGCGGTGATGGGAGTCTGTCTTAAATGCTTCTGATTGGCCATTGTGTTTAAGAAATCAACACATACGTCTGTGATTGGCTACATCGCTCAACGCTGCAAACATGTTACAAATAGAAACTCTGGCCTGTAAATAGTCTAAATTTTGTTTAGTTGTTCTTTTCTGCAACAGATTAATAACAATTTATTAGTTTTTATGTTTTATTCATTGATATTCATATGTTGCGGGAGTCCGCTCGAATCGTTTTATTCTCCTGCAGCCCACACACACAGAGTGAGTGCATTACCGCCAGCGCTCGGCCATCAAATCTAGTCCTGCGCCGCACGTCTCTAGATCATTGGCCCGGCCAGAGGATGGCGGCGGGAAATATCGGCCCAAGTTCTGCCTCGGGCAGAGAATTGGGCAGAAAATCTAAGTTATAAACAGGACAGAGTAACACGGCGGATATCGCTCATACATTTTTTTTGACGACGCAACGTTAGTTAAGGCGGCAGGCGTGTGTTGCTTAGGCGGCCGCCTTAGTTACAAAGTGCTGCGGGAAACCCTGAATCTGTAATGGAAACGCGACAGCGTTTAACATAGACTAACTTCTCAGAGTTGTTTTGCAACAGTGTTCATTATACTAACAACCATTCAACTCCGGATTGATTCTGGAATCTTCACTGGGGAAATAAGCACCGCAACAATCCGTCCTCCAACGCATGCTGCTCATGTTTTGAGATCGTGCTCGAAGAGGAGGGGCTATTCGCGCGCGCGCCTCCGTTGTAAGTTTGTGTGTGAGAGGGATGGAGCAAGCTGCGCGCAGCTCTACAATAAAATACAGTTTTATTTTTTTAATTTTAAAAAGCAAGCCCACATATGCCGCACTGGCGCTTTATACATGTAACTTGGACAGCGCTAGGGCACACAGGCCACTGTGGCCGTATGATAAAAAAAAAATTCACGGGGCATGAAGGCCAAAGTGTAGGGCAACGGCGGCCATGGTAATGGTAATGGTACTTCACTGCTACTTCACTTTGCTTCGTAGACAGAGTCTGGAATAGCATAATAGAGAAGTGTTTTCTCTCTCGCTAGGGGGCGATTTCTGAAGTTTAAAATCATTGGTTACCCTTAAGCCAATCAGATAAGTTTATTTATGACGTATGTTATGCGCCGACACAGCCACATGAACCACAGACATCATGCATCGAACTCAAATCTATGATCGAACTTCCACTGTAAACCTGCTGTAAACACTTAATGATGTGAGCGAAATACCGGAGTGAACATGGCTGTAAACGACTTTTTTGATCGGTGAGTGATGTAATAGAATGACTGCTGCGAGAGAGAGAGAGAGAGAGAGAGAGAGAGAGAGAGAGAGAGAGAGAGAGCCCCGGCCGCGCCCGCGCGCACTCTCACGTCTTCAAACAACACGAGCGCTGTCTTACTCTCTCTCCCTCGCGAATATTAATCAAAATCAATCGACAAGATTGTAAAAGGTCGGAAGACCGCGGTTTCACGTGGAGCATTTGGAGATTTTTAGAGATTAGAGACTCTAGGAACAACATCTCAACACTAAATTATAAAGGCCTGTCTCAAATACAAGCCGGTGCAGTTCGACGATTTGGGCAAATAAAAGCCCGGGCTATTATTTAAAGTTTTACGGTATTTAAGACCTGGAAAAGAAAGGAGACACTGACCTGTCAAAAGGCTCCCCAGTTTCTCGCTGACGATCGGTAATAGTTGATAAATTAAACTTTTCCCAAAGGGAGTAGGGCCACAACATCACCTCCATTCAAAATGTTGGTAACACTTTACAATACGGGTGCACTAATAAGCATTAATTCATGCTTAACTAATGCACAGATAATACTGAATTAATGTGTAACTAATGATTATCTAAGCTATTCATTAATGATTACCACATTAGGAACTAATTAAGAGTCTGTATGGTTAATGTATTAGTTCATACATGAATTGGTATTAATTAAATATGTAATTGTGAATTAATTCCCTAATAACTCATTTTTTTAACTAATAGCGTTAATTAATATGTTAATTACCAGAATGAGCCAAAGCCTTGTATTTCAACTTCCAGATAATACAGGTACACATTAATACATGATTAATTACTTCATTGTTAGTGCAAATTCGTGTGTAAATTACTACAATTACTAAATGACTAGTTAATAATGATGTGCCTCAACAAGTAAAGTCATAACATAATGATACCTTTGCAAATCATTAGCTAATGATTAATTAAAGCAGACAACTGGAAGTTGAAGTGCATAGCTTTGACTAATTGTGGTAATTAACACATTAATTTACACTATTAATTAATAAAATAAGTTATTAAGGAATTAATACACAATGACACATTTAATTAATAGCAATTCATGTATTACTTAATCTATTAATCATATAGACTCTTTATTAGTTGCTGATGCAGTAATAATTAATTAATGGTTTAGTTCTTCATGAGTCATACATTAACTCATGATTATCTGTGCATTAGTTAAACATGAATTAATGCATATTAGTGCACCCGTATTGTAAAGTGTTACCAAAATGTTTAATACACACTCTTCTTGTTCTGGCTTCAGTTTGCTAATGCCGGGAATATTCTCCACAACAGAGCGAATTGCATCCGCGTCTCCATATCCGAGGTGGTTTCCAATTTCCCTGACCTAATCTTAAACTCGGCGCTTAGCGACTAAGTCACGACTTTTAGCCCGCCCTCTGTTCGTTGATTGGCCCGGCTGTTTTCAGGCCGGTGGAAAACTCAAAGATAGGCTGCTATCTCAGACTGACTACAGGAGCGAAATGAAATTAGCGGAAGTAGGAAGTCTGACGTAGTCAGGCTATTATAATGCTAGGAAAGGGGGTTATTTATTTAAACTATGTAAATGCAGTGTTGGGCAGTAGCGTCGCTGTAACTGAGGCGTGTTACTTTTATATAATACGCTGATTGAGGCGGCCGAATATGGACGGGATTCCGGTCAGAGAATCAGGGAGCGGAGAAAAGATTCTTCACAGAGATGTATTTATTGTACAGTCTTTGGGTGGTCATCTGAATTAGTTATTTGTTGGCAATGATGTCTGTATTAATGGTCTAAAGGAACAATAAAGAAATATAATTACAATTGTATTCTGAGAATCATTTACACACTGGCATGGTAATAAAACAAATACAATAAACACAAATAAACATGATACACTGTACCATGGTATATTACTAATATAAAACACATTGGTTACACAGTTGAGAATACTTTCAATACTAATACTGATTAGCGGGTTTCTCTCGCGGCAAATTACAGCCGCTACGACGCTCCAAACGCGCCGATAACAACCGCAGAACGATCGCGGGACATCAATTACATACATTCAATAAACATATATATATATGCAGATGTACTTACATCAAGGCATAAACGCATTATACAAACATAGATAAGCGTGAAGAGATGAACATTTCCCAAGACAGTCTTCCTGTGTGTACCACTATAATCAGTCCGTGTGGCAAACTTCGGTTCCTAGGACAGGCTTTCGTACACAGCCGCCCCCAATTATCCAACAGGAGAATTGTAAACACAGAGAAAGTCTGTCTATAGTAACTAAGGATCTTCCTCAAAATGCGGAAGTGGAATCAACCTAACAACTGGACGAGTGTAAAATTTTTCTTTGACTCTGACACGAGCAGTGCGAACTTTCCCGTCAGGTCCAGCCAATGTCTCAGACACTGTGCCCACAGGCCACAAGGCACGAGGAAGTTGGGGATCAACGATGAGAACGACTTGGCCCACAGTTAGCTCTTTGCCATCCTTCCTCCACTTTTGCCGCTCCTGTAAACTTGGGAGGTAATCTCTGATAAAGGCAGTCCAGAAATGATCCGCCAACACCTGGCTATGTCTCCATCTGCGTCTTCCGAGCAGGTTGGTAGAGTCGAAAAAGACTTGAGGTAAGGAGGCATCACGACGGCCCATAAGGAGCAGGTTTGGCGTCACTGGGTCAACGTCTGCTACATCGGAGGGTACATAGCCGAGAGGCTTTGCATTTAGAATACCCTCAACCTCCGCCAACAACGTACGCAGCACTGGCTCTGGCACTGTTTGCTCTCGCAGAATAACCCGTAGTGCAGTCTTTACAGATTTGACTTCACGCTCCCAGGTTCCTCCGAAATGTGGAGCATTAGGTGGAATGTGGCGGAATCTGATCTTCTGTGGAGCAAGCAGCTCTTGAAGCTTGGGTGCCATGGCATCAAAAGTGTCACGCAGCTCGCGGTCTCCTCCTACAAAGTTAGTGCCGTTGTCACAGAGCAATTCCATGGGCTTACCTCGTCTTGCTATAAAGCGACGCAAAGAGAGAAGGAATGCATCAGTGTCAAGGTGCTCCAACAGATCCAGATGCACACATCGGGTTGTCATGCACTTATAAAGGATACCCCATCTTTTTTCATGACGACGACCAATCTTGACTGAAAGGGGGCCGAAACAATCCACTCCAGTAAAATAGAACGGTGGTTGGTGAAGTTGCAGCCTGCAGGATGGAAGATCGGCCATTTGGGGAACTTCAGGCTTGGCTCGCCAGAACTGACAATCTGGGCATTTGCGTTGATGCTTACGGACGGCTTCCCGACCCCGTAGTATCCAATACTGGCGACGCAATTCCACTAGCACCCTTTCAGACCCAGGATGCAGAAGTCGGCGGTCCGTCTCTTTAATTAGCAGCTTAGTTGTAGAATGACCAGGGTCTAACACTATAGGGTGAATAGCATCAAGGTCAAGGTCACTAGCTCTACGTAACCGTCCCCCTACTCTGATAAGACCTGTGTCCTTATCATACTCTGGTGCAAGGGATGCCAAACGGCTGGTAGCTGGAATCGGCAGTCCAGTCTTCAAAGCTTGGACTTCTAGTGGGAATGAGTCCTGTTGAGCTTGGGCCAGGATAAGTTTCTCTGCTTCAACATAGTCATCAGCTTGCGGTGAAGAGTCACTTACTGCAGCGGCCGCCCCGTGTAGGGACCTGACAGTAGCCTCAACGAGCTCTAGCCATGTGCAAGATTGATCAGGGTTTACCAGTAACTGATTGACGACTTTAACAGTGCCGATGAATGCAGTTTTCCTCAACTCGCTGATCTCAGATTCTACCTTAGTGACGGGTGTAGATGGCCACTGATCAGAAGGTTGAAGGAGGAAATCGGGTCCTGAACTCCACGGGTGAGGTCCAGCTATCTGGGTCAGTGTCAGGCCTCTTGTGATGTGGTCAGCAGGATTTTGGGCTGAATCAACATATCGCCATTCAGCCGTGTCTGTGAGGGTCTGGATTTCTGCTATGCGCGTCCCTACAAATACCTTGTAGCGACAGGACTCAGAGGTTAGCCAGTTCAGCACAGTTGTTGAGTCAGACCAGAGGGTGACTGTCTGGAAATCATGATGCAACTCAGTCTGGATCACTTTGGCTAACTGGGCGCCAGTCAGGGCTGCACTCAGTTCCAAACGAGGCATGGAGAGGCATTTTCTGGGAGCCACTCTGGATCGGGCCAGAACAAAGGCGACATGGAGATGGCCTTGATCATCAGTAGTACGGAAATAAGCCACTGAGCCATATGCTCTTTCTGACGCGTCACAAAATATGTGGAGTTCCCGGATGGCACCAGGGTAATCAGCACAGGCTGGGGCATATGGTCGAGGAAATTGCAGCTGGATGAGATCAGGAATCTCTCGTATCCATGTTAGCCACTTCTCTCTTAGCGGTAAAGGTGTTATTGGATCGTCCCAGGCCAAATTCTGCTTCCAGAGATCTTGGATGAGAACCTTGGCCCGGGTGGTAAACGGGATGATATACCCCAGCGGGTCATACTGGCTGGCCAAGGTCTTGTACACGTTTCTCATGGTAGGCTCTAGGGGCTCTGTTGATCGCAACTTATAGCCTAGGGTGTCACTGAGACAGTCCCACCGTAGGCCCAGAGTGGGTTCTTGTAGGTCTGTACTGGCTTTTGTCAACCACAGTTCACTGTTAACAGACCGGGCTTCTGTAGGAAGATGTCCGATGACAGAGGGTACGTTGCAGGCCCACTGTCTCAGATCAAAGCCTCCCTCAGACAGTAATTGACGAAGTCCATCAACAACCTCTCTAGCTTCATCAGAGTTCGAAGTGCTGTGCAGGCAGTTATCAACATAGAAGGAATTCTCAACTATGTTAACCAGATTGACCTGGTCGTTCTGGTGGTCTTGGGCGCTGCGCTGGAGGGCGTAAATGGCGCAACACGGGCTGCATGTAGTTCCAAACGGAAGCACCTGCCATTCGTATATCTCAGGCTCCTGGTCTCTGCACATGTCCCTCCAAAGAAACCGCAACAATGGCTTGTCCCTGGGCAACAAGCGTACCTGATGGAACATAGCTTTAATGTCCCCACTCACGGCTACTGTGTGTTGTCGGAACCTCAGGAGCACACCTAACAAAGAGGATCCCAGCATCGGACCAGGAAGCAGCTGACTGTTCAAGGACTGACCCTGATGTTGAAATGAACAGTTAAAGACAATCCTGTTCTTACCATTGTGTTGCACGACATGGTGTGGAATGAACCAGGACTCTGAGGTATTGTGCGCTTCTTCTGCGGTTATCTTGGCTACATATCCAGCAGATTCCAACTTACGGATTTCAGTGCAGTAGGCTTGGGCTAATTCAGGATCTCGTGCCAATCTGCGCTCGGTACTTCGAAGGCTAGGAAGAACAGCACCCTTATCTGTATGGAATGTGGTCATGGGCATGCGTCGGAGCAATGGTGTGGCATAACGTTGAACGCCATCTACGTTCACACTGGTTGTGTCGTTCTGGAGCATAGCAAGAGCGTCTTTGTCCTGCTTGGACCTAGTAACCATCTTCTCATTGTAGGGGAAGGTGTCGACTTGCCAAAGACGTTCGACGTGCCGAATCAGATTGTCCGGAAACGGAGTGGTGGTGATATGAAGGCACTGCTGATAACACCGTGAGGGTTGCTTGGGGCTCATGGGACCCTGAAGAGACCATCCCAGCTGTGTTCTGATGGCTATTGGAGCTCCGTCTGGTCCTCGGCATACAGGCTGTATCGGCATTAAGAGGTGTGGCATGTCAGAACCAATAAGGATTAGTGGTTTGACTCTATCAACAGGGGAAAGAGGAAGATCTCTCAGATGACGATAAGCACGTTGGAGCGCAGCCACTGGATAGTTATGTTCCGCGAGACTCAAACCAGTCGCAGTAAAAGCATTGGAGATAGTGAACCGCTGCCTGGGTTTGGTGACTGCTGAGACCTCGAAGGAAACGGACGAACCTGCGAGTTCTGTGGGAGATTGCTGAACAGTCTGTAGATGAAGTACCTCTGGGGTACAGGTAAGCTTGAGCTGCTGTACAACTGGGGAAAGCACAAGTGTTCTCTCTGACCCATCATCGAGGACGGCATGGGCCTCCATTGTGTGGTGTTCATTATGAAGGAGGACCTTGACGACCTTCAGCATGACTCTGGGTGTACGGTTCGGTCTGTCCAAGTAAACCTGGGTCGATGGGAGGCTGACGGTAAGGACAGCACTGGTAGTGTCTTGGATGGAATCATGAAGAACTGTGAGATGTAACTCTTTACAGATTCTACATGGGCGTTTGAGGTTGCAAGACTCTACAGCATGGGACCGTCCACATCTCCAACATCGTTTACCATCTCTAATCCAAGATACAATCTGGGAGGTCGTCAACTTCTTGAATGCCTCACAAGCGTTGAGGTAGTGATCCCTGTTGTCACAATGAGGACAGTATGGCTTGGGCTTGGAGCTGGATTTAGGGGCTGTCGACTCAGGAGTCTTAACTACACTCTCACGTGTCAAGAGAACTGGCCTTGGCTGACCTCTTGGATAAACTACTCCTCTAGCTCGCCCAAGGGGCTTAGGAGCTTCACTCTGGAACATAGCCGCTGCTCTGCTAGAAATACGTTTCGCTTGGGACTTAATCTGGAGCCAGTCGGCTAAATCAGGTAATGTGTAGGTCTTGTCGGTGCCGGTCTGAAGAATACCCCGACTTAGGCAGTATTCAACAAAACTGTCGCGATAGGCCGGTGGCAGTTTACTCAAGAGACGGTCTACATGCGAACCACACCAAAGCTCGTAACCATTCTGGCCTTCAAGGGTTCTCAGCATACCCACTAAAGACTGGACTGACAATGCAAATGAGTCAAAGGCATTAGCATCACCCAACTTAAGAGGTGGGGTGCTCAAGATGGCGCCCAACTCAGACTGAACAAGCTGTCTTGGTTGTCCATACTTGTCTTGAAGTGCCTGCAGAGCAGCAGTGTAAGGCTGGGGATGATACATGAAGGATTTAGCTAGCTGATGAGCACTAGGAAGTTCCAAATGACTCAAGAGAACATGATATTTATACTGTTCACTGATATGATGGTGATTACTCAACAAATTGTCCAATGCTAACTTAAACAAAGCAAAGTCACTCTCAGCACCACTCTCGAAAATGGGTAGCGTGGGTCGTGGAATGCCATAGGCGGATGTGAGCAGAAGCTCTGGACTCGGTTGAGGTGAGCAGGCAGTAGGGGGAAGAGACACAGCTGCTTTAACCCCAGGAGCATGAAGTGTTGTCGCCGATGCTTGGTGGCTGAAGACAGGGAACTGCGACGGACCTGGAAGTGTTGTCACCGGCGTTGTTGCGGTCTGTTGTAGCCTGTAGCGAAGGGTAGGTAGCGTGGCAGTAACAGACTGCTGTGGCACACGCTGCATGCTGCTACTCATGGGGTGTGCAGCGGACGTCGGGATGGTGAACACTCCAGAAGATTGAGGGGGCACATTCGACGGTAATGACACACCGTGTACTGGCACTGCAGTAGAAGGCAATGGTGCAACGTCAGGGACTAGCGACGAGAATGCTTGTGGCCCTGGGTCAAGTGCAGTGGGCATGGGTGCATCCGCTGAGTGCGGAGCTGGTGAGGCCCAATGTGGCGGTCTGGGTGATGCTGCAGAGACATCAGGATCAGGCAGTGCTGTAAGACGAGGCAGCAGCGTAGACGTCACAGCGGGCGACTGGAAGGGGGGCTGCTGAGGTTCAGTAGACATGAGCTGCGGTGAACAAGACGGGCTGCGCCTTGATAAGAGCTGTTGAGCATTTGGAGAACCAGAGTCTGTAGGGACTGGAGTAGTCACTCTAGAGTCTACGGTGAGCATAGAGGATACAAGCTTAGCTACTTCGAGTTCAGTCTCTGCTTCTTGAAGCTTGCGCTGTCGTTCTAGTTGTTTCAACAGGGCCTCCTTAGCTGCTAGCGCTTCCTCCTGCATGCGCTGGGCTTCTTTAGCTTGTAACTGCAGTCTTTGATATTCCAGATCAACCAGTGAGTCATCTACTACTTGCTGCCTTAGACTGTCATACTGTCTCTGTTTGATCTTCTCCTCCAACATAGCAGTCTGGACGCTAGAGAGCTCTGGTGGGACATAAACGCCAGCAGACGTAATGGAACGCCTACTGGTCCTAGATTGAGAGCTGGCACCACTGCGAGACGTTTTCCTCGAGCTGCTTCGGGGCTGACTAGGACAGTGAGAGGAAGCTTTTGGAGGAAGGTCCCCAGCAGGGTGGTAGCCAACATCATAATCATCCAGATGTGTAGGCAGATTAGTTTTGCGTCGAGGTCTGGATGTTGTCCCAGATATGTCACTTTCTGCTTTGTCCATATTGGTTCAGTATTGCTCTCAATCCGGCTCGAAGGACCACTTTTGTAACTGAGGCGTGTTACTTTTATATAATACGCTGATTGAGGCGGCCGAATATGGACGGGATTCCGGTCAGAGAATCAGGGAGCGGAGAAAAGATTCTTCACAGAGATGTATTTATTGTACAGTCTTTGGGTGGTCATCTGAATTAGTTATTTGTTGGCAATGATGTCTGTATTAATGGTCTAAAGGAACAATAAAGAAATATAATTACAATTGTATTCTGAGAATCATTTACACACTGGCATGGTAATAAAACAAATACAATAAACACAAATAAACATGATACACTGTACCATGGTATATTACTAATATAAAACACATTGGTTACACAGTTGAGAATACTTTCAATACTAATACTGATTAGCGGGTTTCTCTCGCGGCAAATTACAGCCGCTACGACGCTCCAAACGCGCCGATAACAACCGCAGAACGATCGCGGGACATCAATTACATACATTCAATAAACATATATATATATGCAGATGTACTTACATCAAGGCATAAACGCATTATACAAACATAGATAAGCGTGAAGAGATGAACATTTCCCAAGACAGTCTTCCTGTGTGTACCACTATAATCAGTCCGTGTGGCAAACTTCGGTTCCTAGGACAGGCTTTCGTACAGTCGCTACAAGTAGTGACGCTACAATTTAACTACATTTCTCAGTAGCGTGGTGGTAGTGTCACTGTTTTCTGAATCAAATAGCTTTTCAGTAGCGAAGCTCTTTTTTTGATTAAGTAATGCGGTAGCGTCCACACACAAGCTACATTTTCCCAAGCATTTCTAAAGTTCAAGCTCAAATCGGAAATACAACTGCTAAGTGTCACTGATCCTGAATAAGTGACGATGACTTCATGTTTTTTACGGCGGTTGGCAACCAGGGCCATATTTCATTCTCGCGATGTGGAAAACACGGACAGAATCGCGGAATCCAGGCATTAAAAACGGAATTTACTGTATAACGCGGAAATTCCCAGAATTGTCATATCTTGGATGAAAAATAGGTCAGTAAGTAAATTGAAATAAAATCGCGATATAGACTAGTGTATGTGAATATTCGCATGAAGAGTATTTAAATAGGAATCATGCATGTTCTGTGTGTCTCTGAATTAACCATTGGATGACGTGTCAAACACACACTGAAGCATGCATGACGCTCGCGATGTTTTCAGCCTATATGATGACATTAATGCACGAACTTTATCTACACAGCCGCTCTGAGAGTCACTTCAGTACCATTTCAGCTTGATTTGAAAAACTATGGTCATGTCATAAAAACACAGAGACTTAAAGTCACACGGCAACCCGTCAAAATAAAAGGTTGGTTTAACATTTGAAGAAAGTTTTGCTTAAATCATTACATTTTAAATCATTGGTTATTACAATAAACCATTAAAATGGAATCAAGAAAACAAAACAAAAAGAACAATTTGTTCCCTAAATTTAATTCATTTGAATATTTTAATAGATGATTGTTAAATAGTATAAGTTTCATTATTTAAATTAATTAGACATGCTTTTTGATTACTAAAATTTAATTTAAGGGAGTCCAAAAATATTACAGAAAAAAAGGGCCCTTCACAGGGCCCTACAACCAGCTTTTAGGTGCATTACCACCACATTCTGCCCCGGACGTGGACATCACGTACCAATCTCAATCCTTGGGCTGACACTTGAGAAATTTGCACACACTCTCGACACCTGGTTTAGTTATAGTTTTATATAGTTCTATGGTTTTATATAGTTATGTTTTCTTTTTTTCTTGGTTTGAAACAGTTTGTGAATAAACAACTGAACTGATCAATTATGCCTGATCTGTTTGACTGACATGATGTTTAAAAATGATAAAAAAAATAAAAAAAAAATAAAAAAATAGCTTAGATGTAGTAAGCTACTTTTGCCGTCTTGCTGTAGCTTAGCTTGCTACATTTCCCAGGGTGGTAGCTTCAGTGTAGTGAAGGCTGAATTTAATGTAGAGTAACTGCTAGCTTAGCTCACAACATTTTCCAAGTAGCTTGCCCAACACTGTGTAAATGTTTCGTTTGTTCAGTACATTTTAATGTGGATTCTTTGGTAAATCAGTCGCATTTCAGTGCAGGCTTTGCAAACAGTCTTTTACTGTGAGATATGGACCTGACAGTAATGACACAACATGTAAGTAACTGTGTTAAATTCTAATGCCTAATCTGTGATCAGTGATTTCTGTTTATGGGTCAGTAAATCAAGCCAGTGACTTAAACGGTCAACTTCACATTGATTCTCTTAGGCCTCGTTTAAACCGCAGGTCTTGGTGCCCAATTCTGATTTGGTGCCTATTTCCGATTTTTTTGACTGTCCGTTTAAACATCCTTTCAATTGTGACCCATATCCGATTGATGAGTTTACACTTGACATACTATCTGAAACATTGTGCATGCTTAAAGGGTTACATTCTCTTGCACAGATGGACGAACACGAAATATGCTTTATGCTAGCTTTGCGATATATGCGAAGTTTGCCAAACATCACTATGATTTTGAGGCGGAGGAGGACCAAAAGGGCCATCATCATTGCAGCCTGCGCATGTGCTTCAGTTATTGTGTGCGAGAGAGATCTCAGGACTGGTGGGAGCATATTGTGGCGAACTTTAACGAGGAGCAGTAGGTCGAAATTTTAGGATGTGCAAGCCAACCTTTGATATGTTCTGTCAACATTTGTCCACACTCCTCTCCTGGGCCATCCTTTCCTTTTGCAGATGCATGTCGGGGTTGCACATTTCATTCATTGACAGTGTAAATGAGGCCTTAGTAGCATGAAAATTGTCTGTTATGTTAATTGTGATTAAATTATACACAGAAAGCGATCAAAGAGCCCTCCCTTTAAAATCGCCAAAGCTATCAATCACACAGCGTGTGTTTATCAGCGACTGAGTTCTGGATCCTCACCAAAACTCCTGTTACAATCAATGTATCTACACTGCATAATGTAACACTGTTAGTTATGATGAAAGAATTCATGAGAGTGCAGAAATCGAGTTGCAATGACGACACCAAAGCAATAACCCGCTGAACAGACATGTTTGTCATCGGCTACAATGCTCATCGCTGCAACCTTTCATGAGATGGGAATAGATCTAAATATCATGCTGTAATCAACACTTTTCATGATTAGTTGATCTTGTAAATGGTTTCACTTTATTTTGATGGTCCCTTTAACACATTCTGTTGACTATAAGTAATGTTGCTCCTACATGTCTACTAACTCTCATTAGAGTGTTAGTTGAGTATTAGTAGACTGGTAGGGTTAGGGTTAGATTAAGTTGACGTAGTTGCAAAATTTTTTATAGTCAGTAGAGTGTCTGTTGGAGGAGCATCACAATAAAGTATATGCAGATATTAAGCAGACAGTCTACTAATACTCTAATGAGAGTTAACTGACATATAGTTGCAAAGTTACTTGTAGTCAATAGCATGTTCAAAAGGGACCATCAAAATAAAGTGTTACCTAGTAAACATACTAAAAGTTTTCAAGAGAGTTCCACATGTAATACTGATTTTCATTTAATTTCAAATGCAAAGATGTTAGCAAATCTTAGAAGTTGGCGTTTACACTGAAGTCTCACAGCAGACAAGTTCCACATCAGAGTTCTGAAATCTGTCTAAAATGGACTATTATTTCTAAATTACCTTATAAAACATTATAAGTGAACCTCAGGAAAGATTATAAAATTATAAAAAATACAATTCATGAACCCTTTACTAGGCACAATTAAAAATAGATTAATAGCACAATTAATTCACACTATATTTAGCAACATAAGAAATAATTTTATTTTAAAGAAAGTTACCCCTTAAAAGAAGTGCACTTAATTGTATTCAGTGCATTTCAAATGATGTGCATGCAGTGTACTTCAAATTATACAAGTATATATAGTAGCCTATACATATTTTTAAAAACTACTTGGAGATAATATAATATTAATGAAATAAAATACCACTCAAGTGTAACTAACTCTTTCTCTGCCAGCGTTTACATAAAGTTGACAACCAGCCAAAAAACATTCATGGCCCCCAGAATATTTTGTTTTATGAATATGTAAACATTCATGATATAAAAAAAAAAGAAAAAAAAAAAAAGGACAGACCCTCTGTTAAAAATAAGTAAATAAATAGATAGATAATAGATAGAAAGATGATAAATTGATAGATGGGTAGATATATAATATTTATTCTTATACCTCTTCATGGATTAAATGATTAAATTGTTTTTTTCTTGGTTACGCAAGGCAGTTTTGATTTAAATGCTGAATATTTGATGATAACATTAGATTACTTGTGCACATGCAATCTTCAATCCACTCCTCCTGGTATTACGCAAATCATCTTTGATCCAGAGATGCTGTACTATTTCAGAAGATCAGTAACAAAGGTCCCTAACATATTACAGTAAAAACCATAGATTGCTGGAAAAACTTGTCAATGGGAAGCATTGTTACAAATGATGGAACATATTGTCAATGCCGGGGAAAGTGTTAAAGAGAGGACAGTTTCGTGAGGACGCTTGAAGTGATAGCTCACCAAAAAATTAAAGTCAGCATGAACCGAAAGTTGCGACCAACTTTACTTCCGTATTGCAACGTATATTTCTTGAGTGAAAAGGAGTATTGAATGAGAAAAAAAAAAGGTCATGGCTTGTATTTTTACTGATTGAACTGAATGGAACTGATAGGGTCTGGAAAAGTAGGCGTTCCCTTCGCCTCGTTGTCAAAGCTCACAGCAGACTGACAGTTGGAGGCTATGTTCATTCCAACCCGTCAATCTCACGTCATCAGAGAAGGAAGGCCATTCCAGGATTAACTATTAATTGTTTACCACAAGACTATGTACACTAACAAAATTAAATAGGGCTCATTTTGATTTCATGCCGACTTTAAAATTCAAAAATGTATTTGCTCGCATGTCGTTCTATAAGACCCAGATTAAGCTTCAAAACACAAATTAAGATACTTTTAAGAAAAACTGAGAGGTTTCTCTTCCACCATTGAAAGTCCATGTCACCAAAGTTTAAAAGAACTAAAAAGGTTACAAAGGCGCTAAGTAAAAGTTGAATACATATGAACTGAGCTGTTTAATCAGTCTTGTGAAGAGATGCTTTATATTCCAAATACATTTTGGGATCACAATATACTGAACTTGTGAAATAAACTGTGGTAAGATATATTCAGCAGTCCCACAGTCCTGTCTTTCGCTGCCCTGTAGATGCAGTTTTCCTAGTAGGCCTACTCCAAGTAATTATTGTGGTCCCTACTGACCTCCTCCTAACCTGCTGGGATGAGCTTGTATTCGTCTCATTACCTGGAGCTGCACTTCCACCTTGCCCCTTGGCCTTCCTCTATTTCAGCAGACAGTCTCAAGTTGAACCCCAGCCAGCATATAAACAGGTCTGACAGCTTTCTCCCACAGGCTTGGGCACTCCGGCTACATGACCATCTACGACCGCCCACGGTCAGCTTGGCATCTAACTGGACACGTTGGCTCATTGTTTTGTGAATGTGTGTGCAGGTTTGAAGAAAAGCTGAGTGTCAAGGGAGCAGTGCTTTTATATTGCAGAGTGCAGCATCCTTGTTTTGCAGGTCAGCTGAGGTCTAGTACACTTAGGGCAGATATTTCTCATAGAGGAAGGATATTATTGAACATCTTGGTCATTTGGACAACCCACACCAAGAATGTTGCCATAATGTATTGTAACACGCGTATTAGTTCAGTATCTGTTTTTACCTGCAGAAAGCCGACATGAAAAAGCTGACCTCTGAAAGCTACTATTTAGAGACAAATGGACCAAGCCTCTTTTTTGGCCCTTTACACAAGACAAGTAGTAGAGAAAGGAAGGAAGTGCGTGTTCAAAGATAAGTATATGTAACCGTGGCGGTAGGCCACATTAAGTCCCGACTACACCACCGGGGTTATGTACCCACGGAAATAACAGCAACACAAGTTCAAATAGACAATACTTGATAAAATTATAATGACATGATCTTCGAGTTCAATAACTTTACTGACAATGAGCTATAAACCTCTGAATAAATATTCAAATTTAGTTTTGAATATTATAAAAGGAGCAATACGAATTTAATAAACATAGACGTTAGGTCAATTATTAAATATTACAATCCACCAGTCTTACAATAGGAGTGACCAAGCCTGTGTGAAACAGAGAAGAGTCATTGGGCCACGGACCCGCCGCCCTAAAAGCACACACCACACGTGTACGATTCTCAAGATGATAAAATCACTTCTAAAGACAAGTCCAGTGAATAATACAAACCACTCTACACTCCCAAATCAATACACATATAGCGCAGGAAATCTCACGCCACATGCTGTGAAGGAAAGGCCCAGACGACCCCGGAGAAAAGTACTCCCACACAGGCTGGCTCCTAAGACACAAAGGGATATGAATTAAAACTCCCCTTTACATTTCACATACAACATATAAAACACAGCGTTTGGTCTAAACCAAACTCAAATAATAAAATCAATATACAAAAATAATAAACCAAAAAAAATAAAAACAAACACAGAAAATCAGTATATTACCAAAAACTTAAGATTATTATAACAAAAATAAATAATAAACAAAACAGCAGGACCTAGAGGTCAGAGGTCCACATGCATAGGACTCCACAAAGGAGGATCTAAAAACAAAATAAAAACAAAACAAACCATAATATCTGGAATCCAAATCCAAATAGACCTCTTATGACGCAAATTCCATACAGCATCATTACACACTCAAACTACAGAATTGTTCGATAATCCAATAATTATACATAAAATATATAATTATATATAATTATACATAAAATGTTAGCACCGAGCCAAACCTAACAATCTAACACACACACACCTCTGCCATAATCCAACAGTAAAATATAGACTGGGTGATATAGTTTGTGGCGATAGGTTAAACACGGCATCCAGCACTCGACAATAGCCCCATTAAATCACCCAAGCACTCACACTCTTCCGCCCTGCGTTTAACATAGAATCAACAATGTAAACAAACTAACGTCTTTGTGTATTACAACAAAATGGTGCTTCGGGGTCACAACACCGGAAGGAGATGAAAAAGGTCAAAGCGTCAGAACGTTATGCCGTCTAATAACTGTTGCGCTATTTATAGATTTATATTTATATGTATGCGCTATATATAAGCGTAAAGACTTAACGCTTCTCTAGCGAGGAAACGGATCTGCAACTCCGCGAGGTTAAAGCCCGCAAGCAGACCATCTATGGGACAAACCGGAATCCACCATATCTTTATGTACACAATACTAATCTTTTACATTGTAGTCCTTTTAATTTTAATATTTTGCTAGTCTGTGTGCTGCTGCGCATCACTGTGTGTGTAATAAGCAGAGTGTACACTGCGCCGGGTACATGATAGGGCCCAAAGAAATTTTCAACAGACCGCCAAATCCATATTTCTTTCTTCTTTTGATTAAATGCGATATACATTCCTATTGCATATCGCCACCCACAGGGAAGTTGTGTGATTTTTTTATTTTATTACTGTGAACAAGAATTATATAATTTATTTGATGTTAAATATTTCAATTAAAAAAGATTAGCTGAACTAAACAGAAAAAAAAATGTCTGTGAATGCATTCTGTATTCTAGAAATACATTCTATAGAAAATATTCATAAACAAAAAATTATGATTATTATGAATTATAATTACTTTCATTTCATATAATATATTCATATAAATATTATAGCCTATTAATTGACAACTAATATTAAACTTTGCTTTTAAATTGATATAATTATAATACATGCATTTATATAGAATGCTTTTAAACAACATGTATTAATTTGAGCTCTTTGTGAACCTAATTATGAGGCATATTTCTCTTAACCTACTCTGAATCTCAGAGTTTGTTCAGCTATGTCGGTCAACAGGCCACAGGTATGTCGCAAAACCTGCTTTATGGAATACCTATACTTAGTGTTGCACGATTGATCATATCGTAATCGCGATTTCAAGCCTATGCGATTATATGACGCAAAATGCTGCGATTTTATATGAAATAAACAAATTAGGGCTGTTAACGCAATTAACGCAGCATCTGTTATTTTTTGTCATCCTTTGGCTAGTGTTACATGATCCCGCTCTTATTCGTGGGAATGCTTTTAAACCATTCATGAGTGACAAGTCAAAAGAGAATGCAAATGTGAATGTCCTAACTGTGACACACAGAAAGAAGAGCGCTAGTGTCATGCGCATGCACAGACCGCGCGCCAGAATACAGTTCTTTTTCGCGATTGAATGAACAATAACACACACAATAATGTCAAAATGTCGTTTTGTCGAGTATCTTCATAACATAAGAGCAGTCTGATGGACATAAAGAGTTGTGAGAGAATGAAGCGCATGTGAGAAGTTAGCAATGCCTGCTCTTAAAGGTGCTCTATGGAACTTTTCTTCTACAATGAATCCCTTTTTTATTGCCTGTGTGTGAAGGGGTTGTAATCACACATTACAATTATCCACTTGTTGGGTTTTGCTATTACCTCTGAAGGCCAGTATTCATATTTATATGTGAAGTGTCCGGGTCGGATTTACAGCGAAATCCATCGGAAGTGACGTGCATGCGCGCTCCCGAGCCTCTCTCCTTATACAGTTTATGCGACCGACGGCACTTCAGCTAGGGAACGACATGGAGTCTGATAACACCCCAAAACGACCTGCCTTCAGCACAACACAAACTCCAAAAAAATATAAAAAACAAAAAAAAGTTTTATCTGCTGAAGCTCGTCAAGCCAAACGTGATTCTGATCGCCTCAGGACGAAAACACGGATCAGCATCGGCAGAGCTTTTGAATTGTGGAGAGACCTCCGCTTTGTTTTAGGTATAAAAACAGATCCTGAGTTGGCTTTCCTCCTTTTGGACAGGTAAGCTAACATTACTTCAAAGCATGTGAAATATATTGTGATTTTGTGTTTTAGTTGGCTCAAGTTAGATAGCATTAGTTCGCCGTCAATGCAGTTAACGTTATTATGGTACGAGCATGAAGCATTAGTTCAACGTCAAGATGATAAAAGTAGCCTATTATTGTAAAGTGGCAGTGGGAGTTTACATGAGTTTCCAGCATGTTGTGTGATGCTTTCGCCGTTGCGTTGAAAGTCTCCATGTGGCCGGTAGTGAATGCTCGCTCTTGAGATCGTGCACGCACACGAGCACGAGCGCTCTTGTTGCAATATGAAACATCACCGCTAGAGGCCGCTAAAATCTCCATATAGCACCTTTAAATGGCCAGCATCCAATAAAGCTTCCTGTCAGTAAAGTTAATCAAAGAACAAAAGGAACAGAGAAAATTACTCCCTGCTCTTAACTAAATAACTTTTGTAGCTTTAATAAGGACTAGTCTATATATAATTTATGCAGTGCAGACTGTTTGATAACTTATTCAATTAATTTTTTATCCAGACATCGATGGCTTATTGATCATAGGTGTTATCAATCATTTAGTTGTTATTGCTAATTTGAGTTGAGAAATATACATTTCAGAATTATCACTAATCTGTGTGTGCATTTTGCTTAAGAACCAAGCAAGTTGACTCATGAAACCATTTGTTTATTATATCGCAATTGCAATGTTGACCTCAATAATCACAATATGACATTTTCATGCAGCCCAAATTATACTGCATAAGCATTATGTTTTTTGCATTAATGCAGACTTATCCATTAGTAATAATAAAAAAAAAATTCTAATCGTCTCAACTGTTGAGTCACAATAGGAGCCCTATTATTAATGTCCCATTAATAATAGTCAAGTCAAGTCATCTTCATTTATATAGCGCTCTTAACAATGGATTGTTTCAAAGCAGGTTTACAGAGATAAACATATAATTTAAGGTAACAGAGATTGTTTTGGCTTTATAGCAATTCTTGAACAATAAATTCTTAATAATAATGGTAAATGAAAGTATGAATGAGGGATTTTATATAGCGCTTTATATGTACTACTGAACACCCAAAGCACTTTTGTCGGGGTCTCTCCTCAACCAGCACCAGTGCACTTACCACACACCAGCTATAGGTGGAGAGAGGAGAGAGAGTGATAGAGCCAATTCAATAGATGGGGATGATTAGGAGGCCATGATTGGTGAGGGCCATTGGAGGGAATGTGGCCAGGACACCGGGGTTACACCCCTACTCTTTACAAGAAGTGCCATGGGATTTTTAAAGGCCACAAAGAGTCAGGACCTTTGTTTAGCGTCTCATCCAAAGGATGGTGCTCTTTGACAGTATTGTGTCCCCATCACTATACTGGGGCGTTTGGACCCACACAGACCACAGGGTGAGCGCCCCCTGCTGGCCTCACTAACACCTCTTCCACCAGCAACCTGGTTTTCCCAGGAGGTCACCCATCCTGGTACTAACCAGACTCAACCCTGCTTAGCTTCAGTGGGCAACCAGTCTTGGGCTACAGGGTGAACTGGCTGCTGGCAATGCGTGATTTTTTTTCCCAAACCACTTCAGCGGAAATCCCGCCCTGCAGCTAATTCTAAAGTTTTCATTGGTCATGTCAATCACTGTACAGATTGCCTACACCCAACCCTGATCCCTAAACCTACCCGTCACTATAACCTAAACCAATGAAATCGGCTGCAGGGCGGGATTTCCGCTGAAGTGGTTTGGGAAAAAAAATCACGCGCTGGCAATATTAAGAACTATTCAATTTGTATGTAATGCAGAATTTTTTTTTTTTTTTTAAAGGTTCTGCATATTGGTGCAATCAATAATCATTGGAATGTTTAGGCACTGCTTTTGTGCTAAAAACAACTGTTTTATAATTTCAAGATTTCTTTAATAATTGAAAGATTCACTACGTAGCACTATTCCAGTGCATTTATTTTAGTAACTGGATTGCAGGCGTTTAGTGAATAAGATTCAGGTTTCTGCACACAAAAGTGCTGTAGCTGTTTAGCGAATGGGGCTCCTTAACCTTTATGTGCTCCTTATTACATGTCATCCTAACACAGTAGGTAAACCTCTACAGATTATGGAGTTCAAAAAGGCTTATGTTTGCGTGGTCCTGCATGTGTGAGCTGAACTACTAGAGCTTAGCTTCTACACATGAAAAAAAAAAGAGAGAAAGAGAGAAGGAACTAGAGCACAGAGGAGGGAGTTTCTTCAGCCGTGTTATTCCGGCCTGTTGTCTCAGTGGAGTTTGCCGCCACTCACTACAGGGATGATGAAAGGGGGGCTCATGCTCCCCTCTGTCTGCCTTCATAGCCCCTCTTCAGCTGACTGCTTTTTAATTAAGGAGGAGAGAGAGAACACTGCACCAGCTAGCCCCTGGAAATTGAATTTCATTTTCTTTTCCTAATTTATGTATCTGTTTGCGACTGGCTTGTCTTTATAGTCTGTTCTGTTGCCTTTGTTACCACTGATAAAAGGGAAAAACCGAGATGGTCCGAATTGTAAATCATACTAATGTTCACGAGAGAGCATGGTGTGATCACTTATATTCATAAGTATATGGTGGGAAAATGTTTGTGTCTGCTTGAGTGTGTACATTTATAAGCACTCGCACACCGTCGCCCTGGGTCGCTGTTGTGTGCCGTGTTTGTTTTGATTAACTCAGATATCGCTCTACTTTTCTGCTCACACCTGATACGCTGATAGCGTCTGTGATGTTAAACTTCTCGAGTGCATCTGGTTTCCGTGAGCTGAGATTTGGCAGCAACTGCTGGTATTTAAATGTAAAATATGGCATGCTTTGTCAAGCTACCCTGCGCGGTACCCTGGGGTGGAGTCCCATCTGTTGCTGTCAAAAGTAGCACTAAATAAAGACCATCCTCTGTGTATCCGTGGAATAATTTGACTTATAAAACAGGGTTTGTATTGTAAAGGGAAAAACACAAGACTCTGATGGTGGAGATATTTACGAAGAATAATTACCGCCTAATTATTCAGCAGTGACAGCACTTATCAGAGCACTATTTCAATATATATTTGGTTAAAACAACAGTAAGAATAAAGGAGCATATATCATAATTGTCAACACTCCCATTTTTCCCAGGTTTCTCCCGTTTGTTAGCCCTATTTCCCTGACCACACCCGGTTTGTTATTTCTCCCGGGAAACTCCCGTAATTTGCATGGCCCAAACTTCTTTATGAATAATCGGACCAATATGTTTGTCTAATATTGACCAGTTGCCAGAAATGCATTATATTCACACTATCCACACACCATATACAATTTCAACCCGTTTGTCACCTCAACGTGGCAACTTATAACCGCAGTCGCGGAAAGTTTAACCCGCAAGTGAGCCGATAGACATGGCAGGTGAAGGCGGTGTGAGATGAGTAAATGCATATTTGTTGCTAGAACTACTATAAGCATCATGTTTACACACAGCGCACACAATGCCCCTGCAATTACTCCCGATTTCACTCATCATGGGAACAGGGGAGCTTTCAGTCAATAAAATGTGAAAACAAAGTCATTTGAAAAAGTTATTCAGATATTTAGTAAATTTTAAATGCGGAACAGCCCCTACTACTGGCTGTAATCTTTAGCCACTGGCAAAAAAATCCTAAATATTATAAAATATCATAAATATTATAAAAAGACAAAAAATACATAAATCTCTTGTCTGGGATGTGAGGGTGAAAAGGTAATTCGAAAATACTACAGGTTTTCTACTAATACAAAGCTTAATGCTAAATCCTGAAGTATCCCTTTAAGCTTTTATAGTGCTATACATGTGTTTTGTTTTGTTTTGTAAAAAAGAGAGCTTCTACTTTCTATGTTCCATAAAAAAAAATAAAAAAAAAACAGGTTTTGAATAAGAAAATGACATTCTTTCATTTTTGAATGACCTATAATGTCAAACGTGCCAAATCATGTGAGTATGGTACAAAGAATATAGAACTTTTTGATTGACAGTCCACATTTTAATTAACCATCGGACCTTTAATTTTTTTCCGCAACAGTAATTATAATTTATATCAAGGCATGCAAACCAGTAGCCTGGGAAAACCCAGACAACTTCCGGCAAATTTAGATTTGCTCTGAAAGTTAGTCTGGCAAAGAGCTCATTCAAACCCATTTCCAGTCCGCAGAAATCGAGGCACCAATCAGAAACGTTGGGGCGGCTTTACACGATGACGACAGCGCTGGGATTTGAAGCCTACATTACAAAGATGGATGCCACCGTCGAACATCACTCATTCGAATCAGCTATCGCGTCTGTTTTAAGCGATTTAAAATTTTCCTTTTCGTTAAAACCCGAGCAAAGAACAACACTTAAAGCCTTCATGTCTAAAAAAGATGTGAAGACGCTGTCTTACCGACTGGATTCGGCAAACGTCTGATATACCAGTGTGGTGAGCAGGACGATCGAGGCCGAGGGACGTGAGAGAACGGCGTGAGACTGAGTGAGGCCGGTCTCGCATCTCTCACGGAGGAGCGGAAGCATAAAAGGAGGAGCGACGACGGTGAAGATCGAGAGAGGACAGGCCTGAATTTTATTTGATGTTTTGTTTCATTACGTCTGGCGGCAGTCGACCGTGAGGGACTTTGTATTTGTTTTATTTTGTCATTAAAATGTGTGAATGTTCGCCGATTTCCGCCTCCTTCTTCCCATAACTACGAGCCCCGTTGGTGGCTAAACTAATGGGTGGGTCTTAGCCATAGGGCGAGAACCCTCTGCATACGTCATCTCCTTCATCGCTCTGATTGGTTTTAGGTCTATCCAATTGCGCCAAGAGGCATTTGATGGACGTCCGTTGGGGACGCCCCTTTGGAAATCATTTGTCTATGGAGCTTTGCCAGACCCTAACTCAGTTTTAACTGAGAGTGGTCTGGTTTTAACCAGGCTAGCAAACCAGCAAAGTTTTTAATAAATGGTTTGACACTCTAATAAAGTGCAAACAATAATTTTTTCAAAACATGGCGAAATGCAGATTAACATACAAAAACAGAACAATTTCATTAATTATTCTTGAATAATAGTCATATTTCCATTTTACAACAGTGATCTCACAGCCCATAATGAGAAACTTGGTTCCTATTTGACTTTTTTTATTACTCGAGAGTTATTGAAGGGAAAAGTATTTTCTGTCAGCCCATTGATTTAATCGGGTGCTTGAATTATAGTACATTTCAATTAATTATAATCTACTGGAATGTCTTTCATTGTCAGGATTTCATTGCACTTTCGTTGTCCTTTGCATGAGGCCTATCTGGACAGTCAAAAGATTATCTTAATTGGATGCGGCACATTGATTGCCAAAATAAATCTTTTGAAAATATTTTTCTGCATATGAAAATGAGGACAAATGAGGTGATATGTGCACAATGTCAAGTCAAGTCAAGTCACCTTCATTTAAATAGCACTTTTAACAATATAGATTGTTACAAGGCAGCTTTACAGTGATAAAAGGAAATTAAAGTAAAAGAGATTGTTTTGGCTTTACAGCAGCTCTAGAACAAAGTTATTGTCTAGCTAAAGTTAGTTTTGATTGATTCACTTCCGTCGCAACGTTCATTAGTTATTAAGGGGCCGCTAACATGTCACCGGTCTAACAGAAAATCCTTAATGCGATCCGGCCGCTCATTTGCACAAAACAGTGCCTGGTGGCTCGAGAACACAAACCATGAAATAGGTTCCAAGGTACAAGCCTTGAAAAATATATAATACAGAATTTTGTATCGCTTCCGCGTAGCCACTTAAACCGGAATTATACCGACAACGTTTTATCTGTACAGAGGTGAAGGGAAGGGAAGGGAAGGAGGCCTTCACAGGCTAGTTGACACTTCAGGCGCAGGTCCTTCATCAGATCTGGATACAGCCTGGATCTGGCGGACTGCGGTAAACCTCTGGATAAACAGAGAGACTAATATTAGCGTAGAAGCCATCCATTTTATGATGTAACAATTACATCAGGATTTATGGGAAGTGTTCCCAGTTCAGGCTGACCTAATCTATGCAGCCAAACATTGAATTATAGAATTCTATAATGTGTTGTGTATGGTAAGTCAAAGAGATGTTTTTAGTCTAGATTTAAACTGACAGAGTGTGTCTGCTTTCTGGACAATGTTAGGAAGACTGTTCCAAAGTTTTGGTGCTGAATAGGAAAATGATCTACCACCAGCAGTCGATTTTGATATTCTAGGTATTATCAACTGGCCGGAATGTTGAGATCGCAATAGACGTGACGGACTATAATGCTTTAAAGCTGCCGTCGGCAACTTTTTTTTGATCATATTCAGCGAATTCGACACTATATTCCGACAGAACAACATAAATAAAGTGGTTTTAGAAAAAAACCCGAGCTTCTAACTCCACCTGGAGCGTGTTATTTGTTTTGTTATTTGTAATCAGTGCAGGGGGTGTGTGAGATATGACTGTCAATCACAAGTCGTGCATGCACACGTCAATCACATGCACACGCCTGAAGTTCGCGCAGTAGCGAAGAGTGATGGCGCACTGACGAGCACGAACTCTGTGGGAGGGTATTCGTAGATAGTGGGGGAGGGGCATGAGAGTTGTAAACATTCAAATTTTGCCTAAGTCCACTCAATCAGCCAGAGATGCCGACAGCAGCTTTAAGAGCTCACTCAAGTACTGGGGAGTGTTACGACCGGCTCTGACAATAGATGTTAAAATGTCAGAACTAAGATCAAAGTAATACAAAGGCAAACAAATCAAACCCAACACAGAAGGTAACAAGAGCAACTCCCAAGAGTCTTGCAGCTCTGACGATCTCCCAACAGTCTCTCTCAACATTCTCAAAGCCTAGGCTTATATACAGGTGCACATCAGTGATGATCCTACACAGGTGTCCAACATTCTCATGACGAGACTCCCAGCCACACCCACCGGTCGACAACAGCGGGAACAACAGGAGACTCGTCACAGGAGCTAAACCATTTAGTGCTTTGTAAGTAATCAGAGTTTACTAGTTACGAGAGGTTCTCTCGTATTGCGTAAGTTGCTCACGCTACAGGTAAAGGCATCTTTTCTCGAGATCTGAAGCCAAAAAATTATCCTTAATTTTGTATATATTGTCAACGCAGTGCGGCAGAAAGCAGACTATAGCAGGCTGTATAAGCGTGCTCATTGGCTGTCCTGCGGCAACTGCAGCAGCCTACCAGTGAGCCCCGTGTGACGTCGCGCCCTCCACGCGTCACAGCCCGCTAGAATGGGTGTGGCTTAGCGTAAATAAGGAGGCGCTCAACAGGCTGAACTCTGATTTTCATCTCTTCAGCGAAGCTCTTCGCATTGCTGGATCTTGAGAAGCCGCCGCCGTCGAAGCAAGCGACCAGCAAGCTTAGGAAGCGTCTGAGGAAGCCGGCCATCTTCATCCATCCGTCCCTGCTGCGCTATCCGCTATCTGCGCAATTTGGCATCCCCATCCAGAGCGCTGGTCTCTGCATGCGTGGAAAATCAACGGATACCCATTGCTTTGCCAGAAGGGGTCGTGAACACGATCACTCAGTCTAGAGCTCCTTCTACGAGAAGGCTCCATGCGTCTAAATGGTCAGTTTTCTCTGAATGGTGTGCTACAAGGAGCCTGGACCCACGCACGTGCAGTGTTGGGCAAGCTACTTGGAAAATGTTGTGAGCTAAGCTAGAAGTTACTCTACATTAAATTCAGCTTCACTACACTGAAGCTACCTCCCTGGGAAATGTAGCAAGCTAAGCTACAGCAAAATGGCAAAAGTAGCTTACTACATCTAAGCTTTTTTTTATTTTTTATTTTTTTTTTATCATTTTTAACATCATGTCAGTCAAAGGCAGGCATAATTTATCAGTTCAATTGTTTATTTTACAAAAAATAAATAAAAAAATAACTATATAAAACCATATAACTATATAAAACTAAAACAAAACCAGGTGTCAAGAGTGTGTGCATCTTTCCATTAAGCAAATTTCTCAAGTGTCAGCCCAAAGATTGAGATTGGTACGTGATGTCCATGTCACAGAATGTGGTGGTAATGCATTTGAATTTTTCAGGTTTTTTTTTTCATTTTAATATTTTTGGACTCCCGTTGTAATGGTTACATTAAATTTTAGTAATCAAAAAGCATGTCTAATTAATTGAAACCATGAAACCTATACAATGTAACAATCATCTATTAAAATATTAAAAATTAATTAAATTTAGGCCACTATGACATTTATTTTTATACCAAATTTTGTTTTTGTTTTCTTAATTCCATTTTAATGGTTTAATTACATTGTAATAATAACCAATGATTTAAAATGTAATGATTTAAGCAAAACTTTCTTCAAAGGTTAAACCAACCTTTTATTTTGACGGGTTGCCGTGCAGACCTTTGAGTCTCTGTGTGTTTTTATGATATGACGATAGTTTTTCTCAAATCAAGCTGAAATGCTGCTGAAGTGACTCTCAGAGCGGCTGTGTAGATAAAGTTCATGCAATAATATCCTCATATAAACTGAAAACATCGCAAGTGTCATGCATGCCTCAGAGTCAGTGTGTGTTTGACTGTTGTGGTAAATGAAACTTCAAATGGTTCATTCAGAGACACGCAGAACATGCATGATTCCTTTTTAAATACTCTATATGTGAATATTCGCATACACTAGTCTATATCGCGATTTTATCTAAATTTACTGACCTACTTTTCATCCAAGATATGACAATTCCGTGAATTTCCGCGTTACACAGTAAATTCCGTTTTTTATTCCTGGATTCCGCGATTCTGTCTGTGTTTTCGGCATCGCGGGAATGAAATATGGTCCTATGTTTGCCATAAACATAAACATTTACCACCGTAAAAGACATGAAGAAGTCATCGTCACTTATTCAGGATCGGTGATACTTAGCAGTTGTTTTTCCGATTTGAGCATGAACTTTAGAAATGCTTGGGGAAATGTAGCTTGTTACACACAAGTGTGGACGCTACCGCATTACTTGATCAAAAAAAGAGCTTCGCTACTGAAAAGCTGTTTGATTCAGAAAACAGCAACGCTACCACCACGCTACTGAGAAATGTAGTTAAACTAGTAGCGTCACTACACGTGCACGTGTGGGGTTTCGTGGGTGCTTTCCTTCCTTCAAGAGCTGTTGGACAAGCGCAGGTCCCCTTCCATGCTCAAAGTGTACGTTGCAGCTATTGCGGCATTCACGGAGTCTACGCGCAGCCGTGCGATAGGAAGGAACGAGCTCATCATCCGCTTCCTCAGAGGAGCCAGGAGGATGAATCCCCCGCGGCCCCCTTCGGTTCCTATATTCTGATCTTTCTATGGTCCTAGAGACCCTGATAGCGTTTCCTTGTGAACCTAGCGTTTCCGTGGATCTAAAATACCTCTCGCTCAAGACTGTTTTTCTGATAGCTCTGTCAGTGGGGGATCTATTAGCCCAGCATGTCTCGAGTTCGGACCAAATTACTCCAAATTCATTCTTAAATCCGAGACATGGTTATGTCCCCAAGGCGATTGGCACGCCTTTTAGAGCGCAGATCATCTCCCTATCGGCTCTGCCAGCATCCGATAGCGAGGGAAGTGATAACCTCCTATGTCCCGTTAGGGCGCTGAGAGTGTACATCACTGGGCCTCCCCCTCTAACATTCTTGAGGTTTTATAACCTGGAAGTTCCCGCCTTGCAGGCTAAACTTTTGTCAGTCTAAGTGATGTGTACGTTCTGTGATGTGTTCCCCCATACAGTAATCGGTTTAATTTTCGGAAGGTGTGATGATGGGAATATGTGTGTCATCAATGCATCGACCACATTGGAAATTCTAAAGGAAATTATAATAATGTAACTCCCTATGAATTAATGCAGCCTCCTCATCTACAGGATCCTGTATAAAACCACATGTAATTTTTGTCACTTTGACGGTGTCTGCATGATGAAAATATGCACAATGAATTAATGTACCTGCATTGCAAAAAAATGCTTCTCCTAAGTATATTTGTCTTGTTTCCTGTCAAAATATCTAAAGATTCTTAAATCAAGATGCATTTTCTACATAAGGAAAATTATTATTAGGTATTTAGTCTTAAAAAAATTTGAAAAGTGCATTTTTCGTATTTTGTAAATGATCTTCCGATTTGGTTAGAAAAATAATTTGTGTCCGTTTGCGTTATCTTTTTTTTTATTTTTTATCTTATTTTTCTTATATAGAAAATACATTTTGATTTAGGAATTTATTTGATATTTTTACTTGAAATAAGACAAAATACTCAGTAAGAAAAACATTTTTGCAAACACCGCTTATGATTTAAAAAGAGGGAGGAGATCGAAGAAAACTTGCTTCCTACCAGTTAAGTTCACAGAATAAGTTACCATGGTAACTGACTGTTGAGTATAAGTTACTTCTCTTTCAGAAACGGACTTGGCTTACCCTGCTTTCTCGGGATTGACATACCTCCCATTCTGAAATGGAAAACCCAGAGTTTCCCTCATTTCAGGATTAACATTCTCAGAGTTTTTACTTAACCTCCTTTCTGAAACGGGCACCTGGTTTTCCAATATCTACAAAGAAATAAACAACTGTGGATGTGGAATACTGCATTCATCAGGTATTAACATTAAATTACACTAGTTCCCTTGTGACACCCTAATTTAATACAGTACATAAGCCCAGAAGCTTTAGTCAAAGACCATACATGGCCAATGGAGAATTATTTGATAAGGGAGAGCATGTATTAATTTGTATCTCATATGGGCTCTGGAAGCCTTTGGCAATGTACTGTTCTCTTTGACATGATAACATTTATTAAATGGACCAGACATGACCACATCAAATGTTTGACCTACCTACTGATCGAAAATTAGAATCACAATCCCTTGTGACACATTAATCCTCGCTAGGGGCTTCTCATGAAACATTATTGAGTCTATAGTGGAACTCTGTTGGATTGTGCTTCGTCATTTATCCACAGTCTTTCAAGTGTTACAAATAGTTTTTAGTGACTTTTGTACTGTACAGCCTAAAGTAACCAGCATGAAAACTGCAAAATGCAGTACTGTATTTGCACTGAAAACCTAAAAGCATTTACTTATTTAACTCATTATTTACTTAACTCATTATTTTAACTTACTATCTAAATGAACTCACTTTAAGTAAAAAAAAAAAACGTATTATTTGACATTGCTGAATCAACCTTAATGCATTAATTTATACCATCCAAAGATATTATTACGGGTACTTCAGGTGCATCAAGTTATAACTGTTTTATAAGCTCACGGTCCACTGGGTCAAAACTGACCCAGGCATGTGAAAGGTTTATACAGTTTTTTTTATTCCAATTTTAGGCTTAAAATGTTCAGACTAAAATGCTGGAAAAAAAAAACAACAACAAAAAAAACATTGTGACGCCTTTTGTCTGACTTGGGTACATGAACAAACTAATTTAAAAAATGGCACAGATGAAAGGAGAACGGATCCTGTGAGAATGTCTCATCAGAAGTCTTCACTTTGAGGTATAAAATAAATGCTTTGTTCTTTATCATGCTAAAGCAGATGGCACGGATGAGAGAGAAACAAGACCTAGCAGATCAGAAAGCAGGTCCAATGCCGATTTAGAAGAACACTTTAAAGTCCATCCTGAAGGTCTATAGAAGTTTCAGACATTGCACGTGTTTGTGGAAGATTTAGTCACCATGACATCAAAATATGGACAATTGTATTTGTTAAAGGAGCTGTATGTAAGAAATTTATTTCAATTAATCATAAATTTTCCCTGATATGTCACTAGACATTAAGAAATCATGTTCATTTCAAATACTTATATCACTGACAACAGTAGTCCGACCAGGATATTGTCATTTAAAAAGTGAAGTTGCAGCCCTCAACTGATGTTGATGTTGTCATGTTGTGTTTTGGTCTGAGCTCCACCCTCCACCTATCCACCAATCACGAAGTCAGTAGTGTTGCTGCATTCGGGTTGCCAGCTCTGCTCTAGTTACCACAGCTGCAGCTAATAACGCGTCGCAATCGGATCCTGCAGCCTATCTGGCAACCTCGAGTCAGTAATTTGAAAGTGATTGCAGTACCAGTTTTGGCCACAATCTTGCATACGGCTCCTTTAAGTATTTTTACACAATGCATTGGTTTGATTTAACCACATTTTTCCATTATTGTATACCACTCTCCACAATGTTTTTCTCTTTAAAAATCCAATTTCACTAATAAATACATTAGATTATGAAAGTAAAATAGTATTGAATGCAAATTAGATGTTTCTGCCAATTCAACAAGAGACATATGATGGTGAAAGTGTCATACACTTATCTTAAATTATCTTCTGAACCCCAACAATTATTTTGCTTTACATAGGTTGAGTCATTATTTCAAGGAAATTTTTAATAAATTTTCAGTGGTCTTATTGGCACTAAATCCATCACCTCTTTAATTAGCAGACTCCTGATGGCAACAAACACAAAAGCAGCTTCAATTAGCCAGTAATTGCCAGGCAACCTTTCATCTTTCCACAATTCTAACCAACTGTAGATAGGCCACCGAGAGTATAGAGAGAGCATGGTTAACATACATGTCAAGCTAACAATTAATCTGCTGCTGCTTTGAAATGCACAGAATATTCCCTGCTCTGCCTGATAAAGAGAAGGCTAAAGGAGCACTAGATCCCAAGCGGTGAACTCTGGCAATTAGCCTGTCCATCTGCTTTGAAGAAGTTCAGTGATATTGTCCAATGACCAGCAGATATGTTTTATCATGCCAAATTAGCATGAGAGACTTGTTCAGAGAGCTGACTCTGGAGTTTTGTGGAACTGCTTTGCTGCATCCTAATTAACATGCTATCGTTCTACAGTATCAGTAGCAGAAGAGATTAAGGTTAGTGTGTTACGACTAAAAAATTAAATTACTGTTTAATGTAATTTTATAATTCAATTCAATAAACATTTATTTGTATAGCGCTTTTCACAATACACATTGTTTCAAAGCAGCTTTACAGAAAGTGCATTAAAAATGTACATAGAAAATACAGTTAGTTCATCATGTATTAATTTAGGGCATAACATATCGCTGGCGTTGAGTCGTCTCTTCACAGGCGTTGAGTCGTCTCTCCACAGGCGTTTAGTCGTCTCATCACTGGTGTTGGATCATCCGAAGTCTCCGTGAGAGGCTGGATACAAACTGGAGCTGACGAACGCTATTTACCTCGGGACTTACCTCCCGAGATAACAGCAGAAAGGCAAATGAGAAATAATTAGCATAGCTGATGTTCATAATATTAATGCATTCGATCTGATTCGGCAGTAGTATAGAAGGTAAGGATTATGTGAATGCGTGGTTAAAGAGATGTGTCTTTAATCTGGTTTTAAACTGGGACAGCGAGTCTGAGCCTCGAACAATATCAGGAAGGCTATTCCAGAGTTTAGGAGCTAAATGTGAGAACGCCCTCCCTCCTTTAGTGGACTTAGATATCCTAGGAATGACCAGAAGCCTCGAATTTAGTGAATAGAGCGCGACGGATTGTAGGGCGATAGAAGGTCCGTTAAATAGACTGGAGCTAAACCATTTAGGGCTTTATAGGTCAGTAGCAATACCTTGTAATTGATACAGAACTTAATAGGTAACCAATGTAGAGATTGGTGTTATATGATCATATTTTCTTGATCTAGTAATTTTTTTGTATTATTTTTCTTTATTCGGTTTCATTATAATTTCATAATGTATTTTGTGAATTCAGAGTATGTTTGTACATGTCTGCTGAGCAGAGAGCTGGGAGAGTTATATATTTTGAAGATAAGTATGTCTGCAATGTAACGTTCACTGAGCAGAGATGTTCCACTAATGATGATACTTCAGTTGGCATGTTCTTTATAAGGACAGGAATGTTTCAACTGATGCAAATGTACCACTAATGTATACACAGAGGGAAAGTGGATTGTACCATGTGTAAGCATTAGGTATACGTTCCATTTTAAACATAAGTAACATGTTTTTCTACCTTACAAGGAAGTTGACAGTCGCTCAGTGGTGTATATAAGCTAAATTTTAGGCCTAGTCCACACAGACATGGGTATTTTTATAACCGTTTTTTCCTCCTGCGTTTAAAAAAAATCTCCGTCCATATGAAAATGCAAAAACACGTTATCAAGCGCTGTCAAGAGCATGCAACACCAGCAAGCGGCGATATAAGGTTAGGGTTATATCGCCGCTTGCTGGTGTTGCATGCTCTTGACAGCCACGTTGACCAATCAGAAGCCGTCAGCGGCGCACAATCTGATGTCAAACACAGCAGATAACGGTGCACAGACATCGCAAGGCAAAAACTCTGGTTCCCTTTCGAGAGGTCTCTCCTATTGCGCAAGTAGCTTACGCTATGGGAAAACTCCTTTTCTTGAGAATATTGAAGCCTTTTGTGGAAAACGCATTGCTGCTGCACAGCATACACCACTGAACGAGGGAGCTCGGTCATTGGCTGTGCTGCGGCAACTGCATGAACCTATGACGGGGCGACTCGTGCTGACCAATGAGCGCGCTTCGCGCCCTAGCGCGTCAGGGCCCGCCAAGATGGGCGTGCCCAATGACTATATATTGGCCGCTCCGTCATAGGAGTCTGTGGCGAGGGGGGCGTGGTTCAGCGAAGTCTGTAGCAGGAGAGCGAGGACGAAGCCGAACGGTGAGTAAGTGGGTCAAGTGCAAATGACGAACACCTGTTTGTGATTGCAGTAATTGGCGTGGGGAGACTGCATAAAAGCTGCCCGCTGTGGGAAAACATTGAGAGGCTGGGAACTCGTGTGAGTCAACCTTGCTGGAGTGGAATGGGAAAGCTGTGAAGTAGAAGAGTGTTTTGTTTTGCCGTGAGCTGTTCTTTGAACGTGATCTGAGTTTTTGTTTGTGACTACGCAATAGCGCGTCACTGTGCAGCCTGAGTATTAATAAAGTGCACGAGTCCCAGCAATCGCCGACCCCTGTCTTCTTCCATCACCCACACTGATTGAACCATCATCATCACACTGGTTTCCGAAACCCTGGATCGAAGAAGAGGCCGCCGCCAGACCGTCCCTGTCCTCGCCATTTGCGGACATCATCAAAGCACTCGCGGGACTGCATCAACAGCACCAACAAGCCCTGCTGAGCATGGAGGAACAGCAGGAGCGCCGCTTCAAGGCAGTCCTCCGGGCTCAACCGCAGGACCGCGAGCAGTTCCGGAGCTGGCTGGACCGGGAGGTTCAGGTCCCGCCATCGCCAGTCCCGAAGACAGGCTTGGGGCTGGCCGCCCACGGACTGGCCAGTGCGGCTGATCCCGTTGCTGTCCGGAAAAGCTCAGATCGCAGCACAACAACTGCCAGTCCGGAATCTCCTGGTGTACGAGGACCTGAAGCGCGCCATCCTGCAGAGGGTTGGACCCCGGAACAGAGTCAACAGCGGTTCCGGTCCCTGGAGCTTGGGGAGTCCGACCGACCCTTCGTTTTCGCCCAGCAGCTCTGGGACTCGTGCTGCAGATGGCTGAGGACTGCAACGTCGAGGGAATCATCGATCTGGTGGTACTGGAGCAGTTCGTGGCGTGGCTGCCGCGGAAGACTGCACAGTGGGTCCAGTGCCACCGCCCAACGTCCCTGGACCAAGAGCGCCGCCCCGGGGAACCCCGCCTGCTACGGGCAGCACAGCAGCCTCGGGGGTGGCGGGGAGGCCTGGGCCGGCCTGTTGGCATTGCGGGGACCCTGGACACTTCATAGACCGGTGTCCCGTGATGGAAATAGGGACACTAGTCCGAGTCCCCTACGCGCCACAGGCCGTCCCCGATCAGGACGGGTTGTACCTGATTCCAGTAAGTGTTAAGGGGGGTACTTATCAAGCTTTGGTGGATTCAGGTTGTAACCATACCTCCATCCATCAAAGCTTGATTCATCCAGTGGCATTGAATAAGAGCCGCACGGTTAAGGTTCGGTGTGTGCACAGCGAGGTGATGGAGTATCCCTTAGTGCCAGTCATTGTCCAATTTCGGGGGCAAAAGCATAGTGTGGAGGTGGCCATTAACCACCACCTCCAGCACCCGTTAATTTTGGGAACCAATTGGCCGGGGTTTAAAACGCTATTGGCACACTTATGTACGGGTGCTTCTGGGACAAAAAGGAGGCGGGAGAAGGGAGCGGCTGTTCAGGTTAGAGAGGCTGTGCCGGGACCCTCGGTGCCTGTCTCAGAGGAATGGAGCGCGTCCGAAAGGGAAATTCTTTCAGAGCGTGATGATTTTCCTCTGGAACAGTCTCGAGACGACACGCTCAAAGACGCGTTTGATCAGGTCCGCATGATCGACGGACAGCCCATCCACCCAGAGCAGCCACTCTCATATCCTTATTTTGCCGTTATAAAAGATAAGTTGTATCGGGTGACCCAAGACACCCAGACAAAACAAGATACAACTCAGTTGTTAGTTCCAAAGAGCCGCCGGGAAATGCTTTTCCAGTTAATGACCCGATTTTTCTGGCCAGGCATTCACGAGAATGTGCGCAGGTGGTGCGCGTCTTGTCGCGAATGTCAGTTGGTGAACCCCGATTTCTATATAGTATGTCCCAATTCAAGTAGGTTTTGCATCCCTGAAATATCTGCCTGAAGGCGTTGCCACCAAATGAACGGACTTTCCTTGAAAGGGAATTTGTACACAAACTGACATATAGTTGATATAGTAGTACTGTAACAAAAGGCCATATTTTTCATCCATAGTTTAATTTTATATTTTATTCTTCAATTATTATTATTATTTTTTTTTATTTTTTTTTTTGCTGGTCATTTATTATGCAGAAGAGAAGAAAAATATGCAGTACTTTCATATTATAAGAAAATGCATGTTAATTTGATGCCAAGTAAAATATCAGTGCTCTTTTCACCTACTAAAAATAAAAACAAAGTGTTAATACCCCAATTATCCTGAATGCAAAAAAAATTACGCACGACGGCATTACATTTCTTTAATGGTCTGCTATTATTCTAGTCATTTTTCAATTGCCATGTCATTGTTTGGCCCTCTGAAACACAGTGATATTGCAGGTGCAGTGCCTCTATGGCTCTGTTATCCTCCAGCAACACTGCGGGTCAAGTGACAAATGTGTCTCGCTTCTGATGTTCATTGTTGAATCTGCTGAGATGTGCTGGTTTGGTAATGTGGGGGGTGCAACGATAAAGCCACAACAACAGTTAGATAAAAGAGAAAATGAAGCAGGAAAGGAGTGTGTGTGTGTGTGTGTGTGTGTGTGTGTGTGTGTGTGTGTGTGTGTGTCCTAGATGTACACTTGGCCTGCATCTAAGAGGAAAGTTGTTTGGATACATAACCTCAATGTTTGGATACTCAGATGTTTCAGTGACACTTTATTTTACAGTATCCTACTCTTGTTACATAGGCCTATAGTTGCTATATTAATAACTATAAATTATTCACAATTGCATACATCTAAGCTTAAACCAAACCCTGATCCTAACCCTATAGTAAGTACAAATAGTTAATTATTATTACGCTGTGCTTAAATGTACACTCTGAAAAAATTATGTGTTGTTTCAACCCATATTTGGGTCAAATATGGACAAACCCAACTGTTGGGTTTACATTTTGTATTTAAAAATCCAAAGCAACGTTTGTGTTTGTCCATATTTGATGCAAACATGGGTTGAAACAACCCAGCATTTTTTTAAATTTACATTTAAGTACTGAGTAATAATAATTAATTGTTTGTACTTAATATAGGGTTAGGATTGGGTTTGGTTAAGGCTGTTTCATGTAATTATTAATAACTTATAGTTATTAATATAGCAACTATATGTAACATGTACATGGATACCTTAAAAAAAATAAAAAGTGTAACTGATGTTACTTGTCCATGGAATTCAAAAATACTAATTCTCTGCCTAATGTTATTCTGTGGTGTGCAAGGGAACGATGAACTCTAATTGAACTATTCAACTAAAAATATGTTTGATAGGATTAGGTTTTGAATAAATCTGTTAAGATGCAATACTAATCTCTACTTTCCAACAACCAAAGCATGTCCTTATTAGATGCTCTGAAAGGTCAGCTCATTGACATCTTCACCCACTGGCATGGACTCCACAACACATGTCACTTTAAATGCTGTCTGCTTTTTGACTTCTCAGTTGACTCTGGCTGAAAGGAGGTTAGTCCAATAACAGCTTGTCAATTTGCAAGTAATTTTAGTAGAATAACTTGCTACTTACATGCAGAGTTTACCAACAGTTTACTAATCCACAGCCTGACTCAAAGAAAACCATAATCAAATCACATCCGAGCACACAATTGGTGCTTTCCATCTGCATGATCATTAGTGGCAATTACATGGACAGATACTTCTATTTCGGTAGACAGACAATTGCAAACACTTGTGCTGCATCAGAATATAACAGAATGGGTGTCGAGTAGTACGTTCAAATCCATAGTAGGTACTCATAAAACACTAAGCTAGAAGTACTCGGATTCTTTAATGGAAGTGAAGCAACGTAACTGATGCCGTATGTCACATGACAATGACAACATGGCAGTACCTACAGTATGCGATTTCTGACAGTATGCAGCTTATGGCTCTTTTATGAAGTTTATTTATATAATACTTTTTACAAAACAGATTGTTTCAAAGCAGCAGAAAATAATGCAACAAAGTTTGTTTCGGCTGTACAGCAGATCTAGAAGAAAATGGTGTCATTGTCCAGCTTTGAAGTTAACTAAGCAAAAGGTGACACTGGCAAGGAACCAAAATTCCATCAGGTGACAGAATGGAGAAAAAAACTTTGGGAGAAACCCTCCTCTGGCCAACATGATGATAGGGTGTTGTGGGCGGTTGTTTACTGGCCTAGGTCAAAATAGTAATTTTCACCTGTTTTATGTAAAAAAAAAAAAAAAGGAATATAACACCCAACAAGTCGCACAATTTAAGCACAAACATGGTCCCATAAGTATGAACATTAGTAATAATGATTTAGCCATAGCAAAGTCTAGGCTATATACCTAGTCCAGGTATTGTTACAGTTTTTAAAGGGTACCCCGACTAGTGTGGCATGTTGGCCTTATAAGATTAACGTGGGCGTCAGCTATAAAAAGGTGATACAAAAACACTCCAAATGTTTTTGATTTTATTAAAAAAAGACGAAAATCCGTTCACTCGTAGGCCGCCATTGTTATTTACGTCTCAATGCATTCTGGGTAGTGACGTGTAAAGGTTGTAACTAGCCAAGTTTTGACAGTAGCGAGATGAACACGTCTGCCGTTCAGCCTTTTCAGTTTGAACCCGAGCGCACCGTAGGCTTAAATCAAGAGAATAACGCGGATAACGATAGGCCTACTCAAGAGTTACATGAAAATGAAGATTATCAGAGAGTTGAAGAAGCGAGAGTGGGGCAAAATAGATGGTGTCTGCGGCAGTTTGCCAATGCCAAGCGAGAACGAGAGCGTTTGCTGTAAAGAGCTCCACTTTTTGTCAGCAGCTGTCCTGGGTAGGCTATAGATCAGACGATCGTACTATCGGTATAAATAATTTAATAAGTCATCTACCGCCGTCGTTTGCTTTATTTTCCCTAAGCTGTCACTATGTAGTTGAACGCATAGAAATACCCTCTCGGATCTTGTTCAAAATCCTGCCGCGCCACAGAGCACCATTTACATAGTTTTATATTAAATTTACATTTATTTGTCTCAAATCGTTGTTAATGTATATACTGACTTCACCCTGCGCAGCAATATACATTTAGTTTTACATTCATTTACAGAAATCGGCTGGTTGAATGAAAATTGCTGATGTTACCGGATTTTGAGCAAGTTAACAGACGCTCTGAGGCAAAGTGAATTCAGACTGCAACGATTGTATTTAATTGTACAGTACAATCATAACATAGTACAGACATATCTTATTTCCATAATGTCCTTAAATATAACAATATTGCTGGCCATAAACTGACAAAGTGCGCGTCCGGTGTGCGATACCTCGAGTTGTCAGAGACGCGGCGCTGCGCTTCTCGTCCGGACCGGTTGCAACCCCCTTTACACTGAACAAAGTCAACACTATTCTGCTCATCTACCTCATGTACATTTTCAATCTTACAATTACAATATTAATAATTACCATTGCACTAAATTGCCGTGCACTACATATTTAAAATCTGAAATCTCAGACTATACTGACTATACTGAGCTCTTTACAGCAAACGCGGTCGTTCTCGCTTGGCATTGGCAAGCAGTTGCCGCACAGACACCGCGTTATTCTCTTGATTTAAGCCTACGGTGCGCTCGGGTTCAAACTGAAAAGGCTGAACGGCAGACGTGTTCATCTCACTACTGTCAAAACTTAGCTAGCTAGTAGCCGGTACGTTGGAAAAACAATAAACGAAGCGGCTACAGCGGCTAGGCTCAACCAACTACAACCTTTACACGTCACTACCCAGAATGCATTGAGACGTAAATAACAATGGCGGCCTACGAGTGAACGGATTTTCGGCTTTTTTTAATAAAACTAAAAACATTTGGAGTGTTTTTGTATCACCTTTTTATAGCTGACGCCCACGTTAATCTTATAAGGCCAACATGCCACACTAGTCGGGGTACCCTTTAAAAGAAGAAATTTGGGGATCAGTGCTTTAACACTAGAACTACCAAGGCGGTCATTTTGACCGTTTTTAAATTTTACAGTGTAATAACTTTGTTAAAATAAAATCAATGTGGCTGTAGGACTCTGACTTTTCCTAAATATGTGTATATTTTATTCTGACATTGTTATTTTATTAAAAACACAAAAGAGTTCTGACTATTTCTACCTAGAATAGCCATGGCGGTCATTTTGACCGCACGCATGATATATATCATAAGTCCGCTACATTTCCCGCCATCAACGCGCACTTATTGTTCAAGAAGTGCACAAATGAGCAAGTTTCTCAGAGGGACTTCATCACGCGACTGGCAAGCGAACTTCGCTCCGACAACATGAAATCAAAAGCCACACAACTGGTGGTGCATAGCCAGGACCCGGGCAGGAGCAGCAGCGGATGGAGAGAACGAGGCAGTGCCAAGTAAGGAGGAATAAAACCAAGGAGACATGTGCCAAATGTCACAAAGTAGTGTGTGGGAGCTGCACACGAAATGCGGTGTTTGTGTGGACTGCGTACGCGTTAGCGATTGATGCGGGGTTTTTTTTTTGCACCGTTCAAATTAGCCCTTTATTATTACCTATCGTAACATTGTATATCCATTTATTTTTAGATTTTGTATTGATTATTGAACTTATTTACAAACAGGGCTGTTTTGCATGTCTATTCACGTGGTGAGTGTGGTGAAAAATATAATTTTGACACAAAATTTTCCTTACATTTCCTTAGACCTGTCGGGGGCAATCTTTCTTTTGTGCTTGTTTTAAGGGCGATGACGTTATAACATGACGACAGGAATTAAAAGCATCATTGGAAAACTTAAAGAGAAAGGTTCAAATGTAGATATGACATGACGAAAATTATGTTCAGTACGGCCATATGACCGTCAAAGTATGAACGGTCAGAATGACCGCTGTGGTCGTTCTAGTAGCCTAGTTATGGAATTCCGGTAGTTCTAGTGTTAAGAGCTTGTTTTGCTTAATGCAACACTGTTCTGCAAATTTTGCATATTAAATATCTGTTGAATGCATGACAAAGTCCTTTGAGACAAGCATTTCGGCTAAATGCTTTCACTTTCCATGATTCCCTATTTAAAAACCAATCAAAGCCTTATTTTTTATAAGGCAATTATCCTTTAACCCATAGTTTGTTAATTAGAAGATAATCCCTCTTTTGATTAACTGCTGACCTTTAAAACTTGAGATAACTTGGACTTGCCTCATGCCTTCATTACACTATCACTATATTACAAGTAAGCTTTGCTTAGCAAAGCATAACTTGTGTGATTGAATGTGTTATTGAAAAACATGCATTTATTAGAAGCACAATATCAAAATGACCTCATAAACAGTTATCATATAATTCTTCCCATAAAATAATAAAAAAATGGTTTGTCATTCAAATGTGTATTATCACCGTGTAATGTGTATGACGTTTTGGTTTAACACAGTAATGTGCCGTTTTGAATCTGGATGGAAACATTGAACTAGATGTGCGATTTGGGGAAGGGACGAGATAAATTTACATAGCTTGCATAAAGCTGTCATATGGCTTCATGGAATATATCACACGTAATTACATAGTCAAGTGATATACTTTTATGGTGCCGTTTTTGTAGCGATGGGATGTCTTGAATCAGTTCTTTATCAATTTTATAGAACACTTGATGCCAAAAAGGTTCTATATAAGAAGAAATGTCTAAAACGATAGCATAATACTTTAACAGGTAATTAATTTTTTTTTCTTGTGATATATAGTATTGTTATGAGCGGTTTAATTCATACAATTTAATTACAATTAAAAATGAATTAAAACTAAATTAATTAATTAAAACTAAATCCATAAAATGATCCCATGATGGGAACCTAACAAGTTCTGTATATGAGGCGCCTGACAGAACTTCAGTTAGCACTTTTTATTCTAAGAGTGTAGACAATACTTATAACTTGTCCCTTGACTGATTTTGTATTTCTTCAGTTCCTAATTAAAAACCTGATTTTTGGCTACAAATTTAAATAGATTATTAGATAAGAATGCCCGGACTGACTTCAACTGATAGAAAAGCAACAGTAAATCAAATAACCACTCCTTACAACAGTGGCCTGTTGCACAAAGCTGGTTTTAGTTTCTACCCTGGTAAATTCAAGATTAGTTTGAGCAAACTCTGTTTTTTGTAGGGCTCAATAAGGTGAATTGTTTTTTTTAACAGGTGCCATTGCTATGGCCACTTACGCTACACGGCTAACCTGCTCCAGGTTTTATTCTAAATTAGAAATTGTAAACCCAAACTGGACCAATCAGCTGTGAGTAAAGTGACATATCTGATGCAATTAAGCCCCTCCCCCTCTTGCTCCAAATTAAAGCAGATTATGGTGAAAAAACTTGAGAAACATTGCTCATCTTTTATTATATTTATATTATATGAAATGTAATTACTTTAATTCATTTCATATATTCATATAATTGTTATATGAATTAACAAATAATATTAAACTTTAGAAGAGCCGACTCTTACGGCTCCCAAATGGCTCTTCATTATCACTCTGAGCTTTCTATTTTAGCTCAATTTAACAATTGTGAATTATGTGTGTTGGTAAGCAATTTTTCATGCATGTTTTCATTTAAAAAAAAATTTACTAGGTTATTATTTAAAGCTGCCGTCGGCAACTCTGGCTGATTGAGTGGACTTAAGCAAAATTTTGAATGTTTACAACTCTCATGCCCCTCCCCACTATCAACGAATACCCTCCCACCGAGTTCGTGCTCGTCAGTGCGCCATCACTCTTCGCTACTGCGCGAACTTCAGGCGTGTGCATGTGATTGACGTGTGCATGCACGACTTGTGATTGACAGTCCTATCTCACACCCCCCTGCGCTGATTGGACACAATGAACCGGGAGCGGTGGATTTTGCAAAACAAATAACACGCTCCAGGTGGAGTTAGAAGCTCGGGTTTTTTTCTAAAACCACTTTATTTATGTTGTTCTGTCGGAATATAGTGTCGAATTAGCTGAATATGATTAAAAAAGTTGCCGACGGCAGCTTTAACATTTGAATTATTTAACATAGATTGAACAATTGAACAGAACCACAGCAAACAAATCAAATAAATAAAGGCAAAAGTCTTTACATTAGCATTTAAATATGGCTCCCCCGCCTCTTTGTCACTCTGTGTACCTGGCCTGAACCACTACACCATAGACTATAAAAAGGCACTACACTCGCAATCTTCGGAGCGTGTGTCCCCCTTCCTCCATGGTGTGCCCATCCAAAAAAAGTCCTACACCAAATAAAGATTCGTCTCTCCCCGACCGAAGTCGTCTCGTCTCGTTCGCTACAAAGAATCGGCTCCTAGAGCCGGCTCATTCGCGAATGACACATCACTAACGCGCTTCAGAGTTAATCGCAAACTCTGGATCAAACCTGAGTTGACAGAGAAAGTTTATACCGAGATTTGTGAGACCACTGAACTTGATCTAATCCAGGTTGGATTTATCTGGATTTGTCAACTCTAAAACTCAAAGTTTGTTCAGGTAGCTTCATGTAACAGGCCACTGGGGTCTGTTGAAAAGCATCTCTGAAACCTTGAAGCAGAACCACTACAGCAGCAGAAGACCACACCGGGTGCCACTCCTGTCTTTAACAAGGCTGATCCAACACAGGTCCACGTACTCAAAGTCTCAGAGTTTACAAACTGAGCTAAATCCCCAATAAATGAATACACGAGCAGAGAAGTAAATGAGCAATGAGGTGTATAATTCCAACAAAAACAATCTTTACTGACGTAAAGTGCAACAAAACATAGGAAGCCAAGGTTCCAAAAAAAAAAAACAACAACAGGGAGATCACAACAGACAGGGGTTAACAAAACAACACAGAAAATGAATGAACTTAAAATTGTAGCAGGCAACTGGAAACAGACTCAAGTCTCAACACTAAAGCATTAAACAAACAATTGTAATTGTTTGCAAAACACAGATGTAATGATCCGCGGTATCAAGGCCCCGCCCACACTCCCGCAGAATTGGTTAGTAGTTTACTGCTGAACAACTCATTAGGTCGGTGTGAAATAAACAATTATGAAAATCTTATTTAAAGCTCTAATTTCCGCCTGAAAATCCCCAAAAAATTCCTTTGGTGCCTTAGTGACTACTTCGCTCAGAGAAGCTGTCAATCATTACGTCACACTCCCGTTTGTATAGCATCAAATAAACTAACTAAAACCAAAGTTATTAAAAAACGAACACTTGAACTTGTTAAAATGACAGAAACCATCTTTGGAAAAAAAGGATTTGATGTGTAATTTAATTGTTTAGTTGGTCTCGCATGCCATTTGATTACATGGAGAGGGCGGGGTTTATTACCTATACTGTCTGGGACCAGCCACCTGGGGGTGATCAAAGCGTTTTGGCCACTTTTCAGGACTTGTGCAGCACACTTGCATGGAAGCATGGATCCATCCTGCCTTCAATGTCTGGTTCAGGCTGGTGGTGCTAGTGGTGTAATGGTGTTGGGGATAATTTTATTGGCACACTTTGGGCCCAATACAAATGTTAGTACCAATTGAGCATTGTTTAAACGCCACAACCTATCTGAGTATTGTTTCTGACCATGTCCATCCCTTTATGACCACAGTGTGCCCATCTTTTGATGGCTACTTCCAGCAGAATGATGCACCATGTCACAAAGCAAAAAAAAAACATCTCAAACTGGTTTCTTAAATATGACAATGAATTCACTATACTCAAATGACCTCCACATGCAGTCACCAAATCTCAAACCAATAGAGCACCTTTACGATGTCGTGGACCAGGAGATTTGCATAATGGATCTGAAGCAACAAATATGCAGAAACTGCTTGATGCTGCTATGTCAATGTGGATTAAAATCTCTGAGGAATATTTTTCAGGCACCTTGTTGAATCTATGGCAGAATTAAGGCAGTTCTGAAGGCAAAATAGGGTCCTAAATAGGGTCCAAGCCAGTACTAGCAAGGTGCACCTAATAAAGTGGCATGTGAGTGTAAGTGTTTTGCCATCTTACTGAACACATCATAGTTGGCTGTGGTTAGACTTAAACAGTCAACTGATACCCAGGTCACCTGATTCCAAAGGTAATCCATGCACTGTTACCAATTTTCTTGTATTTTTACAGCAGCAAGGTTGCCAGCAAGGTACTGTATTTCGATTTATAGTAATTGTACTGTAATTCAATTTACAGTACACACAAACAGTACTGTAAACTACAAAACAGTATTGTGCTGTATTTTTACTGTATTTAATTAATTATACGGTATTGTACTGTAATATCTATATTGATACATTGCAAAATATTGTAATTTTCAAATTACTAATGATATTATAACTATATGTAGTTATTACAGTATATACATCTATAGGTAATAATATTATAATGCAACTTCAGAATAACTGCAAATCAAAAGACAATCCAAAGAATGTTCTAGTCAAAAATAGTTTTTATTGATCTATTAAAACCATTTAAGAACATTGGTTGTCCAGTGTCAATAGAACTTTTCCCTCGATGCACCTGGATGCTGTCATGATTGAATGTCCTAAAAATGAAAGAAAACAATGATAATTACCTACAATGTTTTATTCTGAAAACATCCTTATGTCAATAAACTCCATGGATGACTTCACTCCATTCTTAATGGTACAATTTACATATTACTGTTTGTACAAATTAATCGAGTATGTATGTGCAGTGATTAAAAATACTTTGTAACGACATTGAGGGCATCCGGCCAGATGTCTTAATCAGCGAATCCTAATTGAATCAAACACAGGTCTACCCTTCTTTTTGACTGTGACACAAAACAGATAGCCTAGGACTTTTTAGTTGAGTTAATGATTCTCTAACAATGAAACAAAGAAGTGCGCTGTCGTAGTGACATGTGACCAAAGAGCGCCCCTCTTGTCGTGGCACATGACACATTGAAAACAAGCCGAGCGTTGTTGGTGACCCATTCCCCTGATGCAAAACTCGCCGTCTCACGGGACACACACCCAAACACACACACACACACACACATGTAAAAGTCTGTGTTATACTCAGAATATGAGCCATTGCCAACTGTATACGATATATCCCTGTATGTTTATGTGTTTCCCAGTTTGTATTCACTTCATGTATGACGTTTGTTTGAAGGAACGAACTTGCTTTGAAGGAACTAAATGCTTATAATATGCATGTATGTAATGCTCTATTTTTCTATGTATTTCTGTGACATGTTTGATATCTCTGTAATTCTCTCAATCTGACGGAGCCGAATTCCGATAGCAGAATGCAGTAATGTGCATTCTTTTACACATCTCATGGTTCTGGAGCCGAACGGCTCAATACCATCTCCTCAGTCCAGTGGGCATTCCCCCCCCACAGGACAAAGGAAGCGTTGTCCTCTTCAGAGTCTCGGACAGTCATGGGGGTTCGCGCAAACAGAGGCGTGAACCCAGTCTTTCCATAAAAAGACGGACTCCTGAGAGTTTTTTTGTTGAGAGTTTTTCCCTGTGAGAGGTATCCGGATGGCTCCTTAGGGAGCTTTACGCCGTGTTCTCTTCTTTTATTTTCTTTCTCTTAAGTTTGTTTTTTTCCCTTTTGTTCATTTTACCAGAAATGAACTTATTCTGAATTATTTCTTTGGTAATTTACGTCAAAGACTTTTAAGCCTTCTTTGAAACTGCGCGCTCCAGACCGCAGCAAACCACGTGACGCTCCAACGGAACCCACAAAGACCAGCCGCTCACATGCGCAGCAGAGCTCAGCCTCAGACACATGAGAACCATTACAATGCAAGTATATTTGAATTACCGAGATGCTAGAGCATTAAGATTGTGTTTTTCCGTGTTGTCTCTTAAAGGTTAAAAATGTCTAGATGAAATTTGCCATCCTGAGAGATCCTACGGATCTCTCTCTCTCTCTCTCTCTCTCTCTCTCTCTCTCTCTCTTCAATCTCTCTCTCTCTCTCTCTCTCTCTCAATCTCTCATTTTATCTTCTTCTCATCCCATTCTCACTCCTGTTTGTTATTCGTCTGTCGCGTTAGTTTTACTGTTTACTGTACATACATGTATCCCGTGTTTAAATGTAGAATTCTGTATCTGTAGTTGCATTTTATTAAAGCCATTATATTCTTGATTGGTTCTGCCTAAAATGCTCATATTTACAAAGTCAATGAATTGTTTGATCTCGCTACAAAGCTTTACAATGCGTTACTATTTCAGTAACCTAAACTTTATAATAACAAGAAGGTGATGTTTTCATGGCCAGAAAATAGCTTTTTGGAATTATAAGAAAGAGACAATTTTTGTTGGGAAATTGATAAGTTAGTCTTACTGCCGTCTGCTGGACAGACAGATTGTTTGATAACTAAATTAGTTCCTGTAAAAGTTGTCTCATATAATCGATCTGTAATGAGACTATTGATATATTAATGACGAACCATAACTCATTGTGGAGATCATTCATGTATACAATCGATCTCTTTTCAACTTCGATAATTTAACTGTAAAATGCAATATATTAATCATATTTATGATTAATTATTAGAATTCCCTATATATAATTTGAGCTAATTTAATGCAGTAACCCAATGTTGCTACATAATGGTGGATGACGCGACGCATTTCAAACTTTGTTTTATAAGCAAAATAAAATTCAGTTTCAATCTGTTTATATGGTTATTAATAATTTTGTGCATGCGCTCTATGAAATGTTGAACTTGTGAGATAAGTCGCAACGCGAACTCACTCCTAACTGACTGAGGCAAAAAGCCGAAGTCAGTAACGTTACATTCTAACAAGTTGCTAAAATATGCCTAGACATTTTTATCACTGTTAAATGCTGAATACACTGCAGTATTAATATTACAAATGTCCTGTTAAGAGATGCAGAAATCCCTCTGCAGGTGATACATTTTAATATTTTTAATAAAACCGCCTATTAAAGACGAAGAAATCTCTTTTTAGTGCGAGACGTAAATCTGATCAGAGCGAGACTCCTCTTTTCAGTAGTAGAAAGGCCTATTATAATCGTTACCAATAAACTCCTGGTTAACGTTGAACTAGCTAATCAATTGTAAACCTAAACACAATTTACTCATAGTGCTAGTGATAGTTGTGTGTATTGGAGTAGCTACAACAGACGGAAAATTCCTGTTGTTCAAATTTGTGTGTTTTTTGCAGCGAAGAAATCCTGCTACACGCTCTTTTGCCATTTAGCACCGCAAAGGTCCTAAAACCTTTGTCTGTTTGTTTATTTGTGATTTATTGCAGAAAATCAGCGCGTGACGAGAGCTGAAAGCTCTTAGCTCTTGAATCACATTAAAAAGTGGTTGTAATTCCGCTGACTAAACACTAGAGGGCGTTTAGAAGTCTCAAATTACGCCCCGCCTTCTGGCTTCAGCCTGCATGAGCGCAATTACGCCCTCTCGTGGCCGTTTCAGATAATGCTCATTTACTTTGAGTTTGGCTCAAAACTAAATTTGAATTAAAACTTAAATTAAATTCCAACACAGCCAGAGAGAGCCCACTTGGAAGTCCATCTAGTGGCCATCACCCGCTAAGCCGGTTCATTCAGCTCTCCTTCCTCTCTTTTCAATTCTGTTGTGAATAGTTTTTATTTCCACTTTTCCCTTCTGATTATTGTATAATTATTGACGATACTTCACTGTTGTCGTTAATTATTATAGGATATCATCCTGATTTTTCAATTCCCTTACACGTGTATTTAAATTTGGTTTGAGGCCAGTTTGAACTTAAAATTTAAATTGTGTTGGTCTGTCAGCCACTGATATCCATTTGGAGGAAACAGCGCCACCACGTGGCCTTGTGGATACTAAATCGGTATCACTCTTTTCCCCCTTTCACTCTTTTGAAGTGTGCATCTATATCGTCTTTCTCTTTTGATTATTTTATAAGTAGTACTGATACTTTAGTGTATCTGGACTATTATAGGATATCACTCTGATTATTACATTTCCTTACATGCTTATTTAAATTTAATTTCGACTTCGTTGATTTTGAGTTTGAATTAAGGTGTCTGATTCAACCAGGTTAACCACAGGAAGGAAGTGCACCCCCCTTTGTGGCGAAAACCCACTACTACCTCCTCCCTTGTTTAAACCTGCTTGGCTTCTTTCTACTTTTCTCTTCTGATTGATTCATAATTATTAGTGATACTTTACGGATACCATTGGTCATTATAGGAATCAATCTGATTTTCCTTTTAATTCTTACCTGCTTAGTTTAAATATAAATTTAAACAAGTGTTGAATTTTGAATTTGAATTAAGTGTTCTGTTCACCAGGTTAAAGCACAGAGAAGTACGCCCCCTGGTGGTGAAAACCAGCTACTGCGGCCCGCCTCTTCTCTTGTGTTTCATCCTGTCTTTTTCTATTTAAATTTTTTTTCTTCTTCTCTTTTGGGTTAGGTTATTTTGATAAAATACCATACTTATCATAATTTCCTTTTGTTTATTATTATTTAGTAAAACCTTTGACTCTTATTGCTACATAAACAATCAATCCATTTGGTTTAAACAAGCAAGCCTTAATCCACTTTACGTTTCACTTGTTTAACCTTTGTGTATAGGTGGCACTCACCAGAGCACGGCGGTGAGTTGCGGCATTCTCTGATTGGTATCCCGCGAGCGAGGTTACCCGACCGGCGGTACTGACGCGTGGCCGTGTGTGAGTTTCGGACACTTCCGAATCCCGTACCATCGTTGCGGCACGCAACTGTGACATCAGCAACTGGGCACTCCAAAGGTAACGTCAACCACGCTAGTCGACACACAAGGCAATGTTGGAATAATTACCCAAACCAGGGCCTAAAGAGGGGCCACTCTTTTTGAGGGTTCTGGGGAAAATCCACTTTGCTGTGCCGCCTGGCAGTTGACACCTCGGGGTGCCGGTTGTGTTTAAAGTCAGGTTGTTTGAGAGGGCGCAGCAAGGTGCAGGGAGACAACGAAGTTGCCCGAGAACACTGCGGTCAGGTGTTGGGAACCGTCGGAGGGGTTGACTGAGCCACGGGTTCCCCCCCAGAGAGGCCTCAATTCCCCGCAGGTAAACTAAATTTAGTAAAACCCATTCCGCTTACTATAAGTCACAGAATACTAGATATCTCCCGGATATTTTAAGTGTTTGGCCCGCCTCTTCTCCAAGCCACACCATCGTCCTAGGGTTTCTACCCCGATAGCCCCCACTAACCTGTAGGCCCTACCTTAAACCCTATCAGTAGTAGTAGGCTTAGGCCTCCGTATTCTCCCTAACACTTCCAGTGCTAGTATTTATTCCAGCTCATTACAGACCTATTTATTTTCATTGTTTTGTTTCACTCTGATCTTTTCTATCCTTTGTTCTGTTGTGATTTGTTTCTTTCATTTCACCTAGAGACAGAACCTATGAGAGACACCAAGGAAAGCTAAATAACAGATCGACGACCAAGCAGCTAGCGTCAGCACCTGACCCACTAGGCTGCCGCCCTGTCAAAATCTTTATTTAAGCCCTGCACTAACCTAAGCAAATTGTCCAGACCTAACTGTCTAACTGTTTGCATCAGTTAGCCCAAAATTCTCATAAACGGCATAGCCCGTATGAGTATAGCTTGTTAACCGTAGAACAAAACTTGCATTTTTGGCCTCTGTGTGTGCGTGCTGTGTTTCTCTCGCCTACAGTATGTTCCGTGCATCCAGTCCTGTATCCCACTGGGACAACCTCGAGATATGGCTGACAGCCATGACTACCGCTTTCCAGCCCAAGGACGCCGGTGACTCAGAGCCCCCAAGCCAAGAGCAGCGGGACGCCAACTTGGACAAGCTGACGGCCCACGGTCCAACCCAAAGCTACAAACACAAAGACTGGGCCAAAATCGTTGGAAACTTCGCACACACTCTTGTTGCACAGGCACGGCTCAACGAAAGAAACAGCACCAACCTGGAGCAAGAAGCCGCAACGCTAAAGCCTCAAGCGGAGGAGGCCCGGAGGAACCAAGCACACGCACAAAGTCGTCTGGATCAGCTACTCCTTGAGACCCACGACCAGCGCGGGAAAGAGGATGCAACAGACACAGAGCTCCAAGAGGAAGTGGAAAGACTTCAAAATGCCCTGTCTGATCTTCGTCTGGACACAGACCAAAGAGAGCAGTCGGAGGAAGAAACCAGAGAGAAACTCGACAAGAAACTCCAACGAGGTGAAGCTCTCCTAGAGAGAGCAAAGACTGAACTAAAAGAGAAAGACACTAAAGCAAAGGCCTGTGAAAAACACTTACAAGCGGCCCGAGCTGAAATCCATGAACTCATTCAGCACAAAGACAATATCATATACGAAATTGACATTGTTCACAGAGAGCTGAAACACTTTTATAAACTACAGAGTGACCGGGAAGGGGAAACACACACAACACAGTTTCCCCTGACCAACCGGCCTTTACCTTTCAGCCAAGAACCAAGAGCTGGAAAGGGGGGTGAAAGCCCACTTCTAAAAATGTCACCAGCCAGCCTCCAAGAACCCCCGTCAGCAGCGAGGGGGGGGACAGCTCGTCCAGAGAACCCCTGCCACTAACCATGGCACGGCCCCGAAAGAACTTGACAAGCTGGCCAAAAACATTCCTACGTTCACTCCGGACACTGCAGGAGGCCACGACATGAACGCCTACCTGCGAGACTTAGACTTTCATTTACAAACTGTTGCCAACGTGACCGCTTGGGACAGCTTGTACCTGAATCAGACAACGGGCTATTCACCGCCATGGACATCAAGCAAGCCCGACTTGAAACCCCTGTGGGGCTCCGACAAGCATACTTCGGAGCACAGAACCGATCAGGTATGGAAGAAGATGTCAACTTCAGAACTCTGTTCCTTCGAAACCTGCATCCCACAGTGAGTCATCACTTAGGCGTTCTGGCCTGTCCTCGGAGCATGTCTACCCAACAGCTACGAGACTTGACCCACAAAGCTTACACCAAACAAAAGACTTTATCTGTAAAGACTGTGAAAGACACCACAATTTGCCCTGTCTCTGAGCACTATCCAGAGCTAACTCTAGAGGGCGCCCAACCGCACCACAGTCACAGACCTTTCGACAGAGGGTCCAGACCATTCCAGGCCAGCAGAGGGCAGCACTACCACGATGGTGCTCATCCAAGACATCAGAGCGAACGCTCTGAAAGATTCTGGGAAGCAAACCAACAGCCCAGAACGAGCCGAGCCCCATCGACCAGATCATCGAGCCCAGAGCGGAACCCCTCTCGACATGCCACTGGTGAGCACAAGTCTGGACACACATCAGACGAAACAGTGCCGCCACGTCCGAGACAGCCGAGATCCTGAAGTTGCTGAAAGAGCTTCTTCACAAAAGACTTTCCAAAAAAGACAAAGGGACGAGCCCGACATCCTATGCCTAAGCATAAGACCTGCAACAGGCACACAAAACACTGCTCGTCAGCCACAGACCACAGAGCTAACTGTCACATCACATCACAACTGCTGTGACAGCAGCACCCAGCCACCACAGCTGACAGCTGCACAGCCTGAGCCCAACAGCACAACTTCCCGCAATTGGGATCAACATCCCAAAAGACCAGGAAATGCTGCTTTGTCTGTCTGTCTCCGCAGAGAACTACACAAGACCGGCCCTAACCACAGTCGATCACCACACCAGCCCCGACACCAAGACTCCTCGGGCACATGATCAAACAGGGTATGACCCGGAAACTCTTTGAAAGACTCTGAGAAACAAAATCGAACTCTTACATCTCAAACATGCGAGCTGACTGTGCAGTCATACAGCCAGAACGACATCCGGCTCAAACAGGTAGCTCACATTCACCTGACAATTGGTTCTTTTAGTTTGAAACACCCGGTGTACATCTCACAAATGGACACTTACCCCTTTCTGATTGGCAAAGATCTGCTAGAGCGCTTTGAGCCTTTACTAGACTTCAAACACCTGACAGTCTGGGCCCAAGTTCAAGAACCCCTCCCCCTCCAGTCACACAGGTCACCAAAGCCAGACTGGCCGGTCACAGAGGTCATTAGAACTACAACAAAGCCAGACTCCAAGGTCACAGAGTTCCCAGGAACCCCAGCAGCCATCCATGGGTACACAGCCTCAGCACCAAGTCAAGGTTCAAGCTCGCTACCCTGCACCTTCCAGCTCGCCAAAGACCACGCAATGCCCACTCAACGATGCGTGACCTAATGCAAAAGGCCTCTAACACAGAAGACCTCCTCAGAAAGACTTCCTAAAACCCCAATGATTTCGAACTGCAAAACCAGAAGACACTGCACGAACACAGTGCAAGACTCTGCTAAAAAGGTCCCTGATCAGCATAGGACATAGAACTTTTAAAAGTAGATGAAAATGTGTGCTCAAAGAGTTGCAAGACTCTGCATTCGTAAAATTTGAATTTTACTGATTTAAAGAAAATCTTGAATGGACGTCTAAGCCTCACCTGCCAACAGACTATGCACGACTCTTTTGAAACAAACATTTGCAACATGCTGGTTGAAATGACACTGCTAAACACTAGTTTCCATGACAATGAAGGGTTACAAGAAACACTAGCTCCAAATAGGGCATACGTCACCTTAACGCCAGGGTGTAGGAAAACCATCACAGTTTTAAACTACTGTTAACCTACGGGCGTGCTTTTGATCGTTGCGATCCAACCAGAACACAACATGCGATATGCATTTTGATCACTGGTTGCTGGCTTGTCTAAATGCAGATAAAACAATAGCTGGAATTGACATCTCTACTGTAAGTGAAAGAGTCTTAGATTTCCAACTAATATTAGCATGTTCAGCAGCAAAGCGTAAGTCTGTTTGACAAAGAAATCTCATCTCAGCAGCTTGTAAACTGTACCGATATCTATTCTGCTTTGGTTAAAGAAATCCAAATTGCAGTATTGCTAAACCTGTTTCTGACAAAGAAAGCTCAGTACAGTGTTATATGTACGTAGACCTGGGTGATGCTCCCCTTTCTACAATGTAAAGGCCTTACAAATTATTGTTAGATTGATGTAATTCACCTAAATTTTAGCTGCATCTACAAGCAGAGAGCTACCTAGCGATCAAAACTGTTTACTCGCTGAAAAGTCAGCATTCGTGCACGAGAGGGACGTAACTATATATGCTTAGACAAGCTTTGACTTACAGCAAATCTATTTCCTTACTCTGTAAACAAATAGAATAAGTTGCGTAAAATACATCTGCATTTTGCTTAATGTAACACCGAGTCCTAGAAGGCCTTAAAATATAGGTGCCTCCTGTTAACCCGTGTAAACATGCATAATTCATGAAAAATGTACAGACATTCTTCAGGGACTGTTGAATTGTTCTGACATGCTCTGGTTCCCATGACAACGACTTGTCACAGGAAGTGCTAACATGTGATGTCACTTTGTAAACAAACCAGCCTAGGTGGCTAAGCTAACTTAACCTAGCATCCATCTACCTAGGTGGCTAAGCTAACTTAACCTAGCATCCATCTACCTTAGGCTAAGCTAACTTAACCTAGCATCCATCCAACTTAGGCTAAGCTAACCTAACATAGCATCCATCCAGCTTAGGCTAAGCTAAATAATAACTTCCACAGCTAGCAGTTAGCATAATTTACTTGAACCCTTAATCACCGCTTGTGTTTACACAGTGCAAAGTATTCTAGAATACTTTCTTTAACACCAGTTAGGGTTTCTAATTATTCACTTTCCGTGTTTGCAATTCCTCTTAGCTAAAGTTCACCTTCACTAGTTCAGGCATAGTCCTCGCTAACCGTCGAAGGCTACTTCGCAGATGCCCTGTTAATTAAACTTAAGTTTAACTACGTGTAAACTGTGTAGCGAGAAAAGAATTCATATAGCAATAGGAATTTTCATCGGCATGTGACTACTCCTTTGATGGGACACACACGGTGAGGTCTCGAACACGCAACCGCTGTAACCCACTATGGAGTGTTGGTCCAGGCAAATCCAAAGTTTAGTCACTACTGCCACTGATTATTCCCTTAAGATCATTCCCGTTGTTTTGATCACTTTATTCCTTTTTGCTTTTAATTTTATTTAATTTTTTTTTTGCTCTTCTTTAATTTTTCATTTCTTTGACTTTGATAATAATAGCAGTCAGCTATTCCCTTGGCTATTCGGTCATCTATATCATTTAATTTCATTTCCTCTCTTGTTCAAACGTGGTTCCATTTCCCATAGGGCCCAGAAAGGAAACAGAGACACTTTTATTTGTGATTTTGTTTATTTTCAACAAGTGCACTCATTTTTGTGACCCTGCAACACAGGTAATTTCAACAATTACTAGGGCATAACTATAGGTCCTGAGGATTGATAATAAGCATAATTTGAATAGGAAAGCTGTCCTTTTTCCCCCTATCATTCACTTCGTCAAGCCGTAGTAAACCACTAGTTAAGTCCAGTGAAATAATTTAGTCATAAGAACCATCTTAAGTCCTTTATTTCATCTCGGCTATCCAGGAAATGCTTTCGGAGCCACATAAGTCTTAGCGTCCTAACATCCACAGCTAAGATAAGGATACAAGACACACTTCACTAGCTAGCTACAGGTGAAACACCTAGCTGTATGCTACATACCTAGCGAACCAGTTAAACCGTGGTTCTGAACTTTTAGGGTCATTCATTAGTCTCTCACCGCAAGTGTGACAAAATGTCACAGAGTCTCTGCTTAACCTGACCTTAACCTTCCAGCTTACCAATGGACATTGTGAGAAACCACCTCTCAGACCCCTCCAACCACCCTAGCACGCCGTCTGAACCCACCGATAACCGGTGCCCCAGACACCTGCCATACACCTTGCACATGCTGCGTGCACAAGCAACATTCAGCGTTCTGCACCTGAGGCCATCACTGCGCCACAGCTTGTGGTGCCACAGTGCAAAAGGGGGGCATGCCAATGTATGCCCTATGACGCACCATGTGCTGCACACCACAGCACCAGAGACACTTGCAAGACACCGAAGCAAGTGGCATACCGGCATCCTCAAAGCAAAAAGACTGTCCTAGCCAACCAAGGCCGACCCTCGCTGAAATTTTGCCTCCCTCCCTTTTTCTCTCTCTCTCTCTTTCACTCTTACCAGGATGCTGCTGTACTTCGCCATCCTGTGCCTCCAGCCAACCAGAGGGCAGCCGCAATCGGACATCAAACAGGTCCGGCATCAGGCACCGTCCTAAGGGAACAACCAGGACTCCTCATCACCAACGGCTGGACCCACACTCAGAAAGTGTATGCGCCACCTGATCCTCGCAACGTCTACAGAGCACACTACCCCAGCGCAAAACCACAATGCAGCTGGGTAGGTGCCCGATGAACAGAGGACTCCCTCACTCACGCTGAGGCCGACGTTGAACACATGCTCAACCAACTTGAGAAAACGACTGTCACGCTAACGGAGTTAGGTGCCCACAACCGCCGCTCCCAACGGTTCCTACGAGCTTTGCTCGGAGCCGCCACTGCCGTCAGAACTCTGTTTAACACTTGTATGTCCAGCATGAATGCAGTGAACCTAGCCAACGTGAGGCGGCATGTAGCCGAAATTCAGACTGAGATTCCACAGATAAAAGAGCAACTCACAAACACAGAGTGCGTCCCTGCAGACCATCGACAAGACACTTAAGGGAACTGTGGCAATTTTCAACACTCACAGCGTTCTGCTGACCCAGACAGTGAACTCCATGAAACAGCTGTTTACTGTCTTCAAGAATGACTTTGCTCAAACTCAGCTGGTAACAGCCCTGATGACAGACACGCTGCAGGGGGGTGAACTCCTCCATTGACAGCCTAACCATGGGTAGAATTCCACCGCACCTGATACCCTTAAGCCTTGTGCAAACAGTGCTGGCTTCCGCCATCACCACGCCAACTGACTCTCTACAAATACACCTTGCCTACTCGTTGGGTAGCGCCATCCCACTCTATGTCGACCCCAAGCAGAGAGAAGTGGGTTTTGCTCCTGAACTTGCCCATCAGGGAGTCAAGCCAAATCTACCGGCTCAAGAACATTGTCAATGTCAGATTTTGAAAAGTAACACTCACATCAAGATCTGCACACGTGGTTGACTTCCAGGACAGCTGCACAAAGCTGTCCCCAGCTCCGAATCCGCACATGTGCACATTTACCAAAAACATTCACTATCTCTGCCCTAGCAAGCCCTTCCTCAGAGACAACACTGACGGAATCTGCGGGCTGCAGCCCATGATCAGCGGCACACGCCGCCCTGCTAAAGCCAAGCCTCGCACTCAAGTCACCGAGACCCAAGCAGAGATTGTAGGTGACAGGTTGCTCGCTAACAAGGGGGTCACCGCCCTTCAAGCTGTGTCTCGACTGCCCATCTTGACTACCTCACCTGTTGTCCAGGCCTGGAACGCAGCTGACACTGCGCTGTGTATCTCTATGGTACTCAGTCACACCCTGACACTGGGCGTGGCCTTCATCCTGTACCATGGACCCCACGAGATGCAAACATCTACAGCCGAGCTCACGAAAGCCGTGTCTGGAGGTTTCAGACGGAATCCCCGGAAAGGGGGTGCCAAGTCAGAGACCACGCCGAACCTCAGCGAGCTGAATCCTCAGCTCTAAGGTCCACCTGCTATCCTTACCATCCTGGTCCACCTGCCATCAGCCCGTCGTGATGATTTGTCGTCCAATGATGTCCACAAAGGGACATCATCCGACGAAAAGGGGGACTGTAACGACATTGAGGGCATCCGGCCAGATGTCTTAATCAGCGAATCCTAATTGAATCAAACACAGGTCTACCCTTCTTTTTGACTGTGACACAAAACAGATAGCCTAGGACTTTTTAGTTGAGTTAATGATTCTCTAACAATGAAACAAAGAAGTGCGCTGTCGTAGTGACATGTGACCAAAGAGCGCCCCTCTTGTCGTGGCACATGACACATTGAAAACAAGCCGAGCGTTGTTGGTGACCCATTCCCCTGATGCAAAACTCGCCGTCTCACGGGACACACACCCAAACACACACACACACACACACATGTAAAAGTCTGTGTTATACTCAGAATATGAGCCATTGCCAACTGTATACGATATATCCCTGTATGTTTATGTGTTTCCCAGTTTGTATTCACTTCATGTATGACGTTTGTTTGAAGGAACGAACTTGCTTTGAAGGAACTAAATGCTTATAATATGCATGTATGTAATGCTCTATTTTTCTATGTATTTCTGTGACATGTTTGATATCTCTGTAATTCTCTCAATCTGACGGAGCCGAATTCCGATAGCAGAATGCAGTAATGTGCATTCTTTTACACATCTCATGGTTCTGGAGCCGAACGGCTCAATACCATCTCCTCAGTCCAGTGGGCATTCCCCCCCCACAGGACAAAGGAAGCGTTGTCCTCTTCAGAGTCTCGGACAGTCATGGGGGTTCGCGCAAACAGAGGCGTGAACCCAGTCTTTCCATAAAAAGACGGACTCCTGAGAGTTTTTTTGTTGAGAGTTTTTCCCTGTGAGAGGTATCCGGATGGCTCCTTAGGGAGCTTTACGCCGTGTTCTCTTCTTTTATTTTCTTTCTCTTAAGTTTGTTTTTTTCCCTTTTGTTCATTTTACCAGAAATGAACTTATTCTGAATTATTTCTTTGGTAATTTACGTCAAAGACTTTTAAGCCTTCTTTGAAACTGCGCGCTCCAGACCGCAGCAAACCACGTGACGCTCCAACGGAACCCACAAAGACCAGCCGCTCACATGCGCAGCAGAGCTCAGCCTCAGACACATGAGAACCATTACAATGCAAGTATATTTGAATTACCGAGATGCTAGAGCATTAAGATTGTGTTTTTCCGTGTTGTCTCTTAAAGGTTAAAAATGTCTAGATGAAATTTGCCATCCTGAGAGATCCTACGGATCTCTCTCTCTCTCTCTCTCTCTCTCTTCAATCTCTCTCTCTCTCTCTCTCTCTCTCTCTCTCTCAATCTCTCATTTTATCTTCTTCTCATCCCATTCTCACTCCTGTTTGTTATTCGTCTGTCGCGTTAGTTTTACTGTTTACTGTACATACATGTATCCCGTGTTTAAATGTAGAATTCTGTATCTGTAGTTGCATTTTATTAAAGCCATTATATTCTTGATTGGTTCTGCCTAAAATGCTCATATTTACAAAGTCAATGAATTGTTTGATCTCGCTACAAAGCTTTACAATGCGTTACTATTTCAGTAACCTAAACTTTATAATAACAAGAAGGTGATGTTTTCATGGCCAGAAAATAGCTTTTTGGAATTATAAGAAAGAGACAATTTTTGTTGGGAAATTGATAAGTTAGTCTTACTGCCGTCTGCTGGACAGACAGATTGTTTGATAACTAAATTAGTTCCTGTAAAAGTTGTCTCATATAATCGATCTGTAATGAGACTATTGATATATTAATGACGAACCATAACTCATTGTGGAGATCATTCATGTATACAATCGATCTCTTTTCAACTTCGATAATTTAACTGTAAAATGCAATATATTAATCATATTTATGATTAATTATTAGAATTCCCTATATATAATTTGAGCTAATTTAATGCAGTAACCCAATGTTGCTACAACTTACAGTATGTTGATACAGTTGTGTGTGTGTGTGTGTGTATGCAGGTGAGTGTGTGTATGTGCAAGTGATTGTAGCTGTACAAACGTCTGCGTACAGTATATGTGTATGTTTGAGAGTGCATGATTATGTTTGTGTGTCTGTGAATGTGTGAGTGAGTGGGTGTATGATTGAGAATATCAGTATATAGCTGTACAAACATCTGTGAGTATATGTGTGTGTGAGTGCCTGTGAAAGTGTGAAGGAGTATATGTGTGAGTGTGTTTGTACAGTATGTGTGAGTATGTGTCTGTGAGAGTGACTGAGTTTGTGTGAGTGTAGAAAGTATGCGAGTGTGCGCCTGTGTGTGAATATTAATATGTATGGGTATGTGTGAGAGTGTGTGTGTTTGTCTACATAAATAACCACATACTTACCAAGCAAAAAAAACAGATACCAAATCTGGTATCACCTGCTGTGCCTCAATGTCTCCCTGGGTTGCAGTGACCTAAACATATTAAAACAACATGAAGAATATGATGCAGCTACATAAAACATGAGTATAACGAGTATAATTGGTCAAATATTGCACACAGACTTGAAAAAACAGTGCTCTGGAATTTGCAATCCTCAATCTGGCATGTCAATATAACATTCTGGGGTTGAAATCTGCTTTTAGTCGGCACCAGTCTTGCCTTGCCATGGTGTCGATACATATGTGACTTAAAAGTTAGACAATTCTTAAAAGTGCAAGGGCAAGGTACTTAGCCACATTTCTGTGAACTTTGGCATGTATGGTGAACGCATTTAAGAGAGAGGTTGAAAAACTGCATGACTTGCAGCTGTAGCTGGACATACTTTAAAACTTGGCTGGGATTTTGAGGTGGTACTGGAACCTGGCGAAAATTGGACCGATGACCAAAACTGAAAAAGACATGACACACAAAAACACATATGACAAAACCTGTTAGCCACAGCACCAAAGATGAGCATACAGACAGTGGAAGAGAGAAAATTCTGTAGAAATAACAAAAACAGCCAATTTAAAAAATCTTTAGATTTTAAAACTTTAAGTTTAAAACATTGTATTAACATGGCTAATACTTACATAAAACTCCTCCCAGGCTGCAAATTGTCCCACACTGTAGAGCTGTAAGAAATCAAAATACATATTATTCAGTTAACTGTTAGGCTATGTGTTGCTTGTTGAGGACATATAACATATGTGCAAGCATACATTTTACTTGTCTTTGTTGCCTAATAGATCATTAACTCTGATCAAGTTTATCAACAATTTACACCTTTATTCATATTTTTAATTATTATAATAATCATTATAACCGGGTCTCCCGCCTAAATAGAAATGAAGTAAAAGGCTAAACTGGTACTGCTACCAATAGCCAATCTCTCTAAAGCCCAAATCACCCATTTTGCGTTGCAAAGGAAAGTGCAGTATTTTTAAGCCTCATTTTCACGCGTTTTTGTGTCTAACTAAAACGACTTATTCAATTTGGTCCAGTATTGATCATTAAAGTTCATAAAATCATACAATCATCAAGTTCGTCATCCGGGAAACGGACTGCAGATATAGCAGTTTTTGTACGTAACGTTATGTCTATTATTGTTTTTACCACTGACAGGCTCGGGTGTTCCATACAGAGATAGGCCTAACAGTTAACGTTAGACATTTTTGTTATTATAAGATCCTTCAAACCTAACATGTCAAATGCTAATAGTAGCTAATTTTATCTCGCAGACCATTGTAAAACACATTTAATTAAAACTCGACAGAAACAAAATAAAACTCACAAAAGACCACCTCGATTGGTCTTTTCACCGTTCCAACAATCACCAAGACTGGTTTGGTCGAAATAAACCGTAAGGTAATGTTAATTCACGGAGTTATAGCCTAGATTTGAAAATGTCAGGACAAGCAGGTGAAAGAGTCTGCAGACAACGTTAACAAACTTAACGGTGTTTTTGCAATCGTCGCTGGCTAAACTTCCACTGTCATTTCACATTAAAAGCTATGTAGGCTACACTATAGCGTAAAATCCTAAAACCTTATTATAAAAGTCAAAATTAACTTACCAGATTTCCAGATATCCGCAGAGTGAGATATGAGTGAACTGCCGCAGTTGTGCTCTGACGTCAGTCAGGCGGCGCGCGCGCTCTCTGTTTACAGCAACCCTGTATTATTGCCTGGCATATTACAGCCAGGTTACAGCTAGGTTACAGCAACACTAAAATGTACTGTAAAATGTTCCCGCTCAAACAATATTGCCCAGAATGCAATGCAAATTACGGTAATTTAATGTAATATAGGAATGCAGTATTGTGCTGTAGGTTTTTACAGTACTGTGCTGCTAAATCTACAGCGAAAGTTAACAGTGTGTAAAAGGATTCAATGCATTCATATTAGCTAATCAATGCAGCTGCACATATGCGACTGTCAGGCATGCGTCACACACATCAAACATGCGCATTAAAAGAGGCAAAGTTGCGAGCTGCTCAGATGTGGAGTGGCTACATAGTGACAGGTTTATAAATCAAAGGAGGCGGTAAAGAATGACAGGGCATCAGGGCATGTTTCACTTACTGAGTAAAGATGCTTTGCTATCACACTCTCTGGAGACTCTCATGAGGAACAGAAAATTGCTTTCACCCATTAAAAAAAAAATCTTTTAAAATACATTGAAGCTGTCATTGCCGCAAAGACTGTACAAAGCATGAAATATGTGTCCTTAATTGATAAATTGTGTCATTTAATACATGGAACATGTGACAAGGTCAGACTATGTGTAGCTCATGAAGCATTCATCTGAAGAACATAAAGCAGCCGGTCCAGTGGCTTAGTGGTGAGGAAACTCTACAGAGAGTTGCGAGTGAAAATCTGGGTTCAAATACTCTTGGGAGCAGTATAATACTAATAAAGTGCCTTATTATGCTAATTTTATTGTAATTTTTTTAACGTGCAGAGTACTCCATTGCTTTCAATGAGAAACCTTTGGAGTCATGCACAGACACATTAGGTATGGGGATTTATCATCCTGATACAATTATATATTGGGTTTTGCCATTATGACATGTTGTGATTCAATCATTTACATTCATTTTATGTTTTTATTCATACTGTTTAGGCACGTTTGAACGCGTAAGCCAACCCTCAAACCTACCCATTTGTGTTTTATAAAATATAAGGCAGATACGACTACAGGTACAATTTAATTAAAAAGTAAAAAACATACCAGTGTCCCAAAGCCAATTGACTGATTTGTGTGAGCAAACCCAAAAGTGATCACCGTCTCCATCTGCCATTGTCTGCACACATTAAAAAATTCCAGCCCGAATAAGCGTCACGTTAGCTTTGATTGTGAAATGGCATTGGCTCTCGTGTGTCTCGTGACCGACAGCGTCATGTTAAAGAGTCGGGTCTATCTTTTGAATGAAATACACCCGACTAACGAGTGTATCTGGCGTTCACGATGCAGGATCATTTCAGCGATTAAAACATTAAGATCCACTCCGTTCTTCACATAAAGATATTGTGTGGCTTCAGAAGACTTGGAATGCAACATGAGTTATTTGTACTACTTTTATATGTTTTTTGGTCAATTTTTGCAATACATACCCGTGACTGAATACTTTTATTTGAATACTTTTTTTATTGTTGAGAAGTGGGTATGTTTAGGATATGAGTGAGGTTAGTTGCTCCAACATATAAAGTATACATATTTATAAAAGCATTTCTACTTTTACAAATGCAAATAATTAAATGTGTCTTGATGAGCCCGATCTCATGAAAGTGTGTATCAATACCACGAATGTTATTTCTCGTGCCATTTATACGCCAAAAATAGTTTTTGCGTGTATATGATACGCAGTTTTCGCGTGCATATGATACGCACTTTTTGGCGTGTAATACGCACGCACCCCCATCCCCCCCTCCCCCTAATCCTACCCAAGCGGTTTTCAGTGCGTAGCATTTACACGCAAAAAACATTTTTTGCCGTATAAATGGCACGAGAAATAACATTCGTGGTATTGATACGCACTTTCATGAGACTGCGTTGGTCTTGATCTGATGCATAAGGCAAACAACTGAAAGCATTAGAGTACCTGGGGCATCGCCGAGGGGTCCTGACCAAGTGTCCATATGTGACCAATTCGAAGAGAGAATGTGTTGCATAAACATAATATTTCTATCATGCCATATATTAAAGCAGCACCTCTTTTCACCCTCTGCCTAAAATGCCCTGATTTATTTCCTCTCTTTAAAACCCACCTTTCCGAAAAGCCCAGTCTTCTCTAATTGGTCACCTGGCCCCAGTCTGTTGTGACTGGTTTTGCTTTTATTAACTATGCAGATCATTTACATGGGCAAAAAGCTATTACACAACAAAAGAAAGGTACATAATAATAAAAGCATAATGGGTGCTCTTAAAGCAGGATGAAAGTAGGAACTTTAGATTGTTCAAGTGTTCTCCGTGTACTGTACCTACATTTACATTTGTGCATTTGTTTCAAAGTGACAGTGAATTCATCACATAGGATATTTTTATCAACATGCTCTACCAGGAATGCTTGTGCCCATTCTCAGTGGTAGTTCAGTTGTAGAGATGTAAAATACTCACAGATCACAATCTGTATACTTAAAAATAAGCTTTCTGTTTAACACTGATGTAACACATAATGCAGTGTTTCCCAACACTGTTCCTAGATGCACAACAAAATTACCTATTTTCAAACTATTTAGTGTTTCCTATTCATCAACTAGACGGTGGCAGCCTGCCATAGTCTAATCATAGTCTACAGAAAATGTATTTAAATATCTCATAATAACATAAAGGGCTTTAACGTTGTGTTTTGTGCCATTGCTTTGGCAAGTCAAACAAACAAATTGAAAAGTCTGATCAGGATGTGCATTACAAAGTGAAGCATGCACTTAGCTTGTGATCCAGTGTTTGGACATCTCAGAGCAGCTCAGTTCACAGTTAATGAATGCAGTGAACTCCATCTCTACATGTGCTGTGAGTTTAGCGGGCACGTAGTGAACGTGAACGCAGAGGGCACCAGTTATGCATTCACATTTGTATTATTTCCAACATTTTTGAGGGAAAATGATTTTAGCATTTCGTTAGATTTTTAATTAGACGCTTGCCAAAAAAAAATGTCGACACATTGTTGCATGTTTCAATGCATTATCACAAAAAAAACTATTGATTCCAAGCACAACTATGCAACGTGCTTACAAAACCGTAAAAAGTGAGGCACCTCTTCGTTATTGCGTCGTGAAGCACGTATGAAATCAGTCCAATGGCGTGACGGAATGACGCGGGTGATCGACCAGGAAACGTCTCGGGTTACGACTGTAACCCTTGTTCCCCGAGAAGGGAACGAGACACTGCGTCGTCGTGACGACACTTTGGGGAATGCCCCCAGCGTAGCGCATCTGAAGTATGAATGAAATCTGTCCAATCCTGATTGGTGCTGCGTCATGACGTAGTAGATGACGGCATAACCGGAAGATACAAAGGGACGCCCAGTACACACACACATTAGCTCTTTTGCGATGAAGCAAGCGCTCTGATCGTGATAGGTGTGGCGACGAGACGCAGTGTCTCGTTCCCTTCTCGGGGAACAAGGGTTACAGTCGTAACCCGAGATGTTCCCCATCGAGGGAACTCAACACTGCGTCGTCGTGACGACACTTTGGGGAACGAAATACCCACTATGCCACACCGTAATCACGCCCGCCCTAGTGTGAAGCTGGGAGACCAGGCACACTTAGGACGCGAGCACTCTGGCGCCAGGCATCACGGGGAGTTGCAGACTGTAGAAACGTATGAAGGTGTGCGGGGTGGCCCATCCGGCCGCCTCGCAGATCTCCTGAAGCGAGACGCCAGAAAGGAGGGCCACCGAGGAGGCCATGCTCCTGGTGGAATGTGCCCTCACGGCCATAGGTGAAGGCAAGTTGCGCACCTGATAAGCCGCGGCTATAGCCTGGACAATCCAATTACTGATCGTCTGTTTAGATGCAGGCAGCCCTTTCTTGGGTGAACCAAAGCACACCAACAACTGGTCTGACTTCCTCCACTGAGAAGACTTCTCCAAATAAACCCTTAGGGCTCTGACTGGGCAGAGCAGGTGAAGTCTCCTCTCTTCCGCCGTCCCATGAGGTGGAGGATGGAAGGCCTGAAGAACCACTGACCGTGGCGCACTAGACGGGCACATAGCCCGGTCTTGGATGCAAGATGGCCTTAACCCCGCCAGGGGCAAACTCCAGGCAAGTTAGCGTTATAGCCAAGGCCTGGAGATCCCCCACTCTCCTCAGAGAAGTGATGGCAAGGAGAAAGGCCACCTTGAAGGTCAGGTTCTTTGCCTCAGCCGACTCCAGTGGTTCGAAGGGGGCCTCAGCCAACCCTTCAAGAACCACCGCCAGGTCCCATGTTGGGACTCTAGAGTGAGCCGCAGGCCTTATCCTCCGAGCCCCACGGAGGAAACGTACAACCAGATGGTGCTTTCCCAAAGGCCCATCACCTAAAGGCGAGTGGAGAGCCGCAATGGCAGCCACATACACCTTAAGTGTGGACGGGGTAAGACCGGCGGAGAAACGATCTTGGAGGAACTCCAGCACTGAAGCCACTGGGCAGTTAACTGGGTCCACCTCACGCTCTCTACACCAAGTGGAAAACACATTCCACTTCAGGCTGTACAGTCTCCTGGTGGAAGGAGCCCTGGAGCTAAGTAGGGTCTCGACAACACCTGCTGACAGGCCAGCCTCTAAGTACCGAGCCCCCTCAGGGGCCAGACCCAGAGGTTCCACAGCTCTGGCCGGGGGTGAAATATTGTACCCCCTGCCTGAGACAGCAGATCCCTCCTCAGAGGGACCTGCCATGGGAGGCCGTCCAGCAGTGCTACAATGTCCGAGAACCAAACCCGGGTCGGCCAGCGGGGTGCTACTAAAAGTAGGCTGATCCCCTCCCGGCGGACTCGCTCCAGGACTCTCGGGAGCAGAGCGATCGGGGGAAATGCGTACAGACGCAGCCTCGGCCACGTCTGCGTCATGGCGTCCAGCCCCAACGGAGCTGGATACCTGAGAGAGAACCACAGTGGACAGTGGGACGTCTCTAGAGACGCGAACAGATCCACTTCCACAGGGCCGAATCTCACGCACATGGCCTCCACCACCTCGGGGTGGAGTCGCCACTCCCCGGGCCTCAGCCCCTGCCTCGACAGGACGTCTGCTCCCTGATTTTGGACCCCGGGGACATACATCGCTCTGAGAGACGACAGTTTCCCCTGGGACCACAGAAGGATCTGGTGTGCCAGTCTGCATAGAGGGCGCGACCTTAGACCCCCCTGATGATTCAGATACGCGACCACGGACATGTTGTCCGAGCGTATCAGGACATGGAGGCCGCGGAGGTCCGGGAAAAAACTCCTCAGAGCTTTGTAGACCGCCAGCATTTCCAGGCAATTGATGTGCCAGGAAGAATGCCGGGTCTCCCACAGACCTCTCGCAAAGCGGCCGTCCATGACCGCGCCCCAACCAGTGAGGGAGGCATCTGTTGAAACGGTTTTCGGCAACATGATGCTCCCAGCACCGGTCCCTGGGACAGGAACCAAGGTTTCCTCCATATGACGAGAGAACGAAGGCATCTGCGCGTTACCCTGATCATACGGAACGGATTTCCCCTCGGGGAAAACCCCTTGGCTCTCAACCACCACTGTAGGGGTCTCATGTGTAGCAGGCCAAAAGGAATGACACTGGACGCTGCTGCCATGAGCCCCAGCAGTCTCTGAAACTGCTTCACAGTGAGGTTGTGGCCTAGCTTCACTCTGGAGACCATCGCCCGTATGGACTCCACGCGTGCGGAAGACATTTGTGCCCTCATCGTCGTGGAGTCCCAAATGACCCCCAGGAACGTAGTCCTCTGGGAGGGCGTCAACACGCTCTTCTTTGTGTTGAGTCTCAGCCCCAGGCACCTGATGTGGGCCAGAATGACATCTCGATGCCGAACTGCCATCTCGTGCGACTTGGCCAATATTAGCCAGTCGTCGATGTAATTGAGTACACGGATGCCCTAGAGTCTTAGCGGAGCCAGCGCTGCATCCATGCACTTGGTGAAGGTGTGAGGGGAAAGAGCTAGGCCGAAGGGAAGAACCCGATATTGGTACGCTTCGCCCCCGAAAGCGAACCTCAGGAACCTCCTGTGACATGGAAGGATGGAAATATGGAAGTATGCATCCTTCAGATCTATCGTGACGAACCAGTCCTCGAACTGGATCTGACTCACGATGGCTGGGATGGTGAGCATTTTGAACCTGAATCTCCTCAGAGACCGGTTCAAGTGCCTGAGATCTATTATTGGACGCAACCCCCCATCCTTCTTGGGAACTATGAAGTACCGGCTGTAGAACCCGGACTCCCTGTCTGGCAGAGGAACACGTTCTATGGCCTCCTTGACCAACAGGGATTGAACTTCCTGTTCCATAACCCGAACCTGCTCTGGGCCGACCACAGTCCAGACCACCCCGTTGAACCTCGGGGGAGGGGAACTGAATTGCAGCCTGTAACCCAGCTCTACAGTACGCAGGGCCCACGCAGAAATATTCGGAAGGCATGACCATGCGCCGAGATACTCTACTAAGGGAACCAGCCTCTCGAGGCTGGCCTCGGGTGTTATTCGAGACTCGTTCCCGACCCCCTGAAGCGACTGGCCGGCAGGGAGTGGTCGAGAACGGTTTTCGGTGGGCGGACGCGTTCGGTGCCCAGCCGCAGGTCTTAGTAGAGGCGGCTGGAGCGGCGTGCGTACGCGGGAAATCAGTGTGGCCCGAAGCGCACTGGACGGCGGGAACACAGCACTGATTTCCCGAGAGCTCCGGGATGGAGGCGACCTCGATCGCTCCACCCCGGGGGGGACAGCTCTCAGCGGTCCGGCAATTAGGACCGCTTGGAGGAAGCCTTCTTTGCCTGAAGGACGGTCCTCAGATCGACCTTGGGCTCAGAAGGCTTACCTCGAGAGCGCCGTCTCCGTTGCCAGGCTCCCTCGGGAGGGGCACGGGAGGCCACACTCTGTCTTTGCACCTGACGGTGCGAGGAGCTGGCAGGCGGCTGAGGCTGCCCTCTTGGGGCCGCTTTCCCCGAGGAGCCAGAGCGACGAGGAAGATATTGATGGAAAGCCGCCGACTGCTTTTTCACCTCCTGAAACCTCTCGGCTACTGAACCAACAGCACCGCCGAAGAGGCCGGAAGGTCCAATCGGGGAGTCGAGAAGAAAATGTTTCTCTTTCTCCCTCATTCCCGACAAATTCAACCAGAGGTGTCTCTCCACACACACCATACCAGCCATGGAGCGGCCGATGGCACGGGCCGTCTCCTTGGTGATGCGGAGAGACAGGTCGGTGGCTTTTCTCAGCTCCAATATATCACTAGGAGAGGGACCCTCACCCTCGTCCAGCTCCTTAAGGAGGTCAGCTTGATAGGCTTGCAAGACTGCCATAGTGTGCAAGCAACTACCAGCCCTCCCAGCTGCCATATAAGCTCTGCCCACCAGCGAGGAAGTATCTCGGCATGGCTTGGTGGGCAGTACCGGGGCCTTAAGGGAAGATGCGGCCTCAGGGGAAAGATAGCTCGCGAGAGCCTCCTCCACCCGAGGTAATTTCCCATAGCCACGCTCAGCCGCCCCCAGTACATTAGAGAAATCGAGCACTGGGGGGTTGGAGAGCCTGGCTGAAAATGGTTTCTCCCACAACTTGCACAACTCATTATGCAAGTCAGGGAAAAATGGAAGGCCCCGGCGTGGAGGTTGAGACTTGCGCCTATAAAACCGTTCATCCAGCTTGCTAGGCGGCTGGATTTCTGGTTCCTCTTGTGGCCTGTCTAAATTTAGTTTGGCCACAGCGCGGGTCAAAACCTCCACCAGCTCCTCTTGAGCGGGTGCGGGAAGCTGTGAACTAGGCTCCACATCACCCGCCCCGACGCTTAACTCATCTGATTCCTCAGAACCCGATAAATGAAGCATCTGTTCATCCACCTCGAGGGAAGAAACCGCATCGCGGGCTTCCACACGGGGCGGGAGAACATCTGAATCTTCAGACGAGGATCGGGAAGATGCCGAAGCAGTCCCGTGTCCCGCTGAGAGATCCATCTGTGAGCCCCACGATCTGCGGCGTCGCGCTGCCTCGGCAACCGCGGGCCCAGAACCGCGAGGCTCGCGAGCCTGGCCGCTTGACTCATCAAACACGGCCAGCCGCGAGCGCAACACTCTGAGCGGCAGCTTATCACACTCGCTACAAGCGGCTCCCTCGAGAGCCGCTCTAGCGTGCTGCACGCCTAGACAACGCACACACAGCTGGTGTGTGTCCGTGCCCGTAAAAGAGAGTGGACACGGATGCACACACCGTCTAAACTGCTCGCTAGACATGCTGATAATAACAAGGACAGACAACAGTAAATATGACAAACAGTTTTCACACAGAGCGCTTAGGCTGAAGAGCAAAAAAGCTAATGTGTGTGTGTACTGGGCGTCCCTTTGTATCTTCCGGTTATGCCGTCATCTACTACGTCATGACGCAGCACCAATCAGGATTGGACAGATTTCATTCATACTTCAGATGCGCTACGCTGGGGGCATTCCCCAAAGTGTCGTCACGACGACGCAGTGTTGAGTTCCCTCGATGGGGAACTATAAAGCACACCTGAACCAAACAGGGTCAGCTTCTTATAAGCTGAAGCAATTCGATCACGGTTATGCCGGGAGTAAGGCAGGGTGATGCAGTATAACTGTCCCAGCTGCCTAGAACTGATGAGTTACAGAAAAATAAACAAAGAAAAATAAAAAACAAAGAAACAAAGAAAAACAGCCAAAAGTTCATAAACTCTTTCCAAACATATATTGATCTATAAACGATATTTACATAAACACATGCCAAATAATAACACCAGCCAAGCAAACAATCCCCAAGAGCAACTGTAGGCTTTCATAAGAGGATTCTGGAGAATAAGTTAATAGAAGGTACACAAGGCGTTAAAACGTCAGTTCCCTATCAGGAACTCGAGCTGTGTGAAAACGCTGTGGGAACGCCCCCTGGCGTTGTGCTTCGTGAAGCGCGTATGGAATCAGCCCCAATGGCGAGACGGAACGTCATATGCGGGTGACGTCATCGACCAGGAAACTATAAAGCACCCCTAGATCACAGCCGCGATAGCTTCTGTTGTCTTCAGCAAAGCGCTCTGTGTGTGAATCTGTCTCAAGTGTTTTTGTCTGTCTTTAGTGATTGCTAGGCAGGAGTTTTTCACATTTAAAAAACTATATATATATATATATATATATATCATTATGACGAGCGAGCAGCATTTCAGAAAGTGTGCTCCCCCCTGTACTCGCTATCTCACGGGTGGGGATACACACGATCTGTGTGTTGTTTGTTTGGGAGTGCAGCATGCCCAGTCAGCTCTCGAGGGGGCTGATTGTGAGCATTGCGAGCGTTTTCCGATCAGAACGCTCCGCTCCCGCCGATCACTCTTCGAGGAGAGTGGTTCGGTTCGCGCTCCCCGCGGCTCGGGTCCCGCTTCTGTCGAGGCAGAGCGGCTGCGCCTGTCGTGGGGATCGCAAATGGATCTGACAGCGGGGCTTGAGACGGGCTCTGCCTTATCTCAGCCTTTACCTGTCAGTTCCAGTGCCTTTGTCCCGGGTGTGGAAGCACGCGCTGCGGTTTCTTCCCCCCAGGCTGAGGCACCAATGCTGCAGTTATCCAGTTCCGAGGAGCTGGATGTTGTTAGTATTGAGACAGGGGGTTCTGAGGACTCGTCACCTCATTCCCCGGAACATGAGGAGCTTGTGGAGGTGCTCACTCGTGCTGTTGCTAAGTTAAGCATTGAGTGGCCAGCTGGTAGGCAGGAGTATATTTCTAAAAGTAAGCTTGATGAGAGATTTCTGCCTTCACGAGTTCAGCCTCCTCGCAGGTGCTTACCATTTTTTCCTGATCTCCACACCGAGGTGTCGAGATCGTGGAAGAAGCCTGCATCATATCGTGTGTTTAGCCCTCAGACTTCTACATATTCTAATATATCGGGGGCTAAATTATATGGTTATGGGGCGATGCCCAGAGCAGAAGAGACTCTAGCTAGCCATCTTTCTGCTGAGTCTGCTTCGTCCCTTAAAGCACCTGCATTGCCCTCTAAGCCTTTAAGAAATACCTCGGCTCTGGTGGGCAAAGCTTATTCGGCGTCTGGTCAGGCTGTGTCATGTCTGCACACTATGTCCATACTGCAGGCATACCAGGCTGATTTATTAAAAGATATTAGTGAGTGAGGAGGTTAGCTCTGATGTAGTTCGCGAACTTCGTCAGGCTGCGGATCTTTCTCTGCGTGCCACCAAGGAGTCGGCCAAACTAATGGGCCGTACTATGGCAGCCCTGGTGGCCGCAGAGAGGCACTTATGGTTAAATCTATCTGGCATGAAAGATAAAGAGAAAGCTTTTCTTATCGATGCTCCGCTTTCTTCTTCGGGTTTATTTGGTGACGCAGTAAATACGGTCATTGATAAATTTCAGGAAGAGAAAAAACAGGCTGCGGCCTTTCAGAAATTCCTCCCACTAAAAGTGCACATCTCTGGGTCTGCTGGGCGGGGGCAGACTAAGCCGTCGACAAGCTCCTCACACCGGGTGCAACAAAAGCAGAGTGTCGCGTCTCACGCTCCTCCTAAACAATGGGAGCAGACGCGGCACTCTCAGGCGAAGCCTTCTGGCGCTAAAACAGATCTGAGGACAGTTATTATGGCCAAGAAGGCTTCGTCCAAGAAAAAGTCCTGACGCCACTGGTGTCAGGGTACTGAGGGTAGTCCCCACCGTGAGAGGAGGGTGTCCACCGCTTCAGACGGTGCCTGTTCTCTCTCGGTGCCCTCAGGGGTCCCATCTGCCAACCCCGCCTTCGTGTCGGGGCGTAGACGGGCCCAGCGAGTGTGTTCCCGAGGGACGCTCGCCCCCTTTGAGGAGGGGTTTAGAACAGTCAGACCAGTCGTTCCCTGCCGGTGCGCCGTTACAGGGCGCTGTGTCTGCTGCTCAAAATATTCCAGAGGCCAGCCTCGAGAGGCTGGTACCCTTAGTAGATTTTCTGGCAGAGTGGAAGAGTCTTCCAAAAGTATCTCACTGGGTCCTGCAGTCGGTAGAGAGAAGTTATCCCATTCAGTTCAGGTCTCGTCCTCCTCGATTCAGCGGGGTCCTGCCCACCGTTGTGGGCCCCGAGCAGGGTCTGGTAATGGAACAAGAGGTGAAAACACTCCTTCAAAAGGAGGCTATAGAACGGGAGTCAGGTTATTACAGCCGATATTTCATCGTTCCAAAGAAGGATGGGGGGTTGCGTCAAATTTTAGATCTGCGCCTGTTAAATCGCTCAGTAGCAAAGCTCAAGTTCAAGATGCTCACTCTGAAGCAGATCGTGTCACAAATCAGATCCGAGGACTGGTTTGTCACGATAGATCTGAAGGACGCATACTTCCACATTTCCATCCTTCCGCAACACAGGAAGTTCCTGAGGTTCGCTTTCGGGGGCGAAGCGTACCAATATCGGGTTCTTCCGTTCGGCCTAGCTTTATCTCCCCGCACGTTCACAAAATGCATGGATGCAGCGCTGGTTCCACTGCGACTCCAGGGTATTCGTGTTCTGAATTATATCGACGATTGGTTGATTCTGGTTCAGTCGGAGCAACAAGCGGTTCGGCATCGAGATGTCGTCCTCGCACACATCAAGAAATTGGGGTTGAGGCTGAATGCCAAGAAAAGTGTTCTATCTCCATCACAGAAGACATCTTTTCTGGGGGTATTATGGGATTCAGTGGTGATGCGGGCTCGCCTGTCTCCTGTCCGCATCACCTCGATTCTCTCAGCAGTAAATCATGTAAAGCTAGGCCAGCTGCTCACTGTAAAGCAGTACCAGAGACTGCTGGGTCTCATGGCGGCAGCGTCCAACGTTATACCTTGCGGCCTGTTGTACATGAGACCGTTACAGTGGTGGCTCAGGACCAAGGGGTTCTCCCCGAGGGGAAACCCCCTCCGCACGATCAAAGTTACACGGCGTTGTCTCCGTGCTCTGGTCATGTGGAGGGATCCTTGGTTTCTGTCCCAGGGTCCTGTGCTGGGTGCTCTTTGTCGTCGTGTTACTCTAACGACAGATGCCTCCCTCACAGGCTGGGGGGCGATCATGAGTGGTCGCCCAGCCCGGGGTCTGTGGCAGGACCATCATCGATTATGGCACATAAATTGTCTAGAGATGTTGGCGGTGTTGCGGGCTCTGAAACACTTCCTCCCAGACCTGAGAGGTCATCATGTTCTTGTCCGGTCCGACAATACATCGGTGGTCTCTTATATAAATCATCAGGGGGGTCTGCGCTCTCGCCCGTTATACAAGCTGGCTCGCCAGATCCTTCTATGGTCCCAGGGGAAGCTCCTCTCTTTGAGGGCGATTTATCTCCCGGGGTATTTAAATCAGGGAGCGGACATCCTGTCGAGGCAGGGGCCGAGGCCCGGGGAAAGGAGACTCCCCCCCGAGGTGGTGGAGCTCCTGTGGATGCAGTACGGTCATGCCGAGGTAGACCTATTTGCGTCCAGGGAGACATCACACTGTCCACTGTTGTTCTCTCTCAGTCATCCAGCCCCGTTGGGGTTGGACGCTATGGTACAGCCGTGGCCGAGGTCACGTCTGTATGCTTTTCCCCCGATTGCTCTGCTCCCAGGAGTTCTGGAGAGGGTTTGCCGGGACGGGGTCAGTCTACTATTGGTAGCCCCGTACTGGCCGGCCCGAGTATGGTTTGCAGACCTTATATCTCTCCTCGACGGTTCTCCTCTGGAGATTCCGATCAGGAGGGACCTTCTCTCTCAGGCGAGTGGGTCGATCCTTCACCCCCGCCCAGAACTATGGAAACTATGGGCTTGGCCTCTGAGGGGGCCCAGCTCGTAGGTGCTGGTCTCTCAACTGAGGTTGTTGAGACCATCCTTCACTCCAGAGCTCCGTCCACGAGGAAATTATATGCCCTGAAGTGGAGACTTTTCACTTCTTGGTGTGGAGAACACCAGCTAGACCCAGTTAACTGCCCAGTGGGTGCAGTGCTAGAGTTTCTGCAGGAGCGTTTCTCTACAGGGTTATCCCCCTCCACACTAAAGGTGTACGTGGCGGCACTTGCTGCTTACCATGGCCCTTTCAGTGGAGTATCTCTGGGGAGACACCCACTCATAACTAGATTTCTTCGTGGTACTTTGAGGCTGAGGCCTGTAGTCCGCACGAGGGTGCCGACTTGGGATTTGACCATTGTATTAGAGGGTCTTTCCCTTGCTCCTTTCGAGCCTATTGAGGAAGTTCCTGACAAGTTTGTCACTCTGAAAACTATTTTTCTCCTCGCTATTTCATCTCTCAAAAGGATTGGAGATATTCAGGCTCTGTCGGTTTCTCCCTCGTGTTTGGAATTTTCACCTGGGATGGTAAAAGCTTTTCTCCATCCTAGGCCAGGTTATGTCCCTAAGGTTCCTACTAATGTGGTCAGACCTATAGTCTTGCAGGCCTTCTGTCCTCCTCCGTTCACGTCATCGGATCAGGAAAATCTCAATCTGCTCTGCCCTGTTCGGGCTCTAGACGCTTATGTCCACAGAGCTGCCCTGTGGAGGAAATCTGAACAGTTGTTTGTTTGTTTTGGACCACCTAAGAAGGGGTCTCCAGTGTCTAAGCAGAGAATGAGCAAGTGGGTGGTTGAGGCCATTTCACTTGCTTATGAGTCGGCTGGTCAGCCTTCACCTTTGGCTGTTCGAGCTCACTCTACTAGGAGTATGGCGGCTTCCAAAGCCTTGTTGTCAGGAGTTTCTCTCCATGATGTCTGTGATGCGGCTGGCTGGTCCTCACCGCATACATTTGTCCGGTTTTACAACCTTGACCTTAGCTCCACTCCTGGGGCGCAGGTGCTCTCGTCTGAATGTGCTTCCTAATTCACACAGTCGGTCACTTGCTCTTATGGCGACGTGGGTATTAGCGTTCCCACAGCGTTTTCACGCAGCTCGAGTTCCTGATAGGGAACGTCTCGGTTACGTATGTAACCCTAGTTCCCTGAAGGAACGAGACACTGCGTGGCGTTGCCATACTCCCGGCATTCCCGCGAGCGACTTGCTTCAGACTTTTCAGAAGCTATCGCGGCTGTGATCTAGGGGTGCTTTATAGTTTCCTGGTCGATGACGTCACCCGCATATGACGTTCCGTCTCGCCATTGGGGCTGATTCCATACGCGCTTCACGAAGCACAACGCCAGGGGGCGTTCCCACAGCGTTTTCACGCAGCGTCTCGTTCCTTCAGGGAACTAGGGTTACATACGTAACCGAGACGTTTACTGAAGATGAGATAAATTTCTTGTTTGTAGTTTTTAAAAGGTCATATAGATGTCCTTCCCAAAAGTTATTTTCAATCCATTGCTAATTGCATTACTGACTCCAAATGGAATCAAGGACATAGGTACTCTGGTAAGTAATCAAGGAGTAACTATAGCATAACAATCCTATACAAGAAAAGGAAATACAACAAATCACCTCCTCATCCATAAACAAACAATCTATTTACTAGTGATGGCAATTTCAAAACACTGCTTCAGGAAGCTTTGAAACCTTTACCAATCGTTTGTTCCGGATCAGTGGTTCAGAGCGTTTATCAAACTGCCAGAGTCAAGTTATTTCAGTAAACGAGGCTTCATTATGTCATAACTGTTTCAAAACACTTCAAAATAGACACTTGATAATCATATTAGATGATTGGCATTTAAAAGATTTTACTTTCAATAAAAGATGTGCAATAGATTTGTAAAATATGTTTTTATGCATGTTTGGCCCAGGTTTTTGTTGCATTTACACTATTCTGACCACTAGGGGTCACCGTGGAGGCGGGTGTCGGATTGTTTCGAAGCCTTGACACATTGCGGCACATTTGCTTCAACTGTTTCAGTCTTTCACAAAGCCTTGATCTGCCCACCACTACTATTTACAAAAAAAAAAGGTATCCAACTAATTCAAAGATATACAGAAAGCAAAACATGAAATAACTGAACACTTACATTTGGGCAGCAAACAAACAGTTTCCCAAACCAGGATTTTCCAATGATAGCAGCAAACAGCATGAGACAAATCACACTGGATCTAATTCTTATTCTGCTACTTCCTATTTTAAACAAAACACGGATCGCTACTAGTGACATTCTTTGATATTAACACACTTAATGTATTTAATTGGTCTACTTTAATGTCAACTAATTTTAATCAAATTTTTACAATGGCTTGTCTACAAAAAGTCCAAGGTTTAAAAGCTAACATTAGCTATCAAAATATTTTCGGGGGAAAAAGGCGAAAAAACATACATTAACGGCTCAAATTTTGTTACAAACTATCTTTACAAATATGAAATGGACTATTCATATGGTGTATCAATGAGCAATAAAGAAGTTTGATTAAAAAAGAAATCGAATGAGTATGATTCGCTAAATAAAATTGAAGATACGTTTCGGCTTAAGTTCTTCACATGTTTATCCGATCCAGTTTGATAGGAGGCGCTGTCTCGAAAAACGAGGGGTCTGAGAATGCGGGACTCAGGACTGTAGATGCAGGCTCTGAGTCTGCAGCTTCATACTACTCAGTCACGTTGGTTTTGTTGATGTAAGTACCAATGGTGCTTTTCAGGTGTTGCGCTAATCACTCCGCCCAAGTAGCAGTGCTTCGCCATCTGAGAATATAGTTCCCAGTATGTATACGGTTAGAACAGGGATGGGCAACTTCGGTCCTGGAGGGCCACTGTCCTGCAGAGTTTAGCTCCAACTCTAATTAAACACACCTGAACAAGGCAATCAATCTTTTCAGGATTACTAGATAGATAAAGGCAGGTGAGTTTTTATCAGAGCTGAAGCTAAACTCTGCAGGACAGTGGCCCTCCAGGACCAAAGTTGCCTTTCCCTGGGTTAGAATATGATTGTGTCTCATCTGACCTTGTTATTTGTACACACTGTGACTATACAAATCACAACATCTAAATAGAACAATTTTGGCGTTATTTTGTCCCTTATTGGGGGCAGTAGGCTAGATGTAGCCATTTACCTCCTATATTTGTGCAGAGCCAGGCTAGCGGTAGATTGCATCAGACAGAGTTACGGCACGCACGGAGATGAAAAGGGTATGTATGGACTTATCTAACTCTGGGGGATACAGTGAATTAGCTAAAGGCCCTAAAAGTCTGTGTGTTCCTTTAAGGCTGCCACATACACTTAAGTGTGGAGGGGGATAACCCTGCAGAGAATCGTTCCTGCAGGAATTCCAGCACTAATGATAATAATAATAATAATAATTAATAGATAATAGATAATAATCGTAGGGTATCTGGGTAAATAATTGACTCATTCCTCTGAACACAAATAAAGCACATTCTTCCTAAAACCAAAAGCTTTTAGAATGAATGTAAATTACTGACATTGGTGCCAACATGTCTGGAACTTAGAGGAACAGTCCGACACCTTTATGGGTCTTTCGATCCTCTCTCTACTTTCTCTCTGCAGAGAAAGGATTTCCAACCCCAATCAAGTGAATTATAAATACTATATTATGCATTTTAAATGTAACTGTCTATTCCTATAATTTTTACATGTCGTTCTTCCTACCTTCAGGACCCTCTTGATCTGACCAAACCATATATGCACATGAATATACAGTAAAATGCATTTTTACTATGTTTTACCATCTTTGGAGTGAAAATTACTAGATCCTAACATCACTGTCAGAATCTGGTGTCTCCTTACAGGAAACATTAACACTGATAACCACTTTTACGACCTCCCAAAGGAATGTTCAGAGAAGTGTTGGCTCTCTATGAATTCTAACTAGGGAGGAGAAATGAATCCTGTTAAGCATATATATTCTATTATATATCCACTTGAGAATTGTATGAACACGTATATAAGCTCCCTATCTCATGATTTGCCTTTTGTGTGGTTTGGTCTATGTTTCTCTAAAACTCTTATGGGATAATGTTTCAAACTTTGCAAACTGTGGTTAACCAAATCCATGTGTGGCAAGTTTGGTCTCTCTAAACTCCAATCTTCATTCCCCATTTGTTAATTTACATCACATTTTGCTAAACTTTGTGACACATTAGGACTATAAGAATTGTGAAGATTCTTCTCTTAAACACCCAATGAAATTAGAGATTCAAATGCCTTGCTATAACAACAAAGGGTCGTAAAATCTCCCTCCAAAGGGACAACTTCTTATTGGCTCAAACACCTCCAGAGGGTGTGACATCTTCACGCTTTAAGAATCACTAATCATAAGATCAGCTCTCTCTTGTCTCCTTTTGTCCTCCTCCTCTTCTTGCTTCATCATATAACCTCGTCTTCGTGCGATCCCTCTTTTCTTTGTTTGTTTTAAGTTTTGTTTTTCCTTTTTTTTCCGAGTTCTCCTTTGTTCATCTACTCTTGCGAGGAAAATGAACTTAGCTGAAAGCAACCGGCAATCTTCACCCACAGACATTCTTTGGAAGGACCAAGTGACAGCGTGAAGCTCAGGACTGAGACACACGCTTTCTTCACACCAGCCACACAAGAGTTCTGTGCAAGTATCAGTTTGATCACGCTTTTAAGGTTTAAGGTCTGTTGATTCTTGTTGTCTCTGAAAGGTTAAATGTCCAAGTGATTTTGCTAATCTGTAGATCCTTTCGGATCTGCATAACTCTCCCTCTTGCATAACTCTCTCTCCCTTTCATTTCTCTCTCTCCCTTTCTATATGCATTTCTCGTTCGTGTTTTGTTGTTCATTGTCTGTAAATACCTGTGTTCCGTGCAACTGTAGTCACCTATATACCCGTTAGTTAACTGCATTAAATTTATTATATTCATACATTGAAACTGTATATCTGCTCATGATTACAAGTCACTGAGATGCTAAAGATCTAGCTACTAGCTTTACGATTGTAGATACTTACAATAGTATAATACAAATAGTATCTGTTTATAGAACAGGGAAACTGTTTCTTTGTGGCCAAGAGAAATAGTCTGCCTTTCTAAGTTATACAAATAATTTCTTAAGGGTTAATAAAGATTTTGCGGTCAGTTTGCTGGCGAGCAGGCTATTAGATGACAAATTAATCCCCTTTGGAATTATCTTGAGAATCGAATGATTCTAAACAGTTGGTAAATTGATATTTAACTATAATGCGTTATGATTGAATGTGAATATACACAACTGCTCTAATTTTGCCGGTCTGTATGTACAGCTAGTCACAATTCGTTGTGTTTGGTTGTCCATAGAGATATTGGCAACGTATTCCTGTTTCGGGAAAATTTTATTTCTGTACGTGATAACTCATAACCCGTATGATCGGTTATTGATATCGAAATATCAATTATGGATCATACAAGTCTCCATTATTGAGCTTTGAGTTTGTTACATGATTAATAATGAATAGAACCAAATCCCTTACCACAGCTATGCAGACTACACACAGATCTACTTAGCCCTATCGCCTAACGACTACAGCCCCATTGACTCCCTGTGCCAATGCATTGATGAAGTAAACAGTTGGATGTGCCAAAACTTTCTTCAGTTAAACAAAGACAAAACTGAAGTCATTGCGTTTGGAAACAAAGATGAAGTTCTCAAGGTGAATGCATACCTTCACTCTAGGGGTCAAACAACTAAAAATCAAGTCAGGAATCTTGGTGTGTCTCTAGAGTCAGACCTTAGCTTCAGTAGTCATGTCAAAGCAATAACTAAATCAGCATATTATCATCTGAAAAATATTGCAAGAATTAGATGCTTTGTTTCCAGTCAAGACTTAGAGAAACTAGTTCATGCTTTCATCACCAGCTGGGTGGATTATTGTAATGGACTCCTCACTGGTCTTCCCAAAAAGACCATAAGACAGTTGCAGCTCATACAGAATGCTGCTGCCAGGATCCTGAGCAGAACCAGAAAATATGAACACATCACACCAGTCCTTAGGTCTTTACACTGGCTCCCAGTTGCATTAAGGATTGATTTTTAAGTATTAAGGTATATAAATCATTTAATGGCCTAGGACCTCAATACATTGCAGTTATGCTCACTGAATATAAACCCAACAGATCACTCAGATCATTAGGATCACGTCAACTAGAAATACCAAGGGTTCACAGCATGGTGAGTCCACTTTTAGCTATTATGCCCGCCACAACTGGAACCAGCTTCCAGAGGAGATCAGATGTGCTCCTACAGTAGTCACATTCAAATCCAGACTGAAAACACATCTGTTTAGCTATGTATTTACTGAATGAGCACTGTGCCAGTTTGTCCGACTGTTTGTACTGTATTTTATTTTATTTTTTTATTCTAAACTGTTTTAATTATTCGTATTTATTTTGATTATTTTAAATTTCTTTATTCTAAACTGTTTTAATTATTCGTATTTATTTAGATTATTTTAATTTCTTCTATGTAAAACACTTTGAATTACCATTGTGTATGAAATGTGCTATATAAATAAACTTGCCTTGCCTAATAATTATAATAATTACCCACCGGGCAGTTAACTGGGTCCAACTGGAGATCTCCCGCACCAGGAAGGGAATAATCTCCACTTCAAGGCGTAGAGTTGGACGGAGTTCTGAATTGGAGGATGGTCTCAATAACCTCGGTTGAGAGACCTGAACTTATGAGCTGGGACCCCTCAGAGGCCAAGCCCACAGTTTCCACAACTCGGGGGTGAAGGACTCCAGAGGAGAGCTGTCGTGGAAAGACACTAGGTCAGAGAACCATACTCGGGATGATTAGAAGACAGATCCTGTCCCGGTGAAATCTCTCCAGAACTCCCAGGAGCAGAGCAATTGGGGGAAAGGTGTACGGATGTGGCCTCTGCCATGTCTGTACCATAACGTCCAGCCTAAGAGGAGCTGGCTGAGTGAGGGAGAACCAAAGTGGACAGTGTATCCTCTCTAGATATGCGAACAGATCTACTTCCGCTTGATCGAAGTTCTCCCAAAGGAGCTCCACCACCTCGGGGTGGAGTCTCCATTACCCAGGCTTCAGCCCCTGCCTCAACAGGATGTTTGCTCCCTGATTTAAATTTCCCGGAATCTATACTACTTACCTAGGGCCAACAGGAGGACCTGGTGAGCAAGCTTGTATAAGGAGCGCGACCGCAGCTAGGTAAAACGGAAGAACACGATATTGTTATGCTTTTGCCCCCGAAAGCGAAACTCAGGAACCTCCTGTGTTGTGGAAGGATGGATATTATTACCATAAACATGGATTTTGTAAAGGGCACTAAGCACTCGGCACGTGCCCTTACCATAAGCATGGATTTTAGAAAAGGGCACGAAGCACTTGGTGCGCACCCTTACCATAAACATGAATTTTAGAAAGGGCACAATGCACTCGGCGTGCACCCTTACCATAAGCATGGATTTTAGAAAGTGCATAGTATTTTATACAGCTAAAAAGCCAGAAATATATTTCATTTAATTCCTAAAAATTTTATGCAACCAATAAACAACCAGACAAGTATTAGTCTGATTTACAGGCTGAATATTCATATTTGAATACAAAAAGAATAGTAGCTTGTAAACACACATTTTAGTTAGGAAAAAGAGATAAAGGGGGAACTCCCCCAGCTCAGTTTCCTCCGCATTATAAATATATTGTGGACCCATTGTTACGTCTGTGTCCTATTTTTGTTGTGTTTTCTTTTCCTCCCTTTCTTTTGTTCTGGGCTGTCCTTATTCTTAGGTCTCACGATTGGTTGGTCCTCATGTCCATCATGATTAATCAACGTGACGACATCCCCCTAAAGAACCAATTCGAACTCACCTTCTCCATATAAAGACCTGGAAGTGACGAGAGGAAAGGAGGGGCGTGTTTTCTCTCGTTTGACTGTCTTGTTGTTATAGCCTCTTTGATTGTTTTTCTTTTATTTCTCTAAGTTTGTAGTGAGGTCTCAGTGAGGAGGGATAGTTAGTCTGTCATGTGACCTACATAATGCACGTTAGAGTTTGTTTATACACAACAGGTAAGGAGCGGATGCCACCTCATATATTTATGTTTTTTACTTAGTGTAGTTTAATTGGCGATCCGGTGCCAAAGAATTGTTTATTTGTGTGTATTATATCTTTGTTAGTTTAGTAATATTAAAGGGGTTAAGTTAGTGTGGTTTGTAATGTTTTTTTTGTTGTTGTTTTTTTGCTTTAGCACTACTCATTGTCCCTCTCTCCTGTGTTCTGCGTTTTGTCTTATTACTTGTGTATATTCTGTAAATATTTATTTATTCACTTTGACACTGTAATTGGGTGTATTATTATTTTGGCCTACTAAAAAGTATTCAACCATTTCTGGCTCTGTCTGATTCATCTCAACACATAAATATCAGTAACTGAACCTGTTTTCTTTTCTTTTTATTTCTTTATCCAAATTTAACACTTATATGTTACTTACCCTATTAACCCTAGACCTCTTTAAAAGGGAGACGTAACACCCATAATCTACGCGTTGTCTCAGCAAGCACGGGATCCGAGCCAGTTTAAGACTTAACAGGGGCGGAGCTAAAACTCCCGATAGTGCATGTTCTTTTCTACACATAGGGAACATTTTATTAATGATAACTGTCAGCCCACTGTGCGTGCAAATAACTGTGCTGATAACTGTGTATGCACTGCCCCTGAACAAACACTTCAATCGAGTGTATACCCGCTCGTTATGTAGTGAGGGCAGGGAAGAACACACAATTCAAAAGCCTGTTTGCTTCACATGAAGGGGCAAGTATCCACTGTTTCGATAGCTACAACATTTAGCTCCTCAGAACTGGATAATTGCAGTACCGGAGCCTCATTAGGGGTGGATGAGCGTGAAAGTGTGCTTCCGAACCCCGAGATGAGTCACTGGACCTGGGAGGTGAATGCACATCTCTAACCCCTCTGCCAGATCCATTTGCAAACACCACGACATGAGCCGCCGCTTTCCCTCAGCAGAAGTGGGACCCGAGCCGCGAGGAACGTGAGCCGTGGTGCCCTCCTCAAAGAGCACCGGCTGGGAGCACAGCGTACCCAACTGCTCACAATTCAGCCCCCTTGAGGGCAGATTGAGCTTGCTGCACTCCCAAACAAACAACACACAATACATGTGTATTGGTAAAAACCCCTGCCTACAAAATTCTAAGACAGACAAAAAACACCAGGGACATAGATTTCACATTAGAGTGCTTGCTGAAGACACAAAGCTGACGCTGTTTAGTTCAGGTGTGCTCTATAGTTTACTGGTCGATGACGTCACCCGCATATGACGTTCCGTCACATCACTGTACTGATTTAATGAGTGCTTCAAGACGCAATAACGCGGAGGCGTTCCTACAGCGTTTCTGCGCAGCGCGAGTACCCTTGAAATGGAACTGTGGTGAGCAGGGCGGCCGAGGGACGTGAGAGAACGTCGCGAGGCCGGTGGTGCGATTGCTAATGAGCAGCACCTGTGAAGCACACCGGTCTCGCATCTCTCACGGAGGAGCGGAAGCATAAAGGGGGAGCGACGGAGTGGATGATCGAGAGACCGGTGTGCTTCACAGGTGCTGCTCATTAGCAATCGCACCACCGGCCTCGCGACGTTCTCTCACGTCCCTCGGCCGCCCTGCTCACCACAGGAACATATGGTGAATATACAGGTACTTTTTTCCATGAATATCTGGCAACCACAACATTATAATTTTTTTACGGTCTATTTTAGCTCTATGAGCTGCCAGCCCGTTCTCATCCCAAGGCGTCATACATGTGACGCTTGTGACATTTCGTCGAAATCTTACGCACATAGCATCCTTTAGCGTCAATATGAGACGCAGAACCCAAGGCGTCATACAGGTGACGCTCGTCTAAATCCGACGCACATAGCATCCTTTAGCGTCAATATGAGACGCAGATCCCAAGGCGTCATAACCCTAACCCTACCCCAGACCTAAACCTACCCATAACAGTGCGTGTTATATTGACGCTAAAGGATCCCATGTGCGTAAGATTTCGACGAAATGTCATATGGCGTCACCTATATGACGCCAAAGGATGAGAATGCGTTGGAGCTGCCAGACTTCATAGTTCAATGACTGTTACACACATGGACTGGACTAAAACTGCATGACTTTTGTTGGTTTTGGATTTGAATCCAACCCCCTTTTTTTCAGTTTTAGGATTTTTATTTTACCAAGTGACATTCTTGATTCTTGGATGTGTTATAATGAAAAGTCATATGACAGTTTGATTGGTGATTTTATAAGGTTGTGAGATTTCATGAGTAAACCATACGTTTATGACATTCTATGCAGTTTTCTACCAGCCAAAATGAGTTGTGGAACATTTCCTAAAGTGTAGGAAAAGTAAAAAAAAAAAGTAAAAAAACTTGAAGGAAAAATATGACCTTTCAAGACCGTTGTTGCCGAAATATGAGCAGCTTAGCACATTTTTCTGCCAACCTACCAACTGTGCTGCACACAACTATAAAGAAAAGACTAAAGTATATTTTGAGATTGGTAACTTTCTTACCATTAAGAAGTGCAGTGAGCTACTCCACTGTAGTAACGGAGTAAACAAATAAACATAGTCAGAGCTTTCCAAGAGCTAAGTCTTTTTTACATTGTTTTATAATTAAACATAATTGTTAAACACCCTAAACCCCTTCCAAAAAAATAAAAACCCTTTTTTAATATCAACACAAAATCCAGTCCAGATGTCTGACAAACTCAGCCAAAAGCTTGTGTGAAGTTCTGTAATAATAGCAAATATTTTATGGGAACAGTTTGCATGAACAGAGCCTTGCAATGTAATCAGTTAATGTTTGTTTCTTGCATGATATCATGTATGCATGATATTTGCTAAGACATTAAGTTATGTACGAAGACCTTCATTACACACTAACACAATAGGATAGCAATAAGTGGTAAGCAAATTACCATTTTATAAGGTATAAAATTATACCTTTTTTCAGAACTTTCTTTACTTTTCTGAGTCATTTTTGCACAAACCTTCACCCTGGTGACAGCTGGCCACTGGTTAAATGGTTTAGTCTGCACATGATGTCTATTATTGACACACTGAGGTGGATTAAAAGCAGACACCAATGATTGCTTTGTCACACAGACCTATGATGAAGTGTTAACACAGGGAAGCTCCATCCCTGGAGGTGGTGACATCTCATTGTGTAATTGTTTGACTGAAATCCATTGAATGTTTACTTTTGTTGCAAGACAAAATGATGACTGACCGGCAATCCATGTGTAATGTTTGCATTTCTCTCCTCAAACATGCTTTTTTATTATCTAGAACACTGGTTTAATCACATCTGACATCCTATATATTTTTATTTTTATTTTTATTTTTTTATCTTGCACGATCAAAACGTCATTTTTTTTGTCTTATTCAACCCAGAGGAATCCATACATTTTCCAAAGGCTACACTTTTCATTTAAAATTATTTTATATTAAAATAATACAATGTTTGGAGCCTATTAAAACACAAACCCTAGTGAAAAAAAAGTACACTGTAGCATACTTAAAAAGTACTTTATGAAAAAAGATTTTAAAGGAATATGATTAAGTTGCAAACTGAATGGAATGTTTAATGAAAATTTAATTAAATTAAATGAAAATGTATTACAGATTGCATTTATGTTAAACTCATTTTGTTAAATGTAACTATAATTTATGTTAAACTCTACATTTGTAATGATGAACTTAGTTTAAAATATCTCAACTTTATCTGTAAGCTCAAATAACACAATACAACATAATGAATTATAATATAGTAATTTACATGTGCTTTATTATGTTAGTCAAAACCAAAATAAGTGTACATATTTAAAGCATGACAAAAGATTATTAAAACATAATGATCTAAAATGTACTTTGAAATATTGAGATTATTGCCCATTAGGGTAACACCTTATAATAACATTCAGTTGTAAGTCATTTATAAGTGGTTAGTTAATGATGAACTAATCATTTACAAAACATTCATAAATGATTAGCAAGTGATATACTAACATGTTATATGTTTTGTGAATTCCGTTACAAGTCATTTACAAGTGATCAGTAAATTATTAACTAATTATTTACGAAACTTGACTATGCGTTCATAAATTATAAATAAGTGATATGTAAATTATTTTATGTATGGTTTGTAGATTCAGTTAATAGTCAAAACATGAATACGAGTTTCATAAATGTTTAATAAATTATATGTTACTTTTTTTTGTATGTATGTAGCGGTAACACGGTAAGGGTACATGAATTATCATGAATTCATGTATAAATGAATGCATGAATTATGCATTCATTCATGCATTACTATCTCATGAATCATCAGGAACTAACACAAGTTCAAAGTTTTTCATTCATGACTTCATGCATGAACAACACCTTAATTAAAACATTAACTAAGATGTGCACATCATCATGAATTATGATTTATTACGCATGATCATGATGTTTTCTTTGTTCACAGTTATGCCACCATTAATAGCACATTGTTCATCAGTGTTTCAAAGGACATAGTCACCACTTTAGTTGAGGGGCCACACACATGATGAAGTCATTGATAGATAATGCTTAGTTAATGATGATTACTGTATTTGATTAACAGAATTTGTGTGCTATGAGCTGTGATTGGTCTATTTTGGGGACTGTCCAATACAGTAGTCATCATTAACTAAGCATTACCTATCAATGACTTCATCATGTGTGTGGCCCCTCAACTAAAGTGGTGACAAGGTCACTGACCTAGACAAAGAACAAAGAAAACCTCATGATCATGCGTAATAAATCATAATTCATGATGATGTGCTCATCTTAGTTAATGTGTTAATTAAGATGTTGTTCATCCATGAACTCATGAATGAAAAACGTTCAACTCATGTTAGTTCCTGATGATTCATGAGATATTAATGCATGAATGAATGCATAATTCATGCATGAATTTATACATGAATTCATGATAATTCATGTACCCTTACCGTAAAGTGTTACCGACAGATCTATCCCAGACAGCAACATACTGTCGGCCCAGATCCGGCCCGCATCTGGTACACGTGGATTCCACACGACCCAGATGTGGGCCGGATCTAGGCTGACACTATGTTGCTGTCTGGGATGAATGATGTGCAACACATTTACAAGTGATGAATAGTTTACACTTTCGATTAGGGGATGCAGAAAGTGTTTTAAATGATTTATTCATGTGTTTACACATCATCGATAACAGATGTTGAACACTGTAGTGTGTACTGCAGTGTAAGTGCTGACTGGTGAGGGTATATACCGCTGTCGGTAACACTTTATATTAACTGCACGCTGTTAATCATTTGTAAACAGTTAATTCATAATTTATAAAGCATTAATAGACATTAATAAGCAGTTTATAAATACAGCTATTAATGCTTTATTCTTGATTTAGAAGCATATCTATAATGTGTTTAATAATTGTATTTTCAAAATTCCTATCTCAAAAAATTAGCATATCATTAAAAGGTTCTCTAAACGAGCTATTAACCTAATCATCTGAATCAACTAATTAACTCCAAACACCTGCAAAAGATTCCTGAGGCTTTTAAAAACTCCCAGCCTGTTTCATTACTCAAAACCGCAATCATGGGTAAGACTGCCGACCTGACTGTTTTCCAGAAGGCCATCATTGACACCCTCAAGCAAGAGGGTAAGACACAGAAAGAAATTTCTGAACAAATAGGCTGTTCCCAGAGTGCTGTATCAAGGCACCTCAGTGGGAAGTCTGTGGGAAGGAAAAAGTGTGGCAAAAAACGCTGCACAACGAGAAGAGGTGACCGGACCCTGAGGAAGATTGTGGAGAAGGACCGATTCCAGACCTTGGGGGACCTGCGGAAGCAGTGGACTGAGTCTGGAGTAGAAACATCCAGAGCCACCGTGCACAGGCGTGTGCAGGAAATGGTCTACAGGTGCCGCATTCCCCAGGTCAAGCCACTTTTGAACCAGAAACAGCGGCAGAAGCGCCTGACCTGGGCTACAGAGAAGCAGCACTGGACTGTTGCTCAGTGGTCCAAAGTACTTTTTTCGGATGAAAGCTAATTTTGCATGTCATTCGGAAGTTAAGGTGCCAGAGTCTGGAGGAAGACTGGGGAGAAGGAAATGCCAAAATGCCTGAAGTCCAGTGTCAAGTACCCACAGTCAGTAATGGTCTGGGGTGCCATGTCAGCTGCTGGTGTTGGTCCACTGTGTTTTATCAAGGGCAGGGTCAATGCAGCTAGCTATCAGGAGATTTTGGAGCACTTCATGCTTCCATCTGCTGAAAATTCATTTTTCAGCACGACCTGGCACCTGCTCACAGTGCCAAAAACACTGGTAAATGGTTTACTGTGCTCAATTGGCCTGCCAACTCTCCTGACCTGAACCCCATAGAGAATCTGTGGGATATTGTGAAGAGAAAGTTTAGAGACGCAAGACCCAACACTCTGGATGAGCTTAAGGCCGCTATCGAAGCATCCTGGGCCTCCATAACACCTCAGCAGTGCCACAGGCTGATTGCCTCCATGCCACACCGCATTGAAGCTGTCATTTCTGCAAAAGGATTCCCGACCAAGTATTGAGTGCATAACTGAACATAATTATTTGAAGGTTGACTTTTTTTTTTTGTATTAAATACACTTCTTTTATTGGTCGGATGAAATATGCAATTTTTTTTAGATAGGAATTTTGCGTTTTCATGAGCTGTATGCCAAAATCATCAGTATTAAAACAATAAAAGACCTGAAATATTTCAGTTGGTGTGCAATGAATCTAAAATATATGAAAGTTTAATTTTTATCATTACATTATGGAAAATAATTAACTTTATCACAATATGCTAATTTTTTTAGAAGGACCTGTACTTAAGTATACTTAAGCCCTATTCGCACAGGATAAGTATTACCTGGTGACCCCTGGTCATTTGTAATAATTGTGGAGGTTGTCTGTGATCTTAATCCCGTGCGAATCAGCCATGTCTGTAATTTGTAAAGTAAAAATTTGCCTGCAAATGACCTACCATATTTGGCCGAACACTGAGGTCCTGTGGTAATATTAGTCCCGTGCGAATCGGCATCTCTGTGATTTGGCGGGATCATATATAATAAAACAAAAGGTTTTTGTTTCATGCGTGCCTTTTTATCCATCTTTCACGAAGAATGGAGTGGAGTGTTTTGATAGTTTTTTGGGTGATGGGTCATATTACTATACACCAACTATACAATTTGCAGAAAGAGAAAGCTGAAAATCATCAGAAGAAAAAAAAATAATTCTCATGAATAATTATGAAACACAGATGAGTCATCAAAGGACTACAGTGCTCTGCGTCTGTCTGTGACGTGGACACGATGACGATTTTAAACTCACAAGTCGTAAACAGGTTGCATGTTAATGCCAAGTGTAAACGCACCCTTAAGGGGGCTTTTATTTAATTAATATTACATTATCTGTACACTTTTCAAAAGACCAGAAATGTAGAGTGGTAGAATTTTTTTTTTTTTTTTTAATTTATTAGGTTCAAAATATCTACACTCACCGGCCACTTTATTAGGTACACCTGTCCAACTGCTCCTTAACACTTAATTTCTAAGCAGCCAATCACATGGCGGCAACTCAGTGCATTTAAGCATGTAGACATGGTCAAGACAATCTCCTGCAGTTCAAACCGAGCATCAGTATGGGGAAGAAAGGTGATTTGAGTGACTTTGAACGTGGCATGATTGTTGGTGCCAGAAGGGCTGGTCTGAGTATTTCAGAAACTGCTAATCTACTGGGATTTTCACGCACAACCATCTCTAGGGTTTACAGAGAATGGTCCGAAAAAGAAAAAACATCCAGTGAGCGGCAGTTCTGTGGGCGGAAATGCCTTGTTGATGCCAGAGGTCAGAGGAGAATGGCCAGACTGGTTCGAGCTGATAGAAGGGCAACAGTGACTCAAATAACCACCCGTTACAACCAAGGTGGGCAGAAGAGCATCTCTGAACGCACAGTACGTCGAACTTTGAGGCAGATGGGCTACAGCAGCAGAAGACCACACCGGGTGCCACTCCTTTCAGCTAAGAACAGGAAACTGAGGCTACAATTTGCACAAGCTCATCGAAATTGGACAATAGAAGATTGGAAAAACGTTGCCTGGTCTGATGAGTCTCGATTTCTGCTGCGACATTCGGATGGTAGGGTCAGAATTTGGCGTCTACAACATGAAAGCATGGATCCATCCTGCCTTGTATCAACGGTTCAGGCTGGTGGTGGTGGTGTCATGGTGTGGGGAATATTTTCTTGGCACTCTTTGGGCCCCTTGGTACCAATTGAGCATCGTTGCAACGCCACAGCCTGCCTGAGTATTGTTGCTGACCATGTCCATCCCTTTATGACCACAATGTACCCAACTTCTGATGGCTACTTTCAGCAGGATAATGCGCCATGTCATAAAGCTGGAATCATCTCAGACTGGTTTCTTGAACATGACAATGAGTTCGCTGTACTCAAATGGCCTCCACAGTCACCAGATCTCAATCCAATAGAGCATCTTTGGGATGTGGTGGAACGGGAGATTCGCATCATGGATGTGCAGCCGACAAATCTGCGGCAACTGTGTGATGCCATCATGTCAATATGGACCAAACTCCCTGAGGAATGCTTCCAGCACCTTGTTGAATCTATGCCACGAAGAATTGAGGCAGTTCTGAAGGCAAAAGGGGGTCCAACCCGTTACTAGCATGGGGTACCTAATAAAGTGGCCGGTGAGTGTATATAATAGCATAAAAAATGAAACTAGTATAATATAAACTTGAAACATGATATTAGGATATTAGAAGACACACATGTTTTGCTTCATTCAAACATCTGATAATATCAGATGTTTGCCGAGTCTTTAAGGTGAGGTGAGAGTAACCAGAGCGACATTTAACAATAAAACTCACTACAGTGACGTTTCTCTTGAGCCTGCCCTGCCATTTTAAGTTCAGTAATGTTTTTAAAGACCATCAAGCTTTTTCCCATTTTTCTTTACAGGTTCATTTTTTCCCCTCCACACTTTCTTAATGTTGTTGAAAAGTTCCAGAACCTTGGTGGTCCTTTTACTGAGCAAGGTCTAAATGTCTCTCAAGAGAAAGAGAAAGGCAATGGGCTTTTTGAATTGAACAGTTTTCTGAGACATTTTCCATTAAACCAATGTTGGCAGACCCCTTTGGGGCCCAAGCCTTTGGTTGACACCTTCACAAACCTCTGTGATGATGGCCACCGGCAAAATGGGGACATGTCGAGCCATAGCTGTCGATATAAGAGATTTAAGCATTTTTCAAACAGGCTTTACCACAGGCTGGAAAGAAAGCTTAGTCAACTAACTAGTTTACTCCACATTATATTCATCATGGCTCCATCATAGATTTTATGTGAATTCATGGCCCTAGCTTTATTGTTTATTCGATTTGATCGTTCAACAAATGAGCTCTGAACTATTACCAGATGGAGCCATTTAAAGCTACGTTTGGTATTATTACCTTCAACAGACATTCTTCCAGTATCTCCAGCGCATTCTCCCCTTGCAGATGTGATTAACATTGGCTTTTCATCATCTGTGAATTACAGGACATGGTGAGGAACATCTCAGTCTCAAAAACATTACCTGTTAGATACGCCAGAGCCTCTCGTTGCCAGGCCTGCTTTCACATCTATCATTCATATGACAAAAATAAATAGATAAAAATAAAAGCAAAATACTTCCTCGTAGCAGATATACTCTCTTACCTTTCGTGGAAAAATCACTCCCTCTGCAATCATTTAGGAATCTGCAAATATGACAGACAGAAGACCATAAAACTTCTCAGGCAGATGGAAAAATGTTCCAGCTTTGTGACTATTATGAGCAATAAATAAAGTCCCAATGAATAAAAAATATAGAGATGCCAATCATGTGGTGCTCTAAACAGGTTGTAGTAGTAGTAGTAAGTAGTTCCTGAAGTCATAAATGGACAGTCTGACCTCACTAAAAGCATTTTAAGTAATTAATAAAAAAATGGCTTAATAATGTTTTAGAACACACTGTAGCAGACTTGCTTGCAGAGAGTAAACTTTACAGGAGGCTACTCATGACTCAAACCATTAGTTTGATGCAAAAGGCCTGAACGCAGGGCCTCAACATAATTTGAAAGGCAATAAGGGGATTGAAACGTATTGGATTTGTTTGATGGCTTTGACAAAATATGAAAAAAACCTCCCAGCGATAGTCAAGAGGTGCTTATAATGATTGCAATCAGGAATGATTACTTTCCCTACGGTGTATTCATTTGTGAATCAGAGCACAGCACCAGGCTGTTCTTTGAAAGTGCTTCAATATGGGTTGGAAACACAAGCTGAGCAAGACTTCCTGTCCCATCTACGTGCGATTTTATTTTACGCAGAAAGCGGGGCGGGTGGAAGACTCGCGTCATCACAACATTCTCATTGTATGTGTTCTACTTCGCTTATATTATATGGCCTACAAAGACAGCCGTAGGTCACTGGTTACGTCATCATATTTTTGGATTGGCGCTGGAATGTTTGTACGGTAGGAGCTGCTGGTTGTGGCTTTATTACAGATTATTTGTCTGAATCAACCAGTGTTATATGGGCTCATTCCGTACTTGCCTGACTGCATTGTGTTATTGCATTGCATCGTTTGGCCAAATTGGCAACCTCGCTTTATGGGCTATTGCCAGTGTGTTGCCGAACAGTGTTCGTTTCCTGCTTTACCAGTGTGTTTGTTTCAGCGTTCAACACTCAGAGGATTCAGCTGAGCGATAGCTTGGCCCACCGCGGGTTATTTAACTTAACTCTAGTTACTGTGTGTAGTGCACTGTCTCATGGCGTTGAAGAGTGAGCTTAGACAATTACCCAACAGCCGCCATCATGTTCTAGTGTTCTGATTTAAAAAATTTTCTTCTTCCCTGATTATCTGCTTTTTCTGACAATGTCAAAAATAGTTGTTGATGTGTTAATTTTATGAGGTGCAGTGTGGATTATATTGTTACGTCCCCTGATAGCATAGATGTATGAGGAAGACGTACGTAATAAAATTGAAACACTCCTATAATTTCGGTCTCTGGGGAGTACTGTGGATGAATGACACAAGGATAACTGCAAGCAGGTGGTTCGCTTTATGTACAATACAAAAAATATATATAATTTACATAAATGGAAACACAAATAAATAAACTTATTTACAGCTATATACACAACTTAAACAAAAATAAAATAAAAATGACAATTAAAATAAGCTTAAAATGACAATTAAAATAAGCTTAAAATAATCACAGGACAAAAGTTCCTCTCTCTGTTTTTTAGTCTTGTGCAGTTGTAGATTAAGAATTGTCTTTAGATTTTTGCATAAGCAGCCTTTTAGTTCTCCTCATTTCCCCATTAAATAATAGATTATTTAATCGTTTCAAACAGGCCCTGCAGTCTTGTTCATGGTGTTGAGCAGATGTCTCAGTAGCCTTTCTGCTTCCCTCTTGTTACTTTGCCAACATAAGCCTGGGTTTCACCACAATTGATGCACTGCTGTAAAACAAAGGCTGATTTTATAAGTATCATTTAATGCCTTTACCAAGGAACAGGATTCCTTTGCTGGCTGTCACAGTTAATACTTTACTACTGAATGCATGACATGTTTTTTTTTTTTTTTTTTTTTTGGGAGTAAATCAGTTTTTTAAATCAATTAATTAATGTCAAACATGTATTAGTTATAAATAATTAAACTGAGTTTAGAGAATCTATTTTTCCAGTGGGATGATGTCCCCTAGACCAGTGATTCTCAACCGGTGGGCCGCGGCCCTCTAGTGGGCCTCGGAGCGCCATCTGGTGGGCCGTGTAGGCAGTTGTAAGCTACCCCCAAATGAATTTTTATTTGTTTTTTTAATTGACAAATCTTGTTGTTTTCTAATTATCTGATTGTTCTTATGAATTTATATGATCAAAAGCACTCAAGTCAAGTCACGATGCATTATCTAAAAGCGAATTTATGTGTAAATATCGCAACACCAATCACGTCACAATGTCAGATTGAATGTCAGATGCAGTAACATTACGTTACTGTTATATGGATGGTTTTCTGAAAAGAAACTCAGACATGGGAGACAGACCTGTTCAAGAAAAAGCTGCAAAGTGTGTGGTGAGAAAATATGATGCTGAATGTATTAAATTAGTTTTTTATAAGGGCAGGTACTGAGAGTAAAGGGGGTCGCACACCGGACGAGAAGCGCGGCGCCGTGTCACGTCTAGGGGCCTGTTTACACCTGGTCACTTCATGTGTTTTTACTGATCAGATAGATAGCCAATCTGAATTATCAAAACGATTCCATTTACACCTGGTCACATAAATGTGTTTCCGCAAAACGGATATAAATCCGATCTTCAATTCCCGCGCTATATGCAGATTTAATGGAGTTCACATCACCGAAATCAAAAGATATGAGCTCCAATTTATTGATCATCAGCTAAATTCAAAATCAAAGACCATAATAGGAGAGAACGGCAATGGCACATGGTAAGATCATTTCGTTTCTTTACTTTTAATGAAGATGATTGTGTGTTAAGCGTCTGCGACTTACTTTCACTTTGATTTGCAATAGTTGCGCGTTGGATTGATGAATAGATGCTCAGCTGCTCTGTGGCAATTCGTAGCCCACTGCAGTAGCGCCGTCATATCTGGCTATGACATAGGCTATAGGCCTAGCCTATAATAAGCTCTCACATGTTTATTTTTTAGCATTGTTGGGAGGAGTAACATTTATGTCACGGCCACGACTACCACTCTGGGGAGCTACACCAAGGAGACACCACGAGACGGGACAACAAAGTAAAAGGAACAGATTTATTTTATTGGATATAAATTATTCTAAAATAGTCTCGAATAGACCCAGGACCTTTCCGTCTTCAACTGGGGAGGCTCAGAGCGGCACGAACACTAGTCCCTTCCGTCCTCCAGGACGACACCAGTGATGACTCAGAACACAGCAGCTTCGGATGTGGAACACTCAGAACAGCAAATAACTGGATTTCCTCCGTTCTCCAGGCCGACCTCAGTGATGAATCTGAATACAGCGAGCTTTAGACGTGAGACTCTCAGAACAGCAGTCAACTGGATTTTCCCCGTTCTCCAGGCTAACATCAGTGATGAATCCGAACACAGCGGGCCTCAGATGTGGAGCACTCAGAACAGCAGATAACTGGATTTCCTCCGTTCTCCAGGCAGTGATGGTGAGACAGGATACAGCGACTTCGGGTGAGAGACACTCAGAACAACAAATAGCTGGATATGGTGGGACAGAATGCAGCAGCTTGGGTGAGAGACACTCGGAACAACAGATACCTGGATTTTCCTGTTCTCGAGAACAATGTCAACGATGAACCAGCACACAGCGGGCTTCGGGTGTGAAACACTCAGAACAACAGATAGCTGGATTTTCTCGTTCTCCACAACAGTAATGGTGGGACAGGATGCAGCAGCCTGGGTGAGAGACACTCGGAACAACAGATACCTGGGTTTTCCTGTTCTCCAGAACAATGTCAACGATGAATCAGCACACAGCGGGCTTCGGGTGTGAAACACTCAGAACAACAGATAGCTGGATTTTCTCGTTCTCCACAACAGTAATGGTGGGACAGGATGCCGCAGCTTGGGTGAGAGACACTCAGAACAACAGATAGCTGGATTTTCCTGTTCTCCAGAACAACGTCAACGATGAATCAGCACACAGCGGGCTTCGGGTGTGGAACACTCAGAACAGCAGATAACTGGATTCTCTCCGTTCTCCACACAGTGATTGTGAGACAGGATGCAGCGACTTCGGGTGAGAGACACTCAGAACAACAGATAGCTGGATTTTCTCGTTCTCCACAACAGTAATGGGGAGACAGAATGCAGCAGCTTTAGGTGAGAGACACTCAGAACAGCAGATACCTGGATATTCCCGTTCTCCAGAACAACATCAACGATGGATCAGCACACAGTGGGCTTCGGGTGTGAAACACTCAGAACAGCAGACAACTGGGTTCTCTCTGTTCTCCACACAGTGATGGTGAGGCAGAATGCAGCAGCCTTGGGTGAGAGACACTCAGAACAGCAGCTAACTAGATTTTCATCAGCAGGATGTACAGCGAAGGTATTAATCAATCTTTCCCACCCTCGTGCAAGTCTCAAATCTTCATTCTTACACACGTGCCACTTCAAATCTTTAAACACTGCAATACCACACTACCTCACAGTGAACTTAAGCCTTTGCTCCATCGAGCCGGGATCCTCCAATACACCGCTCTGATCTTTGAGAGGAAGAAACCAGGTACTGCCAACACTGAAGAGAGTCGACTCCTCACTCACCAGCCTCGACACACACAAAGGGTCACATCGGCGGATAAACACACCACATTATGCCGAAATATGTTCATTAAGCCCAGAGGAAATCGTCACTCAAGCAATGGAATTTATGTACTTAACTTCTTCCAAGATTGCGACATCTATATCACAAGATCACTCTCTCCGTTCGTCCAGATCTCCTCAGGATTTATCCATCCACTTCCTTCCCCTGCCGTCTCTGTTTGTGCCGCGTCTTTGTCTTCCTTACTGCCCGCACTTGCCCTGCTAGTCCTCTCCTTTTTGTTCTCCCGCAACCATTTTTTACATCCGCTGTGGTGGACACGTGCTTCGATTAATGCCCAGATCGGTTTCTAACCCGCTGCAGCTTTCGCTCATTTTCTCTGAACCAGTCGCCATCGGCCATGACATCTCACCGGAACCGGCCCGGTGTCACACCGGAAATGCCTCCCCGGGGAACCCACATCCCATCTTTAGAGTTCCTCTTTTTCCACCCGGTGACATTTACATATGTGGTTTCAACCAGATGCATTTACACTTGTCCAGTTTCGTCTGGAATGCGGCCAATCAAGATTTAAATCCATCTCAAATGCGTTTCGGATATTTTTCACGATCGGATAGCTATCCGATACCAGTTTAAAGTGGTATCACACACCAGGCGTGCACTTTCTCAGTTTATGGCCATCCCAGCAATATTGTTATGTTTAAGGACATTAAGATAATGTCTGTACTATGTTGTACCTACAATTAAAAACAATCGTTGCTGAGTCTGCTGTCTGAATCCTTTACCTCAAGACGTACAATAACTGAATTAATTGAGAATCTCACCTGAAAATCCGATCATTTTTATCCACGCAGCTGATTTCTGTAAATGAATGTAAAACTAAATGTATCTTGTATCTATCTTAAGTCAGTATACACATTAACAACGATTTTAGACAAATATAATGTAAATTTAATTTAAACGATGTAAATGGCTCTCTGTGGCGTGGCAGGCTTTTGAACAGGGTCCTGAGCCGTAGCTGGGCGCCGCGGACAGACACAGAATGTGTACACACTCATAGAAAATAATGTGTTCGAATTTGAAAGACTCTTGTCCGGTGTGCGATCCCCTTAAGCCGAAGGCACAATGTGTTGAATGTGGAGAAATGTTGTCAAATGAGATGCGAAAACCATCAAAGCTGCAGAGACATTTTACCTCAAAACACCCAGACTGTGTTGAGAAGCCAAAAGAATATTGTTTTAAACAGTCATGTTAATATCGCTAATTGAATTTGATAAATTATACTTACAGTATGTAAATTGGGGTGAATGAACTTCGTTGAACATTTCTAATGAATAGAGTCAGGGCCGGCGCTGTGGTGGGGCATTCGAGGGCCGTGCCCCCCCTAGCGGTTATTGATGCCCCTCCTACCACAGTTGCTAATACAATGCTAAATCATAAATCAGATGTATGTACAATAACATACCGATGTCCAGCGATCGATTTAAATAGTACATTGTGTTTAATTTGTCGTTTAATGAGATCTAATATGTGTTGGTGCCGAGAATTTTTTTGTGAAGAAATAAATAGATCCGATCCGACAAATTTTTGTGTGTATTTTAATGGTCCAGTGGCAGAACTTTTGCCAAGCGTGTCAGAGGTTCTGGGACCTAATCCGCACTCGTATAGTTTATTTTTTTAATTTTTTTCTCATTAAAACTGATTATGTTTATCAGTGGTTGTATACAGTGATGGGAATAACGGCGTTATAAATAACGCCGTTATTAACGGCATTACTTTTTCCAGTAACGAGTAATCTAATTGATTACTCTTCTCATCTTAATAACGCTGTTACCGTTACTGCCAAAAAATGCGGCGTGTTACTATAACTGATGAAGCTGTTTTTTTTTTTCATCAGACCAACTTGATCTCTGAGCGAGAGGCAAATACTTTTTTTACTGTTCTTCCTTGGTTAGTGGGCAGAGCACGAGACAAGCGCATAAATGCTGACGATTGGCTGAGGTAGAGTAAAATGTCATTGTAAGCCAATCAGAGGTAGAGTTGGGCGGGTGTTCGAAAGCACGCATAGTAGTGATGGGCATTCGGCTCTTTTGACTCAGCTCACTGAAAAGAGACGGCTCTTTTGGCTCACAAACGGCTTTTTAAATGACTTTGACTATAATATTAAAATTTTTATTACATAATTATTTAATTTCTATAGGCTAAATTTGTAAAAATAAAGTCGGCTCATCAGATATGCCAGCCAGCTCCCGACGTTCACCTAAAAGAGCCGGCTCTTAGAGTCGGCTCATTCGCGAATCGCAAACGACCCATCATCACTAACGGCTAACGCTCATGAATCGCGAACGATCGACCCATCAAAAGCTCATTCGCGAACGAGTCGATCCATCATCACTAACGCTCATTCGCGAACGACCCATCATCACTAACGGCTAACGCTCATGAATTGCGAACGACCCATCATAACACATAGTCGGACAGGACAGGACACACAAGGAACAACACAAGCCAGTCAGTCAACGAGAGACAGGTATGGCGACGAGCCCAAATAATCCAAAAGTAGCCTTCTCTAAATGGAAGTAGCCTATAGACATTACTTTTTTTTAGATGTGTGTACAATGTTTCATGTTTCTGTTAATAATGTATTGTATTAAGTGTCCATTTCATAATAATATTCAGATTTATCATAAATAATTGAACATGCACATGTATTTTAAGTTCCGTTAAAGAGGGGTAGAGGTGGGGTCACGTTTGAGCATTTAAAATTTAATTTTACTTGAAAGTAACGCAATAGTTAGTTTCTTAAGTAACTAGTTACTTTTAAAATTTGTAACTGAGTAACTAATTTAATTACTTTTTGGAAGAAGTAACTAGTAACTGTAACTAATTACTTTTTAAAAGTAACTTGCCCAACACTGGTTGTATATCAAGCAGGGACACGTTTGTGTGCATTTTCCTTTTGATTTCACCTGAACGAATAGAGAGTCTCGCAACGGATTAAAATGCATGTCCGTGTGAAGACTGTGCGCGAGCCACAAGAGAACACTTTATCTGCACCACTGATCAAGCACTTTGATCACTTGATTTCAAAAACAACATTTCAGCATGCTAGATCACCTCTTATTTAACAAACGAATAAAATTAATGCTCTGCATTGTACCTAATCCTGTACCTAAAATGTACCTAATCTGTAGGCTATTAGGTACATACGTGCAGCGAGATGTTTCAAAAGTGGTGGGGAAATTCGCAAATAATAATTAATAATAATAATAATAAAAAGATGTTTCGTTTTTTATAGCATTTCTGCTGTGTGGACTATAATGACGCCACTGCGTCAAAATATTTCTCAAATGGCAGTGCCCCCCCACCGATGACCCAATCCCCCTCCAGCAGATCTGCTCTGGCACCGACTCTGAATAGAGTGAAATTCCCCTTTTGTGTGTCTGACCTGTTGTTACAGTTAGCCTGTTATTTTTTTATAGAGAGCTTTCATCTATATAGCTGACTTGACCTATACTATAGTCTGCTACAGAGGCATAACAGATTAACAGCAGAGTATATCATTGTACTTTTTTAATTTTCTGTTATTCTGTGTTCATATTAACATATTTGGAAAGGTGGTCCTTGGAATGTTTTTAAACAGTCATTGGTGGGCCGTGAGTTGCACAAAAAGGCACAATGAATCTCAGGTTTAAATGGTTCTATTCATATTGTGCAGAAGATGAGATGAGATTCCCTTTCACGAGTTCACACTTACATATAATTAGATGGGGTAAAGCTTTATGGGTATTTGGCATGCTGTCCAGGGAGAGGGCTCAGAGCTCGGAATTTGACCAGAAACCCAGAGTACTCCCCCTGTGTATAGAAGTGGTTAGAACTAGAAGTGTAGAGAAGGGGTGGTGGAGGAATGCTGATAAACTGTCAACGAACAGAGGTAAGACTGCCGTATATATACAGTGAAGAAATTAAGTATTTGAACACCCTGCTATTTTGCAAGTTCTCCCACTTAGAAATCATGGAGGGTTCTGAAATTGTAATCGTAGGTGCATGTCCACTGTGAGAGACATAATTTAAAAAAAAAATTCCAGAAATCACAATGTATGATTTTTTAACTATTTATTTGTAAGATACAGCTGCAAATAAGTATTTGAACACCTGAGAAAATCAATGTTAATATTTGGTACAGTAGCCTTTGTTTGCAATTACAGAGGTCAAACGTTTCCTGTAGTTTTTCACCAGGTTTGCACACACTGCAGGAGGGATTTTGGCCCACTCCTCCACACAGATCTTCTCTAGATCAGTCAGGTTTCTGGGCTGTCGCTGAGAAACACGGAGTTTGAGCTCCCTCCAAAGATTCTCTATTGGGTTTAGTTCTGGAGACTGGCTAGGCCACGCCAGAACCTTGATATGCTTCTTACAGAGCCACTCCTTGGTTATCCTGGCTGTGTGCTTCGGGTCATTGTCATGTTGGAAGACCCAGCCTCGACCCATCTTCAATGCTCTAACTGAGGGAAGTAGGTTGTTTCCCAAAATATCGCAATACATGGCCCCGGTCACCCTCTCCTTAATACAGTGCAGTCGCCCTGTCCCATGTGCAGAAAAACACCCCCAAAGCATGATGCTACCACCCCCATGCTTCACAGTAGGGATGGTGTTCTTGGGATAGTACTCATCATTCTTCATCCTCCAAACACGGTTAGTGGAATTATGACCAAAAAGTTCTATTTTGGTCTCATCTGACCACATGACTTTCTCCCATGACTCCTCTGGATCATCCAAATGGTCATTGGCAAACTTAAGACGGGCCTTGACATGTGCTGGTTTAAGCAGGGGAACCTTCCGTGCCATGCATGATTTCAAACCATGACGTCTTAGTGTATTACCAACAGTAACCTTGGAAACGGTGGTCCCAGCTCTTTTCAGGTCATTGACCAGCTCCTCCCGTGTAGTTATGTGCTGATTTCTCACCTTTCTTAGGATCATTGAGACCCCACGAGGTGAGATCTTGCATGGAGCCCCAGTCCGAGGGAGACTGACAGTCATGTTTAGCTTTTTCCATTTTCTAATGATTGCTCCAACAGTGGACCTTTTTTCACCAAGCTGCTTGGCAATTTCCCCATAGCCCTTTCCAGCCTTGTGGAGGTGTACAATTTTGTCTCTAGTGTCTTTGGACAGCTCTTTGGTCTTGGCCGAGTTAGTAGTTGGATTCTTACTGATTGTATGGGGTGGACAGGTGTCTTTATGCAGCTAACGACCTCAAACAGGAGCATCTAATTTAGGATAATAAATGGAGTGGAGGTGGACATTTTAAAGGCAGACTAACAGGTCTTTGAGGGTCAGAATTCTAGCTGATAGACAGGTGTTCAAATACTTATTTGCAGCTGTATCTTACAAATAAATAGTTAAAAAATCATACAGTCATGAGAAATGACAATCTTTTAATTGTAGGTGATTTTAATATACATTTGTGCTGTCCTGCCAAGCCTTTTGTAAATGAGTTTGTACAGCTAATGGACTCTTTTAATCTGAAGCAATCAGTATCTGGACCAACCCACAAGTTAGGTCATACACTTGACCTTGTGTTATCCTCTGGTTTCCTCATTAATGACATTTGTATAAGTGATACCAGTCTGTCTGATCATTGGCCTGTTATGTTTAACAGTGTTTTTCCTAGTTCATGTGACTCTGCATATCGGCCATCTAGTTCTCTTGTACGCTCCATAAACTCAGCTACTGCTTCCAATTTTGAGGATTTGTTTGTAGCTTTGACGGCCGGTTGCACAAATTTGGCAGCTCAAGGTTTGGATGTCGAGAGTCTGGTTACTAATTTTAATGCTTCATGTACTGAGGTGTTGGATGAAGTTGCCCCGTTAAAAGTAAAAACAAACAAAAAATTAAAAAAGCAACCTTGGTTAAATGAAGACATCAGATTTATTAGAAAATGTTGTAGAAGGGCAGAAAGAAGATGGAAACGAGATAAACTGGAAATTTATTATCAGCTTATGCAAGCCAGTTTTACTCAATATCAGGAAGCGGTGGAATTATCCAGGGCAAATTATTTCTCAAACCTGATTGAAAAAAATTCTCATTGTCCAAAATCCCTTTTTTCCACACTAAATTCTGTGTTAAATCCTCCCATTTTATCTAGTTTGGTCCCAAGTTCTGATCTGTGTGCGAAGTTTTGTAGCTTCTTCATAGATAAAATAAATGGCATTAGGTCCCAGATTTTACCATCTTTATCTGAAAATTGTTATATTTTACTGACCTCTTCTAGTCTGTCTGAGTTTCAGCCTATGTCAGATTCGGATTTGCGGGTTTTAATTTTTTAAAATGAAATTAACCACTTGCTCTTTGGACATCATTCCCACTGTCCTTTTAAATGAGGTGCTGGAGGTGGTTTTACCCAGTATACTTTCCATTATCAATGCATCTCTAAAAAGCAGCACTGTTCCATCCTGCTTAAAACACGCTGTGATCCACCCCTTGCTAAAAAAAAACAGCCTCGATTTTTCAGAATTAAGTAATTATAGGCCGATTTCAAAATTGCCTTTCTTATTAAAAGATTTAGAAAAAGTTGTTTTAAATCAACTGACACCATACTTAATTGTAAATAACATCTTAGATCCTTTTCAGTCTGCTTTCAAAGCCAAACATAGTACAGAATCTGCCTTACTTAGAGTGACGAATGATATCTTTGTCACGGAACCACACACAAAGGAAGCAGAAGATCCAATAGCAGGTAAGTTTTAATAGGGGAATCCGTACTCACAACAGTTCAGGCAAAGGTCAAAATCCAAAAAGGCAATCCAACATAAAACACAAAACGAGACTCAGGAAACGTAAGGCACAGAAGTGTGATGACATTAAACAAGGACTCCGTAACGAACACTAACACAGACAGGGAATATATACACACAGATCTAACAAGGTGATGGAAGACAGCTGATTGCAATGAACTGATGAGTGACAGACAGAATGCTGGGAATTGAAGTCAAATGTGAAAGACACCATGAGAACGAGGACCTCTAGTGACAACCCAGGGAACACACAACCAGACACTGTGACAGTACCCCAGACGCTCCAGACGCTCCATAACGGACAAAAAAAAAAAAAAAAACGATACAAGAGTCCAGGCGGGAGGTGGAATGGTGGAGGTTCAGGGGGCGGGATGGGAGACCAGTTCCATGAAGGGAAACAGGGGGTGATAGCTTAGCTGACGGCCAGGGGGAGACAGACAGTCCAAAGGGCGGCCAGAACTGAGACAACAGTCTATCGGGCGGCCAGGGCGGAGACGATCCCTCTGGTGACCAGGGAGGAGACGATCCCTCGGGCGGCCAGGGCGAAGCAGGCTGTGCAGATGGCCAGGGTGAAGATGACAGTCCATCAGGCGGCCACGGTGGCGAATACCCCTCGGGCGGCCACGGCGGCGGCCAGGGTGGAGACTTTCCCTCGGGCGGCCAGGGCGGTGAAGACCCCTCGGGCGGCCAGAGCGGTGAAGACCCTTCGGGCGGCCAGGGCGGTGAAGACCCTTCGGGCGGCCAGGGCGGTGAAAATCCCTCGGGCGGCCAGGGCGGTGAAGACCCCTCGGGCGGCCAGGGCGGTGAAGACCGCTCGGGCGGCCAGGGCGGTGAAGACCCCTCGGGCGGCCACGGCGGAGACAACAACCCATCAGGCGGCCAGGGCGGAGACCTTCCCTCGGGCGTCCAGGGCGGAGACTTTCCCTCGGGCGGCCAGGGCGGTGATGCCCTCTCAGGATCAGACACCGGCTCGGGACCAGACACTGGCGCAGGAACAGACACCGGCTCAGGAACAGACACCGGCTCAGGAACAGCCATAAGAACTGTAACATCCACAAGAACAGACACCAACACAGGAACAGCCTCCGGCTCTGGAACAGGCATTGGCTCTGCCTCCGGCTCTGGAACAGGCATTGGCTCTGCTTCCGGCTCTGGATCAGGCATTGGCTCTGCCTCCGGCTCTGGATCAGGCATTGGCTCTGCCTCCGGCTCTGGAACAGGCATTGGCTCTGCCTCCGGCTCTGGAACAGGCACTGGCTCTGCCTCCGGCTCTGGAACAGGCACTGGCTCTGCCTCCGGCTTTGGAACAGGCACTGGCTCTGCCTCCGGCTCTGGAACAGGCATTGGCATTGGCTCTGGAACAGGCACTGGCTCTGCCTCCGGCTCTGGAGCAGCAGCCACCAGCTCAGGAACTGCAAACACCGGCTCAGGAACAGTCACTAGAACAGAAATGGTCACAAGGACAGACACAAACACAGAAACAAACACTGGGTCTGGAACAGACATTGGCTCCAGCTCTGGAACAGCAGACACTGGCTCCCTAAATCCTAGTGCCCCACATTAGGAAATGTGGTTTCCAAATCCGGGACAGCATGATCAGCCTAATGTGGGACAGTACTTCAATGAGTCAAAAATGTGTGGTGGGGTATGGTTTGTGGGACAAACATGGTTATTTACATGGTTTTAGTCTTGTAATGCAATATTAGAATACTGTTAATGCAGATTTTTACAGTTATGTGAATTTTTTATTCTTGGAGGGCGGTTTGAAGGCTCTTTGTGTGTGTGTGTGTGTGTGTGTGTGTGACAGGGTAGGTAGTTCAAATAAAAGGGTAGGTGGGTAGTTGACTTAAAATGAAAAATAGCTCTGAATTTAAAAACGCAGTAGAAAACCAATGAAGCCATTCCACTTTATGGTATGCATCTGATTAATTCAATGAAATTTCAGATCACAATGGCAAAGGTGAGAGAGACATTGACAGCTTGTCAGACACAGAAAGAGAGGCAGAAACAGGGAAAGGATAAGTTGTTGTTAAGTAAACTGAACTAGATAATATTGTATTATCGGTCTGATTGTGTTCAGTTATGTTTCATCCATCCATTACCAAGAAAATTACTAACTTTTAGTAGAATCTAAAGAGAATTTAAGAGAATCTAAAATAAAATAAGATTTTACTATTCTACATGTATCAATGTGATTTTTGGTATTTTATCATAGATTTTTCAGTGTCCCATATTGGGCACACAACTGTCCCACATTAGGAAAGCTGCAGATTGTCTCAGACGACTTGCAATAAGAGCACTAATATGTCTATAATTTTTCTTATGAATGGATTATCAGAATTTTGATTTGATTAGGAAACATACTGAGGTTTTTAAAATGATATTGGGTGTGGATTTAATGTTTTGGTTACAAGTCGCAATATGTCACAGAAGTCTGAAGTGCAAAAAATTTCCCACATTAGGGCAATTCACCCTATATACAGTGAAGAAAATAAGTTTTTGAACACCCTGCTATTTTGCAAGTTCTCCCACTTAGAAATCATGGAGGGGTCTGAAATTGTCATCGTAGGTGCATGTCCACAGTGAGAGAGATAATCTAAAAAAAAAAAAGAATCCAGAAATCACAATGTATGATTTTTTAACTATTTATTTGTAAGATACAGCTGCAAATAAGTATTTGAACACCTGTCTATCAGCTAGAATTCTGACCCTCAAAGACCTGTTAGTCTGCCTTTAAAATGTCCACCTCCACTCCATTTATTATCCTAAATTAGATGCTCCTGTTTGAGGTCGTTAGCTGCATAAAGACCCCTGTCCACCCCATACAATCAGTAAGAATCCAACTACTAACATGGCCAAGACCAAAAAGCTGTCCAAAGACACTAGAGACAAAATTGTACACCTCCACAAGGCTGGAAAGGGCTACGGGGAAATTGCCAAGCAGCTTGGTGAAAAAAGGTCCACTGTTGGAGATATCATTAGAAAATGGAAGAAGCTAAACATGACTGTCAATCTCCCTCGGACTGGGGCTCCATGCAAGATCTCACCTCGTGGGGTCTCAATGATCCTAAGAAAGGTAAGAAATCAGCCCAGAACTACACGGGAGGAGCTGGTCAATGACCTGAAAAGAGCTGGGACCACCGTTTCCAAGGTTACTGTTGGTAATACACTAAGACGTCATGGTTTGAAATCATGCATGGCACGGAAGGTTCCCCTGCCTTAAACCAGCACATGTCAAGGCCCGTCTTAAGTTTGCCAATGACCATTTGGATGATCCAGAGGAGTCATGGGAGAAAGTCATGTGGTCAGATGAGACCAAAATAGAACTTTTTGGTCATAATTCCACTAATCGTGTTTGGAGGAAGAAGAATGATGAGTACCATCCCAAGAACACCATCCCTACTGTGAAGCATGTGGGTGGTAGCATCATGCTTGGGGGTGTTTTTCTGCACATGGGACAGGGCGACTGCACTGTATTAAGGAGAGGATGACCGGGGCCATGTATTGCGAGATTTTGGGGAACAACCTCCTTCCCTCAGTTAGAGCATTGAAGCTGGGTCGAGGCTGGGTCTTCCAACATGACAATGACCCGAAGCACACAGCCAGGATAACCAAGGAGTGGCTCTGTAAGAAGCATATCAAGGTTCTGGCGTGGCCTAGCCAGTCTCCAGACCTAAACCCAATAGAGAATCTTTGGAGGGAGCTCAAACTCCGTGTTTCTCAGCGACAGCCCAGAAACCTGACTGATCTAGAGAATATCTGTGTGGAGGAGTGGGCCAAAATCCCTCCTGCAGTGTGTGCAAACCTGGTGAAAAACTACAGGAAACGTTTGACCTCTGTAATTGGAAACAAAGGCTACTGTACCAAATATTAACATTGATTTTCTCAGGTGTTCAAATACTTATTTGCAGCTGTATCTTACAAATAAATAGTTAAAAAATCATACATTGTGATTGCTGGATTTTTTTTTTTTTTGATTATGTCTCTCACAGTGGACATGCACCTACGATGACAATTTCAGACCCCTCCATGATTTCTAAGTGGGAGAACTTGCAAAATAGCAGGGTGTTCAAATACTTATTTTCTTCACTGTATATATATATGACAACATAACATATGACTAATTAAAAATTAACCACAAAACATTACATGCTAAATGGGTTTATCTATATCTTGCATATTAAAAATTGTAATTGTCAGAATGTCATCTCTCAGTTGCTGAATGTCGCGCAACAACGTTGCTACAGCCCTGTCGCATCTTACAATTCTACGTTGTTACAATGTTGCGAGCATGTAGACAGCGACATTGCCATAGCAGAAATGCAATGTGCCATAGACGTTGCCACAACGTAAATGTGTTTGCTGAATTCTGAATGGCAAATTCTACACTTACGAGAATACTTGATTATTTGGTGGAAGTAATTACTAATGAATGAGCACATATAATTTTTAAAGAACAAAGTGTTTTTTGCTAAGTATCAGATTAAAAAGATTAAAAAAATTACACAGTGTAGCTTTAAAGGTGCCCTATAATGTTTTTTTTTTTTATTATTTTATAATGTTTCCTGGGTTGCCCTTATAATGTTAGTATGTTTTTTAGATCAAAAATAGTCATAATTTAGAAATAAAAGGCATTTTTCCTAGCCTGATTTGAGTCTCTGATTTGAACACTCTGTTTGAAGGGGCGTGTCTGCTGTGTGTAACCGGCCTCTGCTGTGATTGGCTGACCTGCTTGCATATGAAATAGCTACGCATTACATGTGAAACTCTCTCGAATACTTTTACTACAGCTATTAAACGTTTTTACTATTACAGCTATAGAGATTAACGAATCGTGAGATGTTTTTAAAGTATTTAAATCTATTTCCATCACATAAAATGTTGCTGTGATGAGCATTGAGCAAGCAGATGGCAGTCTGTTGATCGCGAGACAACGCAGTTTCTGCACTCTCTCTAATGCTTTCACCAATGCAAACGTACATACACTAAGAGCTTCGTTGTGCAGTGTAACAGCGTCATTGACAAACGAGTTTGGCAAGAGAGATAAACTCGCGCTGTGTGGATTGTTCTTTGACCGCTTTCTGTATAGTTTATTCACTGAGAATTATTTAACGTTAGTTATGTATGCTCGTTACTTGGAGTTTGCTATTACTGTACTAGGATCTTGCGCTGGATCTTACACAGTGTAAATTATCGTTAATAAAATCACTACTTACTGGTTGCGGGAATATAGTTGGAATTACCCCCTTCTTAAGTTTGAGACGCTGAGAGAAGCTTGATATTGTCCCAGGTTCGAAAATAAGTCCGTGGTGAAATGGGCAGAGCAAACTAACAACTTCGAATTAAACTGTTGGGGTATCCGATTATAGATAAACATCAACCACGCCTGTTGAGATTTATTTTCTGTGGGAAGGGTATGAAAAGTCCTCACATCCCCTGCACAGCCTGGAACATAGCATTTATTTCCATGATCTGCCATTTTCCCTCTGATCCTCGCTTGTTCTGATGGTTCGGCTGCGTGCGCAGTGCCTGGCATTGAGGGCTGGCATATGCAAATATTTGGAGGCATACATATGAATGATCCCGACTATTGCGTCACAGTCGGTATTATGTGGAGATTCGCCTGTTTTTCAGGGGTGTTTTTTAAAAACAAGATTTAAATAAGAAGGAGAAAACAATGGTGTTTGAAACTCACTGTATGTCATGTCCATATACTGAACTCTTGTTATTTAACTATGCCAACATAAATTCAATTTCACATTCTAGGGCACCTTTAAGACATCTGAGATGATTTGACAGTCATTTCTCCTAATCATGACAACTGATCTCTGGCTAATTTGGTTCTTCAAACAAATTGGCAGATTTGATTAAAACATCTGGATGAATTTGTCAGAGATAACTGTGCGTTCTTGTGTTCATTGGAAAGGGCAGATATATCAATAATCAAAACCATAGGCAATGCAGCGGTTTGCTGGCAGCAAGTCAGTAGCTACGTGTCCATGGTTCAATCGGAATGAAATCAATACGATTGATGAATCCGAACACAGTGTTTACATGAACGATAAATAAAGTAATTGGGTTGATGTGCGCATTTATATGTCAAATATGTCATTTATATGTTCGCGCATAACTATTCTCCTCTATTGTTTTTTTATTTGTTTTAAACAGCAGACTTAATATTTATCCGTCTCTGGTCATGATTTGGAGACAATGAGCATATGAACCGTTTTGCCGTGCTGCTTATTTATCATGTAGTAAAACCCAGCGCCCAAAACCAATAGTCTGTGGATGAGAGTCTGAAACAAGGACAGGTGGGACGTTGTCCTGCTCCACTTCACAGACGCTGAGTGAAATGATAATTTTAGAATAACAGGACACTAATTTAGATGACACTTTATTCAACAGGACAAACAGCTTGTTCCGTGAGTCATACGTCATCAAGCTATTTCAACGTCATTGCACATGCGCAATCATTTCAGTTTCGGTTTTCAATCTGATCAAGTATTTACATGTTCTCTCGATCAGATCACAAAAGGAATGAACCCCCCCTTTCAATCCGATCAAAATTCCAATCGGATCGAGCTCAATCGGATCGATTAAGGTGTTTACATGAAGGTTTTTTAGTCCGATTGAGCAGTCAATCAGATTTTAAGGGTCCATGTAAAAGCAGCTAGTGATGTAATGACATCATATTAAAATGTACGGACCTTTATAAGGAAACCGTTACGAAATCAGACTCACAAGACAGAGATTAGGCAAACAGGAAGTTTATTTGGACAACAACTGAGCGTGAACAACTTTGAACAACTGAACTAGAAGCAGGTGAGTAAGAAGTGCAATGATGAATCGGAGAGTGGGATGCTGGCAGTGAATGGAATATATCTTCTTACAGGAATGTTGATGGGTCGATGAAGGCGTGGAATAATATTATTAGTTCATGTTTGGATGGCCTTTTCTGTGAAACCAGGGAAGGGGGGTCTAAGTAAAAAGTTCGAGTTTTGTCATTATTCAACAGAAAAAAGAAAAAAGAAAGCTGGAAGAACATTACGTTTTTCTCAAAAAACAAACAACAATCTTTTCAAATAACTTTGACAAAACTTCTAGTTTCCTCAATAATATGCAGCAAGATCTGGCAACAGTGATTAGATGTCATAGAAAGACAATCAGATTGTGATTTGTTTGGATAATTTTGGGGGTGGTAGTGGTGGATTCAAACACTTACAGTACTATTCAGTGAGCGGTCATTAGACCGTACCATTCTGGAATAGTTCCAGTTCAAGTCTGTGTGAGCTGTACAAAAATGTGAAGAAAACATCAGAAATGGCACATATATCTGTCTTCAAGTCACTTGTAGCTGAATTTGTTCAACAGAATTAAATTATTTATATTGGAAATATCCTCAAGTACAGTGCATTTGACAAGACAATACTATTTAAGTTTTTCTACTTCAAAAGTTCTTATTAAATTCAATGTGTTACTTGCTGTTTCTTTGTCTTCTTTTTGTGAAATTCAGTGATGTCTGAGTGAAAATGTTTGCAAAAGGGCTGCAAAATATGTGATATGGAATAAACTGGTTTGATGGATTATATGATTGTGATGTGATAAACAAAAATAAGTCAATCAATTAAACATTTTTAAGTGAGTGGACTAAGTCTAAAGCCAGAAAATAATGACTCTTACAAAAACTTGTCTCCTCTTACCCTGGGGAAAAGCAAGAATCACTCTAACTTTTCAAAGTGAATAATAAATATTTTACCGGAGTGAGAAAAAGTAGTATCCAGCATTACTAGCATTGAAATGGAAATCTAAACAATGAGTAGGCTTCAATAATTAAAAGGCTTGGCAATGTGACATAATAAATACTAAGGTTTTGAAAATTATGAAATGAAAATGCAACTTGTTTTCTATTTGTAGTAACATATTAGTCCTTCTGAACTTCTAACCATATGTACTCAGGAGCACATCCACATCCTTTGGAAGCATGCAGGGTCTTAAAGGATTAGTTCACTTTAAAAAAAACTTTTGCTGATAATTTACTCACCCCCATGTCAACCAAGATGTCCATGTCTTTCTTTTTTCAGTCGAAAAGAAATTAAGGTTTTTGATGAAAACATTCCTGGATTTTTCTCCATATAATGGACTTCATTGGGTACCAAATGGTTCAAGGTCAAAATGAGAGTTTCAGTGCAGCTTACCAGACGAAAAACGATGAATAAGGGTCTTATCTAGCGAAACGATCGGTCATTTAAAAAATAAATAAAAAAGTTTAAGTTTTATAAGCACAAATGCTCGCCTTGCTCTGTTCTGTGATGCGCGTTGGTGACGTCACGTAATACGCAATTTCATTGAAAAGGTCACGCTTCTGTCCTGACGAAAATTTTCTTTTAGCCTTTTTAAAATTACAACACCCAGGATACGCACACGAAATGGGCATTTAAACGATAAACTGACACGAAGACATTTGAATATGTGTATATGGTCCTCTTACCTTACAAAACCTTGTAAACCCTGACTCGGTACGTCAAGCGTGACCTTTTGAGCGTAATTGCGTATCACGTGAGTCGCTAACGCGCATCACAGAACAGAGCAAGGCGAGCATTTGTGCTTATAAAACTTAAACTTTTTTATTTATTTTTTAAATGACCGATCGTTTCGCTAGATAAGACCCTTATTCATCGTCTGGTATCGTTAATTGTCTGGTAAGCTGCACTGAAACTCTAATTTTTTCCTTGAACCATTTGGTACCCAATGAAGTCCATTATATGGAGAAAAATCCAGGAATGTTTTCATCAAAAACCTTAATTTCTTTTCGACTGAAGAAAGAAAAACATGGACATCTTGGATGACATGGGGGTGAGTAAATTATCAGCAAAAGTTTTTTTTCAAAGTGAACTAATCCTTTAAGATAATGCTCTAAAATCATATTGCAATGTATCACAACCCAGATAGCAAGCTTATCGCGATTCATTTGTGATATTTTTAAAACTTTGACAGCTACAGTAGGCAGCACTAGCTGATAAAATGTTGCTCAAGCCCACCTTAACCCTAAAATCTTGCTGATAGGAATGCTGTTCTGAAACCAGCAACATGTCCTACTTGGCAAAAGCACAGTAAGCGGATTAACTCTAAACATAGCCAATCTGTATTAAAAAAAGGCCACAGCAGACTCTGCGATCTGAGCAAACTCATGTATTTTATTGCGTGGAACAAGCTGTTTGAAATATTTGACAAGTCTGTACAGTTGGATCCAGACATGTCTACGTGAATCCAGGTACCCGAACAAACCAATCAGGCGCTATCTCACCTTGTTCTCACTGGAGGCAAACTGGAGCCCTTAATGAGTGATTCAGCATATCCTCTCTTCGGTGTGCTATCTTGGAGCACATTTAGCCACCAGCTTATTCCACCTAAGTGCTCTAAGAAGCTCTGCTGGGGATTCCTCCTGAACGCTGTCATTGAGTTTTACAATATCATCTGTCATATGTTCCTTCTGCCATGTTCCTTCTGGCAGCGAACCCAGTGAAAAATTATGTGTGGAAAAATAGTGAACAAGACAATCACATCTATCTACCTACCTATCTATCTATCTATCTATCTATCTATCGCAAAGGTCACTCACTTTATTTTAGTTGATATACCCACGAGGTGGGGCGGAGGTGCGCCATGCAAATTCCGCAGACCCATGGCATTTCCCTTGCCATTGGCTCGTTTTGTAATACTCGAAGTTGATAGGCTTCTAAGCGAAACCCCAATTGTCGTCATCCGACGGAACTCAGAGTGACAACGATGGGGAACTGTCAACTATTGTCCTACTGTACCGATTTTCACTATTGATTATAGAGTGTGCAGACTTCTAGCTTCTGTGTGACTTCATTGAAAAATCTACAACAGCAAATTGCAATTGAATTGTGCAGACCTTTAACAGAATGGAAAAGGTCAGTACCCAATTAAGTCATTTTATTTACAACCAGAAATAAATACAACAATAGACTGTACTTTTATGAAAAAAAGCATTCTAAATGATTATGTGTACTGTAACTGGTACCGTACTGTTATTAATTTGCTATGTGCATTTTTGTATGTCCAACATGGCTCATAAACATGCCAAAGCTCTGCAGCAGGAAGGGAAAAACAAATAGTCATGCCACTCATCTTAAGGATAAGGTGGTATTTGCTCTCAGCAGATGCTGCATAAAGTTACTACTTAGGAAACGGTTGATACACTTACATTTTCAGACAGAACACTCTCGAGCAGACATTCACCTTCCTCCAAAGAGATTTACAGGACCTCAAGACAGTGTAAGCGGTATAGCTTTGTCAAGCTGTATCAAAACTGTCATTACACCTTTCTGGCATTGTTCTCCCCAAGGAACAAGATTCCGCGGCTAGTACAAGGCCCTACCTCCCAGGCCTTTGCCGCTGTCAGTGCAAGCTAATACTATGACTTGCCATCCTTTCCATAATGCAATGCTTACCCTTTACCACTTGTTTAAAGGATTGGTATATCAGCATGCAGACTGATAAACATGAAGTTGGGAAAGTACTTTTCTGAACGGATGGTATCCGAGACATGTGAAAGGCTGTTGCTTTGGGGTTGTTAGAAATGACAGTTTGTGAAGGAACAGTTTGGTCTAGCGTTGTGCTGTTGCATAAATCAACCCCCTGCTTCCATCTCCTCTGCATTCCACTCAGCCGGGCAGCACTCATTTTCACTGTAGCGTATGTGCTCACGGCGTTCGCTCTGTTGTGCCCTAAGGACGGATAGAGGTTAGCTGTCATTGTAGATTAATGGACACATTTGCCATGTTGACCCTTCTGCTCCTCCATTCAGGCTGGTTGATGGCATACACACGTATGTCACTCTCCGTGGACAAATAGTGTCACTGGGTCCAGCCAAAGGTAGGAGGCTTGGAAAGAAAATCAACTCTATGGTCAGAGAGTGAAGGAATGGAGAAAGATTATTCTGATTAAACAAGTTGAAGAGTGTTTTGAATCATTTCTGTTTCAACTGTTTTGGCACTTGAAATGCCAACTTTGACCCTTCATTTTATGACTTTTATTACAGAAACTATAAACCATCTTTACAGTAATATTTGTTATTGGATCATAAAACGAAAGATGTTGTCTCTTCACAAATTAAAGTGGGACACATGTGAAGTCTCTTACCAAAATATTGTGAGCTGCCTCTACATTGGCAGTATTTCAAGACATTATATCTGAGCTCAGAACAAAAATAAATCTAAGATGACGGACAAAATGAGAGAAATGTCAAATTCATACAATATTTAACAACTCAATAAAAAAATTATATTATGTTGCTTCTTGCATATTTTGCGACACTTTCAAAGTGAAGTGTGCAGTGAGTTGCATTAAAAGTGTGTTCAGTTTTATTCGAAGCAGATAAATGTAAATAGTTGGTTTTTGTATGTATTACAGCAGTTTGTACATGAAATGTTCAGTGAATAGTGCTTAAAGGTTAATACTCTATTGTGTTTGAAAATAACATACTACCTACGCTCAACCCAGTGATGACTAATCCTGTTCCTGGAGATCTACCTACCTGCAGAGTTCAGTTCCAACGCTGCTACAACACACCTGTCTGTAATTATCAAGTGTTCCGGAATATCCTAATTAGTGGGTACAGGTGTGTTTGATTCAGGATTGGAGCTGAGCTTTTCTGGAAGGAAGATCAAGATCTTCTGCGTTCCAGTCCAAAATTGTCATGCCCTTTACTCGCTAACTTCCCTCCATCTTATTCACTCGGATGTACGTCATCATTGCTTACGTTGCATGAGTGCCCACTACTGGTGGAAACTGCAATGAGCTCTGCCCTATTACCATAATACCCTCCCTCAGTGAGCAGTACACAGTCCGCCATTTCTGCCAATGTACTGTGTATGTTTTCTGTATAGATAAGATACTAAAAATGTAATGTTTTTTTTGCACATTGAACAAGCTATAATAAATTATCTGTGGGGTATTTTGAGCTGGACACATTCTGGGGACACCAGATACTTATATTACATCTTGTGAATTAAGGCCAGGGGCGGAGTGGCAATTGGGAGAGTCGGGACTTTTCCCGGTGGGCCGGTAGTGTTTTGAGGCCGCGAGGGCTGGTCCCCCGATCCATGCAACTGATAGCAGCCGCAACGAGCGCTCAGCTTGATTTAAAAAAACAACAGATTTAAGCGCTAGATCTCTTATTTAATAGCAAACTAAATGAATGCTCTGCTAGTTAACTGGAGATGTTTTAATTATTTGTATTAGGTTCATCCGTGCCTCAATGTTTCAAAAAGTGGTGGGGGACATATCGATCCTGATAAAAAGCGGTGGGGACATGTCCCATCCATCCCACCCGCAAATTACGCCTATGACACGACTTCACTGGATCAAAACAAATCAATCTAACCATAGATGTTTCCAGTAGTGGTGGCTTTCTTAATCTATTTCAAATAGATTGGGTCCCCTTTAAGACGGCAAACTAGGTTTTGGAATAGACCCAATACCAAATACATAACAAGTTTACAAGCTTATATATGATGAGTACAAGAGGTCTCGGCATTTTTCTCGTTCTTTATTCTTTAATTTGTCTATTGTTTCTGTTGATGGTATTTTTGCTCCTCTCACACAGCAGTTATATATGATTTGACCAGTCAAAAAAAAAAAAAAAAAACATATATATATATATATATAGAAAGAGAGAGAGGACTCCTTTTTGTTCACTTGGGTGATTTAAACTGTAATTCAGTATAAAAGCTATTCTTACTGAACCATTTATCTCTAGCTATGAATGGTTTTCTTACATGTCCTTAGCTATGCATATCACCCTTATTTGAAAGCCTACTTCATTAACATGACTAATTAGCCAAAACTTCAATGGCTATGATTAATGCATATGCCAACATGAGAACGAATGAAAAAGCTTTGATTGACTGTGAAGAGATTATGATCTTGTATTTTAAAGGGTCTACGTACCTCTCGGTTTTTCATGTTGTCTTCTTCAAAAGGAATGCTCTTTCAAAGGATTTAATGAGATGAAACTAAGCTCTTCTTACTCTGGAACGGTGCAATGCCACAGGTACAATTTTATCATTGTACGTGAGGAATTGAAAACGTAAATGTCATAGACAGATTTTCAGGTTTGGTAGCTACTCAAAGAGGTTAATAAATTTGACGAATGTTGTTTAGTACTTGTTTGTGAAATTGTCTTTAAGGGGAAGCCCCTTATATTTGAGAGGACTTGGCCTGTGGTAAAAAAAAAAAATGCTTCAGCCTCATTTAAAAACAGAGCACTGTGAGAAATATTTTTATAATATTTTAAGTTTATAATATTCACTCAATTTTCATTTATTCTACTTAAAGGTGGGGTATGTGATTTGCAAAACGGCTGGCAGATTTTTAAAATACACAACTCAAATGGTCCTACCTTCTTTCCTCCAACGCTGGCCCTGATTCGTGTGAGGGGGATGGGGGGGAGGGGAGTACGTTGATTGACAGACTTACTGTCCAATGATTCTAGGTGGTCTTGGAAATGATTGGCTGGAGTTTTTCGAGTTCTGCCCGTTCCACAGATGATTAAATTGCTTCATTTTCATTTCAGTGCTTCTAACTCAGTGGCTGTAAGTGGGTTATGAATAGGATTTCAAGTGATTTAGAAAAAATGGACAAAAAAGAGAATCACATACCCCACCTTTAACAGTTAAATAAACAATAAATTATAACTGTACAAGTCAAATTTAGGCACAGCAGTTTTGCCTTGTTTTACACCACCAATGCAAATAGTTTCACAGAAAGCAATGTCGAATTGTTTTGTGTTCTCACCAGTGGCACTTCATTTCTAATTAAATCAATCAATATTTTTGAACAAATTGGTTGAATTAAGGATTCAATAGCTCACTTATAAAGACGGGGTGTGTTTCACTTCAGTTTAGACATACACTCGCAAACCTTGCTAGCACTTCGCCTGGAAGTACATTAAACTTCGATAGGTTAAGAAAGTTTTTGTGGACAGACCCTTGACCCCTAGATTTTGACAGAGGGAGCAAGTATACTCATTCAGGGGCCTGTTCAATAAGGAGGTTCAACCAACTCGGTGTGAAAACTTGAACTCTGAGTTTACTTACCCTGAGATGGGGAAACTCTGAGTTTTTGGTTTCAGAACAGCTGAACTGAGTTAGTTCAATCAACTCTGAGTATGTTGACTCTTGAGTTAAGCGTGTGCACCACAACTTTGAAAAGCCATGATAAATGGAGCTCTGAAATTATGATTCAACATGGCAACAGCACCCGACAAAAAGAAGTCTGCATACTTTCGAGTCAATATGTAAGTTTAATTCCTAAACACTGTTATAATATCTGAGTTAAAAACTGGCAGGAACTAATATTAATGTCCATGGTATCCCACAGGCAAAAAAAAGAAGAAAAAACAGAAGGTGGCAGCAGCTGAGGCAGTTAAAGAAACATAATTCAATCAGGTAAAGCTTCCATAAAAGGTGCATGGCTTTAGGCTACATAACTACAAACATTTGACATATTAAATACATATCCTTTAATGTGCAGCAGCTTTTTTCACAAAGTCTAATGCTCTTTTCACATAATTAAATGTTCTCTAATCCTGCCTGTTATATTTCTTAATTGGGGTAATTGCTGGGTGCGAACTACGGGGGAGCAAGGGGGAGCTCGGATCCCCTTAATAAGACATGGGCTCCCCTAAAAACGTGATTCGTGAAATTTTGGGGGGTCCCAAAAAATATTGACAATATTTTATTTTGACGTGCAATTTCAGTTTTGTGTAATGTATAAATAATAAATAATAAATATAAATAAATAATAAAACCTAACGAAACTTACCAATTCTCAAAATTAACGGAATGCATAGCTGATATAAAAAATTGGATGACCAGTAATTTCCTATTACTAAATTCTGAAAAAACAGAGATTCTAATCATTGGACAAAAAACTGCCACACGTAATAACCCAGAATACTGTCTAACAATCGATGGCTGCTCTGTTAAGTCTTCGTCGTCGGTTAGGAACCTGGGTGTGCTCTTTGATACCAATCTTTCATTTGAAAGTCACGTGTCTAGTATCTGTAAAACCGCATTTTTCCATCTTAAAAATATATCTAAATTACGTCATATGCTCTCACTGACAAATGCGGAACAATTAGTTCATGCATTCATGACATCAAGGCTAGATTATTGTAATGCTCTACTGGGTGGTTGCCCTGCACGCTTAATAAACAAACTACAGCTAGTTCAAAACGCAGCCGCTAGAGTTCTTACCAGAACCAGGAAGTATGACCATATTAGCCCGGTTCTGTCAACACTGCATTGGCTGCCTATTAAACATCGTATAAATTTTAAAATATTGCTGATTACTTACAAAGCACTAAATGGTTTAGCTCCCCAGTACTTGAGCGAGCTCTTAACGCATTATAGTCCTTCAGGTCTATTGCGATCTCAAAATTCTGGCCAGTTGATAATACCTAGAATATCAAAATCGACTGCTGGCGGTAGATCCTTTTCCTATTTAGCACCAAAACTTTGGAACAATCTTCCCTAACACAGTCCGGGAAGCAGATACAGTCTGTCAGTTTAAATCTAGACTAAAAACTCATCTCTTTGGCTTAGCATACACATAACACATTATAGATTTCTATAATTCAATGTTAGGCTGCATAGTTTAGATCAGCCGGAACCGGGAACACTTCCCATAATTCCTGATGTACTTTGTACATCATAAGAAGGATGGCGTCTACGCTAATATTAGTCTCACTGCTTATCCCGAGGTTTACCGCGAACCGCCGGATCCAGGCCATATCCAGATCTGAGGAAGGACCATCACATGGACACGACGACAACGCATCCCTGATGAGCCAGCCCCATCAACACTGTGAAGGCCCATGAACACCTCAACACAGTCATCTCCTCACCGGCCGGATGACCCAACCCAACCAGATGAACTGGATAAATATCGTGAAAGTTCTGATCACATCTGACTCCTGACATTATGCTGCCTAACTCCTAATCATACACTGTTCGTTCGTTGGCCAAAGGAGGACTGGCCCCCTGACTGAGCCTGGGTTCTCCCAAGGTTTTTTTCTCCATTCTGTCATCGGATGGAGTTTTGGTTCCTTGCCACTGATGCCTTTTTCGCCTCTCTTCGCTTTTGTCGCCATTGGCTTTTGGCTTGCTTATTTGGGGACATTTAACATTTAATTTTGAATTTAACAATACTATTACAACATTGTTTTCCTGTTATCTCTGTAAAGCTGCTTTGAAACAATTTGTATTGTAAAAAGCGCTATATAAATAAAGGTGACTTGACTTGACTTAATGTGATCATCGTGGAGTATTATGTGTAAAATAGCAAAAATATCATTAATTCATGCATTATGGCGATTAAACCTAATTCACTTCAATAAAGATAACTATACATGCTATTCTTGTCATGAGCATCAAGGTATGGTAGCGCTGCGGTGCAAATACCACTCATGTTTAGTACGTTAACTCAAAGATTTGTATAAAATACGTTGGAGGCCATTGATCTGCGCGCAAAGTCCTTGAAATCCATTCTGTGTTAAGGTAAGGCATTTTATTCCCAATTCTGTGTTGTGGCTGGGTTGACAACATTCCTCCGCCCAGGCGAGCAACCACCAAGAAAAGGTGTTAACACCAATTCTCGGCCAGGACAACTGGAAGCTGCTAGGGACTGGAAGATGCTGGCTGATCTTGATCAACGGCTTATTTTTCCACCTGAGATTGCCACCACTAACCTACGACCAGACATTGTTTTGTGGTCTGGATCAGCACGCATTGTTCAACTGATAGAGTTGACAGTGCCATGGGAGGATGCTGTAGATGAGGCATATGAGAGGAAGAAACTGCGGTATGCTCATTTGGCCACTGAAGCAGAACAGCGAGGATGGAGAGTCCAGGTTTATCCAGTGGAAGTGGGTTGTCGAGGTTTTGTGGCACACTCTACAACCCGGTTCCTCAGGGACGTCGGATTCAGCGGCCAAGAGTTGCGTCGCACAGTAAAGAACTTATCTGAAGCAGCAGAAAGGAGCAGCAACTGGCTGTGGTTGAGACGGAAAGATTCTAGCTGGCAAGGTACAGGCCGCCACGCTACGGTTTCGTAGAATTCTTGAAAAACTTGAAGAGTCTGTTGATTTGTATAGGTTGTATAGTATAGGTTGTATAGTATACTATACAATTTGTATAGGTTGTATAGTATAGAATGACGGGTGGTTGGGTAGATATTGTGTTTTGCGTTAGGTGGTATGCCATACGGAACCGTTGCCACTGTAACTGCTTTAACGCACCAGTGGGGCTCGACAGCCTTAATCAATCGGGTTGGCGCGTATGGTTGGGTTGCGGAGAGATAGTGAGATTGTGGTTAGGTCTCAGCAGCAGGAGGGATGTAGAGGTCAGTAAGCTGGGCTGAGTTGAGTGGGGGACGGAGGGGGGTGACTCTGGGACGCCAGAGTCACTGTCGAGCCCTCTTGAGGTGTCGTGGGCTAGTCGACGAAACACTGAGGACGGAAGGTGCCCACTTGAAGACCCTAGAGATGTCCCCTACTCGGCTCAATCCAGACGGTTGTCGTGTTGGTCCACTAGGGAGACCACACTGTAGTTGCAGCCGTCGTGTGTGCTGACGCGCCAAGTACACTGCAGCCGTTAACGCCGGACAGAAGGGGAGTCACACCCTCATATGGAAAGAAGCGTAAATGGATGGAGAAGCATAGTTTACTGTAAAGCTACGTCTTAGTGTTGCTTATCTTGGCGAAAGCCGAGTACAAATCAGCATGAAGTTTTAACATCTACTCTCGTGTAATGGAAATCGTTATAGGTCTGCGTGACTGTCGATGTCGGGTTATAGGTCTGCTGTCGACTGTCGGAATTGTGGTATTCTACTGTAGCCTGATGAGTAATTTAACCCTTGTTCAAGGGAACTCAAAGACAGCCTATTTATAAACTATTTGTGGATGTCTGTTTGACTAATCAATTTGTGTCGATTTAATAGGGTGAATCCTGTATATAATGCTTGCATAGACTTGAATACACTTGTAGCAGTTATGTATCTTTGGAAGTCCTTGAAATGATTGGGTTTCATAGCGTAGCGCCGCGCATTCCGCATTCTGTCTGAAAGGCGCTTCAATCCACGGCAAGTGCACGTTTATTTTGTTATTGAGAGAAAAGAGCAGCACATATTTACATATTCATTTAAACGTCGTTCATAGCAGTGTGGTCATATGTTCACTAACTGTATATGGCTGGTCATGTATTTTGAGCTTCATTTTACCTCTAAACGAAGAATGAAAAAGAACTTTGCCGTGAGTATATTAGGGACTTTACCTTTCTCGCAGAAATGGGTTTGACTTACCCTGCTTCCTTGGGTTGGATTACCTCCCATTCTGGAACGGAAAACCCGGAGTTTTCCTAATTTCAGGGTTCACATACTCAAGTTTTCACTTAACCTCCTTTCTAAAATGGCTCCCAAAATGCAATTAAATTGTGACCAAAGCAGTCTCCTACAGACTTTTGTGCTGATCCCAATTTAACTGTCTGCAATAAGCTTCCAATATCAATAACTTGATAACTTGAATATTACAGGCAGGTGTGTTTCATTAGGGATGAAAATTAAAATCTGCAGGACAGTAAACTCTGCAGGACAGTGAACTTCCAGGACCAGAATATTGTTAAGGAAGGGAGTAGACAACCATGTTCCTGGAGGGATACCTTCATGCAAACTTGACTGTTGTTTCCATGTAATCTTTGATTAGCTCCAAGACAGTGGCCCTCCAGGACTGGAATTACCCATCATAGGCTGAGGGTGTTCCATTTAATCCAGGTCTGGGCAACTCTGGCCCTCGAGGTCCACTTTCCAGCTGAATTTAGCTCCATCCCTAATCAAACACACCGGCAAATCTAACCCAAGTCTTCAGGCAGGTGTGTTTGATTAGGGATGGAGCTAAACTCTGCTGGACAGTGAACTTGAGGGCCAGAGTTGCCCATTCCTGATTGAAACCCATTACACTTTTTCCACCAGCAGGCACTCACTCAACATCAACAATGATGTACATCTAAGTCCACAACATGGAGGGAAGTTAACAAGGGAAGGATATACACATTTTTAAATGTAATGTTGGCACAGTCACCAGTTTCTTTCCTGAATTCCTGAATTTTTAACAATTCAGCTGAATGAATTATTCAATGACTCACACATAAAGGCACTCACCCGTATTTTTCCTGAAGGAATCTGTAACAGACAGTCACTTGTCGCTACCTACTGGCGTAATGATGTTACCTCCAGAAAGGGTCACTGAAAAATCCTCACAAATCCAAACATTTTAGACTGGCATACCTCCTGAGGGGTTTACGATCATTCTGCATACCCCCTCTCTTCCACTTAGACTGCAGTCATACCTTTTCCAATAAAGGAATAGTTCACCCAAATGTTTTAAAATAACTCCGATTGTTTTCATCTGAAAGAAGAATGTCATATACACCTAGTATGGCTTCAGGGTGAGTAAACCATGGGCTAATTTTCATTTTTGGGTGAACTATCAATTGAAGGGACAATATTTGCCCCCTTAATTGTTTTCCAGTGTATTTTTATTTTTTGTACTTGTATTAATATATTTATAAAATAATTAATGTTTTAAATAAAAAATGTTTAATAGAGAAATATGCATTGATTGTACAAACAAAGTGATACTTTCAAATATTAAACTAAAACCAGCAGTAGATGACAGTAAGTCACTGTCTTGACGGGTCATCGAGTGATTCAATTATTTATTCAGTAACAAAGCAACTTTTTAATATTTATGAATTAATCACTGAATGATTGACTCTCACGATTCGCTCAAAGCTTTGAAATTGTTCAGGAAACACAGATGTGTGCTGTACTGCTGTGGCTTTCGTTGGAACTATTATTTTGTCGCAAAATAGAGTAACTGACAGTACTGTTTTTAAAAAGCATGTTGTATGTTGACCTGTTGTATAATAATCAATGTCACGTTTGCAAACGTGTAGATGTTTGGGAACAATTTCATTCTTGATCGTAATCAACATTACGGTAGGGTATGTTTTTGTATCGATGAAAGATTTAGTCCTAAATCGATCCATCCACACTCTGTCTATATTTGTTCTTTATGTGAATACACGTCATGTATTTACAGCATTTTGCCAGTTAGAAATACATGCTTGGTTTTGATATTATTTTAAGGTAGGGTAGAATTAAATGAACGTTAAGACTCTCACCTCATGTACCCCGGTTTGGGAACCACTGCTCTAAAACTGACTGACTGTATGTAACAAACACAGGCAAGTGCAGTGATACAAACAGTGAAAAGTTTTAGCAGCACTGGAAGAATCAGTATTGGAATGTTGTTTGTCCAGTCAGATTTGATTTTAAGTGCTCTACTTAAAATGATTTGTTTTGAACTTTTATTTTCAATAATTTTTTATTGACTTGCGTGTCCAAATACTTTTTTTGTGGACCACTGATGCTAGTCTGACCATAAGGTTTCATTTTCTGGACTCCATCAGTCCCCAGCCAGGTCACGAATGACACATCAGAACAGAAGTGTTGTGATTTCTGTTCTGATGTGTCACGAATCAGAACAGAAATCACAACACTTCTGACTGAAGAACAGACGGCACTGGCTTTAGACTGCGGGAGGTGACAGGAGAGCACCTGCTCCGGCCCCGTAACCCAACTGTCTATATTTAGTCTCCAGTTGAGTAGAAGGAGAGGGGGAGAGGGGGTTATAGTGAAGCTTATTAGGACTACAGTGCTGCGTCTGGCCTTTGAGTACATGGGCGAGTGACAGCATGAGTGATGTCATATGGGACGGCTATGCATCATCTGTTGGCAGATGTTTGACCTGCTGGTTGTGTTCCAGAAACAGCCATTGTGGATCAGGTCTCAACGTCCTTCATTCTGAAGCAGTGCCTGCCCCTTCCTGAGACCTTTTATACACTTATTGTGAGCAGAGTCTTGTGACAAATCAGATGAGAAAGGTTTTTCACTTACATGATGACTGTCACCTTAGAAACTGTCCCAAGGAATGTATTTATAAAAGTATACTTTTGAGACACCTTTTCAAACTGTGAAAATACTCTAAAAGCCTAACAGGAGTGATGGGAAGTGCTGGCATAAAAACGGTCCTTTTCAACTTTTTAAAGACAATGCTTAAGGGGTATAGATTGCAAGTAAACCCAAGAGACTTCATATCTAAATGGTTATTTTGGCAAATACGCTCTGTGACTGGTTTAATTAAAGCAGAGTAAAAAAGTGCACTTTGCAAATTGAGCAATCACAGGCCTCTGGATATCTGAGAAGCCGCAGGAGAAAGAGGTGTGACAGTCAATCAAAAGAGACAAACATCCTCCTTAAAACACTGTGAATCTGTTTACATCGTACATGCTCTCAGGGGGCCTTCAACAGACACCACAAAGAATTGACATATTTCAAGCAACACACCCTCTTGTTTTTGCTCTCAGTTTACCAGATCATCATTTGTCCATCATTCCAACAAAACATCCGCAAGCAGTGCCACCTCTAAATTGCATAAAATAACTACAATATTAAAAGTTGGGCTCTTAATTGACTACAATTTTAATTGAACAATTTACATTGAATGTGGATTGAATGATAAAAAATAATTGCATAAATGTATATCAAATGCTCCCAAATAAGGATGATTCAGAGACATTACATTAGTTGTAGAAATTATTGAATATAAATGTGTAAGTCATTATTGTTGTCGTTATTGTCATATATTTTTGTAATATACATTTGATCATAAAACTGTTCACAGTAATATATTATACAACTCCTTTCTTGTATTCCATCTGTAATATTTTATCATATTTTTTCTTTACTTTTTATTTATTTTTTGCAATTTTTAGTTTTCCCTTCATGCTTGAGTTGGGTTCATGATGGGTTTTCACTTCAAGCTTGAATTGTTTTTTTTTTTTAGGGAAATATAATTTAACAAAATTTACATGCGGATCACAGGGCATGATTATAGTGCATTACATTTGTATCATGTGTATTTATATTTTTAAATATCAAACATAATATTGAAACTAATTTTCACTTAATTAAATGCACATGTTAAATTAACCGTCCTATTTTAAATAATTCATACAAATGAATGTTTGTGCATATTAAACATATAGTTACATATGAAACCTGTCACAGAAATTCGTCTAGTTCATAGACATTATTATTATTATTAATATAGCAATTAGTCATGGTTGCAAAATGTAATATAACATGGACACTGGAGTGTGGAGTGTTACCAATTGTAAAAGCAGACACTGTGTAGAGGCATTTTATCAATGAAGGTCAGATGCCTGAAGGAAACTCACTGTCAGAGCAATGAATCAGAGATGTGGTCTGCTATATATATTTATATAGTGTCATCATGACCCACGCGTTAAGATTTAAACTGGGATATTACTCCAGACTATTCAGTTTTCTCTCAGCGAATCTCTGTATATTGCCAATGTATTTTAATCTGCGGCCCCAAAGGGAGAACTGTGTAACACCTCATGGGTTTTCATAAGGTTATAAAAATTCACGGTGCATGCGTCACCATCCAAATAGAAACAGTATTTCATTTCTGTGGGCAAATGAATCTTTCTCCCCTCATTTCCCAATCTCAAACAACTCTCAACACCTCGAGAATCTCTAAAATGACTCTTTTGTCATTGACGCGATGTTTATATCAAGAGATATGCTGGCATATCTGTATGTGTGCACCAGTGAATTAAGACTGATTATATACTGACAAAATATACACTATATGGCCAAAAGTTTTGGGACATCTGCCTTTACATGCACACAAACTTTAACGACATCCCATTTCTAATCCGTAGGGTTTAAGATGGAGTTGACCCAACTCTATGCTGCTATAACTGCTTCAACTCTTCTGGGAAGGCTTTCCACAAGGTTTAGGAGTGTGTTAATGGGAATTTGTGACCATTAGCGTATTTGTGAGGTTAGACACTGATGTTGGACGAGAAGGCCTGGCTCACAGTCTCCACTCTAATTCATCCCATAGGTGTCCTATCGGGATGAGGTCAGAACTATGTGCAGGCCAGTCAAGTTCCTCCACACCAAATTAACTCATCCATATCTTTATGGACCTTGTTTTGTACACTGGTGCGCAGTCATGTTGGAACAGGAATGGCCCATCCCCAAACTGCTCCCACAAAGTTGTGAGCAAGAACTTGTCCAAAATGTCTTGGTATGCTGAAGCATTACGAGTTCCTTTCACTGGAACTAATGGGCCAAGCCCAACCCCTAAAAACAATCCCACACCACAATCCCCCTCCACCAAACTTTACACTTGGGACAATGCAGTCAGGCAAGTACAGTTCTCCTGGAAACCGCCGAACCCAGACTTACCATTGTATTGCCAGATAGAGAAGCTTGATTCGTCACTCCAGAGAGCAAGTCTCCAATGCTCTAGAGTCCAGTGGCAGCGTGCTTTACACCACTGCATCTGACGCTTGGGCATTGCACTTGGGGATGTACAGTAAGGCTTGGATGCAGCTGCTCGGCCATGGAAACCCATTCCATGAAGCTCTACAGATTTGGAGAGGTGTCCCAATACTTTGGCAATAATAGTTTATGCCATGATTTTTATCAAAATGTTTATGGGTTATTCTTACTGAAAATGAAAAAAACAAAACAAACAAAAAAACAATACATCAATTATAAGTATTACTTTGAAAAATAAAGTTCAATTGAAATGGAATGGTATTCGATTACAATTCTACATCCTGATCAATTCAAATTCAGGAATTGAATTCAATGAACAGAGGAGTGGGGGTAAACCCGAGGCCCTGAAATACTGAAAAATACATTGGAAATATAGTGGAAAACTGCTAATGCTTTAATCATCATTAGCCATTAGCTAGGGAGTACTTAGGCGTTCACTTAAAGACTTGGTGTTTCATAACAGGTAAAACATAAAAATATCTTAAGTAAAAACAACATGATTTATGTAGTGGAGGATTAGAGAGAACATCATTGCATTCCCAGCAATAAAGTCATTTAATTACAAGCCTGTAACTAAATATGTTTGGGACAAAAATGGAGATGGAGCCCGAAATTGAATAATATTGTCAAACGTTGACACCAGTGGACAAGTGTGTAACTGAAAGAACTCATGAGGCACTGCAGAAGTAGCTGAGTGGGCATAAAAGCCCGTCCCATGGAATTAAATGATGTGTTATATTGAGGTGATCAATCCGAATGATGCAGGTTTAACGTCACAGGGTATATCACGCTATTATTCCCTTGTTGTCTGTAAAGCTTCTCAATAATGTATGTTTGACATCTTGCACAATCGAAAGCTAATCATCTCCAGTAATGCTGGATGCAGCAGTTCTCAGGAGATATATTTGGCCGTTATCTCACCATCAACAACAACATCATTAGGTAGATAATGCTAATGTTGAATGCACGATCCTTTGCTCTAAGCAACGTGTGGTAGGACAGCTGGAGGAAGTAAATTGTTATTGCTGCAACGCAAAAAAAAAAAAAAAAAAACTTTCTGCTGTAGATCTCTCAATGCGTGTGTATTTTTACACTAAGAGATAAAAATCACATTTAAATCTTGGATGTACAAAAGGTATGAACAGTAAGCACATCAAATATTACTGTCGATAAACAGATTATCTATAAAAAAATATATTTACTGTAATACATCAGAACTGTTTACTTTTCCAAATTAAATCACTAATGATACATTGATTATGAAAACAGATATTTTATTTAGCTCGTGTTGTGCAGAAACTCTACATTTCAAAACGCTAAAAACCTTTTTCTACATATACTAACTATATCAAAACACAGCAAACCCATTTCAAAATTTAATCATTCTGTCAAAACACTAGCACCAGTTTTCTATCTAACATGAACATATAGTTAATCGTAGCACAATGACTAACAATTGATGGCATTATGAAACATTAAAGCTTTAGCATAAGTTCTGCCGGGAAGACTCAATTGTTATGTCACTCATTACCTTCCTATCTATCCAATCGTGTTCTAATACTTGTGGTATAAAAGATGGGTACTTGCACATGTCTGAGTTTGCAGATGCTGATGCTTCCATTCACCTCGATCCTCCCCACCACCAATATGGTTCCTTCCCCCTCCTTCCTCCCCACCATCACCAGGATGGTCCCTTCCCACACCTCACAGGGGGTCGGCTGCGCCCCTGCCTTCGTCTTCAGGCAGAAAATGCAGAGTCCGGACCCTCGGATTGCGAGCTACGGACGGGGCCTACGCCAAAGAACTTTGTATCATATTAGTGCTTGCTGGGCTAATAACGGTTAATCGTTACAGTATTATTCTCCCGAGTCTTTCTGGTAGAACTGCATTACTTGTCATGTTTCAGTTCTTGTCATGTTTCAGGGTTGTGTGTAATTCAGTTCAGTTCCTTTTACTGTAAGCCATTCTACATTTTTGGATGTATGCATTCTGGGCAACATGCCATGTAAATGTGAAGATATTACTCTATAGAATGTGCAGTCGAAAAAATAGTTAGTGACAGAATTGCTCAGGTCAGGCACTCGTCAAATGGGCCCCCTATGAGGAACTTAATTTGAAATCTCTATCTGGGGGTGAGGTGGGGTTTTGATGGTGTCCCATCAACACCCCATGGTTGATGGTGATCCCACATAGAGAGTGTGATTGTGTCCCCTTAGTTAGTGCCCTATGCAGGCCGTATATTCTGCATATATGGAACAGTGGTACTGGAATAACTGTAGTAAAAGCTTTAAATAAAGCTTTTACTGAAATGAAAACATAAAATTGCTGTCATTGATCAACAATAAATCCAACATGCATGGCCTTTGGGTACTATGGAAGCTTTTTTCTGATATAGAATGAAAAAGTATACGATGCAATTGTGACTTTTTATCGCACAACTCATACTTTTTTTCTTTTCTTGGAATTGTGAGATATAAAGTCCCAATTACCTTTTTTATTTTCTATTCCATGGCAGAAATAACCTTTCATAGGTTCCACGTGTAAGAAGGAAAAACATAAAGATGCACAGTACTCCACACATTCTTCCTCCTCTCCTCTCCCCTGCCTTGATCCAATTACTCCTCTCCTTCAAATATTACTCTCCTTTGTCCAGACATTATTTTTTTCTCTCTCTTTGCTTCTCTGTGTTTTTTGGCATCCACATTGGACAAAAACAATTCAAATAGTCCCTTTTTTACTGTGTATGTTTAAATAATGGAAAGAACTTCAACACCTGACTATGCTTCCGGCTGAGATTGGATTCAGCTATCAATATTTCAGTGATCTGTTACCTAAAAAATGTGTATAAGTTGTTTCAATATTTTTAATAAATCAGTACTTTTGAGCTGATGTTGTTGCAGAAGTAAAGGCTTTATACTATATTTAATGTTTGGAACATTGGGTCTTAATTTCTGGCATTTTCTTAAGCAAGACCAGAAAGATCCATGATTTTGGTGTTGGGTAAGGTTGTGTGAAAAGAACATTTATGTATTTTAAAAATATGCTAACTGACTGCATATTGTGTGAAATGTGTTAATGGTATGTTCACAAACGACAGATGTTGTGCTAATTGGGTTTAGAGTTTTGAAAATGTGACTACAGATTGGACAAAAGGATGTCAGCAATTGTAAAAAAAAATTAAAAAAAATAAAAAATAGAATGTACCAAAATGTTTCTTTAAAAAATGTATCCTTTGTAAAAATGGTAAAAAAAAAAATACAATTAGATCCTTTTTTTCTTCCACAAATTTACTGTGAAAGAGACAAACTCAGAATAAAAAAAATATATAAATAAAAAAAAAAGGTTCTGAGAAATAAAGTAAGATTAGTGGGATGCTAAATCAGAAGTTTTTTACATTTTCAGACAAGCATTGCTGAGCTAACATTCAAAGTTTGTCTCGACAACCTTTCCTTATCTAGTATTACATCTTACTCTTTTTTTTTCGTGATTCATAGAGGTCATTGACAAAAAGTCCTCTTCATAGTAGATTATTAGAGACTCTGCTTTTCTCCCAGAGGACATTACCACCAGTCATCTCTCCAGACATCTTCCATTAACGACACAATAAAGAAGATTCCATCTTTTTCCTTTGTCACCAGTAAGCATTATGGGTTTCTTGTCCTTTTGAAACCAGCACAACATGTGTTCTAATGAGCTGCGGTCAAAATCTAAGATCCATGACATCCAGTTATGAGTCACCACTGGTTCCCCTAATCCATTACAGGCTGCTGCAAACTTCCCGCATGCATGACCAGGAGTGGCGAAAGAGGGAACGGGGTTCTGTACGGCTGCCAGGAGAGTGGCTGAGGAAATGCACTACAAGGTCAATCAAGCTGTCCGTGTCTCTTCCTCTCCGCTTTAAGAAGCACAGCATGCCGCGGCAGACCTGGAACAGTCATTCTTGAAAGAGCACAGCAGTGATTGATAAAGACATTCTCTTGACATGATATCCTTTCTGTGAAAAGATGCCCTAAAAAACCTAAGGCAGGACAATAGATAAAAAAAGGTTTGCAAAACATAATCAAGCAATTTTAGTTAAATAAAGATTATAGTTATATAAAATGTTAGATTTTAGATATTAAATTGTTTAAAGATACTATCCAAAGTGCTCATTAAATATTGAACACTCACATTTCTGTCTGAAACCCTATGTCTGCATATCACTAGTGTGGAAATTTAATTTGTATAGAGTGATTCTGTTTTGCAGGACACAAATCAATGTCCACTAGCATTAATTTCAACCGCGTGCTCAAGTCAAAAAAATCTCCCAAGGCGTTTTATAGAGAAAAGTCGTCTGCATTGACAGCAGAGCCGAGGTCTTTATCCGCGACAGCAACAAAGCGTTTAGCATAACACTGAGAGGGGCATTTATTTGGACCCTCTTTCTGCCCGGTTTCACCACTGGTGCTTCGCTGTGGTTTAGTTGTTCATTTCTGGCATTACTCCAGGCCGCCTCTTTGTAAGGTCTCCAGCTCCTGGGGTGATTTCACTGTCCAGTGAGCTATGAAAGCTTTTTATAAGTACATCAGCACAACTGCATTAATCGGCAGCCATATTGATTCAGCGTTTGCGTGCAAGATAGACAGAGAGAAGAGGAACATTAATGGAGATATTTATAATGAAGTACCTCTCAACCTCACGCTTGACTCACAAATGGGACATAAAGTTTTGCGAGTCTCAGCCAAACACAAAATAAAAATACCGACCCTTATGTTTTACTCATTTCCTCTGGGCCAAATGTAAAGTGCCACTAGAGTTAAATTGACATGAACATTTATAGTCCACTTAAAAAAATTTGTAGAAACAATTGTGAAATGTTTCCCTTTTGACTATTAGAATCTTTAAGGAAACAGAACAATTGAAATTATGTTGTTGATTATTAATTTCAGCTTCATTTGTTTCAACATGTTTTAATAAGCCATACATACAGATCCCTATTTTTTTTATTCAAATGTCACATGATATGGATATTTTTACAACTATTATATTTCCAACATAATTGGACATAATCATCTAAGGCCTTAACAGGGCTGAGCAAATTTAGTTTATTTTGGTCTGATGTCAGAAAAGGAGGAGGACAGAAAGCCTGCATTATAATAAGTCTTGCAGTATTAGTAGAGACCTTCGGAACATAGCCAGGCCTAGGGTGAATGAAGCCTTTTACCATGCCAGGCAAGAATTCCAGGCATGAGGGTTAAACCGAGAGTGCTTGAATGTCTAAAATTTTCTGAAAAGACGAGATAGGAAGAAGAAAGATAGTTTTTAGAGTGAGGTATTTCTTAGCAACATCTTCGATGGACTCAAACGGAGCTAGGGAGAGGCCTTCAAGTACAACGGCCAAGTCCCATGTCGGCACCCTCGTGCGGACTGCTGACCTCAGCCTCAAAGTGCCACGAGTGAAACAAGTTATTAATGGGTGTCTCCCCAAAGAAACTCCACTCAAAGGGATGTGGTAAGCAGCTAGTGCTGCCACGTACACCTTCAGTGTGGATGGGGATAACCCTGCGGAGAAGCGCTCCTGCAAAAACTCCAGCACTCCCCCCACTGGATCCAACTGGTGCTCTCCACACCAGGAAGTTAAAAATCTCCACTTCAAGCCATATAACTTCCTCATGGACGGAGCTCTGGAGTGAAAGATGGTCTCAACAATCTTGGTTGAGAGACCTGAACTTATGAGATGGGCCCCCTCAGAGGGCATGCCCACAGTTTCCACAATTCTGGGCGGGGGTGAATCTCCGTCTCGCCTCAGAGAGTAAGTCCCTTCTGATCGGAATCTCCAGAGGAGAGCTGTCGAGGAGAAACACTAGGTTCGCAAACCATATTAGGGCCGGCCAGAATGGGGCTAAAAGCAGTAGACTGACCCGTCCCGGTGAACCCTTTCCAGAACTCCTGGAGTAGAGCAATCAGGGGAAATTATTCCTGCTTTAGATACCCTGGGGTATAAATTGTCCTCAATGAAATTAGCTTCCCATGGGCCCACAGGAGGATCTGAAGAGCCAGCTTGTATAAGGGGTGCGATCGCAGCCCCCCCTAATGGTTTATATAAGAGACCACTGATGTGTTGTCTGTCCGAACAAGCACATGATGGCCCTTCAGGTCTGGGAGGAAGTGTTTCAGAGCCTGGAACACCACCAACATTTCCAGGCAATTTATGTGCCAGGAGAAATGATAGTCCTGCCATAGACCTCTCGTAAAGCCTGTGAGGGAGACGTCTGTTGAAACAGCTTTCCGGTGACATGACGCTCCCAACACGGGACCTTGGGACAGAAACCAAGTTTTCTTCCACATAGATAGGCAACGAAGGCATCTACGCATAAACCTGATCATGTGGAACGGGGTCCCCCTCATGTGCAGCAGGCTGAATGGAATGATGTTGTATGCTGCAGCCATGAGCCCTAACACTCTTTGCAAGTGTTGGCTTGGCCTAGCTTTATCCTGGTCACAATGGCCAGGGCGGATCCAATCTGTGCTGGAGACAATTGTGCCCGCATCGTGACTGTGTCCCTCACTACTCCCAGGAACGTGGTTCTCTGGGCTGGTGCCTCTTTTTCGTGTTGAGTCTCAACCCCAGGCTCTGGATGTGAGCAAGGACGACATCTCGATGTCGAACTGCCAGCTCTTGTGACTGGGCCATAATAAGCCAGTCGGTGATATAATTTAGAACCCTGATACACTGAAGCCTCAGCTGAGCTAGAGCTGCATCCATGCATTTGGTAAATGTGTGAGGGGAGAGAGTTAGGCCGAATGGAAGAACCCGAAATTGGAACGCTTCACCCCCGAAAGCGAACCTCAGGAACTTCCTGTGAGATGGAAGGATGGAAATATGGAAGTATGCATCCTTCAGATCTATCGTGACAAACCAATCCTCAGATTGAATTTGGTTCACGATGATGAGAATAGTTAGCATGAGATGCGTCCCAAAGCACACTTGATGGCGGGAAGCCGACATCGATTTCCTGAGGGCTCCACGGAGGAAGCAACCTCGATCGCTCCACCACGGGTGGGGCAGCCCGAAGAGATCCTACGTTTGTTAGCATCTCTTTTCCAAAGCCTTTTTCACCTGCAGAACAGCCCTCAGGTCGCCCTGTTTTTATTGAGGCTTCGGTTGAGAGCGCCGTCTATGCCCCCAGGTTCCTTGAGGGGGGGCTCTAGATGCAACACTATCTTTTTGCACCTGTGTGTAGGCAGAAGATCTGGTGGATGGCTGCGGCTGCCCACTGGAGGCAGACGACTTCAAATTTGAGCGGCGAGGGAGATATTGTTTATAGGCTTCAGACTGTTTTTTCGCCTCCTGAAACCTATTGACGACGGTATTTACTGCGTCACCAAACAGGCCAGAAGGGGAAGTCGGAGTATCAAGGAGCAAAGCCCTGCCTTTTCCCTTGATGCCCGATAGATTTAACCATAAATGTCTCTCCATGACCAACATGGAACGGCTGATAATGTGGGCCGTTTCCTTGGTGACTCAGAGAGACAAGTCTGCAGCCTATCTTAACTCTGCAATATCATCAGGAGTTGGTCCCTCGCTTATTTTCGAAGGTCGGCCTGGTATGCCTGCAGTACTGCCATTGTGTGCAGGCTGGCAACAGCTCGACCCGCAGCCATATAAGCCCTGGCAACCAAAGAAGATGTATCACGGCAGGGTTTTGTGGGCAGCACCGGGGTCTTTAGGGATGACATCGTCAGGGGTGTCAGGGGAAAGATAACTGGCCAATCGCCCTCTCGAGAGCTGCCTGCGCGTGCTGCGCTCCCAAACAGACACATAATTGGTGTGGGTCCCCACCCATGATGTAACGAGGCAGTGTTCTGTCCTTTTGGCAGGGTTTAAAACTACTTTTTTTTTTTAAATCCAGAATTTGAGTAGCACACACGTCTGTATATTTTAGAAGAATGTAATAGCACAGTGAAAATCTGTTGACCTTCAGCATTACACACAGTGGTGGTCACTGTGCCACTCTGTTAAGTATTACATTCATTCTTTGCATTTGTTTTGGCTAAAGCTGATGCATACTATAAATAAAATTTGTCTAATTTTTCTGTCATTTAAATTTCCCTACACATTGTATCTTGCAATATTATTTGCATTAACTTACATGCTTGATCATGTAACAATTGAGTTTAGGGATATATAATACCAAGGCTCATGTTCAAGTGAAAGAATATATATATATATATATATATTTTTTTTTCATTAAGTGCATGTCTCATGACCTCTTCAACTTGCATGTGAGAAGCATCCAGTTACAACATTAACTTTAATTCATTGTAACTTTTTTTCTTTACATTTTTGCCAGTTCAATTAAATAATCAGTTAAAATACTTGCAAAGGCGCTATAGAAAATAAAGTTGTGTATTATTGTTATTGAAAAAGAGAGATCATATGTATAAAATAAAATAAAAAAAAAACGATTTACTTTTGATTAATTTATCCTGAAAAAGGTCAAGTTGAAAGCTTTTTACCATGGCAGTATACAGTGAAGAAAATAAGTATTTGAACACCCTGCTATTTTGCAAGTTCTCCCACTTAGAAATCATGGAGGGGTCTGAAATTGTCATCGTAGGTGTATGTCCACTGTGAGAGACATAATCTAAAAGAAAAAATCCAGAAATCACAATGTATGATTTTTTAACTATTTATTTGTAAGAAACAGCTGTAAATAAGTATTTGAACACCTGTCTATCAGCTAGAATTCTGACCCTCAAAGACCTGTTAGTCTGCCTTTAAAATGTCCACCTCCACTCCATTTATTATCCTAAATTAAAATGCACCTGTTTGAGGTAATTAGCTGCATAAAGACCCCTGTCCACCCCATACAATCAGTAAGAATCCAACTACTAACATGGCCAAGACCAAAGAGCTGTCCAAAGACACTAGAGACAAAATTGTACACCTCCACAAGGCTGGAAAGGGCAACGGGGAAATTGCCAAGCAGCTTGGTGAAAAAAGGTCCACTGTTGGAGCAATCATTAGAAAATGGAAGAAGCTAAACATGACTGTCAATCTCCCTCGGACTGGGGCTCCATCGCAGATCTCACCTCGTGGGGTCTCAATGATCCTAAGAAAGGTGAGAAATCAGCCCAGAACTACACGGGAGGAGCTGGTCAATGACCTGAAAAGAGCTGGGACCACCGTTTCCAAGGTTACTGTTGGTAATGCACTAAGACGTCATGGTTTGAAATCATGCATGGCACGGAAGGTTCCCCTGCTTAAACCAGCACATGTCAAGGCCCGTCTTAAGTTTGCCAATGACCATTTGGATGATCCAGAGGAGTCATGGGAGAAAGTCATGTGGTCAGATGAGACCAAAATAGAACTTTTTGGTCATAATTCCATTAACCGTGTTTGGAGGAAGAAGAATGATGAGTACCATCCCAAGAACACCATCCCTACTGTGAAGCATGGGGGTGGTAGCATCATGCTTTGGGGGTGTTTTTCTGCACATGGGACAGGGCGACTGCACTGTATTAAGGAGAGGATGACCGGGGCCATGTATTGCGAGATTTTGGGGAACAACGTCCTTCCCTCAGTTAGAGCATTGAAGATGGGTCGAGGCTGGGTCTTCCAACATGACAATGACCCAAAGCACACAGCCAGGATAACCAAGGAGTGGCTCTGTAAGAAGGATATCAAGGTTCTGGCGTGGCCTAGCCAGTCTCCAGACCTAAACCCAATAGAGAATCTTTGGAGGGAGCTCAAACTCCGTGTTTCTCAGCGACAGCCCAGAAACCTGACTGATCTAGAGAAGATCTGTGGAGGAGTGGGCGAAAATCCCTCCTGCAGTGTGTGCAAACCTGGTGAAAAACTACAGGAAACGTTTGACCTCTGTAATTGCAAACAAAGGCTACTGTACCAAATATTAACATTGATTTTCTCAGGTGTTCAAATACTTATTTGCAGCTGTATCTTACAAATAAATAGTTAAAAAATCATACATTGTGATTTCTGGATTTTTTTATAGATTATGTCTCTCACAGTGGACATGCACCTACGATGACAATTTCAGACTCCTCCATGATTTCTAAGTGGGAGAACTTGCAAAATAGCAGGGTGTTCAAATACTTATTTTCTTCACTGTACGTCATTCTTTATGGTAGCACATCTGGTCAAATGTACACAACCAACATATTGGGATATACAGTTGTGGTCAGAATGAATGGCACCCCTGGTAAATATGATCAAAAAAAATGGTTGTTTTGAAAAATGGTTTGTGATGCTCAAAAAATTGATTGTTGAGCATCACAAAATAGAAAGTGGCTGTAAGAAAATAGCTAAATAATTGAAAAACTCCGTTTTGACCTTCAGGTCAATAATTAAGAAGTTACAATCAACTAAATATGTTACGAATCAAATACTCTCCAAGGATCACAGATGGAGAATTGCAGAGATTACTTGAGTCTTGGTGGTCAGAAAGCCTAAAATATAACAACCCCTATCACCACATGTAGTTTGGGAGGGTTTCAAGAAAAATCCTCCTCGCTCCTCCAAAAACAAATTCCAGTATATTCAGTTGTCAGACATGCCTGGAACTTCAAAAGGGACCTTTTGGTCAGATGAAACAAAAAAAAGGGCTTTTTGGCAGCAAACCCACCAGATGTGTTTGGTGTAAACAGGGATAAAAAGTACCTCATGCCTACGGTTAAATATACTGCTGGATCTTATATGTTGTGGGCCTATTTATTTTATTTTATTTTTTTGCTGGAGATCCTGGACATCTTGTTCAGATACATGGTATTATGAATTCTAGCAAATAACAACAGATAAAAAATCAAAACCTGACTGCCTCTGCTAGAAATCTTATAATGGGCTGTGGTTGGATCTTCCATCAGGACAACGGTCCAAAACAAACATCAAAATCAACGCAAAAATGGGTAACTGAGCACAAAATGAAGCTTCTGCTATGACCGTCCCAGTCCTCTGATCTGAACCCTATAGAAAATGAGTGGGGTGAACTGAAGAGAAGAAGCACCAACATACCAACATGAACTTCTGAAGGATCTGGAGAGATTCTGTATGGAGGAATGTATTCTATTACCTCTTGTCAGTTGTTCTCCAAACTCATCAGGCATTATAGAACAATCTTTGTATCTAATAAGTCTGGGAAATACTACAGTATTTGGTTATTCTGAAAGTGACTTTTCTATTTTATCTTTTTTCTTTTTGAATATCAATAGCACTTCTTCCTCAAACACACACACACACACACACACACACACACACACACACACACACACACAAAGACAAAATGTTGTCCTTGCGACAGGGGACAGAAAAGCCTGTACTTATACTAAGCTGTGTTGGCTGCAGTGGCAGGCTGCAGGGGGCACATTAGGAAGCTTTGACATTATCAAAGGTCATGTCAAATCAATACGTGTGTTGACAAACTTCAGATTGCTCCCTGCTAGATTTGCAGATAGGATACAAACCCTCCCAGATGGTGTTTGCTTGCTTGAATATTGCCTGCATTGTTGCTCTCCCAGGAGAACCTGCACACTGACCAGCCCTGAGCACTTCATTGAAATTTAAATTGCAGGTTTTATAGAAATGTCACTTTGAAGTATGTTGATATACCATGAATCTTGGGAATGTGAATCATAGATAGACATTGTATCTCTTACATTGAACCATCAAAGTGGTATGTATGTATGTATATGTGTATTGTGTATGTAGTATATATGATTTTTTTTCTGATGAATTATATATATGAAACATTTCTGACTATTATCCTTTTTTTTCAGGATTCTATGAATAGGGAGTTCAAAAGAACAGCATTATATAATATGATATTTGATCAATTTAATGCATTCTTGACAAATAAAAAGTATTCAAAAAGCCTGTACATTTGAAACACAGGTGCTTTTTAGTTTTTGAACTAAAGTAGTTTTCCGCATGTCAATAGGCATTAGGTGCCTATGGGCATTGAGCCCATGGATGTGACATACAGACTTGACATAACAGACACTCAGCATTCATACCTAAACCTAAGCCAAATAAAAGAGGAGGTTTGCTACCAGATCAGACTATCTGGAAAAGAGACAAGCTGAACATACAATTCAAGATTTTAAAAAGTCATATTTGAAATGTTAACAACGTTTCTTATTGACTCATATCAATTAAAATGTAATATCCACAGAGATCATAGTATTCATTATTGCACTTGTTAGCATATGGCAGTTTTCAGCATACTTTTCAGCAATTTCATTGTTGGTATTATAAATGAGAGGGAAAAAAAGTCTCAATAAAAAGCACAGAGACAGAGAAATTTAACTTAATAAGCGAAATACAGATTGATTTCAAATATTCATATTGTTCCATGAAATATTCATGCACACTGCATATTTCAAATTGATTTGTTTTGCAAATGTTTTCTCCTAAACATTCTCCCCAGTGCTAAGCAGCTTACAAAACAAAGACACTCTGATTAGCTAAAATTCATAAAATTTTCCTGAGAAATTAGCTGAGAAAGAAGCTGAAGCAATTGTTTAAATACAATGACGTGAAACAATAATACTTCTAAACCGATCAACATACAGAGCTAAGCCTCAGGAGGTCAAATCCTCTTTTCTAAATGTTAAGCAAATATTCTGAAGAGCATGGGAAAAAAAAACGCTACACGGTTTATACAACACCTCTGGCAAAAATGTTTCAACCTACGCTGAGAACAGGTTATCAAGAATGGGATTAAATTTCCCTCTAAAGTATTGTGGTCACAGATAAAAAATAATAAGCGTGAATCAAAAAATTAAACGCATTCAAATTTAGCGAAGTGTTCTTAAAAGTTGTTTTCCATTTATTACTCTGTCCTTTATGCTCTGTAATGTAAGAGGTTTTAATTGTGTGTGTTTTACCTGTGTTATGTGTGATGCTGTCCAGGGTTTAAGGAGAACCAGAACAGAGAAGTTTTTTTTATGTTGAAAGATGCCCTTCTTTTCTCGCGAGTCACCCGGAAAGGGACCGTTGTGAGGTCATGTGACCATTACAAAAGGAGCTTTTTCTCAAATGTAATTTGTCTCTCGGCAGGCCGGAAAAGTAAGCGTGCAACTAGTTTATTTAAACCCTTTTTTGCTGGCGTCAGTGTATATCGTGGATAAATGTGTATATTTATAAATAGATATCTATATATTTTGTATTATTATTTTGCTGTTTTTTTTTATTTTTTTATCCTTTTGCTGCATGGCAGCAGTGTTTTATTTATTTTTGTACAGGTTTTTTTTTGTACTTTGTGAATATTGCACACCTGGGGATTACAGAAGACTCGCTGTAAATAAACATCACCTTGCACCAGAGTGCATTTTCGAGTTGAGCCATTTTTTCCCTGAAAAGCAACTGCATCACAACATTAAAAAAAAAGAAGTATCTCATGTATCTAGAAAAAGGAATTTAATTATTCGTATATGTCCATAGTTCAGATAGTTTTACAGTTTCAAATGATACTGTTGTCTACCACTGTATGAGTGAGCATTAGTAGATGTCAATCTAGACCTAGTGGACCAATGGTGACGCTTAAAGGAGAACTCCGGGCAATTTTTAAGTTAATCTTGATCGTTAGACCTTTGTGAGTACTGTCTATAGAAAAAAAACGAACCGGATTGGTGCTTGCGTCGCGGAGCTGCGACCGCGAATGCCCAGAGCTCCCTAGCTAAAACGACAGCTATGGGGGCATAACATAAAGAGCGTTTTTGTGCCTCTTAACAGACACAAAATGCAAAAAAAGATTTTGCACCTGGACACTATTTACCTTTCCCGGCTACAACTGAGTTCACGGGACTTCAGCGCGAGTCCAGGTGGGAGGAGCGAGACTTCAGTGCGAGACTACATCTTGCCGTCTAAGGCTATGTTTACACGGAAACGATCAGAAGAGAAAACGCAAAAGTGGCGTTGCGTTTTCACTTTTTATTCTGCGTTTAGACGAGCGTTATGAAGGGGAAATCTGCGTGCATATGGTGACGCAAAAGTGTGTGAAATTCGATGTAGTGTGCACTCCAGGCGGCTAGGTGGCAACGAAGCACTGCCACACAACAACACCAATATCTGAGAATATTTTGTGCAACTGCTGAAAAGACTCTTGTATGTTTATCAGAGCTGCTGTGGCAACTTGAAGGTCCGACGTATGGAAATAATCCGACATGTTAGTTATTATTTTCCTGTACTGGCGAATGCCTGTGACGTAAACGCGCACGTGATCGAGGGCAGTTTTGCGTTTTTACCGGTTTTTACCCTTTACACGGGAACGCGATGGTGGAGCGTTTTTAAGTTTTCCACTCTGGAGGGTGGTTTCACTTTATTGCGTTTTTAAGCCATAAAAACGGCGTCACCGTGTAAACGAAAGGCACATCCGATAATTTTTTTTTACGTTTTCACTCGGAATCGTTCTCGTGTAAACAGGGCCTAAAACACTATTTAGGTGAATTTAAACCATGGCTAAGTTGCTAAACGCATCTTGTTCACAGGTAAGGCCCCTGTTCACGTTGGACAGACATTTTAATTGCATTTTGTGTCTGTTAAGAGGCACAAAAACGCTCTTTATGTTATGCCCCTATAGCTGCCGTTTTAGCTGAGTGGGAGCTCTGGGCATTCGCGGTCGCAGCTCCGCGACGCAAGCACCAATCCGGTTCGTTTTTTTTTCTATAGACAGTACTCACAAAGGTCTAACGATCAAGATCAACTTAAAAATTGCCCCGGAGTTCTCCTTTAAGCCCGCCCTAATTTACATGAAAGGTTGGAAGGTTGGAAAGGTTGTAGGTTGGAAATTCCAGCGCAGAATGTGGAAAGAAGAACGAATAGAAAAACAGCACAATCATACAAAAGAGTAAAATGTGAGCAGAAAATGTAAGTGTCAGGGTTTTGATATGTTTCAGTGTTTCGGTGTGTTCACCCGTGTGACCCAGTTTTGTTTGTTTCCCTGAGCTCTCCTGTTATATATTTGAATTAAAGACTATTTTGTTTGACTCTCGCTCACTCGATTTCTATTATCAATGTTAAAAACAGCTGTGCAGCTATCTGTTGTTACATCAAGTGTCTTGACAGTCACTTTTAAATATATTTAATGTGTCCTGTCTTCCTATAAAAACAAAACAAAGGAAATCTTATTGACCCCATTAAGCTTGTAGGTTTTACTTTATAACATGATCATGCTGGTTTGGGAAACAGTGGGCAACATCATAGAATAGCATGCAACAAAGTAAGATAATCTTCAGAGTATGACTACCAATATTATCAGAAAACCATTCAAGATCTTGAAAATTGCACTTTTCTTAGTATAATACACTGTTGAACAATGTAACTGGGGTCTTATCTGCGTAAAGGTTATTGCTGAAGGGCTATTTATTTAATGTGACACATCTGACAGAGATTAACCACAGTGGTATATAAACAGTAGGCTATATTATTTTGTGCTATGCAATGATGATCTCAATGCTTGGGTAGAAGACCTAGTCTTTTGTTTGATTTTGGGGCTTTTCCATTTGCTTATTTGAGATAGGACACAAAAGGTTAATAGGAAACGAACCAGGAGAGATGGGATATATATTGGATCAGGAAACAACACGGTCAACACTTGAACCTGCATCCCCACGGGAGCTCAATGGCCCATAGATGTCTTGATCATGTGCATGACTGCTGCCACACAGCTCTGACACAAGTCCGGACTCCTGACCATACCCGAAGTTTACTAGATTTACCCTGCATGCTATAAAAAAAGAAGAATTTCCTTTATAGTGAAGGTCAAGGAATCAGCAGAGGAAGTGGCCGACTGTAACTGAATATAAAAGTCTTGGCCTATATGGAGTTGAGTGCCAGTAAACGGTTCTTCTAACACTGGTGTGCACTATGGACTTCAGCAGGTCAAGTCATGCATGTCTTCAAGTTATACATTAAAAACAGCAGCTGCCAGGTAGATTCATGTCTTCTGAAACAATAGCACCAGGACGCCGTGTGAAAAGCTCACTGTGTTTAAATAGGTCTCTTCAAAAACAGGCCTGGAGGATTTTGCAGTACTGCATCCTCTCAATCACGTCAGACAGCCTCGTACAACAAACAAGACATCAGGTCACCTAGGACCAGATACACCAGCATCCTCTGATTTAGATATGCTCAACACGAGCAGTCAGGAAACCATGGGAGCTAAATCTATTGGTGGAAATACGTCAATATGAACCATGATTAAACCAAAACAAGTCCAAATGAATTTATAACATATTAAAAACACAATTAATGTTCATATAGAAACTTTAATTTCTTAAAATAGTGTGTGAGGTGAGGAATTTAAATACACAATGGTGATGATCATAATGACAAACAGCTGTGATGATGGATTAGTGTCCATGGAAACTGGTGAGTGGCGGGAAACTTGAACAAATTTGTTAATTTTACCAATAAATAAGATGGTCAGGGAAGCAAGTCAAGAAAATATATTAAATTGAGCACATTATTGACATTATTATACTTAATGTTAATGTGGGAGTTTAGGTGAGATTTAAAAGGACATTCAAATGTATATTTAGCAAATGTATATTTAGTTTGCATGTATGTATGTTCAGGCTGGAAATAGCTATAATATTTCATATAGAAAATAATATTCAGAATTAAATTAGAGGGTGATTGGTGTCCAGAAACAATTAGCTAAATCTTCTAGACAAAAGTTATTTTTCTCTCTTTTTTTCTTCTTCTGCATGCACTTTCACCCTTGAAAACAGAGCAAATAATATGTTTGCATTCTCCACAAGTAATACAGACAACTAACTCGGAAATCTGTGCGCTAAGCCTCCATATGGCCCAGTTTGTCTAGCCTGTTTGCTGGCACATGGGGCCTTGTCACCACCTAGCATGAATATTACCACAGCTTGGATCTGTCTGCATACAAGAAAACAGCCATAAATGGGAGACTTTGCGTGGCGGATGACACGCTTCTGCCCAGTCGACAGATCGTTCAAGCAGGAAGGAGACATAACTCCACTCGTATGATAGACAGACAGGAAGGCCCCAGTACATCAACGAGCAAATGGAGGTGAGGGCTGGATGCCCAGTCTCAGTTACTAGGCCTCCAGCCAGGAAACGGACAGCATCTCCAGGGGCTGAGACACAGTAAACCCTTCCTCAGAACAGGCCTGGACACTGGCACTTGGGAAAACAGGTTGTGAGCAGCCTGGATAGAAATTATAGAGGAGGGACAAGGGAGAGGCGATGGGAACATACCGCAGAGCAGCAGGCTCTCTTATCACCGGGTGAGTGGGAAAGACTATCAACTGCTCACTTGTACTGATAAAGCATATGTGGGACATTTGCAGTGTCCCACTGTGGTGCAAAAAGGCAGCTCGTATTGGGCGGTCTGGGAATTAACTCTGTGCCAAAACTCATTTGAGCACAGGGTCATTCTGCTTCTCTTGTCTCGGATGATGTTCAGGCACCAGAGGTTTTATTACATTGCCTAAAAGGTTGGTGTAAAATCCTAATTTTAAAGAATGCATTATGCTAGCTGTGTAACTGTTTTTGGTTATTGTTTATCATTAGTCTTCCCCTCATATTTATTGGTATTGACGTATTACATTTTACCAGATAGCAGACTTTTGAAATATAGATTAGACTTTTTAACACTTTTTTTAACTTCATGGGGAAATTCACAATTTCATTTTTCTCAAGAATGTAAAAATAATTTAGTTTCAATGTATTTTAATAGTAATAATAATTGTCACAACTGGTTGCAAATTACAGACGGATACAGGATCTAAACACAAGCAATATTGTATTTATTTAACATAGAACTAAGGAAACATCAATAAAGAACATAATCCAACCTCCTTGACGATCACGCGGTGACCTGATTGGTTACAAGGTAGTTTGTGACGTCAGAAACACCAGCGATTTCAAAAGGCGTTTTTGAGACTTTCTTTGGTTCACTGCAATTTTAAGGCGAAATTACTCAGCAATGGTGTTGACTTATGAATTTGCACATGGTGTGTCTTAACACACATTATAAACTTGATTTTCACCACAGGGGGACTTTTAAGAAGTATAAACTTTCAATAAGACACAGATGAAAGTTGCATTCTTAAAGATTTCAAGTATTCAAAAGTGGACTTCTTTGAGGAATCAGCCAAACTACTGACCTCAGCTACTTTATTTTCATATCCCGCTCGTGATTTGTCCTTGCCTCCTTCCTCCTCTTTTGTACTTGGTGGAGCAGGGGACTTTTGGCAGTGGCAGGGCAGGGCAGGGTGGTACGTCCTGGCACGGATCAGCCAGTTATTGCTGGCTTTGACCTGGTTCCTGTCCGCACCCTGCTGAGAGAAGACATGTCACAGCAACCCATCCAGAGACCGGTGACAGAACCTGCTGCGCTAGACATTACGAACGGCCCTCATCAAGCCACTGACCCGTCCACAGGGGCCCAGCAGATGGGCCCTCCAGTGCTGATGTCTGCTTAACCTCAGCACATCTTCAGCTTTTGGCTCCTTCAAACTGGACACACACACACACACACACACACACACACACGCACACAAAAGATCTATAAAAGAACGAAATCCTGGACCCTCTTTCAGACGCTCCTGCATTTAACGAGCAAAGTGTAATTAAGATGGAGGCCTGATAAAAGCAAAGTCTTGTCTAGCTGATGGTGTGTGACTTGAACAGCCAAGTAGCTGTGCGTGAGTTTTTAAAAGTGGACGACAGCTGAGAAATTGCAAACGCCAGAGCCTGCCGTTAGGAAGAGGGATGTGTGGTCCGTCCGACTGTAGCGGTATGAGGCTGTTCAAAATAGGTGTGTGTGTGTGTGTGTGTGTTTTATCAAGAAGCATAACAAATGATTTGACTGCAATCATTTTGGCTGCCCTCAAACTTACGACAAAAGTTGGTAAATCATTTCAAATCAGGCCTGTTTGTCCCTAGGAGATTCACATTTTGAAGGTCAACTATTTAAATTGTCAGAGCTGCAGTTTTGCTGATGTATGCATGCAATTATACAAGCAAACACTGACAGATTTTAAGATCAAGTGCCCCTTGCTTGAAGGGTACAGAGATTTACCTCTTGTCCTTCTCAGTCTGTAGCTTATATATCTAGCACTAAAACAGAAGTAATTAATTATTTACCTGCCACTGATGGAAATTTCCGTCATTTATGAGACAATCCTTCCCAGCCATGGACGAAATGTTCCTGATTTCCGTCTTTTCACTGTTATATGGTAGGTGGCGCTATTAGGTATCTTCTGAAAGAGTACTGAATCTCCCAGCCCAGGCTCATTAGAAAAATATACCTGTGGCGATTTTTTTTCCAGAACAGATTAACGTGAAATGGAAACGTTTTATTTCGTGGCTGTTTGTACGCATCACAGCAGTTCTGAATTAAAATGTCGAAAATCACAATTTAAAACAACGTACACCTACACTAAACCCTCAACCTACCCGATAGTATTAACAAAAGCAAAAGTGACATTAAAACGCTGTCGTAACCATGGCATTTTAGCTTGTTTTCTAACTCTTTTATCGTAACTTGTCTTTTACGGGATTTGTACCCAAGCTCTCCGCATCACAAGTACAATTCTGTACCAGCTGAGCTACCGAGCAAGCTTAGTGTGCATGAAAAGCTGAACATATGGAGCTGATTAAGTGATGCAAACTCCAAAATTTATTAGTTTACAAACCATGCACTATGGTAAAAAGTGTTGTAAGGTCATAACATAATATTGTGCAAGGAGCCGCATGAATACAAGTCAAGTCAAGTCACCTTTATTTATATAGCGCTTTTTACAATACAGATTGTTTCAAAGCAGCTTTACAGGTAACAGGAAAATAATACAACAAAGTATGTTTCCAGAAGAAAATAGCGTCACTGTCCAACTTAAGTAAGCTCAGTGATCTTTCATGTTTGTTGTAAAAAATAATATATTATTAATTTAGTTAATTTATATAGTCGCTCTGGAAAAAAACTGTGAAGTCATGATCAATTTGATAGATCGGTCGGGGGCCAGTTCTCCTCTGGCCAACGAACGAATAGTGTATGATTATGATTCAGGCAAAAGTCTGTATGAATCCATAATCTCCCATGTAATCAAAATTGTGCGTGAAAACAATTAAAAGTGTTTGCTCTTTTACTGCCTCTAGTGTTCATTTCTGTTGGAAACTGCAGTGATATGTACGTTTTGGTATGTTTTGACACTGGTGAGTTTTTCCAATGAGCCTGTGTTGGAATCTCCAGATCAAAAGACATGTGAAGATGAAGCGGTCATCAACATTAAAGAGCATGTAAATCAAAACTGCCTAATGTTACAGAATGAAATGTCGATCCAGCATGAGCTATAGGACTGTGATGCTTTGAGGGTGTTGATGGACTAAATTTACACTATTTATGATTTGATCATCATTCTGAATCCGATCTGAATGTAGTCTCTTATAAAAAGGAGATTTTCTCAGCCTTTTGCCTAAAATGTTGCTTTTTTTATGAAACTTACCCACATTCAAGTGTTGATAAAAAAGAATGCATGAAGCTAGAATACATTATATATTTATTTTTAAAGCAGAGGGGCTGTTCTTTATTCTGATATATTGCATGTTCAGCTATTCATACAACAATATTTTGAGGGCCATTCAACTTTTGTGAAAATGATCAAATGCTGGTGATGAAAGAGTTAAACAGCACACTTGAAAAATGGTAACTTATAATCAAAAAGCGAATGCCAATTGCATATCTGTGAAATTTTGACCATCAAAACTGATCATCATAATTGTGTATTCTGCACACTAGAAAAAAAATGGTGTATGATTTACTTTGAAAAAAAAAATGCCCAGAAATTGAGAGTAAATGTCACTTAATAAAAAAATAAAATAAAAAAAAAGCAACACATTTGAATTAAACGTAATTTTGAAGTAGAGGTGGTGATGGCGCAGTGGATAAGACACATGCCTGTGGTGTGAGAGACCCGGGTTCGAATCCACTGTGAGACACCAATGTGTCCCTGAGCAAGACACTTAACCCCTAGTTGCTCCAGAGGCGTGCGACCTCTGACATGTATAGCAATTGTAAGTCGCTTTGGATAAAAGCGTCAGCTAAATGAATAAATGTAAATGTAAATGTAAGTAGAAAGACTGAAATAGTATGTTCTTGTAAAACATAATCTTTGTTTCATTTATAACTTTTTTTGTTACATATATTTACGGTTAATAAAAGTAATGTTTGTTTATCATCTACAGATTAACATACATTCAAGAAACATTTTTTTTTTAGATGTTCACTTACAGACAGCTACAGGTACAGCTAGTGAGGCTGGGAAAATTCACATCCAACACCCGCACAATCAGCACTGGCGCTCCACAAGGATGTGTGCTCTCCCCAATACTCTTCTCCTCCTACACAAACGACTGCGCCACTACTGATTCCTCTTTTAAGCTCCTGAAGTTCGCAAATAACACCACAGTCCAGGATGGTGATGAGTCTGCATACAGAAGAGAGGTTGAACAGCTGGCTGTCGGGTGCAGTCATAACAACCTGGAGCTGAACAAGTTCAAAACAGTGGAGATGATAGTGGCCTTCAGGAGAAACACCCCTGCACTCCCCCCACTCACCGTAAGGACATCACTGTGGAGACATTCAGGTTCCTGGGCTCTACCAAATCTCAGGACCTGAAGTGAAATGCATTGTGAAACAGGTATTCAGCCTTCACTAAGTTCTATGCACTTCAGTATAACTGTCTGGTTTTGTTCAGCTCCCAAATCAAACATCCGAAGACTACTTCGGACAGTCCAGACTGCTAAAAGGGTTATTGTCACTCCCCTGCCACTCTCCAGGACATGTTCTCCAATCACCCTGGCCACAACCTATTTGAACGGTTGCCTTCTGCCCGGCGATTCAGAACATCTGGGCACAGGAACAGCTACTTTCCACAGGCCATCTCCCTCCTGAACAGTTAAATGCCTCCCAAGGCCTCTCTTACTGCAATACTCCCACTGTTTAGTGCAATATCTTGTTAATTCACTTATTTCTTTTCTGTAATACTGTAAACGTTAAATATGTTCATTTCTGTAAATAAGCCTATTTTATGTCTTATATTTTTCATATTTGTATTATGTATCTTGTTGGTGTATTTATTTTTGTGATTTGGGAACTTAATTTGCCAAGAAAAATTAATTGTGTGTGCAATTTTGGCAATAAAGCTCTTTCTGATGGTATGTGTCTGTAAGCTTTGAGAGAATCTTAATGCTAGTGCACATCATAGCTTTAACTTTATAGCAGATTTAACATTTTGGAATACAGACTTTCACTTGTACTAGAAATATTGATGACTTATGTTTTTTTAGCAGATGAAAATATTTTATCCATGCAGTCCAATGCTCTCTACAATAAGTACGTCCCTTCCTATGATTATGTTGACACTACAGCTCTGTATTAAAGCTTTAGCATTACCCCGAAAACTTTGCATTCCATCGCAAACAACAAAAAAGTTTAGAGGAAACACAAAGTTTCTCTTGGGAACGCAAAACAAACATTTGAAATATATTTTTTCCATCACCATGTCCCTTTGGGGGCTTCATAGATTAGCAATAGCAAGTAGCAAAACACAAATCTAATGTACCTATTGGATATTTAAAAGCTAAATTAAATAAACACAGAAAAAAATAACAAGATATCACTAGGAAACACTCAGAGATGTACACAGTGAAAAAAGACTTCGCAAAGGGTACTAGTGTGAGTGGGGTTTTAACTGTGAGTGGAGCTGCGTGTGAAACTAGATGCAGGTGTGAGAGTGATCAATGGCAACAGGTGTGTGTCTAATCAGTGCAAGGATGTGTGCGTGACCAGTCCGGGGTGTGTGCGTAAAACAGTCCAGGGATAACAGAACAGAAGAGTGGGACGCCCTCTCCTGAAACTCGAAAAAATTGCAAAAATTGTTTTGTTCAGTTGTTCAGTGAAACCATTGGACATTTTTTCTTTGTACTTTTGTCAGTTAAATACTGTTGAAAGAGAATTAACAAATCACAAAATACTTAATTGTATTGCATTTTGCAAAAATCTCCCAACTTTTCTGGATTTGGGATTTGATTTGAGATGATTATCAGATAAAATAAAAAAAAAGAGACTAAGAAAAGTTTTCATTCGAACAGCATGATTTGCTAGCATTGGCACAGATGCACGGTTCTCCCCTTAATTACTGTGATGTTTCAAAAATACTAATAGGAATAATTAAAAATGGTCATTCTGTGATTCTGTTCCAGGAACATTGAGCCTGAATGCTCTTCTCTTGCCAAATTATCTATAATTAGTCAAAGCTGGAGTCCAAACTGTTCTTCCATTCCAATGTTAATATATATGGCTGTGTACAGCTTAATTTCAGTGAGGAAAAGAGAGTATGATTAGACATTATAAAACCCACTAATTGATCTTTATAGTAATATGAATATATGTATGTTCTTGGAAAACATTGATTATTTTGATTAATTGGGTGCTCGGTAGCTATCATCAAGCTTATGGAAGTAAACAAACTGTTAATTACTGTTTTCTTTAGAGTCAGACTGTTATGATTGGCCTTGGTAATTTCTGCCAAATTACCAGTTATGGTTGTTAAAAAAAATATCTGGATAAATTTATATTGTACCAGTGTGCTCTAGAATTCTTGATTCTGATTGGATGACAGATGTTCAAGTGCAAAAGTACTTGCTCACTTTTTTTCATTGGTGTTGGTACAGCCGTTTGAACTACAATGATGACTTGTTGTAAGTTATCTTAAAAAATAGTAAATCATGAAATATTAAATCAGATCATTAGTAGATTAGTAGGTTATTTGTAGATATATTATTAATCACCGACATATTTGTCAAAATTGTTTTAGTATAATTATCTTAATAAACAATGGTTAATCAATGAAAACCACAAACATGCAGATATGCTAAATCAGAAGTTTTAAGAGTAATTTATTTGTTTTCAAGTGAAAAAAAAAGAACATTTAGAAATGACTTCCAGTGGATTATGTTGAGTTATTTCACCCATCAGTAGACTTCCCAGACAGCAACATAGTCTCGGCCCAGGTCCAGTCCACATCCGGCCCACATCTGGTGCGTGTGGAATCCACATCAGGTCTACAGTGGTTAAAGACTGTCAGTGAAGACAGCTGTCTATACCCTCACCAGTCAGCACATACATTACAGTACAAACAACAAAGTGTTCAACGCCTCTTATAAAAGATGTGTAAATGCATGAATAAATCAGTCATTTATGAATTTTTGCCTGCATGAATTGTTATTTAAATGGCCACTGTGCAAAAGCTAAAATGACGACTGCTCTTAAGCGTAATCAGGGGCGTTGCTAGGGTCTTGATACATTGGGGGCTTAGCCCAGTCCCCATCACCCACCCACCCCCGCTTTTGGTAACTGCTTCTTCTACTCATAGGCACATAATAATAAGCAATAATAATATAAATGGGGCCTCCCCCAGGAAACGTTGGGCATTAAACACTTCATTTCCTGCATTCAGGTGCATTTTTTTGCATTTTAAATGATAGGTAAAAAGATAGAATGCTTTATTTGTAGAACTGTAACAGCTATTCACAGAAACACAAATAAATAATACATGAATATTAAATAATATTTTTAAAAATGAATATAAAACTATATATATACTGTGTATATAGATATTTATCTATCTATATTTATCTATATATATTTATCTATCTATACACACACACACACACACACACACACACACACACATACATCACTCCAACAGTCTGCTTGTATAAGTCTGGAAAATGAACTATAGACAGTGCAGGTCCAGTAAAGAGGCCATTCAACAAGTCATCTGACTTGAAGTTCAATGATAGGAATGAATCACTTAATGAGTTGTTGTTAATTCTCCATTTTCAGTGTATGTTTCATTAAAAAAAATGGCCGCAAAACAGCGATTAAAAGCCGTTTAGCTCGCGAGATGAGAAAAGTGACATCGGTTGCTATAGGTAGCTATATCAGACAGAAAAGTTGATGCTAGCGATGTTAGGATTTCCTAACCTGAAATAGGATGATGAAGCAAGATAGGATTCCTAAAGTGATTTAGTATTTGCTTCGGTAATACCAATTGGGGAAAATCCTATCTTAGACTCTTCCTGTAATACGGCCCCTGATATAGCTAGCTATCCATCTGAGGGGAATAACGTTAATTTACACATCGTGTTTCAATCGACAAATCACATGTAGCCTATAAGTTAGGCTACAGTACTTCATCTACATTCTTCACGAGAAACGGATTATGGCTCACAAAATGGATTAGCTATAGGCGAAATAGTAAGGTCCCACGTACTTTATATATACAGTACAGGTTCTGCATTAATACCACAGTGAGTACAGGAGTACAGGGTAAGTAGACCAGGGTTTGCTAAAGAGCCTTCACCGACCTGAGCTTGATGAGGGAACGGCCCCAGTAGATAACTCTTCTTGCCTCTCATCCGCCTCGTATCGTTCATGACTCCTTATTTTACTTTTTAAAAATGTCAAATGTCCATAATAGCTACCACCAGAAGCCACAAACAACAATGACAGTCAAGCCCTAAAGCTGAAAGTTAACCGATGACTCTTTCAGGTTCTCTCGCTCTCCTCTGGTGCGCACTCTAAATGCAACCGTAACTTTGATCTGCTTGAACACATTTTAATCGTCTTTAATACATGATTCCGAAGGATAGATTAAAAGACCCGGTCATTAAAAAAAAAAAAAAAAAATAAATAAAATAAAAAAATAATAATAATTATCAATAAATATTTTTTTTTGAGATCTGGGGCTATAAACAAAAAAAAAAAAACTGGGGCTGAAGCCCCGAATGCCCATGTCTAACGACGCGCCTGAGTGTAATGATAAAACATGGTTTAGTGTGTGTGCTCCCCCTTTAGATGTGCTGTGGTTTCTCCTATGCCCACCTGTCATTTGTAATACTCCAGGTACTTGGAAAGAAATGCAGCAGCCAAAATCAGGGAAAGAAAAAGAAACAGGAGAGAGGAAAGAGCAGTGAAGAGTAGACACAAGTGTGTGTTTGCAGTGCAGTGCAGTGCAGTGGAGTGAGAGGAGTTACATGATTCGCGATCTAGCGCAAAGATCCCTCCATTACCGCTCCATCAACAAGGATAACACACATCTTAATGCTTAATATTCAACTGCATACTGAATGAATTCACCATGTGTTAAATAGCATTCATGGAATCATGAATTATGATTGAGAAGTAAGCAATTTGTTTAAAAACAGTGAGTACGTTTACAAGCTGTCAATATTCGTGTTATGGTCGGGTTAAGGACACATTCGGGTTTCTGAAACATTCGGAATAACCCGTTTACATGCGTGAGCAGAGAAAGTTACTCCTGTATACATGGAATTTGTAATCAATTGGCAATATCCCGACATAAACGGCGACGCGCGGTTAGCGTCTGGGCGTACGGACAACCTTAAAACGCAATATGCGTCAGTTCCGATTCTTCTTCCTGTATCCAAAGACAACAACAACAGCAGCAGCACGCGGATAATGGATAGTTCGGGGCAGATAGCGATCGCCTTTGAAACAGATCCAAAAGATGGTGCTGTGCTGCGTCTCGCCATGTTTACCTCTACTTGTTGTTTACTTCCGGTATACGGCACGCAGGTTTTTGCATGCACCAGACGGAAGTTCCTCTACTCAAAAGACCAAGATTCCTTGCGAAAAGAACAAGCGCAGAACACAAATCAATGTTCCTTTTGATGGGGATATGCCGATACGCGTTTACATGACCAAACATTCGGGTTAGAAAAGGGGTACCCCAGGTATAATATTCGGGTTTTTAAAAACCGGTATATGAGCATATTCGGGTTTTTGCCGGTGTTTACATGGCCGTGCGCGACCGGGTTATTGCTAATATTCCGGTTTTGAACGAGTTATTGGCTGCATGTAAACGTAGTCACTGATTCGCTCATGACAAAAATACAACTGTGTCACATATTACAAAGTCCAATGAAGAGGAAGATGGTTTCAAAATTAAATTTGATATTTATTAAACAAAACTAACTGATGTAACTAGATGCGAATCTGCGTGTAAAACACAACACACGAACAATCACGGACAATGAATGTGAACAAAAGAGGAACTTAAATACACAGAAGCCGTGTTTCCATTACCCTTCAAATTGCGCAAATTGAAAATACGCCCAATGGAAACGTCAATTTCACAAAAACTCCAATATATTGCAAGAAAGTTCTCAAGCTCACATTTTGAAAAAGGAATATTTTGCAAAACTACAATGGAAACAGAATTCGCATTTACAGGTCACCTGGCGTATATGTAAAAGTTGATTATTATTTAAAGATGCCGTGGTATGTTTGGACAGAAGACGAGACAAAGTTCTTTGTTAATCTCAATAAAGTCAAAGGTATCACGGGGATACTGGATTCTAAACAAAGAAATGCATGCCACAATTTATCAAGACCTTGAAGCAGATATGAGGGAGAAACACCCAGAAACACCTCGTACGGGGCGGCTCAACAGTGTAAGGGACTTTCCTTGCCATCAATGCTTGGATAACACCACGTCTCCTTCGATTAAAAATAATGGCTAGTGCTGTGACTGCAATTTACGTAAACCTACCATTATCCGTTGCCATGATTTTTGGAATGACTTATCGCGAGAGGAAAAAAATATGTTTTAGTCGCATAACACCGGATAATGGAAACCATCATTTCGCAATAGATTTTTATTGACATTCAGAAAATATTGCAAAGGTTTTGCACAAATCTGTAATGGAAACACAGCTAGTGATGGACCAAATACAGACAGGTGTGCTTGTTAATGAATATCCATGTTAACTAATAATTGGCGGGAAACTGAGAACAAAGTAAAGCTACGTAGATAAAGGCAGACCAAACAAGATCTAAACACAATGAAAATGAAACTAAAACTGAGCATAACTGTGACAAACTAGGGGGTACAAAATTAATGATTTTGCAGCAATAAGTCCAGTTCAAACATATCAACAAACATCCATGGGTTACTGGGTTGGCTAAGTGTGTTATTTGTTTTCACTGACTGAACATGTTCAATCTTCGATAGATAAGTTTTGGAATATTTGAGCAATCTGGTATGATTTTCCAAAAAGACTCTAACAGACCCTGACATAATCTGACTTCATGGTGAACCGTTGCCATGACACGTCATTCCTGCCAACTAAACATAAACAGCGTCAGTCAGTTGCAATTAATCATTTTTGTTTATTAACCCATTTCCTTTATAAAGAAAGGAAACAAGACATCTCAATCTGAGTAACATAATTTTCAACAAACTGAAATGAGTAATCTAATGATCTAACCCTAATGGTGTGAAGTTGATCAATTATGAACAAAAAGCAGCTAATCAATTAAATTATTTAAAATTAAAATCTCACACTAAACTCACAACTATACAGTTTGGAAAATGTAACTGTCACGCAGGGTTGTAGAAGCAGATGATGACAAAGAAGATTCAGGTAAAAGTCTTTAATAATATCAAACTCAGAAGGTAATCCAACAAAATGCAGATGAAGAAATACAACTAATGCATTAACGAGAATGGACAACTGAATCCTAAAAAGACTGCAAGTTAAGTGCAAGCCAAGTGAATAAAATAATAATAAACACCTGTGCTTAATAAATTAATTACCATGACAACTGATAAGTGGCGGGAAAACTGAACAAAGGAAGGCCGGAAACTGGTGAAAACAAACTAAAAGTCCATTATAATGAAACTAAGCATTAGTGTCTGTGACAGTAACTAAATTTGCTTTGGCAAAGTTAAACACATCTGAATAAATATCTGAATCTCATATCTGAATGACATTTTTATGTGTACAGTAATGGGTAAATACTTAATAATTGTAGTTGGTTACTGATTCCAAAATCCATGATAAAAAATAGTAGTAAGTAACGTAATCCATTACATTACACAATTAAGGTAATATAATCGAACTATGTTTTGATAAATTTTGACCTAACCAATGTTTATCACAATGATTTGAATAGGATAATCTTGTACCATATTGACATAAAAATATACAAAGAGAAAGCAAATATATTCCATTCTTTGTTAACAACAACATAAAGTGCATTAAAGGAGCCATATGCAAGAATGTGGCCAAAACTGGTACTGCAATCACTTTCAAATTACTGTAGAGCGGTGAATTCCCTCCCCCTCCCCCTCCCCCCTGACTCAAGGTTGCCAGATATGCTGCAGGATCCAACATTTTTTTTTATCCGACACGTTTGTAGCTGCAGCTGAGTTACTAGAGAAGAGCTTGCAACCCGGATGCCGCAACACTACTGACTTCGTGATTGGTAGATCGGTGGAGGGTGGCGCATCAGACCAAAACACAACATGACAACATCAACATCAGTTGAGGGCTGCAACTTCACTTTTTAAATGACAATATCCTGGCCGGACTACTGTTGTCAGTGATATAAGTATTTGAAATTAACATGATTTCTTAATGTCTATTGACATATCAGGGCCATTTTATGATTAATTGAAATAAATTTCTTACATACAGCTCCTTTGAATATTACATGACTTTAGGGTTTCCCAGACTTGGATTCGAGTTTAATGAGAAGCTATTAATTAAATCTTTTTTAAAAAAAAACATTTAAATTAAACCATTTTTAAATAAAAACAATCAAACAACCATAAACTTAATTGTATTTGACTTGATTTTATTATTCACTTAACTTATTAACTTAAAATCTTATTAACTTAAAATATCAGGGGGTATACTTCAAGTAAATATATTAGGTCAAAGAGGTTTATCTCACAAAAAAGTTGGGGAATCCCTGCATTGCACCAAATATGAAATGGCGTGAAGACAAACGCATTCCAAATAAAGTCATACATGGTTAAATGACTCACTGAGAGATATTTCATGTCCATCAAGAGCCAATTCAAAATGCTATATTGCAATTTTGAGAAAACACTTGCACTTGCAGTGATCAAATACTGTGTGGGTCTCAGTTTTCAGTGATCGGCTCATGACTAGTGTCTGGTCTGTGTGAACTGTCAACAAACCCGGAAGACCTTCTGAACGTATACAAGTAGGCAACTTTAGAAAGGAAGATTTCAAAGATATAAAATAAGTAGTAGGGAGAATCAATGAATTATGAACAATTTACTGCCATTGTGAGAATAACATGTAATCAATAAAAAATAAACTGTATGATTATGAGTATAAGTTTCTTATCTCTTATCTCAAGACTTCATCGACAAACTCTTTCTTTTCAGTCACTTTCTTTAAAAACAAAAAATAAGACATTGATGATGTTTGTTGGGTCATTTTGAAGTTATTCCCCATCATTAACAACAGCCAACTATTAGAAATGTGATAGATTGAGACCAGCCTTTAGTTTCAAATACATTCATTTTATCTCAATACACTAAGGCGATTCATCACAATACAAAGCTTTAAATACAAGTCACCAATTACTAAACTGACACTATTACTGTCTCTGAAAGCCCTTACCATTCATCCGATTTATAAAATAATTCACCAGGCTTCTCCATTTTCTTTTGTAAGCCATAGACAGACAGCAAAGAACTTGTGTTTTCAAAAAAAGAAAACATTTTGAATAAAGACTCCTTAAGAAGTCTCTTCCACCCACGGTTGAAGGCCTGCTGATGAATCCCCACCGCTAGAGCAGCGTAGGCGGATGCCCTCAGGACCTTGGCACCTTCCGTGCAAGAAAAGAGTTGGGTGAAATCTTCAGCAACTACCTCTGAGAGAGTGGGAGCTTAAGAACTCCTTTAAAACCTGTGCTGTCACTTCAGTGATGAGACATTTAAGAGGAGCATTACGTGTCTCCCTCCAGCAACGTCGTCTCCCGATGACTGTCCCGTACCCAACCACGTCTCCAAAGCCATGGAGGACACGCGGCCAAAGGCTCCTTGGTGAGTCGCCCTGACCTACTTTGAAAGCCGCGTCTTCACTTTGATAAGCTGTTGCTCTCGTCTAGCTTGCCTTCGTAGATGTCGAGTTTATTTATTAGCGCTGACCTCTCAAAGCTGTCAGCGCTGGTGAAGGATGCCTGACTCATTCCCATCAATGATGCCTGCGGCTTTCCAAAATATGTCAGTAAGGGTTCCCATACCCACATAAACTGGATCAAATACACTGTGTCATGCGGTTATTAGCCTGGACAGAGAAAGGCTCTAATCTATGTAATGATTTTGTCTGCTGATTTGTAGTGGTTCATGTAAGACACTGATAAAGGTGTTAAATGGATTTACTCTGGTCTACAAATTGACCTACTTTGAGAGGACATGACGAATCTAGCTTTAGGGGGACAAAAATGGCAAGAAATGGCATTAATTACTGCTGTCAATGAGGATGAGAATGTACTGAACTGCTCATATTTCTTTCTAGCCTTTTTCTCTGAAATACACAAGCTTCTAAGAAATGCATTATCTCTAGACATAATGAGACATTATCACAATTCTCAAAAACAAAGATGCAGTAAGAAATAATTATGCAAGTGAAACTCAAAAAAATTTAATATTGTGCAAAAGTTCATGTATTTCAGTAATTAAAATGAAAAGGTGAAACTAATATATTTCAATTTATAAATAAATAATGTTCTATTAAACAAATGTGTTAGAAATGTTGAAGAAAAAAAAATTAAACATTTTTTTAGGCATATTGACAAAAACAGCCTATAACTTAAACAAATTGGCAAACCAGTGAAACTGAAGGAGCATAATTACACAATGTTTTTATTTAATAAAGATATTCACATTATTTGACAAAAAAGAAAAGAAAAGAAAAGAAAAGAAAATGAATGTGAGCAGACAAGGGGTCATGAAAAAAAATAAAAACTATCTTTGTCTTTCCACAGTCTTATCAGTAAGGTCCAAATACCCTTTTATCAATACCAATCTATTATTATGAATGTGGATACATTTATGTTCCAATTCCAATGTATCATTTCTTATTAAAAACAAACAATGTGGTACTCACCAAGTAACTTCACCTCTTCAGTTAATAAGACACCTGCACTTGTTTTTCCATCACAAGTTTTGACAGTTCATGGAGCACAGACTTTCTCAAAGACTGTTTGTCATAGAAAAACTAAAAATCTCTTTTTAAAACTTAATAGTGAATGTATTCATAAAGTACATCTAGCTGGGGTGTCAGTATAATAGAGCCAATAAACCACGAAATTCCATGTAGAAGAGCAAAGTCCAAAAGTAAAGTACGTTACACTCTTTGTATGGTGGAATTTAAATATCACAGATGCTCAAAGGTATTAAGTATCACTGCAAGCAAATTCACAGTCATTGGTAAAGGTTTTTATGATAAGATATGACAGCAACTAATACTAAAGGTTTAGCAAAGTAGAAGCCTTAGTGTCTACATTGCTTCTGAAGGTCAAACACAGAGACAGACTTTTCAAATGCCCTCCTGAAGAATTGCAACAACCTGAAGCTTTTGCATTGTCAGCGAGGGCAAAAATTTGCCATAGAGTCACATTTATCCAAAGAAAAGTATCCTGCGAGGCCACTTTATATGAAAATGAGCTGGTGTGGGTGTTACTGTTGATATTAAGGAAGCCGCTTATACTTTTACATATATACATATTTCACTCTGGAAAGAGGTCGATACGGATATATCATCAGATATCATCATCTCTTTCTGATGGTGGAAGTTCACACTGCAATAGGTTGTCCATCAAAACAGCCTGCCTATGAAAATATTCATGACTCTGTGTTGCTCTGCAGTACTGGGCAAGTCGCCGAGGTGGAAGTGAACTCCTGGGGTGAAGCTGGACTATTACCATTCATTAAAATACAATTCATCAGCTGAAATGATGAGAGAATCAATTCATAAATGTGTGTGATTAAAGATAGCTTAGAATGGGGAGTTTAAACTGATGTGTGGTTTTGTATAGATCCTTTCTTCAGGCATACAAAAAAATAATTAAAAGGATAATTATTGCGACTTTTCATATCACAATGTGGTATGACGCGCAGACTTTTTTTCTCACATTTCCGAGTTTACATCTCGTAATTCTGACTTTTTATCGCAGAATTGCGTGATACAAAGTCACTATTGTGTGTTATAGAGTCAGAATTGCGTGACAAAGTCTCATTTGCGTTTTATAAATTTAGAATTGTGAGATATAAACTTTTTTTTATTTAGAATTGGACTTTATATAATTTATATTTACATTGGAGTTTATAACTCCATTCTGAGAAAAGATGTCAGAAATGCGAGATATAAAGTCACAATAATGTGTTAAACAATTCTGACTTTATAACCCGCAAATCTGACTTTAAGCGCAATTGTGAGTTTACATCTCGCAATTCTGACTTTATACCTCGCAATTCTGACTATAACACGCAATGAAGACTTTATGTAATTATAAGAAATAAAGTCATCCTTTAATAAAGTCATCCTTTGTTTTATTCTGTGGCGGAAACAAGCTTCCATATTTGTGTGGGGCTTGCATGAAATGTGCATAATATTTTCTAAAGGATATGCAAATAATACTATCAACCATGCGTCTGCTAATTGGCCTTGCGATGCTACAGTTGCATGTTTACTCAAAGGCCTTGAATTCCTGCTAGTTACATTGATTCACTATTTTGGCAGTCATGTGCAGAAACACCTTCCCTGAAGCTCAAAACCAATACAAATCAATGGAGACTAAGCTGAATACAGTATCTTAAACCGATAGCTAGACAGTTACTAGACAGATGCCATTAATCTTAGCCTTTTCTTCCATTTGTTTCTTAATCTCGCTCACGCACTCACGCATCTGGCTAGACAGAGTGAACTTGTTGGTCTTTAGCACCAGTAATCGACCAACCATCTGGAGCCCTTGATAAAATCCCAGCGGGCCAATCCACCAGCAGCTTTACAAATAAAAAAAATGTTACATAAATTTATTTATTTAATTCTGGCTCACCTCATTTGACCAAAGCATTTAATTTATCAGGGAAATTCATTCAGAGGGGCAGTTTAGAAGGATAAATAAGGTCACGTAAACTCAGGTTATGCCATGGGGACATAAAGGGAAAGTTCACCTCAAAATGCCCTTTATTCACTCTTATGTCATTCCAAACCTGCTCGACTTCATTTCTTCTGTGAAAAAGATATTGTGTCTTAGTTGTCAATACAATCGGGGTCAAATCCCTCTTCTACAACATCTTTCCATTTAGCTCTGTTGAGGTAAAACAGTCATGTTAATTTTTTTGTTTTATTTAAAGTGACTCACAATGCATTGCTAGTGTATCTTTCAACTGTTAGAGATACATGCATGCTTGTTGGTAGGAAAAGGAAGGTTAAGAAAGTTCACCAAAACATTCTCACCTTGTTGTTCCAAACCTAGAAAATTACTTTGTTTCTCTGTGGAACACAAGAAGATGAAATTTGAATGTACTGTGCACTCTTTTCCATGCAAACACAATAAATAATGACTGGACCTTTCAAGCTCCAAAAAAACAAAAACACCATACAAGTATCATAAAAGGTTGTTTTTAATTGTGTTATATATTGCAGCTATTCTGAAGACAGAAGTTACATTTTTATGAAGAATAGACTCTTCTACACAATTCTCACAGATAATCTTCCAATCCAGTCAGAAGTATTGTGCCCAGTCATTTATTTATTTATTTTTTAAAGAGAGAGAAGCCAATTTTGACAATAATTTACATTAAATTTGTGCAGAATGTGTAATGAATTAGTGCATTGATGGTTTTCAGTTAGGTGGTTAGGGGCATCACTCCAAAATGTACAATTTTAAAAAGACTAAAACAAAATCACTGAAAAGCAAAATTATTTAATATTTCTACATTAAATATATAATGCACAAGAAGAAGAAGAAGAAGTGAGGTTTGGTCATCAAGCTGGATCAGTTCAGTCAAGTGCAGTTATTTTTGTCCATGAGCCCATTGAAGAGACAGACAGCCTTAGGGATGAAACTGACGAAAGACATGATGACGGGTAGTTCTTGTACATGTGCCCTTCCATCATCTGCTGGAAGGTAAAAACTGGTGTCCAGGATGTGGCAGATCTGAGGAGATCTTTTGAACCTTATTTGAAGCTCTCATGGTGTAAAGCACCTCGACTGATGGTAGGTGGCAGCCAGTGACCTCAGTAGAGCAAGATCCCTGCTGTGTCCTAGTCTTAGAGCGCAAAAACCAAACAGTGATGGATGAGGTGAGGATGCTTTCAATGACTGCCCACCAGAACTGAGGATGGGAAAAGAGAGGTGCAGCTCTGGTTGCCACAGAAAGAAAATACTCTTTTGGGCTTTCTTTTTTTTTTTTTTTTTTTTTTTTTTTTTTGATTATGGTGGTGATGTTGTCATTCCAGGGAGCCATAAATTGTGGTCCCAATACATTCCAAGGAGGTATTTATATTCAGGGAGAGTGGCTTTGCTGGCTTTTCTTGAAATGTATTCTCTACATGGTCTTTTGTGTGCTCAGCAGCAGATTGTTGGCAGAATATCATGCTGTCACCAGGTCCACCTTTTTTTTTGTTAGATGGACTCATCATTGTTAGAGATGAGACCTACTATAATGAGATCACCTGCAAACTTGAATTCAACTTGAAAGTATTGTACAACATGAACACTCATGTATATGACCAGTGTTAGAGACAAGTGGGACAATGTGGCAGAGGCCGACCAGGTTGCAAATGTTTTTTCTTCCTCTCTGTTGCTTCCTGGAAATAGAAGATCCAGTGGCAGATGGAAGGAGATATCTTGAGTTCCCTTTCAGTCGAGAACGTCAGACGTAGTCGACGTCGACTGAAATGAGATCACGTTTAGGGAGCCAATCCTCTTCGATTACTATTGAACAAGCCAATGGAATTGGCGTGCGTGACTCGTATCACACACTCCGCCCCCGCAGAGCGGGCACAAATATGGAAGTGGATGCACGCACCAGTTGTCTTTCGCTTCGGAGCCGATCGTTTGATTTCTCGGAAGATTGCTGTTGTTTACAACGAGCGAGTGTGTCGGTGTTCTTCTGGAAGACTCTCCCAGTGCTGGTGGTTTCTACAGCGCGAGTGCAGCGGTGATCGCGAGCTTTGAGCTCTCAACTGCTGTTTTAACAGCAACAAATTTCTGTTTGTTTATTTTTGTTTACGGCTGGTTAGAGGGCTTAAAAGTGAGTGCTTCACTGTTTCAGTTCTCTGTTCAGTGTTGCCGCGGTCATTCCCCTGTGTGCTCCGGCACTGGTGATGGGTCCTATTTCCTGAAAGAGTAACACGGGTGCGTTTGCGTTTTTTTCAAGATGTCATTCCACCCGTGCGTTTCTGGATGCGGTCGTTCCCGGTTCCTCTATGACGGTCACAATTGTTGTATCACGTGTTTGGGCTTACAGCACGTTGAGGCAAGTTTTTGTGGACGGTTTATGTTCCCATTGAGGGAATATGACTGTCGCGGTGTTGAGATCGAGACTCGCCTTTGTGCCGCGTGGGATAGGAGGATAGTGTTGGATGTCTCCCTGTGGGCTCCTCACTCCTCCCTTCCACTGTAGCCGTTAGAGTCCCCTGTGGAGCGTGCTGGTCCATCTGTAATGGGTGGTTCAGTCGCTTTATCCGGGGCTCCCCCCAGAGGACAGGAAGCCGATTGCAGCATCGGAGGGTGAGCTGGCCTCTGGAGATGATGACTCGGCTGCGTTGTCTCCCCCTGGGAGCTTGATGTTGCCCGAGCTGGATCCAGAATTGTCAGTTATGCTGAAACGGGCCGCCAAGGCTGCCAGGCTCGAGTGGGACTCTAAAGAAGAGAACCACCGTGTCCTGTTCAGTCTCGGTTGGATGATTGGTATCTCGGGGCCGGCCGTGCTGGTTTTCAGCCCGCCGCCCCAGTACCCTTCTTTTCCGAAGTGCATGGAGAACTTACTAGGTCGTGGACGGCACCTTTTACTGCCGAAAACTGACTGAGTGGTTCTTCCCCCCTCGCTACTCTTGACGGAGGGGCGGTGAAGGGTTATGAGGTTATCCCTCCAGTGGGGCGGTCTGTCGTGACACAGGTGCACCTGTGCCCGGCGGCCGCTTCTTTTGGGGGGTTCCTCGTCTCCCCCTAAGGCCTGTGAGTTTTCGTCCGTTCTTAAGGGCAGGACTTACAGAGCCTGTGGGCAAGCCGCCTCCTCTTTGTGTGTCATGACGATGCTACAGGTCTATCAGGCCAGGGCGCTCATGGACATGCACAAGGGTGGACCAGACCGTGCGCTCATAGGTGAGCACCGCACTGCATCCGACCTCGCCCTCCGGGGCATGGGTGTCATGGCGCGTGCGATCGGTCTGGCGATGTCCACATTAGTGGTTCAGGAGCACCATTGTTGGCTCAGCCTGGTTGATATGGCGGATGCGGACAAGGTTCGGTTCCTGGTCTCCCCAGTTTCCCAGGTTGGCCTGGTCGGTGACGCGACAGAGAACTGCACCCAACAGTTCTCTGCTGCCTAAGCGCAGATGGAGGTCTTCCGGCACATCCTGCACTGGCGGCCCGCTGCTGCCTTCACCCGCCGCCGGTGGCAGTTCCTCCGTCTGCTCGTCGCCGAGGGCGTTCCCCGGTCGTCACTCTCGCTGGGCCTCCGCAGCAGCCTTCACCCAGGCCTCAGCATGGAGCCCACCGCAGTGGGGACACCCAGCCTGCTCCAGGCGCTGCCAAGCCAGGTGGCAAGCGACAGCGTAAGCTTTCTGAGCAGGCCGCTCAGGGATGAAGGAAGGTGCTCTTGAAGTTGGTCACTCCCTCCCCCCGGGTGAGGGCCGGGTGGAGTCTTTGTTGGTGTGTGTGTCTGTTCTGCCGCTGGTTCCCAAAAAATAGTGGAGCAAGCAGTACCCACACTTCAAAGAAAGAGCAAATTCCTTTGTTCCTGGGTCCCAAGAGGGTAAGTCTGGCGGTGTGTGACCTGTTTAACCTTGCACCCCTCAGCCCCCTCTTGTTCGCCAGCACGGCCGCTGGGTGCGGTTCGAGGACCGGGTCATCCGCCTTCTCACGCATCCCTGGCCATCTCATGGAGACAGGTAAGTGTCGTGCACCACACTCAGACCCTACTTCGGGCCGCATTCGGGCCTTCCGAACCGGGTCCCTGTCCTCCACTTTGCTGCCCCACCTCGGGTAAGTCTGTGGTCCCTGGCCTGGTTTGTGGAAGCCAAAAATGTTTCCCAATCCGGTCCAGGTGGAACTATTCCATCAGACTCGGCTGGCGATTCTTTTTGCTATAGGCTTCCGCCCAAGCTCAGTGATCTTCATCACACCTAGGTCTTGAGCAAATATGCTCCTAAAATTAGTCAGACTTTTGTCACACCTAAGTGTTGAGCACTGCTCCTGTCTTGTGTGCGCCATCGCAGTCTCTGGCGAAGGACACGATGTAGCCGGTTCCTACAGCCGATATGAAGGCCGGCTTCTATGAGCCTGTACTTCATTGTACCCTAGAGGGGTGGGTCATGACTATCTTGGTCCTGTGTTAATTGATACGGGCCTCCGTTTAATTTGTTACACAGAGATGCAGTCAATGCTCCGACCCCAAGATTAGTCTGCAGCTTTTGACCTGAGAGACATGTACTTCAGGGGCCGTATTCACAAAGAATTTTATCTTATCACTAGGAGTACTCCTAAATCGCACTAAAATATTTTAGCTAGGAGTTTTCTCTTAAAAGTTATTCACAACACCTTTCAGACCTACTCTTAGTAAGGAAAAATGACAACTCCTAAACTAAGAGTGAGTCTTCGTTGCTATGGATGACGTCAATTCTCATGCACGAGCTTCCTCGCAATGATCACGGTGATTGGTTGTTAGATGACAGGGCCATCATGCGGAACACAGACGCAACAAATCATGGAATTACGACATCTAAATAGGTCTGTGTCCTACACAAAATAATAATAGTAATGTCATCGAAATGCATATATAATAATGACATGTTTGTGCAGGCCCCAGTGAAGTGTAATTCTAAAAAGGCAGAGAGAGAGAAAAGTCGTGAATTAAATAAAATTAAATCAAGGTAGCCTAATACCCTAATGAAAACCGCCACTTGCCAACTAATGAAAAACGACACTTGCATTAACACTTGCTTGGTTAATTGACATCCTATTAGCCTAAATAGACTACATAAAGCAAGGAAATGTTGCTCCTATTGAAGTAATGTAATAGTTGAATCATTCATCGTGCGCGAGCCTCAAGAGAACACCATATCCGCGCCACTCAATTTTATCTGTCTGCAGCGGCAACGAGCACATCGTCACTTGATTAAAAAAACAACACATTTCAGCGCTACATCGCCTCTAATTCAACAAACGAACTAAACGAATGCTCTCTGCTAGTTAACTGGAGATTTTTTATTTGTATTGGTACATCTGTGCCGCGAGATGTTTCAAAAGTGGTGGGGACATGTCCCACCCGACCCGTCCCGCCCGTAAACGATGCCTATGGTTGAATGACGGTGGATTATGAACTCGTCAAAACGGAAAAGAAAGCCTAACTGGACGCAGGATCAGTTACTGCTGCTGGCCCAGTTGGTGCTAGAAAAAAAAAAAAAACATAATAAAAGGGAAATTTGGCACTGAGATATCAAGCAAAACTAAGCGTGAGACATGGGAGGATCTGTTTGCAGATCAATGCAGCATTCTCGCTTGTCTCGCGGACCCCGGACGACTGCGAGAGGCGGTTTAAGATCCTTTGTGAATAGGTCTTATGAGTTAGGAGTCCTCTCGACTTCTTTTAAGCTGTCCCAGACTTAGGTGCTACTTTTAGGGCTAAAATGCTTTGTGAATTACTCTTAGTGAAAAAAATGAGGAGTCCTAAAGTTAGGAGTGACACGCCCATTATTTTTTGGAGTTGCTCCTAAATTCACCAGTTAGGAGCTACTTTTAGCCTTAAAATTCTTTGTGAATACGGCCCCAGATCTGTATCCTTCCGCACCACAGGCCATCCTGTGTTTGTGTGTCCGAGGAGTGTGAAGTGTCAGTACAAGTCCTACCCTTCAAGTGCTCATAGCCAGTTGGGTCCTCAGGTCAACTGGGAAAGAGTAAACTCGTCAACAGACTGAGTATCTCTTTTCTAGTTTGGAGATGGATTCAGCCACCGCATCTCTGAGAAAAGATGAGTGTGTGGATGGTTAGTGCTCTTTAGAGGCTCCTGGGGTATATGGTAGATGCAGCCAGTCGGCTTCCTCCATATGAATACTGCTTCAGCACTGACTTCATGGCCGAGTCCCGAGGTGACTGTGGCAGAGCGGCACGCTCCGTGTGAAAGCACCCTGTCCTGCTGCCAAACCCTCAGTCCGTAACAGCCGGGCCTTTTGAACGAGTGTCCATCATTACCGGCTGAGGGGCCACGTACAAAGGGCATGCAGTAACGGAGGTCTGGGCGGCCCTCCGACTGCATTGGCATTCATTGTCTACATTGCGACTGTTGCGCTACGCTTCCCTTGCATGTTACAAGCCCGTCACCTCCTCCTTGGAGTCTGAAGCTTCTGAGGTCGCTTCATTCCACTATTTCTTCCGGCTGCTCAACCGTGCCGCCAACGAGCCTCACGACAGCCTATGGCCAGGGAGAGTCGAGACTTCATCCCCAGGCGGTCCAGCTGGGCAGGGACCTCTTCGGGGACGCACAGTTACATCTGTTTGCCTTTCCGTATTCGTTCCTTTGCCAGTTTAATTTTTTCTGTCTGAGCGGACATCCCTTGGACAGACACTGGCTCTCAGCTGGCCCCGGGGCCCCGCAGAATTGCGTTCTCCAGTGAGCCTTCTTAAGCGGCTATGCGATTCATTGTTGCTTGCGCCCTCTCAAGTCAGTGATTTTTATCACACTCAGGTGTTGAGCAGGGATGCTCCTGGAGCTCAGTGAATTTCATCACACTCAGGTGTTGAGCAGAAATGCTCCTGAAGCTCAGTGATATTCTTCACACCTAGTGTTGAGTAAGGCTCCTGTCTGGTGCGCGCATGTCGCTTGCACGTACTGTGCTAGGTCAGGAGTGGAGCAGGTCTGATAGTTGCCCCTTATTGGCCCAACCAGACCTATTTCTCCCCTCGACAGCCCTTCCTGACTTCCCCTGAAAACATTATCAGGGATGGGGTATGATGGCACCTGCGTTCGGACCTCTGGAGGATTTCAGGTCGGTCCTAAAATTGGACGCGGTGGTTAAGGTAGCTACCACAGGATTATGTGGTAGTCACCATCACTTCTGCGGTAGCATTCCCTGTATAGGAAGTTGTGCTTACGCCAATTAGAAGAGCAACCTATTCGTTGAGTGTGTCTTCTCTCCGTGAGGAGATCCTGAAAGCGTTCGGTCATTTCAGTGCTCTCTTTCCTGCAAGATGGGTTGGAGTTGGGCTGTTTCCCTCCACCCTCAAAATGATGTTGCCTCTATTTTATGACGCACATTATGATGCAGTAGCATGGGAAGCACGTCCTGATCGTCATGTTCCTGAGGGGGGCAAGAGAAATGAATCCCCTTGCACCCCTCTTTGTCCTCTTGGGCCTTTTCTCTGGTGCTACTGCACTGCAGAGTCTGCCCCTGAACCGCTGTAGGCAGTGAGTTAAAAATTCTGTTTTAAGAAACAGTTCTCCTGCTCGCCTGGTTTCTACTAGAGGGTAGGGACTTGCTCGCTTTCGGTCAACGAGTTGTGCCTGGAATTCGGGCCGGCTAACTCTCACAAATTGAGACCCCGGCCTGGATATGTGCCCAAGGTTCCTACCTCTCCCTAAAGGTGGGACCAGGTAGCGAGTGTAGCAAGCGCTGCCTGGAGGAGGCAGACCCAGCCCTGGCTTCTCTGTCCGTCCGCTTTATTGCGGTTGTACGTGCACAGAGTTTAAGCTTAGTACCTCAGACAGGCTCTTGTCTGTTAAGGAAATCAGCAGAAAGGGAAGGCTGTTTCCAAGCGAGGTTGGCCCACTAAATTAGTGGTTGCCTTCATCTTGGGGAGAATTCCAAGATGCACGTGTCCACTTAGGTGGTGAGCTCCTCCTGAAGTGAGTTGCGTGCTCCCGCCTGGGCGTTGACATAGAGTGCTTCGCTGACAGATGTGTTAGAGTTGGGGGCTGGAGGACACCTGTAGTCGAACCGCTGCTTCTCGTAGGCTCCCTTCTTATGAAGCCAGTTCCCCGTGAGCCCGGTTCAAAGTGTCGGCTTGCTGCGCCATTCCCCTCCTTTGGACTGGATAGATGCGCAATTCTTGCTCCAGTAGAGTTCTCCTTAGCTGAACCCTGTCGAGTTCCTCCAAACCCTTCGGCTACGGACGTGGCGGAACGTCCGAAGCCAGGCCTATCACTCGTATGCACGGGTGGAACTTGTGTTAGGCTGGGTCCATATGTTGTGATCCCTACGGCGATCCCATATGTGTATTCTTCCACGGTATGGCTCCCTGCAGCGAGCCCGTGTCTTCCCGTGGCAGAGTTTGCTTTGCCGTCACTGTCTGGTGAGTACTCCCCCCTGTCATAGGCTGGAGCCACCTCAGTGACATTCCATATGTTGTACTGCATGGTCATCCACCCAGTTCATATGTGTATTTCCACATGTTACATCCTTGAGCAGGATGTGGTTCCGCAGCGTCCCTTCCTTCCATGTCTAGGGAACGCTTTCCCAAATGATCCTGCAGGAACAGCAGTGACTTTCCTGGCCTGAGCGCCTGTCCCGTCTCCTTAAATCGGGGGGATCAGGTGGCTCTGTCTAGGCACTGGAAGATGGCAGCACTAGTGGCGTTTTCAAATGGATCCCATTTCAGTCGACGTCGACTACGTCTGACGTTCTCGACTGAAAGGGAACGTCCTGATTGCGTATGCAACCCACCGTTCCCTGAAGGAGGGAACGGAGGACGTAGTCCCCTTGCCACTTCTGCTGGACCACCGCTGACTCCGGGGGGCGATCGGCTCCTCAGCGAAAAAGCAACTGGTGCGTGCATCCACTTCCGTATTTGTGCCCGCTCTGCGGCGGCGGAGTGTGTGATGCGAGTCACGCACGCCAATTCCATTGGCTTGTTCAATAGTAATCGAAGAGGATTGGCTCCCTAGACGTGATCTCATTTCAGTCGACGTCGACTACGTCCTCCATTCCCTCCTTCAGGGAACGGTGGGTTGCATACGCAACCAGGACGTTATTCATTTTGTGGTGTCAGGGCATCAGATCTATAGTCATTCCTGTAATCATGTCCATATTCTGGAATAGCACTATGATGGGGAATTTTAAGCATAATATGTATTTTATGTGATGATAAGGAATATCAATATCATTTATTGTAACTGGGAACACATTAGATGTTCTAGCAACACCAGTTGCCATGGGTTTGAATCCATGGAAAGCATGAACTGATTAAAATGTGCACCTTGAATGCTTTGGATAAAAGTTTGGATAAATGTATAAATGTAATGAAGATGTCATGGTGTTTAGCTTCCTGAATGCGATGATAACTTTCTGCACTTTCACTTTAACTTTCTGGAAAAGTTCGCTCTGGCGAACACCTGGGGCCTCATTTATAAAACTGTGCGTAAGATCCTTACTAAAAGTATACGTGCGCCTGAAATAAAAAAATGGCGTACGCAAAAAAATATTCAGACTTATAAAACCGTTCGTACGCCAGAACCTGCGCAGAATTCACTTTATAAATCCCAGTCAGCGGAAGATTGTGCGCACATGCGTCTCCTCCCCGAAATAACCATATATGGAGCTTACAACGCCTAGTTTTACTATGCATATCCTCATCTGCATATCATTTACATATGATTATTCATCCACGTGATATGTTTAACGGTACAAGACATTAGGAAAATATGAAATACGGATGTGCCGTCACATTACATTAATAAAAATAATTTAGTAGCCTATCCTTGACTTGTTTTTAAACAAATAAATCAAATAGTGTAAAATACATTTCAGAGAAAGGTTTTCTCAATCTTTTCCACTGGCCAAATACAATTTTTTTTTTATATATATATTTTTATGGAAACAGATAGACCTTGTTGTGCATTATTTGCACGAAAATATTTTCTCAGACAATCGGCTAGTATCATGATAAGCAATTATCTCTGTAGTTCAAACATTAAAACACAGCATGCTAGAGAAAAAGTGTTGAAAAGCATTGCATCCACAACAAATATTTATATTTACTGAATATAAAAAAAATGTTGTAACTTCTCAGTAGCCTAATGGTTTCATGTAGGCTAGTTTAAGTGTAGCCTATAACTCCATTAATGAGAATGGCGTATTTAATCTAAATGTTTATATCAGAAGTAAAACAGTTTAAATCATTCTTTTATTTATTTAAACTGTTATTGTGAACATGCACTGTATTTATGATTAGGACTCATAATGAAGATTTACCGTTAGATAGGCAATATATGCGTCAGTTTCACTAACGGCCCAACGCGCTCGCTGGCGCGGACATTTAAGAAGGGATGAATATTTGCTTCAAGTGATAGGCTTGGTGAGTCAAATTATATATGTATTATCTTTCTGTATATGTATAATTTTTGGTCTCAAAGTGACCAAAAAGACATTTAACTCCAGCTCACCATCGGTCGCCAAACTGCTCCGTCTCCAAAACGTTCGTACGCATGGGTCAGAGTTTGCGTGCAGGTGCGCAAATTTTCCCATTAAGTTTGTTTTTATAAATCACAACTTATGCGTCGGAAGTAGCGTATCTTTCAGGGCCTGTTTTGTGCGTACGCAACGGTTATAAATGAGGCCCCAGGTCATAATAGACTAAACAATATGATGTCCAAAAGACGTCTTTTCAACGTCTTTGTCACAAAAGTCGGACGTTGAAAAGACATCCACTGAGGAGCCAGAATTAAAGTTTTTATGACGTCTTTTTTTGACGTGTTCTGCACGTCCGATATAGACTTTCATGGACCCTTCGTACAAGTTTACAAACTAGTTCAAATGTGGCCATTGTGTACATATTTTCAACATCATTTATGGTTTCATTTAGACAATTTATACTGTTTCTGGACCAAATAAACACTCTCAGGATGCATTAAATTAAAACTCATGTTTATATCAATGTAATTTCCTTACATTGTTTAGATTAGGTTTAGATGTTGATATTTGTTTCATTTTAAGTCACCATTGTGGTGATCAGTCTTTGCTTTAGTTGGGCTCTTGGTTCCAGGTCTTCTTGCTTTAGCATTTATTTGGTTGTTACGTGACATCACTTGACTGGAGTGCGAATTGCAGAGACATATCCATGTCGTTATGATCAGATGCTTTCGTAAAGGTGGAGTAAGCGATATTTTAAATCAACCCAAACACACACACCCCTCTCTTCATTGCTCTGCCTCAAAAAGTACAATACTACAATACTAACCACCCTGCTCAGAGCCAGCCTCGAACCCCAATCGCTGGCACGCGAGGCGAGTGCACTAACAATGGCGCTAAACAATCTCTAACAGTTCTCACTTCTCTAACAATCGTCAGCACGACTCTCACAAGCTGGCCTCTGTTATGCATGCAATCCAAGAGTGGATGTCTTTTTATCATAGCAGAAGGACAACAAAATAATGCTTTATGGAAAATAAAGCGCAGATGATAAACGAATGACAAGCACAAAAAAGTTGACGTACAGGTCACAACAGTAATTACAAACAAGAGTTTGTTGTTAGTTGCCAATAGCACAGCACAACAGCTCCAGACAAACAACGACACTTAAACCCAGTGTTACTCACGTGTGGAGTCGAATCAAAGCAAACTGTCTGTGTCTGTTTTCAGGCCTTCCCGCTTAGCTCTCTCCAGAACTGGAAAGCTTTTCTAATATGAACGTGGTCATAACCGTCCATTTTCCAGTGATTTCTTCTAAGCTTCTTTTGTATTGTGTCTCATCTCTATTTTTGCAGTTTTTCTTCAGATCTCCCTCTTCCTTGTTCTCTCTCCTCAACCGTCATACGCCCCTAATGCTGATTGGCTACACACGTTTGTTGTTTTGTTCTTGTGTCGGCTGATTAACTTCCAAACAGTGTTTTTCAAATATCGCTAACCCCACCATTAACTACTGTTTTCTTTGATGCTGTCATTTTTGTTTTGTATTTATTTATTTATTTTGTTTTTGAGGAAAGAACGCATTTACATATTCACATAAATGCAATTCCCAGCAGTGTTTGGGGACGTATCGGGACATTCGCTAGAAGTATATCGCTGCAAAGGAATTTCAAACTTTTTACTCCTGAGCGAAGAACAAAAAGTACTTTCCAGTGAGTATATCTGGTCCTTAATAGCAGGGCCGTAGCTAGGGTATCCTAGGCCCCGGTTCAGGTTGATAAGGGCTCTCCTCGGTTGGAAACACCTTCCGGAGAAGATTGCGGGGGCCTTCCCTCTGCAGTTTCCTTTTTTGGGTTTGGGTAGGGTTTGTTGTGCATAAAACTGGTTCAGTTTTTCCCTTCCCACGGTGGGCAGATGATAATTTTTTTCCCCTCCCTTTAGAAATATGTCTGAGCAGGGAACATCAGTTTCCATGTTCAGAATGTGAGTGGCCAGGTTGGCTTGTGCTGCTTGACGATTGCCTGAGGGTGATGTACACTCCAACATAAATAAATTAGTGGAACTCGCAGAGAGAGTTGAACAGTCTGCAGAGAATGGTTAAAAATTAAGTGCTAAAGCGTACACCTTCACCTTTTGTTTTCTTGCTGAACACTGAGTCATGGTCCACATGAAAGAGTTGAAAACCTTAAGGATGTTTATCCTCGTACAGTATTCAAAGAGTTCTCTCAAGATTGACCGTTAGAAAGCCACAATCCATGCAACACCCCCCACAGTGTAGCCACTATCAGGCAAGTGCTGTTCCCCTGCTCCCTTTGTAATAACCTCTGTGCTTTTTCATTGGGACGGTGGAACTGAAACTCTCGCCTGGTGATCTCAACAGGCAATGCCATGGTTCCATGGAAGAAAGAAAATCAAACTGATGTGGAATCTGCATTCTTATTTAACAGTGTATGGACTTACAGTATACTTACTCAAGCATGCACTGAGTAATATAAGGCAACTATACTTATAGTACAACATGCAATTTCTTGAAGAACAGGAATGTTAAATAAAGTGCTACTCATTAAAACTTCAATCTGCAGTGAGGGTATATACATAAAGATTTTTTTTTCTATGAATAGCTTTTATTTATATGAATAACATGGCTCTGACTATGCCTCTGTCATGCTTCATCATTAATTTTGGTGTATTTTTAAGTTACAAAACGTGGGAACAGAGCAATTCTGTTAAACGTCACCTGTGCGACACACTGAGGAGCTCCGGAAGGATAAAAGGAGTGACGACAGTGAAGGACGAATGAGAACCAGGCCTGAGACATTCATGTTCCAATTTACTATGTTTATAAGCGGAAGCCACTCACAGACAACAGCCGCATATAAACGCAACATAAATTACCCATGCCTGGTCCTGTTCTATTTCCTCACTGTCGTCATTCCTCCTTTTATCCTTCCGGAGCTCCGAAAGCTTGAGCAACATGATGAAGGGTTCAGGTGTTGTCATGGCCTTCAAATTTCAAAAGATCTCATCCAATTTGTGGGATGATCCAGGGGCAAGCTATAGTCAAGAAATCCACTTAACATACTATTTTAAAGAAATAAGGTTTAATTACAAATTTCAGTTACATGATTTAATAATTAATTGATTTGGTTCAAATTAACAATATCAGTCCAAACAAACTATGACATATAATAGTAGATTCCTAATGATGTTCATGTTGCCTTTAGATATTGTATACTTTATCTTACAACTCGTGAACCTCGTCTCGTTATGTGAGCTAAGTGTCTCATCACACCCCTACCTTCAAACCATACATGGTTTTGTTTCTTCTGTGGAACACAAAAGGTGAATTTGAGTTTCTCACCCAAATATATAAAAATATCTTCCGAATATCAGAAGGACTAAATTTACGATGCATTTATAGGGCTTTTTGTCCTTTCAGATCTTGACATTCCCTAGTTCTCATCAACTTTCATTGTAAGGACAAGAACAGCTCAGACGTCCCTTACTTGTAATAGAAGAAAGAGGAACAAATATGTTTGGAACATCATGAGGGTGAATAAATGATGACATATTTTCATTGTTGGGTGAACTACTTTAAGGCAGCTTTGAGATTGGTGTTTGAAACCAACATACACTATTCCTGCTAGAGAAGAATATTCGTTTAATGGGTTTTGACTTCTTAAAGTTACTGAGATACCACCCTTTTGACAACTTTCCTGTCTGACAACTAGCCAGTCTCCCCATATAGTTTAAAAGTGTCCATCACTTTGACAGACTGAAGTCACTAGGACTCCCTGTGAAGCAGTCAGACAGTGCTGGATATTTCTGTACATTGTGCTATGGCATTATATTATCAGACTAAAAAATAATTGGATGTTTCAGTAGACACATTATGGCTAGTGTTTTCTGTACTACAGACCACCATCTATTGTCATTGTTCAGTTAAATTAGAGCAGGTGTCCATAATGCCATCTAGTCCTGACAAGCAGCCAGGCAGTGTTCTGCCTTCTGTGGGAATTCAATAATTAAACCATCTGTTTTATTCAAAGCTTCAGGTGTGTTGACGTTGATCAATCACAACACTACAGTTTGCTGAAAAGACCGGCTTGTACAAGCATGACTTTCCATGCTGGTCGAAGCTAAAGCTTCCTGGTGGTCAACCAGCATGACCAATTCGGGGAAGCCTTGCTGGTTAAGTTAGTTAAGAAGACTGGTGGGAACACAAGAATTGCCTTTTCATTTTAATACACTGATATAGTATAATTAGTGAGTTTGTGAATCTATAATTTTAGCAGTTGCTCTGAAGTTTACCGTTGCTTGGAAAAAGTGCCTAGTCCCTGCTTAGTCCCTTCATTAAATGGGGTAGAATGAGACACGGGACCTTCTGGCCAACAGACAAGATGCCTGGGCCACAAATTGCTGACACTGTTCCATGACACTGGCATTTAATCTGCCAGCGTGACGCCCAGCACCAGATCTATCCCTCCCGACACAAGATGTCCATTAGCTTCCCATGCCCTTAAGGTAAAATGACAGCAGTCGTGAAAAGCTAATGCAAGATGCCAAAGTCAAGGTAATTTATGTGTGTTACTCACTTATCCTTTAAGCTTGAGAGCTTTCAGCCCAATAACATTTTCCCAACTAAAATCACACGCCGGGGAAGATGCAGTAGAGAGTTGAGGTAACATATTCAGTGATTGGTTATCAAATTTTTTTATAAAACACCATTTACAGAAGGGTTTTGAAACAACGTTACTTAGAACATGGGGATCTAAAAAGGAAGGACTCATTATTTACATTTGTTGTTGAAATATTACATCACACATCGTATATTACCGTCTTATTAGAGTCCGACTTTTTGGAGACATGGTCAGTTATAAGCTGTGTTCATCTTATGAATATTTACAGGAATAGATCACCTAAAAATTAAAACAATTAAATAAACCTTGGAATGCACAATATATTTTGCAGAATGGGCTGTGAAACTCCACAAAAATGCACCATGCAAAACTCACAGGAATTTGACTTTATTCATGGCATTTGACATTATTCATGTCAGATTAGGTTTGAATAGGAGCTACGACAGAGAAAATTTATTTCAATCTCTTCATCATACAAAGTTGTCATATATATCTATCTATCTATCTATCTATCTATCTATCTATCTATCTATCTATCTATCTATCTATCTATCTATCTATCTATCTATCTATCAATCATCCATCCATCCTTGCTTTATTCTTCCTTCCACCGGCATTCATTAACATGCGTTTGATATGCTGAAAACTCCAGGAATTCTGTCATTACTCTTTTGTAATTACTGAATGAGTGCATTGTGACAAGCTAACATGGCTGCCTTAGAGGCACTATTATAGATGTGGTCACTAATTACACATAAAAACGGTGACAATGTGCTGCCGTTAGGACCATTAGTGGGTACCAGAGGGCCTCTTTCTCTCGAAAACTGATTAATTAAAATCCAAAACTCCAGATAATTGGCATCAGAGTTGGTGCAGTTAACACCTTAGTCTAACAGCTGCTGAGACAATTCATCCAACCGAGTTCATTTAAAACACATTGTATTTTTTGTCGTGACCAAAAAGTATCATGGCTGCATAGATAATGTATGCATAGCAATTTAAACAAAACTGTTTGTTCTTGTCTTGTGTATGAAATCTGCAGTTGTTTAGTGTTGTTACAATATATTTAGTTTCCAGTAGATGGGCTTGTGAAATATGTGTTTCAGAGAGTGCTGAGAAGTTTGAAGTGAGGACCTAATTGATTTGTTGCTTAGAGAGGAAACGCCTTTTGGTAGAGTGGTTTCTCATGTGAATTTATGCCTTCTGTCAGTGCAGGTAGACCTCTCCAAATTCTAGCTGAGGCAAAGTGGTGATTCCCGCATGGATGAAACAAAATCACTGCAGTTGGGCGCAGTCCTTATACAGCCACTGAGCAATTCCATTACAGGCTTATCAGAGAGGTGCTGCACTCAAATCCCCAAATCTCTGGTGAGGAAAATAAAGAGAAAAGTTACAGCTGTGATGTTTACAACAGCCTTTATTTGATTTGATCAATTGTTCAAGTGTCAAACTTTGAATAATAATAAAAAAGCAAATACAATAAAATAAACACACTTGTGGTTCATCTTACACGATGACAAGGAAGTTTTGAAGATTGCATCTAATTTAGCTTTCCACTTTTTTCAAATTACATGTTTACTTCAGAAATTAGTGCCATCATTTGTGAGGATTCTCTGCTTTATTAATGGTGCTTTAAACAGCCTTGGAATTGTAAAGCTATATTTACTCTTTGCAGGCAGACTGTCCTTGAAGGACTATGGTGGTCGTGCTCAGAATTGAAAGGTTTCTTTGAGAGAAAGAAGGAAGAGAGGATGAAAAAAAATTTTTTCATATTTTTTTCTTGTTTTGAAGGTACAGACAACACTGGGCCAGTTAAATGAAATGTGTTCAGTTACAACACGAGGAACATATACTGCATGTTCAGTGTTGCTTGAACACTCCCATGGATTCTTAATACATTTTTCTTTCACCCATGAGCATATTTTTAGAGCACCATTTATTAAATTTTTTGAAAACACCATTCCAAATGTAACAAATGATTCCACTCTCATTACAATTGTAAATGAGAATTAAACTGAATTTAAGCCATAAATCCACCCTTAGGCGCTTTGTGCTCAATGCAGGATTGGGTCGCGGGGTCAAGGAAATACACATACTCAGAAATCTAATTTCATGTCTTCTAGCACACCACAGTTAAAATAGCAGTGGTGAGTCAAACCACTAGAATAAGAGAAAACATAAAACAGATAAAGTTAACGCCTGGGTTTTTTTGTTTTTCATTTTAATCTTTCTTTAATGTGTAATGTTTGAGCATGAAAAATGTCTGCAAAGTTACAAAGCCACTCCATAGTGAGTTATTTGCTATATCAGTGCGCATTGTTTCTGAACTTTTTTTTTTCTTCTGGGAATGTAAATGTTCCCCATGTTCCTCATTTAAATAATCCCCATCCAAGGCATACACAAAAAAGGGGGCGAGGCCTGATTGAGTTGTGTTAGTTTTAGGTGTGTTCGACTTGAAGCAGCGCTGCACAGATCAATCTCTGTATGACATCAAAGTACCGCAAGAGTGATTCAAATGCGTATGGAGCTGTCATACATTTATTGGTCTGCACAGCATCTGTTCAAGTTTCAGTGACAGTGATGGGTGTGACTCAAAAAAACAATTTACCAATCTTAACACACTGGTCAAACCGACCAATCAGAGCGCATTACGCATTCCAGAAGCAGGGGCTTCATAGAGACAGGAACTAAACAGGGCCAAGTTTCCCGATAACAATGTATCTTAGCTCTTAAGAGAGCTCTCTACGTGCAAGGTTACGAACGCTCGCCGCAATTCCACACGCGTTTGTCATGATTCTGCCATCTAGTCCTTGTCTGTCTTTAAGTCTTGGGGCAGGATCATGACAGACTCATGTTTTGTGTGCAAACACATGGCTTTGTGTTCGGCCATGTGCTTGTGTTGTCTCGTTACGTTACCCCGCCCCCTTGTTATCCTCGTCTTGTCATCATTGTCTAGTTGGCTTCACCTGTTATTGTCATTAGTGTTCCCCTATATCATCCCCTTGTGTTTGCTGTCCTGTGTCGGTTCATTGTGAGTCTTACCTGCGTGTTACCTTACTTGTGAGTATCCTGTTGACTCTATTGTCTAGAGAAAGTTCTTCTGTCTAGTCTTAGTCTAAGTTTACCCCCCTAGTCTTGTCTATGTTTTGCCCCCTCGTGGGTTTTGTTGTCCTTGTTTTGTCATAAATAAAAGTTTTGTGTCAGCATACTGTCTGCGCTTGGGTTCATCTGCTATCCTCATAACAGAATGAACCGACCAACGCAGAACCCAGCAGACAGTATGCTTTCTTCTGTCGACCACCATTCGGAGGACCTTAAACATTGGTGGCAGAACACTTTTTCTGATATGAAGAAGGGCAAGCTTCCTTTCCCTCCTCAGGGAGAGAGGTCCGTGAGGGAGTATGCTCAGGTTGCGAATGAGAGGAGGTTTTTCTTACCTGATGTCCTCTTCAATCACTACCTCATCGCGGGTTTCAATACTCCCCCTCCTCTGGCTGAGCGAGAAAGACTGGTCCGCTGCCCGTTCCGTGAGATGGTGGACTGTTTGTCTCGGAAAGGGTCGCAGGGTTCCTCCATGTCTTCACCACCAGGCGTGCTGCCAGCGATCCCGGAGGGTTGCGTTCTTGCCGTCGCAGCGCTTGGGGACCAGGCTCGTTCCACCACATCTCCCGAGGCGCCAACCATTCCTAGCAGTCTCCGTGGTAAACGGGGTAGACGTTTATCGTGGGAGTCGGCTTCGGAGTCCTCTTCGACTGAGTCTACCCTACCGGAGATTGTCTTCCCAACTCCTGTTATGCTTCCCGCTGAGCTTCCCCAACCGGTCACAAGTTCGACTGTGGTATCTGCCCCGCGGCCAAAGAGAAAGAAGAGGAGGAAGGGAGTTTCCGGTTCCCCATCACCGTCTTCTGTGTCCACGATGGTTTCTCAACCCGCCGCTGCAACTGTGAGCGCTGCTGAAAGCGCTATTCCCGAGTCTTCAGCTGGGGAAATTCGAGACAATATTAGTAAACTTGTCTCTTTTGAAGATCAGACTCATTGCCAGTCACTGCCTGAAGTAAAGGGCTGCCCACTCACGCATTGACCGTGAGACTCGCGCAATTGTCCCTTTTCACACACTCACGCCACACATCCTCACATTCCTCACGCAACTTACCGAAATGTATATTCCTCACACATAATATCAACCAATCAGTGTTTTTTAACAGCGCAAAGAGGTCAATATAACAGCTGGAGAACAATTATGTCACATAACATTTACCTCAGGAAAGCCATGACCATGATAGGCTATATAGCACGTTATTTTGGCTAGAAAAAAAAAGAGCTAGAGTATTTTGCTAATTATGTGTAGGCCAACTATATAACATATTTATTATATTTTTTACTTATATCATTAAACACAGTTGTTATTATGATTTTAAAAAAATGCATTATATTTAATAATTTTTTTTATTTTTATTACATTTTTACTGTCGACGGTGGGTCTCCCTTCCAAGCAATTTACTAGCGTTGCCATAGAAACGCTTCGCCTTTTGCCACCCGGAAGAGCGTCTATTACTGTTGTGACGTCATGGTGAATTGTCGTATTAGACCTGTTATGACATATTTGTGACAGGTTGACAGGTTATGATTTCTTGGTTAATGTCAAGTTGCCATAACAAAGACATTTCTGTCTTTGTTAATGTCAAGTTGTCATAAGACATTTCTGTCTTTGTTAATGTCAAGTTGTCATAATCAAGACATTTTTTTGTCTTTGTTAATGTCAAGTTGTCATAACAAAGACATTTTTGTCTTTGTTAATGTCAAGTTGTCATAAGACATTTCTGTCTTTGTTAATGTCAAGTTGTCATAATCAAGAAATTTTTTGTCTTTGTTAATGTCAAGTTGTCATAACAAAGACATTTTTGTCTTTGTTAATGTCAAGTTGTCATAACAAAGACATTTTAAACAATGTCAACTTTGCATTAAAAGTGTCATAATTTACCGAATGACACTTAATGACAACAGTCATAAACATTCATAAAAACTCCTTCATGTTCATGACAGGTGTTGTGTCATGTTTATGACAGTGTTATGTCAGTCTTATGCACATCCCTTCAAATAAAGTGTTACCAATTAGGGTCCTTTTAGAGGAGATAGAGCAAAACTTGTATTTTTTTATTTTATTCAAAGATTTTATTTTTACCAGATTTAAAGGACACCAAACAAATAAGGAAAAACAAAACATCTGGGAGGACATTGCAAACTGCAACCAGGGGTGTTCAAAGATCAGGGAAAAAGGTGGCTGGTTTTCGAGCATGTCAGCAAGTCATTGACAGATTTTTTTTTTTATTCATCCCTATTTTGCCCAGTCTTTAAAGCATATTTCTTTTTTTTATGATTTTTTTTTTTTTTGTTCATTCATTTAATTTAGATGTGTATTTCTTTTTTTTCTTCCCTTTTTAATTATTTAATTTATTAATTAATTTAAACAAAACACAAGTACAATAAAGTGTACAATAAAGTACAATCAAAACCTTATATTATACTCGCGTTTCAGTGTAATCTGCTAAATCTAGATAAAAAGTGTAATCTGGCGGTTGTCCTGCAGTAGACCCTGTAACTCTGTCTTCTTACGATGCACTTGGGGATTAACGATTAGTTCTCGTAGTTCTATGAAGATTTTCAAGTGCTACTTAAGTTACGATGCTTTTGGGAAACAGACCCTAATATTAAGATCAGTCGTACGATCGTTTTTACGAACTTCTTAGGCTTACGATGCTTTTGGGAAACCCAGCCCAGGGTTGTGTTTTCCCGAAAACATTGTTAACCAACTATGGTCGCAAGTTCCGTTGTTATCAGCATAGCTCAACGAGTTGGTGATTCCCGAAACCATCGTTGTAACGAACATTCGCAAACAGCATCGCAAATTTGGAACGACCTGTGGTCAGAAGCATAGTTTCTTGTTTGCATGACATGTGGACTAAATAAATCCTTATCTTGAGCCAAATAAGCAAGCTGACATTGAGTCCAATCTGTATATTTTCATTGAGTACAATCAAATGTAATTTGTAAAATGTCTTTCAGTTTGTCAAGATATTTAAAGCACCGTTTTTGAGTACTGCGCAAATGCGTAACTTACGTAAGTAAGAAAGAGCCTATGATTGAATCTGGAAATCAAGCAAAATAACTGTGAAAAATGAGAAACAGTCCGCATATGACATGTCCTAATTTATAGCAAAACATCTAGCATTTATTTGATATCATCTCATTAAACAGATTCATTTAAAGAAGTTATTACTCCACCAGATGGGTGACATCCTTAACCAACTTGGTTGAACAACCAGTTTGCAACAATATGGTTTCGGGAAACAGTCGTGACTAGCAAGTTGTTCTAGTAGTCCCCAAAAACTAAATCAAAACTTTGTAAAAGGGCATGAGAGGCCCTCTGTATTATGTTACTATGTATATTATCATTTGCTACACATATTGGAAATGCATTGCTAACACAAACTGCATTGTGATAGATATGTCTTGTATGCACCAAACAGTCATGAAACTTTTGATGAAGCGAAAAGTACATGCTCAAAATATTTATTTGCACCAGAGGACAAAGCTGTTGGTAAAGAAAGAAAGAAAGAAAGAAAGAAAGAAAGAAAGAGAAAGAAAGAAAGAAATGATGTTTCTGAAGCATGAGGCAGTGCATAAAGGGAGGGCTCTTCACAATCAAAACTAATGGCCTTTTCCATCTCCCTGACTGCTGCTCGTCCTGCAGAAAACTCATATCGGCCACACGTGAGACAAATCTTAATCTCCTCTGACATCTCTGAAAGGGAAAGAAGGAAGTTGTTTTCATCGGCTCTATGAACCAGTGTAACAGGCTGTGGATTCTAACATAGTGGAACAGCAGAGGTAATGATCTGAATGCATGCATGCAAGACTGCTCTGGCCAAACACAACTTTGAGTATGTAATCAAACGTGACGGCAAACAAGTGAGATATTTATTAGAATCATAATACTCGGTTTTCTGATTTGATGTAGATTTATTCAGATGTATTCTGCATCTTTTCCCCCCCCAAAGTAAGTTAAAATCGATAGAATTTGAAATACATGGCACATTTCAAGTGATTCCACATTGACATATACCTATTTTTTTATGGTAAGATTTTTTTTTTATTTGGTGTTGAAAGATTTTGCAGTTGCACAACTATTTTGAGTGTACTGTAACATGCTTTTCATTTAGAGTGTTATTAACCTTTTTGCCTTTTGGCAAGTGCTGAATATACAGACATTCAATAGGCCTTCTATACAATATTCAGTACACTATACTTGCAGTGCATACAGTATAATTTATTCACCTTGCTAATGTAAGTTGTGAGTGCAATACTTTTTAACATAATTGTAAAATGTGTTTACTTTGTTACAATACACTTTTTTTTCCTGTAACTGCATGCTTTGGATTCTGATTCTGGATTTGATGTACAGTCTAATAAATGATCTGTAGTGTTTATACATTGACTGATGTGTGTATGATCTGAAATAATTATTTGATTTTGAGCACAGATAAAATGGTTTTGAGACTATTGTTTGATTTTGCGACGATTGTTTGATTTTGCCAGAAGAGTCAGAAGTTCCCTGAATGTAGTTTGAAGATGTGGTTTTGAGAAATGTATTTTAGCAAATCAGAAAACTGTAATAACAGCTTCGGTGCACTCAATGTGACATACAACAAGTAGCAAAATGTGCCACACAAACTATTTGAAGGCCAGACATAAATAAGGCGCATTAGAAAAACTTAAATCAAAGCTGTCTTTTGTAAAGATTATTTTCACATTTATGTATCAGATGCTTGTATTCAAAGCTAATTAAATTGCTTTTGCATTCCATGGCAATCAAACCAATGACCTTGGCTTGGTCTGTGTCATTCTCCACAGTTTGAACTATAGGATATGCAGAGCTGCAAGTGTTACACAGCCAAAGACAACACTATTTGATTTCCCAAATTATAGTTCTTTAGCAAGAGGAATAATAGTAGCTATTTCCTCTTCGTTACCTCTTCGCATCTGGACAGGTCACATTTTTTTGATAGATACCAAACAGGTGTTCTTGACATGTCGATGTGGGTTGCCATGTGTGCCAAATTTTACTTTGTTTACCAGTATGATTCAGACCATGTTTATAACCTGTGTTTATAACCAGGTTTATAACCACAGTGGCCAGATGTGGCAGTAAGACACAGATTCATGTTGTTGGCTGCAAGTCAGTAAAACTCATCTGTCTATGGCAAGACACAACTGTTGCTTTGGCATGAACAAGAAGAGAGCAAAAAACATTGGCCTGCAAATTAATTGAGGAAGTGAAACTCAAGTGTCATAGATAGACATGGTTAATGACATACTAGTCATATCTTACATTGCATACAGTGGTTGCAAAAAGTATTTGGATACTTCACGTAATAACCTAGAATACTGTCTAACACTTGATGGCTGATCTGTCAAGTCTTCGGTGTCGGTTAGGGACCTGGGGGTGCTCTTAGATACCAATATTTAATTTGAAAGTTAAGTGCCTAGTATCTGTAAAACCACATTTTCCATCTTAAAAATATATCTAAATTACGTCATATGGTTTATGAACAATTAGTTCATGTGTTCATGACATCAAGGCTAGATTATTGTAACGCTATTATGGGTGGTTGCCCTGCACGCTCAATAAACAAACTACAGCTGGTCCAAAACAGCAGCTCGAGTTCTTACCAGAACCAGGAAGTATGAACATATTAGCCTTGTTCTCAGTGCCGATCCTGACCTCCCTGGGGCCCTAAGCAAAATTCTGCTAAGGGGCCCTCTACCTGGCCCGTGACGCCGTGAGCTATGTAACCCATTTGCCATTGTCACACAGTCACACCTGACACTTCAGTGCTCCCAATACAATCCTCCCTCCTTTACACAAAACAGTCAAAGAATAAGTACAACAATATAGAACAGAATGAGGTTTAAACAAACAATATTTATTGATAGTATTTTCTATAGAATATTAAGATAAGAAATGAATATTATTAAGTAAATGATTATTAACGTAAACATAAATAAGAAGAAAATAATTAATTATAACCCTGAGCTTTGACTTTTGGGATTAACTTTGGTTCTCTCTACAGCCTGGGCATTTTCGGCATCAGTATGGGCAACACCAGTCTATTTGGACTGTCTAGAAATCGAGAAGAATATCACAAACTAACCTTTTATACATTTTCAAATATAAATTATACTATGGCTTGGCTCTTGTAATATTTAACTAGTGAACTAGTGATGCAGATATCAATAATCCCTGTGAGTGATGACATCTAACTTTTGTACAAGTGAACATGTAATTCCTGATATCAAAAATAGACATTGGTAGATAAAAAATTTAACTAAGGGGCCTTACTAGTAAATAAAATTAATTTTTATTATGTGTGTTGAAGCAATTTTTGATTTATGGTTATTATTTACTGAGGGATGTGCATCCATATTGACCAGTATGTCCAGCTAATCAACATTTTAAATTCAATATAGCTTATAAATCAATAGTCAATCAATGTCAAATTGTCAATACATTGCTTTCCATCTTGCATAATTAGTGCAGTTGTTTAGAGTTTTTAACTACGCATTGACTAGATAATAAGTGTCTTGTTTTAAAAGTATGTAATGTGTACTTTGATGAGGAGTGCCATCATTCACGCCCATATATTGTACAGTATGTCTGGTCTCCACATATATTTCTGCTTGAAAAATGCGAGTTTCATTTTGTGCACGCGCATATGAACGCATGATACACTCGCGCGACGCGGTTATCTTTTCCGAGCTGCAGTAAACAAACACTGTTGTCAGGCACAAAGTGATGCAAGAGATGCACTGCCTGCCCAGCTTATAGCAATACCGAAAAAAACACAATAGAAATGCACATAAACTTAACTTTACCTTACTGAAACTTGTAGAGGAGAGAACACAAGTTTACCTTATTGTTGTTCCCGCAATTCACTCTCATGATTTTTTTTTGTTTGTTTTTTTCTCGTTTCGTGACGAGAAGGATAGTTTCGCTTCATTTTGTCATGGATGTTGTAAACATTAATTGACACGCTATGACACGAGGGGAAGGCGGGGCCTTGAGTAATTTGCGGGGCCCTACGCAGCTTGCGTAGTGAGCGTATAGGGCGGATCGGCTCTGCTTGTTCTGTCAACACTGGATTGGCTCCTATTAAACATTGTATATATTTTCTAAATATTGCTGACTACTTATAAAGCACTAAATGGTTTAGCTCCCCAGTACTTGAGCGATCTCTTAACGCATTAAAGTCCTTCACGTCTATTGCGATCTCAAAATTCTGGCCAGTTAATAATACCTAGAATATCAAAATCGACTGCTGGCGGTAGATTTTCCTATTTAGCACCAAAACTTTGATCTAGCAACATTGGCTTTTGGCTTGCTTAGTTGGGGACATGTCATTTTATATTTAACAATATTATTATAACATTAGTTTCCTGTTATCTCTGTAAAGCTGCTTTGAAATAATATGTATTGTAAAAAGCGCCATATAAATAAAGGTGACTTGACTTGAAATTGATATCTTTGTTATTTATTTGAACAGATTTCATTCAATTTTAAAGTGCCATTGTTTTCTATGGATGGGAAATAGCTAGTTCTGAGAAAATAACAGCAGGTACTTGCAGACGCCACCTTGTTTTCGTTGGTAAACATGATGGCATCTGTATTTCCTGCACTATGGTTAATTTTATATTGATTTCTATTGGTCTGTGTAAAGAGTTGCTCTTATAATTTAAAAACTTTGAATTGTTTTGTTGAATTTGGAACATGCATCATTTCAAGTGAATTATTTCTTCCTTTAAAATAAAAGAATGGATTAATGCCAGCACTAACTTTGCACAATCCAGTAGATGAAATATTTTAAATGACTAGGCCCATAATCTTGGCACACTAGCAAGTCCAGATCTACCTCCAGCCAGGTCACTAGCAGATTGGAGTCATTGTTGTAATGGTGTTGATGCATTAGTTTATAGCACCAATGCATTGAGTGATCCATCATGTTTGTCACTAGACTGATTACTGAATTTGCTTGTGCTTCCTGGAGGACCAGTCCCCTTCCCAAGAGGTCAACATTTACCATAATCATCTTTTGTTAGACCAGATATATGGAGAGTTCAGACTAATGGCTGTCCACCAAAATTATTTTGCCCATTAATGTAGAATTGTGCTAATGCTCCAAATTTTGACAAGAGTTGCCTGCCATCTTTAATTTGGAAAAGTAAGGGACAGATACCCAAAAACCCTAGAGGACAAATATGCGCTCTTGGACAAACAGTGCTGTTTGCCTTGTACTCATTGATAGGGACAGGACTGACCCACTGATAGTCCGTCTCCCATTCAAAAAGCCTCAAGCATTTCTCAGACTTGAATTGGAACTATATTTTCTATGTGCAGAATGAGATATAGACAGACAAAACCATGAGCAAAAACAGTTTCTTTCTAGTCTTTCGAACAGCTAAAGTTCACCTATTTAAAAAAAAAAAAATTTGATGACATTAATGTAAAATACACCATTTATTTTTTATTCTTCATTTTTAGCTACTTTACAACAATGATGTTTACATAAAGAAAGCCATCTATTAGCTTTTCTATTAAGCTCAATGGCAGTTGCTCACCCAGGAACCTCATAGTCCCTCAAAGTGTGTCTCAATCAGCTCTGGTCAAGTGTCATATAGTGATAATGTTGATAAATATCAGTTTGTTCAGTATCGAAGACAAAAAAAAGGACATTGATTGGTTGAACACTAAAGACAGTAAAACACCAACAACTTTTCAATAATCCTATATTTAGTGCTCCTCACTAGATTTAATTTCATGTCACGAGACGTGCAAGAAGCAATGCATTATCATTTTCCAATTAACTTGGGATGAGACAAATAATTGTCAAGCTTTTAAGAGCCCTACATTAAAGTGAACTCACCACATTTCCCTGATGTGTTGACTATTGATATATATATATATAAATAATATATATATATATATAAATTATACAGTATATATATATATATATACACTCACCGGCCACTTTATTAGGTACCCCATGCTAGTAACGGGTTGGACCCCCTTTTGCCTTCAGAACTGCCTCAATTCTTCGTGGCATAGATTCAACAAGGTGCTGGAAGCATTCCTCAGGGAGTTTGGTCCATATTGACATGATGGCATCACACAGTTGCCGCAGATTTGTCGGCTGCACATCCATGATGCGAATCTCCCGTTCCACCACATCCCAAAGATGCTCTATTGGATTGAGATCTGGTGACTGTGGAGGCCATTTGAGTACAGCGAACTCATTGTCATGTTCAAGAAACCAGTCTGAGATGATTCCAGCTTTATGACATGGCGCATTATCCTGCTGAAAGTAGCCATCAGAAGTTGGGTACATTGTGGTCATAAAGGGATGGACATGGTCAGCAACAATACTCAGGTAGGCTGTGGCGTTGCAACGATGCTCAATTGGTACCAAGGGGCCCAAAGAGTGCCAAGAAAATATTCCCCACACCATGACACCACCACCACCAGCCTGAACCGTTGATACAAGGCAGGATGGATCCATGCTTTCATGTTGTAGACGCCAAATTCTGACCCTACCATCCGAATGTCGCAGCAGAAATCGAGACTCATCAGACCAGGCAACGTTTTTCCAATCTTCTATTGTCCAATTTCGATGAGCTTGTGCAAATTGTAGCCTCAGTTTCCTGTTCTTAGCTGAAAGGAGTGGCACCCGGTGTGGTCTTCTGCTGCTGTAGCCCATCTGCCTCAAAGTTCGACGTACTGTGCGTTCAGAGATGCTCTTCTGCCCACCTTGGTTGTAACGGGTGGTTATTTGAGTCACTGTTGCCCTTCTATCAGCTCGAACCAGTCTGGCCATTCTCCTCTGACCTCTGGCATCAACAAGGCATTTCCGCCCACAGAACTGCCGCTCACTGGATGTTTTTTCTTTTTCGGACCATTCTCTGTAAACCCTAGAGATGGTTGTGCGTGAAAATCCCAGTAGATTAGCAGTTTCTGAAATACTCAGACCAGCCCTTCTGGCACCAACAATCATGCCACGTTCAAAGTCACTCAAATCACCTTTCTTCCCCATACTGATGCTCGGTTTGAACTGCAGGAGATTGTCTTGACCATGTCTACATGCCTAAATGCACTGAGTTGCCGCCATGTGATTGGCTGCTTAGAAATTAAGTGTTAACGAGCAGTTGGACAGGTGTACCTAATAAAGTGGCCGGTGAGTGTATATATATATATATATATATATATATATATATATATCAATAGTCAACACATCAGGGAAATGTGGTGAGTTCCCTTTAATATAAATATATATATATTTTTTAAGTCAATAACTAAGGTGAAAAAAAAAAAAAAGCGAGAGAAGTTGAGATAAATGCTTAGTTTCCCAAAATTAAACTGTAAGCATGAGCAACATTATGAGTAGCTGTGTCAGTGTTGGCAATAAGGGGTATTGGGCTTCTGAGCCCCTGAGCAATTAACAAAGTTATATGCTCCGATGAGTCATCTTTCTCTCCATTACCTATGTCTAAATGGGTTTACTTTTACAGAAAACCAAACATGCCTTCTTACAGAAAACCAAACATGCCTTCAAATCACATGCCAACTGTAAAACATGGTGGGGCATCTGTAATGGAGTGGGCAGCTATCCTGTATGAGTCATCAGGTGAGATGTTTTGCTCTAATGGCTAGGGGAATATTAGACCATTTCCAGGAACAGGAGCAGACAATGCTTCCGTATTTCAGGAATTAAAATGCCTCTTACACACAGCTAAATCCAAAAGCTTTCATGAAGAGCAGTATGAAGTCAATGGACTTCGCAATGACAGAACTGGTATACAGTTGAAACTCGAAAAATTTGAATATCGTGCACAAGATGATTATGGCTTACAGCTTATGAAAACCCCAAATTCAAAATATCAGAAAATAAGAATACTACATGAAATCAATAAAAAAAAGGATTTTAAATGCAGAAATGTTGGTCCTCTGAAAAATATAATCATGCATATGTATATAGTTATATATACTACATATATTAGTTTCACCTTTTAATTTGAATTACTGAAATACATTAACTTTTGCACGATATTCAAATTTTTCGAGTTTCACCTGTACCTATATTGGTAGTTTTTTTTTTTTTTTTTTTTTTCTCCAAAAGAGAATCTGACAGCTTCCTTATTAAAGAGCATTCTTGTTTTTAGTCATTGGCTTTGAGCTCATCTATATGCTAATGTACAACAAAATTGCAGATATAAATGTTAAACTGCACAGCACTTCTCTGGCATAGCAGGCCGAAAACTAAAGATAGTTGCCATTTAAAACAAAAGGACAAGCCTATCAATATTTCCAACCATAACTTCCTATTTCAACATGAAAAACACCAAAATAATGATAATACTGATAACACTAATATTAATAATTATAAATTATATATATATATATATATATATATATATATATATAACAATAATAGCACAATAATCTTTTACAGTTTTCCAAGAAGATTGGAAGGTCATTGTGAATGCCTAAGATAGTGCCATATTATTTGTTTATTTGTTTTGTTTTAATCCTGTATCTTTTTACATGGGCATCTTGCATAGTTATCACCTCTCTATTTACGATAATTATCAAAAGCAACAGTTTGGTGATCACTCATTTTGCAGTGATATTAAAGGTGCATCTGCTCTTGACACCATTTACTAACTAAAGACTATTACTGGCTCTAAAAATCAAAAGCTTCCTTGTGGATAATGGCACAAGAAAAGGTCATTGGAAATTAAAAAAAGAAGCATTTATATCTCTTCAACAAATCACTCTTTTAATCTTTTAATCTACATAATCCAATGTGTTAACACACAATGGCCAAACTTCACCTGATGGTGATGACATGTATGATTAAGTTACAACTAATTTACGTGCATTTGTAATTTGTTTGCATCCAAATTAAATAAATAAATAAATCCCTTGTCCTGGGTTTCTGTTGTGTATTTTCTTTGTCCCAGTTCATTGGTTGCTATAGTTACTCATTTGGCTATTTATTAATCCCATTTGTTCCTTGTTTTCTCCCTCCCTTTAGTCTGTGTAAAAATAGCCCTCATTTTCAGGTGATCTTTTTCCGTTCTCATCAAGGTTTAGTTGGTTGTTACACCTGGTTTTTCCTGCATGTTTATTTTGTTTGTATTGTTAATAAAAGTGACTGCTGAGATTATAGCCAGCCTGAACTACACCCTTTGCTGCAAATGACTATGATGGGCCACCGATGCTGCATTAGGGTAATGTCCTTCAAAATGAGTGGATCATGGTCTACACTTCATCCTAATCACATCTGGGGTCAAGCAAGCCGCCTTCATGCATAACGGCCAGCCTGTCGTAAGGCAGCCAAACTATGAAACAACCAACTTGAGACAAGCAAGACTTATGTAAAGGCATTACCGACCCCGATATCCTTGCAAGGGATGTAACAAGTCTGGAGGCGGCAAACAGACCTGATTAATACCGCTTTCTCAAGTCTTCCTTAATAAATTCTCTCCATCATCATGAAAGGCTAGCCAATGTATATATACAGCCATTTGCAAATCTCATTCATTTTATCCATTCACAGTGAGGAGAAGCAAACAGCAAGCCAACTGGCCTCTTTTTCTGGGGCAACAGTTCTACTTACGGCCCCCCTCCACTAATATAACGCTAATGCCATTAGCCAGCAGGAAAAGGAGAAGAAAAATGTGTGTTCTGCAGCAAGGGAAGGCAAAATTGATGAAAATGAACAGCCCTGTTTCCCAATAAAATGGTAAGAAATATTATATTAGAGTTTTCAGGCCTTTTTCATTACAGAGGCCAGTATAGGCATCAGAAGCAACATGTTTGTGAGTTTGTAAGATACAAGAGACTATGTTGTTTTATGAGATTAAGTTTCAAGATTGAAAGATCCCCATCAAACTCATGTCATCACTGTGTTTTCTGCATTAAACTCATTTGAGGAGCTATTTGCAGCAGTGTTTCATTCTGCAACCTTCAAAGCAAAGGTCTATATGCGGCCCAAACCCAGATCCTAGGTTGGTTTCATCTGGACTGGAAGACATTTACCATAAATTAGTATAAATATAAAGATACTGGGTCACACTTTATATTAATTGTCTTCAAATACTTATTTTGTTCATGTTGTATTATAAAACATGGTTACACTTTATTTTAAGGTGTCTTTGTTACACTGTAATTATACATTTAAGTAATGAGTAACATTAAGTAACTCCAAGGACTTACTATAGGGTTAGTATTAGGGTTTGATTTGGGGTTTAGATTTGCAAGTAATTATGCAAAATGTATTGTTATTACTCTAGGAACTACATTTAACATTATGTAACAGCGACACTGTAAAATAAAGTGTTACCGAACAATCTAAAAACATGTATGCACACAGTACACAATAAGTGCATTGTATTAAATTATTCATTTAAATGTTAGTAAAGACACTTAAATGTTTAAATAGTTGGTCCCACTTTATATTAAGCATGTTTTCTATAGAGAAACTGAAGCAGCACATACCATGATCAAGTATGTTTCATATAATTTGTAACCAGTGAATCAATTCAGTCTTTCTGAAAAGGTCTGATGAATGCCATTATAATGAAACAGTGAGATGCCTTTAATGTAGTTTTTTTTTTCTTGTGTTGGTTCATTCTCACTGGCTCACTTATAAATAGAACAGCAGGTCAGAGTGATTGTTAGTATACTTAAAGGAGACACTAATTATGCTAATCTGATGGGGTTTTTTTTAGACAAGTATTTTATTCTCAACGAGGCTGCATTTATTTGATCAAAAATACAGTAAGACAGCAATATTGTGAACTGTTATTACTATTTAAAACAACTGTTTTCTATTTTAATATATTATAAAATGTCATTTATTTCTGTGTCTTCAGTGTCACATAATTGATGCTGGTATTTGAGGGGGTCTCTAAGAGATTTTGTTCTCTATAAAGATGCTTTGGAATAATAGCCTTTGTATTTGTGGATTTTTTTTAAAACAACTTTTATTAAAATATATTATTTTACTACTGGGGGGGGGGTCAAATAAGTCTGAAATAAGCAGCTTTTATTTTTAAACTTTATTAAGCAGCTTACTTTTTTGCGGAATTATTTTACATTCTACATTTTTTTGCGGAATTATGCATGCCAACTTAAACACTGGCAAGAATTGTCCTGAAATGCACATTGCTTTAGTTATTTACATGATATGTTTTTATTATATGTGCATTGTGGGACGTTTCAGGGAGCAAACGTGTCAGCGCATTGGAAGGATTTTGTGATTGAGACAGTGCTTAAAATGTCCGAATCCCTCATCAGTGTCCTGACTGCTGAATTAGGGAGCTGATTAAGATGCACCCTATGTCTCCCTCATCGGTCACACCCAATTCAAGTCTTGCAGTTTTTACTAATGAGTTGATGATTCAAGTGAGTTCAATGAGGGAGACATACAAAATGTGCAGTGGTGCGGACAGGTTTGAGAAGCGCTGCTATAGACAAACATTTGCACCTTTTCACCGTTTTTATGTATGGCACAAAACATAGGACACCACTTTAAATAAACCGAGTAATGTTCTGAAAGAGAGTTTACATTTCTCGAGAAATCAACCTACAAACATCTTGCCTGTTGTCTCTGTATATTAAACTGGGATAGAAGAAAGTATTTTAACACTGAAAAAGAAAAAAAAATACACAAATCAACTTTAAAATGGAGAATCAGCTACAGGCAAGACGAGACAACTAAACAGTCAAGTTGCTAACTCATTTTCAAAGATTTTATTACAAGGCAGAAGCGCAGACACTCAATATACACTTAAAATATGCGTCCCGTTGTCATTCGTCTATGAGAACAGATTGAATTTAAAACTCAGTCTTTGTCTCTCATACTTCAAAGCACAACAAATTGCCTAAGTGAGCATCTCGCCTAAACAACAAGCATTAAGAGGAGCAGAGGAGGCTGACAGCACTTTCACTACATCACAGAGTCAGAGTTCGTTTGCCACAGGAATGCTAGAGGATAGGCTTGACACACTTATTGTACCATAATCTACATGCCATCTTTGATTAAGTCTATTTCCCTCGGCTCTTAAATTGAGACTGGAATGTTGGCCTGTACGTTCCGCCCTCCACTGCGTCTTTGAAAACGATGTCGATTGCAGAAACGGCATCATAAATTATGAAATGCCTGTCTGAATACTATATGTGAATCACAACACATTACTTGGCGCTCTGCATTCAGAGGTTTGGATGAGCGATATGCTGTAATCGGGGGAAAGCGTGAGTTTAGAGAGAGTGAGGTATGCTGAAGGGAATGCAAACGCACACCTCGTGCCTGAGCACTTCACATGTGGATGGCAGAAGCATCCTTGTGGAAAACTGAGTAAATAACTAGAGATTTACCTCTTTAAACAAATTGAATTCAAGATGCACTGCAAACACTTCACTGGTCAAATGTGAAGGAAGGATTTTTGGAGTGTTTAATTTGCACAAATATGAAAATACACAGCAGAATGTAATGATGAAGAATGAATTAGCCATATTATATAATGAAAGTGAAAGGCATCTGTTGAGATAAAAAAAAAAAAAAAAAATAAAAAAAAAAACAATGTTCCTGCCCAAATTGCAAAGACAACCAGGAAGTGGCTTGAAAATAATTCCATCAGGCTCATGTTTTGGCCCAGTCAGAGTCCAGAATTGAACCCTATAGTGAATATTTGGTCTCAAATTAAGGGTGTACCCACACTAGGCACGGTTGTCTTGCACCGTGCCCTGGTGCGATTGTCAACTATGCATGTTTCAACTACTCATGAACTATTTGAAGCCTTTAAAATTGAGCGGAACAACACTGACTCTTCTCCCTGTAAAAAGCTATCTGCAAGTTGGGGGAGGCTAGTATGCGCTAAGTTACTTTATCTACAGTATTTGTCCAGATCTTGTTAATTTGTGATTAATAGTTGGTAACTCTTTATTTTAAAGTCCCCCTGTAGTCAATAATTGTATCACTTAAACTCATCTTTGATCACCAAAATTAGCTATTTAAACGTTAAATATTTTTAAAAGATATTTAAAATTGTATTCATGCCTTATAGCTTCAATGTACTGTAACTATACACCCTTGCCTCATTTAGTATACGTGGAAATTTTTTACACAGTAATTTTGACAATGGGTCCTCTCTCGACTTTTTGACTTTTAGAATCGCCGTTGACCGCTTCAGAGTGGCTGTCTATGGGCATGCACAAACATGTCCTTAAAACAACCCTTAATGTTCGTTTGCAGCTCACCGAGTGGTTAGTGGTGTTAACTATTCCCTTAAAGCTATTTTAAAGAGCATTTACACATTGTAATGGTACATAACTAAATAACTTACTAAATGCCCAGTTCATTGTTTTGTCAACAGATGAGGTCTGACTGTTAAAAAGGAGGAGAACAAATTAAACAAAACACATTCTTCTACAGTTGAGTGGTGAGGTGATGCACATCATTTATGGCAGTTTGAATTTTTTCCTTCTGAAAATATAATTACATATTTTTTTGAAATGGTAAATAAAGCAGAAATTCTTCAGCCAGAGAGAATTGTGATTTGTTTGGACAGGACAGTTGTGTGAATGTGCCAAAGGGGTTCATCTCATAAATATTTTGGAAAAGACAGGTTTCTTTTCATATGAAGCACTAGAATCACATTATTTTAGTTTGTTGGATGTCTCAGAATGAGAGTTTTGCTTGGTAAGAATTCAGTTACACTTTATGTTAAGGTGACATAGTTGTATAGTACTTTAAGTACATGTAGGTTTATATGGCTCATTACTTTTGAGTTATAGGGTTAGGGTTAGTGTTTGGTTTAGGGTTAGTTACTTGCCTTATGCATAATGTAGTTATTACTATAGTATAGGCTACATATATTCATGTGAAATAAAGTGTTACTGGCAATTCTATTGTAGAACATTTCTCATTAACGCTGTCATGTGTGCACCCAAATCATTAGTTTCCAATACAAATACACTTGAAAAAACATTTGAAAAACATTTACAAATTTACAAATCCATCATTTGGGGGAAACGTGTTTCTTTTATTTGACAGACACAATGAGGGAAGCAAGTAATGAAGCAGAACTGGATCAGTTGGAAATGAATGACTCAAACATGCATAGTGAAGCATGTGTCAAACTGTCATAAAACAGGAGAAGAGAGACAGAGATGAACTGAACAGGATTTATTCACATAGTGGTTTATATTGTTAGGATCGTCAAGAAGGTAAGTAAAGAGCATTAGCAGTTCAGTTGACAGTCACACTTAACTAAATAGTCTTTTCCTTTACAGGAACATTCGTGAAGCACACAGATGATGAGCAGTCTGAAAGATCAATGGTTTGAGGTATTGAGGTATGGAGTAAAGTAAACACAGGTAGGTAGCCGGGTTGGTTCATTCTCATGTAGAGACCGGACAACATGCGAGCAGGTACAGTATGCTTTTAAGGGAGCTTAATGAGGATGTGACGAGTGTGATGAGTGGTGATTGTGAATGAGTGTGTGGAGCTGAAAGACCTGGTTCTGTGGCATGCTGGCTGAATCCGTGACACCAACTTCCTTTTTTTCAGTATAGGGGCTGTTTACACGATAAAGTTTTCAACTAAAAACGTAAAACTTTTCATGCGTTTCGGCCATTCGTTTACAAGACAACAGGGTTCTGTGTGCCTGAAAACCCAAACTTTTGAAAACGTGTTTCAAAGTGCATGTTTTTAAACCAGTCTCAGTGTAAACAACAAAAACGTGAATCTCTGAAAACGATGATGTCATACACATGCGTATTAAGTGTTCCATGTGAATTGGGTTTGTTTTGACAGTGGGCACCATTGAGTCTGTAAAACTCAAAGGAAAACGTCTCTGTTTTAAGCATATCGTTGTTGTGTAACTAAGTTAGATTGAATTAGCAGTTTAGGTCGTTTAGCATAGGTCCAGTCAGTCATTTTATAGCAAGGTTCAAGTTAGGTTGATAACCTTTAAATAAAACTGAATGAAAATACTAATTAAAATCACATACTTAAGCATTAACAAGTATACACGATATTGGCAATCACGCAACCAGCCTCGCTCCGTTCTCACGGCTCTCGGCCCTGGACTGCTTGCCACACAGTTCAAATTGCCTCTAACACACGAGATGGCATTTATCTGAATAGAAGTCAGCATTTAACTCTCATCCTACCATCAGCGTCTCGGGTTAACTAGTCACTAGTAACTCTCTTTAGTGACGGTAACCCTTTTCCTCACAAGACACTTATGCAATCGGACACTCACTGTGTCGTTAATCTTTTAAGACAAGTGCTTTCTATGCTCTTTTGCAAGCACACAGCTTCCAGCATGTGCTCGCCAAAAGCTCTCTTCTCTTTAGCTGTCTCCGATGCTCTTTGTATCTTACCATAAGCTGTTTCCTCTAACGTAAAATATTTGCCGCTCAAAAAATCTTTTGAATCCTTTTTTAATTCACTTAATGGGGTGGTTGATTATGATTTCACTTTTCTAACTTTAGTTAGTGTGTAATGTTGCTGTTTGAGCATAAACAACAAGTTACAATATATTATTTGCTTTTAAAGAAATCCTTTTTTAAGGACTACAACAAATGGCTGGTAGGGACAACACGACATTCCTCCTGGGTTAGTGACATCACTAACCCTACAATTTACATAAACCCCGCCCCGGGAACACGCGGTCCATGTTGAGAAGAAGACGAATTGTTGTAGTAGCACATTTGTGAGTCTGCTCAAGCTGTCACATCCGTCTTTTCACATGCAATACAGTACGTAACACAAATGCAATAGCACGTCACTCTGCAGGCATCTTACAACAGTTCGATTACAACAGAGCGATTTTATAGATTATCATGACAGAATATGCTAAATCAAAGACTTGGAGATTGTTACCTCCATACCAGCAACATCAATTCATCAACTAACCATTCAGAAACGTCCTGTTGCATTCTACATGTTGTCACTTCTTCTTGAGTCTCTCCATCATTGTTCGACTCCAGTTTAAACATAAAAGGCAGAATAGTTTCTGACATTTTAGTGCTTATCTGTGTGAGGTAATCAAAGCTGCTAACACACACACAAACAAGGTCTTGAAGCTCCGCCCTCTGCGCAGGAGCTCATTTGCATTTAAAGGGACACACACTAAACAACATGTTTTACAGACCCTCAAAAAGTTTAACATGCTGTAAAAAAATAAATATCAGTGGGGTATTTTGAGCTAAAATTTCACATACACACTCTGGGGATATCAGAGACTTATTTAACATATTGTAAAAAGGGGCATTATACCACCCCTTTAAAATGACACAAGTCGTTTCTAACTTTACAGATACAGGAACAATTTTTATATACACCTTTATATATTTTGTGAACACCTATATAACATAATATATACATATTTTTGTTTACTTTCTTATTGTGTCACAATCAGTCTGTAAAACCCCTAAAAGCTTTTAAACCATTGGAAGCTTTTACAGGTGTTTTAGCTGCCTATTTTTTTTTAAATTAATCATTATTTTCTAACATTTATTTAGTTTACTTGAAATTGAAGTGTGATGATCGTTTCAGGAAGTGTCTTCACTGAACCTGTCATATCATCTTAACAGTGCTTTGTAGGCAAAGATCATAAAACTGACTGACGCTGTCAGTAAAGGCCAAAAAAGTTTTTTTTACTGTCAATCATATAAATTAAACATACTGAGCACAGCAGGAGATGGATGAAATCCCTTTCTACCATCACTTCATAAATGTTCCCATTTTTCAGCTTTACAGCATTACTGGACCATAAATACCATCACGGTAGCACATCCAGCTGAGAGGATGCTGTAAAATATAGTTCATTTCCCATGGCTCCCATCACCAATTTAGGAATACAAGCTACGGTCAGACTCTCTGGAGACAACACTCTTCTATTAATTAATATCTGCATAAGAAGAAAAAGCCACTATAAATATTAAGCACATTTATAATGCATTACCCTACAGATTAAAATGTAACTGTACATTAAAATACTAAGTATTTTATAAGCTATATTAAGATCCTTTATGGGCAATTTGGATGTAGTATAATATATAATATAAATAACAGACTTAAATTATAAAAATAAATTCACACAATACATACATGCTCATACATATATTAAGAAAAAATATGATGACTGCACAAGGAACAAACAAATATTTGTATTAGTTTCTCTTCATCTTTGGTATCTGTAGTGAAAGTCAGAAGGCAAAATAGAGAACTCTGGGTTCAAGAAAAGTTCTCACTGTCTAGAAGCACAGATTAAGCTTGATTTAATACATTTTTGTTAAACACGATGGGCAGGCTTCTTTGTTCAGTTCTACTATAATCTTCCCACTATTTATGACAATTCTGTTTAATGCATTTTTATATTTCACATTAAGATTACCAAACCAGTAACTTATGGAAAAAGACAACATTGACTCTGTGTAAGAATATAATCTTATAGAACAGTTCCATCAAAGTCTTTTCTATATTAAATTATCTTGATATTCTTAGAGTATAGGCGCTGCTCTCATTTTTTACACAAGCTTCTGCTCTGTACCGGCGTGATGAATCGCTCTTCAATCAAAATGAACTGGATGAATATTTGAATGCTCCCAATCGCGATCTGAATTTTGACTTGTGATGATGCCTGAATCATAATGACACTGTGTTTGATCGTTGGCTGGGGGAGAACTAGCCCCCGACTGAGGCATGCTTTCTCCCAAGGTTTTTTTTTCTCCATTCTGTCAGCTGATGAAGTTTGGGTTCCTTGCATCACCTCTGGCTTGCTTAGTTGGGGACACTTAATATTCAGCAATAGTATACTCTATGTGCAAGGTTACGAACCAATTCGTAACTCACCCAACTCACCCAAGGTTACGAACCAATTCGTAGCTCACCCAATTCCACGCACATTTCCCAAAAATACACTTAGCATGAACGCGCGAGAACACGTTCTACAAGCTACTTAAGCGTCGCTGTCCATTCACAAATTGCTGAAATATAACCTTATATGGAATCGTATTCTGAACGTTTAAAGGAGCCGTATGTAAGATTGTGTCCAAAACTGGTATTGCAATCACTTTCAAATTACTGTAGAGCGGTGTATCCCCTCCCCCTTTCCCCTTGACTCGAGGTTGCCAGATAGGCTGCAGGACCCGATTCCGACACGTTTGTAGCTGCAGCTGTGGGAACTAGAGCAGAGCTGGCAACCCGGTTGCCGCAACACTACTGACTTTGTGATTGGTAGATCGGTGGAGGGTGGCGCATCAGACCAAAACACAACATGACAACATCAACATCAGTTGAGGGCTGCAACTTCACTTTTTAAATGACAATATCCAGGCCGGACAACTGTTGTCAGTGATATAAGTATTTGAAATAAACATGATTTCTTAATGTCTAGTGACATATCAGGGAAAATTTATGATTAATTGAAATACATTTCTTACATACAGCTCCTTTAACCTAATAATATTCATGTGTTGTGGATTAGAAATCAAGACAAGTCTATATAAAGCACCTATACAGGTGGAGGCACTGACAAAATGGCTGAACAAAAAAACAAAAAAAACAAGAGAAGATACCTTTCAAAAAGATAAAATGAATGTCCTTTTAGAGGAGATGGAGCGAAACCAAGATTGGAAACACTTTACTTGAAGGAGTGTGCATAAGACTGACATGACACCGTCATAATCATGACATGACATGAGGTTTTATGCATGTTTATGACAACTGTCATTAAGTGTCATTCGCTCAATTATGACATTTTTAATGCAAATATGACATTGTGTGAGTTGTCTTTGTTATGACAACTTTTACATTACTAAGACAACACAACCTGTCATAAATATGTCATAAACATGACATAGCAGATTAATTATCAAACTTCAGAAACCACTTAGCTTTATGGGTTAACATTTCATTAAACTCATGTGGTTGGTTTTGACATTGGCTGTCATGAAGCCATTATAACATTTTAATGACAAATTAAATTTGTACCACTGTAGTTGAGGTCAAGAAAAACATTCATGACACAGTTGTAATGGCCTCATGACAGCCAATGTCAAAACCAACAACCTGACAGTTTAATGAAATGTTAACCCATAAAGCTAAGTGGTTTCTTAAGTTTGATAATTAATCTGCTATGTCATGTTTATGACAATTTATGTTGTCTTGGTAATATCAAGTTGTCATGACAAAGACACTGCAGGTTATGATGTATTGGTTTATGTTAAAGGGATAGTTCACCCAAAAATGATAATTAAGGCGAGACACTGCAGGTGAATAGGGTAAAAAATTTAACTTACAGATATCACCATGAAACTTTACCAGTTGATTACTCACATGAATAGGAGAAAAAAATGTATTGCAAGTTTTCTGTAATTTTATGTTTAAATATGCTAATCAGCCTATATCTAATTAAATATGCGCTCATTTGCATATATTTTGAAGTGACAAATCTGACCATTGAAAAAAACAAGGTTCAAAATGATTTTTGCATTTTGTTGATATATTCAATGAAAAGACATTTTCAGAGGGGATTATTAATATCTCCTTTTGTTACCCTGTAAATCAGAAAATACTGGCAATAGCCTTAAAAAATTGATTTCCGCCCTATTTTTAGGCATAAAATGTCATATAAATCAGGCCAAGAATGATATATCAACAAATCCCTCTGAACAAACCTTCAGAATATAGTTAGGAATACGGCTGTAAAGTTTGGTGTATGTAGGTGCTACAGAAGTGAAAAATCGTCACTAGGAGTGTGAGAAAAAAACTCATTTTGAGAAAACGGCCTTTAAAGATTTTTATGGCAAAATTCCACTAATTTCTATTGAAAGCCATGACTTACAGACAAAATATGTTTTAGGTCCAAGTAAAATCCATGTATCACACTGTTTAACATCTAAAACGCATTACTGCTTCATCCATCACTGATCATAACATCCAAAACAACACATCAACAGTCCATCACACAGGTGGAATAACAAAAACTAAATATATCACACCTATAGTAGACGTCACAGAAACATCACGTTACGCTTCTGAAGATGACTGCAGAGTCAGCAGTCGAAACTGTCAAGGTATGACAACAAACTTTAAACCTATCATATAAGAAATAATCACTTATAAATACAAATAGTAGGCTAAATTAACTCATAATCTTTCCACATTTTGAACTACCACGGAAATGTCAGAGCGCGTCACGTGACGATTCTGAACGAATCACGTTGTCAGAAATTGGCATCAGCCAATGAGATTGCGCATGTCGAGTAAATGGCCCATTTTACTTTCATGATTCGTTGCTGATAAATAGGAAATGACCATATTTGGATCCGACAGCATTGAAGAGGAGAGAGAGAGCTTTCCAACGGTATATGTGATGACAGGGAGCAGACAGCGATCGCGGAGCAGCGGGATGATTTAGAACGCCAACTTTTGATGAATTTAGGCGAAATTTACACACGCAAACAGACAAAGTGTAGTAAAATAAAGTCCTAAATGTGTATTTTGGACTTTTTTTCAGCACAAGTCTGAAAGAATACATGTTATTGAAGACAAATAGCCCAAAATGTCAAAATTGACCAGTGAAAAAAAAACTATGTTTTTGCCTGCCGTGTCTCGCCTTAAGTCATTAATTACTCACCCCCATGCTGTACCAACCCCGTAAGACCTTCGTTTATCTTCGGAACACAAATGAAGATATTTCATTTGCGCATGCGTCGTGGAAATCTCTTGAACTCTCGTCTCAGGCCCACAAGGAAGAAAAGGAATAGTCGAATAAAGTCGTTATTTTCGTTTTTTTTACGCACAAAAAGTATTCTCGTCGCTTGATAAACTAATAGTTGAGCCACTGTAGTCACATGGAATATTTAAACATTTTCTTCAATGACTTTCTGGGCCGTCAAGTTTCAATCCCTCAGGAAGCCCATGGAGGAGTGATCCAGCTCTCAAATTTAATAAAAAAATATCTTCATTTGTGTTCCGAAGATGAATGAAGGTCTTACGGGGTTGGTACAGCATGGGGGTGAGTAATTACTGACTTAATTTTCATTTTTGGGTGAACTATCCCTTTAAGTTATATTGCATTAAAAATGTCATAATTGAGCGAATGACACTTAATGACAGTTGTCATAAACATGCATAAGACCTCCTTCATATTTTTGACATCTGCCATGTCATGATTATGAAGGTGTCATGTCAGTCTTATGCACACCCCTTCAAGTATAGTGTTACCCAAAGGTTTTATTTTTAACAGATTTAAAGGACACCATAGCAAAGGAAAAACAATACATCTGGGAAGACATTGCAAACTAACTGCAACCAGGGGTGTTCAAAGATCAGGGAAGGAGGTCTGCAAGAAATGCCCAATACATGCTGGTTTTCGTGCACATCAGCAAGTCATTGACAGATTTTTTTTTTATTCATCCTTATTTTGCCCAGTCTAAGCATATTTCCCACATTACTTCTTTTATGTTTTTTTTTTGTTCATTTATTTAATTTAGATCTATTTTTTTCTTCCCTTTTTAATTATTTCATTTATAAATTAATTTAAACAAAACACAAGTACAATAAAGTGTACAATAAAGTACAATCAAAACCTTATATTTTACTCACGTTTCAGTGTAATCTGTTAAATCTAGATAAAGGTAATCTGCCGGTTGTCCTGCAGGAGACCCCGTAACTCTGTCTTCTTACGATGCACTTGGGGATTAACTATTACTCCAGAGCACTCATAGTTCTACGAAGATTTTCAAGTGCTACTTAAGTTACGATGCTTTAGGGAAAAAGACCATAATTTTAAGATCAGTCATACGATCGTTTTTACGAACTTCATAGGTTTACGATTTTTGGGAAACCCAGCCCAGGACGATTAAATATTTTTTTGCAGAACTGCTTTATAGAACTAATTTAATAATTATATTTCCAACGGAACTGAAACACTGAACTGACTTCCGCTGAACAACAACCGAAATGCATAATTTTCCTGTTATCACTTCTTTGAATATAATCTGTATTGTATAAAGCGCTATAAATAAAGATAAAAATCTTTGTGGTCGACCAAGCCTCTTCTAGTCGACTAACATTTAATCGACTATTAGGAGTCAGCCCTAAGCACAAATAAGTCATTTTAGATTTTAGAGTCTCTGGGCCCTATTTTAAGGATCTAAGTGCATGGTCTAAAGCAAACTACGCAAGTGATCTTAGTGCGTGAAAAATGGTCGGCGCACCCGACGCATGGTCTAAAAGGGTTGTCCCTATTCTCTTAATGAGTAATGGGTGTGTTTTGGGTGTAACATGCAATAAACCAATCAGAGCCTCATCTCCCATTCCCTTTAAAAGCTAGTTGGGCTCACGCCATGGCGGATTCGGATTTGCAACCGGAAATACTGAATGCTTCTCTAGCGAGGAAACGGATCTGTCCTTGTGCTAGGTTAAAGCACGCAAGCAGACTTTTGACAAGCTATTGACTTTAAACCAGGTTTCAGTTGGTCAATGGCACAATCTATTTCAGTTGCCTCAAAAGAGCAATGAGCCAACAATGCTCCTGAACACACCTTGTTTTCAGACTTGTTTGTGTCCATGGTTGCACAAATGGGCAGTCTGATTCCCCTTGAATCACAATAAATTCTCGAATTATGTTGTACTTTAAAATCTTGAATTAATGATATTTGCATACATTCCTGTTGGTTCTGTTCTGTTACCCTAAGGGGGGGGGGGGGGGTTATTGCTGCTCTCCCTGCTCTTATCCATGCTAGGCTGCATGGATGCGCAGGGAGTTCTTGCCCAGAACAGAACCACACTGCCAATCCAAACTATATGCTAATTGTCAATCGTATTTGACAATAGGGGTCCTGACAGAAATACGTTCTTGTTCCCACACCCTTTGGATTCAGTTATGACCAAAATTGTTTTTATGAACTCAGAATAACAAGCCAACAAACGAAACAGTGCACAGACAACAACCAACAATGAGCTGAGGGACCAAAGGAACTTAAGTAGTAATACAAACAAGGTTAATAAGAAGACAAGCTGAACTAAGAGAACTAATCATATCAGTAACCATGACAACTCATAAGTGGCGGGAAACTAGACAAATGAAACTCACGTGACTGAATGAAAACAAAAACTGAACTGTGAGTGTAAAGCACACAGCTGGAACAGTTTATATTTTACGATTATGGGTTTTCTGTTTCTTTAAATGGTTCTTAAATATGTAAATAGATTTGATGTAAGTAGTAAGTAGTATATATTATATATATATATATATATATAGTATATTTTATATACATATATAAATCAAATCAAATCTATTTACATTATGTATGTATATATAAAAGTCCACAGGATTAAGTGACAATGAGATATACATATGAGATGTATTTGATACTTGTAATCTTAATGTATATGCAATTGAATTTAATTAAAATAATCCAAGCTGTGCTGTTGCTGCTGATAATAAATACATTTTACAGATATGCACATTTCTAAATGGTCACTATATATGCTCACTAAGCCTGAAAGAGTCCAAATTCAGGCTAAGCATTTTACTGAGGAATGGGCTTAAAAACTGCAAGTCAGAGTTTGGCCAGTGTTTCTGTGTACAGGTACAATAAAATAAAGCGATATGAAGGGAGTTCACTCAGCAAAAGAATATATGTTACCCTTTGGCATGATGCCCAGTGGAGTAGAGCATTATTAGAGTGAAAATTTATGGCACTGTTTGCCTCTGTTAATTCATTATTTATTTATTTTCCAGCGCTCGCCCTTGACTCTAATGGAGCTCTGCACCAAATCAATTTGAAAGCTAGTTAAACTGCTACTCAAAAATGCCACACACACACACACACACCTTTAATAAAAGTGTAAGACTACATGTTGCACTGTTGTCTGCACACTCAATGTTTTCAACCGGACAAACACCCTTGAACATGCTTTAAATGGTTTACCGAAATGTGTGTGTGTGCAGAGAAAGTGAGTGATGGAAAGCAAGAGACAGAGTGTGTCTGCACATCTATATATCTATATTTACAATGCGTCCTTTGGCACCTCTAAATAGTGTCTCATTATGCACGCGTTTACAGAATAAAGCTGATTCAGTACCACATTATACCTGAAATGTAGAAAACCTTTCACAAACGATTATATTTGTTGTGCTAAACACTTTACCTCGTTTTAATCAACATCCCATTTTGTGATACACTACAAAATCCACATCAACATGTTTCCTGCTGACACTAGAGTAATGGGATTAATCAACTACAATGACGGTACATCATACAGAAAAAGAGAACGTGAATGTGATCAAAGTGGTGCCATGACAACAACTTCCCGCTGAATGCCAACTAGACATGAGCAGCCATTACTGTCAATGCAAAGTACAGCTAGCCTCAAACCATCCATGCATCAGTATAAATGAGGCAATAGTTACAATCTCCCATCTACTGCTGGTGCTATGGGCAACATATTTGGTGTGAATCTTTTAATTGGCCATGCATGGCATACAATCTGTTCCCATTTGTTCCGCACACTCCATTGTACTGAAACGTGTCATGAGTAACTGTCTGGCTGTGGTGGTATTGGGCTAGAAAAGAAGGCGTTCAGAAGGTTAAAGAGAAGATATAGCAGGAAATGGCCCATCAGCTACAGAACCCTTCATTGTTCACTAGACATTGGCAAATCAAAGCATGAGTGGGATCCAGTTCCTCTTATGTAAATGTGCCCATTGTGCAGTACTGAATCTATTTTACAGTACAGTACATTTTATTGTGTTCACGCACCATTGTCTGTCCGGTGTGGTCATGCCTACACACCAAAAGAGCTGATGGATTGTTTGATAGTGTAAGATGCATTTTGAAGGTGCAAATGCAGAGAATTAAAGGCCATTCACACTGCACCGACAGACAATCTGCGACAACACACACTTTTTTTTTTTTGGATCAGTGCGTTATGCTTGTCGTGGCCTGTTGGCTTGTCAGGTCATGGGATGTCTGAGGAGTGACGTACTGTAATCTGATGATTGTCCACATTTGTCTGTGTCTGTCAGTGCAGTGTGAATTGCAGGGTGAAACTGGAAAGCCAAGCATTTTCCTAAATGCCCTTATCATCAATATGGTTTAGAAGGCTTGTTTAAAAAAAAAATTTATGGAAATATCCTTTAAATTTAGCCTATATTTTCCCATGTCATATTCATTAACTAATTTTAATCAATGAAAATAATATTTTAGTTGTTGGAAAAGGGCAAAACTAAACCAAATATTAAAACTTTATATATTAAACTTTATATATTAATCAGAACGTATAAAAAAACAAACACATTTTGATGAATGCACAGTCCCAAACCCTTTTTAAGTGACTATCCTGAGCTATGATCTCAAAGACAGCATACAAAGATTTCATACTTTTATGAGCTTCCAAAAAATATATAATGATATAATATTTTATAATGATATAATCATCATCATCATCATCATCATCAATCGGCTGCGAACAAGGTAGGTTTGCAGTCGGTCACCAATTTTCTCCATTCCCTGCGATCTTTGGCAACTTCCCTCAGTTTGTTCGCTGTAGCTGGTACATCGTTGTTGATGAGCTCGCCAATGTATTGATGGTACAGTTTAGTATGTGGTCTTCCTCTGCCTCTTTTCCCGTGCCGTTCTTGAGGTGCATTCAAAACATGATATAATGAAAAATGTTTTTTTAAATCTTTTTAAAGGGTAACTAAACCCCTGGATAGAGCTTGACTCCACCCACTGGCAATATTTGAAAAATGCTGGAAAAGTGGGCAGACCCCACTTAGGAAATAAATACTCTAACCTGATCATTTTCAATACTTGCAATTCCAACTCCTGACTCGCTACAGTGCTTTTGACGAAACAAGATGGTTTTTATATTGCCACGGGCGTTGTAGCTCGTACCAAGGGCGTGGTGAGCTGAAACTTGCTTATGTCACCATCAACCGCTTACATCACGAACAACCGCAAACATCCAATAGGAAAATCCAACTGCAGTAGCCACCGTTCACCCTGAAGAGGGCAGCACTTCAGACGTTTTAACACCATATATTGTAGAATTAAAACACTTTATACCCAAATGTCAAAAAAGTTACTCGAATCAATGAACAGCATTAATAAAGCCCCATTCTTACAGATCATTAACTAAAAAAAGTTGGTTTAGGGTTTAGTTACCCTTTAAGAAATGGGGTAAACTTCTTAAGATAACTTCAAAGAAGTTTGTAAGAATGCAAAAGTGCAACTCTTGAAAAAGTTTGAATTTCTCGAAACTATTTTTTTTTAATGACAGGTCTCCCTGAAGCCTTGTTGATCAACTCAATGAAAAAAAAAAAAAAGTTTGCACTGCCTAAAGATTACGTAATAATGATCATAAGCATGCACACTATTTTCAACTGGCTTGACAGGATTTCAGCATTCGGTGTTGAGTTTTTAATGTATTGTGTGTTTTAAATAGTTGTTTTTAAAGAGTCTGTCTCAAGCGATCTGCACTCATTTGCTTTCCTTCGCAATTCACAAATTGGTCGTTCAACCACGTTGGTTGATGGACGTCATCAACATGGTTTAATAGTAATAACTGCTTTTAATTAATCTGTTTGAGATCGAATTAATGCTAGATGTTTTGCTATACATTACAGACATGGCATCTGCGGGCTATTTCTCATCTGTTTCAGTTATTTAGCTTTATTTCCAGATTCAATTAAGGCTCGTTCTTATGTAGTAGAGCACATTCGCACATGTGCACAATTCAAAAACGATGCTTAAATCTCTTGAAAAACCAAAAGACGTAATTGACATTTGTATGTATTCAAAAAAAAAAAAAAAAGCTTGCTTATTTTGCTCAAGATAAGGATGTAAGGATGTCATGCAAAAAAAAAAAAAACTATGCTTCTACCTACACAACTTTGTGATGCTGTTTGCGAATGTTTGTAGGAATGATGTTTTGGGGAAACTCTTTGAACTATGCTGATAATGACAAAACTTGCGACCATAGTTGGCTAACAATGCTTTTGGGAAACGCTCCTCTGGTGAGCCACCCCTTTACACCAAATTCACAACCTCAGATTTTTCACTTTTGTCAGTTCTTATTTTCCATGAATTGATTTGTTTTATTGTCAACGTGTATGCTGTTATTAGTGATATTATTACCAGGAAATCATGCATGGCTCTTTGCACGACTTATAGCCAAAATCTAAGCTTCAGTGTGCTCTTAACAATAGAGAATAATGGACCCTTTTATTTTTTATTTTTTATTTTTTTACTGTATAGACCAAATGCTTATATGTTGGATCATGGCAGAATGACAGGTGAACAAATAGTCTTTTTGATTCTGCCAGGCAAGTGCATACATCATGGACACAATGAGGTTATAGATATGGTGTCGCAGTGTCCATCAAGATCAGATTTCAGCACAGCACATATTTCAACGTGTGGGCCATGCAATTTTAATCCTGTCAATAAAACGGGGGTTGTGTACAGTGAGATCGCTTACAAGGCCTTAAAAATTTGATGTCACATGTCAGGTCCAATTCAACATTTGAGTGTAAATCACCGGCGATGACAGAACATGAAGGTGCGCAGGACTCAGAGAGGCTCAATCTTTATTTATTTATCAAGGTTGGTGAATAAGGTACAAGCTCTTTTTTCAGGCTATTCATGTCCTGATGGGAACGCACAGATGCTCTCCCACCATCTGAGTCACGAGGATGAATGTACAGCTGTCAACGTGATAAATGAGCTACTGAAAATATTTGTATGAAAATTGGGGAAATATATTAAATTTTTTTCAGGATCTTTATTGGTTGAGCATCATAGAGTCTTAAAAGTAACGTCATACAATCTGAGCACAGTTTGGTTCAAGTGCGTTTCAGCGACTTTTTAATGCACCTTACTCAACAAAATGCACCGATCTTTAATGATTGAATCCGAACCTTTAAAAATCAAACCAAACCTGCTTTTACATTTTCAACTAACTTTAGTGTGTAATCTTGCTTTTTGAGCATGAAAAATGCCTTACTGTCTATTGCTTGAAATGTTAAGAACAGCAGCTACGCTAATTATATTACATGTGCTTTCTATGTATTGTGAAAAGCACTATACAAGTAAATGTGAATTGAATTGCAATAAAGGGCCCCTATCATGGATTTTTTAAAGTTTCCTAATGTTGTTTTGGAGTCTCTACAACAGGTTTGCATGCATCAAACGTAAAAAAAAACGGTTTAATTTTCTCATAATATACATTTGCACATCTCCAGATTTTCAATGATTCTCAAACGACTCGCCAAATGAATTAATCTCTCTAAATCCCTCTTCTCCATGAGCTACTTGCATTTGGCTTGCTCAGTTGGGGATATTCAAATTAATTAACCAATCATTAATACCATTGATCAGCTCTACCAAACGTGGATGTCTTTTTTCCACTAATAAAAAATGTGGAAAAAAAAATGTCTGTCACATTGTAGAGCACAGCGTCTCCTTAACATGATGCTAACCAGTATCCACAGGATCAGCTGCCGGTTTGAGGTTTATGTTTCCCTGGTGTCTGCGCGCAATAAGTGGGCGGGCTAATGTTTCGTCTTGACGTCACAACGAAACGGCTTATGACTCGTTTGAAAAACAATTATTTCATTGACTCAGAGTCGACTCTTCCTTTTGAAAGACAATAACTTTATATACGGTGCACTTTCAGATTTAAAACTTTGCAGGATGTTTTCATTCACTTAGAGCTATATTACACACTACATGAAAGGTCATTTAAAAAAAATCCATAATAGGGGCCCTTTAAAAAGTCACTCCAGGGGGAGTTATTCTCTATATCAGTAAGCATTGTTTCTTCCCTAATATTGTAGTCTTAAAGGTTTTTTGTTTGTTTGTTTTTCCCTGGAACATATGTGTCACAATATTCCTAATTTAAATAATTCCCGCCCAAGTGCCCAAAAGTTGCGTTAGTAGTTTGTTATGTACATATTACGGTAATTAAAAGTATCTGAACTCATGGTTATGGTAAGGGGTTTGACATTTCCGAAATACGCACAAAGCAGTTGACAAATCCAAACACACTGGTCCAGCCAACCAATCAGAGCACATTGAGTTTTTTGGAAGGAGGGGCTTCAAAAAGTCAGAAACTAAACAGGGCTGCGTTTCCCGTACAACGACGTAACTCGCTGCTTGACTACCATATAGTGTGATGCATCGCTAAAGATATCAACTTGCTAGTCACGACTGTTTCCTGAAACCATATTGTCGCAAATTGGTCATTCAACCACGTTGGTTAATGATGTCACACAGGTAGTTGAGTAATAATTACTTTTAATGAATTTGTTTTATTGACTTAATGCTAGATGACTTAAATTCAGAGTCTATAAATTGAAGACAGATTCAGGACTATTTCAAAAAAATGTTCCGTTATTTTGCTTTATTTCCAGATTCAATCATAGGCTCGTTCTTATGTACTAGAGCAAGTTCGTACATGCGCACTCTTCAAAAACGACACTTTAAATCTCTTAAATGAACATTTTTATATTCTAAATAATAAAAGCTTGCTTATTTTCCTCAAGATAAGGATTTATTGAGTCTAAGTCACGCTGAAAAAAACATAAGTAAAATTGACTTAATTTTTTTTGGCAACGTTTTTGCACGTTTAAGTAAATTCCACACACATATTTTTTAGGTAAATTTCACATATGGAATTAATTAACTCTACTTAACTAAGTTAATTGAAAGTAACAAAGAAAATAAATAATTTTAAATTGGCTAGTAAAAGGTTGAGTAATAGCTATTTAGTTGAAGTTTCCTTTGCAATACATTTCACTCAAACAATATAACACTGAATTAAACCACACTTTAAAGTATATGCTTTTATAATTAATACAATACCAAAAAAAATTTGTTAATTTAAAAAAAATTATGCGCCAGGGGAACGCAGAGACCTCAATACTTGGTAGACAACACACAATAACGGTGGCATTTGATGGATCACTTTTGTGTTTGAATGTGTCATTTTGAGTAGAAAATTAACTCCAAAGATCACAAAAATGGCAAGTTACTAATCTTAACAACAAAAGCAATGATAAAACAGTGAAAATCAACCTCATTAATTATTCAAGGCTCAGTGCATGATGGGAACACCAGTGTCAGAAAAGTTTTACTAATTTTACTAAATTTTGTAACGTTGATATTTACGCTTTCATTTCTACATGCTTGAATTTAAAAACTAATATAGAATCGTCTCAGTAACGTATGTAACCCTCGTTCCCTGAGTAGGGAACGGAGACGTTACGTTGTGACGACGAATGGGGTTTCACTTAGAAAACCTATCAACTTCGAGAAATATAAAACGAGCCAATGGCAAAGAAATGCCATGGGTCTTCGGAATTTGCATAGCCTAACTATGCTGTTACATGCAGATACATATGTTTCTTCGCTGAGGAGCCCAGGCAATTCCCGCGGTACAGCGGAGGTGTCAGGGAGACGTAATGTCTCTGTTCCCTTCTCAGGGAACGAGGGTTACATAAGTAACCGGGACGTTCCCTTTCGTAGTCACTACGAGTTTCGTGGTCACTACAAGTTAAGTCGTGACGACGAATGGGGTTCCCAGTCTAATCACGCCACTCTGCTGTCTTCCAGTGCCCTGCGTAAGTCTGAGATCCCTGTCATGAGACTAGCACAGGAATACCAAGGTACACTGGGAAGCATATCTCAGTGGAAATATGCAATCAGTGCCAGCCCGAATGAGGTGGACTTAAGAATACACATATAACCCGGAAGGATGCATATGGAAAAACACTGGGGTATCCAGCCCGCAGGGTGGAATATTTCAACCACAGGAGTGGCAAGGTGGCCAAGGGAAAGACACATGCTCAGAGAGGCTTACAGTGGAAATACACATATGGGGTCAACAGAGGGGAACCATGCACACGGAGGCACCTAGCCGATGCAAAAGCTGCTGCAGGCATAGACTTTGGCGTTGACGTCAACAGTGCTGGAGGAATTTAGGGCTTGCGGGGAATCTCACCTGAGGAGAATATCGCCCCTATCCAGTCCGTGGAGTGGAATGGCGAGCAAGCTAAGGCACCTGAGCGGATCCAGTTACCGGCTAGTTGAAGCGAGTACACGAGAGGACACTGGCTCTACTCGCAGATTATAGAATCTCGCTAGTGCTGCACGATTAATCATATCGCAATCGTAATCGTGATGTCAAGCCTATGCGATTATATGACGCAAAATACTGCGATTTTATATGAAATAACCAAATTAGGGCTGTTAACGCAATTAACGCAGCATCTGTTATTTTTTGTCACCCTTTGGCTAGTGTTACATGATCCCGTTCTTATTCGTGCGAATGCTTTCAACCATTCATGTGCGACAAGTCAAAAGAGAGCGCGCAGCATGTGAATGTGCTGGTGCTGACTGTGACACAGAAAGACGCGCGTCAGTATGCGCCAGTGTTGTAGTCGAGTCACCAACTGTCGAGTCCGAGTCGAGTCTCGAGTCCCAGTGTTCGAGCCCGAGTCCAAGTCCGAGTCACCAAAGAAGAGTCCGAGTCGAGTCCAAGTCGAGTCACCATTACCTGAGTTCAAGTCCGAGTCAAGTCTCGAGTCCCGTGTTCGAGTCCGAGTCGAGTCTCGAGCCCCCAGTGCCTACGTGTCTCCACTCTGGCACCTTTAAAGAGCTGATAAAATTTATAAAAGAGGTTCATTGATTTTTAACTTTATTCAAAACATAGATTTTTTGGATGATCAGGCACCTGGAATGGATAAAGAAAACAAAAAATAAAGCCTAATTGGACAGAGGAGGAGAAATGCATTCTTCTTGACGAATATGGTAAAAGTAAAACTATTTTGAAATTTTGAAAAGCAAACTAAATCCCAATGTAACTGTGGCAAAAAAAAACACAGAAAATGCAGTGCTATAAGCAGTTGTAACACCGCAGGTAAAGAGTGGTTGCGATGTGTGACATAGTCAAGGTCGCCGTCTAGTTTGTTAGCTAAAATAAACATAATTGTGTTATTGTATGATAAACGGGATTAAGCGCTGAGCGCGTCCGACTTTGGCTCAGCGCCAGCCATAGCACGAAAGCACAGTTTAAATCTGGCAGTTTTGTCACGTCACTGTACATTCGCTCCTTAGTGGTCAGCTCAGCTGCTGCAAAGCGTGCCAAAATCGAAATTGCTGATTATATGTAGAGGAACTTATCTAGTGTTAAATGAGTGTTACGTTATCTCTCTCCCCCGCGAATAATGCACGAGAATGCAGTGTAAAGTGAGTGACGTCAGTGAGTGTGTTGTCAAGCAAGGAGAGCGAGCGGTTAGCAGTGTCTGTGAGGGAAAAAAATAGATCACGGCCGGTCTTGGACCCCGAAACAGGAAAAGTGTAACATCTTAAATCAAAGTTTTATAACCTATTTAGTCAGAAACAACGTCATTCATTTAATGAACGCTCAAGTCCGATTTTAAATATTCTCGAGTCCGAGTCCAAGTACTAGTCATCAGTCCGCGAGTCCAAGTCGAGTCACGAGTCCAGAGAATGGAGTCTCGAGTCGGATTCGAGTCCAGAGAATAAGGACTCGAGTCGGACTCGAGTCCGAGTCCAGGACTCGAGTACTCCATCACTGGTATGCGCATGCACTGACCGCGCGCCAGAATACAGTACTCTTTCGCGCTTGAACGAACAATAACAGACACAAATGCCAAAATATCATTTGTCGAGTATCTTCATAACATAAGAGCAGTCTTATGATGGACGGAAAGAGTTGTGAGGGAATGAGGCGCGTGTGAGATCCGCATCTCAGCAACGTCTGCTCTTAAAGGCCCAGCAGCCAATTTCTGTGAGTAAAGTTAATCAAAGAACAAAGGGAACAGAGAAAATTACTTTAATTTAATCTTAAAATTAATTATTTAATTTTAATTTAATAATTTTTATCCAGACATCAATGGCTTATTGATCATTATAGATGTTATCAATCATTTAGTTGATAGTTTCAGAATTATCACTAATCTGTGCATTTTGCTTTAGAACCAACCAAGTTGACTCATGAAACCATTTGTTTATTATATCGCAATCACATATCGCAATCGCAATATTGACCTCAATAATCGCAATATGACATTTTCCCCAAATCGTGCAGCCCTAAATCTCGCGAATGTGTTTGGTGTCGCCCAGCCTGAAGCTCTGCAGATGTCTGTTAGCAAGGCACCATGCACCAGAGCCCAAGAGGAAGCCACACTCCGGGTGTGTCAGCAGGCTGTCGGGGCAGAATATGTTTAATTGTCTCAGTCTGCTTCTGTGCGGTTTAGAACTGTCAAAGTCCTCAACCGCGCTGCCGAAGAGGCCGGCCTGGGATATGGGAGTGTCGAGTAATCTTGTTCGCTCAGCGTCTCGCATATCCGCCAGGTTCAGGAAGAGGTGTTGCTCCTGGACCACATTCGTGGACATCACCTGGCCCAGGGAGCGTGCGGTCACCTTCGTCTCTATCCGCAAACCTGCATGATGGCCATGGCATGCAAAGAGGTGGCAGCCTGCCCCGCAGCTCTATAGGACTTTGCGACAAGGGTCGACGAAAACCTACAGGCTTTGGGTCACCACGGGAGGAAGCACTCTGAGGACACAAATGCATCACAACAGAACGTTCCACCTGGGGAACCCCAGTGTACCCAGTGGCCGCGGCCTCAAGGGGAGGAAAAGCGGAGAAGGTCGCCGAGCGATCACGGGAAGACATTGGTGTCTTCCAGGACCTTGTGACCTCCTCATGTACCTCGGGAAAGAAAGGTATTTGGGGCGGACGCTGATGGGAAGCAGCGCATGTGGCACCCAAAAAACAATTATCCAGTCGCGAGCACTCAGGACAGGGTGGAGCCGCAGTCTCGACCGCAGTGTCCCCGCAATGAGAACATGAAACATCCACAAAAGCTGCTTTAGCGTGATCAATGCCCAGACACGCAAAGCAGCTACTGTGCCCATCAGATGGTGAAATCACCCGACCGCAACCAGAACTGCACGGACGAGACATCTTTCACAATTTTGTCAGAAAGATGTATCGCACGTTCAACTCAAATATGAGAGGAATAAACCCTTCAGGTGCTGAAGGGACCAGGGAGAAACACACAACTGGCAATCACTGCACAGATCAGAAGGAAATGTGAATCTCGCTGGAATTCACCGTCACACCAACACCGGGAGAATAGTTCGTCTCGAAGAGTGAAAACTCAGAATGGCTTGTGAAGTGAAGATTAAACTTGGCTCCGAAGCGAAAACATATCTGCATGTTGCCGGCGTCCTCCTTTATACCCACGAGGTGGGACGGAGTTACGCTATGCAAATTCCGCAGACCCATGGCATTCTTTGTCATTGGCTCGTTTTATATTTCTTGAAGGTGATAGACTCTAAGCGAAACACCATTCGTCGTCACTATGTAGCTCATAGTGACTACGAAAGGGAACTACTAGTTTTTTTTTATTCTTGCCTGAACTCCCAGTTAAAATCCCAGTTTGTTTCAATGGCAATTGTTTGGCTAGTGCAGAATCCCCTATAATTTTGCCACATACTACACTGAAACTCATTTCACGAGTTCACACTTACAAATAAGTCAGATAGAATAAATGCTTTTTGGCTAGGTATTCAGCCCGAACCCAGAGTACTCCCCCCGTATTCCTGGCTGTAAAAGAATAAACCAAGAGTGAGGAGTCGGGGAGGTCGAGGGATGCTGAAAACTGTCAAGGAATGTTAAGTGAGTTGACAGAGTGAATATACACTCACCGGCCACTTTATTAGGTACCCCATGCTAGTAACGGGTTGGACCCCCTTTTGCCTTCAGAACTGCCTCAATTCTTCGTGGCATAGATTCAACAAGGTGCTGGAAGCATTCCTCAGGGAGTTTGGTCCATATTGACATGATGGCATCACACAGTTGCCGCAGATTTGTCGGCTGCACATCCATGATGCGAATCTCCCGTTCCACCACATCCCAAAGATGCTCTATTGGATTGAGATCTGGTGACTGTGGAGGCCATTTGAGTACAGCGAACTCATTGTCATGTTCAAGAAACCAGTCTGAGATTATTCCAGCTTTATGACATGGCGCATTATCCTGCTGAAAGTAGCCATCAGAAGTTGGGTACATTGTGGACATGGTCAGCAACAATACTCAGGTAGGCTGTGGCGTTGCAACGATGCTCAATTTGTACCAAGGGGTCCAAAGAGTGCCAAGAAAATATTCCCCACACCATGACACCACCACCACCAGCCTGAACCGTTGATACAAGGCAGGATGGATCCATGCTTTCATGTTGTAGACGCCAAATTCTGACCCTACCATCCGAATGTCGCAGCAGAAATCGAGACTCATCAGACCAGGCAACGTTTTTCCAATCTTCTATTGTCCAATTTCGATGAGCTTGTGCAAATTGTAGCCTCAGTTTCCTGTTCTTAGCTGAAAGGAGTGGCACCCGGTGTGGTCTTCTGCTGCTGTAGCCCATCTGCCTCAAAGTTCGACGTACTGTGCGTTCAGAGATGCTTTTCTGCCCACCTTGGTTGTAACGGGTGGTTATTTGAGTCACTGTTGCCCTTCTATCAGCTCGAACCAGTCTGGCCATTCTCCTCTGACCTCTGGCATCAACAAGGCATTTCCGCCCACAGAACTGCCGCTCACTGGATGTTTTATCTTTTTCGGACCATTCTCTGTAAACCCTAGAGATGGTTGTGCGTGAAAATCCCAGTAGATTAGCAGTTTCTGAAATACTCAGACCAGCCCTTCTGGCACCAACAATCATGCCACGTTCAAAGTCACTCAAATCACCTTTCTTCCCCATACTGATGCTCGGTTTGAACTGCAGGAGATTGTCTTGACCATGTCTACATGCCTAAATGCACTGAGTTGCCGCCATGTGATTGGCTGCTTAGAAATTAAGTGTTAAGGAGCAGTTGGACAGGTGTACCTAATAAAGTGGCCGGTGAGTGTATATGCTTCCTCTCGTGCTGATAGTAGACATGGTAATTGTTTGATGACAAGTTGATTGGAATGATTATTTGAACGTGCTCCTCCCAATCTTTGTTTATAAAACATCATTAGAAAATGTAGTTTGAAAACAGCTGATCTGATAAAGTCACTACTGAAAAATTTTGACACCGGTTCAAACTTCTGCTCTCATTCAGATTGTGTCCCTGCTTGCTTCCATTTCACATCACATAATCTCACTTTATCTTTTCATCTCACTTCCTTTTTTTCCCCCCAATCCAATCTATTTCTGGTCATCTACGTCTCAGAGGAATTATTCTGAATGGCTCTTTTGCTAAAGGTCACTGTCATTTGGATATAAAATGAATGACAGCTAATTTTAGTCATGCATCAAAGGACAAAGCACCACTCCCATTTTGTCAATCACACTTTTTTCATGAAATAGTTCACATTAATCATAGAGCTTGTTGTAAAAGTTATTATTTTTCTGGTTATTAGTTTCAGAAAACAAACAAGGCATACATTACAAAGGCACGTTTTAGTGACTGGCAGGATGGAGGTAAGCCAACACCTCTAGAAAGGTCAGAGCCTGGAATCTGCAACCAGAGGAGCCGGTCATTCTGGACACTGTAAGTAATGCATAGCATTGTCCAAGACACCATGTGGCTGACCACTAACAGAAACCCAATGACTCCATGGGGTCACTGAGTAAAGGTGACCTTTTGGAACCAAGGCCTGTATTACAGAAGCTTCTTATCTTAATTCTTGACTTTAGATTAGAAGTTCCATTTCTATTTTGAAAGGCCGTATATTTTTCTAAGCATATACGATACGGTTAGGAGGTTTCTATAATGCAGCCCCAGATTTTCAGTATTCAAATAAAAGCATGTATACTGTGTGATACTGCATTTTATTTTTCTGAAACTTTTAACTTTTTTAAAAAAACAACAACATATACTTAATTAAATGTTCAATGTCAGTTAAAAATGAGATTTGAAAAATACTTTTTTTTTATATAAAAAAAAAAGATCCTTGTCAAATGTTACTGTATCAGTAGTGATGAAGCATAGCTATTTTGGTAAATTTACAACAGGGCCTTATTTATTAAAGGGGCTATATGTAGTTTTTAGCGGCCTCTAGCGGTGAAGTTTCGGATTGCAACAAATTTTTACAAGAGTGCTCGTGCTCGAACTCATAGACAATACCGCCCATTACGCAAATATCTCGGCGAATACTCAACAGATTCGGCGAGCACTGCGAGTTGGAACCGTCTAGTCGAGCTGAAAAGAACCATATAAGTGCTGTTTTCGCGGAGATATTAGCCGAAAACCATTGGGCGCGCTGCAAAATTGCGGACACTGGTGACGTCACGATCTCAGAATAAAATCGCTCGTGTCTTTGGAACGCGAAGACCCAGAGAGCTCAAATTCAGGGGAGGAGGTCCCAGGGGGACCCTTGCCCGAACGCTAGAGTGGCGGGCCTCGGGGACGCCCCCTACCTGATCACCGTTCGCTGGGACCCCCAATTTCGAACAGCTATAACTCGGGGACACGGGTGAGTTGGACCTCAGGGGTGGGCTCATTCGAAAGGCCCCGTCCAGCACTACGAACAATTTGAGTCTTGGGAATATTGATCAAAGATTGACCGAGATATAAGCCGAAAAACGTGCGCCTTTGACCAGACGTAACTCCCTGACCGCCTACAGAAGACTGTATTTAAAAGGAGAGAGGCTCGGGAGCGCGCATGCACGTCACATCCGAAGGATTTCACGGTAAATCCGACCCGGAGCCTTCACATAGAAATAGGAATACTGGCCTTCAGAGGTAATAGCAAAACCTGACAAGTGGATCATTGCAATATGTGATTACAACCCCTTCACACACAGGCAATAAAAAAAGGATTCATTTTAGTAGAATATAGTTCTACTATATATACTATATATCTACTATATATATACATATAGTACCTTTAAGTTAATGTATTAACTAACATAAATTAACAATTTATATTATATTTGTATATCTCTGTTATATATACAATGTATATGTATATCTTTAAATAGCTGGAGCTGTCGTGCTGCATGTGGGGACGAACGACATCAGGCTGCGGCAGACGGAGGTTCTGAAGGAGGACTACAGGAGCCTGATCGAGACCGTACACAGCACATCGCCTGAAGCAACGATCGTCGTGTCTGGACCGCTTCCCACGTACCGACTAGGACAAGAAAGGTTCAGTAGATTATTTGCTCTAAATGAATGGTTAATGTCATGGTGTAATGAACAGAGACTGCTCTTTGTAAATAATTGGAATCTGTTCTGGGAGCGACCTAGGCTCTTCCGTGCTGATGGGCTGCACCCCAGCAGAGTCGGAGCGGCTGTTCTGTCGGACAACATCTCCAAGACGCTACACACCATATGACTAGTAAGTCAAAGTCCAAATCACAGTCTTTGCTGTCCCAACTTAATTGATATAAGCACCAATGTAGAACATTATATAGAAACTGTGTCTATTCCTCGTTTAGTAAGGCCAAATAATATATATAATGTAGGATCTAGGAAAAAATTTATTGTAATTAAACCAGAAAATCTCAATATCAGTGATAAACAATTTCTAAAGCTAGGTCTTCTAAACATTAGATCGCTCACACCTAAGGCGGTTATTGTAAATGAAATGGTCACAGATAATAGTTTCGATGTACTGTGCCTTACTGAAACCTGGCTTAAACCAAATGATAATTTCGGTCTAAATGAGTCTACTCCGCCAGGATACTGTTATAAGCATGAGCCCCGTCTGATTGGTCGTGGCGGCGGTGTTGCAACAATCTATAGAGATATTCTTAATGTTACTCAGAAAACAGGTCACAGGTTTAATTCGTTTGAGGTACTTGTGCTAAATGTTACACTATTAGATTTAAGAAAGAAATCCCTATTATCTCTAGCCTTGGCTACTGTATATAGACCTCCAGGGCCTTACGCCGATTTCCTAAAAGAGTTTGCAGACTTTCTATCAAATCTATTGGTCAATGTCGATAAAGCAATAATTGTTGGAGATTTTAACATACACGTAGATAACACAAATGATGCGTTAGGGGCTGCGTTTACAGATTTATTAAACTCCTTCGGGGTCACGCAAAACGTCAGTGGTCCCACTCATCGCCTAAATCATACACTAGATTTAATTATATCATATGGAACCAATCCAACCGATATAGATATTGTACCGCAAAGCGATGATGTAACTGATCATTACATGGTCACTTGCATGTTACGTACTGCTGAAATTTGTCATGTTGCACCACGTTATCGACCAGGCAGAACAATCCTTCCAAACACTATAGATAGATTCTCAAATAGCTTACCTGATCTATCTCAGCTGCTCAGTGAACCCAAACAAACAGATGAACTAGAGGAAATGACTAGCAGTTTGAGCAGCATTTTCTCTAGTACATTCTAGTACATTTCTCTAGAAATTGTTGCACCAATTAGATTAAAAAAGGTTAGAGAGAAAACTAGAGCACCATGGTACAACAATGCTACGCATGCTATCAAGAGAGAAACTCGTAACTTAGAGCGTAAATGGAAACAAACAAATTTAGAGGTCTTTAGAATCGCGTAGAAAGACAGTATGTCACGTTACAAAAAGGCTCTTAAATCAGCCAGGGCTGAGCATCTCCGCAGACTAATAGAAAATAACCAAAATAATCCAAGGTTCTTATTTAACACCGTGGCCAGACTAACAAATAAACATGCATCACCTGAGCAAAATATTCCGTTACAATTTAGTAGTAATGATTTTATGAATTTCTTCACTGAGAAAATAGAAAACATCAGAAACACAATTGTAAATGTACAATCTCTTATGGTGTCTTATGATTCAGCCTCAATTATCGCCCCTCAAGAACAACTACACCGCTTTACAACTATAGGACAGGAAGAGCTAAATAAACTTATTATTGCATCTAAACCAACAACTTGTTTATTAGATCCAATACACTAAATTACTTAAAGAAGTGTTACCTGTAGTGGAAGAGCCTCTTCTCAATATTATTAATTCATCTTTATTTTTAGGTCACGTTCCAAGAATATTCAAGCTGGCAGTAATAAAACCTCTTATTAAGAAACCACAATTAGATCCAAATAATCTAGCAAATTACAGACCCATTTCAAATCTTCCATTTATCTCTAAAATACTAGAAAAAGTTGTGTCCGCTCAATTGTGCTCTTTCTTGCAAGAAAATTATATCTATGAAAAATTTCAGTCAGGATTCAGACCGTATCATAGCACAGAAACTGCGCTAGTTAAAATTACAAATGATTTACTTTTAGCTTCTGACCAAGGCTGCATCTCAATACTAGTTCTACTCGATCTAAGCGCTGCATTTGATACTATAGATCATAAAATACTCCTGGATCGACTACAAAACTACACTGGTGTTCAGGGACAGGCATTAAGCTGGTTTAGATCGTACTTATCAGACCGTTACCACTTTGTCTGTTTAAATGGGGAAAAATCAAAGATAACGTCAGTAAACTATGGAGTACCGCAAGGATCTGTGTTAGGCCCTCTACTATTCTCAATATATATGCTGCCACTTGGTAATATTATAAGAAAACATGGAATTAATTTTCACTGTTATGCTGATGACACTCAATTATGTATTTCATCACGGCCAGATGAAACCACTAACTTATCTAACTTGACAGAATGTCTTAAAGATATAAAATACTGGATGACGTGTAATTTCCTGCTATTAAATTCAGATAAAACAGAGGTATTACTTATTGGTCCAAAAAACTACCCACAAAATCCCTTACAATACAACTTTAATTTAGAAGGATGCCCTGTTACTTAATCCACTACAGTAAAAGACCTGGGTCTTGACTTTCGAAAATCATATTCCATATGTTACAAGAACAGCCTTTTTCCACCTCAGAAACATTGCTAAGCTACGTAACATGCTATCCGTTTCTGATGCAGAAAAGTTAGTTCATGCATTCATGACCTCGAGACTAGATTACTGTAATGCTTTATTAGCTGGTTGTCCTGTATCCTCAATAAACAAGCTACAGTTAGTCCAAAATGCAGCCGCTAGAGTTCTTACTAGATCAAGAAAATATGATCATATAACACCAATTTTATCATCTCTACATTGGTTACCTATTAAGTTCTGTATCAATTACAAGGTATTGCTACTGACTTATAAAGCCCTAAATGGTTTAGCTCCAGTCTATTTAACGGACCTTCTATCGCCCTACAATCCGTCGCGCTCTTTAAGATCACTAAATTCGAGGCTTCTGGTCATTCCTAGGATATCTAAGTCCACTAAAGGAGGGAGGGCATTCTCACATTTAGCTCCTAAACTCTGGAATAGCCTTCCTGATATTGTTCGAGGCTCAGACTCGCTGTCCCAGTTTAAAACCAGATTAAAGACGCATCTCTTTTACCACGCATTCACATAATGCTTACCTTTTATACTACTGCCGAATCAGATCGAATGCATTAATATTATGAACATCAGCTACGCTAATTATTTCTCATCTGCCTTTCTGCTGTTATCTCGGGACGCAAGTCCCGAGGTAAATAGCGTTCGTCAGCTCCAGTTTGTATCCAGCCTCTCACGGAGACTTCGGATGATCCAACACCTGTGATGAGACGACTAAACGCCTGTGGAGAGACGACTCGACGCCTGTGAAGAGACGACTCAACGCCGGCGATATGTTATGCCCTAAATTAATACATGATGAACTAACTGTATTTTCTATGTACATTTTTAATGCACTTTCTGTAAAGCTGCTTTGAAACAATGTGTATTGTGAAAAGCGCAATACAAATAAATTTGAATTGAATTGAATTGAATAACATGTAGCAACTCTTAAATAATCAGTTAATACTGCATTCCTTCTTCAAAAAACTGTTTTTGTATGACCTTGATTTGCTATCATAAGGCTGTTATAATTGTTTATATTTTAGACCTGACGGGATAGTTTTCATGGGAAATTGCATACATACGCACCTCGTCATATCTGTAACAAATTAGCTCTATAGCTCAAATTAGCTCAATAATAACTTATGATTGATTATGAATATTTGTGTCAGTTAATTGGATTAACTTGATGTAGCTAAATTAATATTACAATCAATTAATCAGGTCATCCAAAACAAACTCTTTTGATTATTCATTTATTCTAAGAAAATGGTATCTTCTATGGCCGCAGAATAATAATTCTTTCTTAGCATGTACAGCGCTTAGAGCATGTAACAATCGTAAAAGAGACTTTGTTTGCAAGCAGTGAATCAGAACCAAATACATATTGTGCACAAGTTTTTTTTTTTAACTAAACCACACACACATGTGAAATGGTGAGTGATAGAATGGAACTGGAAACAGGAAATGGAACTATGGGAAAGATCCATTTAAATATGAAAATAACCATCAGCTTATCATTTACAGTTCTTGTACACAGTTCTTGAAGTTGTTGAAAATAAAGTTGTTACTGGTTCCGTGAGAGTCACATGTTACAGTTGCAATCGTTTTCTTCTCCGTTGGATGAAGAAGATATGATGAACTTGCGTGGTTAGTTCAACACTGTTCTGGTTGAAAGTTTTCTCTGTCCATGAGCACATGGGTGAGCACATGCAGATTGTGACCTGCCGACCATGGGCCGGAGAGGTCATGTTGGCATCCAAGGAGTGAAAAAGTCGGAAGAATAGATGGCTGCCAATTCAGTAATGGAAAAGTTGTAGTTTTCCTCTGAGGTCTAGCAGGCTGTGGTCAGGGGTGTCCCCACAGACACCCACCCGAAGAAAGTCTTTCACTGGCTGTGTGCTCGCTATCCTCTGTCTCGTTCCACGTCCCGTTTAGGCATTGCACCTGAGGTGGTCTCCACAGCCTGTGTCCGCAGGGTCCTGTACGGACGGCTCTGGAGTTGTTACACCAGCTTTTTGTCCGTGTGTATGTCACTTCACACGTTGGATTTTCTGTTGTGCCTAATAAACTGCTGCACGTTTCCTCTGCGTTTGAGTTCTCTCTTCACGTTCCTGACAACCACACATGATTTTGGTTAACCATAGTTTGCAAAGTTTGAAACATTAACCCATAGGGCTGGGTAATAAATATCGATTTCTCGATATTAATCGATTCTCATTTTTACGAACCGATATCGATTCTTAAATCTCAAGAATCGATTAGTTATCCTGTTTCATTTGAATGAATGGAACATTGTAGCACGCATCCAAAACATCGCAATAATCTTTGTCCTTTGTCACTATTGATATGAAACAGTCAAAATTTTCAAATTACGTCCATTTTCTTTCGAAATTCAAAAACATAAATACCGTTTTGGCGCTGTGGCGAGATCGCTCTCGCGCAGCTCAAGAGAAGCAGCAGCGCGGAGCTCTTTGATCTCTTCCGCCTTAACAATACCAGTTACAGCGTGAAATAAACATGAATGAGCATCTGAAAGTGTGTTAAAAGATAGAGTAAGACTTAGAAGACCAGAAAAGAAGACTTATCGAAATCCGTATCATGTCACATTGATTCGCTCAATCAGTGTTTCAACCGTGGAAAGACGTCAGTTAAACAGTTAATCAATGTCATGTATCGTCATATTTACCTCTGGAAAACCACATGTGACCATAAACTCATTAGTCAGCTAGGAAAATTTACTCTAGAGAGGAGCATTTTGCTAAATATACACTCACCGGCCACTTTATTGGGTACACCTGTCCAACTGCTCCTTAACACTTAATTTCTAAGCAGCCAATCACATGGCGGCAACTCAGTGCATTTAGGCATGTAGACATGGTCAAGACAATCTCCTGCAGTTCAAACCGAGCATCAGTATGGGGAAGAAAGGTGATTTGAGTGTCTTTGAACGTGGCATGATTGTTGGTGCCAGAAGGGCTGGTCTGAGTATTTCAGAAACTGCTAATCTACTGGGATTTTCACGCACAACCATCTCTAGGGTTTACAGAGAATGGTCCGAAAAAGAAAAAACATCCAGTGAGCGGCAGTTCTGTGGGCGGAAATGCCTTGTTGATGCCAGAGGTCAGAGGAGAATGGCCAGACTGGTTCGAGCTGATAGAAGGGCAACAGTGACTCAAATAACCACCCGTTACAACCAAGGTGGGCAGAAGAGCATCTCTGAACGCACAGTACGTCGAACTTTGAGGCAGATGGGCTACAGCAGCAGAAGACCACACCGGGTGCCACTCCTTTCAGCTAAGAACAGGAAACTGAGGCTACAATTTGCACAAGCTCATCGAAATTGGACAATAGAAGATTGGAAAAACGTTGCCTGGTCTGATGAGTCTCGATTTCTGCTGCGACATTCGGATGATAGGGTCAGAATTTGGCGTCTACAACATGAAAGCATGGATCCATCCTGCCTTGTATCAACGGTTCAGGCTGGTGGTGGTGGTGTCATGGTGTGGGGAATATTTTCTTGGCACTCTTTGGGCCCCTTGGTACCAATTGAGCATCGTTGCAACGCCACAGCCTACCTGAGTATTGTTGCTGACCATGTCCATCCCTTTATGACCACAATGTACCCAACTTCTGATGGCTACTTTCAGCAGGATAATGCGCCATGTCATAAAGCTGGAATCATCTCAGACTGGTTTCTTGAACATGACAATGAGTTCGCTGTACTCAAATGGCCTCCACAGTCACCAGATCTCAATCCAATAGAGCATCTTTGGGATGTGGTGGAACGGGAGATTCGCATCATGGATGTGCAGCCGACAAATCTGCGGCAACTGTGTGATGCCATCATGTCAATATGGACCAAACTCCCTGAGGAATGCTTCCAGCACCTTGTTGAATCTATGCCACGAAGAATTGAGGCAGTTCTGAAGGCAAAAGGGGGTCCAACCCGTTACTAGCATGGGGTACCTAATAAAGTGGCCGGTGAGTGTATGTGTCACCGGGTCGGGGGAGGAATGGACGCCAGATGACCGGGCGTCCCAACCCCCGACTCACGTACCACCGCGAGGAGCCAACACCACAGAGGACACAGAGGCTAAGTAATTTAGAAAAAACACAGAATCTTTATTGAATAAATGAGGTAAAAACAACCTCAAGCAAACTGAAAGAAGGTGAGGTTTCAGCCGTATAACTGGTTCTTCTCAGGACTCCGGCAGGCAGAGAGCCGGTACGGATCCACAGTGGAACTGTTTCTCTCGGATTCACAGCAGAACTCTTTCTCTCTTCACAGGGTTCGGATGACGGAGAGGAGTACGGAATCAGCAACAGAGCTGGCTCTCTTCTCAGGGCACAGGCAGACAGCGAACACAGGTGAGTGTGCAACAGTATAACTGACTTTACTCACAGAATCCAGATGAACGGAGAGACGTAAGGATGCAACAGCAGGCTGGCTCTCTTCTCAGGCGCAGGCAGACAGCGAACACCGGTGAGTGTGCAACAGTATAACTGACTTTACTCACAGAATCCAGATGAACAGGGAGAAGTAAGGATGCAACAGCAGGCTGGCTCTCTTCTCAAGGGCTCAGGCAGACAGAGAGAAGATGAGATTTCCACAGCGAAGCTGGCTCTCTTCACAGGGCTCAGACAGACAGAGAGAAGATGACGATTCAACAGCGAAGCTGGCTCTACTCACAAGGCTCAGGCAGACAGAGAGAGGATGAGGTTTCCACAGCAAAGCTAGCTCTATTCACAGGGCTCAGGCAGACAGAGAGAGGATGAGGTTTCCACAGCAAAGCTAGCTCTATTCACAGGGCTCAGGCAGACAGAGAGAAGATGAGGTTTCCACAGCAAAGCTGGCTCTATTCACAGGGCTCAGGCAGACAGAGAGAAGATGAGGTTTCCTAACACAGTAGACAGTAGACTAACACTTCACAATGCCCCGTAGCGATTAAAGAGGAGAAAAGGAGAATTTCACCACTAGATGACTTCTTTCATCGGTCTCCATCCAATGAGATGCAGACGATGTCTCCACAGCCAGGACCGCTTCCCCAATGTCACTGCATTATACCTCCACTCGTGCTCAACTGTAACTCGCACAAATCTGCACACGTGATTATATTAATGAACAACACTGCAAAGTCTCGTCACTCACAAACTAGGGCGGAGACAGGGGATCTGGTCCACTGCACATCTTACAATCTCTTGGACTTCTTCCAATGGAGCGTGGGACATTCAAACTTCATCCAAAAAGACAAAGTTACACCTCATGAAGTCTCATCACATCCTCCAAACAGATTTCTCGTATCACAGTCCAAACATCAACAGCACTCATCCTCTCATCACGTCCTCCACAAGATTTCTCGTTTCACAATCCAAACATCAACAGCACTTATCTCTTATCCACCACAGTTCTCCTCTCCACATCTCCACATCTCTAGATTCACCCGAATATCGCCCGCAGCTGCTCCTCTCTCCTTTCTTTCTTTTTTGTTGAAGATGAAATGTCCTTTTATCCTTCCCAACTGACAACGCGTCCCAATCGCGATCGCAATCGCCTTCTCCCGCACCTGTTTTGAATCAACTAATCATCCTCCGTCTCTGCTCGGAGTTTTCCGGGGGTGTTTCTCAAAACCAAGAATGCAAAGAACGGACTTGTGTTCTTGGGTAGAACGCTCTTGCTAGGTGTTCTTGGAAGAATGAACTTACAAGGTGACGAGCACACAGAACGCTGCTGACAGATTGAGACGATGTGTTCTTGCCGGTATTGCGCAATACCCCCGCACAGACGGCGTCTGCAGAACCCAAACATGTACGACTCGCCATACATTTTCGTAAAAATGCCAATATTTGAAATCTACACAGTTGATTTCTCGCATCAAATGTTCTCAGAAGTGAATTTAGTGATGAAATAGCATACGAAATTGTAGAAAAACGACTTACTGTTGTCCTGCCTTTCTCTGCTTCCCGCTCCTTCCTCGAATGCCGAAATGAATGCTGGGATATTTCTGCCGTCAAGTTCACACAAGTTACCAACCGATGCATCCTCGGTAAAATGGGCGTGTCAAGAACACTTCCGCAATTTTTAACCGTTCTTGCCAAAATGCCAACTTGTGTTTTGGGACAGTACTTGGGCCACAAAAGATGACGTTTCACAAGTCCACAAGAACACAAGTATAGACAAGAATGCATATTGAGAAACGGCCCGGAACTGGAGTCTTCCGGGTCCCACACCGGAAATCCCTCCCCTCGGAAACCCGGCCGTGATTAAAAGGTTCCGCATGCCTTTGTCACCCCGGTGACATTTGCACCATATTACATATGCATTATAATCTTAACGTTCTTCAATATTTAATGCATATTTGAATAAATCTGGCAATTTTTTATGACAGCCACCATTTAAATGTTTATATTTCATATAATCTTCTTATTATAAAAATAAATAAAAGTGTAATTTAAAGTCGCTGTAAAGGCAATAAAAAAAAAATAATTCTAAACACATTATAAATGTTAGAAATGTATTGCTAAAACATATTACAAAGACTGAACTGTGAAGTAGTGTTTGTATAGCTACAAAACAGTTAATTATTACCTTTATATTAGGCTAATGAAGCCTACTAGGCTACAACTAGACTCCCATAGTTTACAGAATTAGTTAAGAGATTTGATTTCCTTGAGAAAATTTGCCATTTATTAAGTTGGCTTGGAAAAGCCAACTTACTGAAATCCTATTTAAACTTATTAAGTTGGCTTGGAAAAGCCAACTTACTGAAATCCTATTTAAACTTATTATTATTCTTCTTCTTCTTCTTCTTATTATTTTTCTTACCCAAAAAATTCTGACTCTAACTCGTCCTAGAGCTTTAACTCTACAAACTCCAAACTCGGGTCAGACCTTCAGACTGTTCTGACTCGGTGTGCTATATCTTTTCAAACTGATTTGACTTTCAGATTTCTTAAAAATTAATATTAAAAATCATAAAAATCCCATTGACTTTCATTGCAACAGTTCAAATTGAGCCAAGACTACGGTGGCCCAGTAGTGAACAACACAAAAACTCAAATCTAAACTCCCTGAAGCCCTAGATTCAATTAAACTACCATTCTATATGTACTAATGAACTTTATCTATCTATCTATCTATCTATCTATCTATCTATCTATCTATCTATCTATCTATCTATCTATATATCTATCTATCTATCTATCTATCTATCTTTCTAACTTATCTTTCTTTCTTTCTAACTAATCTTTCTTTCTTTCTACCTAATCTTTCTTTATTTCTTTCTTTCTTACTAATCGATCTTTCTTTCAAACTAATCTTTCTTTCTTTCAAACTAATCTTTCTTTCTTTCTAACTAATATTTCTTTCTTGCTAACTGATCTATCTTTCTTTCTTTCTAACTAATCTTTCTTTCTTTCTAACTAATCTATCTTTCTTCTTTCTAACTAATCTATCTTTCTTTCTAACTAATCTACCTTACTTTCTTTCTAACTAATCTATCTTTCTTTCTAACTAATCTATCTATCTTTCTTTCTTTCTAACTACTCTATCTTTCTTTCATTCTAACTTTTCTTTCTTTCTAACTAATCTATCTATCTTTCTAACTAATCTCTTTCTTTCTAACCAATCTTTCATTCTTTCTTTCTTACTTTCTTTTATTCTTTCTTTCTAACTAATCTATCTTTTTTCTTTCTAACTAATCTTTCTTTCTTTCTAACTAATCTATCTTTCTTTCTTTCTAACTAATCTATCTATCTTTCTTTCATTCTAACTAATCTTTTCTTTCTTTCTAACTAATCTCTATCTTTCAAACTAATCTATCTTTCTAACCAATTTTTCTTTCTTTCTTTCTTTCTTTCTTTTTTTCTAACTAATCTATCTATCTTTCTTTCTAACTAATCTTTCTTTCTTTCTAACTAATCTTTCTTTCTTTCTAACTAATCTATCTTTCTTTCTTTCTAAATAATCTATCTTTCTTTCTTTCTAAATAATCTATCTTTCTTTCTAACTAATCTATCTATCTATCTTTCTTTCTAACTAATCTATCTATCTTTCTTTCTAACTACTTTATCTTTATTTCTAACTAATCTATCGTTCTTTATTCCTTTCTTTCTTTCTTACTAATCTATCTTTCTTTCTTTCTAACCAATCTATCATTCTTTCTTTCTTTCTAACTAATCTTTCTTTCTTTCTAACTAATCTATCTTTCTTTCTTTCTAACTAATCTATCTTTTTTTCTAACTAATCTATCTATCTTTCTTTCTAACTAATATATCTTTCTTTCTTTCTAACTAATCTATCTTTCTTTCTTTCTAACTAATCTATCTTTCTTTCTAACTAATCTATCTCTTTCTTTCTAATCTATCTTTCTTTCTTTCTTTCTAACTAATCTGTTTCTTTCTTTCTAACTAATCCATCTTTCTTTATATCTTTCTTACTAACTAATCTATCTTTCTTTCTAACCAATCTTTCTTTCTTTCTTTCTTTTTTCATTCTTTCTAACTAATCTATCTTTCTTTCTTTCTAACTAATCTATCTTTCTTTCTAACTAATCTATCTTTCTTTCTAACTAATCTATCTTTCTTTCTTTCTAACTAATCTATCTATCTATCTATCTTTCTAACTAATCTATCTTTCTTTCTAACTAATCTATCTTTCTTTCTAACTAATCTATCTATCTTTCTTTCTAACTAATCTATCTTTCTTTCTTTCTAACTAATCTATCTATCTATCTATCTTTCTAACTAATCTATCTTTCTTTCTAACTAATCTATCTTTCTTTCTTTCTAACTAACTAATCTTTCTTTCTTTCTAACTAATCTATCTTTCTTTCTTTCTTTCTAACTAATCTATGTTTCTTTCTTTCTAACTAATCTATCTTTCATTCTAACCAATCTTTCTTTCTTTCTTTCTTACTTTCTTTCTTTCTAACTAATCTATCTTTTTTCTTTCTAACTAATCTATCTATCTTTCTTTCTAACTAATCTTTCTTTCTTTCTAACCAATCTATCTTTCTTTCTTTCTAACTAATCTTTCTTTCTTTCTTTCTAACTTATCTATCTTTCTAACTAATCTATCTTTCTTTCTTTCTAACTAATCTATCTTTCTTTCTAACTAATCTATCTTACTTTCTAACTAATTTATCTTTCTTTCTTTCTAACTAATCTATCTTTCTTTTTTTCTAACTAATCTATCTTTCTAGCTAATCTATCTTTCTTTCTATCAAATCCATCTTTCTTTGTTTTTTAAATAATCTATCTTTCTTTATTTCTAACTAAGTTATCTTTCTTTCTAACTAATCTATCTTTCTTTCTAACTAATCTATCTTTCTAACTAATCTATCTTTCTTTCTAACAAATCTCTTTCTTTGTTTTTTAACTAATCTATCTTTCTTTCTAACTAATTTATCTTTCTTTCTAACTAATCTATCTTTCTTTCTAACTAATCTATCTTTCTTTCTTTCTAATCTATCTTTCTTTCTTTCTAACTAATCTATCTTACTTTCTTTCTTTCTTTTTAATTAACTTTCTTTCTTTCTTTCTTTCCAACTAATCTATCTTTCTTTCTTTCTAACTGATCTATCTTTCTTTTTCTTTCTAACTAATCTATCTTTCTTTCTTTCTAACTAATCTTTCTTTCTTTCTTACTAATCTATCTTTCTTTCTTTCTAACTAATCTATCTTTCTTTCTTACTAATATTTTTTTCTTTCTTTCTTTCTAACTAATCTATCTTTCTAACTAATCTTTCTTTCTTTCTTTCTTTTTAATTAACTTTCTTTCTTTCTTTCTTTCTAACTAATCTATCTTTCTTTTTCTTTGTAACTAATCTATCTTTCTTTCTTTCTAACTAATCTTTCTTTCTTTCTTACTAATCTTTTTTTCTTTCTTTCTTTCTAACTAATCTATCTATCTTTCTTTCTTTCTTTCTTTTTAATTAACTTTCTTTCTTTCTTTCTTTCTTTCTTTTTAATTAACTTTCTTTCTTTCTTTCTTTCTAACTAATCTATCTTTCTTTCTAACTAATCTATCTTTCTTTTTCTTTCTAACTAATCTATCTTTCTTTCTTTCTTTCTAACTAATCTATCTTTCTCACTAATCTATCTTTCTTTCTTTCTTTCTTACTAATATATCTTTCTGTCCTTTTTTCTTTCTAACTAATCTATCTATCTTTCTTTCTTTCTTACTAATCTTTTTTTCTTTCTTTTTTTCTAACTAATCTATCTATCTTTCATTCTTTCTTTCTAACTAATCTTTTTTTTCTTTCTTTCTAACTAATCTATCTTTCTTTCTTTCTAACTTATCTATATTTCTTTCTTTCTTTCTTTCTTTCTAACTAACTAATCTATCTTTCTTTCTTACTAATCTTTTTTTCTTTCTTTCTTTCTAACTAATCTATCCTTCTAACTAATCTTTCTTTCTTTCTTTTTAATTAACTTTCTTTCTTTCTTTCTTTCTAACTAATCTATCTATCTTTCTTTCTACCTAATCTATATTTCTTTTTTTCTTTTTAATTAACTTTCTTTCTTTCTTTCTTTCTAACTAATCTATCTTTCTTTCTTTCTAACTAATCTATCTTTCTTTTTCTTTCTAACTAATCTCTTTCTTTCTAACTAATCTATCTTTCTTTCTCACTAATCTTTTTTCTTTCTTTCTTTCTAACTAATCTATCTCACTAATCTATCTTTCTTCCTTTCTTTCTTACTAATCTATCTTTCTTTCCTTTTTTCTTTCTAACTAATCTATCTTTCTTTCTTTCTTACTAATCTTTTTTTCTTTCTTTCTAACTAATCCATCTTTCTTTCTCTCTAACTAATCTATCTTTCTTTCTCACTAATCTTTTTTCTTTCTTTCTTTCTAACTAATCTATCTATCTCACTAATCTATCTTTCTTCCTTTCTTTCTTACTAATCTATCTTTCTTTCCTTTTTTCTTTCTAACTAAACTATCTTTCTTTCTTTCTTTCTAACTAATCTTTTTTCTTTCTTTCTAACTAATCCATCTTTCTTTCTTTCTAACTAATCTATCTTTCTTTCTTTCTAACTTATCTATATTTCTTTCTTTCTTTCTCTTTCTTTCTTTCTTTCTTTCTTTCTTTCTTTCTAACTAATCTATCTTTCTTTCTTACTAATCTTTTTTTCTTTCTTTCTTTCTAACTAATCTATCTTTCTAACTAATCTTTCTTTCTTTCTTTTTAATTAACTTTCTTTCTTTCTTTCTAACTAATCTATCTATCTTTCTATCTTTCTTTCTACCTAATCTATCTTTCTTTTTAATTAACTTTCTTTCTTTCTTTCTTTCTTTCTTTCTTTCTAACTAATTTATCTTTCTTTCTTTCTAACTAATCTATCTTTCTTTTTCTTACTAACTAATCTTTCTTTCTTTCTTTCTAACTAATCTATCTTTCTTTCTCACTAATCTTTTTTTCTTTCTTTCTTTCTTACTAATCTATCTTTCTTTCCTTTTTTCTTTCTAACTAATCTATCTTTCTTTCTTACTAATCTTTTTTTCTTTCTTTTTTCTAACTAATCTGTTTCTTTCTTTCTAACTAATCTTTTTTTCTTTCTTTCTAACTAATCTATCTTTCTTTCTTTCTTTCTTTCTTACTAATCTTTTTTTCTTTCTTTCTTTCTAACTAATCTATCTTTCTAACTAATCTTTCTTTCTTTCTTTTTAATTAACTTTCTTTCTAACTAATCTATCTATCTTTCTATCTTTCTTTCTACCTAATCTATCTTTCTTTTTAATTAACTTTCTTTCTTTCTTTCTTTCTTTCTTTCTAACTAATTTATCTTTCTTTCTTTCTAACTAATCTATCTTTCTTTTTCTTACTAACTAATCTTTCTTTCTTTCTTTCTAACTAATCTATCTTTCTTTCTCACTAATCTTTTTTTCTTTCTTTCTTTCTTACTAATCTATCTTTCTTTCCTTTTTTCTGTCTAACTAATCTATCTTTCTTTCTTACTAATCTTTTTTTCTTTCTTTTTTCTAACTAATCTATGTTTCTTTCTTTCTAACTAATCTTTTTTTCTTTCTTTCTAACTAATCTATCTTTCTTTCTTTCTTTCTTTCTTACTAATCTTTTTTTCTTTCTTTCTTTCTAACTAATCTATCTTTCTAACTGATCTTTCTTTCTTTCTTTTTAATTAACTTTCTTTCTTTCTAACTAATCTATCTTTCTTTCTTTCTAACTAATCTATCTTTCTTTTTCTTTCTAACTAATCTCTTTCTTTCTTTCTTTCTAACTAATCTATCTTTCTTTCTTTCTTTCTAACTAATCTTTTTTCTTTCTTTCTAACTAATCCATCTTTCTTTCTTTCTAACTAATCTATCTTTCTTTCTTTCTAACTTATCTATATTTCTTTCTTTCTTTCTCTTTCTTTCTTTCTTTCTTTCTTTCTTTCTTTCTAACTAATCTATCTTTCTTTCTTACTAATCTTTTTTTCTTTCTTTCTTTCTAACTAATCTATCTTTCTAACTAATCTTTCTTTCTTTCTCTTTAATTACCTTTCTTTCTTTCTTTCTAACTAATCTATCTATCTTTCTATCTTTCTTTCTACCTAATCTATCTTTCTTTCTTTCTTTTTAATTAACTTTCTTTCTTTCTTTCTTTCTTTCTTTCTAACTAATCTATCTTTCTTTCTTTCTTTCTAAATAAAAACTATCTTTCTTTTTCTTTCTAACTAATCTATCTATCTTTCTCTTTCTTTCTACCTAATCTATCTTTCTTTCTTTCTTTTTAATTAACTTTCTTTCTTTCTTTCTTTCTTTCTTTCTAACTAATCTATCTTTCTTTCTCACTAATCTCTTTTTCTTTCTTTCTTTCTAACTAATCTATCTATCTTTCTATCTTTCTTACTAATCAATCTTTCTTTCTTTCTTACTAATTTATCTTTCTTTCTTTCTTTCTTACTAATCTATCTTTCTTTCCTTTTTTCTTTCTAACTAATCTTTCTTTCTTTCTTTCTTTCTTTCTTTCTAACTAATCTATCTTTCTTTCTTTCTTTCTCACTAATCTTTTTTTCTTTCTTTCTAACTAATCTATCTATCTTTCTATCTTTCTTACTAATCAATCTTTCTTTCTTTCTTACTAATTTATCTTTCTTTCTTTCTTTCTTACTAATCTTTTTTTCTTTCTTTCTTTCTAACTAATCTATCTTTCTTTCTTTCTAACTTATCTATATTTCTTTCTTTCTTACTAATCTATCTTTCTTTCTAACTAATCTCTTTCTTTCTTTCTTTCTAACTAATCTTTTTTTCTTTCTTTCTTTCTAACTAATCTTTTTTTCTTTCTTTCTTTCTAACTTATCTATATTTCTTTCTTTCTTTCTTTCTTACTAATCTATCTTTCTTTCTAACTAATCTATCTTTCTTTCTTTCTTTCTTTCTAACTAATCTATCTTTCTTTCTTTCTTACTAATCTTTTTTTCTTTCTTTCTAACTAATCTATCTTTCTTTCTTTCTTACTAAACTATAAACTAATTAAACTTTAAACTTCTTTAAACTTCTTCAAACTTATTGGTCCAAACTTTCACAAGCCAACTTAAAGTTTGTCTCGACGAACTTTTTCTAGTTATTAAGTTGGCTTGTGAGAGCCAACTTACTGATATTGTACTTAAACTTATTATTATTATTATTATTCTTCTTAGAAAACTGTTGACTCTATCTCCTCCTAGAGCTTTAACTCTACAAACTCCAAACTCAGACTAGACCTTTGACCTATTCTGAAGTTAGTTGCTCTGTCTTTTCAAACTGATCGGACTTACGGTTTTCCTAAAAATGACGATCAAAACTCGGAAAAACTCCCATTGACTTAACATTGCGGAATTTTCAGATTTTCAAACTCCCCAACTGTCAAAAATTCAAATCAAAATCCCTTGAAACCCTAGACTAAATCAAACTGCCATTCTATATACTATATGAGCCATTGAGACTCATTGAAACTCGTCTATCTATCAACTTCAAACTATTTTAAACTTCAAACTAAATTAAACTTCAAACTAATTTAAACTTTAATCTTCAAACTAATTTAAACTTTAAACTAATTTAAACTTTAAACTAATTTAAACTTCAAATGACTAAATTTACTTCATTAAAACTTATAAACTCTAAACTCATATAAACTCTGAGTGTGTAAGTGAGTGAGTGTGTGAGCGAGTGAGTCTGTGTGTGTGACTGTGTGTGTGTGAGAGAAAGAGTGTGTGTGTGTGTGTGTATATGTGTGTGTGACTTAGTGAGCGTGTCTGTGCGTGTGTGTGAAAGAGAAAGTGTGTGTGTAAACGAGTTAGTGTGTGTGTGTATACCAAAATACCTTAGAACACCATAGCAACACCATAGCAACCAACCAAAATACCATAGAACACCCTAGCAACACCATAGCAACCACCCAAAATACCTTAGAACACCCTAGCAACACCCAAGCAACCACCCAAAATACCTTAGAACACCCTAGCAACAGCATAGCAACCACCCAAAATACCTCAGAACACCCTAGCAACACCCTAGCAACCACCCAAAATACCTTAGAACCCCCTAGCAACACCCTAGCAACCACCCAAAATACCTTAGAACACCCTAGCAACACCATAGCAACCACGCAAAATACCTTAGAACACCCTAGCAACACCATAGCAACCACCCAAAATACCTCAGAACACCCTAGCAACACCATAGCAACCACCCAAAATACCTTAGAACACCCTAGCAACACCCTAGCAACCACCCAAAATACCTTAGAACACCCTAGCAACACCATAGCAACCACCCAAAATACCTCAGAACACCCTAGCAACACCCTAGCAACCACCCAAAATACCTTAGAACCCCCTAGCAACCACCCAAAATACCTTAGAACACCCTAGCAACACCATAGCAACCACCCAAAATACCTTAGAACACCCTAGCAACACCCTAGCAACCACCCAAAATACCTTAGAACACCCTAGCAACACCATAGCAACCACCCAAAATACCTCAGAACACCCTAGCAACACCCTAGCAACCACCCAAAATACCTTAGAACCCCCTAGCAACACCCTAGCAACCACCCAAAATACCTTAGAACACCCTAGCAACACCATAGCAACCACCCAAAATACCTTAGAACATCCTAGCAACACCATAGCAACCACCCAAAATACCTTAGAACACCCTAGCAACACCCTAGCAACCACCCAAAATACCTTAGAACACCCTAGCAACACCATAGCAACCACCCAAAATACCTCAGAACACCCTAGCAACACCCTAGCAACCACCCAAAATACCTTAGAACCCCCTAGCAACACCCTAGCAACCAACCAAAATACCTTAGAACAGCCTAGCAACACCGAAGCAACCAACCAAAATACCTTAGAACAGCCTAGCAACACCCTAGCAACCACCCAAAATACCTTAGAACAGCCTAGCAACACCCTAGCAACCAACCAAAATACCTTAGAACAGCCTAGCAACACCCTAGCAACCACCCAAAATACCTTAGAACACCCTAGCAACACCATAGCAACCACCCAAAATACCTCAGAACACCCTAGCAACCACCCAAAATACATTAGAACACCCTAGCAACACCATAGCAACCACCCAAAATACCTTAGAACACCCTAGCAACACCCTAGCAACCACCCAAAATACCTCAGAACACCCTAGCAACACCCTAGCAACCACCCAAAATACCTTAAAACACCCTAGCAACACCCTAGCAACCAACCAAAATACCTTAGAACAACCTAGCAACACCCTAGCAACCAACCAAAATACCTTAGAACAGCCTAGCAACCACCCAAAATACCTTAGAACACCCTAGCAACACCCTAGCAACCACCCAAAAATAAATTAGAACACCCTAGCACCACCCAAAACACCCTAGCAGCCACCCACAATACCTTAGAATACCCTAGCAACCACCCAGAAACCCTTAGCAACCCACTAGAAACACCCTAGCAACTTTAAATTACTTTAAACTTTAAACTAAGTTAAACTTTAAACTAAGTTAAACTTTAAACTAGAAACTACTTTAAACTATTTTAAACTTTAAACTACTTTAAACTAGAAACTACTTTAAACTTTAAACTACTTTAAATTTTAAACTAAGTTAAACTTTAAACTACTTTAAACTAGAAACTACTTTAAACTTTAAACTACTTTAAATTTTAAACTAAGTTAAACTTTAAACTACTTTAAACTAAGTTAAACTTTAAACTAATTTAAACTAAAAACTAATTTAAACTATAAACTACTTTCAACTTTAAACTACTTTCAACTTCAAACTAATTTAAACTTCTTCAAACTTTCTGGTCCAAACTTTCACAAGCCAACTTAAAGTTTGTCTCGACGAACTTTTTCTAGTTATTCTTCTTCTTCTTATTTTTCTTACCCAAAAAATTCTGACTCTAACTCGTCCTAGAGCTTTAACTCTACAAACTCCAAACTCGGGTCAGACCTTCAGACTGTTCTGACTCGGTGTGCTATATCTTTTCAAACTGATTTGACTTTCAGATTTCTTAAAAATTAATATTAAAAATCATAAAAATCCCATTGACTTTCATTGCAACAGTTCAAATTGAGCCAAGACTACGGTGGCCCAGTAGTGAACAACACAAAAACTCAAATCTAAACTCCCTGAAGCCCTAGATTCAATTAAACTACCATTCTATATGTACTAATGAACTTTATCTATCTATCTATCTATCTATCTATCTATCTATCTATCTATCTATCTTTCTAACTTATCTTTCTTTCTTTCTAACTAATCTTTCTTTCTTTCTACCTAATCTTTCTTTATTTCTTTCTTTCTTACTAATCTATCTTTCTTTCAAACTAATCTTTCTTTCTTTCAAACTAATCTTTCTTTCTTTCAAACTAATCTTTCTTTCTTTCTAACTAATATTTATTTCTTGCTAACTGATCTATCTTTCTTTCTTTCTAACTAATCTTTCTTTCTTTCTAACTAATCTATCTTTCTTCTTTCTAACTAATCTATCTTTCTTTCTAACTAATCTACCTTACTTTCTTTCTAACTAATCTATCTTTCTTTCTAACTAATCTATCTATCTTTCTTTCTTTCTAACTACTCTATCTTTCTTTCATTCTAACTTTTCTTTCTTTCTAACTAATCTATCTATCTTTCTAACTAATCTCTTTCTTTCTAACCAATCTTTCATTCTTTCTTTCTTACTTTCTTTTATTCTTTCTTTCTAACTAATCTATCTTTTTTCTTTCTAACTAATCTTTCTTTCTTTCTAACTAATCTATCTATCTTTCTTTCTTTCTAACTAATCTATCTATCTTTCTTTCATTCTAACTAATCTTTTCTTTCTTTCTAACTAATCTCTATCTTTCAAACTAATCTATCTTTCTTTCTAACCAATTTTTCTTTCTTTCTTTCTTTCTTTCTTTTTTTCTTTCTAACTAATCTATCTATCTTTCTTTCTAACTAATCTTTCTTTCTTTCTAACTAATCTTTCTTTCTTTCTAACTAATCTATCTTTCTTTCTTTCTAAATAATCTATCTTTCTAACTAATCTATCTATCTATCTTTCTTTCTAACTAATCTATCTATCTTTCTTTCTAACTACTTTATCTTTATTTCTAACTAATCTATCGTTCTTTATTCCTTTCTTTCTTTCTTACTAATCTATCTTTCTTTCTTTCTAACCAATCTATCATTCTTTCTTTCTTTCTAACTAATCTTTCTTTCTTTCTAACTAATCTATCTATCTTTCTTTCTAACTAATCTATCTTTCTTTCTTTCTAACTAATCTATCTTTTTTTTCTAACTAATCTATCTATCTTTCTTTCTAACTAATATATCTTTCTTTCTAACTAATCTATCTTTCTTTCTTTCTAACTAATCTATCTATCTATCTATCTATCTTTCTTTCTAACTAATCTATCTCTTTCTTTCTAACTAACTAGTCTTTCTAACTAATCTATCTTTCTTTCTTTCTTTCTTTCTAACTAATCTATGTTTCTTTCTTTCTAACTAATCCATCTTTCTTTATATCTTTCTTACTAACTAATCTATCTTTCTTTCTAACCAATCTTTCTTTCTTTCTTTCTTTTTTCATTCTTTCTAACTAATCTATCTTTCTTTCTTTCTAACTAATCTATCTTTCTTTCTAACTAATCTATCTATCTTTCTTTCTAACTAATCTATCTTTCTTTCTTTCTAACTAATCTATCTATCTATCTATCTATCTATCTTTCTAACTAATCTATCTTTCTTTCTAACTAATCTATCTTTCTTTCTAACTAATCTATCTATCTTTCTTTCTAACTAATCTATCTTTCTTTCTTTCTAACTAATCTATCTATCTATCTATCTTTCTAACTAATCTATCTTTCTTTCTAACTAATCTATCTTTCTTTCTAACTAATCTTTCTTTCTTTCTAACTAATCTATCTTTCTTTCTTTCTTTCTAACTAATCTATGTTTCTTTCTTTCTAACTAATCTATCTTTCTTTCTATCTTTCTAACTAATCTATCTTTCTTTCTAACCAATCTTTCTTTCTTTCTTTCTTTCTTTCTTTCTTTCTAACTAATCTATCTTTTTTCTTTCTAACTAATCTATCTATCTTTCTTTCTAACTAATCTTTCTTTCTTTCTAACCAATCTATCTTTCTTTCTAACTAATCTTTCTTTCTTTCTTTCTAACTTATCTATCTATCTTTCTAACTAATCTATCTTTCTTTCTTTCTAACTAATCTATCTTTCTTTCTAACTAATCTATCTTACTTTCTAACTAATTTATCTTTCTTTCTTTCTAACTAATCTATCTTTCTTTTTTTCTAACTAATCTATCTTTCTTTCTATCAAATCCATCTTTCTTTGTTTTTTAAATAATCTATCTTTCTTTATTTCTAACTAAGTTATCTTTCTTTCTAACTAATCTATCTTTCTTTCTAACTAATCTATCTTTCTAACTAATCTATCTTTCTTTCTAACAAATCTCTTTCTTTGTTTTTTAACTAATCTATCTTTCTTTCTAACTAATTTATCTTTCTTTCTAACTAATCTATCTTTCTTTCTAACTAATCTATCTTTCTTTCTTTCTAATCTATCTTTCTTTCTTTCTAACTAATCTATTTTACTTTATTTCTTTCTTTTTAATTAACTTTCTTTCTTTCTTTCTAACTAATCTATCTTTCTTTCTTTCTAACTGATCTATCTTTCTTTTTCTTTCTAACTAATCTATCTTTCTTTCTTTCTAACTAATCTTTCTTTCTTTCTTACTAATCTATCTTTCTTTCTTTCTTTCTAACTAATCTATCTTTCTTTCTTACTAATATTTTTTTCTTTCTTTCTTTCTAACTAATCTATCTTTCTAACTAATCTTTCTTTCTTTCTTTCTTTTTAATTAACTTTCTTTCTTTCTTTCTTTCTAACCAATCTATCTTTCTTTCTTTCTAACTAATCTATCTTTCTTTTTCTTTGTAACTAATCTATCTTTCTTTCTTTCTAACTAATCTTTCTTTCTTTCTTACTAATCTTTTTTTCTTTCTTTCTTTCTAACTAATCTATCTATCTTTCTTTCTTTTTAATTAACGTTATTTATTTCTTTCTAACTAATCTATCTTTCTTTCTAACTAATCTATCTTTCTTTTTCTTTCTAACTAATCTATCTTTCTTTCTAACTAATCTATCTTTCTTTCTTTCTAATCTATCTTTCTTTCTTTCTAACTAATCTATCTTACTTTATTTCTTTCTTTTTAATTAACTTTCTTTCTTTCTTTCTAACTAATCTATCTTTCTTTCTTTCTAACTGATCTATCTTTCTTTTTCTTTCTAACTAATCTATCTTTCTTTCTTTCTAACTAATCTTTCTTTCTTTCTTACTAATCTATCTTTCTTTCTTTCTTTCTAACTAATCTATCTTTCTTTCTTACTAATATTTTTTTCTTTCTTTCTTTCTAACTAATCTATCTTTCTAACTAATCTTTCTTTCTTTCTTTCTAACTAATCTATCTTTCTTTCTTACTAATATTTTTTTCTTTCTTTCTTTCTAACTAATCTATCTTTCTAACTAATCTTTCTTTCTTTCTTTCTTTTTAATTAACTTTCTTTCTTTCTTTCTTTCTAACCAATCTATCTTTCTTTCTTTCTAACTAATCTATCTTTCTTTTTCTTTGTAACTAATCTATCTTTCTTTCTTTCTAACTAATCTTTCTTTCTTTCTTACTAATCTTTTTTTCTTTCTTTCTTTCTAACTAATCTATCTATCTTTCTTTCTTTTTAATTAACGTTATTTATTTCTTTCTAACTAATCTATCTTTCTTTCTAACTAATCTATCTTTCTTTTTCTTTCTAACTAATCTATCTTTCTTTCTTTCTTTCTAACTAATCTATCTTTCTCACTAATCTCTTTCTTTCTTTCTTTCTTACTAATATATCTTTCTTTCCTTTTTTCTTTCTAACTAATCTATCTTTCTTTCTTTCTTACTAATCTTTTTTTCTTTTTTTCTAACTAATCTATCTATCTTTCATTCTTTCTTTCTAACTAATCTTTTTTTCTTTCTTTCTAACTAATCTATCTTTCTTTCTTTCTAACTTATCTATATTTCTTTCTTTCTTTCTTTCTTTCTAACTAACTAATCTATCTTTCTTTCTTACTAATCTTTTTTTCTTTCTTTCTTTCTTTCTAACTAATCTATCCTTCTAACTAATCTTTCTTTCTTTCTTTTTAATTAACTTTCTTTCTTTCTTTCTAACTAATCTATCTATCTTTCTTTCTACCTAATCTATATTTCTTTTTTCTTTTTAATTAACTTTCTTTCTTTCTTTCTTTCTTTCTAACTAATCTATCTTTCTTTCTTTCTAACTAATCTATCTTTCTTTTTCTTTCTAACTAATCTCTTTCTTTCTAACTAATCTATCTTTCTTTCTCACTAATCTTTTTTCTTTCTTTCTTTCTAACTAATCTATCTATCTCACTAATCTATCTTTCTTCCTTTCTTTCTTACTAATCTATCTTTCTTTCCTTTTTTCTTTCTAACTAATCTATCTTTCTTTCTTACTAATCTTTTTTTTTTCTTTCTAACTAATCCATCTTTCTTTCTCTCTAACTAATCTATCTTTCTTTCTCACTAATCTTTTTTCTTTCTTTCTTTCTAACTAATCTATCTATCTCACTAATCTATCTTTCTTCCTTTCTTTCTTACTAATCTATCTTTCTTTCCTTTTTTCTTTCTAACTAATCTATCTTTCTTTCTTTCTAACTAATCTTTTTTCTTTCTTTCTAACTAATCCATCTTTCTTTCTTTCTAACTAATCTATCTTTCTTTCTTTCTAACTTATCTATATTTCTTTCTTTCTTTCTCTTTCTTTCTTTCTTTCTTTCTTTCTTTCTTTCTTTCTTTCTAACTAATCTATCTTTCTTTCTTACTAATCTTTTTTTCTTTCTTTCTTTCTAACTAATCTATCTTTCTAACTAATCTTTCTTTCTTTCTTTTTAATTAACTTTCTTTCTTTCTTTCTTTCTAACTAATCTATCTATCTTTCTATCTTTCTTTCTACCTAATCTATCTTTCTTTCTTTCTTTTTAATTAACTTTCTTTCTTTCTTTCTTTCTTTCTTTCTAACTAATTTATCTTTCTTTCTTTCTAACTAATCTATCTTTCTTTTTCTTACTAACTAATCTTTCTTTCTTTCTTTCTAACTAATCTATCTTTCTTTCTCACTAATCTTTTTTTCTTTCTTTCTTTCTTACTAATCTATCTTTCTTTCCTTTTTTCTTTCTAACTAATCTATCTTTCTTTCTTACTAATCTTTTTTTCTTTCTTTTTTCTAACTAATCTATGTTTCTTTCTTTCTAACTAATCTTTTTTTCTTTCTTTCTAACTAATCTATCTTTCTTTCTTTCTTTCTTTCTAACTAATCTTTCTTTCTTTCTTTTTAATTAACTTTCTTTCTTTCTTTCTTTCTTTCTAACTGATCTATCTTTCTTTCTTTCTAACTAATCTATCTTTCTTTTTCTTTCTAACTAATCTCTTTCTTTCTTTCTTTCTTTCTAACTAATCTATCTTTCTTTCTTTCTTTCTAACTAATCTTTTTTCTTTCTTTCTAACTAATCCATCTTTCTTTCTTTCTAACTAATCTATCTTTCTTTCTTTCTAACTTATCTATATTTCTTTCTTTCTCTTTCTTTCTTTCTTTCTTTCTTTCTAACTAATCTATCTTTCTTTCTTACTAATCTTTTTTTCTTTCTTTCTTTCTAACTAATCTATCTATCTTTCTTTCATTCTAACTAATCTTTTCTTTCTTTCTAACTAATCTCTATCTTTCAAACTAATCTATCTTTCTTTCTAACCAATTTTTCTTTCTTTCTTTCTTTCTTTTTTTCTTTCTAACTAATCTATCTATCTTTCTTTCTAACTAATCTTTCTTTCTTTCTAACTAATCTTTCTTTCTTTCTAACTAATCTATCTTTCTTTCTTTCTAAATAATCTATCTTTCTTTCTAACTAATCTATCTATCTATCTTTCTTTCTAACTAATCTATCTATCTTTCTTTCTAACTACTTTATCTTTATTTCTAACTAATCTATCGTTCTTTATTCCTTTCTTTCTTTCTTACTAATCTATCTTTCTTTCTTTCTAACCAATCTATCATTCTTTCTTTCTTTCTAACTAATCTTTCTTTCTTTCTAACTAATCTATCTATCTTTCTTTCTAACTAATCTATCTTTCTTTCTTTCTAACTAATCTATCTTTTTTTTCTAACTAATCTATCTATCTTTCTTTCTAACTAATATATCTTTCTTTCTTTCTAACTAATCTATCTTTCTTTCTTTCTAACTAATCTATCTATCTATCTATCTATCTATCTATCTATCTATCTTTCTTTCTAACTAATCTATCTCTTTCTTTCTAACTAACTAGTCTTTCTAACTAATCTATCTTTCTTTCTTTCTTTCTTTCTAACTAATCTATGTTTCTTTCTTTCTAACTAATCCATCTTTCTTTATATCTTTCTTACTAACTAATCTATCTTTCTTTCTAACCAATCTTTCTTTCTTTCTTTCTTTCTTTTTTCATTCTTTCTAACTAATCTATCTTTCTTTCTTTCTTTCTAACTAATCTATCTTTCTTTCTAACTAATCTATCTATCTTTCTTTCTAACTAATCTATCTTTCTTTCTTTCTAACTAATCTATCTATCTATCTATCTTTCTAACTAATCTATCTTTCTAACTAATCTATCTTTCTTTCTAACTAATCTATCTATCTTTCTTTTTAACTATTCTATCTTTCTTTCTTTCTAACTAATCTATCTATCTATCTATCTTTCTAACTAATCTATCTTTCTTTCTAACTAATCTATCTTTCTTTCTTTCTAACTAACTAATCTTTCTTTCTTTCTAACTAATCTATCTTTCTTTCTTTCTTTCTTTCTTTCTAACTAATCTATGTTTCTTTCTTTCTAACTAATCTATCTTTCTTTCTATCTTTCTAACTAATCTATCTTTCTTTGTAACCAATCTTTCTTTCTTTCTTTCTTACTTTCTTTCTTTCTAACTAATCTATCTTTTTTCTTTCTAACTAATCTATCTATCTTTCTTTCTAACTAATCTTTCTTTCTTTCTAACCAATCTATCTTTCTTTCTTTCTAACTAATCTTTCTTTCTTTCTTTCTAACTTATCTATCTATCTTTCTAACTAATCTATCTTTCTTTCTTTCTAACTAATCTATCTTTCTTTCTAACTAATCTATCTTACTTTCTAACTAATTTATATTTCTTTCTTTCTAACTAATCTATCTTTCTTTTTTTCTAACTAATCTATCTTTCTAGCTAATCTATCTTTCTTTCTATCAAATCCATCTTTCTTTGTTTTTTAAATAATCTATCTTTCTTTATTTCTAACTAAGTTATCTTTCTTTCTAACTAATCTATCTTTCTTTCTAACTAATCTATCTTTCTAACTAATCTATCTTTCTTTCTAACAAATCTCTTTCTTTGTTTTTTAACTAATCTATCTTTCTTTCTAACTAATTTATCTTTCTTTCTAACTAATCTATCTTTCTTTCTAACTAATCTATCTTTCTTTCTTTCTAATCTATATTTCTTTCTTTCTAACTAATCTATCTTACTTTCTTTCTTTCTTTTTAATTAACTTTCTTTCTTTCTTTCTAACTAATCTATCTTTCTTTCTTTCTAACTGATCTATCTTTCTTTTTCTTTCTAACTAATCTATCTTTCTTTCTTTCTAACTAATCTTTCTTTCTTTCTTACTAATCTATCTTTCTTTCTTTCTTTCTAACTAATCTATCTTTCTTTCTTACTAATATTTTTTTCTTTCTTTCTTTCTAACTAATCTATCTTTCTAACTAATCTTTCTTTCTTTCTTTCTTTTTAATTTACTTTCTTTCTTTCTTTCTTTCTAACCAATCTATCTTTCTTTCTTTCTAACTAATCTATCTTTCTTTTTCTTTGTAACTAATCTATCTTTCTTTCTTTCTAACTAATCTTTCTTTCTTTCTTACTAATCTTTTTTTCTTTCTTTCTTTCTAACTAATCTATCTATCTTTCTTTCTTTCTTTCTTTTTAATTAACTTTATTTATTTCTTTCTTTCTAACTAATCTATCTTTCTTTCTAACTAATCTATCTTTCTTTTTCTTTCTAACTAATCTATCTTTCTTTCTTTCTTTCTAACTAATCTATCTTTCTCACTAATCTATCTTTCTTTCTTTCTTTCTTACTAATATATCTTTCTTTCCTTTTTTCTTTCTAACTAATCTATCTTTCTTTCTTTCTTACTAATCTTTTTTTCTTTCTTTTTTTCTAACTAATCTATCTATCTTTCATTCTTTCTTTCTAACTAATCTTTTTTTTCTTTCTTTCTAACTAATCTATCTTTCTTTCTTTCTAACTTATCTATATTTCTTTCTTTCTTTCTTTCTTTCTTTCTTTCTAACTAACTAATCTATCTTTCTTTCTTACTAATCTTTTTTTCTTTCTTTCTTTCTTTCTAACTAATCTATCCTTCTAACTAATCTTTCTTTCTTTCTTTTTAATTAACTTTTTTTCTTTCTTTCTTTCTAACTAATCTATCTATCTTTCTTTCTACCTAATCTATATTTCTTTTTTTCTTTTTAATTATCTTTCTTTCTTTCTTTCTAACTAATCTATCTTTCTTTCTTTCTAACTAATCTATCTTTCTTTCTTTCTAACTAATCTATCTTTCTTTTTCTTTCTAACTAATCTCTTTCTTTCTAACTAATCTATCTTTCTTTCTCACTAATCTTTTTTCTTTCTTTCTTTCTAACTAATCTATCTATCTCACTAATCTATCTTTCTTCCTTTCTTTCTTACTAATCTATCTTTCTTTCCTTTTTTCTTTCTAACTAATCTATCTTTCTTTCTTTCTTACTAATCTTTTTTTCTTTCTTTCTAACTAATCCATCTTTCTTTCTCTCTAACTAATCTATCTTTCTTTCTCACTAATCTTTTTTCTTTCTTTCTTTCTAACTAATCTATCTATCTCACTAATCTATCTTTCTTCCTTTCTTTCTTACTAATCTATCTTTCTTTCCTTTTTTCTTTCTAACTAATCTATCTTTCTTTCTTTCTAACTAATCTTTTTTCTTTCTTTCTAACTAATCCATCTTTCTTTCTTTCTAACTAATCTATCTTTCTTTCTTTCTAACTTATCTATATTTCTTTCTTTCTTTCTCTTTCTTTCTTTCTTTCTTTCTTTCTTTCTAACTAATCTATCTTTCTTTCTTACTAATCTTTTTTTCTTTCTTTCTTTCTAACTAATCTATCTTTCTAACTAATCTTTCTTTCTTTCTTTTTAATTAACTTTCTTTCTTTCTAACTAATCTATCTATCTTTCTATCTTTCTTTCTACCTAATCTATCTTTCTTTCTTTCTTTTTAATTAACTTTCTTTCTTTCATTCTTTCTTTCTTTCTAACTAATTTATCTTTCTTTCTTTCTAACTAATCTATCTTTCTTTTTCTTACTAACTAATCTTTCTTTCTTTCTTTCTAACTAATCTATCTTTCTTTCTCACTAATCTTTCTTTCTTTCTTTCTTTCTAACTAATTTATCTTTCTTTCTTTCTAACTAATCTATCTTTCTTTTTCTTACTAACTAATCTTTCTTTCTTTCTTTCTAACTAATCTATCTTTCTTTCTCACTAATCTTTTTTTCTTTCTTTCTTTCTTACTAATCTATCTTTCTTTCCTTTTTTCTTTCTAACTAATCTATCTTTCTTTCTTACTAATCTTTTTTTCTTTCTTTTTTCTAACTAATCTATGTTTCTTTCTTTCTAACTAATCTTTTTTTCTTTCTTTCTAACTAATCTATCTTTCTTTCTTTCTTTCTTTCTTACTAATCTTTTTTTCTTTCTTTCTTTCTAACTAATCTATCTTTCTAACTAATCTTTCTTTGTTTCTTTTTAATTAACTTTCTTTCTTTCTTTCTTTCTTTCTAACTAATCTATCTTTCTTTCTTTCTAACTAATCTATCTTTCTTTTTCTTTCTAACTAATCTCTTTCTTTCTTTCTTTCTTTCTAACTAATCTATCTTTCTTTCTTTCTTTCTTTCTAACTAATCTTTTTTCTTTCTTTCTAACTAATCCATCTTTCTTTCTTTCTAACTAATCTATCTTTCTTTCTTTCTAACTTATCTATATTTCTTTCTTTCTTTCTCTTTCTCTTTCTCTTTCTCTTTCTCTTTCTTTCTTTCTTTCTTTCTTTCTTTCTTTCTAACTAATCTATCTTTCTTTCTTACTAATCTTTTTTTCTTTCTTTCTTTCTAACTAATCTATCTTTCTAACTAATCTTTCTTTCTTTCTCTTTAATTAACTTTCTTTCTTTCTTTCTAACTAATCTATCTATCTTTCTATCTTTCTTTCTACCTAATCTATCTTTCTTTCTTTCTTTTTAATTAACTTTCTTTCTTTCTTTCTTTCTTTCTTTCTTTCTTTCTAACTAATCTATCTTTCTTTCTTTCTAAATAAAAACTCTTTCTTTTTCTTTCTAACTAATCTATCTATCTTTCTATCTTTCTTTCTACCTAATCTATCTTTCTTTCTTTCTTTCTTTTTAATTAACTTTCTTTCTTTCTTTCTTTCTTTCTTTCTAACTAATCTATCTTTCTTTCTCACTAATCTCTTTTTCTTTCTTTCTTTCTAACTAATCTATCTATCTTTCTATCTTTCTTACTATTCAATCTTTCTTTCTTTCTTACTAATTTATCTTTCTTTCTTTCTTTCTTACTAATCTATCTTTCTTTCCTTTTTTCTTTCTAACTAATCTTTCTTTCTTTCTTTCTTTCTAACTAATCTATCTTTCTTTCTTTCTTTCTTTCTTTCTTTCTTTCTTTCTTTCTTTCTTTCTCACTAATCTTTTTTTCTTTCTTTCTAACTAATCTATCTATCTTTCTATCTTTCTTACTAATCAATCTTTCTTTCTTTCTTACTAATTTATCTTTCTTTCTTACTAATCTTTTTTTCTTTCTTTCTAACTAATCTATCTTTCTTTCTTTCTAACTTATCTATATTTCTTTCTTTCTTTCTTTCTTACTAATCTATCTTTCTTTCTAACTAATCTCTTTCTTTCTTTCTAACTAATCTATCTTTCTTTCTTTCTTACTAATCTTTTTTTCTTTCTTTTTTCTAACTAATCTATCTTTCTTTCTTTCTTTCTAACTAATCTTTTTTTCTTTCTTTCTTTCTAACTTATCTATATTTCTTTCTTTCTTTCTTTCTAACTAATCTATCTTTCTTTCTTTCTTTCTTTCTAACTAATCTATCTTTCTTTCTTTCTTACTAATCTTTTTTTCTTTCTTTCTAACTAATCTATCTTTCTTTCTTTCTTACTAAACTATAAACTAATTAAACTTTAAACTTCTTTAAACTTCTTCAAACTTATTGGTCCAAACTTTCACAAGCCAACTTAAAGTTTGTCTCGACGAACTTTTTCTAGTTAAGTTGGCTTGGAAAAGCCAACTTACTGAAATCCTATTTAAACTTATTATTATTCTTCTTCTTCTTCTTCTTCTTATTTTTCTTACCCAAAAAATTCTGACTCTAACTCGTCCTAGAGCTTTAACTCTACAAACTCCAAACTCGGGTCAGACCTTCAGACTGTTCTGACTCGGTGTGCTATATCTTTTCAAACTGATTTGACTTTCAGATTTCTTAAAAATTAATATTAAAAATCATAAAAATCCCATTGACTTTCATTGCAACAGTTCAAATTGAGCCAAGACTACGGTGGCCCAGCAGTGGACACCAAATAAACTCAAATCTAAACTCCCTGAAGCCCTAGATTCAATTAAACTACCATTCTATATGTACTAATGAACTTTATCTATCTATCTATCTATCTATCTATCTATCTATCTATCTATCTATCTATCTATCTATCTTTCTAACTTATCTTTCTTTCTTTCTAACTAATCTTTCTTTCTTTCTACCTAATCTTTCTTTATTTCTTTCTTTCTTACTAATCTATCTTTCTTTCAAACTAATCTTTCTTTCTTTCAAACTAATCTTTCTTTCTTTCTAACTAATATTTCTTTCTTGCTAACTGATCTATCTTTCTTTCTTTCTAACTAATCTTTCTTTCTTTCTAACTAATCTATCTTTCTTCTTTCTAACTAATCTATCTTTCTTTCTAACTAATCTACCTTACTTTCTTTCTAACTAATCTATCTTTCTTTCTAACTAATCTATCTATCTTTCTTTCTTTCTAACTACTCTATCTTTCTTTCATTCTAACTTTTCTTTCTTTCTAACTAATCTATCTATCTTTCTAACTAATCTCTTTCTTTCTAACCAATCTTTCATTATTTCTTTCTTACTTTCTTTTATTCTTTCTTTCTAACTAATCTATCTTTTTTCTTTCTAACTAATCTTTCTTTCTTTCTAACTAATCTATCTATCTTTCTTTCTTTCTAACTAATCTATCTATCTTTCTTTCATTCTAACTAATCTTTTCTTTCTTTCTAACTAATCTCTATCTTTCAAACTAATCTATCTTTCTTTCTAACCAATTTTTCTTTCTTTCTTTCTTTCTTTCTTTTTTTCTTTCTAACTAATCTATCTATCTTTCTTTCTAACTAATCTTTCTTTCTTTCTAACTAATCTTTCTTTCTTTCTAACTAATCTATCTTTCTTTCTTTCTAAATAATCTATCTTTCTTTCTAACTAATCTATCTATCTATCTTTCTTTCTAACTAATCTATCTATCTTTCTTTCTAACTACTTTATCTTTATTTCTAACTAATCTATCGTTCTTTATTCCTTTCTTTCTTTCTTACTAATCTATCTTTCTTTCTTTCTAACCAATCTATCATTCTTTCTTTCTTTCTAACTAATCTTTCTTTCTTTCTAACTAATCTATCTATCTTTCTTTCTAACTAATCTATCTTTCTTTCTTTCTAACTAATCTATCTTTTTTTTCTAACTAATCTATCTATCTTTCTTTCTAACTAATATATCTTTCTTTCTTTCTAACTAATCTATCTTTCTTTCTTTCTAACTAATCTATCTATCTATCTATCTATCTATCTATCTATCTATCTTTCTTTCTAACTAATCTATCTCTTTCTTTCTAACTAACTAGTCTTTCTAACTAATCTATCTTTCTTTCTTTCTAACTAATCTATGTTTCTTTCTTTCTAACTAATCCATCTTTCTTTATATCTTTCTTACTAACTAATCTATCTTTCTTTCTAACCAATCTTTCTTTCTTTCTTTCTTTCTTTCTTTTTTCATTCTTTCTAACTAATCTATCTTTCTTTCTTTCTTTCTAACTAATCTATCTTTCTTTCTAACTAATCTATCTATCTTTCTTTCTAACTAATCTATCTTTCTTTCTTTCTAACTAATCTATCTATCTATCTATCTATCTATCTATCTATCTATCTTTCTAACTAATCTATCTTTCTAACTAATCTATCTTTCTTTCTAACTAATCTATCTATCTTTCTTTTTAACTAATCTATCTTTCTTTCTTTCTAACTAATCTATCTATCTATCTATCTTTCTAACTAATCTATCTTTCTTTCTAACTAATCTATCTTTCTTTCTTTCTAACTAACTAATCTTTCTTTCTTTCTAACTAATCTATCTTTCTTTCTTTCTTTCTAACTAATCTATGTTTCTTTCTTTCTAACTAATCTATCTTTCTTTCTATCTTTCTAACTAATCTATCTTTCTTTGTAACCAATCTTTCTTTCTTTCTTTCTTACTTTCTTTCTTTCTAACTAATCTATCTTTTTTCTTTCTAACTAATCTATCTATCTTTCTTTCTAACTAATCTTTCTTTCTTTCTAACCAATCTATCTTTCTTTCTTTCTAACTAATCTTTCTTTCTTTCTTTCTAACTTATCTATCTATCTTTCTAACTAATCTATCTTTCTTTCTTTCTAACTAATCTATCTTACTTTCTAACTAATTTATATTTCTTTCTTTCTAACTAATCTATCTTTCTTTCTTTCTAACTAATCTATCTTTTTTTTCTAACTAATCTATCTATCTTTCTTTCTAACTAATATATCTTTCTTTCTTTCTAACTAATCTATCTTTCTTTCTTTCTAACTAATCTATCTATCTATCTATCTTTCTTTCTAACTAATCTATCTCTTTCTTTCTAACTAACTAGTCTTTCTAACTAATCTATCTTTCTTTCTTTCTTTCTTTCTAACTAATCTATGTTTCTTTCTTTCTAACTAATCCATCTTTCTTTATATCTTTCTTACTAACTAATCTATCTTTCTTTCTAACCAATCTTTCTTTCTTTCTTTCTTTTTTCATTCTTTCTAACTAATCTATCTTTCTTTCTTTCTAACTAATCTATCTTTCTTTCTAACTAATCTATCTATCTTTCTTTCTAACTAATCTATCTTTCTTTCTTTCTAACTAATCTATCTATCTATCTATCTTTCTAACTATTCTATCTTTCTAACTAATCTATCTTTCTTTCTAACTAATCTATCTTTCTTTCTAACTAATCTATCTTTCTTCTTTCTAACTAATCTATCTTTCTTTCTAACTAATCTACCTTACTTTCTTTCTAACTAATCTATCTTTCTTTCTAACTAATCTATCTATCTTTCTTTCTTTCTAACTACTCTATCTTTCTTTCATTCTAACTTTTCTTTCTTTCTAACTAATCTATCTATCTTTCTAACTAATCTCTTTCTTTCTAACCAATCTTTCATTCTTTCTTTCTTACTTTCTTTTATTCTTTCTTTCTAACTAATCTATCTTTTTTCTTTCTAACTAATCTTTCTTTCTTTCTAACTAATCTATCTATCTTTCTTTCTTTCTAACTAATCTATCTATCTTTCTTTCATTCTAACTAATCTTTTCTTTCTTTCTAACTAATCTCTATCTTTCAAACTAATCTATCTTTCTTTCTAACCAATTTTTCTTTCTTTCTTTCTTTCTTTCTTTTTTTCTTTCTAACTAATCTATCTATCTTTCTTTCTAACTAATCTTTCTTTCTTTCTAACTAATCTTTCTTTCTTTCTAACTAATCTATCTTTCTTTCTTTCTAAATAATCTATCTTTCTAACTAATCTATCTATCTATCTTTCTTTCTAACTAATCTATCTATCTTTCTTTCTAACTACTTTATCTTTATTTCTAACTAATCTATCGTTCTTTATTCCTTTCTTTCTTTCTTACTAATCTATCTTTCTTTCTTTCTAACCAATCTATCATTCTTTCTTTCTTTCTAACTAATCTTTCTTTCTTTCTAACTAATCTATCTATCTTTCTTTCTAACTAATCTATCTTTCTTTCTTTCTAACTAATCTATCTTTTTTTTCTAACTAATCTATCTATCTTTCTTTCTAACTAATATATCTTTCTTTCTAACTAATCTATCTTTCTTTCTTTCTAACTAATCTATCTATCTATCTATCTATCTTTCTTTCTAACTAATCTATCTCTTTCTTTCTAACTAACTAGTCTTTCTAACTAATCTATCTTTCTTTCTTTCTTTCTTTCTAACTAATCTATGTTTCTTTCTTTCTAACTAATCCATCTTTCTTTATATCTTTCTTACTAACTAATCTATCTTTCTTTCTAACCAATCTTTCTTTCTTTCTTTCTTTTTTCATTCTTTCTAACTAATCTATCTTTCTTTCTTTCTAACTAATCTATCTTTCTTTCTAACTAATCTATCTATCTTTCTTTCTAACTAATCTATCTTTCTTTCTTTCTAACTAATCTATCTATCTATCTATCTATCTATCTTTCTAACTAATCTATCTTTCTTTCTAACTAATCTATCTTTCTTTCTAACTAATCTATCTATCTTTCTTTCTAACTAATCTATCTTTCTTTCTTTCTAACTAATCTATCTATCTATCTATCTTTCTAACTAATCTATCTTTCTTTCTAACTAATCTATCTTTCTTTCTAACTAATCTTTCTTTCTTTCTAACTAATCTATCTTTCTTTCTTTCTTTCTAACTAATCTATGTTTCTTTCTTTCTAACTAATCTATCTTTCTTTCTATCTTTCTAACTAATCTATCTTTCTTTCTAACCAATCTTTCTTTCTTTCTTTCTTTCTTTCTTTCTTTCTAACTAATCTATCTTTTTTCTTTCTAACTAATCTATCTATCTTTCTTTCTAACTAATCTTTCTTTCTTTCTAACCAATCTATCTTTCTTTCTAACTAATCTTTCTTTCTTTCTTTCTAACTTATCTATCTATCTTTCTAACTAATCTATCTTTCTTTCTTTCTAACTAATCTATCTTTCTTTCTAACTAATCTATCTTACTTTCTAACTAATTTATCTTTCTTTCTTTCTAACTAATCTATCTTTCTTTTTTTCTAACTAATCTATCTTTCTTTCTATCAAATCCATCTTTCTTTGTTTTTTAAATAATCTATCTTTCTTTATTTCTAACTAAGTTATCTTTCTTTCTAACTAATCTATCTTTCTTTCTAACTAATCTATCTTTCTAACTAATCTATCTTTCTTTCTAACAAATCTCTTTCTTTGTTTTTTAACTAATCTATCTTTCTTTCTAACTAATTTATCTTTCTTTCTAACTAATCTATCTTTCTTTCTAACTAATCTATCTTTCTTTCTTTCTAATCTATCTTTCTTTCTTTCTAACTAATCTATTTTACTTTATTTCTTTCTTTTTAATTAACTTTCTTTCTTTCTTTCTAACTAATCTATCTTTCTTTCTTTCTAACTGATCTATCTTTCTTTTTCTTTCTAACTAATCTATCTTTCTTTCTTTCTAACTAATCTTTCTTTCTTTCTTACTAATCTATCTTTCTTTCTTTCTTTCTAACTAATCTATCTTTCTTTCTTACTAATATTTTTTTCTTTCTTTCTTTCTAACTAATCTATCTTTCTAACTAATCTTTCTTTCTTTCTTTCTTTTTAATTAACTTTCTTTCTTTCTTTCTTTCTAACCAATCTATCTTTCTTTCTTTCTAACTAATCTATCTTTCTTTTTCTTTGTAACTAATCTATCTTTCTTTCTTTCTAACTAATCTTTCTTTCTTTCTTACTAATCTTTTTTTCTTTCTTTCTTTCTAACTAATCTATCTATCTTTCTTTCTTTTTAATTAACGTTATTTATTTCTTTCTAACTAATCTATCTTTCTTTCTAACTAATCTATCTTTCTTTTTCTTTCTAACTAATCTATCTTTCTTTCTAACTAATCTATCTTTCTTTCTTTCTAATCTATCTTTCTTTCTTTCTAACTAATCTATCTTACTTTATTTCTTTCTTTTTAATTAACTTTCTTTCTTTCTTTCTAACTAATCTATCTTTCTTTCTTTCTAACTGATCTATCTTTCTTTTTCTTTCTAACTAATCTATCTTTCTTTCTTTCTAACTAATCTTTCTTTCTTTCTTACTAATCTATCTTTCTTTCTTTCTTTCTAACTAATCTATCTTTCTTTCTTACTAATATTTTTTTCTTTCTTTCTTTCTAACTAATCTATCTTTCTAACTAATCTTTCTTTCTTTCTTTCTAACTAATCTATCTTTCTTTCTTACTAATATTTTTTTCTTTCTTTCTTTCTAACTAATCTATCTTTCTAACTAATCTTTCTTTCTTTCTTTCTTTTTAATTAACTTTCTTTCTTTCTTTCTTTCTAACCAATCTATCTTTCTTTCTTTCTAACTAATCTATCTTTCTTTTTCTTTGTAACTAATCTATCTTTCTTTCTTTCTAACTAATCTTTCTTTCTTTCTTACTAATCTTTTTTTCTTTCTTTCTTTCTAACTAATCTATCTATCTTTCTTTCTTTTTAATTAACGTTATTTATTTCTTTCTAACTAATCTATCTTTCTTTCTAACTAATCTATCTTTCTTTTTCTTTCTAACTAATCTATCTTTCTTTCTTTCTTTCTAACTAATCTATCTTTCTCACTAATCTCTTTCTTTCTTTCTTTCTTACTAATATATCTTTCTTTCCTTTTTTCTTTCTAACTAATCTATCTTTCTTTCTTTCTTACTAATCTTTTTTTCTTTTTTTCTAACTAATCTATCTATCTTTCATTCTTTCTTTCTAACTAATCTTTTTTTCTTTCTTTCTAACTAATCTATCTTTCTTTCTTTCTAACTTATCTATATTTCTTTCTTTCTTTCTTTCTTTCTAACTAACTAATCTATCTTTCTTTCTTACTAATCTTTTTTTCTTTCTTTCTTTCTTTCTAACTAATCTATCCTTCTAACTAATCTTTCTTTCTTTCTTTTTAATTAACTTTCTTTCTTTCTTTCTAACTAATCTATCTATCTTTCTTTCTACCTAATCTATATTTCTTTTTTCTTTTTAATTAACTTTCTTTCTTTCTTTCTTTCTTTCTAACTAATCTATCTTTCTTTCTTTCTAACTAATCTATCTTTCTTTTTCTTTCTAACTAATCTCTTTCTTTCTAACTAATCTATCTTTCTTTCTCACTAATCTTTTTTCTTTCTTTCTTTCTAACTAATCTATCTATCTCACTAATCTATCTTTCTTCCTTTCTTTCTTACTAATCTATCTTTCTTTCCTTTTTTCTTTCTAACTAATCTATCTTTCTTTCTTACTAATCTTTTTTTTTTCTTTCTAACTAATCCATCTTTCTTTCTCTCTAACTAATCTATCTTTCTTTCTCACTAATCTTTTTTCTTTCTTTCTTTCTAACTAATCTATCTATCTCACTAATCTATCTTTCTTCCTTTCTTTCTTACTAATCTATCTTTCTTTCCTTTTTTCTTTCTAACTAATCTATCTTTCTTTCTTTCTAACTAATCTTTTTTCTTTCTTTCTAACTAATCCATCTTTCTTTCTTTCTAACTAATCTATCTTTCTTTCTTTCTAACTTATCTATATTTCTTTCTTTCTTTCTCTTTCTTTCTTTCTTTCTTTCTTTCTTTCTTTCTTTCTTTCTAACTAATCTATCTTTCTTTCTTACTAATCTTTTTTTCTTTCTTTCTTTCTAACTAATCTATCTTTCTAACTAATCTTTCTTTCTTTCTTTTTAATTAACTTTCTTTCTTTCTTTCTTTCTAACTAATCTATCTATCTTTCTATCTTTCTTTCTACCTAATCTATCTTTCTTTCTTTCTTTTTAATTAACTTTCTTTCTTTCTTTCTTTCTTTCTTTCTAACTAATTTATCTTTCTTTCTTTCTAACTAATCTATCTTTCTTTTTCTTACTAACTAATCTTTCTTTCTTTCTTTCTAACTAATCTATCTTTCTTTCTCACTAATCTTTTTTTCTTTCTTTCTTTCTTACTAATCTATCTTTCTTTCCTTTTTTCTTTCTAACTAATCTATCTTTCTTTCTTACTAATCTTTTTTTCTTTCTTTTTTCTAACTAATCTATGTTTCTTTCTTTCTAACTAATCTTTTTTTCTTTCTTTCTAACTAATCTATCTTTCTTTCTTTCTTTCTTTCTAACTAATCTTTCTTTCTTTCTTTTTAATTAACTTTCTTTCTTTCTTTCTTTCTTTCTAACTGATCTATCTTTCTTTCTTTCTAACTAATCTATCTTTCTTTTTCTTTCTAACTAATCTCTTTCTTTCTTTCTTTCTTTCTAACTAATCTATCTTTCTTTCTTTCTTTCTAACTAATCTTTTTTCTTTCTTTCTAACTAATCCATCTTTCTTTCTTTCTAACTAATCTATCTTTCTTTCTTTCTAACTTATCTATATTTCTTTCTTTCTCTTTCTTTCTTTCTTTCTTTCTTTCTAACTAATCTATCTTTCTTTCTTACTAATCTTTTTTTCTTTCTTTCTTTCTAACTAATCTATCTATCTTTCTTTCATTCTAACTAATCTTTTCTTTCTTTCTAACTAATCTCTATCTTTCAAACTAATCTATCTTTCTTTCTAACCAATTTTTCTTTCTTTCTTTCTTTCTTTTTTTCTTTCTAACTAATCTATCTATCTTTCTTTCTAACTAATCTTTCTTTCTTTCTAACTAATCTTTCTTTCTTTCTAACTAATCTATCTTTCTTTCTTTCTAAATAATCTATCTTTCTTTCTAACTAATCTATCTATCTATCTTTCTTTCTAACTAATCTATCTATCTTTCTTTCTAACTACTTTATCTTTATTTCTAACTAATCTATCGTTCTTTATTCCTTTCTTTCTTTCTTACTAATCTATCTTTCTTTCTTTCTAACCAATCTATCATTCTTTCTTTCTTTCTAACTAATCTTTCTTTCTTTCTAACTAATCTATCTATCTTTCTTTCTAACTAATCTATCTTTCTTTCTTTCTAACTAATCTATCTTTTTTTTCTAACTAATCTATCTATCTTTCTTTCTAACTAATATATCTTTCTTTCTTTCTAACTAATCTATCTTTCTTTCTTTCTAACTAATCTATCTATCTATCTATCTATCTATCTATCTATCTATCTTTCTTTCTAACTAATCTATCTCTTTCTTTCTAACTAACTAGTCTTTCTAACTAATCTATCTTTCTTTCTTTCTTTCTTTCTAACTAATCTATGTTTCTTTCTTTCTAACTAATCCATCTTTCTTTATATCTTTCTTACTAACTAATCTATCTTTCTTTCTAACCAATCTTTCTTTCTTTCTTTCTTTCTTTTTTCATTCTTTCTAACTAATCTATCTTTCTTTCTTTCTTTCTAACTAATCTATCTTTCTTTCTAACTAATCTATCTATCTTTCTTTCTAACTAATCTATCTTTCTTTCTTTCTAACTAATCTATCTATCTATCTATCTTTCTAACTAATCTATCTTTCTAACTAATCTATCTTTCTTTCTAACTAATCTATCTATCTTTCTTTTTAACTATTCTATCTTTCTTTCTTTCTAACTAATCTATCTATCTATCTATCTTTCTAACTAATCTATCTTTCTTTCTAACTAATCTATCTTTCTTTCTTTCTAACTAACTAATCTTTCTTTCTTTCTAACTAATCTATCTTTCTTTCTTTCTTTCTTTCTTTCTAACTAATCTATGTTTCTTTCTTTCTAACTAATCTATCTTTCTTTCTATCTTTCTAACTAATCTATCTTTCTTTGTAACCAATCTTTCTTTCTTTCTTTCTTACTTTCTTTCTTTCTAACTAATCTATCTTTTTTCTTTCTAACTAATCTATCTATCTTTCTTTCTAACTAATCTTTCTTTCTTTCTAACCAATCTATCTTTCTTTCTTTCTAACTAATCTTTCTTTCTTTCTTTCTAACTTATCTATCTATCTTTCTAACTAATCTATCTTTCTTTCTTTCTAACTAATCTATCTTTCTTTCTAACTAATCTATCTTACTTTCTAACTAATTTATATTTCTTTCTTTCTAACTAATCTATCTTTCTTTTTTTCTAACTAATCTATCTTTCTAGCTAATCTATCTTTCTTTCTATCAAATCCATCTTTCTTTGTTTTTTAAATAATCTATCTTTCTTTATTTCTAACTAAGTTATCTTTCTTTCTAACTAATCTATCTTTCTTTCTAACTAATCTATCTTTCTAACTAATCTATCTTTCTTTCTAACAAATCTCTTTCTTTGTTTTTTAACTAATCTATCTTTCTTTCTAACTAATTTATCTTTCTTTCTAACTAATCTATCTTTCTTTCTAACTAATCTATCTTTCTTTCTTTCTAATCTATATTTCTTTCTTTCTAACTAATCTATCTTACTTTCTTTCTTTCTTTTTAATTAACTTTCTTTCTTTCTTTCTAACTAATCTATCTTTCTTTCTTTCTAACTGATCTATCTTTCTTTTTCTTTCTAACTAATCTATCTTTCTTTCTTTCTAACTAATCTTTCTTTCTTTCTTACTAATCTATCTTTCTTTCTTTCTTTCTAACTAATCTATCTTTCTTTCTTACTAATATTTTTTTCTTTCTTTCTTTCTAACTAATCTATCTTTCTAACTAATCTTTCTTTCTTTCTTTCTTTTTAATTTACTTTCTTTCTTTCTTTCTTTCTAACCAATCTATCTTTCTTTCTTTCTAACTAATCTATCTTTCTTTTTCTTTGTAACTAATCTATCTTTCTTTCTTTCTAACTAATCTTTCTTTCTTTCTTACTAATCTTTTTTTCTTTCTTTCTTTCTAACTAATCTATCTATCTTTCTTTCTTTCTTTCTTTTTAATTAACTTTATTTATTTCTTTCTTTCTAACTAATCTATCTTTCTTTCTAACTAATCTATCTTTCTTTTTCTTTCTAACTAATCTATCTTTCTTTCTTTCTTTCTAACTAATCTATCTTTCTCACTAATCTATCTTTCTTTCTTTCTTTCTTACTAATATATCTTTCTTTCCTTTTTTCTTTCTAACTAATCTATCTTTCTTTCTTTCTTACTAATCTTTTTTTCTTTCTTTTTTTCTAACTAATCTATCTATCTTTCATTCTTTCTTTCTAACTAATCTTTTTTTTCTTTCTTTCTAACTAATCTATCTTTCTTTCTTTCTAACTTATCTATATTTCTTTCTTTCTTTCTTTCTTTCTTTCTTTCTAACTAACTAATCTATCTTTCTTTCTTACTAATCTTTTTTTCTTTCTTTCTTTCTTTCTAACTAATCTATCCTTCTAACTAATCTTTCTTTCTTTCTTTTTAATTAACTTTTTTTCTTTCTTTCTTTCTAACTAATCTATCTATCTTTCTTTCTACCTAATCTATATTTCTTTTTTTCTTTTTAATTATCTTTCTTTCTTTCTTTCTAACTAATCTATCTTTCTTTCTTTCTAACTAATCTATCTTTCTTTCTTTCTAACTAATCTATCTTTCTTTTTCTTTCTAACTAATCTCTTTCTTTCTAACTAATCTATCTTTCTTTCTCACTAATCTTTTTTCTTTCTTTCTTTCTAACTAATCTATCTATCTCACTAATCTATCTTTCTTCCTTTCTTTCTTACTAATCTATCTTTCTTTCCTTTTTTCTTTCTAACTAATCTATCTTTCTTTCTTTCTTACTAATCTTTTTTTCTTTCTTTCTAACTAATCCATCTTTCTTTCTCTCTAACTAATCTATCTTTCTTTCTCACTAATCTTTTTTCTTTCTTTCTTTCTAACTAATCTATCTATCTCACTAATCTATCTTTCTTCCTTTCTTTCTTACTAATCTATCTTTCTTTCCTTTTTTCTTTCTAACTAATCTATCTTTCTTTCTTTCTAACTAATCTTTTTTCTTTCTTTCTAACTAATCCATCTTTCTTTCTTTCTAACTAATCTATCTTTCTTTCTTTCTAACTTATCTATATTTCTTTCTTTCTTTCTCTTTCTTTCTTTCTTTCTTTCTTTCTTTCTAACTAATCTATCTTTCTTTCTTACTAATCTTTTTTTCTTTCTTTCTTTCTAACTAATCTATCTTTCTAACTAATCTTTCTTTCTTTCTTTTTAATTAACTTTCTTTCTTTCTAACTAATCTATCTATCTTTCTATCTTTCTTTCTACCTAATCTATCTTTCTTTCTTTCTTTTTAATTAACTTTCTTTCTTTCATTCTTTCTTTCTTTCTAACTAATTTATCTTTCTTTCTTTCTAACTAATCTATCTTTCTTTTTCTTACTAACTAATCTTTCTTTCTTTCTTTCTAACTAATCTATCTTTCTTTCTCACTAATCTTTCTTTCTTTCTTTCTTTCTAACTAATTTATCTTTCTTTCTTTCTAACTAATCTATCTTTCTTTTTCTTACTAACTAATCTTTCTTTCTTTCTTTCTAACTAATCTATCTTTCTTTCTCACTAATCTTTTTTTCTTTCTTTCTTTCTTACTAATCTATCTTTCTTTCCTTTTTTCTTTCTAACTAATCTATCTTTCTTTCTTACTAATCTTTTTTTCTTTCTTTTTTCTAACTAATCTATGTTTCTTTCTTTCTAACTAATCTTTTTTTCTTTCTTTCTAACTAATCTATCTTTCTTTCTTTCTTTCTTTCTTACTAATCTTTTTTTCTTTCTTTCTTTCTAACTAATCTATCTTTCTAACTAATCTTTCTTTGTTTCTTTTTAATTAACTTTCTTTCTTTCTTTCTTTCTTTCTAACTAATCTATCTTTCTTTCTTTCTAACTAATCTATCTTTCTTTTTCTTTCTAACTAATCTCTTTCTTTCTTTCTTTCTTTCTAACTAATCTATCTTTCTTTCTTTCTTTCTTTCTAACTAATCTTTTTTCTTTCTTTCTAACTAATCCATCTTTCTTTCTTTCTAACTAATCTATCTTTCTTTCTTTCTAACTTATCTATATTTCTTTCTTTCTTTCTCTTTCTCTTTCTCTTTCTCTTTCTCTTTCTTTCTTTCTTTCTTTCTTTCTTTCTTTCTAACTAATCTATCTTTCTTTCTTACTAATCTTTTTTTCTTTCTTTCTTTCTAACTAATCTATCTTTCTAACTAATCTTTCTTTCTTTCTCTTTAATTAACTTTCTTTCTTTCTTTCTAACTAATCTATCTATCTTTCTATCTTTCTTTCTACCTAATCTATCTTTCTTTCTTTCTTTTTAATTAACTTTCTTTCTTTCTTTCTTTCTTTCTTTCTTTCTTTCTAACTAATCTATCTTTCTTTCTTTCTAAATAAAAACTCTTTCTTTTTCTTTCTAACTAATCTATCTATCTTTCTATCTTTCTTTCTACCTAATCTATCTTTCTTTCTTTCTTTCTTTTTAATTAACTTTCTTTCTTTCTTTCTTTCTTTCTTTCTAACTAATCTATCTTTCTTTCTCACTAATCTCTTTTTCTTTCTTTCTTTCTAACTAATCTATCTATCTTTCTATCTTTCTTACTATTCAATCTTTCTTTCTTTCTTACTAATTTATCTTTCTTTCTTTCTTTCTTACTAATCTATCTTTCTTTCCTTTTTTCTTTCTAACTAATCTTTCTTTCTTTCTTTCTTTCTAACTAATCTATCTTTCTTTCTTTCTTTCTTTCTTTCTTTCTTTCTTTCTTTCTTTCTTTCTCACTAATCTTTTTTTCTTTCTTTCTAACTAATCTATCTATCTTTCTATCTTTCTTACTAATCAATCTTTCTTTCTTTCTTACTAATTTATCTTTCTTTCTTACTAATCTTTTTTTCTTTCTTTCTAACTAATCTATCTTTCTTTCTTTCTAACTTATCTATATTTCTTTCTTTCTTTCTTTCTTACTAATCTATCTTTCTTTCTAACTAATCTCTTTCTTTCTTTCTAACTAATCTATCTTTCTTTCTTTCTTACTAATCTTTTTTTCTTTCTTTTTTCTAACTAATCTATCTTTCTTTCTTTCTTTCTAACTAATCTTTTTTTCTTTCTTTCTTTCTAACTTATCTATATTTCTTTCTTTCTTTCTTTCTAACTAATCTATCTTTCTTTCTTTCTTTCTTTCTAACTAATCTATCTTTCTTTCTTTCTTACTAATCTTTTTTTCTTTCTTTCTAACTAATCTATCTTTCTTTCTTTCTTACTAAACTATAAACTAATTAAACTTTAAACTTCTTTAAACTTCTTCAAACTTATTGGTCCAAACTTTCACAAGCCAACTTAAAGTTTGTCTCGACGAACTTTTTCTAGTTAAGTTGGCTTGGAAAAGCCAACTTACTGAAATCCTATTTAAACTTATTATTATTCTTCTTCTTCTTCTTCTTCTTATTTTTCTTACCCAAAAAATTCTGACTCTAACTCGTCCTAGAGCTTTAACTCTACAAACTCCAAACTCGGGTCAGACCTTCAGACTGTTCTGACTCGGTGTGCTATATCTTTTCAAACTGATTTGACTTTCAGATTTCTTAAAAATTAATATTAAAAATCATAAAAATCCCATTGACTTTCATTGCAACAGTTCAAATTGAGCCAAGACTACGGTGGCCCAGCAGTGGACACCAAATAAACTCAAATCTAAACTCCCTGAAGCCCTAGATTCAATTAAACTACCATTCTATATGTACTAATGAACTTTATCTATCTATCTATCTATCTATCTATCTATCTATCTATCTATCTATCTATCTATCTATCTTTCTAACTTATCTTTCTTTCTTTCTAACTAATCTTTCTTTCTTTCTACCTAATCTTTCTTTATTTCTTTCTTTCTTACTAATCTATCTTTCTTTCAAACTAATCTTTCTTTCTTTCAAACTAATCTTTCTTTCTTTCTAACTAATATTTCTTTCTTGCTAACTGATCTATCTTTCTTTCTTTCTAACTAATCTTTCTTTCTTTCTAACTAATCTATCTTTCTTCTTTCTAACTAATCTATCTTTCTTTCTAACTAATCTACCTTACTTTCTTTCTAACTAATCTATCTTTCTTTCTAACTAATCTATCTATCTTTCTTTCTTTCTAACTACTCTATCTTTCTTTCATTCTAACTTTTCTTTCTTTCTAACTAATCTATCTATCTTTCTAACTAATCTCTTTCTTTCTAACCAATCTTTCATTATTTCTTTCTTACTTTCTTTTATTCTTTCTTTCTAACTAATCTATCTTTTTTCTTTCTAACTAATCTTTCTTTCTTTCTAACTAATCTATCTATCTTTCTTTCTTTCTAACTAATCTATCTATCTTTCTTTCATTCTAACTAATCTTTTCTTTCTTTCTAACTAATCTCTATCTTTCAAACTAATCTATCTTTCTTTCTAACCAATTTTTCTTTCTTTCTTTCTTTCTTTCTTTTTTTCTTTCTAACTAATCTATCTATCTTTCTTTCTAACTAATCTTTCTTTCTTTCTAACTAATCTTTCTTTCTTTCTAACTAATCTATCTTTCTTTCTTTCTAAATAATCTATCTTTCTTTCTAACTAATCTATCTATCTATCTTTCTTTCTAACTAATCTATCTATCTTTCTTTCTAACTACTTTATCTTTATTTCTAACTAATCTATCGTTCTTTATTCCTTTCTTTCTTTCTTACTAATCTATCTTTCTTTCTTTCTAACCAATCTATCATTCTTTCTTTCTTTCTAACTAATCTTTCTTTCTTTCTAACTAATCTATCTATCTTTCTTTCTAACTAATCTATCTTTCTTTCTTTCTAACTAATCTATCTTTTTTTTCTAACTAATCTATCTATCTTTCTTTCTAACTAATATATCTTTCTTTCTTTCTAACTAATCTATCTTTCTTTCTTTCTAACTAATCTATCTATCTATCTATCTATCTATCTATCTATCTATCTTTCTTTCTAACTAATCTATCTCTTTCTTTCTAACTAACTAGTCTTTCTAACTAATCTATCTTTCTTTCTTTCTAACTAATCTATGTTTCTTTCTTTCTAACTAATCCATCTTTCTTTATATCTTTCTTACTAACTAATCTATCTTTCTTTCTAACCAATCTTTCTTTCTTTCTTTCTTTCTTTCTTTTTTCATTCTTTCTAACTAATCTATCTTTCTTTCTTTCTTTCTAACTAATCTATCTTTCTTTCTAACTAATCTATCTATCTTTCTTTCTAACTAATCTATCTTTCTTTCTTTCTAACTAATCTATCTATCTATCTATCTATCTATCTATCTATCTATCTTTCTAACTAATCTATCTTTCTAACTAATCTATCTTTCTTTCTAACTAATCTATCTATCTTTCTTTTTAACTAATCTATCTTTCTTTCTTTCTAACTAATCTATCTATCTATCTATCTTTCTAACTAATCTATCTTTCTTTCTAACTAATCTATCTTTCTTTCTTTCTAACTAACTAATCTTTCTTTCTTTCTAACTAATCTATCTTTCTTTCTTTCTTTCTAACTAATCTATGTTTCTTTCTTTCTAACTAATCTATCTTTCTTTCTATCTTTCTAACTAATCTATCTTTCTTTGTAACCAATCTTTCTTTCTTTCTTTCTTACTTTCTTTCTTTCTAACTAATCTATCTTTTTTCTTTCTAACTAATCTATCTATCTTTCTTTCTAACTAATCTTTCTTTCTTTCTAACCAATCTATCTTTCTTTCTTTCTAACTAATCTTTCTTTCTTTCTTTCTAACTTATCTATCTATCTTTCTAACTAATCTATCTTTCTTTCTTTCTAACTAATCTATCTTACTTTCTAACTAATTTATATTTCTTTCTTTCTAACTAATCTATCTTTCTTTCTTTCTAACTAATCTATCTTTTTTTTCTAACTAATCTATCTATCTTTCTTTCTAACTAATATATCTTTCTTTCTTTCTAACTAATCTATCTTTCTTTCTTTCTAACTAATCTATCTATCTATCTATCTTTCTTTCTAACTAATCTATCTCTTTCTTTCTAACTAACTAGTCTTTCTAACTAATCTATCTTTCTTTCTTTCTTTCTTTCTAACTAATCTATGTTTCTTTCTTTCTAACTAATCCATCTTTCTTTATATCTTTCTTACTAACTAATCTATCTTTCTTTCTAACCAATCTTTCTTTCTTTCTTTCTTTTTTCATTCTTTCTAACTAATCTATCTTTCTTTCTTTCTAACTAATCTATCTTTCTTTCTAACTAATCTATCTATCTTTCTTTCTAACTAATCTATCTTTCTTTCTTTCTAACTAATCTATCTATCTATCTATCTTTCTAACTATTCTATCTTTCTAACTAATCTATCTTTCTTTCTAACTAATCTATCTATCTTTCTTTTTAACTAATCTATCTTTCTTTCTTTCTAACTAATCTATCTATCTATCTATCTTTCTAACTAATCTATCTTTCTTTCTAACTAATCTATCTTTCTTTCTTTCTAACTAACTAATCTTTCTTTCTTTCTAACTAATCTATCTTTCTTTCTTTCTTTCTTTCTAACTAATCTATGTTTCTTTCTTTCTAACTAATCTATCTTTCTTTCTATCTTTCTAACTAATCTATCTTTCTTTGTAACCAATCTTTCTTTCTTTCTTTCTTACTTTCTTTCTTTCTAACTAATCTATCTTTTTTCTTTCTAACTAATCTATCTATCTTTCTTTCTAACTAATCTTTCTTTCTTTCTAACCAATCTATCTTTCTTTCTTTCTAACTAATCTTTCTTTCTTTCTTTCTAACTTATCTATCTATCTTTCTAACTAATCTATCTTTCTTTCTTTCTAACTAATCTATCTTTCTTTCTAACTAATCTATCTTACTTTCTAACTAATTTATATTTCTTTCTTTCTAACTAATCTATCTTTCTTTTTTTCTAACTAATCTATCTTTCTAGCTAATCTATCTTTCTTTCTATCAAATCCATCTTTCTTTGTTTTTTAAATAATCTATCTTTCTTTATTTCTAACTAAGTTATCTTTCTTTCTAACTAATCTATCTTTCTTTCTAACTAATCTATCTTTCTAACTAATCTATCTTTCTTTCTAACAAATCTCTTTCTTTGTTTTTTAACTAATCTATCTTTCTTTCTAACTAATTTATCTTTCTTTCTAACTAATCTATCTTTCTTTCTAACTAATCTATCTTTCTTTCTTTCTAATCTATATTTCTTTCTTTCTAACTAATCTATCTTACTTTCTTTCTTTCTTTTTAATTAACTTTCTTTCTTTCTTTCTAACTAATCTATCTTTCTTTCTTTCTAACTGATCTATCTTTCTTTTTCTTTCTAACTAATCTATCTTTCTTTCTTTCTAACTAATCTTTCTTTCTTTCTTACTAATCTATCTTTCTTTCTTTCTTTCTAACTAATCTATCTTTCTTTCTTACTAATATTTTTTTCTTTCTTTCTTTCTAACTAATCTATCTTTCTAACTAATCTTTCTTTCTTTCTTTCTTTCTTTTTAATTAACTTTCTTTCTTTCTTTCTTTCTAACCAATCTATCTTTCTTTCTTTCTAACTAATCTATCTTTCTTTTTCTTTGTAACTAATCTATCTTTCTTTCTTTCTAACTAATCTTTCTTTCTTTCTTACTAATCTTTTTTTCTTTCTTTCTTTCTAACTAATCTATCTATCTTTCTTTCTTTCTTTCTTTTTAATTAACTTTATTTATTTCTTTCTTTCTAACTAATCTATCTTTCTTTCTAACTAATCTATCTTTCTTTTTCTTTCTAACTAATCTATCTTTCTTTCTTTCTTTCTAACTAATCTATCTTTCTCACTAATCTATCTTTCTTTCTTTCTTTCTTACTAATATATCTTTCTTTCCTTTTTTCTTTCTAACTAATCTATCTTTCTTTCTTTCTTACTAATCTTTTTTTCTTTCTTTTTTTCTAACTAATCTATCTATCTTTCATTCTTTCTTTCTAACTAATCTTTTTTTTCTTTCTTTCTAACTAATCTATCTTTCTTTCTTTCTAACTTATCTATATTTCTTTCTTTCTTTCTTTCTTTCTTTCTTTCTTTCTAACTAACTAATCTATCTTTCTTTCTTACTAATCTTTTTTTCTTTCTTTCTTTCTTTCTAACTAATCTATCCTTCTAACTAATCTTTCTTTCTTTCTTTTTAATTAACTTTTTTTCTTTCTTTCTTTCTAACTAATCTATCTATCTTTCTTTCTACCTAATCTATATTTCTTTTTTTCTTTTTAATTAACTTTCTTTCTTTCTTTCTTTCTAACTAATCTATCTTTCTTTCTTTCTAACTAATCTATCTTTCTTTCTTTCTAACTAATCTATCTTTCTTTTTCTTTCTAACTAATCTCTTTCTTTCTAACTAATCTATCTTTCTTTCTCACTAATCTTTTTTCTTTCTTTCTTTCTAACTAATCTATCTATCTCACTAATCTATCTTTCTTCCTTTCTTTCTTACTAATCTATCTTTCTTTCCTTTTTTCTTTCTAACTAATCTATCTTTCTTTCTTTCTTACTAATCTTTTTTTCTTTCTTTCTAACTAATCCATCTTTCTTTCTCTCTAACTAATCTATCTTTCTTTCTCACTAATCTTTTTTCTTTCTTTCTTTCTAACTAATCTATCTATCTCACTAATCTATCTTTCTTCCTTTCTTTCTTACTAATCTATCTTTCTTTCCTTTTTTCTTTCTAACTAATCTATCTTTCTTTCTTTCTAACTAATCTTTTTTCTTTCTTTCTAACTAATCCATCTTTCTTTCTTTCTAACTAATCTATCTTTCTTTCTTTCTAACTTATCTATATTTCTTTCTTTCTTTCTCTTTCTTTCTTTCTTTCTTTCTTTCTTTCTTTCTTTCTTTCTTTCTAACTAATCTATCTTTCTTTCTTACTAATCTTTTTTTCTTTCTTTCTTTCTAACTAATCTATCTTTCTAACTAATCTTTCTTTCTTTCTTTTTAATTAACTTTCTTTCTTTCTAACTAATCTATCTATCTTTCTATCTTTCTTTCTACCTAATCTATCTTTCTTTCTTTCTTTTTAATTAACTTTCTTTCTTTCTTTCTTTCTTTCTTTCTAACTAATTTATCTTTCTTTCTTTCTAACTAATCTATCTTTCTTTTTCTTACTAACTAATCTTTCTTTCTTTCTTTCTAACTAATCTATCTTTCTTTCTCACTAATCTTTCTTTCTTTCTTTCTTTCTAACTAATTTATCTTTCTTTCTTTCTAACTAATCTATCTTTCTTTTTCTTACTAACTAATCTTTCTTTCTTTCTTTCTAACTAATCTATCTTTCTTTCTCACTAATCTTTTTTTCTTTCTTTCTTTCTTACTAATCTATCTTTCTTTCCTTTTTTCTTTCTAACTAATCTATCTTTCTTTCTTACTAATCTTTTTTTCTTTCTTTTTTCTAACTAATCTATGTTTCTTTCTTTCTAACTAATCTTTTTTTCTTTCTTTCTAACTAATCTATCTTTCTTTCTTTCTTTCTTTCTTACTAATCTTTTTTTCTTTCTTTCTTTCTAACTAATCTATCTTTCTAACTAATCTTTCTTTGTTTCTTTTTAATTAACTTTCTTTCTTTCTTTCTTTCTTTCTAACTAATCTATCTTTCTTTCTTTCTAACTAATCTATCTTTCTTTTTCTTTCTAACTAATCTCTTTCTTTCTTTCTTTCTTTCTTTCTAACTAATCTATCTTTCTTTCTTTCTTTCTTTCTAACTAATCTTTTTTCTTTCTTTCTAACTAATCCATCTTTCTTTCTTTCTAACTAATCTATCTTTCTTTCTTTCTAACTTATCTATATTTCTTTCTCTTTCTCTTTCTCTTTCTCTTTCTTTCTTTCTTTCTTTCTTTCTTTCTAACTAATCTATCTTTCTTTCTTACTAATCTTTTTTTCTTTCTTTCTTTCTAACTAATCTATCTTTCTAACTAATCTTTCTTTCTTTCTCTTTAATTAACTTTCTTTCTTTCTTTCTAACTAATCTATCTATCTTTCTATCTTTCTTTCTACCTAATCTATCTTTCTTTCTTTCTTTTTAATTAACTTTCTTTCTTTCTTTCTTTCTTTCTTTCTTTCTTCCTTTCTAACTAATCTATCTTTCTTTCTTTCTAAATAAAAACTCTTTCTTTTTCTTTCTAACTAATCTATCTATCTTTCTATCTTTCTTTCTACCTAATCTATCTTTCTTTCTTTCTTTCTTTTTAATTAACTTTCTTTCTTTCTTTCTTTCTTTCTTTCTTTCTTTCTTTCTTTCTTTCTTTCTAACTAATCTATCTTTCTTTCTCACTAATCTCTTTTTCTTTCTTTCTTTCTAACTAATCTATCTATCTTTCTATCTTTCTTACTAATCAATCTTTCTTTCTTTCTTACTAATTTATCTTTCTTTCTTTCTTTCTTTCTTACTAATCTATCTTTCTTTCTAACTAATCTCTTTCTTTCTTTCTTTCTAACTAATCTATCTTTCTTTCTTTCTTACTAATCTTTTTTTCTTTCTTTTTTCTAACTAATCTATCTTTCTTTCTTTCTTTCTAACTAATCTTTTTTTCTTTCTTTCTTTCTAACTTATCTATATTTCTTTCTTTCTTTCTTTCTTACTAATCTATCTTTCTTTCTAACTAATCTATCTTTCTTTCTTTCTTTCTTTCTAACTAATCTATCTTTCTTTCTTTCTTACTAATCTTTTTTTCTTTCTTTCTAACTAATCTATCTTTCTTTCTTTCTTACTAAACTATAAACTAATTAAACTTTAAACTTCTTTAAACTTCTTCAAACTTATTGGTCCAAACTTTCACAAGCCAACTTAAAGTTTGTCTCGACGAACTTTTTCTAGTTATTCTTCTTCTTCTTATTTTTCTTACCCAAAAAATTCTGACTCTAACTCGTCCTAGAGCTTTAACTCTACAAACTCCAAACTCGGGTCAGACCTTCAGACTGTTCTGACTCGGTGTGCTATATCTTTTCAAACTGATTTGACTTTCAGATTTCTTAAAAATTAATATTAAAAATCATAAAAATCCCATTGACTTTCATTGCAACAGTTCAAATTGAGCCAAGACTACGGTGGCCCAGTAGTGAACAACACAAAAACTCAAATCTAAACTCCCTGAAGCCCTAGATTCAATTAAACTACCATTCTATATGTACTAATGAACTTTATCTATCTATCTATCTATCTATCTATCTATCTATCTATCTTTCTAACTTATCTTTCTTTCTTTCTAACTAATCTTTCTTTCTTTCTACCTAATCTTTCTTTATTTCTTTCTTTCTTACTAATCTATCTTTCTTTCAAACTAATCTTTCTTTCTTTCAAACTAATCTTTCTTTCTTTCAAACTAATCTTTCTTTCTTTCTAACTAATATTTATTTCTTGCTAACTGATCTATCTTTCTTTCTTTCTAACTAATCTTTCTTTCTTTCTAACTAATCTATCTTTCTTCTTTCTAACTAATCTATCTTTCTTTCTAACTAATCTACCTTACTTTCTTTCTAACTAATCTATCTTTCTTTCTAACTAATCTATCTATCTTTCTTTCTTTCTAACTACTCTATCTTTCTTTCATTCTAACTTTTCTTTCTTTCTAACTAATCTATCTATCTTTCTAACTAATCTCTTTCTTTCTAACCAATCTTTCATTCTTTCTTTCTTACTTTCTTTTATTCTTTCTTTCTAACTAATCTATCTTTTTTCTTTCTAACTAATCTTTCTTTCTTTCTAACTAATCTATCTATCTTTCTTTCTTTCTAACTAATCTATCTATCTTTCTTTCATTCTAACTAATCTTTTCTTTCTTTCTAACTAATCTCTATCTTTCAAACTAATCTATCTTTCTTTCTAACCAATTTTTCTTTCTTTCTTTCTTTCTTTCTTTTTTTCTTTCTAACTAATCTATCTATCTTTCTTTCTAACTAATCTTTCTTTCTTTCTAACTAATCTTTCTTTCTTTCTAACTAATCTATCTTTCTTTCTTTCTAAATAATCTATCTTTCTAACTAATCTATCTATCTATCTTTCTTTCTAACTAATCTATCTATCTTTCTTTCTAACTACTTTATCTTTATTTCTAACTAATCTATCGTTCTTTATTCCTTTCTTTCTTTCTTACTAATCTATCTTTCTTTCTTTCTAACCAATCTATCATTCTTTCTTTCTTTCTAACTAATCTTTCTTTCTTTCTAACTAATCTATCTATCTTTCTTTCTAACTAATCTATCTTTCTTTCTTTCTAACTAATCTATCTTTTTTTTCTAACTAATCTATCTATCTTTCTTTCTAACTAATATATCTTTCTTTCTAACTAATCTATCTTTCTTTCTTTCTAACTAATCTATCTATCTATCTATCTATCTTTCTTTCTAACTAATCTATCTCTTTCTTTCTAACTAACTAGTCTTTCTAACTAATCTATCTTTCTTTCTTTCTTTCTTTCTAACTAATCTATGTTTCTTTCTTTCTAACTAATCCATCTTTCTTTATATCTTTCTTACTAACTAATCTATCTTTCTTTCTAACCAATCTTTCTTTCTTTCTTTCTTTTTTCATTCTTTCTAACTAATCTATCTTTCTTTCTTTCTAACTAATCTATCTTTCTTTCTAACTAATCTATCTATCTTTCTTTCTAACTAATCTATCTTTCTTTCTTTCTAACTAATCTATCTATCTATCTATCTATCTATCTTTCTAACTAATCTATCTTTCTTTCTAACTAATCTATCTTTCTTTCTAACTAATCTATCTATCTTTCTTTCTAACTAATCTATCTTTCTTTCTTTCTAACTAATCTATCTATCTATCTATCTTTCTAACTAATCTATCTTTCTTTCTAACTAATCTATCTTTCTTTCTAACTAATCTTTCTTTCTTTCTAACTAATCTATCTTTCTTTCTTTCTTTCTAACTAATCTATGTTTCTTTCTTTCTAACTAATCTATCTTTCTTTCTATCTTTCTAACTAATCTATCTTTCTTTCTAACCAATCTTTCTTTCTTTCTTTCTTTCTTTCTTTCTTTCTAACTAATCTATCTTTTTTCTTTCTAACTAATCTATCTATCTTTCTTTCTAACTAATCTTTCTTTCTTTCTAACCAATCTATCTTTCTTTCTAACTAATCTTTCTTTCTTTCTTTCTAACTTATCTATCTATCTTTCTAACTAATCTATCTTTCTTTCTTTCTAACTAATCTATCTTTCTTTCTAACTAATCTATCTTACTTTCTAACTAATTTATCTTTCTTTCTTTCTAACTAATCTATCTTTCTTTTTTTCTAACTAATCTATCTTTCTTTCTATCAAATCCATCTTTCTTTGTTTTTTAAATAATCTATCTTTCTTTATTTCTAACTAAGTTATCTTTCTTTCTAACTAATCTATCTTTCTTTCTAACTAATCTATCTTTCTAACTAATCTATCTTTCTTTCTAACAAATCTCTTTCTTTGTTTTTTAACTAATCTATCTTTCTTTCTAACTAATTTATCTTTCTTTCTAACTAATCTATCTTTCTTTCTAACTAATCTATCTTTCTTTCTTTCTAATCTATCTTTCTTTCTTTCTAACTAATCTATTTTACTTTATTTCTTTCTTTTTAATTAACTTTCTTTCTTTCTTTCTAACTAATCTATCTTTCTTTCTTTCTAACTGATCTATCTTTCTTTTTCTTTCTAACTAATCTATCTTTCTTTCTTTCTAACTAATCTTTCTTTCTTTCTTACTAATCTATCTTTCTTTCTTTCTTTCTAACTAATCTATCTTTCTTTCTTACTAATATTTTTTTCTTTCTTTCTTTCTAACTAATCTATCTTTCTAACTAATCTTTCTTTCTTTCTTTCTTTTTAATTAACTTTCTTTCTTTCTTTCTTTCTAACCAATCTATCTTTCTTTCTTTCTAACTAATCTATCTTTCTTTTTCTTTGTAACTAATCTATCTTTCTTTCTTTCTAACTAATCTTTCTTTCTTTCTTACTAATCTTTTTTTCTTTCTTTCTTTCTAACTAATCTATCTATCTTTCTTTCTTTTTAATTAACGTTATTTATTTCTTTCTAACTAATCTATCTTTCTTTCTAACTAATCTATCTTTCTTTTTCTTTCTAACTAATCTATCTTTCTTTCTAACTAATCTATCTTTCTTTCTTTCTAATCTATCTTTCTTTCTTTCTAACTAATCTATCTTACTTTATTTCTTTCTTTTTAATTAACTTTCTTTCTTTCTTTCTAACTAATCTATCTTTCTTTCTTTCTAACTGATCTATCTTTCTTTTTCTTTCTAACTAATCTATCTTTCTTTCTTTCTAACTAATCTTTCTTTCTTTCTTACTAATCTATCTTTCTTTCTTTCTTTCTAACTAATCTATCTTTCTTTCTTACTAATATTTTTTTCTTTCTTTCTTTCTAACTAATCTATCTTTCTAACTAATCTTTCTTTCTTTCTTTCTAACTAATCTATCTTTCTTTCTTACTAATATTTTTTTCTTTCTTTCTTTCTAACTAATCTATCTTTCTAACTAATCTTTCTTTCTTTCTTTCTTTTTAATTAACTTTCTTTCTTTCTTTCTTTCTAACCAATCTATCTTTCTTTCTTTCTAACTAATCTATCTTTCTTTTTCTTTGTAACTAATCTATCTTTCTTTCTTTCTAACTAATCTTTCTTTCTTTCTTACTAATCTTTTTTTCTTTCTTTCTTTCTAACTAATCTATCTATCTTTCTTTCTTTTTAATTAACGTTATTTATTTCTTTCTAACTAATCTATCTTTCTTTCTAACTAATCTATCTTTCTTTTTCTTTCTAACTAATCTATCTTTCTTTCTTTCTTTCTAACTAATCTATCTTTCTCACTAATCTCTTTCTTTCTTTCTTTCTTACTAATATATCTTTCTTTCCTTTTTTCTTTCTAACTAATCTATCTTTCTTTCTTTCTTACTAATCTTTTTTTCTTTTTTTCTAACTAATCTATCTATCTTTCATTCTTTCTTTCTAACTAATCTTTTTTTCTTTCTTTCTAACTAATCTATCTTTCTTTCTTTCTAACTTATCTATATTTCTTTCTTTCTTTCTTTCTTTCTAACTAACTAATCTATCTTTCTTTCTTACTAATCTTTTTTTCTTTCTTTCTTTCTTTCTAACTAATCTATCCTTCTAACTAATCTTTCTTTCTTTCTTTTTAATTAACTTTCTTTCTTTCTTTCTAACTAATCTATCTATCTTTCTTTCTACCTAATCTATATTTCTTTTTTCTTTTTAATTAACTTTCTTTCTTTCTTTCTTTCTTTCTAACTAATCTATCTTTCTTTCTTTCTAACTAATCTATCTTTCTTTTTCTTTCTAACTAATCTCTTTCTTTCTAACTAATCTATCTTTCTTTCTCACTAATCTTTTTTCTTTCTTTCTTTCTAACTAATCTATCTATCTCACTAATCTATCTTTCTTCCTTTCTTTCTTACTAATCTATCTTTCTTTCCTTTTTTCTTTCTAACTAATCTATCTTTCTTTCTTACTAATCTTTTTTTTTTCTTTCTAACTAATCCATCTTTCTTTCTCTCTAACTAATCTATCTTTCTTTCTCACTAATCTTTTTTCTTTCTTTCTTTCTAACTAATCTATCTATCTCACTAATCTATCTTTCTTCCTTTCTTTCTTACTAATCTATCTTTCTTTCCTTTTTTCTTTCTAACTAATCTATCTTTCTTTCTTTCTAACTAATCTTTTTTCTTTCTTTCTAACTAATCCATCTTTCTTTCTTTCTAACTAATCTATCTTTCTTTCTTTCTAACTTATCTATATTTCTTTCTTTCTTTCTCTTTCTTTCTTTCTTTCTTTCTTTCTTTCTTTCTTTCTTTCTAACTAATCTATCTTTCTTTCTTACTAATCTTTTTTTCTTTCTTTCTTTCTAACTAATCTATCTTTCTAACTAATCTTTCTTTCTTTCTTTTTAATTAACTTTCTTTCTTTCTTTCTTTCTAACTAATCTATCTATCTTTCTATCTTTCTTTCTACCTAATCTATCTTTCTTTCTTTCTTTTTAATTAACTTTCTTTCTTTCTTTCTTTCTTTCTTTCTAACTAATTTATCTTTCTTTCTTTCTAACTAATCTATCTTTCTTTTTCTTACTAACTAATCTTTCTTTCTTTCTTTCTAACTAATCTATCTTTCTTTCTCACTAATCTTTTTTTCTTTCTTTCTTTCTTACTAATCTATCTTTCTTTCCTTTTTTCTTTCTAACTAATCTATCTTTCTTTCTTACTAATCTTTTTTTCTTTCTTTTTTCTAACTAATCTATGTTTCTTTCTTTCTAACTAATCTTTTTTTCTTTCTTTCTAACTAATCTATCTTTCTTTCTTTCTTTCTTTCTAACTAATCTTTCTTTCTTTCTTTTTAATTAACTTTCTTTCTTTCTTTCTTTCTTTCTAACTGATCTATCTTTCTTTCTTTCTAACTAATCTATCTTTCTTTTTCTTTCTAACTAATCTCTTTCTTTCTTTCTTTCTTTCTAACTAATCTATCTTTCTTTCTTTCTTTCTAACTAATCTTTTTTCTTTCTTTCTAACTAATCCATCTTTCTTTCTTTCTAACTAATCTATCTTTCTTTCTTTCTAACTTATCTATATTTCTTTCTTTCTCTTTCTTTCTTTCTTTCTTTCTTTCTAACTAATCTATCTTTCTTTCTTACTAATCTTTTTTTCTTTCTTTCTTTCTAACTAATCTATCTTTCTAACTAATCTTTCTTTCTCTTTAATTAATTTTCTTTCTTTCTTTCTAACTAATCTATCTATCTTTCTATCTTTCTTTCTACCTAATCTATCTTTCTTTCTTTCTTTTTAATTAACTTTCTTTCTTTCTTTCTTTCTAACTAATCTATCTTTCTTTCTTTCTAAATAAAAACTATCTTTCTTTTTCTTTCTAACTAATCTATCTATCTTTCTATCTTTCTTTCTACCTAATCTATCTTTCTTTCTTTCTTTTTAATTAACTTTCTTTCTTTCTTTCTTTCTTTCTAACTAATCTATCTTTCTTTCTCACTAATCTCTTTTTCTTTCTTTCTTTCTAACTAATCTATCTATCTTTCTATCTTTCTTACTAATCAATCTTTCTTTCTTTCTTACTAATTTATCTTTCTTTCTTTCTTTCTTACTAATCTATCTTTCTTTCCTTTTTTCTTTCTAACTAATCTTTCTTTCTTTCTTTCTAACTAATCTATCTTTCTTTCTTTCTTTCTTTCTTTCTCACTAATCTTTTTTTCTTTCTTTCTAACTAATCTATCTATCTTTCTATCTTTCTTACTAATCAATCTTTCTTTCTTACTAATTTATCTTTCTTTCTTTCTTACTAATCTTTTTTCTTTCTTTCTTTCTAACTAATCTATCTTTCTTTCTTTCTAACTAATCTATCTTTCTTTCTTTCTTTCTAACTAATCTTTTTTTCTTTCTTTCTTTCTAACTTATCTATATTTCTTTCTTTCTTTCTTACTAATCTATCTTTCTTTCTAACTAATCTATCTTTCTTTCTTTCTTTCTTTCTTACTAATCTATCTTTCTTTCTAACTAATCTCTTTCTTTCTTTCTTTCTAACTAATCTATCTTTCTTTCTTTCTTTCTTACTAATCTTTTTTTCTTTCTTTTTTCTAACTAATCTATCTTTCTTTCTTTCTTTCTAACTAATCTTTTTTTCTTTCTTTCTTTCTAACTTATCTATATTTCTTTCTTTCTTTCTTACTAATCTATCTTTCTTTCTAACTAATCTATCTTTCTTTCTTTCTTTCTTTCTTTCTAACTAATCTATCTTTCTTTCTTTCTTACTAATCTTTTTTTCTTTCTTTCTAACTAATCTATCTTTCTTTCTTTCTTACTAAACTATAAACTAATTAAACTTTAAACTTCTTTAAACTTCTTCAAACTTATTGGTCCAAACTTTCACAAGCCAACTTAAAGTTTGTCTCGACGAACTTTTTCTAGTTATTCTTCTTCTTATTATTTTTCTTACCCAAAAAATTCTGACTCTAACTCGTCCTAGAGCTTTAACTCTACAAACTCCAAACTCGGGTCAGACCTTCAGACTGTTCTGACTCGGTGTGCTATATCTTTTCAAACTGATTTGACTTTCAGATTTCTTAAAAATTAATATTAAAAATCATAAAAATCCCATTGACTTTCATTGCAACAGTTCAAATTGAGCCAAGACTACGGTGGCCCAGTAGTGAACAACACAAAAACTCAAATCTAAACTCCCTGAAGCCCTAGATTCAATTAAACTACCATTCTATATGTACTAATGAACTTTATCTATCTATCTATCTATCTATCTATCTATCTATCTATCTATCTTTCTAACTTATCTTTCTTTCTTTCTAACTAATCTTTCTTTCTTTCTACCTAATCTTTCTTTATTTCTTTCTTTCTTACTAATCTATCTTTCTTTCAAACTAATCTTTCTTTCTTTCAAACTAATCTTTCTTTCTTTCAAACTAATCTTTCTTTCTTTCTAACTAATATTTATTTCTTGCTAACTGATCTATCTTTCTTTCTTTCTAACTAATCTTTCTTTCTTTCTAACTAATCTATCTTTCTTCTTTCTAACTAATCTATCTTTCTTTCTAACTAATCTACCTTACTTTCTTTCTAACTAATCTATCTTTCTTTCTAACTAATCTATCTATCTTTCTTTCTTTCTAACTACTCTATCTTTCTTTCATTCTAACTTTTCTTTCTTTCTAACTAATCTATCTATCTTTCTAACTAATCTCTTTCTTTCTAACCAATCTTTCATTCTTTCTTTCTTACTTTCTTTTATTCTTTCTTTCTAACTAATCTATCTTTTTTCTTTCTAACTAATCTTTCTTTCTTTCTAACTAATCTATCTATCTTTCTTTCTTTCTAACTAATCTATCTATCTTTCTTTCATTCTAACTAATCTTTTCTTTCTTTCTAACTAATCTCTATCTTTCAAACTAATCTATCTTTCTTTCTAACCAATTTTTCTTTCTTTCTTTCTTTCTTTCTTTTTTTCTTTCTAACTAATCTATCTATCTTTCTTTCTAACTAATCTTTCTTTCTTTCTAACTAATCTTTCTTTCTTTCTAACTAATCTATCTTTCTTTCTTTCTAAATAATCTATCTTTCTAACTAATCTATCTATCTATCTTTCTTTCTAACTAATCTATCTATCTTTCTTTCTAACTACTTTATCTTTATTTCTAACTAATCTATCGTTCTTTATTCCTTTCTTTCTTTCTTACTAATCTATCTTTCTTTCTTTCTAACCAATCTATCATTCTTTCTTTCTTTCTAACTAATCTTTCTTTCTTTCTAACTAATCTATCTATCTTTCTTTCTAACTAATCTATCTTTCTTTCTTTCTAACTAATCTATCTTTTTTTTCTAACTAATCTATCTATCTTTCTTTCTAACTAATATATCTTTCTTTCTAACTAATCTATCTTTCTTTCTTTCTAACTAATCTATCTATCTATCTATCTATCTTTCTTTCTAACTAATCTATCTCTTTCTTTCTAACTAACTAGTCTTTCTAACTAATCTATCTTTCTTTCTTTCTTTCTTTCTAACTAATCTATGTTTCTTTCTTTCTAACTAATCCATCTTTCTTTATATCTTTCTTACTAACTAATCTATCTTTCTTTCTAACCAATCTTTCTTTCTTTCTTTCTTTTTTCATTCTTTCTAACTAATCTATCTTTCTTTCTTTCTAACTAATCTATCTTTCTTTCTAACTAATCTATCTATCTTTCTTTCTAACTAATCTATCTTTCTTTCTTTCTAACTAATCTATCTATCTATCTATCTATCTATCTTTCTAACTAATCTATCTTTCTTTCTAACTAATCTATCTTTCTTTCTAACTAATCTATCTATCTTTCTTTCTAACTAATCTATCTTTCTTTCTTTCTAACTAATCTATCTATCTATCTATCTTTCTAACTAATCTATCTTTCTTTCTAACTAATCTATCTTTCTTTCTAACTAATCTTTCTTTCTTTCTAACTAATCTATCTTTCTTTCTTTCTTTCTAACTAATCTATGTTTCTTTCTTTCTAACTAATCTATCTTTCTTTCTATCTTTCTAACTAATCTATCTTTCTTTCTAACCAATCTTTCTTTCTTTCTTTCTTTCTTTCTTTCTAACTAATCTATCTTTTTTCTTTCTAACTAATCTATCTATCTTTCTTTCTAACTAATCTTTCTTTCTTTCTAACCAATCTATCTTTCTTTCTAACTAATCTTTCTTTCTTTCTTTCTAACTTATCTATCTATCTTTCTAACTAATCTATCTTTCTTTCTTTCTAACTAATCTATCTTTCTTTCTAACTAATCTATCTTACTTTCTAACTAATTTATCTTTCTTTCTTTCTAACTAATCTATCTTTCTTTTTTTCTAACTAATCTATCTTTCTTTCTATCAAATCCATCTTTCTTTGTTTTTTAAATAATCTATCTTTCTTTATTTCTAACTAAGTTATCTTTCTTTCTAACTAATCTATCTTTCTTTCTAACTAATCTATCTTTCTAACTAATCTATCTTTCTTTCTAACAAATCTCTTTCTTTGTTTTTTAACTAATCTATCTTTCTTTCTAACTAATTTATCTTTCTTTCTAACTAATCTATCTTTCTTTCTAACTAATCTATCTTTCTTTCTTTCTAATCTATCTTTCTTTCTTTCTAACTAATCTATTTTACTTTATTTCTTTCTTTTTAATTAACTTTCTTTCTTTCTTTCTAACTAATCTATCTTTCTTTCTTTCTAACTGATCTATCTTTCTTTTTCTTTCTAACTAATCTATCTTTCTTTCTTTCTAACTAATCTTTCTTTCTTTCTTACTAATCTATCTTTCTTTCTTTCTTTCTAACTAATCTATCTTTCTTTCTTACTAATATTTTTTTCTTTCTTTCTTTCTAACTAATCTATCTTTCTAACTAATCTTTCTTTCTTTCTTTCTTTTTAATTAACTTTCTTTCTTTCTTTCTTTCTAACCAATCTATCTTTCTTTCTTTCTAACTAATCTATCTTTCTTTTTCTTTGTAACTAATCTATCTTTCTTTCTTTCTAACTAATCTTTCTTTCTTTCTTACTAATCTTTTTTTCTTTCTTTCTTTCTAACTAATCTATCTATCTTTCTTTCTTTTTAATTAACGTTATTTATTTCTTTCTAACTAATCTATCTTTCTTTCTAACTAATCTATCTTTCTTTTTCTTTCTAACTAATCTATCTTTCTTTCTAACTAATCTATCTTTCTTTCTTTCTAATCTATCTTTCTTTCTTTCTAACTAATCTATCTTACTTTATTTCTTTCTTTTTAATTAACTTTCTTTCTTTCTTTCTAACTAATCTATCTTTCTTTCTTTCTAACTGATCTATCTTTCTTTTTCTTTCTAACTAATCTATCTTTCTTTCTTTCTAACTAATCTTTCTTTCTTTCTTACTAATCTATCTTTCTTTCTTTCTTTCTAACTAATCTATCTTTCTTTCTTACTAATATTTTTTTCTTTCTTTCTTTCTAACTAATCTATCTTTCTAACTAATCTTTCTTTCTTTCTTTCTTTTTAATTAACTTTCTTTCTTTCTTTCTAACCAATCTATCTTTCTTTCTTTCTAACTAATCTATCTTTCTTTTTCTTTGTAACTAATCTATCTTTCTTTCTTTCTAACTAATCTTTCTTTCTTTCTTACTAATCTTTTTTTCTTTCTTTCTTTCTAACTAATCTATCTATCTTTCTTTCTTTTTAATTAACGTTATTTATTTCTTTCTAACTAATCTATCTTTCTTTCTAACTAATCTATCTTTCTTTTTCTTTCTAACTAATCTATCTTTCTTTCTTTCTTTCTAACTAATCTATCTTTCTCACTAATCTCTTTCTTTCTTTCTTTCTTACTAATATATCTTTCTTTCCTTTTTTCTTTCTAACTAATCTATCTTTCTTTCTTTCTTACTAATCTTTTTTTCTTTTTTTCTAACTAATCTATCTATCTTTCATTCTTTCTTTCTAACTAATCTTTTTTTCTTTCTTTCTAACTAATCTATCTTTCTTTCTTTCTAACTTATCTATATTTCTTTCTTTCTTTCTTTCTTTCTAACTAACTAATCTATCTTTCTTTCTTACTAATCTTTTTTTCTTTCTTTCTTTCTTTCTAACTAATCTATCCTTCTAACTAATCTTTCTTTCTTTCTTTTTAATTAACTTTCTTTCTTTCTTTCTAACTAATCTATCTATCTTTCTTTCTACCTAATCTATATTTCTTTTTTCTTTTTAATTAACTTTCTTTCTTTCTTTCTTTCTTTCTTTCTAACTAATCTATCTTTCTTTCTTTCTAACTAATCTATCTTTCTTTTTCTTTCTAACTAATCTCTTTCTTTCTAACTAATCTATCTTTCTTTCTCACTAATCTTTTTTCTTTCTTTCTTTCTAACTAATCTATCTATCTCACTAATCTATCTTTCTTCCTTTCTTTCTTACTAATCTATCTTTCTTTCCTTTTTTCTTTCTAACTAATCTATCTTTCTTTCTTACTAATCTTTTTTTTTTCTTTCTAACTAATCCATCTTTCTTTCTCTCTAACTAATCTATCTTTCTTTCTCACTAATCTTTTTTCTTTCTTTCTTTCTAACTAATCTATCTATCTCACTAATCTATCTTTCTTCCTTTCTTTCTTACTAATCTATCTTTCTTTCCTTTTTTCTTTCTAACTAATCTATCTTTCTTTCTTTCTAACTAATCTTTTTTCTTTCTTTCTAACTAATCCATCTTTCTTTCTTTCTAACTAATCTATCTTTCTTTCTTTCTAACTTATCTATATTTCTTTCTTTCTTTCTCTTTCTTTCTTTCTTTCTTTCTTTCTTTCTTTCTTTCTTTCTAACTAATCTATCTTTCTTTCTTACTAATCTTTTTTTCTTTCTTTCTTTCTAACTAATCTATCTTTCTAACTAATCTTTCTTTCTTTCTTTTTAATTAACTTTCTTTCTTTCTTTCTTTCTAACTAATCTATCTATCTTTCTATCTTTCTTTCTACCTAATCTATCTTTCTTTCTTTCTTTTTAATTAACTTTCTTTCTTTCTTTCTTTCTTTCTTTCTTTCTAACTAATTTATCTTTCTTTCTTTCTAACTAATCTATCTTTCTTTTTCTTACTAACTAATCTTTCTTTCTTTCTTTCTAACTAATCTATCTTTCTTTCTCACTAATCTTTTTTTCTTTCTTTCTTTCTTACTAATCTATCTTTCTTTCCTTTTTTCTTTCTAACTAATCTATCTTTCTTTCTTACTAATCTTTTTTTCTTTCTTTTTTCTAACTAATCTATGTTTCTTTCTTTCTAACTAATCTTTTTTTCTTTCTTTCTAACTAATCTATCTTTCTTTCTTTCTTTCTTTCTAACTAATCTTTCTTTCTTTCTTTTTAATTAACTTTCTTTCTTTCTTTCTTTCTTTCTAACTGATCTATCTTTCTTTCTTTCTAACTAATCTATCTTTCTTTTTCTTTCTAACTAATCTCTTTCTTTCTTTCTTTCTTTCTAACTAATCTATCTTTCTTTCTTTCTTTCTAACTAATCTTTTTTCTTTCTTTCTAACTAATCCATCTTTCTTTCTTTCTAACTAATCTATCTTTCTTTCTTTCTAACTTATCTATATTTCTTTCTTTCTCTTTCTTTCTTTCTTTCTTTCTTTCTAACTAATCTATCTTTCTTTCTTACTAATCTTTTTTTCTTTCTTTCTTTCTAACTAATCTATCTTTCTAACTAATCTTTCTTTCTCTTTAATTAATTTTCTTTCTTTCTTTCTAACTAATCTATCTATCTTTCTATCTTTCTTTCTACCTAATCTATCTTTCTTTCTTTCTTTTTAATTAACTTTCTTTCTTTCTTTCTTTCTAACTAATCTATCTTTCTTTCTTTCTAAATAAAAACTATCTTTCTTTTTCTTTCTAACTAATCTATCTATCTTTCTATCTTTCTTTCTACCTAATCTATCTTTCTTTCTTTCTTTTTAATTAACTTTCTTTCTTTCTTTCTTTCTTTCTAACTAATCTATCTTTCTTTCTCACTAATCTCTTTTTCTTTCTTTCTTTCTAACTAATCTATCTATCTTTCTATCTTTCTTACTAATCAATCTTTCTTTCTTTCTTACTAATTTATCTTTCTTTCTTTCTTTCTTACTAATCTATCTTTCTTTCCTTTTTTCTTTCTAACTAATCTTTCTTTCTTTCTTTCTAACTAATCTATCTTTCTTTCTTTCTTTCTTTCTTTCTCACTAATCTTTTTTTCTTTCTTTCTAACTAATCTATCTATCTTTCTATCTTTCTTACTAATCAATCTTTCTTTCTTACTAATTTATCTTTCTTTCTTTCTTACTAATCTTTTTTCTTTCTTTCTTTCTAACTAATCTATCTTTCTTTCTTTCTAACTAATCTATCTTTCTTTCTTTCTTTCTAACTAATCTTTTTTTCTTTCTTTCTTTCTAACTTATCTATATTTCTTTCTTTCTTTCTTACTAATCTATCTTTCTTTCTAACTAATCTATCTTTCTTTCTTTCTTTCTTTCTTACTAATCTATCTTTCTTTCTAACTAATCTCTTTCTTTCTTTCTTTCTAACTAATCTATCTTTCTTTCTTTCTTTCTTACTAATCTTTTTTTCTTTCTTTTTTCTAACTAATCTATCTTTCTTTCTTTCTTTCTAACTAATCTTTTTTTCTTTCTTTCTTTCTAACTTATCTATATTTCTTTCTTTCTTTCTTACTAATCTATCTTTCTTTCTAACTAATCTATCTTTCTTTCTTTCTTTCTTTCTTTCTAACTAATCTATCTTTCTTTCTTTCTTACTAATCTTTTTTTCTTTCTTTCTAACTAATCTATCTTTCTTTCTTTCTTACTAAACTATAAACTAATTAAACTTTAAACTTCTTTAAACTTCTTCAAACTTATTGGTCCAAACTTTCACAAGCCAACTTAAAGTTTGTCTCGACGAACTTTTTCTAGTTATTCTTCTTCTTCTTATTTTTCTTACCCAAAAAATTCTGACTCTAACTCGTCCTAGAGCTTTAACTCTACAAACTCCAAACTCGGGTCAGACCTTCAGACTGTTCTGACTCGGTGTGCTATATCTTTTCAAACTGATTTGACTTTCAGATTTCTTAAAAATTAATATTAAAAATCATAAAAATCCCATTGACTTTCATTGCAACAGTTCAAATTGAGCCAAGACTACGGTGGCCCAGTAGTGAACAACACAAAAACTCAAATCTAAACTCCCTGAAGCCCTAGATTCAATTAAACTACCATTCTATATGTACTAATGAACTTTATCTATCTATCTATCTATCTATCTATCTATCTATCTATCTATCTATCTATCTATCTATCTATCTATCTATCTTTCTAACTTATCTTTCTTTCTTTCTAACTAATCTTTCTTTCTTTCTACCTAATCTTTCTTTATTTCTTTCTTTCTTACTAATCTATCTTTCTTTCAAACTAATCTTTCTTTCTTTCAAACTAATCTTTCTTTCTTTCTAACTAATATTTATTTCTTGCTAACTGATCTATCTTTCTTTCTTTCTAACTAATCTTTCTTTCTTTCTAACTAATCTATCTTTCTTCTTTCTAACTAATCTATCTTTCTTTCTAACTAATCTACCTTACTTTCTTTCTAACTAATCTATCTTTCTTTCTAACTAATCTATCTATCTTTCTTTCTTTCTAACTACTCTATCTTTCTTTCATTCTAACTTTTCTTTCTTTCTAACTAATCTATCTATCTTTCTAACTAATCTCTTTCTTTCTAACCAATCTTTCATTCTTTCTTTCTTACTTTCTTTTATTCTTTCTTTCTAACTAATCTTTCTTTCTTTCTAACTAATCTTTCTTTCTTTCTAACTAATCTATCTATCTTTCTTTCATTCTAACTAATCTTTTCTTTCTTTCTAACTAATCTCTATCTTTCAAACTAATCTATCTTTCTTTCTAACCAATTTTTCTTTCTTTCTTTCTTTCTTTCTTTTTTTTTCTTTCTAACTAATCTATCTATCTTTCTTTCTAACTAATCTTTCTTTCTTTCTAACTAATCTATCTTTCTTTCTTTCTAAATAATCTATCTTTCTAACTAATCTATCTATCTATCTTTCTTTCTAACTAATCTATCTATCTTTCTTTCTAACTACTTTATCTTTATTTCTAACTAATCTATCGTTCTTTATTCCTTTCTTTCTTTCTTACTAATCTATCTTTCTTTCTTTCTAACCAATCTATCATTCTTTCTTTCTTTCTAACTAATCTTTCTTTCTTTCTAACTAATCTATCTATCTTTCTTTCTAACTAATCTATCTTTCTTTCTTTCTAACTAATCTATCTTTTTTTTCTAACTAATCTATCTATCTTTCTTTCTAACTAATATATCTTTCTTTCTTTCTAACTAATCTATCTTTCTTTCTTTCTAACTAATCTATCTATCTATCTATCTAACTTTCTTTCTAACTAATCTATCTCTTTCTTTCTAACTAACTAGTCTTTCTAACTAATCTATCTTTCTTTCTTTCTTTCTTTCTAACTAATCTATGTTTCTTTCTTTCTAACTAATCCATCTTTCTTTATATCGTTCTTACTAACTAATCTATCTTTCTTTCTAACCAATCTTTCTTTCTTTCTTTCTTTTTTCATTCTTTCTAACTAATCTATCTTTCTTTCTTTCTAACTAATCTATCTTTCTTTCTAACTAATCTATCTATCTTTCTTTCTAACTAATCTATCTTTCTTTCTTTCTAACTAATCTATCTATCTATCTATCTATCTATCTATCTTTCTAACTAATCTATCTTTCTTTCTAACTAATCTATCTTTCTTTCTAACTAATCTATCTATCTTTCTTTCTAACTAATCTATCTTTCTTTCTAACTAATCTATCTATCTATCTATCTTTCTAACTAATCTATCTTTCTTTCTAACTAATCTATCTTTCTTTCTAACTAATCTTTCTTTCTTTCTAACTAATCTATCTTTCTTTCTTTCTTTCTAACTAATCTGTTTCTTTCTTTCTAACTAATCTATCTTTCTTTCTATCTTTCTAACTAATCTATCTTTCTTTCTAACCAATCTTTCTTTCTTTCTTTCTTTCTTTCTAACTAATCTATCTTTTTTCTTTCTAACTAATCTATCTATCTTTCTTTCTAACTAATCTTTCTTTCTTTCTAACCAATCTATCTTTCTTTCTAACTAATCTTTCTTTCTTTCTTTCTAACTTATCTATCTATCTTTCTAACTAATCTATCTTTCTTTCTAACTAATCTATCTTTCTTTCTAACTAATCTATCTTTCTTTCTAACTAATCTATCTTTCTTTCTAACTAATCTATCTTTCTTTCTAACTAATCTTTCTTTCTTTCTAACTAATCTATCTTTCTTTTTTTCTAACTAATCTATCTTTCTTTCTATCAAATCCATCTTTCTTTGTTTTTTAAATAATCTATCTTTCTTTATTTCTAACTAAGTTATCTTTCTTTCTAACTAATCTATCTTTCTTTCTAACTAATCTATCTTTCTAACTAATCTATCTTTCTTTCTAACAAATCTCTTTCTTTGTTTTTTAACTAATCTATCTTTCTTTCTAACTAATTTATCTTTCTTTCTAACTAATCTATCTTTCTTTCTAACTAATCTATCTTTCTTTCTTTCTAATCTATCTTTCTTTCTTTCTAACTAATCTATCTTACTTTCTTTCTTTCTTTTTAATTAACTTTCTTTCTTTCTTTCTAACTAATCTATCTTTCTTTCTTTCTAACTGATCTATCTTTCTTTTTCTTTCTAACTAATCTATCTTTCTTTCTTTCTAACTAATCTTTCTTTCTTTCTTACTAATCTATCTTTCTTTCTTTCTTTCTAACTAATCTATCTTTCTTTCTTACTAATATTTTTTTCTTTCTTTCTTTCTAACTAATCTATCTTTCTAACTAATCTTTCTTTCTTTCTTTCTTTTTAATTAACTTTCTTTCTTTCTTTCTTTCTAACTAATCTATCTTTCTTTTTCTTTGTAACTAATCTATCTTTCTTTCTTTCTAACTAATCTTTCTTTCTTTCTTACTAATCTTTTTTTCTTTCTTTCTTTCTAACTAATCTATCTATCTTTCTTTCTTTTTAATTAACTTTATTTCTTTCTTTCTAACTAATCTATCTTTCTTTCTAACTAATCTATCTTTCTTTTTCTTTCTAACTAATCTATCTTTCTTTCTTTCTTTCTAACTAATCTATCTTTCTCACTAATCTCTTTCTTTCTTTCTTTCTTACTAATATATCTTTCTTTCCTTTTTTCTTTCTAACTAATCTATCTTTCTTTCTTTCTTACTAATCTTTTTTTCTTTTTTTCTAACTAATCTATCTATCTTTCATTCTTTCTTTCTAACTAATCTTTTTTTCTTTCTTTCTAACTAATCTATCTTTCTTTCTTTCTAACTTATCTATATTTCTTTCTTTCTTTCTTTCTTTCTAACTAACTAATCTATCTTTCTTTCTTACTAATCTTTTTTTCTTTCTTTCTTTCTTTCTAACTAATCTATCCTTCTAACTAATCTTTCTTTCTTTCTTTTTAATTAACTTTCTTTCTTTCTTTCTAACTAATCTATCTATCTTTCTTTCTACCTAATCTATATTTCTTTTTTTCTTTTTAATTAACTTTCTTTCTTTCTTTCTTTCTTTCTTTCTAACTAATCTATCTTTCTTTCTTTCTAACTAATCTATCTTTCTTTTTCTTTCTAACTAATCTCTTTCTTTCTAACTAATCTATCTTTCTTTCTCACTAATCTTTTTTCTTTCTTTCTTTCTAACTAATCTATCTATCTCACTAATCTATCTTTCTTCCTTTCTTTCTTACTAATCTATCTTTCTTTCCTTTTTTCTTTCTAACTAATCTATCTTTCTTTCTTACTAATCTTTTTTTTTTCTTTCTAACTAATCCATCTTTCTTTCTCTCTAACTAATCTATCTTTCTTTCTCACTAATCTTTTTTCTTTCTTTCTTTCTAACTAATCTATCTATCTCACTAATCTATCTTTCTTCCTTTCTTTCTTACTAATCTATCTTTCTTTCCTTTTTTCTTTCTAACTAATCTATCTTTCTTTCTTTCTAACTAATCTTTTTTCTTTCTTTCTAACTAATCCATCTTTCTTTCTTTCTAACTAATCTATCTTTCTTTCTTTCTAACTTATCTATATTTCTTTCTTTCTTTTTCTTTCTTTCTTTCTTTCTTTCTTTCTTTCTTTCTTTCTAACTAATCTATCTTTCTTTCTTACTAATCTTTTTTTCTTTCTTTCTTTCTAACTAATCTATCTTTCTAACTAATCTTTCTTTCTTTCTTTTTAATTAACTTTCTTTCTTTCTTTCTAACTAATCTTTCTATCTTTCTTTCTACCTAATCTATCTTTCTTTCTTTCTTTTTAATTAACTTTCTTTCTTTCTTTCTTTCTTTCTAACTAATTTATCTTTCTTTCTTTCTAACTAATCTATCTTTCTTTTTCTTACTAACTAATCTTTCTTTCTTTCTTTCTAACTAATCTATCTTTCTTTCTCACTAATCTTTTTTTCTTTCTTTCTTTCTTACTAATCTATCTTTCTTTCCTTTTTTCTTTCTAACTAATCTATCTTTCTTTCTTACTAATCTTTTTTTCTTTCTTTCTAACTAATCTATCTTTCTTTCTTTCTTTCTTACTAATCTTTTTTTCTTTTCTTTCTAACTAATCTATCTTTCTAACTAATCTTTCTTTCTTTCTTTTTAATTAACTTTCTTTCTTTCTTTCTTTCTTTCTTTCTAACTGATCTATCTTTCTTTCTTTCTAACTAATCTATCTTTCTTTTTCTTTCTAACTAATCTATCTTTCTTTCTTTCTTTCTAACTAATCTTTTTTCTTTCTTTCTAACTAATCCATCTTTCTTTCTTTCTAACTAATCTATCTTTCTTTCTTTCTAACTTATCTATATTTCTTTCTTTCTCTTTCTTTCTTTCTTTCTTTCTTTCTAACTAATCTATCTTTCTTTCTTACTAATCTTTTTTTCTTTCTTTCTTTCTAACTAATCTATCTTTCTAACTAATCTTTCTTTCTTTCTCTTTAATTAATTTTCTTTCTTTCTTTCTAACTAATCTATCTATCTTTCTATCTTTCTTTCTACCTAATCTATCTTTCTTTCTTTCTTTTTAATTAACTTTCTTTCTTTCTTTCTTTCTTTCTTTCTAACTAATCTATCTTTCTTTCTTTCTAAATAAAAACTATCTTTCTTTTTCTTTCTAACTAATCTATCTATCTTTCTATCTTTCTTTCTACCTAATCTATCTTTCTTTCTTTCTTTCTTTCTTTCTAACTAATCTATCTTTCTTTCTCACTAATCTCTTTTTCTTTCTTTCTTTCTAACTAATCTATCTATCTTTCTATCTTTCTTACTAATCAATCTTTCTTTCTTTCTTACTAATTTATCTTTCTTTCTTTCTTTCTTACTAATCTATCTTTCTTTCCTTTTTTCTTTCTAACTAATCTTTCTTTCTTTCTTTCTAACTAATCTATCTTTCTTTCTTTCTTTCTTTCTTTCTCACTAATCTTTTTTTCTTTCTTTCTAACTAATCTATCTATCTTTCTATCTTTCTTACTAATCAATCTTTCTTTCTTACTAATTTATCTTTCTTTCTTTCTAACTAATCTATCTTTCTTTCTTTCTAACTTATCTATATTTCTTTCTTTCTTTCTTTCTTACTAATCTATCTTTCTTTCTAACTAATCTATCTTTCTTTCTTTCTTTCTTTCTTACTAATCTATCTTTCTTTCTAACTAATCTCTTTCTTTCTTTCTTTCTAACTAATCTATCTTTCTTTCTTTCTTTCTTACTAATCTTTTTTTCTTTCTTTTTTCTAACTAATCTATCTTTCTTTCTTTCTTTCTAACTAATCTTTTTTTCTTTCTTTCTTTCTAACTTATCTATATTTCTTTCTTTCTTTCTTACTAATCTATCTTTCTTTCTAACTAATCTATCTTTCTTTCTTTCTTTCTTACTAATCTATCTTTCTTTCTAACTAATCTCTTTCTTTCTTTCTTTCTAACTAATCTATCTTTCTTTCTTTCTTTCTTACTAATCTTTTTTTCTTTCTTTTTTCTAACTAATCTATCTTTCTTTCTTTCTTTCTAACTAATCTTTTTTTCTTTCTTTCTTTCTAACTTATCTATATTTCTTTCTTTCTTTCTTACTAATCTATCTTTCTTTCTAACTAATCTATCTTTCTTTCTTTCTTTCTTTCTAACTAATCTATCTTTCTTTCTTTCTTACTAATCTTTTTTTCTTTCTTTCTAACTAATCTATCTTTCTTTCTTTCTTACTAAACTATAAACTAATTAAACTTTAAACTTCTTTAAACTTCTTCAAACTTATTGGTCCAAACTTTCACAAGCCAACTTAAAGTTTGTCTCGACGAACTTTTTCTAGTTGTAACTGATATCCAAAATAATCAATATTGAATCGAATCGAATCGTAATCGAAATTGAATCGAATTGCAAGCTTGTGAATCGAAATCGAATCGAATTGTGAAATTTGTGCCAATACCCAGCCCTATTAACCCATTAGAGTTTACAAAAAAAAACATAGGCCAAATCACATAAAAGGAAAATCATGGGATGGGAAAATTAGATACATGTTTATACAATTCTCAAGTGGATATAATAGAATATTTCTCCTCCTCAGTTAGAATTGAGAGAGAGTCACCACTCTCTGAACATTCCTTTTGAGGTCGTAAAAGTCTCCTTTTCAGTCTTACTGTGTCCTGTAACAGGACACCGAGTTCTGCCAGTGCATGTGTTCGCTTCATTTGGGATGTTAGTTTCGGGGGAGTTTCATAGACCTTTGTTGGGAGAGTGAGTTTACTGGATTATTCATTAAATATAATGTATAATTAGTGTGTGTCTGATCGGTCAAGACGCTACATATCTGTAAATAGAAAAAAAGTTGCTCTGGCTACTGACATGTGTATGGTGTGGTCGTTGCATAGGTTGCATAGGCACATGAAGCCCGCTAAATCTCCAACCTCCTGTGAAATCACCCGTTTTTAAAGAGGAGAGTTTGCTGGCAAAAAGAAAACATTGGCTTGGCTTCTCTGAGATCGCGGGAACTGAGGGATTTGAAATGCTGTAAAAGTGACACACACAGAGATTGCGTTTTTATTACTCAACAGGTGGGTAAGGTATTTTATTGATCAGCAGATAAATTGCCATATCGTCACCTTCCTAAAATAATTGCCCAAGTCATTTTGTCAGGTTTTTCAGAAAACACAAAAAAAGGAACCTAACTTCAGAGGCCGAGAAGATTTGTGTTCTTCTTGATTCAACTGCCATTTTGAAAAGCTTGTAAAATTGCCTAAGTCTCATTGTCTTTTGACTTAGGCAAAATAAAACGGCCTAAGTCACACTTTTGACATAGGCCATTATACTACAGGGATAGAACTGCATGATCTGTTCAACTGAGGATGTTCAACTGTTTACCAGAGGTGGCAAGCATCATGAGAAGATGTCTTATGCAAAAAAATCATTTTTGTCAAAAAATTACTTAGGCAATTATTTTAGGAAGGTGACGATATGTAACTCTCTAACAGAGTTCATTGTAAAGATGTATCTATTGTGAAGGGTCATTTCATTATGGGTTGTTTTTCAAGGAAGTACAGTGTCTATTAATGGGTAAAGCTAGAGTAACATCTTCAGCACAGCTTGAGATCATTTCCATATGAACTGGTTATATCTCTTAAAGGGAAAGTTTCCCCAAAAATGAAAATTATCCCATGATTGAATCACCCTGAAGCCATCCTAGGTGTATATGACATTATTTTTTTCAGACGAATACAATCGGAGTTATGATAAAAGATGTCCTGGCTCTTCCAAGCTTTATAATGGGAGTGAATGGGTATATATATTTTTTTGAAGTCCATCAAAGTGCATCCATCAATGATAAAAGTTCTCCACACGGCTCTGCAGGTTAATAAAGGCCTTCTGAAGCAAAGCGATGTTTGTGTAAAAATGTAAAATATCCATATTAAAAACTTTATCGACTAAAATAACTAGCTTCCGGCAGACGGCTGTACGCAAGCCGACTTAAGTCAAAAGAGTAACACTTGACGGTGTATGACGTAGGATGTTGGAGTAGTGTAAGCTTTGACGCCTCTCGCGGTTCAAACAAACAGGGCTGGGCATATTCGTCAATGTTGTGCGCCAAGTTAAATTAGCCGTAAATCCATGTTCAAAGTGCAAGTTTTTGAAAACTGTCTCCGTCTTTCCGATTTTCGTTTTTGTTGTTTACACGCTGACGTCATGCTCATGCATATTACGCGTTCAGTCAATAGTGTTTAATCGCCATCTAATGGTCTGGCCGCAGAATACAGCGTGTTTAGTCGTTTTTGTGGATCCGTGTGAATGGGCATCATTTTGACAATGTCTGTGCGTGGAAAACTTCAAGGAAAAACTTTTCTGTTTTAAGCATATCGTTGTTGTAGTGGTTAAGTTTAGGTATTGGGTAGGATTAAGGGATGTATAATATGGTTAATTAGGCATTAATATGTGCTTTATAAGTAGGGTGAAAAGGGGCTAACGGCACACCTCAAGAAACATTTGCTTTTCACTACTCCCTAAAGTTTATTTTGGCAAATAAAATAATTTCTTTTTGTTAATATGTAAATTTATTTTAAAAATACAGAAACAAACTTATTTTAAAGAGTAAAGATTCTGAAACATCAAGATTCCCAAGGCCTTCTGTAAAGGAGATCCCACAATAATTTAATATTGATTTACAGAAGTGACAATAAATGCTATTTTATTATTTGATCATATTAATTCATCATTTAAACCCTTTATGGTATGGCGTTGCCATATGGCAAAAATTGATTTCTACTCGTTTTGTTATTCAGAATAAAATACAATATATTGCCCCTATGGAAATAAGGTTGCCAATGATGTGCTGTTTTTAAGTCACATGACATTTAAATCTTTCCCACTGTCACCTTCACATGGAAGACAACTGTTGAAGTGCTCCAGAAATGTTCTATTAACCTCATTTCTAATTATCTCTTCTCAAGGGAGATTTTTATTTTATTTTTTATTTTTTTGCAGCATCTTTGATATTTCAATTCGATATTTTTATTCACAAACCAACTTTGTCTAATATAGTTTTACTGTAAATTGAGAAAATATCAATGTTTCCATATGGCAACGCTGACGAGCTGAACCGTGGCAGTTACACCGAAAATGTTTTCGCCGCACTTCGTGGGCTCGGGAAACTGAACCGGAGGTATGGGCGCGGCGCGCGCGCCCTCGGTCCTTGAATACGGCGGCTCGGCTCGCTGACAGCGGTGGCTGGCTGTTTCATATGTGACGTCCCGATTGCTTTGAATGGGGAAAGTTTTGTGAACTGAACAGACTTAATGGACTGGCAACAATCTCCATAGAACATGAACTGGCACAGAGAATCGAAATAAGAGGATGCAGTTAAGACCTTTGCTGCGATGAAGGCCTGCCGTGCGCGTTTCTGAAACGTAAGTTAAGCTTCATTTGCTCTTTAGTCATTATTTAATATGCTGAACCTGCTGATGATATAATGTGCTTGCGGACATATGTGTATGGCATATTGGTCTTTGTGTGTTGTTGCTGGTACGTTGCAAATAGGGGGGGGGGGGGGGGAGCTTTACAGGGGGTATGGCTTATCTAAATGAGATGTAAATGAGCCCTATTGTCACTCCTAGCAGGAGAGAGGGGTGAGAACTGCTCAATCTTTAGAGGTCTTTTTCTCACCTTTGAGCTTTTTTAAGTGCCTACCTTCAAATGGCCACAACTTCTCCAAATATTATCAGATTTCCACATGTTACACATCATTGGAAAGCTTGCGACTACACTTTCAGAATCTATGAATAACTCAAAATGCCCCAGAACCGACTTGTGTCCCTAGTTTCCGTGACTGGTCACATTTACTCAAATCCAAACAGGTACAGGGATGACGGGCCTGGAATGGATGGAAAGTGCACAGGGATGGAAAGTGCTGCAGCAAGTCTGTCTCATCTAGTGGTTTAGAGGCAAATAAAATTAAAGGTGCCTTTTACCCTTGTGCGCCTTTTGCCCTGTTTGTACTCTACTAACAAACATGCAAGGTCAACGCAATCACGACCAATTCAAACGAGTGAGTAAGAGGTGGCTAATTCATATGAATTTAGGGGCGGGGTCATGGGTAGGTAATTCGTACGAATTCATACAAATTGGGCAACTGGTAAAATATGTACGATTTAGCAAAAAAAAAAAAAAAAAAAAAAAAAAAAATTGCAGTGAGATCGGGCTTGCCTCACATGCAATCCAATAAGCAACTAGACATGATCCCCGAACTAAAGTTTTCTCGCTCTAACTGAATGTACCATATCATCATTTATTCCATGATTCAGTAACATCCTTATTTTCATCTTTGTTTCATAGATAATCTCCATCTTGTTTTTGTATACATTTCATAGCCTGAGATTCACAAAACCTGTTTATCTTTTTGAGAGCACTCTGTGCTTTCATAACACATCTCAAAAGGCTCAGTAATCTCCTGTAGTCTCTATTGTCGGTTTTGATTAAAAGGACAGAAATGGAGATACAGACCCTATCCGCCTAAAAGCAACAAAACATGTCTGTTTGTTCAAGTTTCAATTAGCACCAGCTCACATTCTGTTGCAAAAACAATGAATATCGCTGCGGGCAACATGACCCAGATGGTAGCTCTTGAAACACACAAAACATGAGCAGTGCTAAATGCAAATGATTGATGGGGTTTATTAACACCGTAGCCCATTACCTCTTTGAAAAAGTAAAAAAAAAAGCTTTTTTCAGTGTTTTTTTTATTTTTTTATCTTGTCCCTTAAGCAGCTTATTTCAACAAGCAAGATTTAAACTGATATTTTGTAAGAAAGCAGACCATTTTTTCTTCATATATTTATGTTTTGTTAATTGATTATTGTTTAGCCTATTTGTTTAAAGTAAAATAAATAATCAACAGCTATCGACCAGTATTCAAGGGTTGTTCCAAATGAGAGAGAGCAAACATCACTTAAGAGGAACATTTGTATTTAAAAAGTATAGAACAAATTCTAAATATCACTGCATCACTACAAAAGGAGTGAATGTATGGAACAGCTGCAGTGAAGAGATGAAATCATGTACAACAATGAGTAAATGTAAAAAAAAAAATATTTAAACTGAAGATATTAAATGAATATGAGAATATGAAAAGGCCTCGGGGTGATAGTATTGTACAATAGTATCGTATTGCATGCATGTAGTGCATTTGTTTCTATGTGAATGCATGGGTTTATGTGAACAGTAGCTAAGTAGATATACAGTGTATGTAAAGACGTACAGTGAAGAAAATAAGTATTTGAACACCCTGCTATTTTGCCAGTTCTCCCACTTAGAAATCATGGAGGGGTCTGAAATTGTCATCGTAGGTGCATGTCCACTGTGAGAGACATAATCTAAAAAAAAAATCCAGAAATCAGAATGTATGATTTTTTTAGCTATTTATTTGCAAGATACAGCTGCAAATAAGTATTTGAACACCTGTCAATCAGCTAGAATTCTGACCCTCAAAGACCTGTTAGTCTGCCTTTAAAATGTCCACCTCCACTCCATTTATTATCCTAAATTAGATGCACCTGTTTTAGGTCGTTAGCTGCATAAAGACCCCTGTCCACCCCATACAATCAGTAAGAATCCAACTACTAACATGGCCAAGACCAAAGAGCTGTCCAAAGACACTAGAGACAAAATTGTACACCTCCACAAGGCTGGAAAGGGCTACGGGGAAATTGCCAAGCAGCTTGGTGAAAAAAGGTCCACTGTTGGAGCAATCATTAGAAAATGGAAGAAGCTAAACATGACTGTCAATCTCCCTCGGACTGGGGCTCCATGCAAGATCTCACCTCGTGGGGTCTCAATGATCCTAAGAAAGGTGAGAAATCCGCCCAGAACTACACGGGAGGAGCTGGTCAAAGACCTGAAAAGAGCTGGGACCACCGTTTCCAAGGTTACTGTTGGTAATACACTAAGACGTCATGGTTTGAAACCATGCATGGCACGGAAGGTTCCCCTGCTTAAACCAGCACATGTCAAGGCCCGTCTTAGGTTTGCCAATGACCATTTGGATGATCCAGAGGAGTCATGGGAGAAAGTCATGTGGTCAGATGAGACCAAAATAGAACTTTTTGGTCATAATTCCACTAACCGTGTTTGGAGGATGAAGAATGATGAGTACTATCCCAAGAACACCATCCCTACTGTGAAGCATGGGGGTGGTAGCATCATGCTTTGGGGGTGTTTTTCTGCACATGGGACAGGGCGACTGCACTGTATTAAGGAGAGGATGACCGGGGCCATGTATTGCGAGATTTTGGGGAACAACCTCCTTCCCTCAGTTAGAGCATTGAAGATGGGTCGAGGCTGGGTCTTCCGACATGACAATGACCCGAAGCACACAGCCAGGATAACCAAGGAGTGGCTCTGTAAGAAGCATATCAAGGTTCTGGCGTGGCCTAGCCAGTCTCCAGACCTAAACCCAATAGAGAATCTTTGGAGGGAGCTCAAACTCCGTGTTTCTCAGTGACAGCCCAGAAACCTGACTGATCTAGAGAAGATCTGTGTGGAGGAGTGGGCCAAAATCCCTCCTGCAGTGTGTGCAAACCTGGTGAAAAACTACAGGAAACGTTTGACCTCTGTAATTGCAAACAAAGGCTACTGTACCAAATATTAACATTGATTTTCTCAGGTGTTCAAATACTTATTTGCAGCTGTATCTTAAAAATAAATAGTTTAAAAATCATACATTGTGATTTCTGGATTTTTTTTTTTAGATTATGTCTCTCACAGTGGACATGCACCTACGATGACAATTTCAGACCCCTCCATGATTTCTAAGTGGGAGAACTTGCAAAATAGCAGGGTGTTCAAATACTTATTTTCCTCACTGTATGTATAAGAGAAGCGTCAAATTGTTTTGTATTTAACTAAAGGATAAAAATAGAGAAAGGGGTAGGACCTGAAAAGTTTGAACATTTTTGAACATGGGAATTTCTACTTTGAATTACCTATATTAATTTTGGAAGTTTGTGCTGAGAAGCACATTACCTTATATAACTGTTATTTTAATTTTAATTTTATATATTTATATATATATATATATATATATATGTTCAAAATAAACTACTACTACTACTCAACAAGAATTACAGCTTCAGCTACACTTTACGTATGACTGTGGGTTTTGCAAATATTTAACCAATGAAAAGTATTAAAAACAGATTGTGACTAAATCACATAACTCCAATGTATCCTCAAACTGTCAAGAAACCCTCTTAACTAACTCATAACCCTATTGGCCGCTTTGGAACGTTGCTGTGATACAACGCGTCCGCCATATTGCTGAGGGCAAGACTGTAAACAAATTCAAGTAAACGGGTGAGCTGTGGTTTTAATGGAAGTTTGTTTTCATAAATACTATGGTAATGAGTCTTAACTGTCGTGACATTCCCTACTCTGCATTTTAAAATAACCTTTTATCATAGTAAAATCGACATATCGTTCCCAAGAAGAGTATTGTTTAGCGTAAAACATGTTGATAACAAGCTGTCACTTACTTAAATTATAAGGTTTTTCCTCACAAAAGTGGTTTATTCAGTGTTGTAAAGCCTCTTCTCCATTGACATATATTCAGATGTAAAAAAATTAAGCTTTTTTGGCTAAAGGTTGCAGGCTTGTCATCTAATGGCTTTGGTTGCATGATGGACAAAAACACTTCTATCCAAAATTTGCTGGTTAAAAATTTCATTTGTTACTCCATTTAAGCATTTGAGCAAATGTAATTATATTATAATTACATTTTATAATGAGGTAACATTTTACAATACGGGTGCACTAAATATGCATTAACTCATGCTTAACTAATGCACAGATAATCATGTGTTAATGTATAACTCATGGAGAAATAAACCATTAATTAATTATTACTGCATCAGCAACTAATAAAGATTCTATATGGTTAATCTATTAAGTAATATATGAACTGTTATTAATTAAAAGTGCCATAATGTATTAATTCCTTAATAACATTGTATTAACTAAAAGTGTAAATTAATGCATTAATTACCACAATTGGACAAAGCAATGTACTTCAACTTCGAATTGTCTGCTTTAATTAATCATTAGGTAATGATTTGTAAATGTTTCATTATGTTATGACTTTACTTGTTATGGCACATGACTATTAACTAATTGTTAAGAGTTACATATTACTTAATGGTTAGTTAATAGTCATGTGCCTCAACAAGTAAAGTCACAACATAATGATACTTTTGCAAATCATTAGCGAATGATTAATTAAAGCAGCCAATTCGAAGTTGAAGTACATTGCTTTGACTAATTGGGGTAATTAACGCATTAATTTACTCTATTAGTTAAGAAAATATGTTATGAAGGAATTAATACATTATGACAGATTTAATTAATTACAATTCATATATTACTTAATATATTAATCATTTAGAATCTTTATTAGTTACTGATGCAGTAATCATTCATTAATTGTTTATTTATCCATGAGTTATACATTAACACATGATTGTCTGTGCATTAGTTAAGCATGAATTAATGCTTATTAGTGCACCCGTATTGTAAAGTGTAACCGATAATGACATATGGAATGTAAATACAAAGCCACAATATCAACTCTGACTACAGTTTAGTTATATATATATATATATATATATATATATATATATATATATATATATATATATAAATCAAGAATAATTCAAATATAATTCAATCAAGAAAAATAATGGTTGACACGATCCAATAGTATATTATTTTTAGTAGTCTTTTATATTATGACTGCAGTAGTCTAGCATATTTTTTTATATATTAGAATGGTATTTTGACATACAAATGTAGGTTAGGATATACACGACTCTTCTACTCACACCATGGTAATGGATTCTTGGAATCCACCTTCCTAACATTCAAGTGTTACTTCTGAAACCAACAGGATGGTGACTGAACATTGAAAATCATTTCAGGAGCACATTTCCTTTGATACATGATCATATGCAAGTTATTCGCCTCTGAAAAGATTCCACATATTGCAGTATTCATGAAGTAGTCTGCAAACTGATTACTATCTCAGTGTTCAAACAAGGTAGTAAAGCCGTTTTCAGTGAATCTTCCAATACAAAACATCCAAAGATTCTAAATTCTACAAGGATACCCCTTGTATAATTACAAGACTGGTCTTTGATGTCGCTAGTGCAAAAAGCTTGACAGAAATTGAGCGTTTAAGCAATCTTCTATGACACATGCGATTCAGCAGTGAGGGGTCGATGCAACAGTCATTGTGAATGGGAGAGTCTCATCAAAGCTTAAAAATATATAGAAAAGAGGTTGTAGGATAACTTTAAACCAATGATTATGAGAAGGACAGACTTGCAATAAGAGGGTTTAGACACTGCAAAGCATGAAGGGAACATCTGATCTAAATACAGATGAAGGGATGATCTCAGGGGTGAAATGATGAGATCAGAAAAGCCTCTTTGAAATACGGAACGAACATACCGTAAAACTTCAAATAATAGCAGAGTCCCAAATAGACGCCTGTCTCTTTTACACGCCTGGTGTCGCGACAGGTTTGGATAAATAAAGGGCGGTCTCAAATAGAGGCTGGGTCTGTTTTTAGTTTAGGTTTGTATTTAATCTTCTAAAACCCATCAGATTGTCTGTTTAAGACAGTTCTATGGTGCAGATTGCGCACGCAAGAGAGCCCAGCACATCTGGGCTGTTAGCGCAAGAAAGGCAGGCAGAGTTAGCGGAGGCCGGACAGGGAGAAGTGGAGGAGAGCGATGGGGAGAAACACATCAACAAGAAAGAATGAAGGCTACCCTGTAAAACAACTGCAATCATGTGATACAAAATGACCCTATTCATCACTATCATCATCACCGCGATCCTCAACTACAAGATCATTGGTGAATTCCTCCTCCCCACCGATCTCCTCCACTTCTCCCCATCGTGGAGGAGAGCGAAGGGGAGAAGTGGAGGAGAGCGATGAGGAGAAGTGGAGGAGAGCGATGGGGAGAAGTGGAGGAGAGCGATGGGGAGAAGTGGAGAAGATCGGTGGGGAGGAGGAATTCACCAATGATCTTGTAGTTGAGGATTGTGGTGATGATGATAGTGATGAATAGGGTCATTTTGTATCACGTGATTGCAGTTGTTTTACAGGGTAGCCTTCATTCTTTCTTGTTGATGTGTTTCGGGCAACAAGTTAACAGGCTCGATGGATATTACCAGTAACTTGGATTGTTCAGCCCATGGCTGTCAGATCGCTTAATTTTTTTATGCTGCCAACAATCTAAAGAATTATAGTTTTATATTAAATTTACACTAATTTGTCTCAAATAGTCATTATGTATATACTGACTGCACCCTGTGCTGCAATATACATTTAGTTTTACATACATTTACAAAAAACAGCTGGTTGAATGAAAATTGCTAATGTTATCGTTATGTTATTTGCAGGTGATATTCAATTCATTCAGTTAACGGACGGTCTGAGGTAAAGTGTTCAGACTGCAGACTAAGCAAAGATTGTATTTAATTGTACAGTACAATCATAACATAGTACAGACATTATCTTAATTCCATAATGTCCTTAAACATACAATATTGCTGGCCATAAACTGAGAAAGTGTGCGTCTGGTGTGCGATACCTCAAGTTGTCCTAGACGCGACACAGCACTGCACTTCTCATCCGTTGTGCGACCCACTTTAGACATATGGTAATATAATAGGCTAATTCTAACATTAACTGATTTGTTAAACACATTCGAAATTATAAATAAAACGTAATATAATGTGGTAACCTCCTACTGTCATGCTTTCCATCTGCAGGCTATGCTATTTGGATCGTTATCTCTAGGCCTACACTCAATGAACAATATTCTCAACACACTAAATTAAAGGCCTGTCTCATATAGACGCCTGTCTCAAATACAAGCCGGTGCAGTTCGGTGATTTGGGAAAATAAAAGCCCGGCCTATTATTTTAAGTTTTAGGGTATGTGATTTTGACAATATCCCTTGACTCAAATATCGTATGCTTGATTTCACCACAGCTTGCCATTGCTTTTCAAGGGTCAGTTACTGGCTCTGAATACAATACACTTTTTCTCTTGGCACTACCAATGGTATGCAGACAGGATTGGTGTTCGACACTTTCATCCTCAGCATATAAGGAAGCTGAGAAAAGTCCATAACTGTTTAGAAAAGATGAAGATATAAATAAAGAAGATTGAAAAAAAGACCATTTACTTTCCATCTCATGCATAGCAGATTAGACTAGTGCAGGTATAATCAAAAGCCATAATCACACAGCAAATACGGCATAAATGGTATTTCATTCCAAAAAAAAAGAAAGTACATGCTTGCATAAGACAGATCAGTGTGATGGGTCACAATGGGGAGTTTTGAATGAATTTACATTTATGTGTGTGTGTGTGTGTGTGTGTGTGTGAATAATTTAAAATGTTAAAATGTTACAGGTTGCATTAATTAATAAAGACATACCATGCAGGCATACATTAATGGTGTATTTTTACATACCTGCATTTAACTCCCCACGTTACGATCAAAACATTAATAAATAAAAAATAATATTATTCTGCAATGCCATCGATTTCACAGGGGATGATGAAAATTAATTTGATTTGCTCTGAAGCAAAGCACGCTAAATTATCTCTTGAGGGAAGCGATTACCTTCACTGTGAGAAATTCACTCTGATGAAGCTCTGCTTAGGTCTGGCGTTCTTCTCGAGGGATGGGAATCAGCCGTCTGTGCCCCGTGGTTCGGGTCCCGTGTCTGCCAAGGCAGCGTGTCGACTTAAATCATGGGGTACACAGATGCATCTGGTGGATGAGTTTTAACCAGGCTCTAGCCCTTCTCCTACTGCATCGTCAGAACCTCGTTCTGGATTCGGACGCTCTTCTGGCGTCTCTTTTTATCCAGAAAAGGACCTACTTCTGGTTCTGAAGAGCTGGGTGGTAGCGCTACTGCCACGAGTGCCCCTCAGTTATCTAAAGCGTTTGAGGAGCTGTTAGAGGTGGTTACTCATGCAGTAGAGAAACTTAGTATTGAATAGCCAGACAAGAAAATGCTAATAAAAAGAAATAAGCTAGATGATAGATTTGTAAGTCTTCAGTAAGTCGGTACTAAAATTAAAAAAAATGTGGCGATACCAGCATTTCCCTCTAGCATTTTAAAGCGCTGTTGAACGGATTCTTAAACACATCTAATAGGCCATTGTGTTGATGCGCTCAACATATATGTCTCTGATTGGCCATTGTGTTGACTCGCTCAACATACAGTATATGTCTGTGATTGACTACAATGATCAACGCTTCAAAAACGTTGTCTTGGACGCTCTTCATCGAGCGCTTTCACAGATACACACGGGAGCGTTTGAAACCAACGTCTATCAGTGGATATATTAGGGATTCGCTGATAGACGCCTGCTTTTTTAATCATTATTGCCAATCACAGACATATACACTCACCGGCCACTTTATTAGGTACACCTGTCCAACTGCTCGTTAACACTTAATTTCTAAGCAGCCAATCACATGGCGGCAACTCAGTGCATTTAGGCATGTAGACATGGTCAAGACAATCTCCTGCAGTTCAAACCGAGCATCAGTATGGGGAAGAAAGGTGATTTGAGTGACTTTGAACGTGGCATGATTGTTGGTGCCAGAAGGGCTGGTCTGAGTATTTCAGAAACTGCTAATCTACTGGGATTTTCACGCACAACCATCTCTAGGGTTTACAGAGAATGGTCCGAAAAAGAAAAAACATCCAGTGAGCGGCAGTTCTGTGGGCGGAAATGCCTTGTTGATGCCAGAGGTCAGAGGAGAATGGCCAGACTGGTTCGAGCTGATAGAAGGGCAACAGTGACTCAAATAACCACCCGTTACAACCAAGGTGGGCAGAAGAGCATCTCTGAACGCACAGTACGTCGAACTTTGAGGCAGATGGGCTACAGCAGCAGAAGACCACACCGGGTGCCACTCCTTTCAGCTAAGAACAGGAAACTGAGGCTACAATTTGCACAAGCTCATCGAAATTGGACAATAGAAGATTGGAAAAACGTTGCCTGGTCTGATGAGTCTCGATTTCTGCTGCGACATTCGGATGGTAGGGTCAGAATTTGGCGTCTACAACATGAAAGCATGGATCCATCCTGCCTTGTATCAACGGTTCAGGCTGGTGGTGGTGGTGTCATGGTGTGGGGAATATTTTCTTGGCACTCTTTGGGCCCCTTGGTACCAATTGAGCATCGTTGCAACGCCACAGCCTACCTGAGTATTGTTGCTGACCATGTCCATCCCTTTATGACCACAATGTACCCAACTTCTGATGGCTACTTTCAGCAGGATAATGCGCCATGTCATAAAGCTGGAATCATCTCAGACTGGTTTCTTGAACATGACAATGAGTTCGCTGTACTCAAATGGCCTCCACAGTCACCAGATCTCAATCCAATAGAGCATCTTTGGGATGTGGTGGAACGGGAGATTCGCATCATGGATGTGCAGCCGACAAATCTGCGGCAACTGTGTGATGCCATCATGTCAATATGGACCAAACTCCCTGAGGAATGCTTCCAGCACCTTGTTGAATCTATGCCACGAAGAATTGAGGCAGTTCTGAAGGCAAAAGGGGGTCCAACCCGTTACTAGCATGGGGTACCTAATAAAGTGGCCGGTGAGTGTACGTTGAACAACTCAATGGCCAATCAGAGGCGTTTAAGAATCCATTCAACAGCACTCAAAATGCTAGAGGGAAATGCTGGTATCATCACATTTTTAAATTTCATTAATGACTTGGTGCAGAAGTCGGTACTTTTTGACAACTCTAATAGGGGTATAACGGTACACGCATGCATCCCGAACCCTCACGGTTTGGACTTCATGTTTCGGTGCATGCAGTCAGACGATGAATACAGTCAGTCACAGATGAATCCAGAAGGGGGTGCGTGCGGTAATGCAACTATGTTTGCTAACCGTCATAACAGGGAAAAGTGCAGAAGAACAGATAATCTATGCATAGATGTTTTAGTGTGATCTCTCAACCAGTGTTTCAAATGTGGAAAGACATCAGTAAAACAGCTTAAGAATAATATCTCACATAGCATTATATTTAACTCAGGCAAGTTATTTAGTGTCCACAGCATGTTAGTTCACTAGAGAAATTAACTCTAGAGGGGAGTACTGAGGTGTCGAGGTCCTGGAACAGCCCATACTCGACTCAAACTTCAACTTTCAACCTCCTCCCGTGAAACAAGAACAGGTTCCATTGTTAGCACTGGACTTCTTGGTGGCCAAAGTGGCCATAAAACATGCTCCTCTTCCCTTAAGAGAGTCAGGGATTTTTTTTCTGGCCCAATAAGGATGGAGGTTGAATTCAATATTAGACTCTGTGGACTTACTAACACCTAGCCATAACCTAACAGTCTACTAAGTGATGTAAAGCTAATAGAACTAGATGTTTCAATACCTTAAGTAGGAAGCACTTGACAGTAGCAGTCAGTGTGGAGTGGTGACAAAGAGGGTAAGGTATATCATCAGGTGGGCACCCTGCGTCATCGACATTTTTTTTTATTGAAGCCCACAACGTCTCCAGAAGGCTCAACGTTGAACCCAGCTTCCCAAGTACACCCCTCTCCATGCCATACCATCCATATCCCTGCTGGGCTCTGCATAGCAGGGTATGAATCGGGCCTAAGCCTGACCATCTATCTCTACCTTGCTGCCCAGTTGGGGTCCTTACGATTGATCCAGAGCCAGTTACTGCTTTTTTCGGCAGCATTTGACATGGACTTGATGGCCTGTTGGAGAGAGCAACCCTTCACCCAACAAATCCCCAGCATCCCACCTCTACTGGGAAGATGCTGGTCTTCTAGCCGTTCTGGGATGCTTAAGCTGCTCGGTCGGAACATTTGTTCTTTTTTCTCTCATAAGCCTCTTCAACCCCATATTCCCATGGTACTGTTAATTCCACAACATGTGCCAGATTTGTTGTTTAAGACCACATGACCATGTCTGGCCGGAGTGTTTTTCTTGGGGAAACAAGCTTCTTATTAAGGTCCACTTCCAATTTCCAATCTGAACTGCAGGATGCTTGCATCCTTAGGTGTTGTACTATGCTCTTGATGTTGGCCAGCTGGTACGAAATGTGTGAAGTTGGCCTGTCCTGCCGATGTTTGTGGGAGATCCAGCTCCCTGAGTACTTGGTCATGCCGCCAAGTATAGCGCCCTTGGGTGAGACTTGTAGTGCACCCCGACAGAATGTGCCTTAGTGATGCAGGTACTTGACACAGGGAACAGGCTGGATCTTCTCCATACCACTCTTTCAGATTTTGGGAGAGGGTAGCAGGTCGTATGTGGCTCTGATGACAAAACTCAGCTGCGCTTCCTCCATCTGCCAGATGTCACACCAGCTGAGGTTTTTCTTCACCAGACCCTCCCAGTTGGTCCATCTCCCTTGCTTGGTCATGGAGACAGCGTTGGCATGTCGCTCTCCCTCATCCTGTCTCCTGACTTATTTTACCACTAGCTGTCTCTTCTGCACTGATGTTGCTTTATGCCACAGAGGAGTTTTTGTGATTAGTCTAAACCCTGCCCTCCCATGCTGTACTTGTCAAACCACATCTCTGAAGTGAAGCGCAGACTTTGCACTCTGAACAGCTTCTGATGGAGTCCACTTCCTTCCCGCTACCACCCAGGGGGGCGCTGCTCGAATTACTGCATCCTCAGATTCAGGAAGGGTCATGACGAGCTTTGCTTTGGTGCATTTGAACTCTTCCAAGAGCCCTGTGATTAGTAATTCCAACTTGCCATGTCCATAAAGTCAGATTGAACTTAAACAATGTGGAATTCCAAACCACTGCTTCAGCTGTGTGCTTATCAGCCATTCCAACTTTTCAACCTTGGTGATGGGGATCTCATACACCGTTAACGGCCACAAGAGTCTTGGGAGTATACCAAACTGAAAGCACCATAAAACCATAAGTTTTCTTGGCAACAAGGTCTTGTTGATGCGCTCCATGTACATGCTGGTATCATTTTTGATTTGTTCAAACTGCTCTGTATCTTTGAGCTTCGCATCATACCATCTCACTGAGCTCTTTATTGGCATTTCTGAGACAGTAAGGACAGGTGTTCCGTCGACATGAAATCTTTGGTCTGTGACTTAGCCTTTCACAATGGAGATGCTTCTGCACTTATTGGGCTTTGACTTCATCCTCGACCATGTTATATTGCTCCAGCAATCTCATGCAGAGGTGCAGAGGACAGTTGTTGTGAGTGTTGTTAGATCGTCCATATAGGCTTGAATTGGTGGTAACCTCTGATTACATTGTAGTCGTTCTTCTATAGTTCTACTATAGTTAGTAGAATGTCTAAAGTGGACTATCGAAATAAAGTAGAACCGGTAAATTTGCTAAAAATAGTCTAAATACGGTTTGTTTAAGAGCATGTATATAACAGTATATTACATTCAATGTAAGGTTACATGCGCTGCCACGAACACCACTCCACTCCAGTTCCAACACAGCACTTATTCCCATGTCAAAATGTTCAAGAGCTGAATTAAAAGCCCACTCAGAAGCAGCCAAAACTCAGATGAGCTATTTTCCCCCCCACTTCAAACAATCAATGGTGATTCTGAGTTCATTAGCAATGATGTGACAGAGTTACTTTAAATGGTAGTTAAAGTGCTTCTCTTTCGGTTTAAACTTTACAGACCTAGGTAAAAAGATTATGTAGTAGCCTCTCCAGAATGATTGTTCTCCCTGTTGCCTTTGGCATGTCATTATTCCAGCTATTTAAATAGATAAAAAATACTCTCAACATGTATCTGGGTGCAGCTAATGAAGAGAAGAGACATGACCATTTGCTTTCTGCCAAACCATTCAAAGAAATGAATATATTATTTTTGTCCAATATCAGTCATGCTTACGAAGAATGAATTGTGTCCACTGATAGCATAATTTATTTGTACGTGCTGTCTGGATTATTTTACCACCTGATTCACTAAAATAACTTATGCAAATCAGGCAATGACACAAATGGCCAATAAACTATGCTGAACACAATTTGCACACCACAATTGCCCGATTTGACGGCCAATTATGAATGCTAGGCTTTAGAAGAAGCGGCAGACTATACAAATCTGGCATGCTTTACTGGGAATGAAAAGCATCACTCCACCACTGCAGTCCAGGAAACTGAATCGGCTTCAGACAAACTGTGACTTGATAATCAAATGATAAAGTCAAATTTTATAATTATGCATTGAATAACTGGTTGCTTAAGCATCTTTAAAAAATATATATATATGTTTACCACCAGGTTTCCACATGTGATAATAGCACAAAGTAAATTTTGCCAGACTTTTGTGAAAAAAAATACATTCTATGAGCCTCATTTGCATAAAACTTGTTTTTTTGCTGAAATTTTATGCTGAAAAGAATGGATATTATTTCTTTAAAATGCACACACCTCAATTCAAAACCAGGATATATTTTCTATGGCTCTATCATTTCTGTGACGCAGATAACGCAAATGGAATCACAGAAAAACTGAAAATTACTGTATAAATTGTATGAAGACAATGAACTTCATTTCACCATTTCATTCAATAAATGTTAGTCACATACATATAGAAACTCAACGGTCTATATTCAAGTGTCTTAGTTCCTTTGCTATATAACAAAATTGACGCATTCGTCGCAGCATCCTTCCAGCGGGCCAATCAGCGCCGGTGAAAAGACATGCAGGTTAGTGCTCCCGCCCACTGAATAGAGTCTAAACGATCGGGAAAGCGGACGGATGCAAGCTGTACTGTAATGATTTATCTTTGCTAAAGAGTTGTGTGCGTGCCTGCAAAGTTAATAGCAGGCTGTTTATACATTGTTCTCTACTTAGTTTATGAACGTTTGAATAGTCCCACATGTGGAAAAGTGACAATTTCCGTATGCGAGTGACAATACAAACTAGCTTGTAAAGATATTTCTGTGCATATTTACACACTAGTTTCCTCACATATTTCTTTGTTATATTTAGAAGACATCATCTTTGTGCCTTTTAGTCATTATATGATTTAATTCATACATACAGTATATGTATGTATATATATATATATATATACACACACACACTGCTCAACAAAATAAAGGGAACACTTAAACAACAAAATGTAACTCCAAGTCAATCACACTTCTGTGAAATCAAACTGTCCACTTAGGAAGCAACACTGATTGACAATCAATTTCACATGCTGTTGTGCAAATGGCATAGACAACAGGTTGAAATTACAAGTAATTAGCAAGACACCCCCAATAAAGGAGTGGTTCTGCAGGTGGTGACCACAGACCACTTCTCAGTTCCTATGCTTCCTGGCTGATGTTTTGGTCACTTTTTAATGCTGGCGGTGCTTTCACTCTAGTGGTAGCATGAGACGGAGTCTACAACCCAAACAAGTGGCTCAGGTAGTGCAGCTCATCCAGGATGGCACATCAATGCGAGCTGTGGCAAGAAGGTTTGCGGTGTCTGTCAGCGTAGTGTCCAGAGCATGGAGGTGCTACCAGGAGACAGGCTAATACATCAGGAGACGTGGAGGAGGCTGTAGGAGGGCAACAACCCAGCAGCAGGACCGCTACCTCTCGTTTTGTGCAAGGAGGAACACTGCCAGAGTCCTGCAAAATGACCTCCTGCAGGCCACAAATCTACATGTGTCTCCTCAAATGGTCAGAAATTATGGTGGTATGAGGGCCCGACATTCAACACAATGCATGTTTGGCATTTGCCAGAGAACACCAAGATTGGCAAATTTGCCAGCAGGTTCACACTGAGCACATGTGACAGACGTGACAGAGTCTGGAGACGCCGTGGAGAACGTTCTGCTGCCTGCAACATCCTCCAGCATGACCGGTATGGCGGGGGTCAGTAATGGTGTGGGGTGGCATTTCTTTGGGGGGCCGCACAGCCATCCATGTGCTTGCCAGAGTTAGCCTGACTGCCATTAGGTACCGAGATGAGATCCCCAGACCCCTTGTGAGACCATATGCTGGTGCGGTTGGCCCTGAGTTCCTCCTAATGCAAGACAATGCCAGACCTCATGTGGCTGGAGTGTGTCACCAGTTCCTGCAAGAGGAAGGCATTGATGCTATGGACTGGCCCGCTGTTCCCCAGACCTGAATCCAATTGAGCACATCTGGGACATCATGTCTCGCTCCATCCACCAACACCACGTTGCACCACAGACTGTCCGGGAGTTGGCGGATGCTTTAGTCCAGGTCTGGGAGGAGATCCCTCAGGAGACCATCCACCACCTCATCAGGAGCATGCCCAGGCGTTGTAGGGAGGTCATACAGGCATGTGGAGGCCACACACACTACTGAGCCTCATTTTGACTTGGACATTAGATCAAAGTTGGATCAGCCTGTAGTGTGGTTTTCCACTTTTCCACTGGATTTGGAGTGTGACTCCAAATCCAGACCTCCATGGGTTGATAAATTTGATTTCCATTGCTAATTTTTGTGTGATTTGGTTGTCAGCACATTCAACTATGTAAAGAAAAAAGTATTTAATAAAATTATTTCATTCATTCAGATCTAGGATGTGTTATTTTAGTGTTCTCTTTATTTTTTTGAGCAGTGTATCGCTCACTACTAGAGCTAAATCACTCTTTGGGCGCATGCACACTAATGTGTGTTGTATTTCAACAGCTCAGTATTAGGGGTGTAACGGTGCACAAAATTCACGGTTCGGTTCGATACGATACACTTGTGTCACGGTTCGGTACGTTTTCAATACAGCAAAAAGAAAGAAATGGCAGAGAAATTTTGTGATTTTTTTTTTTTTATTAGCCTATTTTTATTAAAGGGGTCATATAATGGTACATGCACTTTTACAAGTTGATTGTACTGAAATGTGTGTTGGCAGTGCCTGTACACAGCCATCATATAATGATAAAAATCCATCCAGTGGTTTTGTTTTAATCTCCTTATATGTTTTCCCCTGCCTCAAATCGAGCCGTTCGAGCCTGTGACGTCACAAGCTCGCACGCCCCTCCCACGATTGTTGATTGACAGCAGCGTTTCAACACAGACTAGGGGTGGAACGTTACATGTATTCGTATTGAACCGAAACGGTACGGGGGTCACGGTTCGGTGCACGAATTTACACGCAGAATACACGGTATAAAAATAAAAAAACTCGCGTGCAAATTAATTAATGTAATGCGGAACTACTGTTAGATACGCGGGTTCTTTAGGGACACATGATCTGTACCCTCGGCTTAGCTCTGAACGCGCGTTCACTTAAACGTTGGCTTTATACGCGCGTCCTATTCGCTTTGGAGTAGCGTCGAACTAGACGCGAATTTGACGCTCTATTCGCGTTTGGTGTGACCGCATAATGAACAGGCTGCGATGTCAAGATTGCAATGCTGGAGTGTGTGTGTGCGCGCGCGAGAGAGAGAGAGGCGCGGGCGCGATCGAACTGTGTGTGTGTGTGTGTGTGTGTGTGTGTGTGTGTGTGTGTGTGTGAGAGAGAGAGAGAGAGAGGCGCGAGCGAACAATGGAAACATAAAAAACATACTCCGTCATTTTGTTCATACAGATCATTAAACCTGCAAAGTGTTTACTTTGTGTACACTCGCAATAAAACACAACATTGTGCTTTTGTCACACTGTAAACTCTTGTCAAACTGTAACCTACAACTGTCACCCAACCAAAATCACACACACACACACACTGTTTTAAAAGCAAAACATATTTATCCAACCCCATTTCAAAACAGTCTGTGGGTCCCATCTTTTGGACATTCATCATATTGCATTGGTTTTCATTTCTTGTCCTCGGAGCACTAATCTGTTTATTTTTAAGTTACACATTCTACATTGATTAAAAAAGAAAATCGAATGTGTTTTTAATGGTAGTATTATTTTATACAGAAATCCATTATTTATAATTCAGATGAGAATAATGTTACATTGTTAAGTAATAATGTTAATTAAAATTAAGGAAAACAAATATATTGATCTGAAATATAGCAAATTAATTTTAAATTATTTCAGGTACAATTACCAAACACATCTCAAGGTCTTTTTATTAATTTAATTAATAAACTAATTATATAAAACTATTGTCAGTGCACTACAAATAAACTGGTTCTATGCCTTTATTAATAAAACTTATTTAAAAAATACAATGCCTTATGCATTTTTGTTTTGCTTTTCCCTCCATTGTACCGAAATCATACCGAACCGTGATGTCTGAACCGAGGTATGAACCGAACCGTGACTTCTGTGTACCGTTCCACCCCTAACACAGACCCGCCCTTGCTCGTGAGTGAGATGTCAATCACAGTTCGTCATTGTTGATACATTGGAGCAGAATGGCGCCTAAGCGATTATGGTGTTCTGTTCTTGGGTGTTATAAGGAACACAGCAGTCATTTTAATGTTCCTAAATCCGAACCGCTGAAGACGCAGTGGCTGACTTGTTTATGAAGGGAATATTCCCGACGAGCAACGTCAATGCGCTCATGTTTGCGCAAATCATTTCTCACCAGACTGCTTTTTAAACGAGGCGAGGGTCAATATAAATCAGGTTTTGCTAAGAAGCTGCTACTGAAAAAGGAATCGGTACCAACTATTCGTGTTCCTGTCTGTTGGACCTCCAGAAGAAGTGAGTGTAACGTTTTATTAACCTATATATTAATCTTTGCAAATCGCTTGCACGCTTCACGATGATTGTGGCTAATGTTTACACTCAGGGTGCATTACGGCATGTATTCTATGTAACGTTACGACGTTCTCAATATAATTCATAATCCCACGTTTATAATGAAAAACGCGTTATAGTTATTGTGTTATTAAAAACTGTGTACGCAGGTGTTACAGTTAACGTAACAGGAATATCAATGCAGTTACAATACTATAGATGTACTTAAAAGTTTTTTTAAAACATAAAACATTTTCGTACTGCACTAAACATAAACATACAACAAATTCTTAGGTATCTTTCAACTACTGCTAGAATCATTACTGACATGACCTCATGTCAGTTTCAGTCACGATAGTTGTACCTAACACTGAGATAACGTCACGCATCACTGACAAGCCTACATTTACAAAAAAAAAAAAGTTTTTCAATATAAATCTGTCAACGAACTAACCTATAACTTACATTAGTAACGTTAAACACATAGCGTTTGTATCTCACAACTCTAACGTTACCCTGCCAGTACAAAAATAGATCAAAGTGACATTGTTAACCAACCATTCAGAAACGTCCTGTTCGAGCCTTAATTGTCGCACTTCTTCGGGACCGTCATCATGTTTCGGGTCCGACTCCGGTTCAAACTGATACGGTTGCACAGATGTGTCCTCAGAGAGAATCCCGCTGCCATAATAAACCCTCAACTGTTGTCAAGTCAACACTCCACATGCGTTGTGTCAAAGCGCCCACAGAACAGAGGGGCGGAGTCAGCGGAGCTCATTATCATTTAAAGGCATATGCACTTAAACGGCGTGCTGAAAACAGAGCTGTTTTTGAGCAGGTAAAATAAGTGTTTTCTTAAAATACTAATGAGAATTTTTAATAAAAGTATATTACAGAGTTTTCATTTAGACCCTAAAGATTCATATTAACTTGTACAAAAATGGCATTATATGACCCCTTTAAAACTAACATCATAGTTTTTTTTTTTTTTTTTTTTTTTTGAGCAATGATGGAGCTATACTTGACTTTTCTTAGGAGCATAAAACAAAACAGCTCCTTGGACAAAATGAAATGTAATATTGTAGTAGCCTAGTTATAAACAAAGGTTTATTTTAGTTTTATTGTATTCATAATGTCAATATAAAACCGACGCAATGTTACTTGAAAGCATTATAGCCTACTATTCCTGCCAAGCGTCCATGGTTGCAGTGAGTGTTACTACAGTAAATCCATGGTGATGTTGCTGATCTGTGATCACTGGATAGTTCTTTCATGGCACAATGTTTCTTCCTGGTTTCCACGTCAGCGCTGTTTGATCCGTTAATAACAGAGAAATGTGAATGTTTCTCTCTAGATCTCGCAGAGATGATGTTATTAGGCCTACTTCAGTGGCGAATTCAAATGCTTTCTTTACTGGATGTCTCAGCGCTAGTAGTAAAAGTGTCGCTTGATCAAAATCGGCTCGCGCTGCATTGGTCCAAACTGATAAACGGTCCGTCGACCACACAATAACGAGTAGCTCAGTTTCGTTCCGCTTACATTACATTTGCCATTTGATGTTGGGCAATGTTGTGGTCGCGCCAGCATCTCAAGCACGCTTGACACACACGACGCGCCTACATTTGTTCCTATTGTACTAAAATAAAACATGTACATGTATTATTTATTGTGACTAGTATTATTTGTTATTGTTATTTGTACTTATCTATTTTTCCTATATCTTTATGTATAGAAAACCACACACACATGCAAAGTCAAATTTATTCAGTGTACTGAGTTGTGGTGACAAAAACTGGGTTATTCCCGAATACCTAATCATGGTAACAGTCTCTCACCGGACGCTCTGTAGTGGGTCTGTTATCAACCGGCAAAATAAGCTTCTACTAGCAAACATTTTTACATAATAGGCTAATGCAATATTTTGAAAAGATTGTTTTATCTTCTTAAGTTTTAAACTCATTTGACTACCACCCTTTTTGATAAGACTGTATTTTTTGTTTGTGGATAACATTTAAACTCAAATACATGATGTTCCAAGACACAGTTTAAACACTGTGTGCTCTTTATGAGCCATGACAAAATATGAATCCCATTTACTCAAGGAATAGCATATGCAATCATTGGGATCAGGTATGTTGAACATGTATATATTATCTGAACTAATCTGTCAAAAGGTGACTTCAAATAAAATGCATCATCCTTAACATTTGCAAAGGCTGCCAAGAGGATATATGGGTTTTGAACACTTCAATGGTTACAACGAGCAGGTTCTTGAACACTTCAATGCTCGTGAACACTTTACAAGAATATAAACTCAAGACGTCACGTCAATCAAATTATTCTGTAACTGCAATCTCTATCCAGACATTAATCTTTACATTTCTCTCACATATACAGCATGTAGCAGGAATCTCATGTTTTAACTGATCTGAAGGCACAAAAGCACTTCGTGATCGTTTCCTCTCACCACAAGTGTTTGCCAGCAGGAGGGCACATAAAGGCCGAGAAACTCTAGAACTCCCACCTCACCTCTTCCTCCACACACTCTCCAATTAATCACGCTGCGGCTTCTTTCACACTGGAACTGTGAGGATTCGCGTACTGTCCAGCCTCTCCCATCTGTCACTATAAAGCTCCCAAGCAATTTCCAACAAGATGCCACTTAATTATAAAACAAAGGCCCCTGACTTAAACTTCCTCTGTGACCCATGAAATGCTGTGATATTGTCTGCATTGCAACTTCATTGTCTGGAAAGTATGACTCGCTCTGGCAACTCTGTTATAGAAGGCGGGTCTTGCATATGGGATAGCAATTTCATTTGCTTCACTCCAGTAGTTCATGGCTCCAGGGTAGCCATGGTTATGATCGAGAGGGGGAAGGCAAGAGACAAAATGATTACAAAGAGATGAATACTATGATAATAAATGCCATGAGACACTGTGCATGTGCACATAAAAAAAATTAAATAAATGCAGATGCTAAGCATATCAAATTAGTATGCCAGGGCAATTAAGACCCAATGGGACAATGTGCCAAGTTATTTTGTCCAATTTGAAGAAAAAAAGAAAAAAAAAAAGTTTTAAATACCTCTGAGGCCTCGATTTACTAATATCCTAATTAAAGGGTATTATTTGCTTGTGAAATCCAATAAATCGCAAGCATGCTTTGTAGGCGTATTGTGGGTGATTTTGTAAGATTAATTGTGGAAAGTGTCACACATGCAAATTGTCTTTGTACACGGCTATATTTAAAGGAAGCTTTTTTGCGTGTGGTATTTCTTCCAAATATTAGCCTCCCTTGCATCCCCATAAGTGATTCTCAAACATGAGGAAGTTTTGGCTATTGAAGTTAATGGGTGAGATTAATGATTAATTATAGATGTTTAACACCTCGTATATAATTTCTGCCAGATTTGATACTAATTCAATATAATTTCAGTTATTTTAATGTGCTATGAATTTCGTTTTTTAACCATGGTAAAGCTATTTGTAGGGCTGTCATGATTTCTTGATTAAAATTGAGTGCCCGATTTAGAAAGTAAAAAAATATTAATCTTCGATTGCAATTTACCTGTGTCGATTAAACGGGAAAATACTGTTTACCAGAAAATACCAGAAGTGAAGAATTACACAGATGGAAATCCATGAACCGCATTAGACTGTTTTCTTTGGTGAGTTATTACAACCATTTAAAATCATAATATAGCATAGTGCTATCATTTACAAACCTATGATTATACAGAAGAATACATCCAGTTTCTAAAAATGCAAAAATTGTTTTAAAAAAAATAGTTCATTGCGATTTCAAAATAAAAGTCTGCAGACATTTGTTATAATACATAATGCACATAAGTTGATTGTTTATGTTGTGTATTTTAACAGTGTTATTCAATAAAACCATACAATTACTTGCTTTTGATACTGTATTTGAACCTATTATTTTTGTCTCGGTGCTATTATGCATTTTAAAGGCTGTTTTTTTATTACTTACTCGATTAATTGGCAAATGAATCGACCGAATTATCGATTATCAAAATAATTACTTGTTTTTATTTAATATGTATAAAGTATAGTTTATATTTTATGATGTAGACCTATAATTGAAAATAATCCAATTAATTACAATTAGTTTATTTTATTAAAGTTTTATTTTTTTTTAAAAATTTTTTTTAAAAATTTTTTTTTTTTATCACAATACAAACTTAGGGCACCCATTTGGCCAGCAGTGGCTCTGCCTTAAATACCAGGAATTTTAAGAAGAACACAGATAAAACAAGAAAATATCAGCTAAATTCTGTCTACTTGGAATAGTCTTTACATTGGGAGCGAGCCTGTGATGCCTTAAAATGTTGCCTTCATGGGCAGTTCACTAGATTTTGAAATGAAGTATGTGAATCATGCAATTCAGATCTTTAAACTGACAGATCTGGAATGTTTCCTCGGCTGTACCTCATAACCTCACCTCTGAAGTACCGCAGGGATCAGTTCTGGGACCCCTGTTGTTCTCCATTTACATCACATCTACATCTCATTTTCCCCCTTCTGTTTCTACATTGTGATCCCAGCAATGTTCAATGCATGCTTCTCAGAAATACTGAACTGGTTGTCCAGCCATCACCTTAACCTTATTGTTGATGGGACAAATCTATTTATCTCAGTGGATTGTTACACAGTAGATGTCACCAGATGTAGCTCCAGGCTGATACAGTGAGACACTGGTTAGGGCCAACACATGAAGGGTTACTACTCTTGCTCCTCGATTCAAGTGGATAAACTAACACCCCATTCCTATAAAAAACATAACATCCACATTCAATCAAAGGAGTTGCCTACTGTAGACAGTGGTCCCTGTACAATAAAACCCTTCTATAACTGCACTACTGGAAAGGGATTGGAGAATTGATAATATATCAATATAATATTAATATTATCAATATTATCTATAATAATGTTCTTATAACTAATATATGTTATAACTAACTAATGTTCTATAATAATAATTTTGAAATGGTGATTTTGGTATTTATTTGTCATGATGTGTAGTTGACGAAGTCAGGCTATGTATCTTAAGCTTTAAAGTAAAAATATTGTGCTAGCAAACAGTTGTATGAGATCAGAGCTATTTCTCTTTCTGCTCATTTTAAGATGAACAGAACGGGTGAAACACATTCAGAGTGCTCACTCACAGCGGCATCAAGAACACAAAGGGAGCAGTGCTTTCTTGAAGCACTGAAAGAGACGTAAATTACTTGGAGTTATTTTATTTCACTAAATGACAATGGAGTCATATACTTATACATGCTTATATTTTAACCTTCAGTTACCAAATCTAATATTCCTCACCACCCAAAGGACTCAGTTTAGGCATCTGGATATTTGGCACTTGAGTAAAAATCATTTGTACATGTAAGCCACATTGCTTGCTTCAGAACACACTTAAACATTTTTTTTTTCTTTATGTTGCAGGGATTTACTTGGCATTTGCCGGTGGCATTAGTAGCATAAATTAAAACTTTCAAAGGTACAGTTAATTGTGCCACATATGTTGAAGGCACTTACTGCACTTTGGTAATGTTCTCTAAAATCAAATTGCTTGTGTAGCTGGATCATTGGTGTAGTAGCTCTATTTCAAGAATATAACACAGAAACATTGTGTGTTCATGAGTTTGCTAACAATGCCTGAATAATTCCATCTCATTTATTTTTGCTATATTTCATCATTTCAATATGGAACACACATTTTCTGATGAAGTCATACTGTGAAGACAAAAGCAGTAGCTTGGCCTTTTGCTGCAAAGCTACACTTTTTACACTCTGCCCTTAGCAGTAGAATATTAGAAACACACCATAAGCAATCTGAAAACATCTTAATCTTTTTATGCACTCTTTATTGTGCTTTCTGCCCCTTCTATTACACTCATAAACACACTAACAGCCATAACCCAGCTCACCAAGTCTCTTGCTATAAACTCTGGGAAAGCTATACTACTGATTGCAATCAATTTGATTCAATAAGGAAATGGAATGCAAGATTAAGTGTTTTGCTTAATGCACACTAACTCGAAGGCCAGGCCTCTATTGCAAGTGTAAGCCGAGTTGTTGACGGCACCATCTGTTCATATATGTGACCATTTAACTGTATATCTCTATTATGTGACCGTGATGTATTAGAAAATGTCCCTGCCTGCCATAATCCCACGACTCGTTCCATAATTTCACTCTTTCGTCGTAATGTCAAAAGGCTACATATAATGTAAAAATCATCTCCTATATGAATTTGAATTTTCTTCTGTTATTTATGCAAATTGGGTGGGCAGAGGGAGGATGCTTTGCATTTGCTATAAAGCTCTGAAAGCTTAGGTCAAAATATTGTTTATAAGTGCCTTCTCTGTGGCAGTATTTACATGAGAATGTTTAATAAATTGTTTATATTACTCACACAGAATGCCCCCTTCAATACATAGGGCCATTACTTACAGAGTAATAGTGTGTGGTTTCATTGGAAATTGAAGAATGTTAGATGACACATGCTGAGCCGCATAAAACAATTCTAGAATGTAATATTCATGAAAGGCGGCAAAAGCCATCGATCTCTGGTAATGTTTTAAATGGCAATGGATTTGGATCATGCTACAGCAACCTCAAACACTGTATTCTTTCTATTTCCATTTCAGAGATAAAAATCTTCAAAATTAGGCATTTTGCCTTCTTGATAGCCTCCATTAACAACATTTAAACTACTTAGCTTATGAGTTACAATGTATTTGACCTATTATGCATTTGCAATTACCCTCTAAATGGTATAAACTTATTTATTTTACTGTAAGAAAGCTGCCCCCAGATAATGTTTTAGGATCTCATAGATAATATAAAGTAATAATCATATAGTTATATTCCCTCAAGCATGCTTCTGGCCATTTTGAAGAAAACTCTGCATTATACAATATTATGTCCTTGGAAATCAAGGGACCCTAGTGTCTTCGGACAATAGCGGATATTATTTTGGAGAGCTCACAAAACTACTGAAGCATCTGATATAATTCAAGTCAAGACACAACAGATGAAATCACTCCCTTATGAAGAGAATGGTGCCAGTGGGACACATCCATGCATTCATGAGTTTGACTCAAAGAACAGATGGTAATAGATGGCAAACTGTTCTATATATCTCTGCCTCCCTTTCACTTGAAGCTAAACATACCCATGCTACACCGAAGGACACATGTGATGGTTTAAAATAAACACCACAAAACCATGCAGCATCTGTGGAACAGCATAGAAATAAAGAATTAGCTTATGCTATTTTAACATTCAAGGATTAAAATAGGATGGACTCCAGCTGAGAAGCCTCTAGTGGCTGGAAACAAGCAACTGCATATATGGGCAATTCTACATAATTGGTGCAAACTGCTGTCGCACAACCAAAAAAACACATTTAAAAAGCATTCACAAGTATTCAAATCTTAGATGTTTACCAAGATCATTCTGTTATCTATCGAAACCCAATATAATATTTAAAATATCAGTAAAATCATAATTTACTTCAATTGGGAGGTGGCTGTCCCGAACCCTACATTTGTAAAACTTGTGAAAATTATATAAAAATAATTTTTGCAGTTTATTTCATTGTTGTTTTTTTAAATATATTTTTGGAAGGTGTATTATATATATATTTTTTGTGTACCACATTTTTGTCACTACTAAAACAGATTCTGTTTTAATCCATTGGCTGAGACTGATTTTACTACACCCCTACATTCCTGTGTCCCTCTCTCTCATAGCAACATGGTGAGTAAATGGTGAGTAATAGTAGTGAGTACTTCATCATTTTGAGGTAAATGTGTTCAAAAGTCTGAAAATCTGTGTGCAACTTTAAGGAACGTCAACACCATCTAAAATTGTCACAACCAAAACATGTGGTTTCGGGTGTGGCATTGTTGTTTTTTTGGGTGTTATTCCATAGATTTCAGTTATGTGTGTACAACTGATCAGAACTGTGTTAGCTAACCTTGTGCTGATTAACATCTTTGAGCTAGGCGTAAAAGCATCTAAAATTGTCGCTACCGAAACAGTCACGACCGAAACATGTGGTAAAGTTTCGGTTGTGACATCGTCTTTTGGGTGTTACATGATACAATTTAGCTTTTGTGTGTTTACAACTGATCAGAACTGTGCTTGCTAACCTTGTACTGATTAGCATCTTTGAGCTAGGCTTAAAAGCATCTAAAATTGTCACAACCGAAACAGTCACGACCGAAACGTGGTAAAAGCTTTGGTTGTGACATCTTTTGGGTGTTGTATGATATAATTTAGTTTTTATGTGTGTACAACTGATCAAAACTGTGCTAGCTAACCTTGTGCTAATTAACATCAGCAGTTCACCCATAGTAGACGGTTACAGTAGAATGTCGCGAAGTAACAGTTAAAGTCGCGGATGCGCAATGGAACAACAGAATTCCATTTCCGTTCCAACAAAGGATGTTGCTTAAAGTCCCTATAACTGTCACTACCGAAAATGTGCAGTTACGACCGGAATATGGGATGTTTTGTCAAAAATAAAGTATTGAATTATCAATTAAGATGTTATGATATTGTTTGGTTCAAAGTATATTGAATCAAATAATTGAATCCTTTGAAAACTTTATTAACTGTATGCCATTTACAAAAAAAGATTGGATTTAAAATAACAAATCTCATATATTACACTTGAAATATTGTTCAAATTGTAATTGTTATTGATTTACCTGCAAACGTTTTAATAAAATAGCAAAAATATATATTTACAAGGTAGATGTAAACAAAACCTTAATAGGCCAATATAACCCTTCTAATATCATTGTGTTTCGGTAATGACAAATTTGAATAGAGGACAAATATTCAAAAACTTTCTTAAAATACAACATGAGAAATAACTGCAAAATTATTAGAAGTGTATACTTTGGATATTATACAATTTGCATACATACAAAATTGTGGAAAAGGAAATTTTTTTTCAAGATGTTTGCAACCAATTCTGTAGAATGGCCCATATAAAAAATTATTTTGAATCCTATATTTGAATGTGCTCTCAGTCTTTGAACCCTATTACGCAGTATATAAATGTAAGTATGCAGCTATATTTAATACTTGATATATTGTATAAAATCAATGGTAACGCTTTAGATTACAGCCCGGAAAGAACTGTGTAATTAAGACTTTACAGCGTAACTTTTGGTAATTATAGTGTACCTATGTACTTGCATGTAAGTATAAGGGAACAATATGTAAAGTTTGGGGAATAAAGGGGTAACAACCAGGATGGATATATATAAGCTATATATATGGATATACACTCACCGGCCACTTTATTAGGTACCCCATGCTAGTAACGGGTTGGACCCCCTTTTGCCTTCAGAACTGCCTCAATTCTTCGTGGCATAGATTCAACAAGGTGCTGGAAGCATTCCTCAGGGAGTTTGGTCCATATTGACATGATGGCATCACACAGTTGCCGCAGATTTGTCGGCTGCACATCCATGATGCGAATCTCCCGTTCCACCACATCCCAAAGATGCTCTATTGGATTGAGATCTGGTGACTGTGGAGGCCATTTGAGTACAGCGAACTGGATGTTTTTTCTTTTTCGGACCATTCTCTGTAAACCCTAGAGATGGTTGTGCGTGAAAATCCCAGTAGATTAGCAGTTTCTGAAATACTCAGACCAGCCCTTCTGGCACCAACAATCATGCCACGTTCAAAGTCACTCAAATCACCTTTCTTCCCCATACTGATGCTCGGTTTGAACTGCAGGAGATTGTCTTGACCATGTCTACATGCCTAAATGCACTGAGTTGCCGCCATGTGATTGGCTGCTTAGAAATTAAGTGTTAACGAGCAGTTGGACAGGTGTACCTAATAAAGTGGCCGGTGAGTGTATATAACCAATATAAAAAATATTTATACTGTAAGTATTACAAAACTTAAACACCTACACTTTTGCTATTAAAAAATAAGAAAAACTGTATAAATGCAAAGATATGTACCCTGTAATTAAAAAAAAAAAGCCTATACAGTACTGTATGTATTGGTACACCATTATTACAAAAAGGTACACCATGTATGTTCTGTTGTATCATAATAGTAGAATAAGTACCCCTTGGTTCTATAATACTTACAGTATAAATATTTTTTTTTAATTCTCCTGGTTGTTACCCCTTTATTACCCAAACTTTACATGTTGTTCCCTTATACTTACATGTAAGTACTTTATAGGTACACTATAATTACCAAAAGTTACACTGTAAAATCACTTAAATTAAGCAGTACTTCCCGGGCTGTAATCTAAATCGTTACCAAATAAATGTATCTTGCAATTTGCAATCTCCGAAGAGACTAGGGACCCGATTTCACTTAACAACCTTAACTCCAAACAAATGATGCAGTGCAACAATTCAAAATTAAATACTCCTTTTAAAATCAATGCTAGCTTATAGAAGAAAACAGTTTAAGAGGGTACAGAGTTTCTGGAGAGGTGTTTTAATATTCCTTCACAAACATATGCTACCTGGTTCCTCGGAGAATGTCCGTATTGATGGAGATGGCAGGCGTATGCAGTCTGATTGACAGTTTTTGTGTATCACTGCTAACGCTGCAACAACATCTGCACTGAAAAGGATCGCAGGAAATTTCCTTATTGTGCATTTCACATGGATTAGATGTAATTATGGGGGGGGTTGGTCTCTGATTTGCCCACATAGATCTTTCCTGACGGGATTTTTCCCTACTGTGGAGCATGGTTTGGGTGAAATGAAAGAATAAATAAATAAAAACAGGTGGATTGGAATGCAGTGAAGCACGACAAATTTGGGCAAACAAAGTATGTGAGATTGGAGTGCTAAGTGGTGCTTTGACAGCTGAATATGACGGGCCTCACAGCAGAATCGAAATGTCTGACCTTGAAATTCGAGCTGCTTCAACCTCACTTTTAGTAACCCTTGTTCCTCTTTCACAGAAAAAGTACTCATTTTCAAAACAAACAATTAATAAAAGTACTAAGTTTGATTATTCTAAAAGATAAGAAAGGAAAAAAGATACATTACAGTAATGTACCAAAAAAACAAAAAAAAACAATTTCAATAATATATTTTATGTTTTTCTTTTTTCTTTTTTATGGAATTGATTATAGGACCTTTAAAACAATCACAAAGTATTGTGATCCAATCTATTACAAATATTGTGTGTGATATATATTAATAATAGCTACAACAGCACTTTAATAATAACTATAACAATTATCCCATGGGGGCTATAGTAATAATAATAATAAAATAAATTAAAATTAAATTAAAATTTAGTAGACATGTGGACGTAATCTGAATTACAGCCTTTCCGAAAGTGCTAAATACTGATTAGGTCCACATGCATAACTCAAACCTAATAATAAAATAAAAACTATAATATTTCATATCTGTAATTGTATTTTCACTAGTTAAATGTCACCATAGGGTGCTATTCAAATTAAATTGTTGATATCAATAATTGATTTCTTACTTGTATAAATTCCAATTTCACATATCAGAAATACAATTCTTACTAGTAAAAAAAATAAATAAATCATAATTTGATATCAATTTCGGTTAATAGTAAAAATATTAATCTCTAGTATCAAAAACTATTTTCACTAGCTGAAATGTTACTTCTTGAAATCTTTAAATGTATTTCATCATGTTAAATTTGTTATGTCTAATACCTGAAAATGTAATTCTGATATCAATATTCAAAAATTTCAATTGTTGATATCAAGAACAAACATTTGAACCAGTAACCACGTAGTTGGCGGGACTGTTCCCCACTGACTAAATGATATAGGCTAATCAATATTTGTAAAATCATCACCTTCCTAAAATAAGTCATTTTTTTCAGGTTTCTCAGAAAACACAAAAAAACGGAACCTAACTTCAGAGACCGAGTAGATTTGTGTTCTTCTTGTCTTTTGACTTAGGCAATTATACTACAGGGATAGAATTGCATGATCTGTTCAACTGAGGATGTGGGCAATTTTACCAGAGGAGGCAAACATCATGAGAAGATGACTTATGCAAAAAAATAATTTGTCAAAAAATTACTTAGACAATTATTTTAGGAAGGGGACGAAATGATCCACTGATGTGAGTTGAAATGAACCCAAGAGCAGTTTATTCCTAATGATGGCAATTTCAAAACACTGCTTCATGAAGCTTCGAAACCTTAACAAATCTTTTGTTCCGAATCAATGGTTCAGAGAGTGTGTATCAAACTGCCAGAGTCACGGGATTTCAGTAAACGAGGCTACATAACGTCATAACGGTTTCTAAGCGTTTCAAAACATTTCGAAATTTCAATGTTCAACACTGGGTGCGATGACCTCTGTCAACCCATGAATCATTTGTAAACATTAGTGGAACTGAAGGTGAGAGAATAAACACGAAACACACGTGATCATTGTCATGAGGTGACAATGATCCAATCGATGGCATTCGTGGATCGGGACAGTTGTGTCATCATCAGAGCTCATGAGTTGCTCTGGAGACGCTGCACTGGCTGAGTCCTCCGACTGCTCTTGTATCGCTCTCGCGGTACTTTGATGTCATATGTCACAGTCACATGGCGTCGGCGCGGTCTCAAGTCGGACACAATTTCTAACCAGCATGCACTGCTTCAAATCATCCGCCGATCGGTCTGCGCAGTGCTGTATGAAGTCGTACAAGCCTAATATTGTTGAGGAGATTCCCACCTTCTATGTAAAGCGCTTTGAGGTCCCAGATAAAGCGCTATATAAATGTAACGGATTATTATTATTATTATTATTAATATGACACAAGAGACTAGGAAAGCACATGGCATGATCACGTGAGGGCAAGAAAACAGGAATGACTGTAAATAATTACTAAATAAAATACATGAAACTATAAAAGCGAACCAAAACCCAAAACAGACGTGACAATAATACATAAAATATAATAAATAAATCAATAAATTACTCAATCAAAATTATTTAAAAAAAGCAATGTTAAGTTGTACACCAATGTGTAGAAAGGCCAGTTATAGTAAGAGCTTCGTCCCTAAAGCCATACTAATTTTAAACAAATAATAATTTCAGTGTACACAGAGGATCAGCCACTGGTGCTGTGCCTTTTTTCATTCTTTGTGATTTGGTGTGTTTATTAGTTTATAATTACGGTCTGAATTGTATATCTGTCGTCGTAATGTATGCACTACAGTGGACTTTTTTTTTTTTTTTTTGCATTCAGACATGTTAAGATGTACGAAAATGGTTTGTCCGCTGGCTGACTCTCTTAGTTAGCTGCTACTGATCATATTTTTTCTGTTGTTGTGAACAAGCTGGAATTTTCTCCCAAAATATGTCTTTTTTTTCCCTGGATTTGATGGTGCCATAAAATTTGGTGGTAGTTGTTGAAATTGAGAAGTAGGCAGATGGAATGTTGTGATAGTGAATACAGTAGGAAGTCTGCTTCTGCTTCCTCTGTCTGAGAAAACATGAACACAGTCTCTGCTCTCTCAGACTGCCATCTCTAATAGCCAGAGATTGATCACTCAGTCTGTATTTGGTTAGTGTCTATCTCACTTTATGCTCTTTCCCAGACAGCAATATACAGTAGTATCGGCCCAGATCCGTCTCACATCTGGTACGTGTGGAATCCACATGTTGACATGCTGATTTGTAATTTCTTTTAAGGTGTAAATAGAGTTCCATCTTCTTTTGTAATTTAGTGGCATCTTTCCAATAGGCAATGTCATTTTGTTTCTATTATTATGCAATTTGGTTGGCCCAGATTGTTGCTGTTAGGAATTTTAACCAGCTTTGAATTGGAATTTCATATTGACTTGTATTTTTTAATCATGTTGAAGACTCTTATTGCCTTTTCTCAGTTCATTCATCTGACTGCTCCAGATTAATTTAGGCATTGATAGTGTTGCCATAGAAACACATAAATCGAAGTCTGAGGACGAACAGCTCAGTACAAATTCACGGGTTGCCATCTCATAATTACGGTAATTACGTTACATGACGCATGTTCATATGTCATAAACGCAGCATAAGCTTGTTTCTGTTCAGATGGAACTTTAAAAAAGGTGGCTGCTGTTAGTGGCAAACGGTGACTATGGCTAAATCCAAAATTGCATACTTCCCTACAATATAAAATTCTTTAAAATCCTCCTACAATATAATAGCTGAAAAACAGTATGTGACAAAAGAAATAAGTCTGAATTCACAATACTCAAAAGAAAGAAAAAAAAAAGAAGAGTATAGGCAAAAAGTACCGGGATGACCTTCTTCTTCTGGTAAGATTCTGAAGTGTGCATTCGAAGGACACTTTACTATCCCATGAGGCCACAAGAGAGGATTTGTGGATGGCAATGAAGCAACACAACTGATGCTGGTAGGTCACATGATAATGAAAACTTTGTGAATGTAGTACGTTCAGATTACAGCATAGTACACACATTCATACTATATATTCATTCATATATTCATACATGTAGATTAGAACATACTGTTTTAGCAGTCACAAAGTAACTTAAACTTCGAAATAAGTACCTACTCAAGAGAGTATTTGCAACAATATAGTGTTGCAGGATGAAACATTTTATTTTAAGTCAATACCCAGCAACTTTATAGAATAGAAGATTCATGAATAGAAAGGCAATTGGTAACAAGTGTCTAAATGAGACTACAGAGGCTTGTCGGGGACATTAAATGTCGTCATCTTGGACAGAATTTTAATATCAGTGCATCTCTACCTTGTAGAACCTTAAAGCACTCATTGTATCAACCATATAAAGACTCTGTTGCACCCAAGCCCATCCCAGGCAATCAGATTGGAGCGATCGATATCAGTCAGCACTTGTTTATTTTTGTGTGCAAAATATCTCAGCCTAACTTCAGAAAACTGGATTAAAAGTGCATCCTCCACAGCAGAAGTGATCTGCATCCATTTTACATCTCAAGAACTCTTTTATCCACATGATTTTCCTCTTCAAAACTGTAGGTGTGAGGTTCTTGTTTTTTTTTTACAAAAATAATACCCCCAATGGAGGCACCTTAAGAAATTATTCAAACACATTTTATTTTAATGCCTGAAAGACTGTTTAATCTTTAAAATCCTCCTCTTTAATCTGGAAAGAAGCATGTTACCACAGGCTGAAGGATTCTGTCACAGTTATTTGACTTATGATCAGACACATAAGGATACTCTGAGTGCAAAACATTTGAATAATGCATGACCAGGACCTTCTTAAATATAGTCAATATTTTATATTTAGATCCCACCCTGTTTTGGACTGACTGACATTCCTCAGAAGGGACAACAAAGGCGATGTTCAAATAACAAACATTTAAAGGGAGTCCATGGCATTTCATGAAAATATAATCCTCCACCAAGAGCACTTTATAAAAACTAACCTTCTCCCCCAACATGTCCACATGTCATTGAATGCTGCGTGATGGCAGCGTGGAGACGATTGTTGCCTAATGGATTCACTAAGGTTACAGGCAGCATTGTGTCTGTCAGCTGAGCTCAGAATTAATACTAAGGAGGCATAATGAAAGAAAACATATTTGGCAGCCGTCCTTGGAGAGTGCTTCCCCTCTTTGACTTTAACTTCACAAAAGGAATCTGGTCCAAATGTTGACTCGCTTGCATGGGCCGCATGACTTCCCAGCATCCCTCTTGTTTCTCACCTGCGCCATCACCAGATCACCTAATTACATCAGCACCTGCACATCATCATCTAAACTCTATAAAGAGACACTTCCCCTTCACTTCATGGTCTGGTCTTGACAGAATGTGATCTTACAGAATCTAAACCAACATTTACCAGTGTGCTACTAACCTCGAAGATTCCTCTTCAGTGTTTCACCTCCGATCATCTGCTTCCTGTCATCCTTCATCCACAGTCATCATCTACAAACAAGCGATCAAGATTACCATCCATCTAAGTTCATTATCCAGTTCAAGTTCTTCAATATCTACTCATTAGTCATCTCTGCTGTTCCACTCCGTGCCTCTGTTCAAATAAAACCTGTTATTGAACTTCTTACCTGTTTGCTTCTCTAAACCATGACACTCACCACTGAGTTATTTAATGGTCTCTTTCAACTCATGCTGGGATAATACATGAAGACTAAAAGGTTACTGTTTAATGTTATTTTTTAGTATTATTTTTCTGTATTCATTTTCATAATACTTTCATAATGTATTTTGTGAAGTCAGAGTATGTTGTACATGTGCACTGAGCAGAGAAATGGGATAAGCTATATTTTGCATACATGTATGTGTGCCATGCAACACTCAACTGATAATTATACATCAAATGTGTACAGTTGGCATATTCTTTACAAGGAAAGGAATGTTTTTCAACTGATGCAACGCATTACAGAACATTTTGTGAAAGATTTACTGTCTTTTTTTGTGTCTTTTAATACTATTATTGTATTAAGTCCTCCTCCAGTTTAACATCCAAAGGACACAAGGACAACTCAATGTTCTGATTCAATCACTTTTATTTTCATTTGGCTTTGTCAGTGATTGGTCTGTTCAACTTGTAAGGTTGTAATGTGTTAGGTTGTAAACCTTCAAACAGAGAACAAACGTTACCATTTTAATTAAACATTTAATTAAGCATTTTTAATTAATTTTAAATTAGTTACAAATTGTATTCCTTTTACATGAAATAAAGAAAAATTATGATTTCATGAATTCAAATTAATTTATACATTTTCCTACCAGAAATTTAATTTGACCATTTTTAGCTTTGTAACATCCTTTAAATCTTATACTTTTAATTTTCCAAAACACGAATTAAATATTTCTTAGCACAAACCGATTTAACACAAAATCAATGAAGTCATTGCTGCAATGTGTTCCTTATAGCATCTACACAGAAGTTAAACATAGCTTGAACGTATTTAGCAGTATTTCAAACATCATAAAAGTAAATTAAACATTTCACCGACCATTGGCGTCTTTGGACTGAACCTATGAGTGACCTTGGAGTGTCTTCTCTCTGAGGTTTGCTTGTCTGAATGACTGCAAACCTTCATGCCTCAGCAGGTGCTCTTAATCAAGCACCCAGATTGCTACTGCTGGTGCACTCTGGGAAATGTAGTTCTTTGAGAATCATTTAATAGATTCAGCTAAAAAATTATCTGTTGATACTATTATCTCTTTGATACTATGTATTGTATTATAGAACCAACGGTCAATGTAACCTCAGTTATACCACGTTTTGTCTCTATAAATTGGTAGGCCTACTTTGAAGATCGAAATGATTGTGTATATGATATGCCGATAGCTGCGCAACATTTTAGTATTACAAGAATCTTCGCTAGTTTCTTCATCAGAAATCAGTCCAGCTGCACATGCAAATGAGCACGCTTAGGACAAAGACTCATAAATTAACCACAGAGGAACTTTCCCGCTCGGAAATTCCACCCTTCTCATTGGTCAAGCAAACCTGGAGGGGTTGGACCTTTCTTAGACTTTAAAGGGCATTCACACAAGCCCTTCCCTCTCTCTCTGGCCTTCTCTGTATGTCCGGGTGCTGTGCTGTCCTGCGTGGCCTCAGCAGGCCCCAAGGCAGCAGACCTTGATTCACAACCAGCCATGGGCTATTTCAGGAGAGAGAGAAGACTCTCTCAACCACAACAGAACCAAGAACAATCTCAGGAATTTGGCACAACAACTCCAACCATTAACTTTTCCGACTTCTTCCCTTCTCCTGGGGGCTCTGCGTGTCCTCTCCGGCCCAGGGCCGGCAAGCAGGCCTCGACTCACCAACCAGCCATGTGCTCATCGAGAGAGAGAACTTTCAACCAGAACAGAGTCGAACTAACCATGCAAGGTCATCATATTTTCTTCATCCAAAACGATGGTGGCTTCAACATGTGACACTCACGGAACCAGTAACAACTTTAATTTTCAACAACTTCAAGAACTGCGTACCTGAGAAAACAAAAAACAAAAAAAACTATGGTTCTTTTCATAGTTAAATGGATCTCCTCCATGGTTCCATTTCCTGCTTCCAGTTCCATTCTATCACTCACCATTTTACATATACATGTATGTATGCATGTATGTTTAGTTTAGTTATGTTTGTGATTTAGTTAATAAAACTTGTGCACAATATGTATTTGGTTCTGATTCACTGCTCGCAAACAAAGTCTCTTTTACGATCTTGATCTTGTTACATGCTACAAAGCGCTGTACATGCTAATAAATAATTATTTTTCTGTGGCCATGGAAGATACCCTTTTCTTAGAATAAATGAATAATCAAAAGAGTTTGTTGGACAAACTGATTAATTGATTGTGATATTAATTTAGCTACATCAAGTTAATCCAATTAACTGACCCAAATATTAATAATTAATCATGACAAGTTATAATTGATTATTCATATTTCATAGAGTCAATTTGTTACACCTCCCATTTTAAACATAGGTAACATGTTTTGCTACTGTACCTTACAAGGAAGTTGTAAGGAGTGGTGTATATAAGCTCAATCCGAGTAAGGATTAATGGTAACACTTTATTTGAAGGGGTGTGCATAAGACTGACATGACACTGTCATAATCATGACATAACACCTGTCATGAACATGAAGGAGTCTTTATGAATGTTTATGACTGTTGTCATTAAGTGTCATTCGGTAAATTATGACACTTTTAATGCAAAGTTGACATTGTTTAAAATGTATTTTTTATGACAACTTGACATTACCCAAGACAAAAATGTCTTGATTATGACAACTTGACATTAACAAAGACAGAAATGTCTTTGTTATGACAACTTGACATTAACCAAGAAATCATAACCTGTCAACCTGTCACAACTTTGGCCGTCATGACACCATTATAACTGTGTCATGAATATTTTACTTGTCCTCAAGTAAAGTGGAACACATTGTACTAGTTATAAAGATGTCATTAAGGGTTATTACACTGTAAAATGCTTTAAGTTTGATAATTAGACCTGTTATGACATATTTGTGACAGGTTGACAGGTTATGATTTCTTGGCTAATGTCAAGTTGTCATAACAAAGACATTTCTGTCTTTGTTAATATTCAAGTTGTCATAATCAAGACATTTTTGTCTTGGGTAATGTCAAGTTGTCATAACAAAGACATTTTTTGTCTTTGTTAATGTCAAGTTGTCATAACAAAGACATTTTAAACAATGTCAACTTTGCATTAAAAGTGTCATAATTTACCGAATGACACTTAATGACAACAGTCATAAACATTCATAAAGACTCCTTCATGTTCATGACAGGTGTTATGTCATGTTTATGACAGTGTCATGTCAGTCTTATGCACACCCCTTCAAATAAAGTGTTACCGGATTAATACTGTAAATTGATTAATAAGTAGAGTAATACTGACTCAGAGAAACAAGGGGTGAGAGGAAGGAGAAACAAAGCCATGAGGGGAAGAGGGAGGAGAAACACAGATAAACCATTTACAGCTGTCATGATGGGGTGAGGGAATAGAGAAATGGGGATCAGAGAAATCTGGAATGAAGACCACCTCTCATGTAACATTATTCTTATATGCCTGTTTCTCTCCTATGCTGATACATGTATAAAATAATAAATAATTATCAATAATGGGGAAAAGCATGTTTTTCAAATCTAAAAATGTATTCAAAAATGAAGCGGGACCGCTTCTTGTGGGAGGGGCAAGTGCTAGGCGGTTGTCTGTTTGCAAGATGGCTGATGTTGATCGAGCATTAGCATTAGCATTATTCGAGAGAGCCATCGTTCGTATTTGCTCTGGAGAGCAGAACAGCAGCGTAGGGGTCATTGTCGCCATACTTGGGTCCACCAGACCCTCCGGAGGGTTTCACGAGTTTCACCATTTGCTCCAGGAGCTGCGTATGAATGACGGCTGCGTTCAGCGGTACTTTTTGCCTGTCCCGCGCCCAGGTTGATGACCTGTTGTCCCGCATCGGAGCGATCACCCTCGCCCTCACCAACCTAACATTAATCTGTAATTTATTTTTGTTTTAATGATAAATGGAGTCAGCCTCCAAAAGTGATTAACCTGTCCTGTGATTTTTTTTTTTTTTTTCACACAACACTGTACACAACACTGTCCAGACACGATCTATGTTCTTATGCACTATAGTATGTTGGTTGTCTTTACATTAGAATAATAATCTTTCATATAATCTAGATATGGAATAAAACGTGGCTGACGTGGGTCATTTAAAGGTATAAACTAAATGAGCCATTCCAACGAAATTGGGTGACATTTCTGTCCCCAGGACATTATATTTATAAAATTGCATGAAAATTAACTCTAAAATACATTTTATTATTAAGCAAAATGTCCTGCACATTAAGCTAACTACACATTTTAAATGTATAATTAAAAACATTAATAAAAACTACATAGAACACTAAAAAATAGCATTTTCTGTATGTCCCCACTCTCTATCTCTAAACTTTACCATGAAATATAATGATTAAAATCCTTCAGAAATCTGATCAGAAATCAGATAAAAAAAACATTTGATCTAATATTTTAGATAAAATACACATTTTATTCATGTCCCCGGGTTTTCACTCAGTCCTGTTATCCTATAACATCCCCCCTTTGAAAATCTTGGAATATTCCACAAGACACATTTTCAATAGGAAGTTGCATAATCTGGATCTTCTGAAGGCAATGGGAAGATCATAATTAAGTCTTCGCATTTTAATTTCTGTATATTTGATGAAATTGTAACTATGACTGAGAAGGTCAATCTTAACATACTGTCCTGTTACCTAAAATTTTTCTTAGATTTTATTTGTTTATTTTAAAAATATTAACTTTTGGTAAGTCACTAGAAATGGCTCAGTGTCCTCATGCTATTAGCATGTATGCTATGTGACCATATGCCATGTATTTGATAACTTTTTGCTTAAAAACTCAATCCTGTTACTTTCAGTCCTGTTACTATTATTTTCTTTTTCTAAAAAAATTAAATTAAACCACTGTTTTTATCAGTTTTGTTTGGCCCATCATTTATACAATTATTTAATAAATTAAATTATAATTTTTGTATATACATTTGAGGCTTCAGTCTTCTTTAAAAAAGGGCTTTGTGTTTTTTATTAAAATACACATTGCCTTAATAGTGATTTTTTGTCACAAATATAAATTATTTGACCATATAACCAATAATTTCTTTAAAATAAACCCTTTCTTGTGGGGAAAACAAAGGAATTAATTGACATGCTTTTAAACTTGCTTTTTAAATGGCGCATGCTTTTCGGTAACAGGACTGAGAAAACATGCGTCCATCTTCTGCTGAAACCTTGTAAAAAAAATTATAAAGTTGCCTCAGATTGATCAATACACATTTTGAATAGTTAAATATGTGTAGTATTAGATTCAATGTTGAAAAAGATAAAAAATAAAGTTAAATTTTGAATAGTTACAATAAGCAAATGTCACCCATTGACATGGGAAAGGCCCAAATACACTCACCTAAAGGATTATTAGGAACACCATACTAATACTGTGTTTGACACCCTTTCGCCTTCAGAACTGCCTTAATTCTACGTGGCATTGATTCAAGCATTCTTTAGAAATGTTATTCCATATTGATAGGATAGCATCTTGCAGTTGATGCAGATTTGTGGGATGCACATCCAGGGCACGGAGCTCCTGTTCCACCACATCCCAAAGATGCTCTATTGGGTTGAGATCTGGTGACTGTGGGGGCCATTTTAGTACAGTGAACTCATTGTCATGTTCAAGAAACCAATTTGAAATGATTCAAGCTTTGTGACATGGTGCATTATCCTGCTGGAAGTAGCCATCAGAGGATGGGTACATGGTGGCCATAAAGGGATGGACATGGTCAGAAACAAACAATGCCCAATTGGCACTATGGGGCCTAAAGTGTGCCAAGAAAACATCCCCCACACCATTACACCACCACCATTAGCCTGCACAGTGGTAACAAGGCATGATGGATCCATGTTCTCATTCTGTTTACGCCAAATTCTGACTCTACCATCTGAATGTCTCAACAGAAATCGAGACTCATCAGACCAGGCAACATTTTTCCAGTCTTCAACTGTCCAATTTTGGTGAGCTCTTGCAAATTGTAGCCTCTTTTTCCTATTTGTAGTGGAGATGAGTGGTACCCGGTGGGGTCTTCTGCTGTTGTAGCCCATCCGCCTCAAGGTTGTGCGTGTTGTGGCTTCACAAATGCTTTGCTGCATACCTTGGTTGTAACGAGTGGTTATTTCAGTCAAAGTTGCTCTTCTATCAGCTTGAATCAGTCGGCCCATTCTCCTCTGACCTCTAGCATCAACAAAGCATTTTCGCCCACAGGACTGCCACATACTGGATGTTTTTCCCTTTTCACACCATTCTTTGTAACCCCTAGAAATGGTTGTGCGTGAAAATCCCAGTAACTGAGCAGATTGTGAAATACTCAGACCGGCCCGTCTGGCACCAACAACCATGCCATGCTCAAAATTGCTTAAATCACCTTTCTTTCCCATTCTGACATTCAGTTTGGAGTTCAGGAGATTGTCCTGACCAGGACCACACCCCTAAATGCATTGAAGCAACTGCCATGTGATTGGTTGATTAGATAATTGCATTAATGAGAAATTGATCAGGTGTTCCTATAATAATCCTTTAGGTGAGTGTATATTCTCACTTCAAAAATGGTACATTTTGCATACGGGGGATCCTCAGTCTCTCCTATTAAATGCAGCTGTTTACTGCTAACAAATGACACTTGCTTTTGTCTGTCGCAGATGCATTGCGGCAGCTCAATTTACTGTATTCCCACTTTATTTCATACTGACACTGCCCTTTTCACACCCTCAAAAGCATATAAGGTATTTATGGATGCTTTTAAGACGCTTTCACACCAATTGTGAGTTCACACAAACCGAACCCGAGGCGACCTTTGGTCCTGTTTTAATACCAACCAAACAAATCAAACTGCAGTAGTCCAACAACAGTCTAAGATTTTTAATTTATTTATTTAATGTTTCTTGAACAGAAGGCGAAGTCTGAATCTCTGCCAAAGTTCCCAGAGAAACTGGAGACTCGGCTTGTCAATGTATTGGACTGAATCGAGTTCAAAACACAAGAGCTCCACAGGGAAGAGATATTCAATTAAAATGAAGAAATTATGATGGCACTTTAAAGCTAGAGAGACAAATTTTTATATTTAATTAGATCACAGAGTCAATTGAAGCTTTAAACTGACGTAAAGGATGTGTTCCCAACGCTGTGAGACGACAAGTTCCTTTAGCATCACTTTGTTAATTTTCTTTTTTTTTTTCGTAGGGGTCAAATGTTAATCTTCTGTCTCCTGTCTTGGACTTCACACAACTCATCATAATAACCAAAGAAAAATGGTTTGATGACCCTCCCTCATGCTATAATACAACCGTATGAATATAAATGTAACTAGGGATCTCAATGTAAATTAGTCTTCCAGATTGGCTTACAAATGTATGTCATGACTAAACAGCTTTTCTAATTCTGGAAAATGAATGTAATATGAACACATTCTGTACAAACATTAACCATGCACATTTCCGATGCTAGTTGATTCAGCTTCAATACCTTACATTGCTAAGCGTCTGTTTGTATCATGAAATAATATGTTTGAAATCTAAGTGTTTAAATCAGCTAATTTAACAAACTAATCTAACCAATCTGGTATTATAACATAAAACAACTTGATGTTTAATTAAATTGATTAATAGTTTTAGTAATTTGGCTTACTTGACAATCCTTCACGCTGTTAAAAACACAAATGATTTGGGCACTCATTACCTCACAAAAACAATCTTTTTCTAATACATTTTTAATGGTACTTTTTTGCACATAATGTCTCTTAAATTCACAGTGGAATTAGCAGCATAATGGTTGTTAGAATTACAGTGGGAAAATATGATATTTCCCCATAGTTCCCAGGGTAATCTAAGCATCCAATTTTGTTCTATGTGAAGTTCACCATTTGAAAATCATCTCTCTCAATGATTATTCGTCCACTGAAGCCTTAATGTTTATCCATTCACTGAATAAAAATTGAGAGAGCGGATTTTCATGTGGTAAACTCTAGATGGCACAGGCTTACCCAAGCTTGGGTTCTTAACACAATCTACAGTACTTCCAATCATATCATTTTCTTGAGGGTATAGCTGATACTTGCCTATCGTTTGCTGTAGCAGTTGCACGCCTTGAGAAACCATCCACCTTCCCCAGCTCCACCTGTATAGATCTTCTATGAGGTTATTATTTTATTATGCTTGTACAGCAACAGCATGTTTTACTTGCACACAGCACAATTTGTGTTTGCATTTGCAGTGGCAAGTCCCATTACTCAATACTCAAGGCCCCGCCTCCCTCTCGTGTCAAAGCGTGTCAATCAAAGTTTACAACATCGATGAGAAAATGAAATTGAACTATACCTCTGGTCACGAAAAAAAACACCATGAGAGTGAATTGCGGGAACAGCAACCCAAGTTTGATATCAGCAAAGAACAGTAAAGTTAAGTTGATGTGCATCTCTCTCTCTAGTCTGTCTGTCTGTCTAGCCCAGCTGGGCAGTGCATCTTTTGGTCTTTCTGTGTCTTACTTGCTAATGCCGGCCACTTCCAGGGCTATATTGCATTTAAAATGTTGATTGGCTCAATATTGGTCAATATGGATGCACATCCCTCAGTAAATAATAAACATCAAGTATTGCTTTTTTTCATTTAAAACACAGTGACATGCTATGGCAAGCCATTTTAGCTTTTATTCATTCACAGGATGCATTTTTTATATCAATAATTACATTTGTACTATTTAAAATATGAATTTTTTATATTAAGTATGTACTTTTGCAAGTAACAATGTCTATTTCTGATATCAGGAATTACATTTTCATTAGTACTTGTTAAAGGAGGGAGGATTGTGGGAGCAGTGGGGTGTCAGGTGTGACTGTGAGGCAATGGCAAATGGTTTACATGGCTCATGGGTCAGGTAGGAGGGCCCCTTAACAGGATTTTGTTTAGGGCCCCAAGGAGGTCAGGATCGGCTCTGAGTATAACACTTGCCAAAGTGCCAAACTCTTAAGTCTTGGTTTCTACAACCGATAAACACCTCCCTCTAATATCTAGAGCACTGTTCGAGTTGAATTTTTATATTAGCATGTAATGTCGATTCCTTTTGCACAATACTTTGTTTCCCTAGTAATACACTCTAGAAGGGTAATTCCTATTTAAATGGATCTGCACATGGAACGCCATTCGCAGTTGTTCAATTTGGTTAACAGTGTGTATTTTGAAATGATACATTGTGATGCAGAGGCAGAGGTTATCTGTCATGCAGCATATGTAGAGTAAATCCCCATAAACCACTTGTGTAATAGTGCATGTGGCCTTTCCATCCAAGAATGAGGATAAATCCCTTCCATTCCCAGCATATTGCGAACAAGGATCACAAATCCATGACAATCAAAAGTCCTTCTTATTATTTTTTTTCAACATAGCTATAGTGCTGACAAGTAGGCATGTTTTTAAACACTACAGTTGAAGAACCAGGCTCATTTGACACATCTAAGAATACCAACCATTTACTCCCACTCATATACTGTATGTATTTTCTCTAGAGTCAAAGATTTGAAAAAAAAAATTGTTTACTAGAGACTTAAGAAATATTACGCTGCACGTATTGTTTAGGCTGACATTGCACCAGAGACAAAATCGGACAACATGGGTGGGTGAGTGAGAGAGAGAGTGATATATAATGTATGTATTTATTCCCTTGTACATAATGTTCTGGTTCTCCAGAATGGAGAGATATACCATAGTGATTCATAACGCTTATATACCCTCCACTGACTGACAAGAGGAAACCAGGAATCTGACACTTTGGACACAAACACACTGCAACGTTTTGGGACAACCGGATACAGGAGTCAAATATCTGATTGCTCACTTAACGATAACCATATCAATATTTATGTGTCTTGCACCGGCAAAAAATCAGCCTGGACTACAGCAGCAAAATCTGTAGTGTCTTCAAAAAGTAATATTTGCGACCAGAGATTATTATTAATTTAGTATTATTAAAATGTTTTAGATATTTACACAGAAGTATAAGAGGTTACCCTATGACAAATAAATACTACAAGTTCAATATATCGGTTACCCTCACATAAGTACATACTGCAAGTTTCATATCTCACAACTAACTCCCCAGTTTAAAGAGTAACTAAACACTAAACCAACTTTTTTTAGTTAATGATCTGTAAGACTGGGGCTTTATTAGTGCTGATCATTGATTCAAGTAACTTTTTTGACATTTGGGTATAAAGTGTTTTAATTCTACAATATATGGTGTAAAAACGTCTGAGTGCTGCCCTCTTCAGGTTGAACAGTGGCTACTGCAGTGGAATTTTCCTATTGGATCTTTGCGGTGGTTCGTGATGTAAGCGGTGAGAGCTGATGTAAGCAGGTTCCAGCTAACCACGCTCTTGGTACGAGCTACCACGCCCTTGGCAGTGTAAAAACCATCTTGTTTCGTCAAAACCACTGTAGTGAGTCAGGAGTTGGAATTGTGAGTATTGAAAACGATCAGGATAGAGTATTTAACTGCCCTCAGTTCATCCCCTCTATCTCCGCTAGGCTCCGCCCACTTTTCCAGCATTTTCAAATATTGCCAGTGGGTGGAGTCAGGCTCTGACCAGGGGTTTAGTTACCCTTTAAAATATTCAAAGGCATATAATTAGCATGCGTATGTAAATCAGGGATGTAAATATAACTTGATCTTTTTACATAAATCCAAAGACTTTAATCTTTCCACAAATTTACAGATAGACACAAATAACTTCATTCAATTTCATATATGATATTCAACATGATGCAATGTCATAGATCACTATTTTGCAGAGACATAAAATGACATCAATTAACATCTGAAAACTTTTTCAACTGACTAAATCTCACATATGTTGATATTCAGATGAAATTACAAAATTAAAAATAGTGTAGCCATTCATCAAAGGTGATGAGATTGTGTCATCCATGGAGATGTATGTGATTTATGGAGAATAAATGAATGAGGTGGAGGAGGGGTCATCTTACCCCAACCTACCCTATAGACACGTGGTTATGTGAATATCTTACAATGATTCTTAAGATAAGGGACAAAACATGTGTTATATGTTAGGTTTTCTTGTTTAATACCACATTATTATAAATGGATATTTTTATAGACAAAAGTATCAGATAATGGAACATAAGGGAACATATTTTTATAGAAATGTTTGTTTTTTCTAAAAATGTACTTGTGTCAGGACTACTATCGTCAAATATGATTGACAGTTAGCATACAATTTGGATTGGCGGTATGGTTCTGTTCTGAGCAAGAACTCCCTGTGCATCCATGCAGCCTTGCACCAACCCAATGGCCTAAGATACAAACATTAGATACACAAACAGGGAAAATACAGCAACACACACAAGGGAGAGACTGATGGACAACACAGTGGACCTCCCTCCCACACACTCACACACAACACTGAATACTAAAAACAAAGCACAGGAAAAACAGTGGCCAAGATGGCATATTACGGTCCTCCTGCAAAGAACAGTTACAATATCATACAAGTAATTATAGAGTTCATTATGGCCAGTGCCTAAAAAGAAAAAAGCTGAACGCTGCTCACAAGTAAAAGCAGAGAACTTACATCTTCGTTGAAGCACGCAGACACAATTTGCAGCCGGTGAGGGCTCGTGAAGACAGGAAGCTAGATGTAACCACAGCACTGAATAACCACAGAAACACCGGGTCAAGCTACAAAACAATGCAATAGTCTGAATCAAATCAGATCCATACCAACCATGTTTTCACTCACATCAACTCGGACAACCAAGCAAGCATCCAAGGAACAAAGAATCTGCAGCAAAACACTAATCAGAGAAACCGCCAGCTTGCTGGATTTAAAGGTGCAGCGCCAAACGGCCACCACCTGATTCAGTCAAGGCGCAATTCCCGCTGCCTATGTCCTACCCGCTACATATGCAAAAATCACTAATTCAAGATTTTAAAGTACAACATAATTCGAGAATTTATTCTGATTCAAGAGGAATCAGACTGCCAAATCCTGACTGACGAGAGGAGGAGCTGGGGATGGAGGAGGGTAATTAGCTCCTGAGAAACGCGATAGCTGCTGATATAATGCTGCAAGAGCTTATATATGTATACAGTGATAGGTGTCGTATTCCTATAGGTTGACGTGGATCAGCTGATGCGAGCTTGACTGACGTGACCTGCCAGAACTAATGCTACACTTGATATTTATTCACTTCTTAACTTAATTTGTCTCAACTACATCAGATGCACTAAAAAGCATTCTATTTTAATTTGATCCATTCAACAACAGTGTTGTCAGGGTGTGTGCAGGCAGCAGAAGAGGAAGGCAAAATGGCTCCAATGCAAACATTTACTAAAATTAAACTCAAACAGGTACAGGCAGGCAAACTGGCAGAGGTTTCACACACAATGGTAACATACGTAGACAAGAACCGACAAAGACAGACTGAACAGAGAGAACTAAATGCAGACACTAATGAACTATAACGAGGTGAGGACAGGTGACACTGATGATGATGACGATGAACAGGTGGGTGATTGAGGGAGTGAGTTCAGGTGTGGAGACAAGAAGGATTCAGGGAAGTGAAGTGCAGACAGAGACAGAAGGTGCAGACGATAACTGTGACAAGTGTAAAGTCTGTAATTATTATTTGAAAATATAAAACTGCAAAAAGGTTTTTGTGATGGGTAGGTTTAGGTTTAGAGGGTAGAAAATACAGTTTGTACAGTATAAAAAGCATTATGTCTATGGAGAGTCCCCACAAAGATACCGAAACCTAACACATGTGTGTGTGTGTGTGCAGTAGACGTAAATATGTTATGTATATAAGGCATATCAATCAGGTCATATATATATATACATGCATTATATTATAAAGAGCTTTTGTGAGCACTTGTCAACTCCAGAAGCTTACTAGTCTGACGGAGTTCACAAAATGTAATATTTTTCCCATCCTAACCATGAGTTGTAAAGTATAGCTATTTTTTTCCTGTTGTGGCTGCCTTAATAAAGAAAAAAGAAAAAAAGCCAAAATATAACTTTTTACAGAAACTATTACACTGGGTGATGGAGTTTTGCATAGACTTCAACATTGCTTGTTTAAAATATATATATATAAAAAAACTTCCAGAACCATGTGTCCTACAGTTGCATCAAAAAAAAAAAATGATTGGGAAATAGGTAAGAGGTCCTCAGAGTTAAAGATACCCATGACATTGCCTGATTTATTCAGGATGATAACAATCCTGATGGAGTTGATGCAAAGAGAGGACATAACTTTGAAAGGCACTTCAAGATTTACTTTTTATTTAGTTCGATATTACTTTTCTCTGCCCTTCAATTTAAATGTAGGGTATAATTTAGATTTTTTTGCATTTTTAAACACTGACAGTTTTACATTGTGACCTCAAGCTGAGCACAGGTTAAAATATTTTTTTTTCAAGTATAGAGCATGCATTTATTATAATAATGGTAACACTTTACAATAAGGATCATTAGTTTATTTGAAGGGGTGTGCATAAGACTGGCATGACACTGTCATAAACATGACATAACACCTGTCATGAACATGAAGGAGTCTTTATGAATGTTTATGACTGTTGTCATTAAGTGTCATTCGGTAAATTATGACACTTTTAATGCAAAGTTGACATTGTTTAAAATGTCTTTGTTATGACAACTTGACATTAACAAAGACAAAAATGTCTTTGTTATGACAACTTGACATTACCCAAGTCAAAAATGTCTTGATTATGACAACTTGACATTAACAAAGACAGAAATGTCTTTGTTATGACAACTTGACATTAACCAAGAAATCATAACCTGTCAACCTGTCACAAATATGTCATAACAGGTCTAATTATCAAACTTAAAGCATTTTACAGTGTAATAACCCTTAATGACATCATTATAACTAGTACAATGTGTTCCACTTTACTTGAGGACAAGTAAAATATTCATGACAGTTATAATGGTGTCATGACGGCCAAAGTTGTGACAGGTTGACAGGTTATGATTTCTTGGTTAATGTCAAGTTGTCATAACAAAGACATTTTTGTCTTGGGTAATGTCAAGTTGTCATAACAAAGACATTTTAAACAATGTCAACTTTGCATTAAAAGTGTCATAATTTACCGAATGACACTTAATGACAACAGTCATAAACATTCATAAAGACTCCTTCATGTTCATGACAGGTGTTATGTCATGTTTATGACAGTGTCATGTCAGTCTTATGCACACCCCTTCAAATAAAGTGTTACCGAATAATTTTATGATGGATGTTCACATTTTTTAAGTTTGAAAGTCTGTGATGGGTAAAATAACAAAACCTATAAAATACAGTAATTTAAAAGCAAATAGGCCTACAGGCATTTTTAATATGTAAAATATGAAGGCATAATAAACGGGTATCTATCTATCTATCTATCTATCTATCTATCTATCTATCTATCTATCTATCTATCTATCTATCTATCTATCTATCTATCTATCTATCTATCTATGTCCATTCATTACCTTACCAACTTATCAAAAGTACTTCATGTCAACCACCCTTGTGCTTATTAAGTTCTCCTCCACATGAGTTAGTGAGAGCAAAGACTGTCAGACTTGTATGGCTTGCAAACGAGTCCAAATATGTAGCTCTGTCTCTGTGATTTGTTACACCACACATGGAGTAGATTGACACACATTTCAGACGAGCTGTCAGTGTACAAAAGAGAGCGGCATCACTGCATTAGCTAGTTGTTCAGGATTAAGCAGATTTATGGAAACGTCTCTGTGTTTATGAACTCTGTGCATACAGAACAGGATTAAGCACTTAGAAGAGGACTGACAACCATATACTGTAGTGTGTATGCAGCATACTGTAGGTCACATGAAATCTGGCAAATACTCATCAAAGCTTATTTATTGATAATATTTTATCTGGTATAGTATGTGTAACTCTGGCACAAATGCCATCTGACAGCAAAATGTACACAGCATTGCGCTGTGTGATAAAACTGCACATTTTAGAGTGGCCTTTTATTGTGGCCAGCCTAAGGTACACCTGTGCAATAATCATACTGTCTAATCAGCATCTTGATATGCCACACCTGTGAGGTGGATGGATTATCTCGGCAAAGGAGAAGTGCTCACTAACACAGATTTAGACCGATTTGTGAACAATATTTGAGAGAAATAGGCATTTTGTGTACATAGAAAAAGTCTTAGATCTTTGAGTTCAGCTCATGAAAAATGGGGCCAAAAACAAAACTTTCACGTTCATAATTTTGTTCAGTATATACAGTATATATATATATATATATATATATATATATATATATATATATACACATATACATATCCATATCAATTTAAAGTCTTTCATCTATTTCTTTGTTTTTGATTATATTTTTTACTTTGAGGTCTTTGCTTATCAATATTGATCATTACTTCCATTTCACTGCTATTCTTCCACTCACTTTTTTCTCACAAGTGCAATATATCCAGTTAATACATTTATATTTTAATTAATTGTTACTGTATGTGATGGTGGTGGCGAATAAACGGCAGGAGGGCAGATACAAGGAGGTTTATTTTCTTCCAAACAAAATAACAAAATAAATAATAATATACAGTGGCAGATGTATTTAATTTTTCATAGTCAAATGTCTTACCCAAGAACAGGCAGGACACGTAGTGGAGTGGTCAGATGAAAAGAAGGTTTATTTTCTTCCAACAAAAGAACAAAAAGATAATAATCTGGGGCAGATGTTTATTTATAATATTATTTATAATGTTTATTTATAATGTTATTTATAATAGAGTGGCAGATGTATCGAAGGTAATTTCCAAACAAAGTCCATACTAAAATCAAAGACTTAAGATGGAAGTTAACTGAAAGTCACAAAAATTAAATGGGCCCAAAAAATAAAATAAATATCCCCTGTTAACAAAAGAACAAAACAAAAACACTAAGGTCAGCAGGTCATGATGTTACTGTGGCTGGACAACTCTGAATTTCTCTCCCCAACTCTGCTATAAATACCCATTCATTTTTAATTGCCTGAGAACCATTTTGGGCTCCCCAAAAAAAACTTTTCAGTAAAAACTACAATGCATTAAAATGCAAGAAGGGTTAATGCAATGCATATTTTTTTCGAGTCGTGCAATTCAACAAGCTTTTTTCTTTCAAAAAAAATTGTCATTATTTTACTTCCATAAAGGTACTTCATTAACGGTTCTCCATGGGACCACAAATGCCAATAAACAATCTTTATTTTTAACAGAAGAAAATACCTTTTATTGTTTCCAATTAAATGGTTATAATATCATTTAACACACATAAAGTGTTTCATTGTACATCAGGTCATTTTAAAAAGCATGCTTTCAGCCTGTAAATCCTGTAAAACCAAATGAACTTCCCAACACCCAATTAAATTTTTACACCAAGGTTTTCCTGAATTATTTAGAAAGCGCGTGCCCTGGGCTTGCCGAGGTAAAAGAAAGGATGAGTGATCTTAGCTTACATATTGTTTGTTCACCCGGCACGGTACATTGGGCGGTGACATAAATATACATGGCCTCCTCTTCACCTGATGCATAATCTAAAGATAGCTGTCATGACACACGTAAACCTGTACCCCTTAGAAAGCTATTGTTCCAGAGCGTGAGCAGAAGCCCCTTTACAGCCACGACGGCGCTGAACTCGGGAGCCGACCGGAATCCATCCCCTGTTTCCACCATGCATAATTCACATGTCCATATTTAAGTGTATTCACCTATTCATAATGTGGTTAATATGCAAACAGTAGCTGGAGGCCAAAAGTGCCAACAAGGACGGCAGCTTTGAGACGCAATACACTGACTTTTGCGCACCCTCGTTACAACGATGAGATCTTTTCGCTCTTATTAGTCAAGTAAATGGAAACGATGTGAACTGGTGAGCTTTTCCATAAATTCACTCCCAGTGGTCCCTGTCATTGTCCCTGATTAGCTGCGTCAACGAGCTTGCCGACCTAGTTATAAACCACAGGGCCCCCAACCGGGTTCAGGCGCTCGACTCCGAGCTGCCGTGGTTCATTTCTCGTGTCAACCCTGGTCGGGACACTCTGAGAGATTTTCCGTGGCTCGGCGTGAGCAATGATTAACTTCCCACATCATATTCAAAGATGAATCACTTCCTGTGCAGAGCACCTCAATGGAAGGAGTAATAAAGAGGGTGACAAGGTAGTGTTCTGGGATGTGGATAACCGAAGCTGTGTCACAGCGAATGAAGACTAATGATGATGCAAGCAGCAAAGGCTTTCCAACACTGATATTTCCCCCCTTTATCTGAAGCGTCGAGGGCCATTTCCTGTCTCCTGCATATCAGACACACCTTGTTAAGTTGTCCTATAAAGGCGTAAAAAATATATATTTTTTGTAGTTATAATCCGCTTGATCAGTTTTGACTCTGACTTCTGAGTCCAAACACTATTAGACGCCAACAGCGCACAACTAATATACACTCACGGTGTGCTGCAATACTAGCAAAAGATTATGATCCTAACCCTTTTCTCATAAATGACTTGTTGAGATAGTACTTTGACCCAGAAACAGTACTCCTTACATCACGAGGGGATTGAAAGCTAGTATACAAAGTTCTTATAATGTATTTCACGGCTTTTACATAAAGCACTATTGTTTCTTTAATGTGCAAGAAACATTATAGAAATACAACCAGCAAAGTCTAAAGGATTATGGGAGGATGTGACGCATACCACTGCGATTAAATGTGACCTCTATGTTGGTTTTTTTTTTCAGACAAACCTTATAATCTCTTCTTTTTTTTCTTTCCTAGAGTAAAAGTATATAGACACATTGTGTTGTATTCAAGAGAGCCGCAGCAGTGAAATAACATCAGTATAACCTTGGAAAGTCTGCTGCTATTTCTGGTTTGCATCTGAGAAAAGTGAAAAAGTATCATATAAATGGGGAACAGAATATGTAACAATGCTATAAAAATGCACAATTGCACTGACCTGAAAATATAAAATGCTTCACCACTAAGCCGTATTTTTCATATTTTGGCGCATTATTTTGGAAGCGCTCGTCTAAAAAAAAAATAAAAAATTGTCTGAGCCTGTTATCATTATCATCTCAAAAAGCTTTTGAGCTGGTCTCACTGTTTATCCGCTAAAGCTTCACATCTGCCAGTTGCCCACTAAATATATAAAAAAAAGAAAGGATATCTTTACAGCCATCCCACCAAAGGCACTAATCAGCAATCGGGAATGAGCTCTGTGCCGCAGATTCTTCATCAACCCACGCACTTCATACCTGCTTTTCTGAACCGGTGAAACGTCTTCAATGCTCAGGCCTCTGGCTCTCTCTCAGACTCCGAGAGCGAGAGCGCCGTTGCGACCACATGTGAGCGCCTCCATTCACGGCGAAGCAATGGGCTGTGTGATACGTGTTAAATGCCCACCCGGCAGCCGCCGATGCCCTCTCCCAAAGTCTGCCTGCATCCTTGACTTTGATGTGATGCATATTTATGTGCAACCTGCTCCACGCCATGTGGACACATTAACTTTGAGGTCGTTCACCCGCAACCTTCGCTTACGCCACCATCTTTCAGGTTCACCGGCGCTCATGATCGGACAATATTTATTTATTATAATCTCCCTTCACCCAGGGTAATTAATTAATTGCTAAGCAGCTTGAAGCTGTCAGCCAGTATGTGTTGGTGTCACAAGGTTTTCCCTCCACCTAGTTATCTGGTTTCCTCACAGGATTACAGTAGAGACAACTAGCATGAATATTTAAAACGGATTCTAATTAAACCTGGGTGCATGAAGCGCACAAGGGACAAAGGGATCTGAAACTGAAAACTCCTCTTCGATTGATACGCGCTCTCCGGGTTCCCGCTGATAAAGACTGGCAGAGAGGTGTACCTATTGTACAGAGGCGGAACTGACCGGTGGCTTTACTCAACAGGTTGAAGAAAGGCAAAGGGGGAGAAAGGCAGCAAGTCACTTCTTCTAGACATTTAATGGATATTCAATTATTGATGGCTCCTGGGGATCTGGTTGTATGGTAGTGGCTCCGCTGAAGTAATTCTGTAGTTTTCCACCGGTGTATTTTAAATAGAGAGAATGGGACAAATTTGAATCGAATTGCATGCCACACCAAATACATGCAGTGAAAAGCTTCCTTTTTTTCCGATTTGGTGCATTTTTCTCATTTCAAACGATATAATCAGCATGACACTCTGAAATGCTGTATTGAAAGAGAAAAAACAAACAAACAAAAAAACAAACATGATTGTAAGATTTATTTCACATTTGAGCACTTTTGAGCTTCTGAATTCCACAAGACTGATTCCACATGATTTGTGGAACACATGATTTAGCTTGATTCATTTTCTTTTTTATGTAGGCTACATTTTCAAAATTTCACAAACTTTCTGTTTCAATCTTGAGTTTTGGATTTTAATTAGGCTCAGTTTTTTGTGCTCCATTTTTTCTTGTTATATATCCAAGCTATATTTAATTTTGGTATTGTTGACATGAGAAACCTTTTGTTTTGGCATGCCATATGATAGCATGTTGCTATTTTTGTTCATGTGAAGTGTTTATTTACACTTGTGCAAATAATGTATGCCTTTTTTATAACCTCATATTCAGACTACATGGAATATTTTAAACTTTAAAAAAAAAAACTGTACCACAGTATTACCACAGTATTAGTGGACTAGTTGTTAGTGGTTCCTCATACCCATTTTAAAACCAGTGGGGATCAAGCATTTCAAGCAGTGGCACCTAAGCTATGGAACGCTTTACCTCCTTATCTATGTTGTATGAATTCTGTTGATTCGTTTAAAAAGCAACTAAAGACGCTGCTATTTAAGCAAGGCATTTACTTAGACGTTGTCACGGTGTGGTTCAGGCAGAGGAACGAGGAGTCCGGAATATCGGTAAAGATCACTTTTAATATATATAACACAGGCAGAAAGTCAGGAACACGGGCGCCACACGGGCTAACAACAAACAACAAACATTGACCCACAAAGACTGAATGAACCAAGGGAACTAAATACACGGAGGAATCAGACATAACAAGGTGAAAACAGGTGACACTGATGATGATAACGAGGGACAGGCTGGTAAGTGAGGGAGTGAGTTCAGGTGTGGAGACAAGGAGGATTCTGGGGAGTGTAGTGAAGACGAAGACAGACAGGTGCAGACGAAGACTGTGACAGAACGCCCCCCTCAACAAGGCGCGACCTCGCGCCGTAGAACATCAAAGGGGTGGGGGGGCGGGCGCCCTGAAGGCTGGCCAGGGCGTGACCAAACTAGGAGGGGAAGCCTCCAGGGCGGAGCAGGACGTGCAGGCGGCCAGGGCGGAGCAGGACGTGAAGGCGGCCGGGGCGGAGAGACCCCCTCGGGCGGCCACGGCGGAGAGGACCCTTCGGGCGGCCACGGCGGAGAGGACCCTTCGGGCGGCCACGGCGGTGAGGACCCTTCGGGTGGCCATGGCGGAGAGACCCCCTCGGGTGGCCATGGCGGAGAGACCCCCTCGGGTGGCCATGGTGGTGAAGACCCTTCGGGTGGCCATGGCGGAGAGACCCCCTCGGGTGGCCATGGCGGAGAGACCCCCTCGGGTGGCCATGGTGGTGAAGACCCTTCGGGTGGCCATGGCGGAGAGACCCCCTCGGGTGGCCATGGCGGAGAGACCCCCTCGGGTGGCCACGGCGGTGAGGACCCTTCGGGTGGCCATGGCGGAGAGACCCCCTCGGGTGGCCATGGCGGAGAGACCCCCTCGGGTGGCCATGGTGGTGAAGACCCTTCGGGTGGCCATGGCGGAGAGACCCCCTCGGGTGGCCATGGCGGAGAGACCCCCTCGGGTGGCCATGGCGATGACCTATGGCCCCCCCCCAAAAAATTCTTGGGGAGAGTGACTGGATGAGGGACAGGCTCTGGGACCGGCTGGGCAGACGTGACGTGAACAGTCTCTGGCTGGGCAGACGGGACGTGAACAGTCCCTGGCTGGGCAGACGGGACGTGAACAGTCTCTGGCTGGGCAGACGGGACGTGAACAGTCTCTGGCTGGGCTAGCGGTGAAGGCCCGGCTATGCTGGACGGAGGGCTGGACGGGACCAGCGAAGAAGGCTCTGAAGGGCTGGACGGGACCAGCGGGGAAGGCTCTGGCTCGGCAGGCGTGACGCGAAGCACTGGCTCGGCAGGCATGCAGGGAAGCTCAGGCTCGGCAGGGCTGCAGGGAAGCTCAGGCTCGGCAGGGCTGCAGGGAAGCTCAGGCTCGGCAGGGCTGCAGGGAAGCTCAGGCTCGGCAGGGCTGCAGGGAAGCTCAGGCTCGGCAGGGCTGCAGGGAACGTGAAGCTCTGGCTGGACGTGGCTGACGTGAAGCTCTGGCTGGACGTGGCTGACGTGAAGCTCTGGCTGGACGTGGCTGACGTGAAGCTCTGGCTGGACGTGGCTGACGTGAAGCTCTGGCTGGACGTGGCTGACGTGAAGCTCTGGCTGGACGTGGCTGACGTGAAGCTCTGGCTGGACGTGGCTGACGTGAAGCTCTGGCTGGACGGTCTCCGGCTGGACGGTCTCCGGCTGGACGGTCTCCGGCTGGACGGTCTCCGGCTGGACGGTCTCCGGCTGGACGGTCTCCGGCTGGACGGTCTCCGGCTGGACGGTCTCCGGCTGGACGGTCTCCGGCTGGACGGTCTCCGGCGGTGAAGGCTCTGTGCTGGACGGGACCAGCGGTGAGGGCTCTGTGCTGGACGGCTCTGTGCTGGACGGGACCAGCGGTGAGGGCTCTGTGCTGGACGGGACCAGCGGTGAAGGCTCTGTGCTGGACGGGACCAGCGGTGAAGGCTCTGTGCTGGACGGGACCAGCGGTGAAGGCTCTGTGCTGGACGGGACCAGCGGTGAAGGCTCTGTGCTGGACGGGACCAGCGGTGAAGGCTCTGTGCTGGACGGGACCAGCGGTGAAGGCTCTGTGCTGGACGGGACCAGCGGTGAAGGCTCTGTGCTGGACGGGACCAGCGGTGAAGGCTCTGTGCTGGACGGGACCAGCGGTGAAGGCTCTGTGCTGGACGGGACCAGCGGTGAAGGCTCTGTGCTGGACGGGACCAGCGGTGAAGGCTCTGTGCTGGACGGGACCAGCGGTGAAGGCTCTGTGCTGGACGGGACCAGCGGTGAAGGCTTTGTGCTGGACGGGACCTGCGGTGAGGGCTCTGTGCTGGACGGGACCAGCGGTGAAGAAGTCTCTGGGTGGACGGTCACTGGTGCGGGCTGGACGGTCTCTGGAGCGGGCTGGACGGGGCTGGACGGAACCAGCGATGAGGAAGGCTCGGGTGGTGGAGTGGGGCTGGTGCCGTCATCGATGGTGAAGGGAGATCCGCAGGACACCAGCACCCACTCCACATAAGCTGCGAAGCTCACCTGGGGAGCCTTCCCAGACAACAGCTCTCTGGTGGCGGTGTTGAGCCCAGCATAGAGGAAGCTGCAGAGGCTGTCGTCCGGGAAGGTCGTGGCGGGAACGAGGCGGAGGAAATCCGCCAGATGATCCTCCAAGGGACGATCTTCTTGCTCTAAGCAGAGCAATTGGACTGCAACGAAGGAATCCATTTCCTTGGGGGTCGGTCAATCTGTCACGGTGTGGTTCAGGCAGAGGAACGAGGAGTCCGGAATATCGGTAAAGATCACTTTTAATATATATAACACAGGCAGAAAGTCAGGAACACGGGCGCCACACGGGCTAACAACAAACAACAAACATTGACCCACAAAGACTGAATGAACCAAGGGAACTAAATACACGGAGGAATCAGACATAACAAGGTGAAAACAGGTGACACTGATGATGATAACGAGGGACAGGCTGGTAAGTGAGGGAGTGAGTTCAGGTGTGGAGACAAGGAGGATTCTGGGGAGTGTAGTGAAGACGAAGACAGACAGGTGCAGACGAAGACTGTGACAGACGTGGGGTTTTTATGGTTTTTGTTTCTATGTTTTCTATGTGGTTTAAATTGTTTCTCATGTAATGTATTGTATCCTGTTTTATTGTATCACATTTTATTGTGAAGCACTTTGTGATTTTTATCTGTGAAAGGTGCTATACAAAATAAACTTACTACTACTACTTATACAATAATTTACAATATAACCTAGAATATTGATGATTCTCCAAATAAGTGCAACACTATGGCTCGAAAAAAAAATATATATTGCTCTCTTTGTTGGAGAATATTGCGCAACCCGACACAGAAACACAGTTTGGGGTTGGGATTATCTGTTTGTCCAGCCAATGACAGATTGGAGGAGTGTTCAGAAAATAATAATAAAATAATAATAATAATAATAATAATAATAATAATAATAATAAAATAATAATAATAATACGTTTTATTTGTAATGCACTTTACACGTGACAAACATATCTCTAAGTGCTACAAGTGCATAGGTAAAAACACAGTCAGAACAGTCAACGACAGCAAGAGAAGATAGCTATATATTAAGAAAATGCAGTTAAAAATAAGTAGGTCTTTAATTTATTTTTAAAAACCTCTATAGACTGTGGCTCCCTCAGGTGATTGGGGAGGGCATTCCATAGTCGAGGCGGAGCCACCTGGAAGGCCCTATCTCCCATAGTACAGAGTTTGGACTTAGGAACCAGGAGTTTGTTACTGTCAGAAGAACGGAGATGTCGGGTTGGGTTATGTATATTGATGAGTTCTTTGAGGTACAATGGTGCGCTACCGTAGACACACTGATAGGTCAGGAGACAGATCGTGTAATCAATCCTGAATCTAACAGGGAGCCAAAGAAGTTTATGGAGGATGGGTGTGATGTGCTCAAATTTGCGCACCCCCATCAGGACCCTGGCAGCGCAGTTCTGAATGTACTGTAATCTCTGCAGGCTCCTGCCAGGGATCCCGATAGTCGAGAAAATCTCTTCGGAAACTGACTCATGCGGGGATGCTAGTAGCACAGAAATTACAACACAGTCTCAGGAAAATTTGTAAGGATTATGGTTAGGATAATGGTGGACCTTTATGGTGAAGTTTTACCTATAAATAAAATGTTAGTAGTAAGTAAAAAAGTAAAGAAGATTTGGATCCGGCCCACATCTGGGCCTTGTGGAATCCATGTGTACCAGATGTGAGCCGGATCTGGGACGACACTATGTTGCTGTCTAGGTATGAACTGAAAACTCATATAATATTTTCTCCTGAGACTTTTTATCATGTAACATCTAATAAACGTAACTAACTGTTCATTTGATTTTACAGTTTTTGCTCAGTGCTTGAACACTATAGACACATCCTTAAACCAAAGTAACATGACTTGAAGTTGTTGTCCCTATACCTTAAACAAAGTGTAACCATACCTTAAACAAAAGCGCTGCTTTGCACCTTAGTTGCAATTCTGTAACACACTTGCTCCTAGACACTACACACTATTTCATACATAAGACACTTAGTTCAAAAATGAAACTTCAGGGTACCATAGGGAAAACACATCTATTCAAAATACAACACACATTGGTTAATTGAAAAGACATAGACACACACTTGAAAATACTTACTTACAAAACTGAACACCAATCAGCTAGCTACAAAAAGGCCTCAGTTAAGCCATTTTGAGAACTTTGCAAGCATGGAGGCAGAGGAAGAGGAAGGCAGAGAGAGAGAGAGAGAGAGAGAGAGAGAGAGGAGAGAGAGAGAGAGAGAGAGAGAGAGAGAGAGAGAGAGAGAGAGAGAGAGAGAGAGAGAGAGAGGAGGATGTGGTCAAAGAGGCCACGCAAGGATAATTATTTCAGATCACATAAGAGGAACTTTGGTGGACCATGTCATAACATAAACCATGGCCTGACTATGAGGGAATCTGGGCAGAGAGTCCATCCTAATCTAAGTTTCATTCATAATGAGGACATTCTGACTGGAAAACAGGAATGACTTCAACTCTCTACTCAGACTGTATCTAGAGTATTTACAGTAATGTACCATATCACGTTACTGTATCACATGTATTGTATTCCAGGGTGGCTAATGCTCCTTTCCAACAAAAGTGGTAGTTTTGTGAAATATACCTTGATAACGTGTTGAGATGTTTCAGTACTGTGTATGGTAAATACAGTAAAGTTAGGGATAAATACAGGGATAATGTTAGTTTCCATCGGGCTACTCTGGTCCAGAACTGGTTCACCAATGTAGGGAACCCACTCAATAGCTCAATAATGGGGAATTGTATGATCACACTTGATTACAGTAAAAACACAATCATTCCACTGTGACATGGCCAAGCAGACACACATAAAAACATATCTAACATATATCTAACATATATATTGTTAAATGTCTTTTTAACTGGAAATTCCTTACAGTTTTTTCCAATTGCTAACACACTAAAATGACACGCACAGCACAATTATTTAAACTGACACACAGAGAGCAAAAGCTCTTATCAAGTTTCCAAAAGTCTAAACACATTTTCTGCTTTACACACATTTTGCAATTCAAAATGGCACTTTTTAAATGCACTGAACATGGTTCTCTGCATAAGACACAACAATCTGACATAAAGTCACTTGTTTGTCATTTCAAAACATCGCCATTTAAAATGACACTACATGAGCTAATTGGTCAATACATGTGTCACCTGGCCAAACACCTCAATGGTTAATTGTTAACACTTCAATCAGGATGTTAGCACTATGAAAAGACCACAGGTGAGCACCTTTTTTTTTTTTTTTTACAACAATGGAATTATTGTTATAATAAATTTTGTTATAATAAATTTTTTGCCTCTTTTTTTCTATATATTTTTTCTATATATTATTTTTCAGTTTACTGTATTTTTGTGAGCATAATTGTGTTATAGCAGTTGATTCAATGCATTTAGGGGTGTGGTCCTGGTCAAGACAATCTCCTGAACTCCAAAGTGAATGTCAGAATGGGAAAGAAAGGTGATTTTAGCCATTTTGAGCGTGGCATGGTTGTTGGTGCCAGACGGGCCGGTCTGAGTATTTCACAATCTGCTCAGGTACTAGGATTTTCACGCACAGCCATTTCTAGGGTTTACAAAGAATGGTGTGAAAAGGGAAAAACATCCAGTATGCGGCAGTCCTGTGGGCGAAAATGCCTTGTTGATGCTAGAGGTCAGAGGAGAATGGGCCGACTGATTCAAGCTGATAGAAGAGCAACTTTGACTGAAATAACCACTCGTTACAACCGAGGTATGCAGCAAAGCATTTGTGAAACCACAACATGCACAACCTTGAGGTGGATGGGCAACAACAGCAGAAGACCCCACCGGGTACCACTCATCTCCACTACAAATAGGAAAAAGAGGCTACAATTTGCAAGAGCTCACCAAAATTGGACAGTTGAAGACTGGAAAAATGTTGCCTGGTCTGATGACTCTCGATTTCTTTTGAGACATTCAGATGGGTACAGAATGAGGCAACAGAATGAGAACATGGATCAATCATGCCTTGTTACCACTGTGCAGGCTGGTGGTGGTGGTGTAATGGTGTGGGGGATGTTTTCTTGGCACACTTTAGGCCCCTTAGTGCCAATTGGGCATCGTTTAAATGCCACGGCCTACCTGAGCATTGTTTCTGACCATGTCCATCCCTTTATGGCCACCATGTACCCATCCTCTGATGGCTACTTCCAGCAGGATAATGCACCATGTCACAAAGCTCGAATCATTTCAAATTGGTTTCTTGAACATGACAATGAGTTTACTGTACTAAAATGGCCCAGTCACCAGATCACAACCCAATAGAGCATCTTTGGGATGTGGGGGAACGGGAGCTTCGTGCCCTGGATGTGCATCCCACAAATCTCCATCAACTGCAAGATGCTATCCTATCAATATGGGCCAACATTTCTAAAGAATGCTTTCAGCACCTTGTTGAATCAATGCCAGGTAGAATTAAGGCAGTTCTGAAGGCGAAAGGGGGTCAAACACAGTATTAGTATGGTGTTCCTAATACAGTTTTTTCCAATTGCTAACACACAATTTTGCAAACTAGTCTGGTTTTATCAAAATACTTAACACAATTCACAAAACCACACACCCAAACTGCAAAATACCTCATATCTCCTGCAAAATGAAGCACTGCAACCAAAACTACATATAGCATTATCAAAATCAAACTTTTGCACGAAATGGTACACACTTCATTCATATTACCAGATTTTTGTCTAACCAACTACACACTGTTGGGCATAATGAAAAGCACTCTCATCTTTAGTATGCTTTGCTATAATACTAAAATACTTCAAATTGTAGAAAATTCTTCAGATTGTTCACATGACAGAAATATTTGCAGATACACACACATGCTGTTGAAATTTTTTTTTTTTTTTTTTTTACCAAACAAGTCAGTGCAACATATGCACAGCAGATATATTTACATTGGCCTGAACAAAAATATGCTCACAAAAAAACAGTAAACTGAAAAACAAAATTGAGGAAAAAATAAATATATTAAAAAAAGAGGCAAGAAAAATAATTGGGTCAGCTGGGTCAGGCCACATCACAGGCTACATCACAGGCAATATCTTCCCTTGCCAGACATCGAGGGAAGAAGCGCCTTGAGTGCCGTATCCATCCCTGAATCACACCCACAGCAATCTCCTCATGCCTCTTCCATAGCCTGCACAAGAGGCATGCGCACAAAGGGCTGCCGGTCGTATACCTTCCACCGCCATGCTGAAAATAACTCTTCTAGGGGCCCCTACTCTTCCTCCTCTTCCTCCTCGTCTTTCTCTTCCTCTTTCTTTTCCTCTTCCTCCTCCTCTTCCTCGTCTTCCATTGTTGTTGTAAAAAAAAAGGTGCTCACCTGTGGTCTTTTCATAGTGCTAACATCCTGATTGAAGTGTTAACCATTAACCATTGAAGTGTTTGGCCAGTTGGCACATGTATTAACCAATTAGCTCATGTAGTGTCATTTTAAATGGCAGTGTTTTGAAATGGCAAACATGTGACTTTCTGTCAGATTGTTGTGTCTTATGCAGAGAACCGTGTTCAGTGCATTTAAAAAGTGCCATTTTGAATTGCAAAATGTGTGTAAAGCAGAAAATGTGTTTAGAGTTTTGGAGACTTGAGAAGAGGTTTTGCTCTCTGTGTGTCAGTTTAAATAATTGAGCTGTCCATGTCATTTTAGTGTGTTAGCAATTGGAAAAAACTGTAATTCTTTAGGTGAGTGTATATCTACTGTGCATATGTTGCACTGACTTGTATAAAAAAAATTATTATACAAAATTATTTCAACAGCATGTGTGTGTATCTGCAAATATTGCTGTGCATGTGAACAATCTAAAGAATATTCTATAAAGAATATTCTATAATTTGATCTATTTTAGTATTATGGCAAAGCATACTAAAGATGAGAGTGCTTTTCATTATGCCCAACAGTGTGTAGTTGTTTAGACAAAAATCTGGTAATATGAATTAAGTGTGTGCCATTTCATGCAAAAGTTTGATTTTGATAATGCTGTGTGTAGTTTCGGTTGCAGTGCTTCATTTTGCAGGATATATGAGGTATTTTGCTGTTTGGGTGTGTGGTTTTGTGAATTGTGTTAAGTATTTTGATAAAACCAGACTAGTTTGCAAAATTGTGTGTTAGCAATTGGAAAAAACTGTAAAAGTCCTTATGTGTGTGTGTGTGTGTGTGTGTTGTGTGGACGGAGAGGTCCTGCATGCAGGCCTCCTTTGCGCACAATTGTGTTTTTCTTTGTTTGATTTAACTGAATTTACTGTACTGTAAAATATACTACTGTAATGTAATGATTTTGAATTCAGTATTACATTTTTTGGTTGTTGTGAAAACATGCCCTCTGTGGAACTGAATAAAAACATTGAAAACAAAAGTCTGCAGTGTTTTATATAAAGTAGACTAGTGTGTTGCTGCTGATCTGAAAGTGTATTCATATGATGCAAGTGGGTGTCATTTTGTCATCAGAGTGAAATTTTGACAAAGGATTGTTAGGTTTTGATAGCAGAGTTTCAATTTGACATAGATGTGAATGGTTTATTTCCCAGTGTTGTGTCTTATTTGTTTGTGTGTAGAGTTTTGACACAATGAGTCAACTTTTGCAAAATGAGTTCAAGCAACGGGCAAAAACTGTAAAAGCAATCTCTTTTATTTCTGATAAGTTTTATAAAGTTATTTTAATAAGACCTAATAAAGAACATTTTTTTTAGTGCCGCCAATTAGTTTGGACAACACATTTTCCAGAGCAACTCCAAACTGCATTTTTAAGATTTTGAATTTGACCAGTATACATTTTCTGTGCAAGTTGAAAGTGTTTTAAAATCTATGAGAGGATTTATACATTTATATCTCGGATTTGTCCACGTCCTTTATCCCTTGCATGTGGCCTACATCAAAAGTAGAGCGGTTGTTTGGTTGTCTGTATCAGCAAAGAAACATATTTCTCTGGAAGGTGGCCTTTCCCTGTGATGCACTGCAAGAACATGATGGAGGTGTTCTGTTTAAATGCATATGTGTTTGTTTGTGTGTGTGTGTGTGTGTGTGTGTGTGTGTGTGTGTGCGTGCGTGTGTGTGTGTGTGCGTGTGTGTGCCCATCATACATCCGCATATACAATGCAGGCGATCAATCATGTAGGAGTCACCATATGTATGAGGTATAATCTTTCCTATTAAGCTATTTGATACTTGATAAGAGCACAATTCCGGTTCCCCAACGATGGTTGTTCGGATGTATCATTCCCCATCATTTGGTGTGAGTAACATTTCAATACCCTGCTGAAGTTTGATTAAAGGTTGACATGTGCATAATAAGAATTAAATGCCATGCCAGCGGTGAAAATGTATCCCAGTGGAAGAAAAACTGACTGAAATTTCGAGAGCAGGAAAATTCCAAACTCCCTCTCCCTCCCACCTCACCTTAATGTCATTATTCCTGATCTGCCAAAGCTATTTTTGACCGCTGCCTAATTAAATGAAATCCTGAGAGGTGAGACCATAGATAGGATGAGTTAGAGGATGTTGGTATTTTCCTTAGTGGGGCGATCACAGAGTGCCGGGATGACGGATAGAGCTGTTCCCTCTTTAGAGAACACAGTGAAGGACTGGCTGTAAAAGTACTGATTAGCAAGAAGTGGAATGGACATCTTAACAGTTTATCTGATAACACATCTGATTGAAAGAGCTTGTATGTTTGTACAGATTTCAGATTTTGTATGCATAATTACTCTTCTTTTACAAAACTAAATTGTAAATAAGAGACTGGCGGTATTTTTTTTTTTTTACAATGAAATTTTTCATATACGTTAAAGACTTTCATTCAGTTTTATATTTTTTATTATATGACACTCTGATATGCTTAATTCTTATTGGTCAATTGCACTATCCATCGGTCCGTCATTTCCTATTGTACAGTTATTTGTCTCACTGTGCTTGTCATTTCAACGCATTCTCATCCCAAGGCGTAATATTCTGACACTTTGACAAAGCGTCTATATCGAACGCGCATGGAACCCTTTAGCGTCAATATAACACGCAGAGAGATGGGTAGGTTTAGGTATGGTGTAGGGTTAGGGTTAGACCGCTAGGAGGCGCCTTCTGACCCATATATTTCGGCGTCTCATATTGACGCTAAAGGGTACCATGCGCGTTCGATATAGACGCTTTGGCAAAAGCGTCATTATATTACGCCTTGGGATGAGAACGGGCTGGTCATTTTTACCCAGACTGACTGTCAGTCTGTACATTCGTGGTGGGGATTTTTCACTGACTCTTATTGCAAGTTACATGGTTATGCCAGTAGGTTGTGACAAGTTACTGTGTCTATGTATTAATCATTTGAATCATTCACTCAAATGATCTGTTAAAGACAGCATAAAAAGGAAGTTGTGATAGTCTTTTCTTCCCTATTGTGACATTTCTGAGCGAAACGGCATCTTGAACAAGAAATAATGTAGGAGCGGGACTTGATTTTGTCCATGTGGAATTGTTTGGATGGTTGTGGTTTGCTATTGGTGGATCTGATGTGAGTCACAGGTTGTCCCACCCCTTGCACCAGTAAACATATCAAAAAAAGAGAAGTAACTGTAAGAGGAAGGGTAACTTATTTTGATTAAATAAATAATTTACAATAAACACTGCTGTATTACATTAAAACAAATAAGATTAAGAAAAAGCTAGATTCTGGAACAAATCAAATATTAGGTGGTTCTCAATCAGAATAAAAAAAAGCAACAACATGTAAACATTAAAACATGTAGCCTTCTGATTGAGAAACATTATGAATGAGTTATCAAATCATTTACCGATTTGTTCATCTTTGAGGAACAAAACACTTCTACTGTAGTAGAAACGTACTGTAGCGGTTCTGCTGTGGATTTGTTTGGAACAATCTGCATTGAAGGAGTGAAAATTGGACAAATGTTTTTCTAAACAAAAAAAAAAAGTTATGACTTCAGCAATGACTTCCCGTTTTATCAAATGGTTAATTATCAAAAAACAATATCACACAATTCTGCTTACTCTTTGTCAATTCAGTGGAACTTTTTAGAAATATCATAGAACTTTAGAATTGGATAACAGGTTTTAATGCATCTTTTGAGCAACTTCAGGTCCATAATCTGTGCCGTCAATCACAATGTCTTCACATTGTCATCCGATTGTCAGTAACACAGCCATTTTGAGAACAGTGTAATTTCCTTGGCCTTAAAAGCAGTTGAGTATGTTTCTTCGTCATGCTGATAGACTGAGAGCTTCTAGACATGAGTATGTTGTAACAATATACATAACACAGGGGGACAGGAGATAGATTCAGGTGTGAGAGTTTATTTTTCAAACTAAGCAGGAACTGTTAAGTTAAGTATTCAGGTGTGCTTCAAGTGTTTCATCATATAACAAGCATTCAGAAATTGTCACAGGTATAAAAGCACAAAGTGCAAGCACTCGATTCCGATAAACACATAGCAAGGTGAGTAAAACAGGTAAACTGAAATACTGCTTAAGTAAAGCTCAGAATAACAAACACAAAGGTACTCAACTTTCAAGGGAAACCGGGTTAGTTTCTTCCAACAGGTAGGCAGGCACAGAGTTCAGAATATTTCAGAGATCCAAAACGCAGGTACTTTTGGTAAACAGGTAAATAGCTAACAAGAAAAACAGGACTATAATCATTGTGGTTGCCAGACAACGAAGCACTTAGTTCAAGGAGTTTATACAGGGAGTCTGGTAAGCAGCGGGAATTGACTGCAGGCGAGTTCAATCAGTCATTTGGGGAGTGTGAGAGGATGAGTGAGAGAGAGTGGGAGTGAAGCAGTGAGGGAGGACTGGTGCACTCGTGACACATTCATGTGTCTTATCAACACATTTCCTGTGGTTCCCAAAAGATCAGTTGATTAGAGTTCACTGTTCATGTTTGTCCTTTTGCATGCTAAATACACTTCACTGTAAAGAGCTAAATTGCTTAATCCTTGGGTATTTTATTTATCTATGTAATTATCCTAATCTTTTTATTGCAATTAATCAGCTTGAGGTTGAAAAGCACATGTAATCAAGTTCAAGAGATGGTTTGGTTGGAGTTGTCAGTTAAAGAAATCAGAAATAAGCAGTAATTGAAGTTATTATTAAAGAAATTAGAAATAAGCAGTAATTGAAGTTATTATTAAAGAAATCAGAAATAAGCAGTAATTGAAGTTATTATTAAAGAAATTAGAAATAAGCAGTAATTGAAGTTATTATTAGAAACAACCTACATGTACCTTACATGAAACCTATATGAAACATTGTAATAAATATATTACAAGAACCTATAGGTTTTTACTGGAGCATATGTTTGGTCTCTCCTCTTTAATCTTCTCTGCAGCTGTTAATGTTCACTGAAATGAACCTTTTTTTGCTTAAGAAACAATTGAGCTTAATGGCTTTGGACATGATTGTGTTCTCTGTGATTAAATTGCTGCCTCCATGATGTTTTCTCTGAAATCACTGTTAACAGTGCCGTCAATCTACAGTAAGACATAAGAAATATGCCATCTATTATTTTTCTAAAAATCTGCCCTCAAAACATACATAATAATTGAATTTATACGCAATGTTATATTTCCTATTCATTATCATATCATATCAGCTTTGTGGTTTTCCACTGATGCTTTGATCATTTGTAAGTTATTTTTGGTTTTTCATTTGCAAATTGATGTTCCAGCCAGATGCAAATGTGTCTGTATCGGATACTATAGGGTGTCAATGCCTGTTGAAGGCTGAAACATTTTATATATGAAACAACTATATTTGTATCAAACCATATTTTTGGGTATTATACAGTGAAATGCAAAAGTGATCTTATCTGTGACTTTATCCCGATTTAAACCTCTAACTAAACAGTTTGTTTTAGGATAAAAATGTTAGAATGCAAATGTAAATAAATATTCAGGATTCTGCAGTCAAAAATACATTTTACAGTGAAGCACATGGTGCTCTTTCTCAAAAGGCTGGATAACATCATCAATAGGCTTAGTTAGAATAAAAAAAAAATTTAAAAAAGAAGAAATTTATCAATTTTCTTTTGCAGGCACAAAAACATTCAACATCTATGAAAAAGTTTTAAGCACTGCATTGTATCTTCTCAGTTTCATTTTTTGGCTTTAACCCCGACCACCAGACATGGTGTCAAATCCACAGCTTGAGTGGCTAAAAATCTGTGTCACTGTAAAGCTTTATTGTAACAGTTTCAGATGACATTGCAGATGGGCCTTGCTGTTGGCCTGCTCTCATTTTGTTGACACATGCCAAATTCCCTCCATCTCGCTCGTCTACATTTGCTTAGACAGACACAGCAGATCTGGTACATGTCATTCTTTCAAACCTGGACTGGCTGGTGCTGGGCTTCAGCTGAGACGCGGCAGAAGTTTGCCCATGTCGGCACTAAATTTGCAATTTCCTTCCAGAGCAGAAATCAAGGCAGTCACAGTGAAAATGTCAGTCTTGTTGTGTTTTCAGTTTAATTTTGTGAATTACAGTTTGTGTTTGTTTCAATACAATAGTACTGTGTTGTGAATTTTAGGACATTAGCCAATGCATCCCATCTGAAATATGTCCTTAAGTTTGAATGCAAGAAAAAAAAAAATATATATATATGAGAAGATGGAGAAAAAAAATAACTCAGTATGAAATGAGAAATCAGTGTAGTCCCAGACACTATATGTATAATGCATTGTTTTTCGTCTGGAAGGTTTTGGAAATATTGGCACATCTTTGTTGGTTAAAATAACTGTCAAACCTCAAGGTCTGAAAGCAAAATTAATTCAATTATTGATAACATGTTTTCTCCAAAACATTTATTTTACTAGAATTTTTTATTTTGCAATCCTGTATCATTTCCTGGTGTCGATTATTTCGATGGAGTTACAAAATGTTAGTGATGTTTTTTTTTTTTTTTTTTTTTTTTTCAGGCTTTGATCCTATGAAGCCCTGAACATGAAATCATTAATGGACCGAATGTTGGTCCTGAGGCTTCCACAGAAGATATATGCACATTTTAAAATATTTAGACCACTTCTATTATTGATTGCTATTAGGATGTGTCGAGAGTTTCAACCAGAATAACAAAAAGTCTTTATGAAAAAAAACTTCTTACCCTACCTTTAATTCAACGTGGCCACAATTTACAAAAATGAGGTAACAAATTAATAAGTCGAGATACAATTGGTGGAAAAATAATTGCAACTTTTTATTTATTAACAACTGTGAGTTTACATCTCACAATTCTGAAATTCTAACGTGTTATATAGTCAGAATTCTGAGGAAAAAAGTCTGTATTTTGTTCCTTAGAATTGGACATTATAACTCGCAATTGTGAGTTTATATCTCACAATTCTTAGAAAATATGTCAGAATTGTTCTAAAGTCAGAATTGCGAGATTTAAACTTGCAATTGCGAGAAAAAAAGTCATAATTGCGAGTTTATATCTCACATATATATAACACGCAATTCTGACTTTATATCTCGCAATTCTAAGAAATAAAGTCGAGATGTAAATTCGCAATTGTGAGATAAAAAAAAAGTTCACAATTATCTTTTAAATTGTTTTATTCTGTGGTGGAAACAAGGTGCCATAGAATAGATCACATGAATGCTAGGTAAAAAGTTACAAACACAGCATCAAAATTTGAGTCAATACCTTCCCCTATGTAAAATAAACAAGCCCTGCGTGTAGAAACTGTTTGAGATTTACTTAGGGGGTGGAGAGGAACGTCAAAAAGTCAATGTGATAACCGGTGAAAGGCTGACCTTTCGTTTACGATACATTTATTGTGTAAGGAAAAAATTGCCGGAGTTTCAAAATGCCAAGCTGCCCTCCTCCGCAGAGATAGAGGAGATTACCTGATCCCGACTGCTTCCCCGTTGCCAAGGCAGGCGCACAGGCTTCAATAGCGTATTGATGGATGTAATCACTCTTTTTTTATTAATATTATTAGTTTTTTTTGTTGTACTTGTTTATTTTTGCTGATGAAGTAAGACTCGAATTAGAGTCAGCCCTTCTGTCACTTGCCTGGCCAACTATTGTAACGGCACAAACCAAACTGCTCATGTGGCTGTCTTGTCCTTTCCTGTGGGATTCCTTCGGAAGCATATTAAGCCACATCGGCTCACAAATGAAATTGACAGCTGAGTAAATCTGACTCAGAGCTGTGGGAGAAGTCATGCAGCAAAGCACCACATAGGAGCATCGCTTCTTAAACTTCTGGAGGCTCTGGCCATGATAACCATGTACCGAACTCCCACTGAGCAGCATATTACAGGATCGCTGTCTGTCTGCTGGCCGGCTCAAGTTTTTCTTTCTCAAGTTGTCGTCCCTGCAGACGAATGTGCCAACCCATTTCAATCTGGGCTGAAGCTTTCAAAATGCATACAATTTCATGTAATACTGCTAAATCCACCAAATACTCAACATAAATCAACAACCCTTTAACTGTCTGATGCTTGAATTATTCAATCTCATTGGAAAAAGATCTTATTATCATTTTTTGTTCTTTTTTGTTTTCCAAAAGGTTGTATTTTAAGAGTTTATGAGTCAAATATCTCTTTCTGCAATAGAGAATGAGCTACACATCTTCTTGATTGATCCACTTTCATCATATAGATCACAGTCATGTAAAATGCATGGGTTAGGGTAAAAGGTCACCCATGGTGGTTTGAATGCAACATCACACCCTGAAATTGGATTGTAGAGTAAACATGAAATCAAACTGCATCCCGTTTTCTTTCTTAATGTAAAATGATTGTACGTGATTAATTGGGGTACACTACCATTAAAAAAAAAAATTGGGTTAGTAAGATTTTAGAGTCAGCTCAGTTTTTTTTATCTAAAAGTGAGAGTAAAACATTAATAATGTTATGAAAAAAGTCTATTTAAAATAAATGTTGTCCTTTTGAAGATTTTACACTAGAGAATCCTGAAGTAAAAAAATATATATATCACAGTGTAATGGGATGGGTGGCTGTAATGTGTGCACAGCGATAGAGTGTGCAAACTAAACAGTCTTTAATAGTAAATCCAAACAAGAAAACATGCAGGAGATAACCAGGAAACACAATAGCACTTCAACCACTTCAACATAAACGATACAGGACAAAGAACCAAGGAGAATTCAGGGCTTATATACAAACAGCGTAATCAATGTAGACACAGAACATGTGTGGGGAACTAATTAACAACCATAGAAACAAACAAGTGGCGGGAAAATGATAACAAAGGAAACAGGAACTAGAATAAAACCAAAACGGAACATACCAGTGAAACAGCGGAGTCGAGGGAGGGAGGAGCCATGGTGGAGATTTCCTCGATGATGCCTTCGTCGATGATGGAGACGAAGCCGGCAGAGAGGAAGCCCAGACGGAGAGCAGGTGGACCAGTACGAGACCGCAGGCGAGACCACGACGGAGCCGTAGCGATGACCCTCTGAGGTGGAGCCGGAGTGACCGAGGGCTGAGCTGGAGCCGGAGCCAGAAGGAGGTGTAGGGGTGGAGAGACGGAGCACTGCGGGCAGCAATGGCTCAGGCAAGGCGACGTCCGACCGAGGTGGAGCCCGGTGGAGCCGTAAGGCCGATGAACCCAGGAGTCAGGGTGACAGGCCGAGGCGGTGTGACAGGAATAGGGGCAGGAGGAGGAGCTGGGAAATCCCCTTGACAGGGAGGAGCTGCAGACTGGAGGACCCAAGGCATATCCACACAAAGAGAAGTGAAGGGAACCAGCCAAGGCGTTGATGAGGAACTGGCTGATTTTGGATGAGGAGGCGGGAGAGGGAGGTTGGGAGATAATTCTGGAAACACAGGAGACTCTGATCTGGACGGAACCAGCAGTGACACAGGAGAGTTCAAGCTGGACGGGACCAGTGGGAACAGGAGAAAAATTCAGATTTTTAAGATTTTTAAATGTTACAAACGTTTAACATTGATAATAATAAAAAAAGTTTCTTAAGCAGGAAACCAGTGTATTAGAATGATTTCTGAGGGATCATGTGACTCTGAAGATCGGAGTAATGATGCAAAAAATTCAGCTTTGACATCACATAAATATGTTATATTTTAAAATATATTAGAATACAAAACAATTACAAATTGCAATAATAGGTTCATAACAGCCCTATTATTTTCACTGTATTTATAAACATATAAATGCAGCTTTGGTGAGCTTAAGAGACTTCTTAAAAAAAAAAAAAAAAAACATAAAATAAATATTATTGACCCTAAACTTTTGAACGGTAGTGGAAATTATTCCAAAAACAAACATTGTTTGCAATCTTTAATCAAAATGACATAAACGCTCTTCAAATTGCTCTTCCTTTAAAAAAAAATGTATTTCCCTCTGTCATCATATTGGATAATGTTAAATAATAGCCTATTTAATTTTATTTTTTATTTTGCCACTAATCACTGATCAATTCCTGATGGGTAAAATCCAGTCTACCCTAGTCCTACACTTTCTTTTTTTTTTTTTTTATGTGCATTGCATGCACATCACACTATGGAATATGTCTCCCATTTGTGCAACTGTGTGTGTGTGTGTGTGTGTGTGTGTGTGTGTGTGTGTGTGTGTGTGTGTATGTGTTTACCACTAAACTATGGCTCTGACAAGAAAATGAGAACTTTTAACATCCACTTGCCTTTTATAAATTCATGTCTGAAGCATTTGCTTCCAGCACAGTGTAGCAGGACGGATCACATGACCGCACAATGTCAAATTGTCAGTTATTCACCAGGCCTCACAATATTGAAAGCACCACATTTGAACAATTTTTACTTTTTTTTATCCATGCCCAGTAGGCCACAATGTGACTGCTACTGCTATCTTTGTAGTTAATAGAAACCTTGCAGTATTTGAGGAGGCACAAGACTCAATTAGAAAAGATGAGACACAGTGGATGTTGCTGCCAACTGTGGAGTGGACATAAGTATCCCCTGCTTGCTCTATACAAAGATAAGTTTTCGCTTCTGTAACCATCAAGGCTTTCATTACAATCTCTTTTGCTTCCATTAAAGTTGTTAAAACCCTTTCAAATCTATTATTTTCGTTTTTTTTTTTTGTGTGTGTCTTAAAACCCTTGTCACTCAAACACAACCCGCTCTCCTAATGAACGCGAACGTCTTCCATGCCTAAAGGCTTAGTACCCTTTCAGACTACAAGAAAGATAAACAACTTTAATCATCGCATGTGTACATATGTAGATAGTTCAAAGGCATTTTTGCCACTAGACTCCAAAGTTCTCGGCAGTAATCCCCGGTAGACATTCCCCCAGCCACACTCATCCACTGCAGGCGACGTTCCACAGTGTCATCTCTTCTATCTCATTACCCTATTTCAACAGACTGCCTGTCAATCAACATGTTTGCCAGCTGGAGGGATGTACTTTATTAGATTGCTGTATGATTGACGTGAGCGAGGAGCAAGGGTTAAAAGAAAGCTGTAAAACATGTGGAATGAAGGCGACATTCTCTGTTTTGCCTATTGGGAGAAGAAGCTACAAAAAGAAAATAACTAAAAACAAAGGAACGGGTGCTTTGGAATCTTGCCATTTGCTTTCTTCTTATTGTTATTCTTCTTCACCCACTGAGTTTTTGCACGCAGATTGTAAAAACAACCAGAGGAATGAAGATGCACTACCGGTATCCTTTACATAAATTGCATTTCATTACTCATTCACACTTTATGAAAAGTTCAAACTGAGCCATTACTCTCTGTCAAACATTGTTTCAAGATTTTTTTTTATGTCGTTGACAACCACAGTATCACATACACTAATGATATCAAATGTTCTTTTCCACGGTTAGTTTTGAAAAGGTTTTTTTATTTTTTTTATCAGTGGTTCACTGAAAACACACACACACACACACACACACACACACAATTATAGTCTTAGTGAATGAAGAAAAATATGGATAGAAGTATACAGACTAAATATATTATAAAATATATACCAAATATATAGGTGAATAATATTTTCACAATTAAATAAGGCAAGAAAAGTTTACAAAATTGCTGGTTCTCATCTTTATTAAGAAATACGTTTTTGGCAAAAAAAAGAAAAAAAAAGACTGAACACAGAGCACCAACATTAAAATGTGGATTAAATTAATTCATGTGCAACCAACCCAACGTGACAAAACAAACAACACTTATGTTTTTTATATTGTCACCACTATTTTTTTTTGTTTTTGTTTCTTGTTGCTAGTTAAAAATAGGCAGTTGTTTAACATATCAAAGACTAAAACTTGAGAGAGGCAGACACAAAAACCAGAACAACCCCCGTATTCACAGAGCAAAGGCTGTCACTTCACACTAAACACTCAGACTGAAAGTGTTTACCCCATGCCTATACACAGAAATGTACAAAATATGAACAACTGCTACATTGCTGCCCAGCTTATAACTGAGTGAAGACCCTAGGGGCTTTTGCTGTTTTACTTCTGGTTGAGGTGGGATTTTTTTGTGGTTTTCACCTCTCTAAAGCTTCAATCATTTCCCAAACTAGTATTACGTAGATGAGGTTTTAATAAATATATTTTAAAAAAAATTATAATCTCACATTGACACAACAGTTGTCTTTGCTCTTAAGTGTTATACAAGGCAGAAATGAGCTCAGTGTTCAAACATGCCGAAATTGAAACCTTGGGTTGTAAAATGGCACACACATATGGAATAACTGACTTTGTTGGAGCTAGTTATCACAATTCATTCTCTGAGTAATATTTATCAGCGTGAGTTTCATTTTCTGAGTCACTTTCTTTGAAGGCAGGTTTTATTGTCTAAATAACAAAAGGTCTATTTAATGGCTTTTCAGCATATGTAAACATTAAAACAATACAAAATAGCAAACTGTTGTTTTGGCTGTCAAAAATTAAAATTTTATAAAATTGAAAAATATAAAACAACTTTTCCTGATCTGATTGTTAATTAAAAAAATCTTGTTCTGAGAACACCTTTTAGTAAAAACCTAAGTTCATTATTAGTGTGTACAAAAATATGGTATTGGAATTTTAGTTTGTATTTTATGTTTTTGAAAAAACGTTTACCAATTAATTAGCCCAATATAAGTGTTTGAAACAACAACAACAGCGGCAAAAAAAAAAAAAAAAAAAAAAAAAAAACATGCAGAAAGAAAAGCATTTAATTCAATTGGACTTTTGACTCAAATCACTTTCTGAGATGGACAATGTGACAAACTCACCGTTTACCAGCTCTTCCCGGTCTCCCCTATATCAGATTATACACTATGGACTCAATATAAAGAAAATCTGAACATATAAAAAGCTTAGAATGCAATCCATTTAATGAGCTAAATCTCACTTATTTCTGCCAGATGAGGGCGCCGTGTTTGATCTTATTTTTTTCTTGGTTACACGTGAACCCACTGCAGAGCCATAGAGGACATGACAGACACGGATGCTCCATCTATGTCCACTAACTCCGTTATTTCACTATTACATCTTCACAATCTAAATGTTTAATCATAACTGCATCCAATCCTGGAGCATGCACGTCATAAAATCAATTAAACACATGCATGAGGACAAATCAATGTTCAGGTTATTGAAAAGACATAAGAAGTCGATAAAACGGCGCACCTGTTGTTTATCAAGAATGAATCATCATTCCTGGGGAACTGTCAAACTAAAAAAGATTTGTTGCTGTGCGTGCAACAGCTCTGGGTGACTTTGCCGCAGTTTCTAAATGCGGTGCCGTGCATCATTAAAGGGCATTCTTAAAATTGTAAAATACAGAAAATTAAGAATCCCACACGTTAAATCCTTTCGCTCTGCTGCCAGGCAACCAGGCGCATAAACTGTCATTGATTCAACTATAGATTACGCGAAACAATTTCCAGAGATCCCTTGTCTAAAGACACATGAGAAAGATAGCTTTATAATGTTCACTATTGTTCAAGAGATGTCTAAAGTTGAATTTTGTTTCTTAATATTTCCGCCCTGTTAACCGCCCCTCTCTCCCTCTCCCTCTCTCTCTCTCTCTCTCTCTCTCTCTCTCTTCTTCTTCTCTCTCACACACATATTCGCGCGCTCTCCTAATATAAATATTGTAAAATAAAGATTAAAGAAATAAAATAAAGAATCACATGCGCTAAATCCATACGCGCTGCCGTCAGGAAATCGGTTTCGCGCGCATGAACTGGCCATGATCCAACAACAGATTACGCGTCACCCTTTCCAGAGATCCCTCAACGAAATACACTACCAGAGCGCTTTATAATGTTCACTAGTGAGTGTTTAAGGGGTGTCTGAAGTTAAATTTTGTTCCTTAATATTTTCGCCCAGTTAAACCCCCTCGCCTCGCGCACTTCTCTCTCTCTCTCTCTCTCTCTCTCTCTCTCTCTCTCTCTCTGCATCTCTGCATTTTCTCTCCTCCCGCTTCACCGTGTGGGAAGCTCAATGCAGCAACAAAACCAACATACTTAGAAGAAGACGAGGTGGAATAGTTGGTTTATAAGACTGTTCTCGTTATTAGGACGAGGACTGCACCAACAATACTTATTTTGATAATGTGGTGTAGGATGGCATCTCTTTTCGAGCGCATTTTACTCAGTTGAATTATTAATTTCCTCGTCGGTCTGACATCAGAGAACGTAGTTTCTTTTTTCCTCTTATCTCGCAACTTGCATAATCCCAAGAAACGGCAGGAATCAACTGGACTCGATTTCCGATTTTTGGTAATCGGGTTGACCCGCGACGCGCGATGGATTGTTGCGATTAATTTATTAAGATTTGTATCAGTTATATCTCCCGAACTGTTGAGCGAACTGCCCGTTCAAATTGCGTCTAAACTGATGTTCAATTCTTTAAACGGAAGAATGCTGGACTTCTTTTGCATCCAAATTCACCACTTGTTATTTCACCATTTTCACTTCGGTTTTGAAACGAATTCATTCTTCAGCGCAAATACGCAGCGCTGTGTTTGACATGCCTCAAAAGAGCTCAGTAACCTTGGGATTTTATGACACAATATATGTTTTGTACAAGTGGAGCCTGGCTAGAGAGGCTGAGACTGTAATCTGAACCTGGCTGAATGGGAATTGTCCCTCTCTTGGCGCTCCCAATGTCCGGTGTTATCTGAAAAGGAGGATATATTAACATTGCCGGTGAGTGTTCAATTTTTATTTTGTACATATTCAGTTATTTGTTGGCAAAGCTTGGCTATTCAAAGGGTATCATCTCTTAGTACTGTATTTAAATTACGGTTTTGTGAAGGTGATAAAACCGTCTTCTGGATGCGATGGACATATACTTTTTTTTTCTCTCCTCTATTCACTGAAACATAAGAAATACGCTGATGCATACATTTATTTCAGTGTAAGTCACCACGTCAGTGTATTTAAATTATATATATATATATATATATATATATATATATATATATATATATATATATATATTGTGCTGCTATTATATCAGATGGATTTATTTTCAGTGTAGGCTCAGATATTATATTAGGATTCAAAAGGCACATAACAGGTTTTTTTTCCAAGTTCTTTGTATGCGCAGTGGGCATTTTAAACACCCTGCTGTAAGATCTTGGCATTAGCTGTGTGAGTCAATGGAAATAAGGCATGTGTGTTTATTGTTTGTTTGTTTTTCCCCCTCTAAGGTAAATGGTTTACTGGGGGAATTGTAAAAGGCAAAATGCTGCTGCTTGTTCTGTTGGCCTTTTCCATATCGGGTTCATTTTGTGACTTGGATTCGGACCTCAGAGCTGAGACCTGCAGCGCTTGCTCCTGCATGTCCATCGAAAACGTCCTCTATGTGAACTGTGAGAAAATAACTGTGTACAGACCTACACAGCTGCAGCCGCCAGTATCCAGCCTCTACCATTTGAATTTCCAGAACAACCTTTTGTACATCCTTTACCCCAACTCTTTTTTGAATTTCACACATGCAGTCTCACTCCACCTGGGGAACAATAAACTCCAGAACATTGAGGGAGGGGCCTTTGTGGGGCTTAGTGCATTGAAACAGTTGCACTTAAATAACAATGAGTTAAAAGAGCTCCGCGCCGACACTTTCAGAGGGATCGAGAACTTGGAATACCTCCAGGCTGACTACAATTTAATCAAGTTCATTGAGAAAGGAGCCTTCAACAAATTACATAAACTGAAGGTCCTCATTTTAAATGACAATCTGATTCAAAGCCTACCTGAGAACATTTTCCGATTCGCCTCCCTTACTCACTTGGACATAAGAGGGAATAGGATACAGAAGCTTCCTTATCTTGGAGTCCTGGAGCACATTGGACGGATAGTGGAATTGCAGTTAGATGACAACCCATGGAATTGCACTTGTGATTTGTTACCTTTGAAAGCCTGGTTGGAGAATATGCCCTATAACATTTTCATTGGGGAGGCTATCTGTGAGACCCCTAGTGACCTGTATGGCCGCCTCCTGAAGGAGACTAATAAGCAGGAGCTGTGCCCCATGGGGACAGGCAGTGACTTTGATGTACGGATGCCCCCTTCCCAGCCTGAGGGTGGGCTAACCATCTCTAATGTGGCACCTTCAACCATAGCACCTTTAGTGACCAAAGCACCCAAAACAACCAATCCCTCTAAAATATACGGCAATGGGATTGTTGCTGGTATCCCAGCTGGTAAAAATGGCCAAATTGTATCCTATCAAACTCGAATCCCTCCCCTCTCCTGCCCCCAGCCCTGCACATGCAAAGCTCACCCGTCTGACTTTGGCATTAGTGTCAGCTGTCAAGAAAGAAACATCCAGAGTCTAGCAGATCTTATACCTAAACCGCCAAATGCTAAGAAATTGCACCTAAGTGGCAATTACATACGAGATATCAGTCCCACTGACTTCCAAGGGTTTGAGGGTTTAGATTTGCTACATTTGGGCAGCAATCAAATATCCACCGTCCAAAAAGGTGTGTTTTCAAATCTGACCAACCTCCGTAGGCTATACCTTAATGGAAATCAGCTGGAGCAGCTGCACCCTGAAATGTTTCTTGGGCTTAGTAACCTCCAATATCTCTATTTGGAGTACAATGCCATAAAGGAGGTGTTAGCAGGGACATTTGACTCCATGCCAAATTTGCAGCTCTTGTACCTGAATAACAATGTGCTCAGAAGCCTGCCTGCATACATCTTTGCAGGCGTTTCTCTTGCCAGACTGAATCTAAAGAACAACCACTTCATGACTCTGCCTGTGAGTGGCGTCCTAGACCAGCTCAAATCTCTCACTCAGATAGACCTGGATGGCAACCCTTGGGAATGCTCCTGCAATTTAGTAGCTTTGAAACTGTGGCTCGAAAAACTGAACGAAGGGGTCGCTGCCAAAGGGGTCAAGTGTGTGTCTCCAGTGCAGTTCTCCAACATTGAGCTGAAAGAGCTGAAAAATGAGATAATTTGCCCGAAGCTCATAGCCAGGCCTCCTTTCATCCTGACTAGCGCTACCCCTATTCTCACATCGCTGTCACCTGCCGGAGTTGGCAAGGCACCCCCCAGTGGTCCTGTACCTTTGTCTATTATGATTTTGAGCATACTGGTAGTTCTGATCCTCACTGTCTTTGTGGCCTTCTGCCTGCTGGTCGTTGTGTTGAGACGGAACAAAAAGCCAGCGGGGAGGCAGGAGGGGCTCAGCAACCAGGAGTGCGGCTCCATGCCTCTCCATATCAGGAGGCACAATCACAAATCGAACAAGAAGGACGACCTGGGTGGAGAGACCTTCATCCCGCAGACCATCGAGCACATGAGCAAAGCTCACACGTGTGGAATTAGAGACTCAGATTCTGGCTACAAATTTATAGACTCAGAGAGACAGAAAATGATGTTACGCAACAGTGCAGACATAGACAAGGACTCTCTACCCCTGGACCCCAGAAAGAGATTAAGCACCATTGACGAGCTGGATGAGTTCTTACCGGGACGAGACAGCATGTTCCTCCACAACTACTTGGAGAGCAAAAAGGATTTCAACAGTATAGGGGTGAGTGGCTTTGAGATCCGTTACCCCGAGAAACTACATGACAAAAAAATGAAAAAATCATTGATAGGGGGCAACCACAGTAAGATAGTGATTGAGCAGCATAAAGGTGATTATTATGATCTAAAGGCAAAAATGGGGACCCCAGACTACCTTGAAGTATTGGAGGAACAGATAGCCCTCAGTAAATTCTAGAGCATCATCTTCATCTGCCCCGTAATGACAAAAGTGCCTTAAGACAAATCCTAATGATCAATGGAATACAGGACACGTTTCATTACACAAAATGTAACTCCCTTAGAATCGTTGGCTGTCAAAATTACATACCTTTTTTTTTTTTTTTGTATGTTGTGATGCCATTAAGAATTAAGAATCACATCAGTCAGTATATTTTACAAACAGTCGTAGTTTGCTGCTATTGATATGGTTTCCATCAAATTCCACTGAACTTTGTTTTTTACCAAATGATTGGGTCATGAAACAGTGTTGAGTGTACTTCATATTGACCCCTCTTCATTGTGTTTGGTTGGAAGTATTTTTAGGCATCTTGGGATGACAAAATCAAATGGAGTGGAAGAATGGGATGTTGGCACATGCTTAAAAGTGGTGGAATACCCCAGACTCCCCTCTCTTGGATTATATTTTGCCACTTTTGGGGGACTTGAAACTCTTGGATTTGATTATATCTGAAGATACTGGCAGCCAACATCCGTACATTTTGGATTATTCCAATTACCTGTAAAGAGCCATTTAATATTGTTCTACTGAAATGTGATTCTTTTTGAAGTGTTTGGCTATGGCACATGACAGGACATTCATGAACTCAAGAGAAACTAAACAGCTGCTTGCCATGTAAGCGTATCTGGATTTATTTTGTAAGTCAACATTATTTGTATTTGTGGGGCAGTTGTGTAAATTACAACAGTCGACAAGTAAATTCAACAAGCTCATCAAGAAAAAAACATTCAAGAAAAATATGGAAAATCAAAAAAAAACAAAAAAACAAAAAAACATTGATGACCACCTGTCACCTGTCAATTCGTAGTTTACCTTCATATTTAATTTATTTTTCTATGCAGAATTATTTAAAGACTATTGGTACTATTTAACAATTTCAAGGGACATTTTGAATGCTATAAGTGATACAGGCTCTTAGTTGGAGCTCTGAATCTAAAATTATGTTCTGATCTGAGTTACATTCTGAATTCTGCTGGTGGCTGACCGACAGATGTGTACAGATGACGGTGATGTCATTTTCACTGTCACGTTGCACGAGGTGAGCCCTCCTAGCGTATCACGTCTAACAGTTTGCTTATTCTTATATCCCAGAGCAACTTGTAAAAGGTTTCTTATTAACAATATGCAACCAAATAAGTGTGCATTAACGTGATATGATTCTGGATGGTACAAACGGCATTGTGCGAATTAAGTACTAATTCACTGTAATTTATTGGATTTGTTGAAAGGATTGTGTTTTATCGACACAACTGTGAGACCTAACTCGCCTTATGAAAAGGCTACAGATATGGTCAGAATCATATCACTTTTCATGTGCAATATTATTATGCTCAATCATATTAGCTTGAAATCTTTATTTTGTTTGTCAGTTCAAATTAATATTACAGAGAGAGAGAGCTTAATTTTTTAAAAGAAAAGGCTTAATTTCATTCAGTCTTTATTTAAAATATTAAGTTAATGATTGTTTAAAATAGAATGTACCATGAGAGATAAAATAAATACAATTTTATATCAGTCATGCGAAATCTGTATATTGGTTATTAATTTCATTGTGCAATCCTGTTGAGGTCAAGGTATTAAAATCCGATCTAATTTGCTCTGTCTTTTCTTTATTTCTGCCTTTCTTTTTTTTCTGTCTACAGAAAGTGTTATCATGTTCTGTTGATCGTTAAACTTGCTTCTCAAATAAAAAGGCCCTGAATGCTCTTACAGACAATTTGGTAAATGAAGTGTCTTGTAGATTTTAACAGTTAAAAACTCTCTCCTGCTCTCTGGTTCAGGTTTCCAAAGGTCTAACCTTCTCTCGTTTATTATGGGGATTCATCTAAGATGCTGAGGGTCACTTGACTCGAACTGGCAACAGATCCATAACAACCATATGGAGAACCATAACAGTTAGTTGAATTGCCTGCTGTTGATGGTGTGTGTGTGTGTGTGTGAGAGAGAGAGAGAGAGAAATCTAAGCAGCAAAAAAACAGCTTGTTTCCCTTTGATGATAGCAGAATCATGCTTTAGAGTGGCTCTTGACAGTCCTTCTCATGCGTACTTCATCAAAAACATGGAGTGCTGAAACTGAAACATCATGTGTGATGTTTTGCATGTCTAAAATACAATTTTAGCTTGTTAGGCCTACACATGCAAAGATCTATGCAAAGACGTGTGGTTAGGAGTTTCCCCTCACAATAATAAGTATATATTCCAATCCTGTCTGCATTGACAGGATCTATTTTACTTGAAAAGGCTTCTTTTATTTTGTATAGGGAAGAAATGGTGACATGTTTTCGTTTCGCCTCACGCTAAACATTTTGACATTAGAAATTTTTTTCCATTTCAAGTTTTGATACATGCATATATTTGATCTTGAGTTTACACACACAAGTCCGTTCATGAATGGAGTGTACTGCAACTTTAAGGAGAGAATTATACCTCTGAGGTGGTCTTTGGCATTAATAATGCAGGTCAAGTGTAAAGCTATAAGATGGATTGTTTACAGTAAAGCTCCATTTAGAAAGGACAAGCACAATGCAGTTGCTAATCCTTGTTTTTTTTGGCGATGTTTCCATGTAAACAAGACTTCTTAGTGCACTAATTAATTTTTGTACTGAGGGCCTGCACAATTTTGAATTCATGACTCATGTCAGATCATGTTTCCTTGACAACCCACGCTTTTGACACTTTTTTTTCCCCCCGAATGATATAGCTACATCAAATGAGCCAGGGAGAATAGTCAGTCATTGGTCCATGGCTGAACACAAACGCTCCAGTATCACACCGTTCCTATTAACAGCATTGTCCCTCTCGTTTCCTCATCACCTGTTTCTTCTCTTGACGCAGAAGTGTTTAGCTGCAGTAACATGCATAATGCCGAAGGCGAGATTGAATGTTCAGATGTAGTACTTTTTCATTACAGTCAGAAATGATAAGCTCAACGGACCTGATGTGCCATTTCTTGAGCAATTTGGACATTCTGAACCCATGAAACTGGTAGTTAAAGTGGAAAATGCTGGTGTGTTTGTGGTCTGAAGCTGACTGGTGCAGACGAGCAGTCTTCTCTGGGGCAGAAGCAGCACCAGACATTTTTGGAGATGCGGTTAAAATGGCCCGTTTTGTAGTTTTGGCTTGGCTTCCTCTTCAATTTGATTTGAAGGCAGTAAACAAATCACTGCCGCCTGTTCTTGGTGACAGGTTTACACAAAGAGTTTTTGGTGACAGGAACATCAGGGATGATACAAAAAATGTTTTACGTCTCTCTTTAAAATGTGACATGAGACATGACAGTAGCGCAACAGCAACGTTTCACATGAGTTGGAGAGGGTGTCTCAGAGTACAGGCACATGTGTGTTTTATAGACCGTATTGTTAGGAAGTCATAAACCCTCTGCGGACGGGACTAGTTTAACATGGAAAGTAATTATTCAATTAAAGTAATTATTACCAGAGCTTCTCAGTGATTTTAGTCCCGTCCGAATGTGCCATCTCAGTAATCATTAGGGACAATGTCAAGACAAAGGTTCCGGAAAAATTACCTCAGGTAATACTAATCCCGTGCGAATAGACCCGCTGTAAATATGTACGTAAATAATCCGTCATTTCTTGTTTAAAAGTAGTTTTCCGTGTTTTTTCCAAGTATGGAGGTGCCTGAAAAGCATTCAGTTGGTGGGACAAATCTGTGGCAAAAGTCTAATGTTTTCCACACACCATTCAGATCAAAAAGAAGATTGAAAGCACTTGTTAGAGGCACACAATATCTTTTAGCGTTAGGTAAGTGCCTATTACCAACATAATCCAATCTGAATTTAATTAATACATCGCTCGAACAGACTTAACTCTTATATATATATATATATATATACACGCACATAGGTTATATGTGTTTGCGCACATGATATCAGGAAACAATCAATGTAATACGCACATGACGACAGGAAGGTGACGGCGCTGCGTAAATCGAGTTACCCCCCCCCACTTCTGCTAGTTTTACTGAGATCTCTTATCCCGTGCGAATTGGCCATTATTATTACAGACGTGCTGTGGGGAAAATACATTACTCAATCTACCCTTGTAAAACTAATGCCGTCCGAATAGTGCTGTAGATCAGGGAGAAAACAGAGCAACCAACACTGGAATCCAATCTGCAATAATTTTCAGGACATTAATTATCTAAAAAGAAAATTGAATCAAAAATGGCCCTGGTCTTTTTCTGCAAAGTTAATTAGTTCATAGTGTGCAAGAACATACAAAAGAAAAAAAAAAATCCTAAAGTTTCATTAAAACATAATAACTCTCTCAGCCTTTGAACTATTTTTTTCTTTTCTGCTATGAAAATAATATTAGTTAATAAGATTATAGCTTTTTCATCATCACTTTGTTATTTCCATGAATGTTTTTTGTTCACATGAACATGTCTTAAATGCATTGTGAATGCTGTTTCATGTTGTCTTTAAATTCTCATGCAATTTAAACTGCTTCTCACACCAAATCATTTCCTTTTCTTTGCAATAATTAACGCCATGCTTAATTCTGAAGTAATGTGTAAAAAGGAAAGAAAAAAAATGCAGGGCATTAATATTTTATGAATCAAAAGCAGTCTCACCTGAGGTGTGCACCTAAACATGTTTTATTAGCCAATTTAAGAAACACAACCTTTTGACAGTCTGTTCAAAACATGACAGCCTATTATTTAGTCTGTAAACGAGTTTACCGATCACTCTTGCCTTTTCTCTTTCGCAGTCAGATTCCAATTAGTTTTCTGCCTACATGTGTAAAGAACGTAATTTTGCTATTCGTTTTTTGTGTACACTTCCAGTGATTTCCCTATGGAAGGAAAATTACCTACTCATGGAATACAAATTCATTCTCACAATTCAGTCAGATGTAAATGAATAAGACAATAGAGACGCACTGGAAGCTCAGGTGTCCCAGACTCCCAGAGCATGTCATTCTGTTCTACATCGATGTAACAAAGCCAAAATTTCGGCTGTTTTCTGTTTGTCCGTTGTATACAAGGTTGTATAATCAGCCTCGCATTAACAATTTACATGCAAAGGAGACACTTTCATCTGGGCAATGTGAGAAGTTTAACGGCTGGCTGCTATTCTCAATGAAATCTAAAGTCTAACTTAAAAATAGAGTGTGAGGTTGTATTGCATGTACTATATTTTGCAAACAAGCCTCATTGGAAAAAAATCTGCCGGTGGTGACATTTATGCAAAAAGATATTAGGTTGATTCTTGCACGTTTTTTGCAAAACTTTCAAAGTGAAACATCCAGTGAGTGACACAAAAAGTGCCTTCAGTTTTATCCCGAAATATTTAAATGTGAATCAGGCAATATTTTATGTTGGTTGTTGTTCATATGTGACGCTATTTGCTCTAAACCCTACCACAAACCTAGCCATGATAGTGTTAACAAAAGCAAACGTGAGAAAAACAAGAAAACATTTCCTTAGCAAACAAGTCTCTGAGCTCTTTTATCATGACTCGTGATTCATGTATTTATCATACACGAATGCTTCACATCGCAAATGCAATACTTTTTTAGGTAGGAGATATATATATATATATATATATATATATAGATAAAACATATAAAACAGTTAGTATATATATATAGTAGTTTACAAAATCACTATAGTAAGTAAGTGTTAAGTGTTAAGTAAGTGTATAGTAAGTGTTCTGAGGGCTATCATGCAAGGAACCTCATTAAAAAAATATATATATGTAATCTGCCCCTGCAATTTTATGTGTGAAAATTAATAAGTAGCTATGTAGGTACATACATTTTTTTTTATTTTTATTTATTTACTTTTTTTCAAAGTAAACATGTTTTCCAATGACCCTATAGTTTGGTATTTAATATATATATATATATATATATATATATATATATATATATATATATATATTATTTTTTTTTTTTCTATTTAGGATACTTAAAAAAAAAATACAGATAAATTGGCCCCTAAGACTCTTAGGCTACAAGTCAGTCAAGTCAAGTCATCTTCATTTATATAGCGCTTTAAACAATGGATTGTTTCAAAGCAGCTTTACAGAGACAAACATAATTTAAGGTAACAGAGATTGTTTTGGCTTTACGGCGATTCTTGAATAATGTTATTTCCAGCTAAAGTTAGTTTTGATTGATTCACTTCCGGCGAAATGATCATTTGTTATTAAATTAGGGGCCGTTCTCTATAAACCTACTTTAAACGCAAACCTGTTATAAACACTGGTGGCGTTCACATGCGCATTAAGAATTGATTCTATAGTTATGTGCTTTTGAATATATGTGTGCAGGTTAAAATGTATCAGTTTAAAATGTTTACACTTAAAATGTATCAGTTTAACTGCAGCACAATACATCACGATATATAATTGTTCGGTTTAAATCGTTAATTAACTACACCTGTTGTTACTCTGCTACGACACCTGTTTGAACTTGATGATTATCTTTTGTAATGTGTTTGCAGATGCCACTGGCTTTGCTGATTTGAATTTTCCTTTAGTTAATTGATGTGTATGTCAAGCACATGCTAATATCAGTTAGTAATCTCTCACTGAGCAGATTTTGGCTCCAACCTTCATCAAACTCTCCTGTTTTTAACTTTCTAATCCTGAAAATGTTGATAAGCTTGTCTAGAATTAGAGCAGGGCTGTGTCTGAAATTGTCCCTATACCCTTAAATAGGGCACTATTTGATGGGACAGCCATTTGAAGTGGTGTCCGAAACCACAGGGGACATTATTGTGTGCATTCGTTCAATCACACAATGCACCGCAGTAGCGAATGTACAACCAATGTATGCTCAACTGCTAGAGAATACCCATAATGCACTGTGAGAGTCGAGTGTCAAATGAATTCCCGTGTTTGACCAGAAGACGGCGCCTCAGTTGAATCAATCACCCATCCATTTTCCAAAGCGCTGGTCCAATGTGGATGCAGCGTAATATACAGATTTAAAATCCCTCTGTAATTGATTATTAAATTGTTTTATTAAGGTTAATATATGCTAGTTTTCATGACAGAGTTCAAGATAAATCATTTCATTATTCTCATTATTTATAATGACTGTAAGGAATTAGTTGCACCTTAAATCTATGCCTGTTTCGCATGTGGGATTTTTTTTTTCTGTGGTCATGAATATTATATAATGCCTTTCAGCGTATTAACCAGAGTGTAAGGTTCATTTCCTTTTTTATTTAATCATTTAATGCAGTATTCCATTCAAACATTTAATTGCACAGTCGGAAACTAAACCACTGATACAATCAAGACAGCTGGCAAACATCGTCATGTTCCATTTAAAAACGATCCATTCGAAACCTTTCTGCCGCTGTTTAAGAACAGAAGCTGTCAGCTTTGTAGTGCATCTGCGTGTGCTAACTGCACACTTAGTATCAGTTTAATAGTCTCTTGATATCACTTGGTGATGCTGTCTTTTAAAACTCCATCTATTATTCACAAACATACATCTCATGAAGACAGCTCATTTAATCTATATTGATTATTTCCACTAACTTCCTGTGAATGGAGCATTGTAAAAAAAAAATAAGTTGTCACTTGATATTTTGAATATCTCATGCCAAGTCTTAGTCTATTAGTCAGGGCCTAGTCTTTTAGTCTTAATAAGCTCTTCGTCATATTGATCAGATCATCTTAATTAACTGTGTAATTCTTAATGTGAAAAGAGTTGTTTTTGAGATACAGAAATGTAGAGGAATTATGTTTAGCTTTTCTATAATGACACAGCATTATAAACATATTTGATGCCATTGTTTTAGATCATTTAGCACCTGCTGCTGCAACTGTTTTGACCACCTGCGGTTAGTAGTAGCTATTTGAGGTTAAATTACGTTTCAGTAGTTTAAGTTCGATTTGTACAATATAATTTGTCAATCACATGCAATTCAATGAACTTTTTGTCTTTAATCAGTGTTTCATCAAATTGAATAAGTTTGAAATAATTGATTCTTTTTTAGAGTGATTCAGTTTTTAGTTATTTTAAGATTACCACTTCTCAGATGAGTAACCCATTGTATGACCGCACTAAAGCAAATCAGCATATTATAATGATTTCTGTGACACTGAACATAGGAGTAATGATGCAGGAAATTCAGCTTTCCAATCACAGGAAGAAATTACACTTTATACTGTTTTTACTGTATTGTTCATTAAAAAATTGGTGAACACAAGAGACTTCTTTCAAAAAAATTATATATATATATATATATATATATATATACTTTTCACAATTAAATTTGTTCATTTAACTCAACTAATTGGAAACACTGTTTTAAGTTGGCTTTTTCATAACCCCACGTTTTATCTTTTTCTATTTTCCTTTTTCTACTCCAGTCTTTGGAGAACCCCTACATTGTGTATTTCAGTGACAGGTGTAAATAAATCTGATCATACTTTTCAAAGCCAAGAAAAAAAAAAAAAGAAAAAAAAATCATGCTCATCCATGACATTCTTAGTCCATTTGACTTACAGCCAGACCCGCTGTGTATTTTCTCGGTGGATACCCTGAAGCTCACATGATAAATGTGAGAGCCTCGGGACTGCAGGCCGTATCTTCTCTGTCCATCACAGAAAATAACAATAGCAAAGTGTATGTGTGTGTGTGTGTGTGTGTGTGTGTGTGTGTGTTATAGGGGGTACTAGACAGGTGCCAGCTAATGGTGAATCTCATGAAACATGTCAAGAACATGCCACTTAATTCTAGTTTGAAGGGAATACATTTTATGATAAATAATTTTGAGTAAAGAAAAATAAACTTCATTTTTGACCCTCATTTTTGTACTGTGAATAAAAAATCCCAATAAAAAAAATAATGTAACAATAAATCATACAAATCCACAGAGCAAAAGTTATGTAAATTTTTTTAAAATATTTAATATTTAATTAATGTTGTATAAAGGCAATATCACATTCACAACCGTTTTGCTGGTCTGAAAATCAGAACACTACCGATCTTGGTCATGTGATGTTAGTTCTGTCATGAATCTAGATGGCACAGAGTGATTGGTCCTTAACTTGATCTGCTTGCAATCACATTATTCTCTATAGAGCACAGCTGATTGGTTCCTGCTGTATCAGTAGCCAATGAGATCCCTGATCAGCCTTCCAATACTAGGTCAGTATTTTCTGTAGCAGTGCAGCGCACTTTCAGAAACCCTCCACCTTCCCCAGCTCCACCTGTATAGATCTGCTATTTTACCTGTATAGATCTGCATGTCTTTTTTTATCACAGCAGTGTGTCATGTATCTATTGGCAGTAGCAAATCCCGCACTTACTGTGCACCAGCAACGTAGCAGATCTATTCCGCCAAGACCAAGCATAGCAACATTCTTATATCAATTCCATGCCAAACAAAGAGTTTTAATGACAGAATTATATTTATAAATCATTATTTGTTCGTGTAATGTGCTTAATTGTCAAAAATGCACCCGTTTTTATTTATTTATTTATTTTTATAATTTTTATATGCAACATATAGTTTCTGTTGAAATATATTCAAGACATGTTGTCATCAGTACCAACTTCAAAGGATGGATGCAAATTAGCATGAGTGACTTATCACTGCACCCATCCTGATCCTTACTCACCTCTGTGTCTCAGTAATACAGTACTCTCTTTTTTTTGTGCAAAATTTTTGTATTATTAATACCCTCACCCCTTCTGGCAGCCGACTGGGCTCTGTTTCTTTGGGTGTGAATTATAGTCAATTGGTTGCATAATCAACCCCCACATTAATCATGGATGTCATTCCCTATGGCAACTCTTTTAAATAAATGAGCACTTTTTTTTGCCCCCCTTACTGAGTTTGGGCTCATGCATCCAGTTTAGTTGTATTAATGGCCTTTGCTGGCATTTGAAGCCATCATTTTAAATTTGTGCTCAGCAAAAAGCTTCAAATAGCTTGTTGATGAAGTGGACACTAGAGGTGGGAATCTTAAGGCACTTAGTGATTCATTTAGACTTTGATTCTGGGAGTCATAATCCAATTCCAAAATAAGTATCGATGCTTCTACATTTTCCAATGTAGTGGAAACTCACCCTGGTGTTGTTCTAACGCTATATGCCCTTCTTTCTTTTTTGGACCACAAAAGGATAAAAAATAAATGTCCCACTTGAGCTTGTCCATATAATGGCAATCACATTTAAAATCAATTAAATGTATTCCTTTAAAAAGTATGAGCATCGTTAAAAATATGGCTAACTGTGGAACAAGCAATATATAAATAGTTAAAATGTATGAGAAAGAAACACTGGATTTACTAATATATAAATCAGTTTATCGTGTATTTAACACACATTGGGTTTATACTATTACAGGAAACGTACCTGTTTCCTACCTGATTTATTTATGTTTGACTGACAAGTGTGTGTGTGTGTGTGTGTTAAATCTGTGTAATTCAAATGGATCGGGATTTTATAAATAAATAAATCTTACATTTATGCCTATTTGAGTGTTGTGATCCTACTGCATTAACTAAAGTTACTAAATTGCAATAGTAAACTCTACTAATCTAGAGTCTATGTTTGTTTGATTGCAAAATGCAAGTGCACTTTTTTGATTATTCAAATTCTAAATCTGAATTCCTGTGAAATTAATCAGAATTGTGATGCTTCGATGTATCGCATAAAGGATTCTAAAAGGAAGTGTCCTTTTCAGGGGTGTAGATGTCTGGATGTGACGTTTACACGGTCGATCTTTTGAAGGGGCACAGGGAATAATGATCAATGCCACTGGATTGAGGCTGTGCTTCCTCGGGAGTATGAGTGTGAAGAGCTCACACAGCATGCCAAACAACGTCTTTATGTGCAGCAGTGGCATGAGTGTTTTTTTTTTTTTTTTTTCACACATGTGACCATCTCTGATCCACTCCGCTCTGAATTGGAGACATTGTTTGGTTGGCTTCTTGTTAGAAAGAGTTATATGTTATATGCAGATGTTTGACATGAAAACGGAAGCAATGCTAATACAGCTTAACAGATGCATGTACGTCGTTGGTGTAATCAAGAAGAAACTAAAGTGATGAGTCACTTGATCGCGCCATCCGGGAGGTTGGCGTGTTCCCTCTGTTACAAACCGTTGCTTATGCTGACACAACAGTTTCGCAGTGTCGCAGAATAACCTTTCTGAAACACTGTCATACACTCTGACTAAATGTCTGGGTGCTGTTTTTTGTCTTTTTTTTTATTTATTTTTTACTACTTCTATACTGCCAAATATATGATGGCTACCATAGTTTGATGATATTTATAATGAGAAGTAACTATATATATATATATATATATATATATACATAACCTATAGGCCTGGTTATTAAGCTGGGATTAGGCCTTAGTTCACTTAGGTTAAGTAGCATTCTTCAGAAAAACACATTACTGGTGTGCATCTTGAGACAAAACCATGGCACTGACATATTTTAAAGTCCCCCTGTGGTGAAAATCAAGCTTTTAATGTGGTTTATATGTCTATGTGGTGTTTTCGATATGCTTTAAGACTAACCATGTACAAATTCATGTCAACACCATTGCTGAGTATTTTCTCCCTTAAAAACACGGTTTGAAATCGCTGGTTCTGACGTCACAAACTACCTTGTCACCAATCAGGTCAACGTATGATCGTCAACGAGTGGATCTCTGTGCTGGTGTGAGTGAGTGGAGGCGGGGCTAATTTGCATATTCATTGATCTGCGTATACTAAATGAGGCAAGGAAGTAGAGTTACATTTAAGCTATTTTAAGGCATGAAGACTTTTTTTCAAGGAAAAACGTTTAAAAATATAATTTTGGTGATCAAAGATGAGTTTTAAGGGATACAATGATTGACTACAGAGGGACTTTAAGATATGTCAGTGCAAGGTGCTTTCAGTTAAAACAGCTCAAACACACTTTTTAGTCTGGGACTAGGCTTAAAGGATTAGTTCACTTTAAAAAAAAAACAACCTTTTGCTGATAATTTACTCACCCCCATGTCATCCAAGATGTCCATGTCTTTCTTTCTTCAGTCGAAAAGAAATTAAGGTTTTTGATGAAAACATTACAGGATTTTTCTCCATATAATGGACTTCATAGGAACCCAAACGGTTCAAGGTCCAAATGACAGTTTCAGTGCAGCTTCAAAGAGCTTTAAACGACACCAGACGATGAATAAGGGTCTTATCTAGTGAAACGATCAGTCATTTAAAAAATAAATTAAAAAAGTTGAAGTTTTAAACGCACAAATGCTCGCCTTGCTCTGTTCTGTGATGCGCGTTCTTGACTCACGTAATTCGCAATTACGTTCAAAAGCTCACGCTCGACGCGGAAGTATCGAGTCAGTGTTTACAATTGTGAGGAAGGAGGACCATACACACATATTCAAGGCTGCATTAACACTGCAGGTCTTGATGGCCAAATCTGATTTTCTGACTATATCTGATTTTTTTGACGACCCGCTTACATCATCTTTTAAAAGTGACCCGTATCCGATTTTTGCATTTACACTATACACTGCTGAAACTACCAAATGTAGACTTTCTGACCCGGAAAAGGAAGTAAAACAGCACGAAATACAATGTATGCAGATGCGAATAAAATTATCCAATGTTTTGCTTTCCACAATATTTTGAGAAATAAGCAAAAAAGTCAGCAAAACATTGGTCTCCGTAGCGGAGAAAAAAGAGGAAAGCCCTTGTTGCATTTAGGGGTGAATTTAGTGTATTTATTTCTGTAACAACCACAGAGGTAACAACTCTGCATTTTTGCCTGCAAAATCTCTTCGCCCCAAACAATCAAAAGACATGAAACCTCCGCATTGCTCCACTGTGTGTATCCTTGTTAAAAGGATCCTCCATCGCGCATATAATAAGTCATGTGATCTCAGTTGGTGGTGTCCACCTGAGTTGACGTCACTTTTTTAATGACGTACGACTCGCATTTACTGGGGAATATCCGATTTGTCTGCTTACATGGCAGACGCAAATGCACGTATCCGATTCATATCCGATTTATTACCACATATGAGTGAGGCCTGAATCCGATCTGAGAAAATCGGAATCCATGCGTTTTTTTCCTGCTTACACGTTCACCGGTCATATCCGATCTGTGCCACATGAGAGGAAAAAATCAGATTTGGGTCACTTGAACCATGCAGTGTAAATGGGGCCTAAATGTCTTTGTGTCAGTTTATCGTTTAAAATGCCCATTTCTTCTGCATATTCTGGGTGTTCTAATATTAAAAAGGCTAAAAGAAAATTTTCTTCAGGACAGAAGCGTGACCTTTTGAACGTAATTGCGTATTACGTGAGTCACAAACACGCATCACAGAACAGAGCAAGGCGAGCATTTGTGCTTATAAAACTTAAACTTTTTTATTTATTTTTGAAATGGCCGATCGTTTCGCTAGATAATACCCTTATTCATCGTCTGGTGTCGTTTAAAGCTCTTTGAAGCTGCACTGAAACTGTAATTTGGACTTTGACCGTTTGGGGTCCATTGAAGTCAATTATATGGAGAAAAATCCTGTAATGTTTTCATCAAAAACCTTAATTTCTTTTCGACTGAAGAAAGAAAGACATGGACATCTTGGATGACATGGGGGTGAGTAAATTATCAGCAAAAGTAAAAAAAAAAAAAATTGAACTCATCCTTTAAGCCTCGTCTGTGAAACCTGGGGATAGTATGGAATGGGTTGATTTAAAAAAAAAAATTAGTAAAAGAAACTTCTGTTTTTATGTAGACTTATTAAAACATCTTATAAATTACTGCATCATATGTCTCCATAGACATCCATTTTAAGTGCATTGCTGTAAATTGTTATGCAGTAAAATGAATGCAGTAAAAAAAAAAAAAAAAAAGGTAATTGAGAGCTACAAATGATGTCCACAGAACTTGTACTGAACCCAAAACAGTGTGCAAGTAATGTGCACTCAGTCAAAGTCAATATTACCAAAATAATATTATTCAAAATATAATTAATGTTAGGAATGAATGATGCAGTTGGATGGCTTCCTATTCCCATTCTTCGCTAACATTTTACATTGAGGTCTCATTTGTTAGCATCAGTTAATACAACACAAAACAACTAACAATGAGTAGAACAAAACAACTAACAATGAGCAAGATATTTTACAGCATTTATTAACCTTTGTTAATGCAAGTTAATAAAAATGTTTATACTAAATATATTAGTAAATATTGAGATTAACATTAAGATTTTTAAATGCTGTGGGAGTATTGTTTATTGTTAGCTCATGTTAACTAATGTAGTAATGTTAACAAATAAAGTATTATTGTAAAGTGTTACCACGGTTCCTTTCCATTACTATGGTTTATATAAAACATAATAAAAGAAAAATAGCAGACTAAAATACATTTATAAACAATATATTAAAAAATGAAGTGGATTCTCTCCGTCTATTAATAATTTTTTTTAATTAATCAATTTCCATCTTATTATTATGGCTACTACGGTTAGTGTTACTGCAGTAAAACCATGTCAAAATTTCAGAAGGTTACTGAAGTACATGTGTAATTTTGTGTGAGTAAATGTGGGACCCCATACCTTCTCTTCTCTGATTGGTTGTGCAGTGTTCTGGTCAGATATCCCACTTAATTTTTCAGCCTGTGAGACTCTCAATACTGCATTTAAAATAAAATAAAAATATTTTCTGAAACGGTATATAGAAATTATATTTTGATAAATGACAGTAAAGACATTCATAATGTTATAAAATATTTATATTTCAAATAAAATCTGTTTTTCAAACTTTCTGTCCTGGAATATCCTGAAAAAAACAATCCACAATTTCCACACTCAACATTTTTTAACTTAATTATAAAGTACAGGTTTATTGAGTACCAAATCAGCATATTAGAGGTCAACTTTCAATTTAATGCTCAGATCTGCTGTACCGGTTGTTTAGCACAGATTCGGTTGTACCTTTGCATTAATCCGCCTTCTATTTTACATGCAATTCCCTTCATTCCCTGTACATTTTAATTTTTTCTTCGTAACAACTGGGTTTATTGAACCAACCGATTTCATTTTCTCACCTGTTATTGTGCTGAGGATTGCATTTTACTAAACAGAACATCTGAATGTGTTTAGGTGGCCCTCAATGAAAATATAATGAGAGACATGAGCAGCGTGTGGAAGAAGAGTGGAATTGTTTGGCACACATTGCTTTTTTTTTAATCTCCCTCAGTGCAGCATTTGCAAAGCAGATTCACCTTGTAGGCTCCCTACTGCTCCAGATACGTCTCTTTCAAACTAATTGTGTACGCAAACGAGGGGTATCACAAGATGTGCGTGATGCTTGCCAAGTATAGCACTCTCTCTCTCTCTCTCTCTCTCTCTCTCTCTCTCTCTCTCTCTCTCTCTCTCTCTTTTTCACTCGGCCCAGGTCGTAAAGCTGCAAAGATCAGCAAGAACAGAACCCCGAACAAGTTTGGTAGGCTCTTAGGCAGATGCTGCGTGTCATATTTTGCCAGTGCGAGCTCTTGTATGTGCACTCAGATATTTTATTTTTGCTTGTCCTCTAAATTCTAATGAGCCAGAGACAAACAGGGACCCTTGAGCACTTGAATATTCAAAAATCTGAGGGTAATTATGCAGACTGTATTTGTGAAAGTATTCCCAGTGCAAGGCATCTTGGGGGATACAAATGAAGATTGCTGACAGGCTGTGAGGGTCTCTGCAGGCCGGAGATAAAGAGCGAGTTTGAAGGGTCTGGAAATGGTTCATAATGTTTGTGACACTTTCATTTTTGCTCTAATGATAATTCGTTCTCTCAATATTCATGACAAGCCGTAAAAAGCCAACAATGGATGTTCTGTGTGCTTTTGACAGCCTGGTACGACAGCTCTCAGATCAGGGAAGTGACTGATGTCTTACCTGTTTTCAACAAGGTCCAAATTAAAGCAAAAAAGCTTAACTCTTTCAACGGCATTTACGTACATTTCCATAATTTGTGAGAAAACGCTTCTCCGCCATTAATGGAAATGTACAGCTTTCCGTGTTTTCACTGTTATACGGTAGGGGGCACTATGACACATCTTCTGAAGAGTACTGAATCTCCTGATCAAAACACAGGAAAGAAGAAGCAGACAAGCCAAATCATATGTAAGCTTATGTAAAATAACGCAATCATCAACATTAAACCGCATATAAATGAAAACGACCTGTTACTGAATGAAATGTTGACCCAGGACGAGCTATAAGACTGTGAAGCTTTGTGGATGTTGATGGACTCAATCTACTCCATCTATGTTTTGATCATCGTTTTGAATCCGATATGGATGTAGTCTTTGACAGAAATGCGATTTTTTTTTTTTTTTTGCTTTAAGCTAAAAAAACTTTCCCACATTCAAGTATTGATAAAAAAGGAAAGCATGAAACTAGAATAAAACTTTTTTTCCCATTTATTTTCTCCATAGGCCTTCAAGAAACTTCAACACCAAATCAGGTTTATGATGAATCACAACACAATTTTATTTAAAAACAAGTAATTGGAAATCAGAGAAATGGGAAAAGGTACTACATCCAAGCTTTGCGAATTACATAATTGATTAAATAAAGCTTTTGATGTATTAATCATTAATTAGAAGTAGCAAGTTTTATGTTGAATTTTATTTGATGTATATAAGTTGATTACAAAATTTCAGGGGTGAGTGTTCTGGAAACCTGTAATTATTTTCTGAAAAAGTCATTATTTTTTGCAAAACATCTAATTTTCAATAAGATGATAATTGATTACTTCAAATTACGATTATGTTTATTTTATTTATTTTTTATATTCCCTAAAATATATTAAAATAAATATAATACGAATCGTCAATTTTGATGTTATGCTGACTTATTCTGACTCAAGTCTATAGCAGTGAATTATGTTTTCACAAAAACGCATGAACTGAATGTAAGTGGTGTTAATATGCTAAATCAATTGATCTGTTAAATAAAACCCCATTTACAGGGCCCTAAGTGTGAATGTGAATTTACCCAGAAGGGAATTCCTGGTATCACAAGACCATGCTGAAATCAGGCCAGTTGTCTCATATAGAAAATCTAGTTCACAATGAGGCTCACGAGAGGGAAGTCTTATGATTGCATTGTATTCTCTCAGGTAAAAGCAATGCATAATTTTAAGGTAATCATAATTAGTACAATGTAGTCTAATGAGAGAAGCTTTCTGTAATGAATGCAATATGCATGATTGTAATATGTATTGATATACTCACATTAGGCGCTTTTCCACCGTCGGGCAGAGCGGTTCTAAGAACGGTAAGAAATGGTTCCAGTTATATTTCCACTTGAGCCTGGTACGGCACGACGCGATTACAAACAATTCTTGGCCTAAAATTCTCAGCTCGGTTGGCTAAAAATTCACCTTGGGACAAACTTTTTTTGAGATAATTACTGTAAACTTAAATTTGAGCCCCAACCAATCATAGTTAGTTTTGTTCAGAGGCGTTTTGTTTTGTTGTTCGCCTCATGTTTAGAGACGTGAAAATATAACGCGGATGTCCCTGCAAACGTCCCTGGATGTCCGTGCATCTATAAATAATTAATTCAAGAATATTGTGCGAGTTTATGGCAACAATGGTGTCGTGAATTTCACATACTTTTGAAAATGCAGCGTCTAGTCAAGCGCTCATTGTCACAGTTGTAAACACAACAGCTTTCTTCTTCCACGAGGGGGTTTTGGTGTCACGGCAGTTGTTTCCAGGGGGGCTGTAAATAACGCGACACACGCGCATCCTGTAGAATTCAACCAATCAGTTGATGACTTCGAAAATCCTGAGTTGTTTCCAGAAAAGTGTGCCATATCAGAGAATGTCTAATAGAAGAGAACTGGCACTCTCTGGTTACTTCCGGGGTCTGGACTGGCTGCAGTAACACTAGGATAGGATAATACACTCAGCTGAAAATGGCATTTTTAAGTTCACTCATCTGTTCTAAAAATCCGTTGTGATGACGTCACATATTTTCACACTGCCAGATGTGCTGCTTTACTGCAATTGGCTTCATGGCTTCATTTCTCGTGGCATTGGCAACGATAACACCAGCTGCTGTTTGAGGTAAGGCTCTTTCGGTTAATACGACAGAAAGTCCTCCTTAAGACAATGTTTCTGATTCTGCTTTAGGTGCCATCAAACGGGGTCTCTGGTCGTAATCAGTCGCAAAACCGTTTGGCAGAATGCTAGTGCGTTCCGGCCAACAACGGCACAACCTGTAAGAAATCGAAAGGACATAAGCACTCATTCATTCAACTTTTGGACTATAATCTATATTGAACTTGCGTAATCAACAATAAAATCTACGTTGATTAAACGACAAGCAGGAGAAAGAGATACATTTAGCCGTCTAGCTCCATAGACTCCCATTCATTCTGCACTCGCCCGCAATCACCTCCAGTGGAATTCTAATGGAACTGCAACCAAGATGATACAATGGGGCTAATAGGAAGTGCCAAGGCTCTCCGTAGACCGGCTCTGGCCATATGCATCAGACGTTCAGCCAACGGTCCACTGGCGTGACATCTGAGGCTGAGACTAGATCAATGTTAACATCAAATGTCTCCTGGACTGGCATCAAAACAACCTAACAGCATATTTCAAAATGCGATGCTAGTGTAGATCTTGATTGTGGAACAATCCACTATCATTTCTGATTTAACATACCTTTTTCTTTCATTTCCTGATGTTCCCTTTCAGCACAAAATGAAAAGCGTCCTCGTTTTTAGACATTTTCCCGACATATGCGAGCTAGTAAAGGCTTGGGCTGATGCAGCAGCCACCTCTCACCGTTCACTCTAATTGATCTACAGAGTGACTCACTATTTCTGTTTGTTGCATCATTTGTGCTTCAGCGCACTGTCAGTTTGACACTGAATGTAAGACATCGTCTACAATCTTAGCTGATCCTAGTGAAAAAAAAGTATACTTTATTGTATTTGAAATATATTCCCTTTTTCAATAGTACATTGGAAATCTAAACTATCTTTAAATATATTAAAAGTATATCAGCATGCTTTTACCTATTTTCACAATACAACTTTTAAACAGATTTCAAAATAATTGTACTTTAGTACATTTTCAAAAATATATATTTTAGAAAAATATACTTGAAGTGAAAATGCAGTTTATTTTTTAAAAGTGTATTTATTTGCAGTTTATTAAAAATGTATTTGAGGTGTATTGTAACTGTGTGCTGGAAATGATTATTGTAACAATGCATTGAAAGTATACTTTCAAAATACATTATGGTATACAATAGTAGTTTGTACAAAGTATAGCTACGTTTTATTTGTCTAATAATGTACATCATGTGCTTCGGGAGACCTGAGTTCAAGTCCCGGCTTGTGGACCTTTCCTGATTCTTCCTGATCATGTCCCTCCTCTCTCTCTCACTCCCTATCTAGCTACTGTCCTATTATACTGCAAAAATATTATTTTTTTTATAAAAATAAACAATATATATAAATACACTTATGGTATTTTGGTTGTATGTTTTGAAGACAGTCGTAATGAATTTGTAATGTACACAAATAAAGTACACTTTAACATCAATAATCAAGCATGTAATTAGTCCCTACACAGGCATATACTTAAAGTATACAAAATATACTTGAAGCTTTACTACATTTTAATTACAACTAAAATATACTTAGTCCAAAATCAGTTGTTTCAAAAGAGCACACTTCAAGTTAACTAATCATTAACACACGTGAAGTATGTATCTGGCTGCAAGTATACTTAGCATTTATTTTTATTTGTTTTCACCAGGGGAGTATCAAACGAAAGACAATTCACGAGGTGAGCCCTGCCAAAGAAATGAGAGGCCGAGGGGTGGCACACGTGCAAGAGTCATTTGAGAACATTATGATGGATTTTCAACGTTACGGATCAGATTGTTTATTTACCTCCCTCACTTGGCTGATTTAATTTATCTCCTCTTAACATTTGGTGAGTCTACTGCGAGTAGTTTGTCAGCATAATTGCATGGTACAGTGACGCTGTACACTGCGGCATGCTCTTTTCTCCAACATATCCCACCATGATTTGCATACATCTTCAAAGGACAGCCGTGACATTTAAATAATGATGACTGGCATGGGCTATTACTATTCTACTGGAGATTTGACCTAGGAACAAGCACAACGATTTCTATATCAATTCCCAATTCCATGTTTTGCCAGAGCTGATTTACAATTTGTAGTTTTTTATTATTATTATTCATGTGCTAAGTGCTGCTGGTTTGAAAAGTGCTTCTCAACTGGTGGGTCGTGACACAAAATGGGGTCGCGGGTCTGCTCCGATAGAGTCACGCTGGGAAAAACAATGCTTAATGCAAATGATAAAATGCAAATGCATAGTTAACAAATAGGCTTTTAAAAATGAGGAGAAAACACTTCACTCGTCTTTTGTTGTGTATGTTGAGGACAGTCTGTCCAATCAAACTCTATTTGGTATTTTGGCCCAAATTCACTAAGTAGAAGCTAGTCAGATTTGATCCTTATCTTAAATAAATACAATAAATAAAACAAAATCAATATAAAATAGTAAAGAAAAAAAAATTATCCTGAATACATTAAATGAGTGCTGACCACAGTTTGTTTTGTGCAGAAACTCAAATTACTGTACCTATAGGGTTAAGGTTAGGGCGTGCTTTAGAAGCCATTTACATGACACAATTTTCAACTAAAAGTTGAGCATTTTTTATGCGCTTTGGCCGTTCATTTACATGACAACGGCGTTCTCTGGGTCCTGAAAATGCTACATTTTGAAAACTGGTTTCAAAGTGCAAGTTTCTAAAAACAATACCATTAGCGTCTGGCTGTAAACTACTACAAAAACGCTAATTTGTGAAAACGCCATCTACTGGCCTGACATAATGCTGCATTGTTTGTTTGTTTTTACAGATCCATGTGAACTGGGATTGTTTTGACACCATTGTCGTCTGTACATGAAAAACCTCTCCATATTTAGTACATTGTCCAGCGACACAATAAAATAAAGGGTGTCACTGAAATAAATATTTTGGCGCTGTTTAATGTGAGCTTACATCAAAGATTTACAGGCTGAAACTTGTGACTACGTGCAAAAGAAAACAGTCTGTAACATTTGAAAACTGTATCTACACCGGCGCATCCTAGATACAACAAAGTAAACTTTCCAAATGCTTTTGTCTGTCAGTTGCGCAAGCGTGCGGATCCAGTGCGTCAGAAATAGAACGTAGCATCCGTTCACTGTCGGCGATTTGGCGTGTCCGATGTGGGCAGAATCACAGATTGTTTTCTTGTTCTTCTTTGGAAACATCATCAACACTCACATGTTTGTTTGTTTTTTTGGTTTGTTTTTTGTCTTTTGAGTTGTGAAAACACTATTATGTTCAAAAGTTCGGGGTCATATATTTAAAAATGTATGTTTTTTTCTGTAATGGCAAAGATCCATTACTTCAGTCTTCAGTGTCACAAGATCCAAGGTCAGAAATAATTATATTATGCTGATTTTCTGCTCAAGACTTCATTATAGAAATTAATAAATTATTTGAAAATATTAATAGAAATGTTTATTAACATTATGAATGTATTTACTGTCTTTTTAAAATGTTTATTACACATTTTGCACATTTACAATGCAAGTAAAGGCAGCAGCATACCTATATCATAAAGATAATACAAATCATAAAACATGATTGGGCTCTTGACCAAGATGTAAATGAGACAAGATCTAAAATAGTAAATATTTTGACAAAAAGAAGCATAGGTTTACAATTTTGTTTTTGGAAGTATTGGATACTTTGAAATATTATATCAAAATCATGAACAAATTAAGTAGCTACATGTGTGAATGTGATATTTTCATGATATTTCATGCTCATGATATTATTCTGCAAGAGCATTAGGAAAAGAAGAACAAAATGAAAACTTATCTGTAAAAATCCACTATGGATTATCCTAAAACTGAATTTCATAACAAGTCTTTTTAACATTTGGTGCAGCAGGGTATGTCAGATAGAATTTTAAATAAACCTCAAAATTGCCAAAGGAAAGCTAAATTAAATTAATTTATGACATGTATAAATTGTAGACGTGGAAAAAAGACGTCGCCTGGCGTTACACAACAGCCCCTTCAGTGGACCGAACTTGGACGTCCAAAAATTACATAGGGTAATTTTGTCATTTTTCCAAAAATTACATAGGGTAGGGCACATTGGGTAAAATCATGGAAGACAGCTCGACTACATTTTTACTAGAGAATTGGTAGGGAGGCGATGGCCCAAAAAGGTTGAGATTGGATGATTGAGGGGAAAGAAGATATTTTTTTGCAGATGTTTTTCATAAATTTCGCATGATGAAGCAGGCAGTCAGAATGTGGGTTCTCATCTAAAAAGGTTAAAGTCTTTACATGGGCGTTGTTTGAAATATGACATGAGAACGATAAATGGAATTTCCTCTATGAAAATTAATTTTGAGAGTGACATTCTCTGAAATCATTCTGAGCTCACCTCAATAGCCTACTTTAGAATTGTAGAGCACCGTTGTGATGTATTACGCCCATTATGGAGTCAAGCTGTCCTGAGGAGCGAGTAAATTATCTTTTGCAAGGATCAATTATTTCATACATTTACACCACTGGTACACTATACTTAAAAAAAAAAAAAAAGACGAAATTATGTGTAACACTTTTTTTATGACAAGTACTGGTGTGACAGAGGGTAATATATAATAAGTTTTTTTCTTTCATTTGTTTCTAGTATATGAAACAATGAATCATTAAATAATGTGTAGATTTAGTAGCCTATTATACATGGTGCAGTGTTCAATATGAAAAATTAGCACTTTTATGGAACTGTATTGTGTGGTATATATAAACATCCGTCCATTGTGTGTCACGTGGATGGTGGCGCTTTTCTCAGTGTCTTGTTTGAATCACTTTCCAGCTGATGAATGATTAAACCATTGACAGCCAATCAGAATCCATCCTGCTTTAAATAGCTCAAGTATTTAAAGTGGCAGGCGACAAAAGCAGAGCTTAGAATAAACAGAACGATTATTATGCATTGGTTTGGACACTAAAAGTTATCGTTATTTTATTGTTCTTGGTGTGAACTTGCCCTTATTGAGGGTTATGATTTTATTAAGTACACAATATTTCACATTGTGAAAGCACACTGCAGAACAGATTTAGAATGTATTGCCACTTTTTTAAAAACAAAATATATAAGCTAGAAGGGAGGTATCATAATATCTTTTTTTTTTTTCTTCTTACTTTTCACAAATATGATTAATTTCCATTCCAGCTGTGTTGTTTCTGTTTGGGGTCATATGTATAAAAAAAAAAGAAGAAGAAGAAATAAAGTTTAAATATATATATATATATATATATATATATATATATATATATATATATACAAAAGAAGAAGAAGTCAGGAATGTACACCAAAGACTATCACATTTTCATTGCATTTATTCATGATTTATATTTTAGGGGGCCTTTGAGATCCCAAAATATAGGAGTTGGAAAAGACACAAAGTATCAACAAGATAGCGGAAGTGAAAACAAATGTTCTGAACTAAACATGTTTTATTTTTAAATAAAATGCATATTTTACACTCTCATATATTTTTTACTATAAAATTGCTTGAATCTTGTATGTTCTCTAACCAAGTCGTGTTACAAATGTGAGGTTGATATCACAAAAAAGAGCCTTTTAAAACATTGTAAAGTACAGTTTCCATTTCAAAATGGTTCACAGGATGTATTTAGAGGGTTTGAACTTTTAAACGATATCTAATTTATGATGATTACTAAAATATGTGATGGGGGGAAAAGGCAATAAAGGACTACCACAAGCTGAAGTTTCTTTGTTGTTGTTCTGTTTGGTCTCTAAAAAAGGTTTATTTTTAGTAACCGTAACAATCCTTCCGATCTGGCACAGATATTTCCAGAAATCCAGCGGAAAGTGTGCAGTCAGTGTAACGAAGTTCCAGATAACATCTGCCGATTGCTTTAGGCCTGTGGGCAGAGGAGGGAGGTCAGACTGAGGCCAGTGTTACAGTGCTGAGTAAGAGGAACAGACTCAAGGTGCATCTAATGATGATGATGATGATGAACGAAATTACAGTTTATAACCATAATGACTTGTTAGGTTTCTCTCTGATAAAAAGTAATGTAGTGAGGCTATTCTTATAACGCATTCAACCTGTACTTAATGTGTTTTTTGTAACCTATTTAACAAAACAATAAAACATAAATAAAACATAATTTGGTCTAAGTTTGATCAGTGTAAATATAAACTAAGACACAATTATATATAAGTTAAATCTATTTAACTACAAGCTAGGTTTAGGGTTAGTAGCTAGTTATCACCCAAGTATTGCAATTACTATAAGTACATATGCACATGGGTATCAGGACTGTAAAATAAAGTGCTACCTTTTAAGTGTCATTGTTACAGTGTAATTAAATAGATTTTTAAGTACTAAGTAATAATAATTAACTATTATAGTTTTAGGAATAGGGCTTGGCTTTGGGTTAGTTGCATAATTTATAGTTATTACTATAGTAACTGCATGTAACATGTGTAAGAAGGAAACTAAACCCCATTTGCTTTCTGAAAGAAATAGTTCACCAAAAACTAGTTAAGGAAAATTAATTTTCATGTTTGGGTTGGGTTCATTGTGTGTAATAATCCACATACTCCAAAGAACGTATACATGTATTGTTGTTGTTCCGTTTCATTCTTGAAAATGCTTTTTGTGATGATGAAGTCTATTTACCTTAATATAATAGTCTAACTGTCACGGGTCTATGAAGGAGGACTCAAATGCAGAACGAGTGTTAACAGGTTTTTTGACAAACAGTAGACAGATGACAAGATGTGGTGGGAGAGGTGATCAGTCCAGACAATATGAGACACAATGGCAGCCGTTGTAACTAGCCGAGCAGCAGTTGTAGCTAGCACAAGATGACTGTAGGGTGCCCTATAGTAATGGCAGAGCAGAATGAGACCTGAGAATACTAGCAATAGCCAGACAGGAACTTCAAGGACAACAGCAAGGCACTCAGGGATCTCAGGCTCAGCACCAGGCTTGCTCCAAAGCAAGGAGTGTAAGCAGCCTTTATTTTGTAGATCATTTCAGCCATTGTAAGATTGAAAATCTCCCATTGACTTGCATCGAATATTCAGTATCACAAATGCAAGTTCCATTGATGACATATATCATAATATTTGTATGAATCATAATTGGATTTATGTCTCAGCATACTGTTACTAATTAGGATTGGTCCAGTTTTCTTTGCATATATTGCTTTGCCAATTTACACTCACTGTGTGTTGATTCTTTCAGTAGACTGAAAACAAACTTTAACACGATTCTTGTGTTGCCTTGCGACCACTGGTATTTGGTCAATCTAACATAATCTAACATATCACGTTATGGTAGACTGCAAAATATAATAATGTTTTTTGCAGCTGAGAAAATTTCCCATAACAAAAACTGACACTTGTTAAAGACACTCCCCACAAAAAGGGAGCAAAATAGGGCCTCAAAAGAGTAGTTTGTTTTAATAATTAGTGAACAATTCAAATGATTTGACTTCTTTTTTTCAGCCTTATTTAATAGATTCCTAACAAACAGCGTTTAGCATTTTTCGTGTACAGGCGACAAAAAAAGCTGTATTATTCATACAAGGCCAGTAGTTGGCGATGTCACCTTGTAAAGAATCACTACACAGTCTATGCATAGACTGTACACGTAACATGCTTGTGCATCGCCGTTTTCACAAATTCATGTTCTTATAATTTACACAGAGACGATAATGCTATCATTTTCAAAAACTTGCACTTTGAAACTAGTTTGTAAATGTTTGCGTTTTCAGGCTAACGAAAATCCATTAATGAATGGTCTAAATGCATTTAAACGTTTTATTTTTTAAGTGTAAACGGCCCCTTAGCCTAAATAAAGCTGTCACTCCAACACTGTCTCACGACCAATTCGTACGAATTCACGAGGGAGTAAAAGGTGGCTAATTCGTACGAATTCAAACGACCTCACTTGTACAAATTCGTACGATTTGTCTAAACCCCAGTGAAGGATAGGTTTACAAGCAGGGTCAGGGGTAGGTCATTTGTATGAATTCATACGGATTGGCCAACTCATAAAATATGTACGATTTAGCAAAAATCGCACGAGTTCATACGAGTGAGGTCGTTTGAATTTGTACGAATTGCCGTGAGATCGGGTTGGTCACTCAGTATGGGTTAGGTAGCTTGTGATTTTTAAAATAAACTTTCATATAAAGGGTTTTATGTGTTTACTTATTATAGGGTACTCTATCTTGTAGGATTTGAGGGGCGAACCAAACACAAATGAATCTTCCAGGTGATTCATTCAAACATAATTCCACACAGAACGCAACACTACAGACCTCAAATCACCAATCCAGGACCATAAAGATCCAGGCTCCAGCCAGTCTACACTAACCAACAAAAAACCCCAGTAAGAACTTTATGGCCATGGAAGCTTCAAAGAGATGAGCCCAACTAAAGAAAGAACTTGTCAAAGTTAGATAGTTTGGAAAAGACTGATTGGTTCAGAGATGGCAAAGGATAGGACCCACTAAGATTATGGCAAACATTTGAGTTTAAAATCTTAGGACCCGAACAAAGCCTTAGAGTTATGCCGTAGAGACAGTTACTGTATGCCGTAGAGACAGTTATGCTGTAGAGAGAGTTATGCCGTAGAGACAGTTATGCTGTAGAGAGAGTTATGCTGAAGAAGATTCCAGAAAGCATTAGAGAAGATTTACATCGTCATGGAAGCCATGACAGAGTAACAGACGGACGAGTAACCATGTAGACGAGCAGACAAAAGAACCCAAATCAAGATCAGAAGAACATGGGTTAAACAACAACTTCATTCAAGCCATCTAACAACTCATCTCAGTTTTCTTTCTTTTTCTTAGTTCTCTTTTCTTTTCTGTTGAGAGTCTCGGTTCTAAGTTAAGTTTTGCTGCAAAGTTTCGGTAAAACATTTAAACTGCAAGCCCGCTTCCAACTTCAAACACTTTCCATCCATCCAACAACACACCACGTGATTGGCCGGCCAAGACATCTATCCAGGCACGTGGAGACCACCAGCCAATCAACGAACCCGGAAAACTGGTGCATCATCTCAATCTTAAAACTCATTCTTTCCTCACTCTCTTTCTTTCTGCAACTCGTATGAATGTGTGGGTGTGTGCGTGTGTTTGTGTTAGTTATTAGTTTTATGTATTAGAATAATCAATAAAGTCTTGTTTACATTTTTGATAATTGTTCTTGTGTTATGTGCTTACGAATTTAATGTCTTAAACTGCTGATTTAAGTTACCTTGCTAATAAATAGTGTTTCACTAGTTTGGATATTTATATCAGCTGCAGAGCTGATAGTTATGGCCCGTTCAAATGAACGCTGGACGAGTCATTTCCTCAGCGTATAAGTGATTCTTTTAAGATTCCCTATAAATTAACTGATAATTTCTTTTGAGCTAAACTGACCTCTGGGATTGACCTCTCGAATTTAGATGATATTATTATTATACGTTACAACAATATTATATACTTACATATTAGGCATATTTATGACATTTACTTGAAGTTTCTAGTATAGGCATGGATTTTATCCAGCTAGTTGAAAATTCAGAAGTCACCAAGTATTTACAGCTCAGTGAAAGCAAATGGACATGTTTTCCCCATGGCAAAGAAGACTACCTTGAGCGGCATGGATCACTCACACACCAAGAATGGTGCCACCAGGCTGGGAAGATGTGGTCAGGTGACAGTGAAGCTAAATATGTTGGAAGCCCAGCAGTCATTCAGGGCTCCACTGTCTAACAGTGTGTGACAAGTGAAAAGCGAGTGGACAGAATCAGTCTCACCTCCCTCATTCGGCTGCGATCGGAGCGCCGGGATCGCTGGCAGCATCGAGGAACACTGCAGCGTATTGATCTTTATTTCATTGCCGACCGGAACAGGGTGGCCTGCCAGAAAGTGGAGATGATATTTAGGGAAGTCTGGGACTCCAGTGTATCAGACAGCCAGATTTAAGGATGTTTCAGAGGTAGAGCACCTGATTCAGAGACGTGGCCCAGATATCCCATTCTGTAAGTCGCACAAATAGGTCTGTCCTCTATGTGACATTGAACAATGCTGGCTTTATTTGTTGAAAAAGCAATTTGTAGAGAAAGATTCAGATTTAACCCCATAAAGGCACTCTAAAAAATGCTGGGTTGTTTCAACATGTTTGGGGCAAATATGGACAAACCATATTGGGTAAAAGATTTATAAAAAAATAATGTAAACCAACAGATGGGTTTGTCCATATTTGACCCAAACGTGAGTTGAAACAACCCAGCATTTTTTAGAGTGTACTGCATCATATTTGATATGCACATTTTGAAGGCATCTGACCTCAACATGATCAAAACTTTACCTAAAAACCTACTACATTCTTCTGCCGTTTGATTGATTTATACTTTTTATCAAGTATAAAGGCCTTTTATTACAATTGTAAAAACGTCCCCCTTCAGCTCGAGGTTCACGTGTCTTTTTGCCATGAAATCTTTAATGCTTTTCATTAAGTAAACGTAATAATAGCTTTTATATTGTTAGTATTTTCAATATTTAACATGTATTGGACTGAAGCAGCTTAGGTTTGCCTGATTATACATCTTTATTTTTTCTTTTGAAAAATCATGTTGAAATGTGAGTATCAAATATGATCCACAAGGATTTTGAGGATTAATGTGTTCATATCTCAATCATTATTGTATTGTATTGCATTATATGTTTTGCCCCCAAAATACAGAGCTTTGATCATAAAGAATATTTAAATATTGGTGATATGTAACTGATATGTTTATGCATTTTATGCAAGTAGTTAAACTGTTATAAAGTTATAATCTCAATGATTTATATTACAAGCTATCAGAGCTATCTTAATTTTTGCACAAATGTCAGCAATGCACCAAACTGCATATTTATGGGCCTCTGAATAAAAATTAGCCTTTTTTTATGAGCTCCATGTTCTCGGTATATCAGAGCCTACTGTATGAGCCTTAAAAACCAGACGAATCAAATATGATAAAACCATAAAACACACATGCAAACTTTCTAAAAAAAATGTATCTAAATGTTCTAAAAACTGCTCCATTAAAAAAAACTGTTCTGACTAATATTTCATACGCCAGACTTCACATGGTTAACGTTGCAGTGTATCTGTAGCACTCAAGCAAAGGGATTCTCATTCATCCTACTGTATTACTAGAAAGGATTTTATTGTAGTAGAAAATCAAAGGTCTAACTTTAGCTTTAAAGCTATTACACCTGCCTCCCGAACATGCCCCCAAATAGCTGAAGTGATTCCTGAGTGATAAAACTTGTTACACGACATCAGAGCACAGATCTTTGTTAGTGACTTGGTTTGAAACACATTTTTTCACTTACAGTCTTGTTTTTTTTTTCTTCCGGAGTCCCAAAAGGAAGTTCAAAAGGAGTGATTCCCTCTTACAAAACCACATCTCATTGCCAGCTTTTCCTCAATGAGAGCAAAGTATTTCATGTCATATTGAAGAAGAAGAGGTGGTTGTGCTCCGCCGAGGGAAGATTACATATCGCGTTCTTCCTGTGCGTGGGTTTGCATTAGTCATATTATGCATGGAATTATAATATTTCAAGTGAACAATACATACATATCTTGTCTGTACAGTTAAATGTTTCGTGAGGATTTATCTGAGACATTGAGATTTGTGTCTTTAGACATTTTAGGGAACTCTTTAAAGGAGTTTTGTAGCTGTAAAAGTGGGATCATCCCATATCAAGAAACCCACCTGTGAAGAATTCCGACTATGACAATTGGATCACTCAGTATTAACAGACATAGAGGAAATAAAAGGCATGCGGAGTGTGTGTCATCTACAGGTTGGAACGCATTGAGGGTAAGTTCTGCTTGATAATACACTTCTGTCCAGACTGACAGCATGCTTGTTTGAGGTTTTGTCACATACAACCACCATGTCCTTCATAAATACATCAAGTCATCAAAGTTCTTCACTGTTGATGTGGGAGGAAACATATAGGGTACAACAACCCAATCTCACTGCAATTCGTACAAATTTTACGAGGTGGCTAATTCGTACGAATTCATACAACCTCACTTGTATGAAATAGTATGATTTTTGCTAAATTTTACATATTTTACAAGTTGCCCAATTCATATGAATTTGTATGAACAACCTATCCCTGACCCAGCGACTAAATCTACCCATCACTCTGGTTTAGACAAATCACACAAATTCGTATGAGTGAGGTCGTACAAATTCGAAAGAATTAGCCACCTAATGAATTCGTAAGAGAGATTATTACAAATTGCATTTAGTTATTTAGTCAGTTAGCATGTAGGTTATGACCTCTATGTAAAACGAATAATAGTTTTAAGTTTTGGTTATTTTGGTACCATTTCATTGATAACATCAGCTATCAGGTTCCTAAACGAAAGCAAGCTAATGGTAGTAAAGTATCAGTGCTATCGTTATGTTGTATATTGTACGAGATTAATAGTGTAAGGCAGTGTTTACAGCTTAGAATAGGCGTGATACTCCATCTTCAACAGGCTTTCAAATCTGCCGGCAGTCGCGAGTAATCTCCCCCTCGCATTCGTCATGGTGCCACTGACTATAAAAGCGTGAAAGGCGAAGCTTGAATTTCCAGGTATGTCCCTCTTTGGCTAGTGTATTTTCAAGATGGAGGCGCAACATGGCTTCTGCCATTTGAGCGAGTCACTCGTATGTATTCTGAATGGCAGGTTCTACGCTTACGAGAATACTTGATTTGTTGGTGAAAGTAATTACACATGAATGAGCAAATATAATTTTGATAGAACAAATAATTTTTTTGCTAAGAATAAACGTAAAACATTACAAAGCGTAGCTTTAAAAATATGCCGATTATCTCTAAGGTGGACTCAATCTTAATGTATGATTAATTCCATCTGAATCTAACCATGGCATGTCAACAAATGGAAAAGTCATTTATTGTGCTTTTAGCCCCAAAAGCAGGGATGCACATTTTACCCCAAATACCATACTTTTACATATTCTTCCGTTACTGAAAAACATATTCTTCTTAATGATAGAAAAAAAAATCATTAAATATTAGACCAAAATAGCACAGAATAAACTTTTGCGTTTCTGTCCACGACCGAGTCAAGGATCAGGCAAATTTTCACGTGCATCATCAAAAGCGATTGATGAGAAAAGTGAGCTGAATTTTTGTGCCAGTTCAAAAGAAAATAAAGTCAAATATGACGTTTACCGCAGTGCGCCTTTAGCCCTGTTGTACCCTATAGCTGATCAATTTTTTAAGACTGTTACAACCTTGAATGTAATACAGTTGATGGAATTGGATGATAAAACATTTCTAATTTCCTTATTCATTTTTTGCAGTTTTAATAGATTTGACTAGTGAGGACTTTTAAAGTTTGAAAAGGTTGTTTTTTTTTCAAACAAAATAAATTATAAATGTAATAGTAAATAATGAACAAAATAAACAACAAAAATGACAGTGGTGAGAAAACAGGATATAAGAAAGAATCTGATCATAGCGCAGCTCTGCCGGCATCATATCGACAGATGGGGAAATTAAAATTACACTTTTATAATTGATTATAAAGTATATTTGAGACTACAGACTATATAAATCTGGCTATGTGAGACTATATTTTGAATCAATTCCTTTTCTTAGCATGAGACATTGAGATTACAGTACAGAATAGCTCTGTTCGGCATTATCCTCAATGTTGTATGAGCATAAGTATATAGTGTATTAGTTTCATATTATGTCATAGAACAGAAGATAGGCTCACGGCGTAAATGTCACATCCTTATGAATGTCCCGTCAAAAACGTCCCGAGTCCTTCACATAAAAAACAGTCTAGAGGCTTTTATAGACAACCTAGGAGGTCAGGGAAGGTCTTGTTTGTAAAGTTTTGTTACAAGCTGTTTACACATTGCCAATGCAACAATCAATTAAAAATCTTACATATAGGCCCCTTTAACACAGAATACATTGGGACATATGTTTACGGTGACAGGATTTATCAGATTATTTGTGAATTTATTTTTTTTATTTTTTTTATTATTAACTAAATCAATTGGTTTAACTTTATTTTGATGGTCCCTTTAACACATTTTGTTGACTATAAGTAACGTTGCACCTATATCTACTAACTCAGAGTGTGTGTTGAAAAATATATAACATAGTTATATAATAATTAATTTATTTATATATTTTTTTTTCTTTTTCCTCAGAGACAATTGTTCTAAAAGTGGACAATCTGTTCTCACAACATTTCTCCAACATGAAAGACTTAAAAAAAATTATAAATGTATCCCAGTCACAGGCAACAACATGAATCTACATTCAACTTCAAATTAAAGTATGGAGTTAGTGTTCTCATTTAAAGCCACTGATAATTATAGTCCATGACTGATGACTAATGTTGCATTGCTAAGCTTTGCTTTTTATTCATAGCACAAAAGCTAGACCTTTTAGCTAGAAGGTAAATAGATTCTGCTTCCTCAAGCATTTTGACAACAGAAAACATTTTGTCTGTCAGCACATATCGTCTAACACCCGTAGACACAGAGAAATGAGCGAGAGAAATCAGCAGAGATCGTCATAATCATGCATATGCCTATTTGCATTAGTGTTACTCAACTGGTGTAATATCTCTCAAAATGCATCAACATCTGTTTATAGCTGAAATGTAATAAGTTAAAATACTATCAAAGGCACCTGCTGATTGGCAAAATAATTTTCAATTTAGTCTGATGAGAAACATTTCCATTTAAACGGCCATTAGTGGAACAGCATGATTAGAAAACAACTATACATAAGGCACAAAACACATTTTAATGAAACAGGGCTGTGTTTGGTTGATGCATGGTTTAATAGAAATCCAAAATGAAGGTCTTTATGTCAATAGAGGAGTTAGTTCAGTTTAGACATTTTACTAACTAACCCCTGGTATCACAAACAAGGCTTAAACCTAGTCCCAGACTAAAACGCATGTTTGAGCTTTTTTAACTGAAAGCAATGCACTGACATATCTGTAAATACTCTATGCCATTGCCATTGTTTTGTCTCGATATGCTAGCCAGTAAAGTTTTTTTTCAAGGCCACGTTTAAAAAAAAATCTTAAATGTCCTAAGTAGACTATGGTCTAATCCTGGATTAATCTAAACCCTGTCTGTGAAACCGTGGGGTCAGAGTATTAGTAGACTGTTATGTTAGGGTTAGTAGAATAAGTTGACATGTTCTTGTACTTGCAGTTAGTAGAATGTCTGTTGACCTTTAAAATAAAGAGTTAGCAGATATTAAGCTGACAGTCTACCAACACTCTAATGACTGCTAGTTGACATGTAGTTGCAAAGTTACTTACAGTAAGTGCACTTTCTAAATATAGTGTTACCGTTTCTTCCCCCTATTTTGAATGTCTTAAAACATGCAACTTCTGCTAGTGATGCTGGACTATTTAAATGCCCTCTAGGTAACCCCAAGAACTGAAGAGATTCATGACATGCACTTCAACAGGTAAAAGAGTTCTTTTGAATGGGTTTTCCATGTATTAATGCATAGAAACAACATTTCCGTGCATGGAATAATTTGGTTTGATTCTGGTCTGCAGGTTGACACAGTCCTCTCAATAACAGCCTCTTTGCTGGGTTGTTAGATGGTTGATAGGGCGTTGATAGTGGTTTCCAGGGCCAGGTCGAAGTTTATGAGTGACCTGACCTCGGATGGCCAAATCACCTCAATATGGCAGAAACGGCTCTGGTGATTTCAATAGGGTGATCTGGGTGGAAGCTTGTTTCCACGACGGAATAAAACATGAAGAAGGTAATTACAACTTTTTTTCCCACAATTCTCACTTATGATTGCAATTGCGAGTGAGTGACTTTTTTCCTCAGAATTATGAGATATAAACTTGTGAAAAGTCAATTGCAAGTGTATCTCTTGTGAGTTTTTCTCAGAATTGTGTTATATAAACTCTGAATTGCACAAATGTCACAACCTTTATTAACTGCAAATTAGAAAATTGTGTAAGTTTGCAGATACATTTTTTTAAAGAAAGACCCATTTATAAAAGGTGTCAGACTGAATAGTAAAACGGAATTTAATTTGAGCCTTTTGATTTAAAGATTGTGTAAAATAATAATTAAATAAAATGTCAATGTACTTTATTTATAAAATCATACATTGTGTATTAAATATCTTGCAACAAATATATCCTAGTACAACACAACAAAATGATTATGCAGTTTTTTTTTAACTAACTTTTACTAACTTTTTAATTATGCTGCTGCTTTTATTGGCCTTCAACAGAGCATTTTAGAGGATCAATTATTTAAAAAGCTGCTTTTAAGTGTAAATGTCATTGCATTTTATATGTGTGATGTTGTCTCTTTGGATCAAATTAGTGCAAATCCCATAGGGTTTGAATGGAGAGATAAATCCCAAAACTTTTTTTTTTTTTTTTCACTTACACAGACATGCACACAAGTATAAAGTACATCGTGTTGTTAATTATGGAAATACTAATATTACCACCCCACTGACTTCCTGATTCTTCCTGCTTCCTTAGTGTTTGAAGCAGGCGGGAACTTTGAACTAAAAATAAAACTTAGGAGGACGTTGATAGCAGTGGTGGGGCTATAATTAAGCTTCTAGCACGATGAGAAAAGGGGTGTTTATTAAAACAAACACAGGATCTTAGTTAGTCATTACAAAAAAAGATTGAGCATTTATGTATGCATAGGTCTTTTTAAAGAACATTTACTTTCCTCCCACACATCTTAAGGGAAACTTTGAAACTGCACACAAGATGCTGTGGACGGATGCATAATTTGAAAGACACCAAGGAGGTGTAATTCAATCCAGTCCTGGACCGTTAAAATGTGTATGATTTGCTAAATGAAATTGTTGTCAGGGTAGACAACATTTTTAATTTGGCTTGGATTAAAGCAAGGCTGTGAGAAACAGAAGTGCAGTCCCCAATTGGTTTTGTTGTCTTAAAAATAAATAAATTTGATGTGACATTGACTTTATTTCAGTAGAAATGCTTAGGAAATGCATTTTTTATGTTTGCAGACTTAAAATCCATCACAATGGTGTACAACAGTGTAATGTGAACGGACTATATTTCCACCCCTCAGAGCCTTGTTTTCATTCATGTCTAATTAAATATGGCGTCTACCAAGAAAAAAGGTCCATAGGATCTTTGAGTTAAATCAAGTGAATCAAATGTAACTGAACAGATGTAACGAACACTCATGGGCAAATTCAGCAAACGATGCCACTGCATCTTATTCACTAACCACCCACTAACTACTTTAACCATCTGCAAGTCAAGTCAAGTCACCTTTATTTATATAGCGCTTTTTACAATGCAAATAGTTTCAAAGCAGATTTACAGTGACAACAGGAAAATAATTCAACAAAGTTTCTTTCGGCTACAGCAGATCTAGAAGAAAATTGTGTAATTGCCCAGCTTCAGTGTTGATTCATTTTGGTTGTAAAAATCATTAGATATTAATGTAGTTCATATATATATATATATATATATATATATATATATATATATATAGAAGCTCAGTTCAGTTCTCATATAATGGTGTCAATGAAGGCAGATCAATAATATTGTTGAAAATTAAGTGTCCCTGACAAAGCAAGCCAAAAGTCAAAGGCGACAAAGGCGGAGAAAAAAAAGGAGAATGGAGGGGAAAAAAGGAGAAAGCAGCCTCCGTTGGGTCAGTTCTCCTCTGGCCAACAAACGAACAGTGTATGATTATGATTCAGGCAGCATTACAGGTCAGAAGTCAGATTGGGATCAGAACATTCACAATATGTAATTCAGTTCCATCTGGTTGAAGATCGGATTCATCACATCATATCTGCACTGGTATATCACTGTGTCATAAGGATTTAAATGCAGTCATTATGATTGTATTTTCAGCACAATTACTCCAGTCTTCAGTGTCACACGATCCTTCAGAAATCATTCTAATATACTGATTTTCTGCACAAGAAACATTTCTTATTATAATTATTAATGTTAAAAACAGCTCGAAATTTGTTTGGAAATGTAATACATATTTTCAGCTTAAAAGAAAAGCATTTATTTGAAAAAATATATATTTTGTAAATTGATTCAAATGTCTTTACTGTCACTTTTGATATAATAATACATCCTTGCTGAATAAAACTATTAACTTTTTTTGTTTTGTTTTTAAAGGAACTGACTCCATCCTTTTGAATGGTAGTGTAAATCTAGATTATTTTGATCAGTTTAGATGATTCAGGTTTCTGCAGGAGTAAAGTATGCTAGATAGTGATAGACTGCTTCCTGCTCAATCTGAACTGATTTAGATTGAAGGAATGCTTTGTTATGAGCATGTTTGTGTTGATATCTGATTTGCATAATCTCTTTATTGAAAGCAACGCAGATGGCATGTCCAAATCAACAATACTATCAGCTGCTACATTTCATTTTAAGTGAATCCACCCCATCTACACTTTGAGGCAGCATTTACTTTGAAACAATTTTCATTTAGAAATTGCAAGTAAATTTTACACATAATAATAATAAAAAACAAAACAAAGAAAAACAGCAAGGAACACATTACAGTAAAGGGGCATAGAATGAAAAATCAAATATAAGAGGTATTTGTACCATTAAAACATCCTGCAATTTTCAGAACTTAATTCGTTCTCCTCATTATGAACATTTATTTGATCAAGCTCATTATATCATTATATTAGAATGATTTCTGAAGGATCATGTGACAACAAAAACTGCAGTAATGATGCTGGAAATTCAGCTTTGGATCACAGAAATAAATTACATATTTAAATGTCTTAAAATAGAAAACAATTATTTTACATTGTAATAATATTTCACAATAGTACTATTTTGATTAAATAAATGCAGCATTGGTGAGTATTGGAGACTTCTTTCATAAATATAAAAAATTGGGATATTTTCCAAATTTTCACATGTAGTGAATATTATTTAAAAAAAAATAAAAATAAAAATAAAAATAAAAAAATAAATAAAAAAACTCACGAACCTCAAAGTACATAAAATCCATGTCATGAAATTGTGACATTTTAAGCCAAGGTATAGGAAGACTGAAATAACATGTTCTTAGCGTACTCCAATAATCTTGTTTCAGTTACAAAAACATTGTACTGGGATTCCCAAACACTCTATAATCTGCTTCTATAAATTGTAACCTTAAAAACTTAAAGTGAAACCAAAGCAAATATACACATGGACAGCATGACATCCTCAAGTATGCCTAAGAAGTGTGGATATGAGAAATAGGTCTCCAGTCCAGTTTTCACTAGTTTTCTGTGCACAAAGCACATCCAGGTCCCCAGCCACATCATCCTGGTATCACACTTATTTTTAAAATCACACCACCACCGTCATTCTCTCTTTCCAGTAATGCCTGCTGCTATGGTAACAGCAATGTTCAGAACAATTAGGCTCCTGTTTTGACACAGAGAGCAGGCCTGTGTCAGAGAACAGACGTACATATCTTTAGACAACGCAGAGCCGAGAAACAAGAAACGGACGCGTAAATGAAGATGCCACGAAAGGTGCCGCCGTGACTAGGCTTTGTTCTTCAAATATTCTTAATACAGGCCTTTCTTCCTTCTCGGTGTGAATATTATCTGAACGTAGCACATTTCCTTCAAAAGTACATGGATGTCAGGGAGCCCTGTGAGGTGACCAAAGTGGGCCGCTTCCATCTCTGGCTCTAGGTTTATGTAAGAGCCATCTGCTTCAATTAGAAGTCATTGTGTTTGTGTTGGTGAGTGGGAGGTAATACAGCAGATAATAACGGGTAATTGTGTTGTGTGAGCTGTTTGTTGAAAAAGGACGCAGCCAAACCAGCCACTGTATATTCAGATAGCCCATCCTCAGTGGTGAGTATTTGGTAAACACTAACGTTCAGTGAGAAAATCAGAGACAAAACTTGTGATTACAATAATGCAATCGGGTTCTTACGATACTATTCGAGCTGAAGTTTCTCAATAGTATGATGAAGACCCTGTATGGGTATTAAGCATCAGGGTGTTCTTGAATAATATTAACCATTGTGAAAAAGAATTGTGCTTAATTGTACTGAATGTGCACTAGTATCCTACTTCAAATCTTAATAGTATTTTATACTGTACTTTGTAGATTGGGTACAGTGCTAAGCATAAGTGAATACACCCATGCTAAAGTTGACTTAAAAAATGATCTTTTGGAAATGTATCTTAATACCTTAGTAAAAAAAAAAAATAGGAAAAATACAACCTTTAATGACACCAATTTTCTTTGTGAATGAATAATGTATCGTAAATAAATAAATGTTCTTCCTTATAATACAGGGGGCAGAAACACTCCTATCTTAAATTCCCATAGAAGCAGGAAGATTTTTATTTGTAAAGGCCAGTTATTTCATGGATCCAGGATACTATGCATCTTGATAAAGTTCCCTTTTAACCCTTAGACCCTTTCAAGTTGTTGTTTTCTTGTAAATTTGCAATGGGGATTTTACTTGGGCATTTAAAACCGATGAAATAATGCCATTTGCTTTACTGACACCTCACTGACGTCAGGGAATAGCGTTTCTTTGAACTCAATTTTCAGTCCTGGTTATAAATTGTAGTTCCCTATCAGGAACTCGAGCTGCGTGGAAAACGCTGCGGGAACGCTTCTTGCGTTGTGCTTCATGAAGCCAGTATGAAATCAGTCCAAAGGCGAGATGACGGAACGTGATAGGCGGGTGACGTCATCGACCAGGAAACTATAAAGCACCCCAAAATCACAGCCGCGATAGCTTCTGTTGTCTTCAGCAAGCGCTCTATGTGTGAATCTGTCCCAGTGTTTTTGTCTGTCTTTAGTGATTGCTAGGCAGGAGTTTTCACGTAAAAAAAAAAAAAAAAACTATATATATATTCACATATCTAAATGGCGAGCGAGCAGCAATACAGAAAGTGTGTTCCCCCCCTGTACTCGTTATCTCACGGGTGAGGATTCACGCGATCTGTTTGTTGTTTGTTTGGGAGTACAGCATGCCTAGTCAGCTCTCGAGGGGGCTGATCGTGAGCATTGCGATAAGTTTTCCAATAAGAACGCTCTGCTCCCGCCGATCACTCTTTAAGGAGAGTGGTTCGGCTCGCGCTCCCCGCGGCTCGGGTCCCGCTTCTGTCGAGGCAGAGCGGCGGCGCGTGTCGTGGGGATCGCGGATGAATCTGACAGCGGGGTTTGAGACGGGCCTCGCCCTATCTCAGCCTTTAACTGTTATATTCAGTGTCTCAGTTCAGGGCTTGAAGCACGCTCTGCGGTTTCTTCTGCCCAGGCTGTGGCATCAATATTGCAACTATCTAGTTCTGAGGAGCTGGATGTTGTTGGTATTAAAATAATAATAATAATAATAAATAATAAATAAATTATTATTATATAAAATAAGGGGATAATGAGGACTCTCTACCTCATTTCCCTGAACAGAAATAAATGAGGAGCTTATAGAGGTGCTTACTCATGCTGTAGAAAAATTAAGCATTGAGTGGTCAGCAGTTTGGCAGGAGTTTATTTATAAATATTGTATGAACTATTTTTGCCTTTCCAATTGCAACCTCCACGACGGTGCCTGCCGTTTCCCGGACCTCCACACCGAGGTGTCGAAGTCCTAGAGAAAAACGATTTCATACTGTATTTTTAGTCCTCAGACCTTTACGAAAAATATTTCAATATTGCTGGGGCTTTAATTCACGGTTATGGGGCGATGCCTAAGCTTAAGAGACGCTTGCAGCCATCTCTCCGCTGTAACGACATCGTCTTTTAAGGCACCGGCGTTTAAAAACAGGGACTGCTGGGCGGGTCAGTCCTGGCTGTTGATAAGCTCCTCGCAATGGGCGCAACAAAAGCAGAGCGTCGCGTCTCGTGTTCCCCCTGCAAACAATGGGACCAGACGTGACACTCTCAGATGAAGTTTTTGGGTTATAACTGATCTAAGGATAGTTATTATAGCCAAGTGGCTTCATCTAAAAAAAAAAAAGAAAAGAAAAAAAGTAGTTCTGACGCCACCGCCGTCAGGATGTTGAGGGTAGTCTCCACCGTGAGAGGAAGGAGTTCACCGCATCACAAGGTGCCCATTCTCTCTCGGTGCCCTCAGGGGCCCAATCTACCAACCCTGCCTTTATGCCGGGGCGTAGACGGTCCCAGCGAGCGCGTTCCCGAGGGACGCTCGCCCCTTAAAAAGCAGAGCGTCGCGTCTCGTGCTCCCCCTGCAAAACAGTGGGACCAGACGTGACACTCTTAGATGAAGCTTTTGGGGTATAACTGATCTAAGGATAGTTATTATAGCGATGTGTCTTCATCTTAAAAAAAAAAAAAAAAAAAGGGTAGTTCTGACGCCACCGGTGTCAGGATGCTGAGGGTGGTCCCCACCGTGAGAGAAAGGTGTTCACTGCATCAGACGGTGCCCATTCTCTCACGGTGCCCTCAGGGGTCCCTTCTGCCAACCCCGCCTTCGTGTCGGGGCGTAGACAGGCCCAGCGAGCACTTTCCCGAGGGACGCTCGCCCCCTCTACAGAGTGTCGCGTCTCGTGCTCCCCCCCTGCAAAACAGTGGGACCAAGTGCGGCACTCTCAACCGAAGTCTTCTGGCCATAAGACTGATCTGAGGACAGTCATTATGGCCAAGAAGACTTTGTCTAAGAGGTCCTGACGCCACCGGCGTCGGGATGCTGAGGGTGGTCCCCACCGTGAGAGAAAGGTGTTCACTGCTCAGACGGTGCCCATTCTCTCACGGTGCCCTCAGGGGTCCCTTCTGCCAACCCCGCCTTCGTGTCGGGGCGTAGACGGGCCCAGCGAGCGCTTTCCCGAGGGACGCTCGCCCCCTCTGAGGAGGGATTTAGAGCAGTCAAACCAGTCGTTCCCTGCCGGTGCACCGTTTCAGGGCGCTGTGTTTGTTGCTCAAAATATTCCAGAGGCCAGCCTCGAGAGGCTGGTACCCTTTGTAGATTTCCTGGCAGAGTGCAAAAGCCTTCCATGATTATCTCTGTGGGTCCTGCAATCGTTAGTAAGAGGTTATGCTATTCAGTTCAGATCTCATCCAATTCGATTCAGACGGGTCCTGCCCACCGTGGTAGGCCCCAAGCAGGCTCTGGTAACGGAACAGGAGGTGAAAATGCTCTTACAAAAGGAGGCTATAGAACGGGTTCCTCCTCCCTGCAAGGAGTCAGGTTTTTACAGCCGATGTTTCATCGTTCCAAAGAAGGATGGGGGGGTTGCGTCCAACCTTAGATTTGTGCCCGTTTAATCACTAGCTCGATTTCTAGATGCTGTCTCTAAAGCAGAGTGTGTTACAAATCAGATCCGAGGACTGATTTGTCACGATAGATCTAAAGGACGTGTATTTCCACATTTCCATCCTTCTGCAACATAGGAAGTTCCTGAGGTTCGCTTCTGGGGCCGAAGCATACCAATATCGTGTTCTTCTGTTCGGTCTAGCTTCACGAGTGAAACTGGACCAGTTGCTCACTGTAAAACGGTTTCAGAGACTGTTGGTTCTGATGGCAGCAGCGTCCAACGTTATACCTTGTGGCCTGCTGTACATGAGGCTATTACAGTGGTGGCTCAGGACCAAGGGGTTCTCCCCGAGGGGAAACCCACTCCACACGATCAGAGTCAGGCGGCGTTACCTCCGTGCTCTAGTCGTGTGGAAAGAACCTTGGTTCCGGTCCTAAGGACTTGTTTTGGGAGCTCTTTGTCGTCGTATAATGCTAACGACAGAAGCTTCCCTCACAGGTGGCGGGGCGATCATGAGTGGTCGTCCAGCCCAGGGTCTGAGGTAGGACCATCATCTATCATGGCATTGAATTGTCTAGTAGTTTTGGCAGTGTTTCACTGAAACACTTCCTCCCAGACCTGAGAGGCCATCATGTTCTTGTCCGGTCAGACAACACATCGGTGGTCTCCTATACATATATATCACCAGGGAGGTCTGCGTTCGCGCCCGTTTTACAAGCCGGCTCACCAGATCCTTCTATGGTCCCAGGGAAACCTTCTTTCATTGCGGGGCGATATACATCCCAGGGTATCTAAATCAGGGGGCGGACATCCTGTCGAGGCAGGGGCCGAGGCCCGGGGAATGGAGACTCCTTTGGAAACATTTCGGTCGTGCCGAGGTAGACCTGTTTACATCTTGGGAGACATCACACTGTCTACTGTGGTTCTCTCTAAGCCATCCAGCCCCTCTGGGGTTGGACGCTATGGTACAGGCGTGGCCGAGGTCACGTCTGTACGCATTTCCCCTGATTGCTCTGCTCCCAGGAGTTCTGGAGAGGGTTCGCCGGGACGGGGTCAGTCTACTGTTGGTAGCCCCATACTGGCCGGCTCGAGTTTGGTTTTTCGGACCTAATATCTCTCCTCGTCGGCTCTCCTCTGGAGATTCCGATCAGGACGGACCTTCTCTCTCAGGCGAGTGGGTCGATCTTTCGCCCCCGCCCAGAGTTATGGAAATTGTGGGCTTGGCCTCTGAGGGGGCCCAGCTCATAGAAGCTGGTCTCTCGACTGAGGTCGTTGAGACCATCCTTCACTCCAGAGCTCCGGCCACTAGGAAATTATATGTTCTGAAGTGAAAGCTTTTCACTTCTTGGTGTGGGGAACACCTGATGGACCCAGTTAACTGCCCTGTGGGTGCAGTGCTGGAATTCCTGCAGGAGCATTTCTCCGCTGGGTTATCCCACTCCACACTGAAGGTGTACGTGGGGGCCTTATCTGCTTTCCATGTCCCTTTAAGTGGATCTTCTCTGGGGAGACACCCATTCATATCTCGTTTCCTTCGTGGCACTTTGAGGCTGAGGCCAGCAGTTTGCACGAGGGTGCCGACCTGGGACCTGGCCATTGTTCTAGAGGGCCTCTCCCTTGCTCCTTTCGAGCCCATTGAGGAAGTCTCTGAGAAGTTCATTACTCTCAAGACTATATTTTTGCTTGCTATCTTTCTTGAAGAGAATTGGGGATATTCAAGCTCTCTCGGTTTCTCCCTCGTGCTTGGAATTTTCGCCCGGCATGGTAGGCTTTCCTCCATCCAAGACCGGGCTATGTTCCTAAGGTTCCAACTAATGTTGTTAGGCCTATTGTTCTGCAGGCTTTCTGTCCTCCTCCTTTTCTGACGTCGGACCAAGAGAAACTTAACCTTCTCTGCCCGGTTAGGGCTTTAGACGCCTATGTCCACAGAGCTGCCCTGTGGAGAAAATCTGAACAGTTGTTTGTCTGATTTGGGCCACCCAAGAAGGGGTGTCCTGTGTCTAAACAGAGGATGAGCAAGTGGGTGGTCGAGGCCATCTCACTTGCTTACGAGTCGGCCGGTCAGCCTTCACCTTTGGCTGTTCGAGCTCACTCCACTAGGAGTATGGCTGCTTCCAAAGCTCTTCTGTCAGGAGTTTCACTTCAGGACGTTTGTGGTGCGGCAGGCTGGTCCTCACCGCACACATTCGCCAAATTCTACCATCTTGACTTTGGCTCCACTCCAGGGGCGCAGGTGCTTTCGTCAGCTTGTGCGCCTTGATTTCACACGACGGACACTTGCTCGCATGGCGACGTGGGTATTTGCGTTCCCGCAGCGTTTTCCACGCAGCTCGAGTTCCTGATAGGGAACGTCTCCGGTTACGTATGTAACCTTAGTTCCCTGAAGGAACGAGACGCTGCGTGTCTTTGCCATACTCCCTGCATGCCCGAGATCACTTGCCTCAGACTTTTTCAGAAGTTATCGCGGCTGTTTTTTGGGGTGCTTTATAGTTTCCTGGTCGATGACGTCACCCGCCTATCACGTTCCGTCTCGCCTTTGGACTGATTTCATACTGGCTTCATGAAGCACAACGCAAGAAGCGTTCCCGCAGCGTTTTCCACGCAGCGTCTCGTTCCTTCAGGGAACTAAGGTTACATACGTAACCGGAGACGTTTTCCATTGATTCTTTATATAATGCCTCATTCTATTAATTTCCTAAATGGTCCAAATTAATTGATTGCAGGGAACTGAGTATTTTAATAATGTCTGTAAGGCTGTCAGGCCCCCTAGTTAGGTCCAGAAAATTTGCATTTATTCCAGCCCACAAAAAATAAAAGAAAATAGGTTATTTTTGACTGCACTTTTGGCCACTTGTGGTGGCTTTGCTGCCACGGGGGCATTACAATTTAAATCACTATAAAACCAGTCTCAGTTACTAATGTAACCCTCGTTCCCTGAAGGAGGGAACGGGAGACGTTGCGTCGACGTGACGACGTAATCGGGATCACTTCTTGGAGCGCTATAATCTTCGAGTGTCTACAAAACGAGCCAATGAACGTTGGCGTGCGTGAATCACGTCACGAGCCCCATCGTGCGGGTATAAACAAGAAGCAGAGCATGCACTCATTTTTTGCTGAGGTGCCGAGATCGTGACGGACGTTACAGTGATGGTCAGCAACTGTGGCGACGGGATGTAACGTCTCCAGTTTCCTCCTTCAGGGACGTTACGTCGACGTGATGACGTAATTGGGATCCCTATGGAAAACGCAACACAGTTGCTGCCACATCCAGCACCCTACGCAATACTCTCAGACCCCTAACTGGCTGGGGTGAAAGGCCTGCGTTGACGGAGTTCAAACTGCCGTTCCATTATACCCCACACAGTGGAACTCTTGGATAACACTGGGAAAGCGTGTCTTTCCAGGGAAGAGGGATGCTATGGAAGCCACATCCTGCATAAAGGGAGGTACCATGTGGAGAATACACATATGGACTAGCTGGTTATGGGCAGTATACCATATGGAATGTCACTGGGGTGGCTCCAGCCTGAGAAGGGGGAGGAGGCTACACCGGACAGTGACGGTAGAGCGGACTCGAAAAGCGCACGTATCCGCTCCATGTGGAGGGGAGTGGCACAGCAAGCCAACACTAGAGCGGGAACTTCAGTGTTACCGGCTGGATGAAGCGAGCACACAGGAAGAATCCGGCTCAACACGTAGGCTATAAAACCTAGCGAACGTGTTAGGTGTCGCCCAGCCCGCAGTTCTACAGATATCTCTCAGCGAGGCGCCGTGTGCCAGCGCCCAGGAAGAAGCGACAGTCCTAGTGGAGTGGGCTCTCAACCCGGCGGGCAAGGCACATTTTGGGCTTCGTAAGCTAAGGTGATGGCATCCACTATCCAGTGGGCCATCCATCATGACTACTTTCCTTCTTGAAACCGAGCCCAGTTCTACCCCCAACTGATACAAATGGGGCGATTTTCAGGGGACCATGGCTTTGATACAAGAGGCCCAGTTGCTTTTGAAAAATTTTTAGGGGGAGTTAGTCCCCATATCTGAAAAACGCTTTTAGCTTCTGAATTTTCAGAGAGCGCTCCGGCGAAAACCAGGCCCGCATTTGCATGCTAATATAAGACGAAGACTGCCCCCAGGAATGAGATGCGTTGGCTGGGGGACAGTGAGTTCTTGCTTAGATTAATCCTGAACCCCAGACTTTCCAAGTGACTGAGGAGCAAATATCTTTACTTACATAGCACCTCCTCCAATTGGGCTAAGAGCAGTTAATTGTCAAGGTAATTCAGGATGCACACTCCCAAGTGCGTAGAGCTAGGGAAAGTATATATTGAAAAGCCACCCCCTCAAATGCGAATCTCAAGAACGGTCTGTTAAGAGGGGCTATCTGGATGTGAATGTTTCCTCCTGCAGGTTTACCCATGGGATTGTTTTTTATCAAAGTTAACATTCTGAATATTCGTCTTAGAGTGCGGTTCAGACATTTCAGACATTCCTTTTTTGAAATGAGGAAGTAGCGTCTGTAAAAGCCTGACTTGCTGTGGGCCGTGGGAACTTCCTCTACAGCGCCCTTCGCAAGTAGAGCTTTTACTTTGACGTCTGAGACTGAAGTATGAAACACACCCTTGAAGTGGGAGGGACTTAAAACTAAGTCCGACAATGCAGGCAGCAAGGGTTTGAAAAACCACAGGCTTCAGCTCACCGCACTGTGGCGGGGGCTGAAGCTTGCGATAGGATAATGAAGAGGAGGAATGCTCTTTTTGTGAATGTGTTTGTTTTTTTATTTTTATTACAGCGGAATGAGGTCTGGGCTCGTATAACTCGGTAGGCTGAAAATCCATTTGTCTGTGCTGGTGCACAGACGTGAACTAGTCAGGCTTTCAGTATTCTGAGTTTCCCCATAAGCTTCAGAAACTGGAATAATCAGAACAATTGTCCTCTGGTGTGGATAAGATATTTGATATAGTTATCTTTATAGTTATCATTCTTGGTGTGAACAGGTCTACTAACATTAATAACTGAGGAACCATTCTTTGAACATTGCTAGTTGATCAATTGGATGAGTTTCTTGGATAACCTGACATAACCATACAGTGGGGTTACCTTAATCCCAGCAAAAAGTATACTGGTTACATTTTCCGAGGAAAAAATCCATATTTATTTTTGGTACACCATAATAGCTTTATATTTGTATGATACGTCGTGTATGATATATTTTTTTTATGATAGCCTTTGTTTAGAGTTTAGTTCAAATGGAGATAACATTTAATTTTGATATATACCAGGCAAAATTGCAACTGAACTTGACAGCCTATGATCATCATGAATATTGTTGTATGGAAAAGAGCAGCCTTGTTATTTTAAAAATAACTTTATCCGTGTCCCAGAGGGAAAAACCCAATTTGAAGTGGCATGAGTGTGAGTTTAGGTCTGGATAATGGCAGAATTTCCAGCTTAAAGCAAACAATCTGCATGTGCTCCTTCATTCTGAATGGCAATGACTCCATTCTTATATAATAAATGAAAATCTCCAAAGACTCCAGGAACAAATGCAAAAGACTTTGATCAGATTATTTGCTACCTTCTCTCTTTCATAATTGCCCGTGTTTTATCATTATTACTATAATCATGCAAATGGAACAGCGCAGGGCAGCTATTGCATAAGAGGGGGCCACAGGTGGAGAGGCTCTCTGTGATGAGAGACCAGATGGAGGAGTTTCACACCTTTGACTCTCTCTCTCATTGTGAACAGAAATAAATAAATAAACCAAAAAAAAATCATGTGAGCTCAACTTGGCAGTGTGCACTGCTGTTTCATCCATAGCCTTTTTTTATTTTATTTTTTATTTTTTTATATAGCAGAGGTCAAAGCCAGAAAATGCCCCTTTATGTAGGAGGGTTGGCAGCACAATATATTCTCAACTTCTATCTTGTGTGTACATGCATGGTTGTGTTTGCATGCGCTCACAATTTCTAAGCACTGCATTCACTACACACTGCATCTCTGGAGCCTAAAAGAAAATAAACCAACTAATAAGAATAATTCCACAAATATACACTACCAGTCAAACATTTGGAACAATTACCAGTGTTTATGTTTTTGAAAGAAGTATCTTATGCTCACCAATGTTGCATTCATTTATGCATTCAAAAACACAGTAAGAACAGTATTATTGAGAAATATAATTACAATTTTAAATAAAACTTTTCTTTAATATATTTTAAAAATTGAGTGTATTGAGGATGTGTATTCCTGCACTGTAAAAAAAAAAAAAAGTTGGATTAACTTAAAGTAAGTTACCTGGTTACCTTAAAACTTTGAGTTCATTGAAATTAAAAATTTGAGTTAATACAACAAAGGAGATTGGTTTAATAAATAGAAACTCAAAATATTATGTTATCTGAACTACATTAATTATTGATTTGATTTGACAAAATATAAAAAGTTGTGAAAACAAATCATCAAAATTCATTTTACAGTGTGTGTAGGCAAAGCTGAATTTCCAGCATCATTACTCCTGTCTTCAGCGTCACATTATCCTTCAGAAATCCAGGTATACTGATTTACTACTCAATTATTATCAGTTATTAGTGGTGCTGATTTATTAATAATGGTTCTTATTATTATCAATGGTGAAAGATGATTTATTGATGAATAGAACATTAAAAACAACACTTATTTGAAATAGCAATATTTAGTTATAAATTATGAATGTGTTTTCTGTCACTTTTAAACAAATTAATGTTTTCTTGTTTGTTTGTAAAACGTTTACTTGCTCAAAACTTTTGAATGGTAGTAGCAGGGTTTCCACAAAAATATTGGTAACACTTTACAATACGGGTGCACTAATAAGCATTAATTCATGCTTAACTAATGCACAGATAATCATGTGTTAATGTATAACTCATGGAGAAATAAACCATTAATGAATTATTACTGCATCAGCAACTAATAAAGATTCTATATGGTTAATATATTAAGTACTATATGAATTGTTATTAATTAAATGTGTCATAATGTATTACTTCCTTAATAACATTTTATTAACTAAAAGTGTAAATTAATGCGTTAATTAACACAAATGGACAAAGCAATGTACTTCAACTTCGAATTGTCTGCTTTAATTAATCATTAGGTAATGATTTATAAATGTATCATTATGTTATGACTTTACTTGTTGAGGCACATGACAATTAACTAATTGTTAAGTGTTACATATTACTTAATGGTTAGTTAATAGTCATGTGCCTCAACAAGTAAAGTCACAACATAATGATACTTTTGCAAATCATTAGCGAATGATTAATTAAAGCAGTGAATTCAAAGTTGAAGTATGACTTCAACAAATTGTGGTAATTAACGCATTAATTTACTCTATTAAGAAAATATGTTATGAAGGAATTAATACATTATGACAGATTTAATTAATAACAATTCATATATTACTTAATATATTAATCATTTGGAATCTTTATTAGTTACTGATGCAGTGATCAATAATTAATGGTTTATTTATCCATGAGTTATACATTAACACATGATTATCTGTGCATTAGTTAAGCATGAATTAATGCTTATTAGTGCACCCGTATTGTAAAGTGTTTTATCAGCACAACTGTTCTCAACATGATTTGAGTGCAAATCAGCCAATTAGAATGATTTATAAAGAATCATGTGACACTGAAGACTGGAGTAATGATGCTGAATATTTAGCTTTTCCATCACAGGAATAAATTACATTTTGACATATATTCAAACAGAAAACAGTGTTTTACTGTACATCATTTTACTGTATTTTTGATCAAATAAATGCAGTCTGTGAGAATAACAGACTTCTTTCCAAAACAGTAAAAAAAAGAAAAAAAATCTAACTTTTTACCAGTGGCGTAAACTAAATATTTATTTAAATTATTCATAGAGGATGGTTATGACTCTTTATCCTACTGTAAAATGTATGTGTGCATACCGTAAAAAAAGAAAAGAAAATAAATGTGTTCATTCTACCATTCCAATCCCACAAGCCTCTGGGAAACTCTGCTTTTCCGAGGGCGCTGCATGAACCTGACCGAGGGTGAATCTATGAGCACAAAGTGACATATGAGTCCAGCAGCAGTCAGTGATACCCTGGAAGACCGTCATTGACCCTTGACCAAGGACCTCAGAATAATAACCTGTCAATACGGCTAAAGAAAGGTTGCAGTGTCAAACATGCAGCTAAACAAAAGAAGGACGAGGCACACTGAAAGAGAGGTCTCACCGTGCATCTCTCTCTCTTCCATTCTGTTTGTGTCTCTGCTTGGCGCTCTGGGGGTCCAGTCAGTTCCAGAATGGTCCCAAGGCTCAGTCATATAAGATTATAATGTGTGAAGAAGGTGGCCGGAAGGCGTTCTCTCAGTCACAGCTGTCTGGCCCGCTTTCGGTGATGGCAGGCGACAAAATGAAAAGCTCTCAATTCCATGGCTTTCGTGCAGCAGAGTTGCACCTCTCTCCTGCTGTTTGCAGAGGACATCTCCTGATGGAAATCAACTGCATGCCTGGCCCACTGAAATGTAATAAATATAATTTCATATAGTGAGTTCCCTGGAATGAGGGTCAACTTAATAATCATGTTTCCTCGGCTCCTGGGGATGAAGCGTTCAAGTTTTTGAATGTTTCTTCTTTCATTCTCATATATTGCTCGATGGTGTACCTAATATCATCATGGTCTACCGCCACTGCTAAAAATCAACACAAATTAAATAAAAACAGACTGTATGATTTCAGGACATTTCTGCTGCTTTCTCGTGTCTTTCATTTTTGTGGTCATTCCAGCTTTTGAATCTATAGAAATCTTGTGTCTCAGCATCATTACTCCACTTCAGTGTCACATGATCCTTCAGAAATGACTCTAACATGCTTATTTGCCGCTCAAGAAACATTTTAGCTTTTTATTTTAATCAATGTTTAAAGAAAATGCTATATATATTTGTGGAAACTGTGGTCATTTTTTTTTAGGATTATTTGATGAATAGAAAGTTCAACTGAGCAGTATTTATTTGAAATAGAGATTCTGTTAGTTGATTCCGAGTTGCCCAATTCGTATGAATTTGTACGAATGACCTACCCCTGACCCCGCCCCTAAACCTATCCTTCTCTGAGGTTTAAACAAATCGTACAAATTCATAAAATTCATAAGTTCTTCATTTCTTTCCAAGTTAAGAACCAACTAGTAATATCCTAATTCATTTGGGTATATTTCAACGCTACCTCATGACCAATTAACCAACCAAACCAACGAATTAACCACCTTTTACTCACTCGTACAAATTTGTACGGATTGGTCGTGAGATAGCTTTGAAATATTCCTAAACGAATTAACTAATTGGTTCTCAACTTGAAAACAAATGAATTAAATCAGGATATTTTTTTACTAATGTCCATCATATAGTACATGTGAGCACATCTAAATGCAGTGCATTGAGGAAACTTGACATTCGTTTGTAAATGCAAAGAAATATCCACAAACTTGTTTCTGGCATGTATTGACCTTACAATACTTTGCCCTATAGCTTTACCACTAGGCTGAACATTATGCAGCTGTGATTTGTTATAAGTCCCTCCACTCCCAGGATTAATATCATGCTTCCCTAGGAACCGCTCTCCGATCAGTGCCGGTTACATGCCACTAACCAGAATTTACCACCACGGCCAGCAACCATGATTCAGGCCTTTGGCGGGAAGCTTCGTTCTTGGCTCCCTCTCTTTTCAGTGGTGTCCGCACCTGAGCTCAAAGCTCAGATGATGGATGGACGGAACACAGATATCAGCCTTGTCATCTATTGATGGCTTTTAAAGTACCCAAGAGGGAAGTCAGGCTGTAGGCCTCACCTCCACCTCAGCGAGAGGCGGCTCACCAGCCCCGATAGCTGCCGACATCCATCATCTTTCTCACGCCTCGTGTGCCCTCATCATGTGAGTAATGAGACGCGGCTTGGAGAATCTTAATGGATCTGCAATCTCCTAACTCTTCTGAAATACAAAAAAAACATACTAGAGACCGACTTGTTCTTTCAGGGTATCCTTGCCCACAGTAATTGAGCAGATTAATTGTCATAAAAGATGCATCAGTCAAAGTGCAAGCACAACCTTTTAGCTGGAGCCTCTCTGCAAGGTCAGCCAGTGTCACTGATAGAAATCAATGGTCCAGGTATGTGCAATAGTCTCCTATCAAAGCAGTGCATGTAATAAATGTACTGCTGGCTCTAAACATGTTCTTTATGGGCCATGTGTCCACTGACTTGCACACTTCTATGGGCCCTATCATACACCTGACGCAATGCAGCACCAGGCGCAACGCAAATGTTTGTTGCTTGTTTCAGCCAGACGCAGTTTAATAATTTTCACGTCCTGCGCCAAATCGTTTAAATGGGAAATGGATTTGCGCCCATTTGTGCACCCATGGGCGTGCTGATCTGAAAACGAGGTGTGTTCAGGCACATTGTTGGCGCGTTGCTTTTTTTGAGGCAACTGAAATAGACTGCGCCATTGACCAACTGAAACCTGGTCTACCTGGTCGCAGTATTTTTTATTGAATTTTTTGTTCTTTAAAGGGCGTATGAGTAATGTGCACCTATATACGGCTCCACAACGTGCATACGCACTGCTTGTTTCACACACAGTGACGCGCAGCAGCACACAAACATTATTAAAATAATACAAATAAAAAACATTATTATTGTGTACATAAAGATATGGTGGAATCCAGCTTGTCCCGTAGATGGTCTGCTTGCACTTTAACGTCGTGCATGATCAGATCCGTTTTCTCAATATAAGCGTTCCATTTTTTCACCATGTAAATAGCGAATCCGCCATGGCGCAAACGCAACTAGTTTTTAAAGGGAATGGGAGATGTGATTGGTTTATTGCACATTTGGTTTACGCCCAAAACACACCCATTACTCATTAGGAGAATCGGGACAACCCTTTTAGACCATATGCGCAGAATTTTTCCCATCGTTAAACTAGCAAAAGTGGATTCGGACATGCCCTAAATGCACTTGCGTCGGGTGCTTTAGACAATGGACTTAGATCCTTAAAATAGGGCCCCAGATCTCACGATTTTTTTCACCTAGCTGGGTCATTCTACGGAAATGTCCATTTTTCTGTCCCTAGCCTTTACAGGAATATTACACTTAAAAAAACACTTTAGAATTACAATTTCTTTACATTTTAAAATAAAACATGTTATTTGAACAATTACACCTTCTTGAGCCATCAAGTGGCAATATTTTATTTTTTATTAATTTTATAGAATTCCAAGCACCACAGAAGTGCTCGTCCCCACAGTCATGTACAGAGGGACATTGCTTTATTTTGAGGTCAATAACAGGTTTTTACACCATTTAAAATACAATAATGTATACATAACTAATATATTATGTAAATGACAAAAAAAACTAAATGCAGAATAAATATTATAAAATTTATGATGAAAGTAGTGGTCCCCTGGAGTTTTGTCACTGGTGTTACCGTTAAACAAAAATCTCTTATTTTGAAATTAAAATCACACTGATGACATCACTTGACTTCAATCTTCTAGTTTCCTGAATATCTATGAAGGAAGGCCCATAATACATCTACTGTCTCTTTAGTTATCAGAAATATTCTCATTTGTCTCATTTCATATGAAGCTTTTAGTTGAAGTCACTGGTGTGACCTACTTTACTGTTAGGTAATTGTAAAAAAAAAAAAAAAGTGAGAATACAAATGGATTAAACTACTTAATTTGGTGAGTATACCATGATTGACAACATGTGGTTTGATACCTTGCAGCAGCCATTTTGTAAAATGAATTTTTCATGAAAATTGTCACTGGTGTTACTGTCACCTTTCTTATGGGTAACACCAGTGACTCCCATTTATAGATAAACTTTATTCAAAACTATTCATTTAGATTATATGCCAACTGTAACAATTTAGCCTCATCTACTTAATTATAGTTGAAGAATAATGATATTTGGTCTTTTGCATGTCATTGGTGATTCATTATGTCACTGTCTTTTTTTTCAGTCACATTAAATAAAATGCCACATGTGACATGATAATTTTACATCCATTTAATTATGCTACACTCAAAAGTTAAGATTTAAAGGATTGCATCAATTACTTGATTTTAACTGGTTTTCAAATATTTTCATTATAGCAAATACAAGGTTGCGCAAACAAACTAACCTCATTCAAGCACACTTTTAACAAACCTGATTAAAATAAATAAAACATAATCTCCTTATTTGTTGCAGTATTATTGTTGTTATTATTAGGTAACTCTGAATACATGTGCTGAAAAAAATTAGATATAATATTTCATAAAAACATTTAATATTGCCAAAGTAGTAGGATAACACCAGTGACAAAAAAAAAAAAAAAGGTACATGCGGTCTTTAAATAAATGCACAAAAAAAAACAAATTAAGCTGTAATTTATGCGTATTCATAAAGTCAAAGGGTAATCTAATAATGTGGTGTACGTTTAAATGTTAGAAAAAGAAATACATTAAGACATCTTGCCACACCAAAAGTGGACGTTTTTGTAGAATGACCCCTCTACATCCTTGTTGTCACATGTGAATGCTATCAATATAGCACAGCGAGGTAGATAGTTCAAATAACAATCTTTAATCACAAACACTCAAAATACAGTCAAATAAAGGTGAAATAGCATAACCACATACCATTGACGACAGGGAGCACAGAACTGAGTAAACTGAGGGCTTAAATACACACAGAGATCGTTAACATAACACACAACACCTTGGTAACTCAATTAATGACTATGGCAACAGACAAGGCAAGGAGAAACTGGCAAACAGAAAACAGTGAGGACTGAACCAAACCTGAAAAGCTATCTAGACACCTGCATAATCCTGACACTCGTGATGCCCCATACCTCATACCCGTTTAAATTAATGGATATATTTTCTCTAAAATACTGAAATGCACCTGTAGAGGTAGATTGTTTATACATGTGTCTTTTATTTCTCTAAAATAAACATTCCACATGTTTGCTTGAATTTTTGGTTAAGCTGGGCTTCCCCGGTAGTCTTAAAGCAATCACCATTGTACTCCAGTATACAGAAATAAACTCAAAGCAGCATATGTTTTGAAGATAAAGCCTGAGGTTTATCTTGCTCTCTTTCCCACTGAGAGCAACTTGAGGGTAAATCTTGTGCAATCTTGTGATGTACTTTAGAAGTAATGGTGATGTAATTTATGTTATATTTTAGCTCACACTTGCTTTGTGCTATTTACGCTTGGGCTAGCTATTTAGAGAGACGGGGGCGACCGTGTACAATGTCTCTGAGGAAAAAGGTGGTTGTGAAACAACACACTTTATGAATTGGTGAAAAAAAAAAAAAAAAAAAACCTTTATACTATTTGATTATATTAGATACAGAATCTCTTTAGGATGTTTAATCAAAACGTAACATTTTAAACATTATGCTAAGACTTCTCCATACAAATAAACAAATCACTGCAGAATAAAAACAAAATATGCATTTTCTTTCATCCAAATTTCACACAACCCATATCCATACAGTACTTCCGGTCACCTAAGCACTTATAGCAATAAAATAAATGATATATCTTTCATGAAAGGAAAGTGTCCTAATAGGCAATGACGTGATGACAGTTATCTTTGCTTGACTGTGGTTTGATGCATTATGGGTTAATCAGCATAATGCCTTTCACATCTTAGTGTCGACCTTGAAAGCATTTCTGCTCTGGATCCATCCATCTCTATCAAATACCACCATCATGACACAGTGTTTTGCCTACGAAAGCCATTACAGGATCTAATCCCAAGGCGGGAGAATGAAATCAGGCTGACTGTGGAATGATTACGCCCATTCAGAAGGCCTTGGATAAATGCTGTAATTAATTGTACTCATAAAGAATTACTATTTACCATTTATTGGACCATAAAGTCTTTATGGTGTAATATATAGCTTCTGCTTCCATTCAGTGTCATTATTTGAGACATTTAAGGAATTTCTCAAACACACAGATAGATAGATAGATAGATAGATAGATAGATAGAAAGATGGATAGATGGATAAACAACAGAACATGTACAGAATGCTTAAAGGCCCACTGAAATCAAAATGTACGTTTTTTAGCTTTTAGTATGAATATGTTTAGCCTGACTACATCAGACTTCGTACTTCCGCTCTATTTAATTTCGCTTCTGTACTCAGTCTGAGACAGCGACATGTCTCTTCGTTTTCCGGCCTGAAAACAGCCGGGCCAATCAACGAACAGAAGGCGGGCTGAGAGCCATGACGTAACGCTAAGCGCCGAGTTTAAGATTGAGGAAATCGAAAACGGCCGTGGATATGGAGATACGGGATGCAATTCGCTCTGTTGTGGAGAATATTCCCGGCATTTGCAAACTGAAGCCCGAACAAGAAGAGTGTTAGTTAAACATTTTGAATGGAAGTGATGTTGTGGCCGTACTCCCGACAGAGGGAGTATCTCGGTCTCTTTAATCTGTACCCGAACTAGCACCCTTTTGACAGGTCAGTGTCTCCTTTCTTTTCCAGTTCTTAAATATTGCCATGTCATGCTGTAATCTTGCAATTAAGTTGCAGCATTTCCGACAGACTCGAGATGAACAAAGAGCTGTGTTTAACAGAACTAACGTTAATCCTATGTGATGCGTAGATTTACTTCACATAATCTACAAAAGTCGTTCACAGCCATGTTCACTCCGGTATTTCGCTCGATGGTTTCGTTTTCGCATCATATAACGTTATGTGTTACAGGTTTAGTTTGATGCGGCTGAGCTGGCGCATAACCAAACGTTATGTGATTGTCTTACGTGTAACCAATGATTTTATACTTCAGACAAGCGCCCCCTAATCAAAGAACACTGACGCAGCCGATCATTTCCATTATGACTAACGCAATCTTCCAAGTGCAGTGCAAATTAAGACTAGTAAAACCTTATGAAATCACCTACCGGGCTTCATTTGAATAATCTCCTACCAAAAATGTTGTGTCTGAAAGGAAAACTCCTACAAATGCATATGCAACAAACAAAAACAAAAAAGTCCACCACCGTGCTATTTTTTTTTTTTTCTGCGTGTCTTTAGTAAATCCTGACAGTAGTTTTTTTTTAATGCCAAAAGGGGGTTTGCGCTGGCGCAAGCTATAAGTAAATCTGGCCCAAAATGTCCAAATAGCTGACAGATATCACTAAAATTAGTGTTGTGAGAAATCACACCTGTCTCCGTGACAACACTTCTCTTCGTAAACAGCCAAAAGAGTCAGAGGAGTGACTAAGGCTTTTCTGTCAAACAGAAAACAACTCCATTCTGGAATGTAATGCCCACTTTTCATTACCAACCCTACATTTTTTTTTCTCATTAAAAATCTGGCTTCACTTTGAAATACGTCGGATTACGAAGGGAAAATGGATCCCAAATGCCAATTTAATGACTTTAACGATGTATGATGATGCTGCTGCGGGTGACACAGGTTGTTCCTGCCTCGGGCCAGTGTGTCCTGCTAGTCACACAGTCTCTGTATGTGTGTGTGTGTGTGTTAGACATAATGAAATGCATACACACCCCATCATAGTATGTGTGCTTGGAAGTGGGTGTATTATATGCAAATGTGTGTTTCATAGTGATGAGAATGTGATACTCTAACAGCATAAGCACTCTACTGTAGGGACTATCTATAATATATTGCATTATTCTTTCAGTTTCTACATATAGAGGCTACTGTAAAAAACACAAAAAAACCCAGGCATGGTTTCAGGCCATAAACTGTATTTACACTCAAACACATTCCCAGAATGGGATTTGTGAGAAGAAATATTGCTGCCCATGTTTTATGCTATTCGTAGATGACATTATCTGTTATTTGTTTGACATTTTACAACCTGTACATATTCTATATCAAGTAGCACCATATGTTAAAACAAGATGTTCAATCAGCTTGTCTAAAAAGTTAACTGATCCTATTTTAATACTCCATAATGCAGAGGAATTAGAGCTTTCCTTGAGCTACTGGGAAGCATTTGTAGTGGCATTAAGTTTATCTGATCATGTTCACTGTATTTTGATTATTCAAAAACTGTGATTCTAGATAGAAGACATACATTGTCATATGTTTGAAACTTACAGCATGTATTGAGGCCATATATGAACAACTTAACAATTATTTGAGGTTCAAATGGAAATCTAGTTGATTATAAATTTAGAATCAGAATTAAGAATGAGCTTTATTGCCAATTATGTTTACACGTACGAGAATGTTTTCTTGGTGACAGAAGCTTCCACAGCACAGAGACAATGACAGCGACAAGACAAATATATATACATATATATACACACAAACAATTTACTAAATAGTCAATGTAAATACAGGGAATGTAAATAAGCTTTATTCTGTGCTAAATACATATCAGTATAATAGTGTTTTGTATTGCACATGTTTATTGCCCAGTGGGAGCCTTTAACTATTCATGAGGTAGATGGCCTGAGGAAAAACACTTTTCTTTTGCCTGGCCGTTCTGGTGTTCAGTGCTCTGTAGCGCCGACCAGACGGCAACAGTTCAAAGAGGATGTGGCCTGGATGTGAAGGATCCAGAGTGATTTTGCCAACTCTTCTACTCACTCTGGATGAGTACAGTTCTTGGAGAGTGGGGATGGGGGTGTGCCGATGACTCTCTCTGCAGTCAGGACTATCCGCTGTTGTCTTCCAAGTTCTGATTTGGTAGATAAGCTGAACCAGACAGAAGTGCAGAGGAACTTCCTCAACACTGATGAAGGAAGTTGAGTCAATGTGAGTGTTCCACTTCAGGTCCTGAGATTTGGTAGAGCACAGGAACCCGAATAACACCATTATAGTGAGTGGGGGGAGTGCTGCGGTGTTTCTCCTGAAGGCCAATATCATCTCCACTGTTTTGAGTGTGTTCAGCTCCAGGTTTTTACGACTGGTATGATATATTTGAATGAATGGTCATTGTACAAAAATGGTGGCATTTGTGTCCCTTTGACCATTTCCCACATTTTCCTTAACAATAAGTTTGTCAATGGCATCATCATCCTTTCAAAAAGTGATTTTTGTCAAGGACAAGTCTCTTTTTTCGTTGTGTTTGTCAGTAAGGGACTATCTTTTTTCTTTTTCTTTTTTATTATTCTTGGAGGGTGAAATACATACAGGACACGTAATATGAACAATTTAAACAATATACATATGGAAATACATACATATGCATGACCATAAAATACCCATGCATCATAGAAATGCATCATAGATTGCTGGGTACAAAAACATGACAAGTAAACACATCTACACAAAAACAAAACAAAAAAAAACAAACAAATGGACTTAACTCTAAACTCATATTATTTAACATCTTAAATGTCACTAAACATCTAATTTATTCGTGCCTTTGATTATATGCATTATTTCATATTTCATGATCATCATTCTGTCTAGGAACTTTAGAAGTGGACTCAATATTTTTAATTTTTCAAGTGAGGTGTCATTTTCTCAAGCGTTAATGTGTCTACTAATAAATTTAACCATTGTGTGATAGATATTTTTGTTCTATCCTTCCAGTTTAATAGTGTTACTTTTGTGCTAATATGGATGAGGTAAGAGTATAAATGTTTTTATTTCTTTTGAAGTGTTAATAGGAGGAAAATCTCCAAACAGAAATACTGAAGGGGATTAAGAGATTTAAAAGTCTAGAATCACTTTGAGTTTATATATAACTTCTGCCAATGTCACTGCAAATGTCACTACTACTATATATATATATGTGTGTGTGTGTGTGTGTGTGTGTGTGTGTCTGTGTGTGCCTTCACTTTGCAATAATCTGTTGAGTGTCTGCTTTAAAAAGAGACCAACCTTAAACTGTAAAATAATAATTTCATATAATGCATGTGTCACGGGTCTGCCAGGCTCTCACCACTCAGCGATCCCTCTCACTGAAGTACTAACCACACACACATCACCAATCCCCATCCTCATCAGCACCATATAAAACACACACCTCAGTTCACTTATTGTCTGACCTTGAACTAGGAAAGATTCTCTACTATTGAGCAACGATTCCTGTTTTGCTAACAAGATTGATATCCTTGTGTATTCTCCTCGTGTTTCTCCTGTGGATTGTTACTTGTGATATTTACCTGATCCAGCGCCGCTTCACCGTCAGCCAGGAATATCTGCATCCTCCACAACCTGTAAGAAAAATAGACAGTCATTATTCATCATTTTCTTTCCCTATCATTGTCTGTTTGCTGCTACTCACCTGTTCGCCATGTGTCTGCTGTCCGCCCACAATAAAGAGTTTGTCTGGATTCACTTAATACCTGCTCAGTGTGTATTTATTGACAGTATGACTAGATATATTTAACAATTCAATTGCACAGTTAATGCATGTACCTCATTTTCAAATTACTACACACTATTTCAAAACATCAATAGTGTTTAACTTATATTTCATATTTCAGCTTGGATGAATAAAGTCAAATACAAAGAGCACAAATTGCTTTCAGTTGCTATTTAAACTATTTTGTAATAAAAAATAAAGCTAAAGCTATTTATATAAATATACTAACATATTAAGCATTTACCTGTATAAATATTAAACGTTTAAGCTATTTAAGTGTACATTTTATGTATACATAACTAAATTCGCTCACACTATAAAAATTGGTTCTTGACTCAAATAAAAAAAAAATCTCTTCTATATGAAGACAAATATCAGTTTATAGGCAGTAATTGAATAATACTTTAATGGTTAATAGGTTATTTTGATGTTTTTCTACTGATGATGTGAGTTGGTAAATTGATAAAATTGCATTAAAATGTAAAAAACATTTTTTTATTTTTTTTTTTATAATTACAACTATGCATAAATGGGAACTCCTAAAAGGATAGATATGTATTGTGCCTGACAGAACCCTTTAAGATTCTACATAGAACATTTCTGCTAAGACCACATGTTGATAAAACTGCAGCATGTTCTGCACTTAATGACTTCAAAGCCAATACTATAGTTGGCAAAATTTTCCATGATCAATCACATTTTCATATGATGTCACATCCTCATCCTATGAACTAAGGTTAAAGTGCGTCAGAAGCTGAGCAGAGCGGCTGAAAGTGACAGAAAGAGCAGGAGGAGGTGCATGTACTCCCCTGGATTGTTGGGTTTGAATGGGTGATCTATATCAGAGGGTGACATAGTGTATTAATCTAGAGGGGGGCGGCTGCCAGGGCAAGGGCATATCTCTTCTCATTGATATGTTTGCTGCAGCTCAGTAATCAATCGCAGAGAGCACTCAGCCTGCAGATTGGCTGCTTCTGACTAAATGGCAATGTACCATAATTACGAAATCTGATGGAGAAATTCCATACGCTCAAGAGCCAGATGTGTGCACCGTGCATGTTTGGGAAGGCTGGTGTGTTTTCAAAGGTTTGGCAAAGGGATTTTGTTCCACTTCTAATACTTATGATATCCATACATCCTAGACAGTGTATGTCATATTCTCTCTTCTCATCACAAGGTCACAATATATCCACTTTTGTTTACATTATGTGTGATTAATCTGTGAAATATTATCAAACATGTTACATTGAGCTAAGTGCACAACACTCTTATAAAATCAGGTCCCACTTTATATGAAGTGGCCCTAATACCTGTGAACTTACATGGTTACTAGATATGTACTTAGTATGTAACTACAGTGTAAATACACATTGGTACATAGTATTTACAACTGTAATATTTGTGTAACTACACATATGTAACAACCCACAGAAAGGTATGTGTAAGTACAAATGTGTAACAGGACATTGGTAACAACACTTTTTCCACTACAGTAAGTACACATGTGTAACAGGCATTATGTAACTACATTTTGTAACAACAATATGTATTCACACAAGTTGTTCCACTTCCACACGCAGAGGTTTGGGTTTTGCATAATACACAGTAAATTATGACCATTTTACACTTTATATTAAGTGGACAGTTCCTGAGGACTTACCATGTAAGTACACTGGTAATACAGTGTTGCACAGAGGTTTGGGTTTTGCATAATACATGTAAGTTATGACAGTTTAACACATTGTATCAAGTGCAGAGTTCCTGAGGAGTTACCATGTAAGTACACTGGTACCACAACGGAAAACTTTAGCTGTAATTCAACATAAGTCCTGCCGGTCATATAGTAAATACATGGTATACACATAAGAATCATCATGGTTTCAGTGTGTTCTAAACTGGTAACTACAGTATGGAAGACTGCGTGTGGAAGTGGAACAACTTGTGTGAATACATATTGTTGTTACAAAATGTAGTTACATAATGCATGTTACACATGTGTACTTACTGTAGTGGAAAAAGTGTTGTTACCAATGTCCTGTTACACATTTGTACTTACACATACCTTTCTGTGGGTTGTTACATATGTGTAGTTACACAAATATTACAGTTGTAAATACTATGTACCAATGTGTATTTACACTGTAGTTACATACTAAGTACATATCTAGTAACCATGTAAGTTCACAGGTATTAGGGCCACTTAATATAAAGTGGGACCTAAAATCATCATAGCAATCAAAGTAAACAAACATGTCAGCTAGACAAGTAGTGTATTTTTTTCTTCTTTTTTTTCAGTTTCTATTTCTGCAGCTCTTAGCTGAACTCCCCCGACCCACCTGTGAAATCTCATTGTGCCATTCCTCATAACTGTACATTAAACATTCAATGTGTTCTGATTGCCTGTGATTGTGCAACAGTTTTGCGTTCACCTTGGATAGACAAAATGCTTGCCACTAGAAACTTAGTGTATGAACTAGGGCGCTCAAGCAATCTAATTACAAAGTTCTTTCATGAAACTCTAGATGGCGCAGGCTGATTGGTCCTCACCTCGATCTGCTTGCAATCACATTATTCTCTATAGGGCACAGCTGATTGGTTCCTGCTGTATCAGCAGCCAATGAGCTCGCTGATCAGCCTTCGAACACTTGGTCAGTATTTGCTGTACCAATTTGCAGCGTGCATTGAGAAACCCTCCACCTTCCCCAGCTCCACCTGTATAGATCTGCCATGGCTAATTCAGTATGCTGTATAGTACAGCAGCAGCATGTCTTACTGGATCACAGCAGCTTGTTGTTTATCTACTGGCAGTAGAAAGTCCCATACTTACTCTGCAGCAGCAACAGTGAAAACCAACAACAGCGGCATAGCAGATCTATTCCGCAAAGACCAAACATGCCAACTTTGTCATATCCATTATCATACCAAACACAGAGTTGTCATGACATAAAATATGTGATTCATTAATACCACCAAACCTGTATCTATCCTTACTTGTATTCCACCTCAATAGAAGTGTTTTGCAAAATAACATCAATACAGTAAACAGATTGTACCTAATTATTTAATTTTATTATTTTATGTACCATAGTAAAGACACCAAATATAAAGTGTGACCTAATAACATTTGTGCAATGACCTTCAGTGTACAGATCAAGGTACATATTTAAATATCTTATGGAACCATTTTACATTTTCATGGTTCTCCAAAAGAATCTGGAAGTCATCATAATTTGCATTCCCATTCACAAAAGCATTTCTATGACTGTTCAAAAGAGGGGACACAAACATATTGAGAGATTGATTACATGGGCCAAAAGAGAGATTTATTTTTATTTTTATTTCCCTCTGCCGTTGCCGTTGGAAACGTGTAATCCAGTCTGTTAAATGGGTCCATTGAAGGAAGTCTTAGTTGGTAAAAACAGAAGTGTCATTCCCGTGCCACCTAAGATCTTTCAGCCAGGCATGGATCCATTGATGTTCTATTCCATACAACTAAAATGCACACTTATTACGTGTTGTCAAATGCAGTTAAGCTTTTAACAATTTTGATTTGTTAACTAATATATGTACTGTAGCCTACTAAATTAATCTTAATTGCTTGCTGTGGTCATGTTTTACTTATCCTGGATTGACCGTGATCCTGGACTGCAGTGTGTGTGTGTGTCAGAGAGAGATGAAGAGAGAGAGAGAGTGGAAGACAGAGCATGATATAAAATAGGTGCACAGTGGATGTGTTGAAATATTCATGTCTTAGGTCTCGATTGGGAAAACGAGAAGTGAGTCCTCCCAGCTTGTTTTACGTGACCCAAAGAAAAAAAAAATTCAGGAGCACATCATTGTTTGCATTTTTATACATACATGCTCAGATTTAAAGCAACTGGGGGTTATTAGTTGGGGACATTTAATATTAAACAAATTATTGATCTGCCTCATAAGGTGGACGATGATGTAATTTTCGGTAACGCTTTAGATTACAGCCCGGAAAGTACTGTGTAATTAAGAGGAATTTACAGTGTATCGCTCTGTAATTATAGTGTACCTATAAAGTACTTGCATGTAAGTATAAGGGAACAATATGTAAAGTTTGGGTAATAAAGGGGTAACAACCAGGAGAATAAAAACATATATATACTGTAAGTATTATAGAATATAGGGGTACTTATTCTACTGTTATGATATAACAATCTTTAATTTGGGAGCAATTTAGCAAGAACATACACTGAGTATCTTTTTGTAATAATTGTGTGTCAATATACTCTTTAGGCTTTTTAAAAATGACAGGGTACATATCTATGCAGTTATCCTTTTTTTTTATTTTAGTATTTTTTTTTTTATATACCTTTTTTTGGTAGCAAAAGTGCAGATGTTTAAGTTTGGGCTAAGATGTTTCAAGGCAAGAAAAGCTAAGACTATTGCAATTTTTTTAAATACTGGGAAATCTTGTTTCATGTGGTATAAGATTGTGTATGCATTTTTATTGTACTTACCCTGTAACTATATTGAACAAGAGGGTAACAAGCATCACTTTAATTTACGGCCCGCAATGTCACACTTACCCTGTAACTACATGGAACAAGGGGGTAACAAGCACCACTACATGAAACAAGAGTATCTTTCCCCAAGATTTAAGCAAAAGTTGCAATAGTTTTAGTTTTCAGTGCACTTTTGTTAAAAATATTACTTTCTAAATGCATAGATATGTACCCTGTAATTTTTAAAAAGCCTATACAGTAGGCTATGTACTGGTTCACCATTATTACAAAAATATACTCAGTGTATGTTCTTGCTAAATTGCTCCCAAATGTAAGATTGTTATATCATAATAGTAGAATAAGTACCCCTTAGTTCTATAATACTTACAGTACAAATATTTTTTTTAATTCTCCTGGTTGTTACCACTTTATTCCCCGAACTTAAAATATTGTTCCCTTATACTTATATTGTAAGTACGTTATAGGTACACTATAATTACCGACGGTTACGCTGTAAAATCGCTTTAATTACACAGTACTTTCCGGGCTGTAATCTAAAGCGTTACCTAATTTTCTTCTAGAAACAAACTTTGTTGTATTATTTTTATGTTATCAATGTGAAGCTGCTTTGATACAATCTGTGTTGTAAAAAGCACTATATAGATAAAGGTGACTTGACTACTACCACCACAAACAAACAATCCCTGGGATTCGTGAACACCTTATCATAAAATAAAAAATATATGTGTATCTCTCCTCTAAAACTGCAGATGCGCACTTCATTCGGCACTGCTGTTGTGTTAAACCATGACAGGAAGCAAGATACCATCTGCCCTTCACAGACTACAACTCAACGTGTCGTCCTTCAATTATTGGCAATCAATGTCCATTGTCCTCCCATCTGTTTAAAGTGAAGACTGTGTTTTCTTTAGTCTATCAGCTCATAAATTGGAGACTTTTTTGGTCATGCCGTGGGTGAAGTGATGGTTCTTGAATTACAGAAGCAGTAGTATATTTGACACATTTCATGCCCTCCAGATAACACAAACATTATTTCCGTTGTTAAGGTCCACATCCAGTATTATACTTCACCTGTTTTCTTACTGTATGAACTATCCACAGGAAGCACCATGGAGTAGTGAGCCAGTCGGATGTTGAAACCAAATTCATAAACATACAAACATTTAAAAGATTCCAAATCTGTATTTTAATTTATTCTGTGGACCAAAAAGGAGAACTTTTTGAGTTGTATTGTTTTCTTTTTTAAGCCTGTAAAATGAGGCTATCAAGCTTAAATGGCACACACCACCATTATAAAGTAACATAAAAGTCATCTATTTTCTGAAGGACAGTGTGAAGTTCTGTGAAACAATCTCATGATTGTTTGTAAGGAATAGACTCCTGGATCTCTGATTTCACTGAGTTTTGAAAACTTTTGAGTTTCTGTTCCTCTGGTTAATGATATGGGATCCTACACTGTGCTACAGGACATTGGGAGAATGACAGTCATGCATCATACAACATCAGGAAGCTTCCCGGGTATGTTTTTGACCCAGATGCATATTTTTCCCAGGGTGTGATAACAATATGATAAAGCATTCGCACGCACTCACCCTTTTCTAAAGGTGTAGATGTTATTTTCTCCCTTTGTCCCTAAGATTGAGATCCATGAAGCTGGTTCACTCAACACATTTATGGTATTTGTTACCAACTGCTCCGAGACACGAAGGTTGAGATCCAAATGCAGCTTTAATTAAGGGGCAATCCAGACACGTAATCCAATAGGCAATAGGTAGGGATGGCTGACGCGAAACAGTCGTTCCGAAGCTTTGCGAGATCCCGAAGCGCAGATGTTTCGAAACACTGATTCGAAGCGTGATTCAAAACACCCATGTCACGAGACTATGGCCAAACGAAGCCTCGAAGTGTTTCACTAAGGCTGTGTCCGAAATCTCCACTCAAACCACTACTCCCTACCTCCTATGTAGGGGGTAGGGAGTAGAGCACTATATAGTGAGCTCACCAGCATAATAGAAACACCACTTTCGGACACTACTTGAATCGTCTCTCGGCACCGTAGATTACGTCATTGCTGTCGCCCGTCCGTCTTTTTTTTTTACAATCAGCGCAATGCATGATGGTATGTAGGGCTTGGGTTAGTGACCATCGGTTGTACACTACTTTTCAAAATGCATTCTGGGATACATTGAGTGGACTATATAGGGTATAATAATCATCACTATACATTCGGACAGCACTACAAAATGGCGAGCTCACTATATAGTCCACTATATAGTGAGTAGTGGGAGATTTCGGACACAGCATAAGTGTTTCATCAGGTGTTATCCGCCGAATCAGCGTTTGATTGACACGGTCGGAAACAGACCACACAATCGCACATCTGTATAAAAGTGAAATCAACGCATAGGCTATTGACTTCGTGGGTTTTTGTGAGAGGAGTTTGATTTTGAGATAGCGGATTTTTGGTGATATAGTGACATTTATAGTGCAATTTGTTTCGTTATATTTAGGCTTACATTTAAATTTACACAACACAATTGACTGATAGGCTAGAGACACAGAGTATACATATACAGTGACACATTAATAGATACATAGATATATATAGACAGCTAGATTAATAGATAGATACATATATAGATAGATTAAAGATAGGCTACATATATAAATACATATAGATTATAGATAGCCTACATAGATTATAGATACATATCTAAATACATAGATTATATATACATATTATATATACATATCTAAATACAGTTAGATTGTAGATACATATATCATAATCTTGATAGAGAGCAGTAATCTTTCCTCATTTGTATGTCCTAGCTAAAAAATATCTTTGCATGCCAGCAACAAGTGTCCCTTGAGAGAGGATTTTTTTCAAAGGCTGGAGAAATTATCTGTAAAAAAAGAAGTAGGCTAAGTCCTTCCACAGCAGAGAAATTAATATTTTTGAATAAAAATATGTAAAAAAGTGAGACATTGTGGCTTGATTTATTTTATTAATATTCCTTTTGCAGGACCAAAATAATATTATGCACAGTGAGGAACCTATAGGTTACAAGATTCACATATTAGAAAAATACAATAATAAAAAAATAAAAAAATGTCATGGCTCGTCAAGGTTGTTTCAGATCAACACCTGAAAGTGACCACTAGGTGTCACCGTGGAGACGGGTGTCAGATTGATTCGAAGCCTCGAAACAATATGGACCATTTGGTTCAACTGTTTCATTGCTTCACGAAGCCTCGATCTGCCCACCACTAGCAATAGGTCAAAACACAGGTAGGCAGTCCAAACAAACAGAACAGGCAGGGGTCAGAGGCAAAAGAGAAATCCATAAACCAAGAGACATGAAACCAGGGAAAACCGCTCAGAAATGCAGTGCCACAACATACAAAACTTTGCAGTGAGTAAATGAGTGAGCATGGTATAAAAAGGCTGAGACTAACAGGGTAATGAGACACAGGTGAATCCAATCAGTGATGATGAGTCCGGGCAGTGAGTTATGGGAAACGTAGTTTGTGAGGGAGTGATGATAGTCTGGTGTGGAGTGCCCTCTGGTGGCTCTCAAGGGCAGTCCAGCTGGTGACCGTTACAGTATTCAGGTGGTAATACAACCTGGAGAATGACATATTTAGATAGGGTGATATGTATAGAACTGACATGGTATGAAAGACACTTTGTTATTGTTATAGAATTGCAGATAACAAGATAATAGATCCCAAGAGTAATAGTGATAGCAACAAGAATAAATTAAAGATGTAAATGCACTTTTAAAAGTATTTACCAGCATTGCTTCAAATATATCCCAAGCAATTTTTTTTCCTGGTAGACAGTGATTAAAAAGAAGTATTTAAAATCATTAGAACAAATAAAAACAATATAACAAACATACTGAAGTAATTTGTTGTAGCTCGTATTTAAGTAAACATAATGAAACTCAAGTCAAGTAAAGTGTATTAGCCTATAAAAACAAAGATATACTACTTTCACATGCATTTATTAGGTGATTATTACCTAGTCAATGGTCATTGCTGTTGTTCAAACTATATTGCATGCTGCTAGTAGGCAATGAAATTGGCAAATGTAACATGACAACAAACCCAATCAGAAAATGCAATCTTTAGTTCTGCTGCAGGTGACTTTCGGTTATGGCACTCAGGTAAAAAATGGACTACTAACATTATTATTTTAGTACTACTGACACTGCTGACACTGTAGAAACTGGTATTGTTTATTTTATTATTGATTTGGTCCTGAAATGTGGTGCTTTTGACCACATTTCAGTTCCAAATGTGACATAACCCTGTTAGCACCTGCTGGTTGAAGAGCAAATGTGCTCACAACAGAAGACAAACACATGATGCATGACTGTCTGAACCCCGACACCGAACCGAAACCAGTGCCGAGATCCGAACACCACACTCTGCTCACGATAGGAAATTATGTTTTCATAAAATAATATGAATATTAGCAAAACATTTGGACCACACAGAAACACAAAAGAAAACTTGTTACGGCCATAATAATTTGTTTTTCTCAATGTGTTCTGCACATCAACACTCACATCAACATCAACATCAACACACAAATTGTTTCTTTTATTTATATGGAGAGTGTTATTTGCTTTAGACAAACTGAATAAAACAGGATTAAACTGTAAACCATGATTTCCGATTATATAAAAAATATATATAACATTCACTTTCCCTTTATTAATTATACATTATGTCATCTGCAAATATTTTATTATTTTAGTAGATGACTGTTTTCTTGTACCTTTCTTGTATCTTCCAATCTTCAACCAGATGGAACTGAATTACATATTGTGAATGTTCTGATCCCAGTCTGACTTCTGACCTGTAATGCTGCCTGAATCAAAATTATACACTGTTCGGTCATTGGCAAGAGGAGAACTGACCCCCGACTGAGCCTGGTTTCTCCCAAGGTTTTTTTCTCCATTCTGTCCTGATGGAGTTTTGGTTCATTGCCACTGTTGCTTCTGGCTTGCTTAGTCGGGGACACTTAATATTCAACAATATTAGTAATCTGACGCTGCTGTATGAGAACTGAACTTAGCTAAACGATGACATCATGTTTTCTCCAGAGCTGCTGTTTAGATAAATTATCTAAATTAATAACTAATGATTTTTACAACCGAAGTGTATCAACACTTACTTACTTAAGCTTACAACTTACTTAAGCTAGACAATGACACAATTTTATCCTAGATCTGCTGTATAGCCGAAACAACTTTGCTGCATTATTTTCCTGTTCTCACCGTAAAACTGCTTTAAAAAAAAAGATTTATTGTAAAAACCGGTATATAAATAAAGGTGACTTGACTGAGGGTTAGGGTTAGTATTTTCCCAGTACTATAGGCCTGGTTTGACATTCTTACTGGATCGTTTCCTCGCTCAGTATCCTCAAGCTCTCTTCATAGCCTGTAAAAGTAAAGTGGCACAAAAAAAGCACTTTAGTATGTACAAACATGAATGCTATCCTCCTAAAATTGGTGAAAAAAATACAAGCTGACCTGCATTAAAGCAAAGGCTATAGTGGTAATATTAATAAATGTGAGAGAACTCACTTCTGTTGAAAGCTCCGGTCACACTCCTAGTACTGATGGTGTACCTCCATTGCACATCTCATGAATTATGGACCCTTTTCATGAAAATCAATGAACTTAAGCCAGATCACACAGGCTTTTCACAGCATTCACTCTTGAACTGGAAGGGACAGCCAGCAGTAAAATTGTGCAGTCCTCAGCACTAATGTTAGCCACGTCCCTTACACACTGTGTGTGTGTGTGTGTGCGTGTGTGTGTGTGCGTGTGTGTGTGTGTGTGTGTGTGTGTGTGTGTGTGTGTGTGTGTGTGTGTGTGTGTGTGTGTGTGTGTGTGTGTGTGAGACAGAATAAGAGATATTGAACCGCCCCAAGCGGGAATAGTCTTCATTCTCGTTTGGCCCGTGTATCCCATGCCAAACAATTCCGAGGATCTTTCCAAAGATCATGCATGACTCTGAGGAATATGTATATAGAAAGTCAGGAATTGAATCCTGTAGAAAAAGTCACTTATTTTCATCTGGAGCACCAGCTCATTATATTGCTTCTTCAATATGGAGGCGCTTTTTCATTTCAAACACCCCCAATTCCACTTAAGATTGACATCGGTCTCAAACGACCAGTGCAGCATATTGGCTCTCCCTCAATATAAGACGTTTTTTTACATTTAAAGACAACTTTATCATCTTGACAGTTAAATTAGGGGAGGTAAATCCCCCTCAAATCAATAAATTGATGCTGGAGCTAATATATTTTCTGGACTCGTGACTGTATGGACCGTTGAAGCCTTCAGGCGAGTCGGCAGAAACCTTCACATGACTAATAGGGCCATTCAGCATGGCACAATGTGCCAGTGCTCAGGGAGTGGAACGGGTAATTGGCAAACAGTATTAATGTTATCAGCATTAGCCGTGATAGGAGCAGAGGTGGCGTGTAATTATGGCCTGCCATAAGGCTACATCTACTTAAGAGCCAACCTTTTACTGCATACTGCTGTTAAGATTGCATGTGTTATCTTCTTTTGAATTCTTGTTAAAGCACCACTCTGTTTAAACGTCAAGTGTATGAACTCATGAGTTTAAGTCCACTGACCTTCTATATTTCATAAGCCAGAGTTACAATAGCTATAAATGTTTTGAAGCTTAAATTGTACACTCTTTTACTATCACGTTGACCAAACATATTGTAGTCACTGGATGACTACAGAAACAGTGTGAAAAGTGGTAACCCTGTAGAAAAAAAAAAAAAAAAAAAAAAAAAAATTAACCCATAAAAATTTATATTGTTGGTATTAATTATTGTATTTTGGTTTATTCAGCAATATTTTTTATTTTTATTTATAAATAAATAAAAAAGAAATTGTGCGCCTGGCAAATCCGCTATTATAATAGCAATCTGCCATGGAACAAGCGTGCCTGCTCTTAAAGGGAATGTGAGATGACGCTCTGATTGGTTTATTTCACGTTGGCGTCATTCGACACCTTTTCGTTCCTTTTCGAAAAGGAACCAAAATGTGGATTTCATGGGGACTTTAAATGTATATATATATATATTGAAATATATTGACTTAAATAAAATCAGTTGATTTAGATTTAACCACATTAAGTACATTTTAGATTCTAAAAAAAAACAAAAATCTATTTAGATATAAATTTTTAGATGTCAGTAAAAATAAATGCATATTTTATTTGTGATTTGTTTTGAGACAAGAAAGAAAAAAACTGTTTTTTTTATATATATATATATATATATATATATATATATATAAATAGTTGCAGTTGTAAATTTCCATTTACATTGCACCCTACACTCTGTTTGGGAGTTAGTGCTGTTGGTAAGGCATATTCCAAATGCTAAAGCTTGCAGACACAAAAGCACAGGAAAATATCCTGGATACAAACACTCTGAATCATGCATGAGCGTCCAAGCAAGGTGTAACTTTAAATACCTTTATGTTTATGTTTATGCTCACAACTATGTTGAATGCTCCTGCTGGGCAGATGGCCACAAATCTGTCTCGGCCTCTTCCTCTCTATCTCTCTCTTTCTTGTTCTCCCTTTTACAATATTTTCTGTCTGACCATAGTGTATGCCTGCCAAGCCCACGGACACAAATATGGCCAAACAACCCTGAAAACCTCATGAATTTTAGCTGTGCTTGTTGTACGGCACTGTGGCTCACAGTTTGAGGCCTTTCCTCTCAGGATGTGTAGGATCTGTTTAATTCAAACGTACCCACATTGCACACGTGGGACAGCTCCTAATGGAGGCGTACAATGTCTGGGTAGAGAGTGCGCTGCTTGCTTTTCTCATTTCAGCCTGCAATGGGGGGAAATTGATCTCTTCAGAGCTATCAGAAACAGTTTGGGTGTAAGGGAGCTTAAATGTGTTCTGGAAAGTAAGACAGACTTAGGGCGCCTTTTGAACTGTCATTAAGTAGTGATATATCAAAATACAGAGTAAAAACCTTATGCTTAACAATACGGTTTTATATACTGTGTATATATATATATATATATACACACACACACTATATATACTCTACTGTACTGCACATGAACTTTAATGACATCCCATTCTTAATCCGTAGGGTTTAATATGGAGTTGGCCAACCCTTTGCAGCTATAACAGCTTCAACTCTTCTGGCGATTTTTGAACATTCTTCTAGAAACACATTTGTGAGGTCAGACACTGACTCCATCAGGTGACAGAATAGAGAGGGAAAAAAAACACTTTGGAGAAACCAAGCTCAGTCAACTAACGAACAGTGTATGATTATGATTCAGGCAACATTACAGGTCAGAAGTCAGATTGGATCAGAACATTCAGAATATGTATCCAGTTCCATCTGATCCATCTATCCAGTTTCATTGAGGACAGGACTCTGAACAGGCCAGTCAAGTTCCTCCACACCAAATTAGCTCATCCATATCTTTATGGACCTTGCTTTGTACACTGGTGCGCAGTCATGTTGGAACAGGAAGGGCCCATCCCCAAACTGCTCCCACAAAGTTGTGAGCATGAACTTGTCCAAAATGTCTTGCTATGCTGAAGCATTACGAGTTCCTTTCACTGGAACTAATGGGCCAAGCCCAACCCCTAAAATCAATCCCACACCATAACCCCCCTCCACCAAACTTTAGACTTGGCACAATGCAGTCAGGCAAGTACAGTTCTCCTGGAAACCGCCGAACCCAGACTTACCATTGTATTGCCAGATAGAGAAGCATGATTCGTCACTCCAGAGAGCAAGTCTCCAATGCTCTAGAGTCCAGTGGCAGCGTGCTTTACACCACTGCATCTGACGCTTGGGCATTGCACTTGGGGATGTACAGTAAGGCTTGGATGCAGCTGCTCGGCCATGGAAACCCATTTCATGAAACTGTTCTTGAGCTAATCTGAGGGCCACACGAAGTTTGGAAATCTTTAGCTATTGACTGAATTGATAAAAAGTTGGCGACGTCTGCACACTGTGTGTCTCAGCAAACGCTGACCCCGCTCTTTTACGTGGCCTACCACTTCGTGGCTGAGTTGCTGTTGTTCCCAACTGGTTCCACTTTGTTATAATACCACTAACAGTCTTTGTTATCTCATCATGGACTGCATTTCCCATAACCCATTGCCCGGACTCATTATGCAGTTTTTTTTACGCTTTGTAACTTTGCCTATATAAGCCCTGTGCATTCACTCATTCATTGCAAAGTCTTGTAAGTGTCACACTGCATTTCTGTGCGCGCTCTGGTTTCCAGTGTAATGGTTCTGACTTTCTGCCTGGATTACACTGTTTGCCTGTATGCCTTGTTGCCATTTTGGATTATCTGACCTGTGTTTAAACCGATCACCTGTTTTATGGATTCTGGGTTGTCGTAATAAAACTGCATTTGGATCCTCAACCTGTGTATGTCAGAGCAGTTTTGTGACATTATGAACAATAATGACATCTCAGAACATGACGTGCGTGACATGAGTTGTTGTATATATTTAATGCAAATCAAAGACTATAAATGTCATTATCTGATGTAGCACCCATGATCATTTGCAACTGTCACATCACGCCTGTAGTGTGACACAAATATTTTATATAATTGAATATGAGCCTTCAAACTCTTCCAGCATAGATACTTTGTCAGCTACTGATGTCGGTTGTCATTCTCGAAAAAATGAATCATTTTGGCGAGTCGTGTCATGTATTATGTGCACGTCACGGTGATGTTTAGCGAAGAATCAATGATCAAACATTCAGTGAAACACGATGAGCCCAGGGGGATGACACTTGTTGTTTGGTAAAGTTTGTCTTTAGTCAGCTGTAAATCATGCTGACAATATAACATTTACTTTGAATATGGAGAATCAGAGTTGTGCCAATATTCAAATATTGATGAAAAACAAAACCCTGGTTCACTTTGTAAAGAGCAATGCCTGTTGGCTACAGTATACTGTATGACGAAAAACATCATTCAAAATGCATTTCCACATCCAATATATGTGAGCAAACATGAATATATCACAGAACCCATGAGATTATATGAACCTACAGATCAAGGGTCAAAGTTCATTGATGGTATCTTGATATTTACCGTTTGCAGTGATTTTAACTCTGACCATTACCTTTTTGTTTTGGTCTGTTTTCAGTACCCAGTGTTGGGGAATATTACTGTTGTTGTGCACTGTTTAATGATTCTTATATCTAATTAAATAATATTGAAAAAATATCCACATATAATAAAATATTAAGAATTTAAACATTAGAAATGTTATGAGTGTTCATGCGAAGATGCCATTAGTTTAACAACTCTTTTCATTCTCTACATACTTTTCTTATATAAAAAAAAATAAATAAAAAAAACATGGAAAAGTAAGAGCATAAACCTATGGTTTTCAGTGGCATTGCGTAGGTTAGGTTGTATTTCTTTTGTGTGTGTGTGTGTAGACTTTTTACATCCACTGTATATAATTCGAAAATACTATATAATCTTAATATATAAACTATTAAGCAGGTTATGATGCTTGCAGTGCTATTGTGGTGAGCTAGTCGCACTATAATAAATAACATTCTAATTCTTACTTGAAATAAAGAAAATCTAATTAGATAACATGAACGCTGTCAGTACCTCTATCTAGTAATACATGGTTATCTCATTAATCAACCCACTGTGTATAGATACTCAATCAGTGTTAAGCAATGATACCTTTAATTTCTTAAGTGACTGTGATCGATTGTTTAATGTTGGCCTGTCTCTCTGAGTAGAGTCCAAGTCAACTGATGTATTTTTTTTTTCCTTTTTCTTTTTAGTTTTCTAAGTGATATTTCTCACGGTCAGATGCAAACGTACTTTTGAAGTCTTGCCAAACTTAACATTCCATTATCATATTAATAGAGACACAAAATTTAAACATAACCAATTAGCCCGAGGCCGGGAGGAAGCCACAAAGCACACCCAGCATCTGTTGAGTAGAAACAACTTTGAACTAACTCATTATGCATAAATTTTGATATTTTTAGTGTCAGGGTTGAGCGAGCTGTCTAATACGTAGTAAAAAAAAGAAAATAAAGTTTACGTAAACTGTTCTCGTGTAAATAAATGGCATAAATTCATAAAAAAGTTTTCTGTTTTTACTTGAAAACGGTGCGGTGTAAAAGGACACTTAAGCCCTTATGTTTCCTTGGTTCATGGTCTGGTCTTGTCTTTCTATTGCAGTAGTAATAGAAAAACTAAAAACTTGCAATTTAGTATGTAATTTGTATTTTTTTTTTTCTGCATCGAAAATATATATTATGAACACAATGTTGTATCTTTGATAACTTTTAAGACTTATTTTGCTGCAGTATCTGCCGTTTGATCATTTAACGTGCGTAAAGACCGGTTACAGTCACATTGTGGATGAATCACGTTTGTGTAGAAGACTCAGGATCTATTGAAGAGAACATATGCGACGCACAAATTCTAACAAAGCAAAAACAAACACAAGTTTTTGATCCATTATTGCATCTCTCACCTACTGTATGTGAACTTGCTGTTTGAAGCGCCAGTCATAGGAAATCAATGTGTGCTTTCATGAATAAATAAGCAGGCATCTTCTCATAGGATGAGGACACGCATTCTCATGAAAAATTAAGCGAGGCGTCTTCTCATACGATAAGGACACGCAGTCTCATGAATAATTGTAAGACACAGATGAGTCATCGACGTACTATAGTACGAGAAAACAACCGACGAATTTAAACCAGGAATTTGAAAATAAAAATAATAAAAAAATAAAAAATAAAAAACTAGTTTTCTCCTACAATTTAAAACTAATGGATGGTTACATTGACTTCTATAATGCTCAAGCCACATAGCTCTGTTAAAATCTCAGAAAATTTGGTTCACGGTTTCATGAGCCTTAAAATGTTTATTTTAAAAGGTTGAAAATATTTAGCTCCCCTGATAGCACACATCATCATGGAGACGTCTATTTGATGTGCAGGTTTACATCTGGAAGACATTTTTTTTGACAGTGTTTGCTCATCTGCAATCAACGCATCCTCATCCCAAGGCATCATATTCGGACACTTTGACAAAGCGTCTAAATCCAACGCGCATGGAACCCTTTAGCGTCAATATAACACGCAGAGAGATGGGTAGGTTTAGGTCTGGTGTAGGGTTACGGTTAGACCGCTAGGAGGCGCCTTCTGACCCATATATATCGGCGTCTCATATTGACGCTAAAGGGTGCCATGCGCGTTCGATATAGACACTTTGGCAAAAGCGTCATTATATTACGCCTTGGGATGAGAACGGGCTGATTGCAGACGTCTATAGGAAGTTTCCCGTCCGATGTCAAATAGACGTTTAGAAAATGTCTTTAAGATGTTTATGATTTAGAATGTATGTTTAACAGACATCTTGAAGATGTACGTGTGCTTTCTATAATCACTTTAGCAACATTAAAGTTCACCCAAAAATTAAAGTTATCATAGTCAAGTCTATCATAGTCAACCTTTATTTATATAGCGCTTTTTACAATACAGGTTGTATCAAAGCAGCTTCACAGTGATAACATGAAAATAATACAATGTTTGTTTCTAGAAGAAAATGGCATCATCATCCACCTTAAGTAAGGCAGATCAATAATATTGTTGAATATTTAAATGTCCCCAACTGGCAAGCCAAAAGCCAAGGCAACAGTGGCAAGGAACCAAAACTCCATCAGGTGACAGAATGGAGAAAAAAACCTTGGGAGAAACCAGGCTCAGTCGGAGGGCCAGTTCTCCTCTGACCAATGAACGAACAATGTATGATTATGATTCAGGCAGCATTACAGGTCAGAGGTCAGATTTGATCAGAACATTTAGAATATTATCCAGTTCTATCTGGTTGGAAGTCGGAGTCATCCCGCTGTCATGTCGATGAGGCCTTCACAGGGCTGATGAGGCTGGCACTTCAGGGATGCGTTGTGGATGGGTCCAGGCACAGGTCCACCATCTGATCTGGATACGGCCCTGATCCGGTTGACTTCAGTAAATAGAGGTAAATGGGAAGAAGGCCTTCACGGGGTGGGACTAGATAACACTTCAGGGTCCAGGTGCAGGTCCTTCATCAGATCTGGATACGGCCTGGATTCGGTGGACTACATCAGGATTTATGGGAAGTGTTCCCAGTTCCGGCTGACCTAATCTATGCAGCCTAACATTGAATTATAGAAGTCTATAGTGTGTTATGTTTATGCTAGGGCAAAGAGATGTGTCTTTAATCTAGCTTTGAACTGACAGAGTGTGTCTGCTTCTCAGACAATTTTAGGAAGACTGTTCCAGAGTTTTGGTGCTAAATAGGAAAAGGATCTACCACCAGCAGTCGATTTTGATATTCTAGGTATTATCAACTGGCCAGAATTTTAACATTGCAATAGACGTGAAGGACTATAATGCGTTAAGAGCTCGCTCAAGTACTGTGGAGCCAAACCATTTAGTGCTTTGAAAGAAATCAGCAATATTTAAAAATTGATACCATGTTTAATAGGGAGCCAATGCAGTGTTGACAGAACCGGGCTAATATGGTCATACTTCCTGGTTCTGGTAAGAACTCGAGCTGCTGGATTTTGAACTAGCTGTAGTTTGTTTATTAAGCGTGCAGGGCAACCACCCAGTAGAGCATTACAATAATCTAGCTTTGATCTAATCATAGGTGTACATAGGTGTTCATTACATTCTTCTTTCAGACAAATACAATCTGAGTTATATAAAAAAAAAATGTCCTTGCTCTTCCAAGCTTTATAATGGGAGTGAATGGCTGTAGAAAATTTAAAGCCCAAAAAATTGCTTCCTTCCATGATAAAAGTGCTCCACACGGCTCCGGGGGTTAATAAAGGCTTTCTGAAGCAAAGCAATGGGTTTTTGTAAGAAAAATACCCATATTTATAACTTTATAATCTAAACTAATTTGCGACCGGAGTTATGTTTTGCTCTTTCCTCTAAGCTTCTGCGATCGTCATTACGTTGTGCGTTGGGTCAGGGGTTCTTCCACCGCAAATCAATGTGTACGGCCGTCTGTCGGAATCTATGATTATAGTTCATAAAGTTTTGACTTTAGGTATTTTCCTTGCACAAAGGCATGGCTTCAGGTCAGAAAGCCTTTATTAACTCCTGGAGCCATATGGATTACTTTTATCATGGATGGATGCACTTTTTTGAGCTTCAAATTTTCTCCAACCATTCACTCTCATTTATAAAGCTTGGAGGAGACAGGACGATTGTATTCGTCTGAAAGAAGAATGTCATATACACCTAGGATGGTTACAGGGTGAATTGTTGCTTAACTATCCCTTTAAAATCCTTTAATTGCACTATATTTATATGCCAGCATCCACAATTGCAACAAAATCAGCAAAAATGACTAAATATATTTAGTCAAATCTGTTGTTGAAAATGTTACTCTGCCTCTTTAATGACCCTTCAAAAGCCTTTGCTCCATTGTTCTGTACATATGGTGTTAAAGCCGTCACAGCATGCAGAATGGGGACAGATCTGTCACCTCTAGAAGAGTCAATGCAGCATCCCAAGCTTCTGGGTGAATCCCGTCAATCACCTACTTGAAGGCCACTGTGTGAAGCAGCCTGACGTAGATATGACCAGACTCTGTGATAATTCATCTGGCATTTGCTCACCTCAGGGCCTGGCTCTCTGGTTATACTTTGGAGGAAGTCAAGAAGGGGTATTCTTGTTTATAAGGTGACTTTGGATGATGCCTGGAAAAAAGCTTGTGTAACAATTTCCACCCTGCGAAACAATTCTGGGCAGGAATGAGCACTGACGCAGCTTGCCAAAACGAGTTTGCATGTCATTCCTCCACCATAACAAGCACATACAGTGTTTCACCACATGGAAATAACCATGAGCTGACCTGCTGCAGCGTCTCCAATGAGTTCCTCTGAAATGTGCCAGACTGCCTCATCAGTCAGTGCGGCGGGGACTGTAGAATACCGCTGTCTGTGGCGCTATGTTGTCAGCGCTGCTGTGCCACTCTCTGCCAAGGGCGTGATCTCATCACAATTTATCAATCACATTGAGTCCACATTAGGTTGATTTGATGGGAAAGCAGCCAGACTCAACCATACATATTTGATCAGCGTTTGGGCCTCTACTCTCCTCTGCTTCTCTTTGCAAAAATATTGATACCAACCTCAGCCTCATCAGTCAAATGGACAGGACAAGGCAGCCCCGAAAAATGGCGTCCATTTGGCGAGCCACGTGCAGATGCGAGTTGAGACTCTCTTTGGTTTGCGCATTGTGCAGGGTTGTGAAAAAATTTGAATTGAAGAATTAGTTCCTTGTTACAAAACAAAACAAAACAAATGTGTTACTTCATTTTAGTTAAATCGTGCCCGCATTGTACCAAGTTGTTCCCAGCTAACAAATGTATGTTCCAAGAACATACTTTGCTACTGTCCCCATTTAAATTGGCTTGCAACTGAAGTTTCGATAATCTTTTCTTTCTTATCGTGATGTATATCTGAGTGAAACGGCTTCTGGAACACATGACAAATGTAGGGCAAAAGTTGATTTTCTCCATGGGGAATTGATTGGATGGTTGTGGTTTGCTATTGGTGGATCTCTTGTGAATGACAGGTTGTCCCTCGTCCCAGTAAACATGTGATCAGAGAAAAGAAGAGATGTCGCTGCATAATGGAGTTATTTTAATTAAATATTACAAGGGCACATTTCACAGTTGCATAAAAATAATGATATGCACAGACAAATACATTAGAATAAATACTGCAATATTCAAAAAACAAACATAAACAAAGCAACCATTAAAAAAAAAAAACTAGATTTGTTCATTTTGATTTCACGGTGATTCTATTTCTAAATGGTCTCAGTACATTCAAATGTCTAGTTTTTTAAAGTTTTATTTATTTTTTATTTATGTTTGTTATATGGACATTAGAAAACGTACTATGCGAATGTTTGATTTTATTATTTTGCAAACATTATAGGAATGTTACTTTTAAATGTACTCTGATTATGAACCTGTTACAATGGTTGGTTGCAGCAGAGACGAAACATGATCTAAGAGCAGTCTTTAAAACAAAAACAAACTCAAATATTTACCAAATGGATTCTCAGGATCAAAAACAAAAACAAGCTCAGGAACAAAACATCCAACTACATGCAACATTTAGAACTGACAAAGAACAAGACAGAACCAACTGAAACAATGAAGAAACATTTGGAAAATATTAGATGAACGTCTAAAACTTAAATGTGTCACAAAAAAAAAAAAAAAAACAGTCCATGATTGATGTATATAAATAACATTTTGTGCTAACGTTTTGAGAACATTATTAAAGATAGAATAACTTTGAACATACATTGTATTAATGTTTTTGTTTTGTTTTTTGGAAGGAAGTTTGTTCGTAACTTTGTGAGAACCTTGCCAGAACATTATCCAATGTTCTGAGAATCTTCCTTGTTAGCTTGGTTTAAATCATGGCCATAATTTAACATAAATTAAAATGAGAAAATTAATTAGTACAACATAGCCACAAAATAGAAAGGCGTGGAAAACAAAATATTTTGCATATCATGTGCAGTGTTCTGTATATTTTCAAACCCTTAATGTGAGGTTTTTAATTGAATTGGCCACAACGCAGGAATAACAATTTAAAAAACTTTATTTCAAAGTTAATTTATTAAAAATGATGAAATCATGTCATGTCCATTTGTCCATAAGGCCTATAAACCTTCAAACTAAATATTCAAATACTTTAAAAACAAGCTAATCTTCCAAACAAGATTTTGTCAAGCCAATATTCAAAGTAGTTAAAAAATAATAATTGTATTTAATTTAGATTCTACTTCCTCACATTCACATTTGAATTGCAATTTTGCATTGAACCTTCTGGAACTGTATTGGAATTTAAAGAAATAGTTTGATTCAAAATGAAAAAGATATCATAGTAAGTCATAATTTACTCACCCTCATGTTGTTTCAAACCTGTATGAATTTCTTTCTTCTGCTGAACACAAAATAACATATTTTAAAGAATGTTGGTAACCAAAGAGTTGATGGACCCCATTGACTTCCGTAGTATTATTATTATTTATTTATTTTAAGAATTTTCATTTTGAAGTGAACTATTCCTTCAAAAGTCATTCTCAGTTTAGTTCTGAATGCAGCCCAACCCTGGATTTGTGTGATGTGAGGAAAGTGTTTATCACATTGTTTGACCTTTCTTTAATCCATATTTTTCCTATGATCATAAGTGTTTAAACCGTTATGTTACTGCAACATTTTAAAATGTGGCTTATTGGGTGCAAGATGTGGGTGTTGTGTTGTGTTGAAGTGGTTTATGGTGGAGGTGACAGAATGGGGCCAGATCGCATTGCTTGATGGGAAAAGGTGTTTTAGATCAGATTGCTCACTAAACAAATCACACTGCCTCTACATTTGTAAGTGCAGAATCTTTACCTGCTGTTCTTAAATGTTTAGAAACCGTTTGAAAACATATTTGTTTTTTAATGTATCTCTAGGCGCAAATGCAGACTTAAAAGGGACTTCATAAATACTATTAAAGACAAAGATTGAGGTGATTTGATGCTATATGAGTTTCTCTTAGAAGTTTGAAATGACGTTTTAGGTGGAAATAAAACTGTTTTATGATCAAATATTGTTGTAAGACTTACTAGAATATCACAGTGTGAAACCATTTCAAAGCAGCTATTTCCCAATCACGCATTGGAGTAATTTTAAAACATTTGAAAACTTTCAAGAAGACATGTATTTGCATGTGCAAACCAGGCTCAGTTATAGCATGAGGCAATTCTGTTGTAATGTCAGAGGGATATCCACTTTGGAAGCTCATTCATTGGAGTCTTTATGCCGAATTTCTCTGCTTGAGAACAATGACAATAAAATATTGAGCAGAAAACTGCAGCGCGCTCTGGAAATCACTTTATGTTACTCTTGCATGCTGTCATTTTAATGGTCTTGAGAGTTTAGCAATAGATAATTCTGCAGAGCTCAGGTATTTAAGGCTTCAACTGTGATGTACAATTAGACAGAGCACAATTCGAATTCGGAGCATGGATTTGCCAGGCCTAGACTATTGTATGGGCCATTCATAGTTCTATCCATGGGATTCTCATTTTTCTGAAACACACAATAGGTTATTATGTTATCACAATTCTGGCTGCTCAGGACCGCATAATTGGTTGTCGGTGTCGCCTGGGGTCGGTGTCACAGTTTTTCAACGACACAAGTGGATTTCTCAGTTGCGGCTTATTTGCCTACAATGATCTTAAAGGAATTAATTCAAACCTGTCATTATTTACTCCAGCTATTTGTTCCAAATGAAAATGACTTTCTTTTCTTATGTGAAACACAAAAGACGGCTTTTTGAAGAATACCAGCCACATTTGGAATAAAATTAGGATTGGGTCTGCCATGCTCCAAAATTTAAAAAATATATATAAAAATAAAAACAATAAATGTATCATTCAGGTATAGTTCATGCAACTCATGTAATATTTCAAGTAATTTATGTGAACAGTAGACTGAAATTTAAGTCATTGTTCACTGGAAATCTTGACATCTGCTCTTGTTCTCCTATAAGCACAGTCATGAAAAGTCAATGAAAACAAAACAAAAGTCTAAATGATTAATTCACAAATCTGGGACCTCATTCATAAAATGTTGTGTAGAAACCATCCTACATTTAATCATGTCTCCAATGTGTGTATGTGTGATTCAGAAAATAAAACAGAATGCGAGTACGCCTCTCTTCCAGATATAAAATTTAGGTAACACTTTAGTTTAGGGTTCAATTGTCACTATTAACCAGTTGCTTATTAGCCTGTATATTGCTAAAATATTGGCTGTTTATTATTAATTATAAAGTACATATTACCTTATTCTCCATGACCATATTGCATCCCTACACAATACCTAAACTTAACAACTACCTAAATAGCTATTAATAAGCAGTAATTATGAGTTTATTGATGCAAATGTTGTTGTTAAAGTTAATAGTGAGAGTTGGACCGTAATCTATAGTGTGACAAAAATTGAACGGCAATAATTACTCTGACTCTCTGCCACAAGGAAAAGTGGGTACACCTACTAAAAAGTTCATTTTATGAAGTATACTTAACTAATGTTCAAGCATATTTTTAAGTATATGTTATGTATAGAAATGCACTACTAGTACTATTTAAAAAAATGCTTGGGACTATACTGGGCCACTTTTTAGTATATAAAAGTGTACTATGAAATGTAACAATAGTAAACATAGTAGTTGTTTCTCATTTGTACTGCATCTGTACTTCAAGTGAACTTCTAAGTATACTAGTAGTTTAATATTTTAATACTTGTAGTATTTATTTACTTTTGTTGATGAAAGTATACTTTGAAGTATACTTCACATTTAAAAATTTAATTCGGTAACATTATGCCATTTTGATTTATATGCTGTTTAATGTTTGATGATTGCATTGTAAGCAATCTTCTATCCCTTGTTTCTGCTTCTTCCTCGTGTGTGTTTTGATCCTGAGATTATGTACTCTGTATGTCAGAAGATGTGTAATAGTCAGTCAGTGGCGGGGAAAGAGTAAACTAGATTTAAAGTAAATCCCTATGTACACTGCCAGTGGACTAGCCTACACACAAAATCAGATACTCAGAATAAGGAACGAATCTGGGCCCGGTTCCCCAAAACGGTCTTATCGCTAAGTAGTTCTTAACCTATTCCTTAACCTCTCTCTTAACCTTATGGCACGATTCCCGACACGTTCGTACGCTAAGTATATCTTCTGTAAGTCACACTTTCGTAAGGTTGGTCTGGACCATTCGTAAGCTCTCTCTTAGCGTTGTTTGAGCTCAAGGCTGAGTTTCCCGATAACGTTGTCTCTTAGCGCGCTACGAAGACTCTTAAGGTATAACTTAACTGAAGGTATACCATTTCTAGGCGTGTTCCCCGAACTATACCTTAGAAAGCTGCTTAAGATATACCTTCTTACGTGCGACGTTACCGGGTGCTGTCCGTGGCGATGGTGCTGAATCTGTTGATATCGATGACTCGAGAATCAATTATTCTCTCGTGCAGGGGCTGTTTATGTGAGAAAGTGCTGTTCTTTATAAAAGAAGCACTTCAGAAATATTTGAAATTGCATTTACTAGGACTCATGGGATATTATAAAAAATAATCCAAACTATAACAGCCTTTAATAGCCTTGCCTACATATTTTAAAATTGTATCATATAATGCTGCCAAAATAACCATTACAATTTTTTATGTGCTTTCTTCTCTTTCCCATTTTTGTTCGCTGAGGTGAGCTACGATGAAATATTGCTCTTGTAAATACTTTCAAACATTTCAGTAATAAAAGTGTACGTCACTTAGCTACGGTGCTCGGCAGTGATCAAAAAGGATTTAAACAGTGAATTTTTAATCTCTTCTTGTAAACTCAGAGATATGGATTCAGACGGCAATTAAATTACCACATGACCTGTTGGTCAAAAATCAGTAATTTGGACAGAGATTTTTACGCGGGTTGGGTGAGAAAAAACACTGATATTATGGATTCGGACGGCACTAAAATGACTTACCCCTGTAAATGTTTACAATATTAGCGTCCAAATAGGACTTAACTGACAGTAGCCTATGCTTTCACTAGCCTTTAAAAGCGCTCTTTAATTAAAATAAATTTATAAAATTTTATTATATATAATAGGCTAATATAATTAAAATTCTAACAACAATCAATGTAATGCCAATTTTATTCTTTGCATGAAAACACTTGAATTAGCCTAATTGAACACTGTCTGTGTGTATTAAAACTTCAGAATTATATTCATATAGACCTTTAACAGTGATAAGGTAAAGCTAAGAGTGGTCCAGACCAACCTTCCGAAAGTATGACTTACAGAAGGTATACTTAACTAAGAGCGTTTCGGGAAACACGTATTAACGATAAGGTACAGCTTAAGGTGTAACTTAAGAACGACGTAGCGTTAAGAAGGTTTCGGGAAACTCAGCCCAAGACGCTAGTCGCCGCCACTGTGCAGCAGTCTTTAGACATCAGTACAAGTAAAACTATGGTATGTTGACAATGTTGTGTCTCAACAATGATTTTATATTTTATGGACATTTTAAGACTAATAATAAAATATGTTCGCAATGGATACAGGCCTATTTATGAAGTTGACTTTATTTGGTATCAGAACTAATATGGTGGTAATTAGCCTAGGCTATTTCGTAATGTCATTTAAGCGTTTAAATTGGCAATCACTTTTGATAGGCTAATTAAAATCTGGCAAACAATTTGGCTCTAAATGGCTAAGATCTATAAATGGGTAAGCATGGTGGTGTCTAGTAACTGACCAACTATGTCATATTTTTTCAAAACTCTACACACAATTCCCAATACTTCACACACAAAATGCAAAATGCCTCACATCTCCTTCAAAAATGTAACACTGCATTCAAAATGCCATGAACATGTCAGAATGAAGCATTTGCATCAAATGGCAAACATTTATTTCATAATAGTGCATTTTTGGATATACCTTGTAAACATTGCTTTTCTACATCTAAAGCTCTTTGGTCATTCTTACACTTATATCTACATTTCAATACAATGTTCTACAGTGAAAGTAATCTTCTGAGAAGGGTAACAAGTACACTGTAATCACCAATGAAATGTAGAAACAGAAAATATTTATTAGGCCAAACATTACTGTTGTATACAGTAGCATACAACAAAACCATAAACATATGTAAACCAAAAGTATATTCTTTAGAATACAGTAAAGAACACAATTGAGTGTGGGGGGTCTCTGTCCATTGTTGGCATCCATTGTTCAAAACAGGTAATCTGACCTTTGACCTATTATAGGCTTATACTACAGTAAAGCAGTGATTGGTTAGTGATCAGTAAAGCAATTAGTGTTTGCACATATGAGGAGTGTGTGTGTGACCTGGTGAATAAGTGTAGCATTTTGATTGGTTGTGTTTGGAAAAGGAAAGCAAGTAAATTCCTGCTAGATTTTTGTGTTTTAGGTAGAATTGTATGTAGTGTTTTGCAAAAGTGTTTTATGCAATTGAAAACTGAGTCAAAGGCTGAGAAATAGCTTATGGTTTTGTAGATTTGGTGTGTAGGTTTGCACTTTGAGTGAGAGGTTTCAGGGCCGGAGTGGGACTCATTTTCAGCCCTGGAGTTTCATGCCTTAGACCGGCCCACTTTAGTTCCCGACTGACTATATTAAAATAATGTAATTAAAACCTCAGTATATAAGTCTGCAATACTGCACTCTTCTGTACAGCCTTGTAATTCATTATATTTTTCAAAAATATAATTTTCTATTCAGTGCAAAAGCCGTACACAGGGTTTTATAAATACAGAAGTCCCAAAAGTGATCTTGCTCGGGGGCATATTATTTTTCCACTGTCATTGTCAAAGAACTTAGGCTATGTGTATCTGTGTTAAATAGGAATCCATTGCAATAAAGTTATTCTCATTGTGGGCACAGTATGCAATAGGCTATTGCTTTACCTGCTCTCCTCTCTTATCTCCATCTCCTTCTCTCGTTCCTCTTCTCTCAGTCTCTTTATCTTTACCTGTAAATATCCCTTTCCCGAAGATGAGCTTTGATTGATACAGTCTTTGCAAACTGATTATTTATGTCGTCGTTTAAAACTTCTACCGTAAAACAGCTGTTTAGTTTTGCCACTTGCATCTTATCTCGTGAAGCGTCGCGTTGGGATTCGCGCGCGGCTCGCGCTTCTGTGAACATAAATCCTGCTTTGATCGGTCATCTCAAACATTTTGACATATCACAATTTGATTATTTAATTTATAGTCTATATTTTACTGATAACTTAAACTATGTTAAAATAAATATTACTGGAATAATTTGAGGAATGTTTCATTTGCATAGAACGTGTTGTCTTTCTTAACGCCGTAATGCACCTTCACGTGAAGTGGAAAATCAATTCCTGAGCAATCGATGCCAACTAATTCAGCACCTTCACCTGGGACAGCGCCTTTGTAACGTCGTACGTAAGAGGAGCGTGTTAAGAAGCTTCCTAAGGGACACTTTGGGGAACACACTTAGGAACATAAACAACTTCGGTAAGATATATCTTTTTTAGTCTTCTTAGCGCGCTAAGAGTGAGCGTTATCGGGGAACCGGGCCCTGTTTTCTTTATGAATCAATATTTTCAAACAATATAAATTTGTAAAACTATGTGAAAAAAGGTATTTAATTATCTACTCAATCAAACGAGTAAACTTCAAACCAAGTATACTTAGAATAGTTAATCATACTTTTAATAAGGCCTAAATCTCGATCAAAAGGTTGAGTACGTGTATAGTCCAAATATATTTAGACCTTTCTGTCAGTGGTTCTCAAAATCAGCTAACAGACCCAAAGATCCATGGTGGTTAACAGCTCACTGGAGGAGAAGATAGTCCATAAATAACGACTTACATTTCATGACTAAATAATGATTTTAATAAAAAACATCCCTTTAAGCAGGCAGGTCTAACCCGAAGTCCATCTAATATTTCAAGCGTGCTGTTTTAGTGCCGCAGTTGATGACCATTGGGATTCAATAAAATGGACTCTTGTACTCCCTCTCTTCATTTCCTGCAAATAGTCTTCTTTAGAAGGAGTGAAAACTCATTTACCTCTAATTACACGAATCATCATTACGGTAGCCAATCGTTTGACCACTATAGAGCCCAACCTTTCCTGCAGACCATCGTGTAACCGCAATTACCTCTTTGTCATAATGCTGTTAGACAGTGGATCTATGGCATCTCGACAGGTTAGAGGTAATCTTTCACTTTATTTCACCGCCGTCACCCCTCTATGATCTTCAACCTTCCGCTGTATTTTCATTCCTCCCTCCCCAGCATCATTCTCCTTTATCAAGGTCTCTTATCAGTTTCTCGCTGGAGAGTCTTTGAAATATAAATCAGGTCTCATTATCTCCCCCCATTACAGTCCCCATGGTGATAAGCGCTGTATCGAGGACATCCTTGAGAGGTAATATCATCTAATATGCTTTGAGAAGACTGGGGGGGGGGGGGATGCAGATGCATTGGGTGGCAGACACCCGCACCGTGGGAGAGCTGCCTGTCTTCCAAAAAGTGACATGCATGAAGAAATATGTAGCGGATATGAATGTTTCATTTCATAGGGAGGGCTCAGAAAGGAAAGAAAGATCTCTCTGCTCTGTTGAGCAATTGAAATAGGCTGGAAGACTGCTGAATCACTGGGTAAGAGGTTTTTTTGTGAACGCAGTTGTCACTATATATAAAATAACCTACGTTTGCATTTTCACAAAACGGTAACAGAGTGCATTTGTTTTGCAGTGTTCTAAAAAAAAAAAATTTGCTTCTGATTAAGGCTATTGTAAAGGGTAAGTAATGTCAATTCTGAGAAAAAGTTAATGCACATGTATTATTTCCACGAGGGAGTAGCATGAGGGATTGTGGGTTTATTTTATGACAGAAGCACTCCAGCTGACATGAACAAAATCGGAAGATCTCGGTATCCAAGAGAACCAAAGAGCATCTTGCATTTTCAATGGAATATTTTTTACAAAGATTTTTAAAAAAGGGCTGATTTCATTAGTGATGAAAGACATAATGCACGATATTAATTATTCTTATTCATGAAATTTTGTCTTATTTTCAAACTCATACAACTATTTATGCTTTAAAAAAAAAGTAAATGTGTTTAAATTGCAACTTAATTTCATATAATTGTGACTTCATATCTCTACAATTGCGCCTATATTGCTCATAATTGTGATCTTATATGTGGCTTTGTTTTGTTTGTCTCACTTTATCTCACTTTTTCTTACAATTAGCTGTTTTGTTTTTTACATTGGTTCCATTTAAATCTTTATTCTATATTTAATATGACCTCAAACTTTTGAACCAGACCGGATTCATTCTTGAAAAAAGAATCACAAGTAGATCGGCTGCTTTGTTATATTTAATTCCATGCAGCTTAAATATTTTTGTTTCAGTTAATTGGTTGTTAATTTTAATTAATTTAGTTATTTCATATTTAATTATTTAGTTATTTCATAATAGTTCATAATTCATTTAATATTCAACAATATTATTGATCTGCCTGCATTGTCACCATTATATGAGAACTGAACTGAGTTGGACAATAACATCACGGTTTTCTCCAGAGCTACCTATATACATAAAGTAACTACATTAATAACTTTTTTGCTGAACCATCACTGAATTTACTTGAGCTGGACTATGAAAGTTATTTTCTTCTAGAAACAAACTTTGCTGCTTTGAAACAATCTGTATTGTAAAAAGCGCTATGTACTGTAAATAAAGGTGACTTCACTTAATGTTCAACCATTAAAGCTGAGCATATTTATCAGATATCTGGTAAAAAAAAACTAAAAAACAAAAAAAAAACATGACTATAAACAACTTTACAGCATTTTCTGTATGGCAGTGAGCCAATCTTCAGCATGATAAATGTCATTGTCACTATAAGAAGGAACGCCTTCAATTTATGAAAGTCAGACCGGAGAGGAATGGTGGGAAAATTCCCATAATCCTCTCTTTCTCTTTTGGTTACTGTAAACAGTCACCCACTTGTCATTACCTCAATGAAACAATGCTGGAATCAGACAGCGATATTAATCATCCAAATTAAACCATATGGTGTGAAATATTACTAATGAGCAACATACTTCAGTTGGTGGAAACAAAATGATAAGTGCTTGGGTTTTTTTGGCAGCTGTGAATATTTCATATTTTAAAGTATGTATGAAGACCACCTGTTCCAGCAGCTAAATGATTCACACAATGTCTTGATTTGGCAAATTCCCATCTATTTCTGTAGTCTGTGTGTAGTCTACTGTTAAATGGCTAATTTTATCACCACACATGAGAGGCCGGCCTTGTTCATTTTCTTACTGCAATAGAGTGACGGCAACTCATTCATTTTTACAAGCAGTATTTGAACAACAAGAAGAGAATAATATATCACACATTCTGCTTCTCCAGATTCATGTTTTTAAATACATTATAAAATGGGTGTGCATTTACATTTTCAACATATTACTAATTATGAAATGTAAAGTAGGAAATATGAACACTTGTGATTATGCAGACAACTTTTAACCATTAAATAAAACAATGTTTCACAAATTATTATATATTCAGGTCTTTAATGACCCGGATCTATATCTAAAAAAAACGTAGATGATTACATACCCTATACAATTTTTACCAAAAAATATATTGTTTGCAATGAACAGATTGAGGAATACTAAGAAGGTTGACTACTGGGGAGGAGGGCGATGAATTATGTCCCGGGTCGATAAAAACCCGAGTGTTAAGGCATCGTAGAAGTGCATTCAAAACTTTAGAAATGGCAAATATATATGTAATTCATATGTAATAAAAAAACTGACTTTGCACGTAGAGCACTATTTATGAGAGTTCCTTCTTTTCTCGAGCGTTTCAGATCAGTCACTCACGAGGGTCCATCTTAGTTAAGATGTTGCCTATGTAGTCAGCGAGGTTTTTGCATCAGAGGCACAGTGTATAGGTTAAATACTACATAACACATATAAGTATATATACGAAACAGTACGATTTCCTAAACAATCCATTTGAAAGACAATAAAACCATTAAACTTGATCGAAAAAAGTCATATTGAAAGCTATTTCCTGTGTTTAGTTTGATCAGAGTTTCCCCAGCACTAGTGCGCACGGAGTGACTCTTAAGTGAGTCTAAAAAGCAGAGAGACAGGCTTCAGTCAATAGATGTGAGAGCACTGATATCAAGCCCAGCGTCCCTGGACAATTGAACTGAAGAGGTAAAGCGGAGTGCAATACTCGCTGCCTGTCCGAGATTTATATTTATTGCCCGAGAAGAAAAAAAAATTCCCCTATGTTTCAGCAAGACAAACACAGCTAGGAGCTACATGACAGTTTTGATGTCGAGAGCTGCAGTTTCTTCTTTTATGATGACGGAAGAAACCGAGAGCTTCGTTTGCTGCCTTATGCATAAACACTATTGGAAAGTTCAATCGGGGATAACGGATCACAAGAGTTGGGATGGCAGAAGGCGTAACCTCTGCCCAGGGTGCATATACATGAGCAGATGTCTCACGGGGCCTTATTAATTGAGTGAAATCTCAATCATCCTTACATCTATTTGCATAACCTTATCATATTTGATTTTTGTGCTTGAGGGCATTATTAAGGAGCTATCTGTCTTTCTGAGAGCACCTATTAGTGCACCCTTTCATATTAAAATTGAATTCCCTATTTCTCAATTAAAACAAGATTCACACCTTAATCAGAGTTTTTGGAAGGAGGCTTTGATACTTTTAATTCACATGAAGATGAAAGAGACAGATTATATTCGGAAAGGTGTTCGTAATACTACAGATCTGATCAGTTGAGATCACCGTGTAATTTGATTTCTGAAATCCATTTAGTTTTCCCTTTTTTAAGTGTCTTCTTAAGAAACTTTTTAGAAATATATTCATGAAAAGTTAATAGTAGTAATAATAGTTGAGTCTCTGTTTCATCTAATGGATTTCTGTAAGGAACGGTGACTGCCAAACGTCAAAAAGTCCTTTTGGAATCTAATGAATGACAGTCCAGTCCTCACATTTTGATTATTGTCTTACACTACAATGCATAGCTTAGCACAGTTTGTCGTTGACAATAAAGATCATCAAAATATAATTCTTAGTTTCTAGTAAATAAAAAAAAAATGAAAAAAAGAAGCCACCTTTGAAGTTAGCATGAAACAGAAGTTGCTATAGTCTTTTCTTCTCTATTACTATGTATATTTGAGTGAAGCAGCTTCTCAAACAAGAACAAATGTAGGGCGGGACTTAATTTTATCATGGGGAATTGATTGGATGGTTGTGGTTTGCTATTGGTGGATCTCATGTGAGTGACAGGTCGCCCCGCCCTCACGCCAGTAAACACATCATCAGAGAAGAGAAGAGATGGGGAAGTTATTTTGATTAAAGATAAATATTTTAATATTTAAAAAGATTAAGGATAAATCATTAATAATAAATACTGCAATGTATCCATACAAAAAGAATGATCAATTTTGATTTCATGGTGACTTTAATGTTAAATACCTATAAATAATTATGTTTGATTCCATCTAAAATGACACAGCTCCATATTATCTCATGAGAACAGGGATATTTTACTTTTCATAAATGAATAATTACAAGATAACTTGCTGGTACTTTGTGAATAGGAGATCAATAAACGTATGAAGTAGAATGTGCTCAGGACTTCAACAGGCTTTCCAAAGAAATGAATATTTGCTTAGCACCGACGACGAAGCTGGCATTCCTCTTTGAATGTCAACACATGGTTATTTCTGTGCTAAAACACTTCAGATCTCATTATTAATTAGAACCCGTGGCACAGTGGAGGGCCCTAAACACAGCTAAACTTTCCCCTGAGAGCCGGGAATCACACTCAATTGTCTTTCTACGGTTAAGACTCTTTAAAGACTCTTCGCTTCCTCCACTAGATCCCGCTGATGCAGAGAGAAAGGTGTTCTTCATATAGATTCACCTCATAAAAAGCTTGTTTTTCGAATCCAGATCTTTAAAGCTAACGTCAAATCAACATTATCGAATGAAATTGCAGACATAATTAACCATTAATACTATACCGAGGGATTTAGAGTCATTCAAGTAGCAGTAGTTTATTATTATTATTGTTATTTAGAGCATCTCAAACCCTTTTTTGAAGACAAGTACATTCTTTAAAAGGTTTTTTTTTTTTTTAAAGCAATGCATTAGAAGGACCATTTTTGGTTCCCCAAAGAAATTTTCACTGAACAGTTCTTAAAAGAACCTTCTTTTAAATAATATTTTGATAAATAACCATTTTCAAATAATCGTTTGTGCAATTGGAAAAGCTTTCATGGATGTTAAAGGTTCTTCATTGAACCAATGAACAACCTTTATTTTCAAGAGTGTTCACCTCGTAATTCTATAATAAGTGTCTCACTGATTTAAATGTCTGAATGAGACTGTCCTGATATTAAGGGACATTTTAAAAGTTGGATAAAGATTACTAAGAATAAATTCAGCTTTTTAAATTGATTTAAATTGTTGTAACATTAGGACTTATTTCTGTTTACTCATGTAGTGGTAATTTTGTTAACGCTTTCTATAAAGGCCGTGCTTATAATGAATTATAGCTCCATTTATACTTATTTATAAGTAAGTATTACTATTCTATAAATATATTTATAAAGACTCATCAAGACCTATACTGCTTTATTTATATAATTACCTATAATGCATGCATTACACTTATCAAATAAGGCTATACTTCATTATAAGCATGGACTTCATAGAAATGTTTTTTTGCACCTGTCATGAATGTAATGTACTATGTTTGAGTTAATCAACTGTAGCTGATGCTTCATGTCTTGTATTCCATTATGATTTATCATGTGGTCTGTTCATGTGACTGTGATATAGTTTCACCACCAGCGAATCAGAAATGTGGAGTTTCTTTCCCCTAGTGAATGTGAAAAGAGAACACGATTTTCTGACACAGAATCCATATTAGTTTTCTTAATTAATACGTGATATTAATTTTCCGAAGCACACTTCTGCGGAGACTGGTTCGTTAAGTTTCAGAAATGGTGATAAATGACTATTACGGGATTCATTTGCATGCGGTTCTGCTGCTCAGGTGTTAAAGCACCAAAGATTGAACAGAGAGATCGAGTCATTGCTAAAATGTGCCTTGTGCTCCTTTTTTAAACAAGAATAAATCTCAATTCTTTGCAATGGCCTCTGTGTTCTTGATACTGGAAACTAACCAAGCACTAATTCTATCAATAAAGCCTTACAAGTGGCCTTTATGAGTCATTTATTTGTAGTTAATTTAATTAAATTTTACTCTGAATCGAAAGGCCAAGTCTCACCTAATTTATAGGCGATGCAACATCCTATATCCTTTTACACGGTGAAATAGCATGCAAAGTCTCTTGAACCTAGCCGGTAATCCTGATAAATCCACATATTTACAAATAGCGTTCAGGCAATGACCTTAAAGGTTATTATAATTTAGCTGTTGAAAACAAATCCTCTGACAGATTATTCATTACTGATGTCTCCTAATTAACCCAGCTAAATAAAACAAGAACTAATCAGGGCGCTAACCGTGATTGTCATTTCAAAAGCTATTGACACAAAACGCTCCAGACAGCTGTTGTTCCCTGCATTTACTAACAATAGTTGCATTTCACCCATTCAAACTGTGCTAACTGCCAGCGGTCTGGCCAGCGAATTGTGGAAATGCCAAATTAGGAACTTCCCACCGCTATGAGATCCATTATTAGGGCAGAGGGAAAAAAAAGTTACACGGCTTTGACACGCAGCCAGCTTTTCAGAACCAAGGACAGCTCCCTGTTGCTGTAGACTGAAGCGAGACCTCCATTTTGGATTCCCCAGGACAGGGGGGAGGGCTTGCCTTTTTCTGGAATTCAATTAAGCCATGTGCCGCCTGCTGAGAGGGTTGAGGGAGACCAGCACCCAGAGAGGATAGACATATTGCAATAATACCAAGCAATTAAACATAGGGCCTCGGCGGTATTTTTGGCCCCTCTATTTAAGTGTGCAGAGTTTCTCACAGTGTATGAGGGGACTCTTCCTTTGGGGTTTGAGAGGAATGAAAAGCCTTTTATTCGGCATTAAAGGAGGAGGAGAAGCATACTAGCGGTGTTTGGTGAGCGATAATTCTCAACCTTTTTAGATGAAGCCGAAACTCTCACTAATGTTATGGATTTCAGGACTATGACAAAAACTGTCCACTTTTAAAATACTGTAAAAGCTGCAGATGATGCCTGGGATTTGTGGAGCAAGTAATGGGAATTCGTAGACACTGAGGTGGATTTTTTTTTGTTTCTTTTTGTTTTAGTTTCTTGCATGCTCACCAAGGCTGCATTTATTTGAGCAAAATATGGTAATATTGTGATATATTTATTATTACAATTTGCAATTTTAAACAGTTTTGTATTTGAATATATTTAAAATGTAATTTATTCCTGATGGCAAAGCTGAATTTTCAGCATCATTACTCGTCTTCAGTGTTTACATGATCCTTTAAAAACCAATCTAATATGCTGATTTGATGCTCAAAAAAAAAAAAAAAAAATCTTATAATGTTGAAAACAATTATGCTGCATGCTTCATATTTTTTTCTGGAAACTGTGATAATTTAGTTTCCCTCATGGGGGGGGGTGGGGGGATTGACAATTCTCAAAAAACAGTCATGTGGATTATTATTATTATTATTATTATAAATAATAATAAAGATTGTGTACACATCATCCAATCAGAATGCACTATGTATGCTGATAAAAAAGTGAGTTTTTTTTTTTTTTTACAAATTAAAAGGGAACTTGATCACATGGAATTTATATACGAGGGAAACAACAAGGAAAGGATTTTGTTCACATAATTTGTATGGTAACACTTTAGAATAAGGTGTATTAGTTAACATTAGTTAATGTATTAACTAACATGAACTAACAATCAGCAATACATTTGTTATGGTATTTGTTAATCTTTGTTAACGTTAGGTAATAAAAAAAAAACAGCTGTTCTTTGTTTGGTCATGTTAGTTCACAGTGCATTAACAAGATTTTAATCAAGTGATAGTAAATGTTATGTAATGAACATTAACAAAGATTAATAAATGCTGTATAAGTGCAGTTCATTATTAGTTCATTAGTTCATAGTTAATGTTAACTAGCATATGCGAAATACTTTTTGCTTGCTCAGTCCAAAATACTTCTTTCAGGCAAAGCGTAGAAGTTCTATGACCTAGAGGAGGAAAACATCCTCTGATTTCATTATGAAAGGGATAATTCATCAGCATTAGTGGGTAATATTTCTGCTGCTTGAAAAATATTGGAGTGGGCTGAACAGACTTGCAACATTAATTAAAAACAATTGCCATTAAAAGCCTTTACAACTATGCTAAACGAATCATAGTGTCAGAGCACAACGCAACTGATTATTCTCAAGGTGAAATGGGATTTTGGGATATTTCTCCGCGTGAATTCAATGCAGAGATTCAGACGATTTTGAAGCTTTCTGTACTTGCTTTGCTTTTGCAATTCATGAGGCTGCAGCTCAACCATCATTCAATTGAACTTTGGAGAACGCGTGAGCAGCTTCCTTTGAAGCTCCCTGATAGCACACAGTCGGAAGCTCACGGCTCACCCAGAACAACCTTAACAAATCTTTAACCCGCACCTGTTTCAGCTGCAGAATGGAGGTAAATGTCCTCACCCCAGCAGGGCCACGGGGTGCGGAGTGAATGTTCGCAAGGGCGCAGGTGTCCCATCTTTACAAATAATTTAGGAAATGCAGATGTGCAGCAGGAACCCCTGCCCCCCCCCCCCCCAGCATGGGTCATTTCCTTCTCAAACACGTGTCTTGCATTAAAATGACAAATTAGCAGCAATAAGATGTTGTCAACAACCCCTGTGGTGCAGCTTGGCTCCCATCAGCTCTTCGAATAATGCATTTACACAGACTTTGATCCGAGATTCATTCATTCAACTATTGTTAAAACTAATGAACACTTATTTATGGCACTCTTAAATTGCTGCTTTTTGCTTAGTAAAATGGATATCTGTCTCACCTACTAAGTTCAAAGAAAGACCGAAAGCAGGCCTTAATTGGCTGCACTTTTACAATATTTTGTTGTCTAATTCCTCATGTGCACAGGTGCTGCTCACATTACCATAGCGAAATTAATTGCCGTTATACAGAATCTGCTTCTTTGTTCAGAGCCTAACAACAGATAAAGATCTCCGTAAGGAGCTGGATCCACTGAGAGATGCTGTAGGAGGGAGGGTGGAAAAGAGCTTTCACTACAGAGAGGGGGGAGCTTTCATCTTTGGGGAAAAGAAATAACAAGATAATGTACATAAAACATTAAGGTCTTTCTTCAGCTATAGACACTTGAAATACATTAATTACATTGAAAAAAAATTACAAAACCTAATAGTTTAATTTGTCTACTATTTGTCTAACAGTGGAAATACGTGGCTATACCACATAAATATATAAAGGCTCATGACATGAGAAATCAAATTGTTCCTTGGTCATTTTACCATTAAAACATCCTCCAATTTTTATAGTTTAAAATGTCATTTTCATTATAAACATAAAGCATTTATATAAAGTCACCATGAAATCAAAATCAGTGATTCTTATTTTTAAGGAATATTGCTGCATGTCACAATCTAGCTAAGCGTGGTGTCAGACAGGAACACGATGAAGATGATGAATGTAAAACATTAATTTATTAATAGGACGAAAGTATCAGCAAATGTAAGCATTAACGAAAATCTACAATGAGAACTGAAAACACAGCCCAGATAGCATACAACTATGGCACATATGGCTCAGTTCTGGCAGCGGCAAAGCGTTTGCCTCTGCCAGAACTGAGCCATATGTGTCATAGCTGGCCCAGATGAGGCCATCATTCCATGCGGTATGTGGGCCAGAATAATGTGGGAGACAACTGGGCCAGATGTCATTTTCTATCTTGGAGGGAGATGTGGGCCACAACTGGGCCAGATGTCATTTTCTATCTTGGAGGGAGATGTGGGCCACAACTGGGCCAGATGTCATCTGCATTGGTGAGAACCGGCAGACGAGACCAAGGCACCGATGACAGAGGAAGAAGCCATCGTTGGGATGATGGGAGGAGCCAAGTTACAGTCAGGACGAAAGGGAGGAGCCATGGTGGAATCCCGGCTGACGACACTAGGGGGGCGACCGACAGCAATGGAATGAATAATAACAATAAATCAATAAATAATGTGACCAAAAATGAGAAAGAAAAATATCAGCTTGTGTCCAAAGAAACACTCATAACCCATCTTCCTTGCACCACAAGAAAATGTAGCACTAAAATTCAGTGCATTACCAAAGTGAAGAAGCCACGCAAGCAACTCATTTCACTGGCTTGCTAAAAAAACAAACAGGTGCAGGTGTGCAGTTGTCCCGCTTATGTTGGCTCATTGAGATTCGGTGTAATATGAGCGTGTACGGAACTGTGACGTTAATCACATGCCGCTGCAACCTAGTGGAAACTAGTATCTTTTCCTCAGTGAAACGATTAGAACAGTTCAAATCAGCGGATGATCGGAGACATGATATTTTGAGCCATTACGTGGGTCATTAAGTTACACTCTCATTAGCACCCCGCAATTATGGGCGATATGACCGTCTGCTGAGATCTCCTATCCGACTGTCACGGCTCTCCAGCTCGTTCAAACTCACTCACTCAAAACCTCTCCTCTCAGAACTCAAAGTCGTGTATGATATAACACAACCATCACCACGTGGGCACCAGAACTAAAGAATTAGAGCAGCTCCCATCCACAGGGTGTTATTGACCTTTCGGCTAAAATCGTTTCTATTTTCGCTGATGTGCAGCATGAACAAGAGAGCAAATCTGAGCAAATGCCACAGTTTAGCCTAATTTTGACTCTGACGCTTTCAGAAACTGCAGCCGTGCTGCATGCAGAAGGAACAATTTTGAGGGATGATGCCCTGTTAATTCAGAGTTCAATACAAGACTAATTAGTCCAATAAGTGAGAGGTCTCCACGGATTTGCAGGCCGATCAATTCAATTAACAATGGGAGGTCTAGTGAATGGAGGCGTGCATCTGTAAATACCCTTCATACCTTGGGATCAGCGCTGATTGTTTTACGACAAAGTTGATCTACAGGGTAAAGGAAAGTCAAAAAGCACAAGTGCAACTGTGAGATTTTCCTTTGACTTTATAAGTTGCCTACTTTTTGCTTTTTGCAACAAAGCAGGAAGAAATGGCTCATCCTCATCAGCCCTCATGTAGTGTTATTTTAGTATCAGTGAGATTCTTTATAGTTTTATGCCCAATATTTTAATATATATATATTTTTTTATGTTTCTGTTTCTGTTTTTGTTTAGATTTTGGTTTTAGTACATTTGTTTTGTGCTTTTGGCATTTTTGTGTAGTTTTAATTCATTTTTATTTTAGTTTTAGAAGTTATGTTGGTAACACTTTATTTTGATGGTCCCTTTTGAACATTCTGTTGACTATAAGTAACTTTTCAACTATATGTCAACTAACTCTCATTACAGTAACTCTTTATTGTGATGCTCATCCAACAGACATTCAACTGAATATAAGTAACTTTGCAACTACATGTCAACTTATTCTAACCCTAACCCTGTCTACTAATGCTCTACTAACACTCTAATGAGAGTTAGTAGACATGTAGGAGCAACGTTACTTATAGTCAACAGAATGTGTTAAAGGGACCATCCAAATAAAGTGAAACCATTTTTTTAGTACAACACGTCTAAAAATAATGAATATGGTTGTGTTATAATTAAAGGAAGTGTATCTATTAGCAGACTATCAGAAATGCACAATGTTCTGGTCAAGCTCCAGCTCTTTAATCATGGGTTTATTATTTACACATTGGCAAGTAATTAACAGGGTGTCTAATCAGTATGGAACATAACAGGATGTAAATAGATGTAAATAAAGGGCTAAAGAGCTATTTATTTATTTTGAACCTTTCAAATTGCTGATAACATTATAGCATGATGTAGGCTGATGGAGTTTGGGTTCCATGCGACTGTTGCGTTTGTCGCCTTTGGCTTTTGGGTTTTGGCTTGCTTAGTTGATGACACTTAATATTCAACAATATTATCGATCTGCCTGCATTGACACCATTATATGAGAAGTGAGCTGAACGATGACTTCACTGTTTTCTCCAGAGCAGCTGTTTAGATAAATGAACTAAATTAATAACTTTTTACAATAGAAATAAACAATCACTGATCTTACTTAAGCTGGACTAAATCTATTTCCTTCTAGATCTGCTTTACAGCCGAAAACAACATTTGTTGCATTATTTTCCTGTTATCACTCTGAATCAATCTGAACTGTAAAATGCACTATAAAAATAAAGGTGACGTGACTTGACTTCTTTCAGAAGTCTAAGACCCTGTGATCTTGCCTTACTCTCTGTGTGTGTTCGTCTTTATCTACCTCTCCATTTCAGATTGCCCCAATCTATTTCAGTCTTCAAGTCTGCTCTAAAGACATTTAGTGTATTCTCTCTACACTCTCAGAAATAAAAAGTACAAAAGCTGTCACTGGGGCCCTTTCAAAAGCCTTTGCACCTAAAAAGTGCTTCATGGTAATAAGTATCTCAAAGGTACATTAGTACCTAAATGGCACATTTTAGAACCTTTTTACCGTCCCAATGACTGCTTTTGAACCATTTTTTTTGTTTTCTGTTTGTTATTGTTACTGCTATTGTCATACTGTTTTGCTGGTTGTTCTGTTCATGGTTTTAAGATTGCTAGGAGCATGCGTTTCTTTATTTTGCTTTTGTTATTAATAAAGACTTCTGCACACAGATTCTGTTGAACCTTTGATGCAACCAAAGCTGACAACATTACACCAGACCATCTTTATAATATAATAGCATATTCATCATAAATACTCCATACATCATCAGTTTTACAGTTTATTGCATTCAGTTATATGATTGTTCCCCTCATAATCGTTCACAATGGATTAGGTGCACTATTGTTTTGTGCCCTATTTGCCTTTATGTGTGATGCCTTAAAAGAAATAAAGTAGTCTATTACACTGTGTTGACATTTTAATGGCAATGTTCCATCAGTTCAGCAATATGTTGAATATAATGCTGGTAGAAAACATGAGGCGATTGTCATAATTATTCCAATTGTTCTATTTTGTCACTGCAATTAAACTACATTACAACCGTAAAGAACATTAAAACAGCAGGAGCACTCTAGCTTTCACCTGTCAGCAACTGTACCTTCCACCTGCTTTTATTTAGTGTGAACCAGCTGCTTTGGCTATTTTCAAAGACTTCATTTAGAGGAAATATGACAGGAACTGAGAAGGATGAATCAGTATCAGAACACATGTATGATTTACTTTGTGATTGAAAACAAGGATTTGTCTATTGCCAAGTTAAAATGTTTAAAATCTGAAAATGAAATGGTATCTGATAGTTAAAGATTAACATTCATTGCGAAGTCATTGCAGTCATGATGACTCAAACGAATCTTGAACCAAGTTTGGTACTATGGAAATGCCGCCAATGTGTTTGTTTGTTTTTATATAAGTACAATTTTGTCCTGTACGCCATTTACAACCTGTAATCCGTAAATTGACGTCACTGTTGAGAACGTTTTCCGTGACTCTCGTCCTGGTGGTCTTGTGAGTCACAGGGGGCACCATTAGTCACTGGAAGCAGCTTTTATGCATAATGCATAGTTGTTCCTTATTCCTCTCCCCAACGTGTTTGCTGTCTTCCTTACCAATAATTTTAGTACAAAAATAGCTGGAGGGACAATTGTTCTGCTTTAAAAACCAAGAGAAAAACACTCAGTTCCATATTCATTTGCGGGTATCTTCTGCTTGTGAAAGTAATGTAGGGATGGCTGGGGCTTTGAAAGGATTTTAAATGAATGTCAAAAAGTAAAGAACATTTCTAATCTCTATCTTCAAAGGCAGCTATCTGAGGTCTCCTTGCAATGTACAAGGTTATTGGGAATTATTGATTGGCATCATTGCAACATATCTACTTCGTGGAGATGTTTTCCTTTGGTTACATCTCCTGTTTCAGAATCATTGGCTTTATTTTTCAGTGCTGCTGATACATCAAAACAGTTTCCGTTTTCAAAAACAAATGACTCACCTCCTGAAAATGTTTTCACATGGTAATATTATCATGCTGAATACAGGTAAGTGGCTGAGATAAAAATCGTGAATGCATATGTGTGTTCCTGAGGCACATAGAGCAAAGTCCCTGCATGAGCTCTTTGTATTGTCATTATGATAAGCTTGGTTCTCAGAAGTATCTTTGATCTTCAGGTTTACGAGTACACCATGTCCTTGATTGCAGGTCCAGTTGATATTTCATGTTCTCTGTTGTTGCACATGTCCCATTTGTTGCCCGCACACTGGGTAAGACTTGGGTTTCTGTTATTGGTGTTTTCCCTGCATTGATATTCCTCAAACATTCTGGTTAGGGTTCGTTGTAAAGCCCACTTTCAGTCTGAAGTCATGAGATAGCTAACAGAGCAAAATGTAAGTTGTTATTTACTGAAAATCTTGACATGATTTCGGTTGTCACTGATATTGCTGCCTGATTCATGAACAAATCATTCTTTTGAGTATACAGATATGATCTTAATGATTCATTCACACTGCCCAGGCTCATTAGAAAAACATACCTGTGGCAACATTTTAGCAAAATTTCCTTTGCTTTAAAGACCATAGTGTTAACAAAAGCAAATATGACATAAAAACTCAATCGTAACCATGGCATTTTGGCTTGTTTTTGAACTCTTGTGTTTTATCATGATTTGTCTTACACAGGATTCGTACCCGAGCTCTTCGCATCACAAGTGCAATTCTGTACCAGCTTAGCTATCAAACAAGCTTAGTACGTCAGTAAAACTGAACATATGGATTTGGTTAAGTGATGGAAACTCCAGAATATATTATTTTACAAATCATGCACTATGGTAAAAAGTGTTTTGCGGTCATAACAAAATTTGTGTAAGGAGCCATGTTAAAACAAGTCTTTATTAATCCATTATCTGCCCCTGTAATAATAATTGTGTGTGAAAACGATTAAAAGTGCTTTCTGTTTTACTGCCTCTAGTGTTTATTTCGGTTAGAAACTGCAGTGATGTGTACGTATTGGTACGTATTTTGCGTTTTGCGAAAATTATGGCGCAAGAACGTGTTTTTTTTTTTTGGCAGGACAGAGGAATGTCCATAGAGACAGAGGGGAGCAGAACCGGGACACCCAGACGCACTACACATCTCTGACAAAAAAATATACATTTAACCATATGCATACTGTATACACCAGTCAGCTAATGGACATGACTGTAATTTTTGATAAAATGTCCGGTTTGGTATTTCAATCAAATATGCTGATGGCTTGTTTTGGGTCTCCGTTTAATTGGACATTTAATGGAACTACTGCAAGTCATTGTTCATAAATGCTTTTTCATTATGTGACTTTGCCGTCTACTTATTCATTACTGGAGAGAATTACAGCATATCATAAAGCTACATGGCACAGACATATAATGGGAATTGGAGGAGGCCCCCAGGCTCACCTTGTTACCCATGATTCAGTTCAGTGCATATGAGGACGCTTGTGTTATAAATCAAACTGAGAAAAGGGACTCTTCAGGCAAGGTCTGCTTTAAGTACTGCTTTATTTTCTTGCCCTATCCTTTAATTTTATTTCATTTTGAGCATGACAACTGAACCTTTATTTTATGCAGTATTTTAGGGATTTGTGTGCTGTGCTTAACATTCTTTCAAAACTAGGATAAAGCCATTTATAATCCATAGTAAAGCAACATTTAAAAAAGGTAAACTGGGCAATTTGCAATGCTTTTTGAGTTTTCTCTGAATTGTGGTTCCTAAAAGTATGCAGAGTTACGAGTTGGCTAAATAATAAGCCAATCATAAACTGCCTCAGTGATTATCTCATTAAATATTCATGCAGTTTGTACATTCAAAGAATGTTGAAGTTTAAGTCAAATTAGCTGAAGTGATAAAAATACATCATTGTTTTTGTGGGGCATTTTAGAAGATTTAAGACAGCCATAGCCATGAAATCGGGTGTACAATGTACAGTGCACAATGTTTTAACTTTATAAATATGCAAATAATATTAAACAAGGTTTTCAGATGTACAGAGTGAAATATCCAAACCAAAAATTAGTTACTAACCAACCCAATGATAGAACCAAACAAGATAACCATTGTGTTTACCTAAAAAAAAAAAAAAAAAAAAGCATTGTTTAATCATATCAAGTGTGAGAAAGCCTATTTGTTACTTTCTTCTTCTTTTTTATCTACTCTTTTGATTTGCATCCTTGCATCCCGTCCACATCAAATGCATCAAAAGGAAATTGATTAAATGAAATAAGTGATCGTAATAATTGCAGAATTTACTTGGCTCAGAAATAATTAACTTTTTGACAAATGTTATTTGATAGCACAGAATGTATTTGTTTAGGCTAAAAATTATATCCAGCTTGTTGAAGCAACATATCCAGTGTGTGATGTGTTTAATTCGCCAGGAGACTTGATATTCTTGATGAAATTGGGTTTTTTGCTCTCTTTTGAAATACACATACTTTAAAAGTATTTGGATATAACTACTGTGTAAACCTTTAAGTCTCATTAAAGCTCATTTCTCAGAGATTTTGGCCTAGAGGTTAGAAATGAGGTGTCTGTTTTATGTTTTTTGTTTAATGTAACAGGATGACACTGGTGATGCCACCTAATAACAAAAATTGACAATTTACCCTTTACTTAAAACTACAATATGTAAGATTTGGGTAATAAAATATCCAAAAATCACTTCCTGCAGTTGTGTACTTACAATATCCCAAAAGTTTCCAAAGATTTTTAAGTTCAGAGAAATTCCAATTTTAAATAATGTCTCTTCCATGTTCACGTATCGGCTATAAATGACGTAATATCCGCGTTATCCCTGGTTTCCGCTCATACTGCCATAGTAAGGACAACTGTGTTACGTTTAGCGGCCCGCTCACGCTGATGTTGTACCGTTCAAACATTATGGACCATGGCAAGCAGACTTTGGGACAACTTCGGCTTGACAGAGACGCCACTCTTGCATCTGCTTGAGACAGGTGAGCAAATGTACATATAACTAATCAATTTTATATAGCTCAACATGATGAAATGTTAGAATATGATCAGAATATTATTCTAAAGTTGATCTAGCTTACTGCTAGTCTCATACAGACAAACTGACTTTGTAACTTTCAACACACTCAAATGCAGTTTAGTGTGATAGTGTAGACCAAGTGAAACAGCGCTGCATTACCTCACAAGTTTCATTCGTTTAATAAACTGACCTGTGTGAGTAATTCAACACTTGCGGGTAGTTCAGTAGAATGAATTGTCCTTATTCCTTTATATCCGCGGGACTCGCGTGTGGCGCTGATATCTGTCTCTCATTAGCAATCGCGACCAGCTTCATTCCACAGTCATGTTAAAATATCTATGTATTCACTCATCCATAAACATTATTAGATCCATCAGCATGACGAAAAGTTCCATAATTCTGCTTGTGCGTCATGGTTAGTGACCCCTAGCGAAAAAAACAAAAACATATTGTAGCTTTAAAGATGATTTTAATGAAGTGCCATGCAAATGAACAGATAGTGTACTGCTTGCATTATTCTATGCTTTGTTTGCTCTCTTTTTATGACAGACTAATAAGGCCTATGCATAAAACCTCAGTCAGAATAATTTCATCTGCAGATATAAAACATGCCCAGTAGTATATTTGCACAGGCTTGTGGGTGAAACTTGCTTTCATTTAGCCTTGAGTATGTCTCAGTGGTCTCTTGGCTTAGCCAATCTCTGAATCTAAATGGGGTGACCTAAGTACCACTTTGTCCAAATCGCTTGTCATATTCTCTTTTCTCCTTAAAATCACATGAACGAACAGTCCATTTGTATTTCGAAGATGTGCACCGCTGTCCGGCTTCTGATATTCTGCCTTAACAAAATTGCTAGCAAGAAAGCACCTTTTTGAAAGTAAAGCGTTTTGTACCATTGTTTTCCACAATACAGAAAGAAATACAATTTTAGTAGAGTGGCAGAAAAGTTTGAACCTGGGTCAACGACGCTTTCATGCTCATCAAATTGAGCTCTTAACGTAAGTGAGGAGCTCCAATCAAAATATTCCAATTCAATTATCCAAGTGTTCCATCTGAACACGGCATAAATCTTGAGCTTTGAAGGGCAGAAATATGAGCTCCCAGCAAGAGTCATCTCATGGATGAGAGGTGGAATTCTATGGGAGTCAGGGATTGATCCCAAAGGCCCTGGCCGGAGTGCTGTTAGCTGTGTTCAGAAAAAGATTTCAGGGCCAAGATCATCTCTCTCCAGAGTCAGGTGAACTCTAGCCTCTCGAGTGCCCAAGACCCATTCATTCTGTTTCAAGCAATCTCTTTGATGATTCACTTTGAAGAAAAGTGACATATCTGAAACTACTCCACATGAATTTAAAGCAGTTACGTTATGTAACATTTTCTATTTATGTCTGTCATCCTCATAGGATTCCAAACTCAGCTGGAATCAGCTTAATATTAATAAATGCTTTGTCCCAAATAAGATTACTCGCCATTTTTGACTTCTTGACAAAATAACCAGTAAGAAGATATTTCCCTCTCCAGCTCAATGCCCAGGGGTCACAATCCATTAATCCTGGTTTAGGGGGCATTTAAAGCATCTCTTGGCCCCTGGAGGCAGGGAGTAACACCTAAAGACAGGACATATGAGGTAAATTGGCTTTTATTAGTCCCCCCTGGCCTTCGGTCAGTATTCAGCTCATGATGCAATTGACCCAGACATTTAATTAAACTCCCCAATTAAATTCTCCTGTTGTGCTCTCATTGGGGCAATGTAGAGATAAGAATCCAAATTTCAGGGACTGAATGCAGGGCCATTGTGCTGGGAAATGAGCGGTTCTCTCTCCAGAGATCCCGGCTGCAAACATGCCCTTTTGTGGCAGACCATTGAGTGACATTAGGCCAAACGTGCATTCAGGGGAATGCACAGGCTGCTGTGATCGTTAAATCATTTTGGATGTGATGGATGTCTTCTCCATGTCCTCCAAAACAATGCCCTGGAGGCAGCAATACATAAAGGAGACTGGGGCTAGTTGTCACATGGGGCAGTTGTCACAAGGGCAATATCATAAAAATGAAATCATAAATTTAAATTTGTTTTAAGCCTTGTAGTCAAGACTTTTAAGTGCCTTTAGAAAAACAGACTCCAAAATAAACCTAAAATGAGAAATATTCATTGAAGTTAAAAGTGTGATACCAGGCCATAGTATCCACTATAATGTATAGATGTTTTGGCACATACACCTGTTAATGATTTATTTGTTTCAGATTATCAGTAATACACTATTTTTGGATATTGAGAACTGGGTCTTAATGTACAATTTAGGTGTTACCCATTGCCTCTAATTATGCATAAAAAGATGGTGGACACAAGCCAGTCAATTCTGTTACAGGATTTGTCAGGTTTGGGGTTGAGGGATGAAGCGAGGACTCGGTAATGCAGAAGTAATGGGCCATTATTAGTTATAAGACATGACTTGACTTGAAAACACACAGAAGGAACATTCAACGACAATCTGGCACAGGAGTGCAAACACAAGGAGAATAAGGCCTAGTCCACATGGAAGAAAAAAATCACAGTTGTCCGTGTGGACAAGGCCTAAATAGGGAGCAAACAAGGCAGGTAACGAGGGAGGACAGGTGGGGCAAACAAACCAATAGTCAGGTAACAAGATGGGCGGGGTCAAGACAATAGACATGAGAGCCTAACACAGTCTCATCCCAAGAAGTCATATAACTGACGTCTTGGGACGTCTTTTGACCATACGTCAATATCCGCCTTTTTAGGGTACCCTTAAACGTCGGTTAGATGACGATCCTGGGACGTCATACAACTGACGCTTTACCTTTAACGTCAGTTAGGTGACGGGGTAGGTTTAGGGGTAGGTTTAGGTCTGGGGTAGAGTTAGGATCCGATAACGTCATCCGACGTTTAAGGGTACCCTAAAAAGGCGGATATTGACGTATGGTCAAAAGACGTCCCAAGACGTCAGTTATATGACGTCTTGGGATGAGACAGCACATGGCTCAAGGAAAACTCAGACAAGCCATGTGCTCACACCAAACATGACAAAAGCACAAGCACATGGCCAGTGAACACAAATCACAAGCCATGTGCTCATTCAAAACTAGACACGAACACGCAGCTAATGAGAACACTCATAAGCTACGTGTTCACACAGAACATGAACAACATGAAACTTATGCTGTCAGTCTGAAGGTCTGGCTTCGCGAGACTACACAGAACACAACAACACACAAGGACAGAAGAAAATACGGCCCAAGCAAACTCGAAACCGCACACTCAAGACAGAGCAAACGAGAACGAGCGAATACTCATTCCCGTGCATTCACAACCGATGACAAACACACGGAGCATGAATGTCTGATTCCCGACACAGATCCTAAACCAAACTATACCGAAGTGCCGGGATCTAAACAGCATGCCCCGCACACAAGACAACTCACATGGAAAGAAGAGTGTACGGCTCGAAACCGCGCGCTCACATAAAGACAAGGCAAGACAATAGCACTGTCAGAGCTCTGTCACAGGATTGGCTGGTTGTTATTACTGTTATTATTAATTTAGCTAAGGAAATTAAATTCTGTCGAGATATCATCTGGAGGTTGTCCTCAGAGGAATGAGTGTATTTCTGGTTTCAATGATAAGGCATGTGACAAAAACACAACAGATGCAAAATCAGGAGCTAAGCAAGCATGGAGGGAGCATCAGAGCTTCATCATGATTTGACATATCAAGTTTTAGTACAAAAGTAAGTATAGCGTGCCCATGATATTGGATAAAACACTTTATCCAATGTGACACCTTTATATCTACTTTGACAGTGACTTTGAGATATCAAAACGTTTTTCATATGTTTTTGTCTTAGTGGTTGGTGATGATCTGTTCAAAATATAGTAAAGTTTAGACAACAGGTATTTGAGGACTTATAAAAATGGCCGCACATTTGGATACTGCAGGAGCAAATGAATAGAAAGAAGTGAGATTCATGGCCATAATTTGAAGTAACCAAAAGCTATACCTATTTTTGAAAATTATGTCATATCTTTTGACCACCAGGTTGCTCCAGACTAGATTGCACTTTTAGTTGGTGGCGCTATACCAAAATTGTGCAGGCCTGTTAAGCTCAGGATGAAAAGTACCTAAAAGTTATAAAAGCTTTGCCTCAATCATTTTCTTTTTTTTTTTTCTTTTTTTTTTGACTTATACATTTCAATTGCATAAGATTTTATCAGCATGGTCTGAAGATCTTGTTTCATAAAAAAAAACTGAACGTCTAGGACGAGTTTGAAAAAGACGAGTTCGAAATTATAATTATACTGGATCCATGCATAAGGTCTTAAAGTGACAGCAGCCTCATAGGCCAACCTGTCGCTGTCTATGTCGTTAATGTTAATCAAACAACACAAGAAAATCATCCACTGCACTTGACAGAATATCTTTATTAAGAATCGGTGTGTAATCCATACAGTGCAGTTCATACATGAAGTTTAATTGGGGGTGTTGTTCATGTTGTGTTGGAAGGGTTAGGTTAGTTTAGGTTAGTCACTGTCTTTGGCTTTTAAAACCCCTGGCACCAAATAAATCATGCATGATGATTCGGGTTTCATTCATGTCCATAGCATAAACATTGTGTATTGAGTTACATGTCAAATTGTAACACTTAAGGCTTAGTCAGGGCCTTGTTCAAATCACTAATCCAAAGAGTGAACAATAGTAATTATCCTTTCCTTAGCAAACACCACACAACACAATAACTCTTATTGTGTAATATTATTTTTGAAGCATCATGCAACAACATTAATTATGTTCTTAGAACAGCATCTCTAATTAAGTGTTAATTATGAGCAGACAAAAATAGCATTCTGGATACATAGCACCACTGATTATACTTATATTTCACAGCACAATTCATTGCTACAATTTTCCTGTTGTGATCGTGATGAAAATATTATTCAGTATATTCAATTTAGCTATGTAAGGTCATGACTTCCAAAAGCTCATTATCATAATCAGATATTTGCATAAACTTTAGTCTGTTTTGATTTTTAACATAAAATATTTGGCTGAAAGCCTTGCTTAAGGCGAACCTTCAAGAGACACACTGTATGAACACACAAGAACAATGAGACATTTACCCTGCAGTCAGCAAGAGCTACACAACTTTCTTAGAACTAAGACATTACAGGTGAAATGCTTGTAATTGCCTGCAGCCAGTTACTACTGTGTCTGTATGTGTTTACATTTATGAAATGTCACTTGTGTCTCAAGCTCTCGGTTCTGCTTTCTTGATGTCTTGTTGTGTGACTGTTCTTCACAGTGTTCATTAGGTAGGTGGAGAACACCCTTAGCCCTCCCTGTCCTTTTGATTCTGTCACACTGTCCTAAATGCAGTACTGTCCGCCTTTACAAAAGAGGTGGAGGCGCTCCTGGAAATGACTTTCAGTGCCAGAGACTTAAAAGAGCTCCCCTATTAGTATCTCTTCCTGGCATCCCAGGAAAATTGAGCTTTGGAGGTCCACCAAACCTTTTCACTCTGATGACGACAATTCACACTCTTCCTGTAAGATCAAAGCTTGTGGTGTCTTACTATTTTAGTTGCATTTTAGTGCTATCATAGCACTACCACAAAACACTATACTACAGATATGATCTTCTTTCATAAAGGTGACCAGGGGCAGTCATTTGACTGTGCTTATATTAAACACTATTAAGTGCATTGCATCATATTCAGGGTAACAGTTTTGTTCATGCATGTTAAAAATTAGGCTTTTAATATAATGTCAAGGATACACAGTACATGCTTTGATTAATGGTGTAATTATGTACTTGAAAATGGAAAACATCCATATTATGAAATGAGCTTTAAAGGAATGCATGTTTAATAAATCTGTGCTCTGATTTCTAATGGATGCATTTTAAATAAGAATGTGAACATACTTATGTATGTAATTGCTCTGTCACTATCAGAACACTGTCCTGTTTTTATTACTCTGCTTGCTGGTTTTCACACATTCCACTAGACTGTCAGTGTTAGAGGTGTGGATTATCCAACCCGATCTCACTAAATGCGTCTTTATTGCCGATTCGTTCAGAAATGAGTCATTTAATCGTTCACTCAACTGATGTTTAAAGGTGCACTTTGTAATGTTGATAGCTAACAGATGAACTGGCTTCTCCAGTCCAAATACAAAATATCAGAGAGGGTTCCCCCCCCCCCCCCCCTCCTCCTCCTCAATTTTGATGCTCACATGTGTTTCCAGATTGAGGAAAAATAAGTGTAAAAATAATTGTGCATTGAAAAAGTGCAATTGACATTGTGAAAGTGACGAGCCTTACATTATAACTTGATCAGCTACGATGTATCCAAATTTTATACCTTTGGTCATAGAACTTTTTAGATGGATGCTGAGGCTTTTTAGGCCTGGTAGAATCTGTGATCTCTGAACCAGTTCGTTGACTTCAATAAAAACAATATGCTGTATTTTTATCCGCTAACTGGCAACGTGGGATGTCAAAATACTATTGGGTAAATTGGCAGTGGGCAGGATCACAGACCAAAACAAATACAGACATCCCAACACAGAACTAATTTAAAGTAAATAGAACTTAAGTAAAATAGCAGCCTTAACATTGTTTTTCAGAGAAAGAAGTATTTGAAATTCGCATGTTTCTTAAATCTCTACAAACATATCATGGTGTTTTTATGCTTTAGAAGAGTCAAAGGTATCATTATAATATGTATAGTGTAATAAAGTACTTATCAAATCATTATTTGTTTATAGTTAATTAATAGTTTATAAACTGCAGATTTACATTAATGTGAGTTCTTTGTCATTATATAATTAACTAATTATTATTGTTCACTTAGCTCATATGTAAAGATTTATTTTTTACTTTAAATTTTTTTTTACTTTAACAACTTATTAACAGTAAATAGTTCTCGCTTTAGATTAGGTCAATGGAAATGGGAAAATGACATTTAATTTAGTGCTTTAAACCAACCTTTCCTAGAAATGATTTGCATTCATTTTCCGTGTTCCTTGAAATGTTTGCAAATACATTAAGCAGACCAAGTTGTTTGCAAGCCAGCATCGGTTCAACAACAAAACCAAACTAAATGATACGAGACGCATAACAGACAGAGGGAAAGCAATCTTTTATGAAAAATAAAAGACAGGAGAAGGAGCAACGCAGAACAGCGGGGGGAGGTGGAGAAAGAGAAGAAAACTAGAAAAGGAAAATCCTCGTCGATGTAGCATGAGGTTATTCACTAAGATAGTTTGCAAAGAAGGTTTCCTGCTGTTTGTGGCACTGCTGTGTTTACCTAGAGCAAGCAACAAGCCACAGCAAAACAGATGTGTTTGAGTAATCTTTCTAAATGGGTTGAAAGGGAGAATGTCATTAATTTCTCCAAATCCTCATTACACTGAATGGGAATTGCTTAAATGATTAGTTCACCAACAAATTAAAGTTCTGTTAATTATTTATAGTACTAACAATTTTTGTCGTTCCAAATCTGTATGCTATTTAAAAAAAATTTTCCCAAAGAATACAAAAAGATCATTTGAAAAAAGTAGCTTGTCCACTTCTCTCAAGCTGCAAAAAAAAAAAAAAAAGCATAACGGTCTATATGGAAAACTTAATTTAACCCTATAAAGCCTCTCATATTTAATGCATGAATTTATAATATTTGCCCTAAAAAAAAAAACTGTTGCACACAATCTACTACATGCCTTCTGTCATCTGTACATACTTTTTTAGCCATTTCTAGACTGTAGCAACTTGATATACGTACATGTGTATTTTCCTTTAAATCATGTTCAAATGTGAGATTCAAATATCTCACATTTTCTCACATTTCTCACATCTTACATTTTAACATAACGTTCTGCCCACAAAATAAAAACTTCCGATCTTTGATCATAAAACTAAGCATTTAAAAATCATCTTACTAAGACTTATTATTGGAAGATATAGAGTGACTGATATTTAGAGAAACTGATATTTATATCCATGGTATGTGAGTTGTCTGATATTGCTGTTATAAAAATCTCATTTTATTAATGTTACCAGAATTTCATCATACTTTTAGGCCATATGAAAAACAACACTGCACATTTTTGAGTAGCTCCATATTCTCATTACTTCACAAGCCCTTTCATACTTTTGTAGGCCTATACCATCATTTCTTCCTCATCATTTCCACAACACTGCAATAACTAGCTGTACTTTAAAGTCTTTACTGGAGTAATGATTGACGTAAATAGGATGGACATTTTTCATTACTTGCCTTCGCATGTTCTCTTAAGTATATAAGCTTTCACTAACACACATACAGACCAAACACCAGTCCTTGTGGTTTCAGTCAGTTCATTAGTTTGTTGGTTGTAATGGCATGATTATACTGCTATTTATGTCTTTCACGGGTTGGTTGTTAAAAGACTCGCACATCAAATCAAGGCTGAATTTTCTGATTAAGACGGATCTTATCTCCATCTTTAATAGCATTCTTTATATGCCATGGCTTTTTTTTGTTGTTGTTGTTTTTTTTTTTATTGCACATCATGTAACTTGAGTAATGCTTTGTGCTTTTAGGTATTTTCTTGAATACCTCGCATACAGGAATGTGTTTTTTTTTTTTTTACAAAATGACCTCACTCTTCTACTCAATCGCCGCTCATCTGATGTGTAATGTTTCATTCTCACACATTCATCTCTGGGTTGAGGTGCAAGCTTCCAAACCAAGTAAAGACATATTTTTAAGAGAGTCAGCGGTTACCCATTGAAACCCTGTGAATGATCCTGACAATGACAAGGATATTCCGTATAATGAGATGCCAGAAGTATTCATGGGTGCACAGTAGGAAGGTAGAAGCTGCATGGTCGGTTTTCTCCGTGACAGCTTGTCATTGATAACCCCCGCACTCGTTTTAATACCGAAGCTTAAAACGTTTGGGAATCACAGTCCAGGTGTTGTACATGAATCCCTACTCCTAAAAGTATCCTACAGGAATTTCATAAGGATTCTAAATGTTCTTAACTCTACAAAGCCTTCTGGCCCATATTTGATACATCGATTTCTAAGACCTTCAAATTTAATCTAAACTTTGCTGAAAACCTGTTGCACACAATCTGCCACATGCCTTCTGTCAACATATTTAGCAAGTAAAAGAGCTTTAAGTAGCTTTAAGTGAAGTCTTTACTGATATTTATAAAGTAAACCTAAGAATAACTTGTATTTTTTTGTCATTTCTATTAACTTTGGTAACACTTTATAACAACTGCATGTTATTATTCATTAAAGCATCAATATCATGCATAAGCAGTTTTAAAATACAGATATGAATGCTTTATTATTGATTTATAAGCATATAAATGTGTTTAATAATTGTATTTTCATAATTTATTAATGATCATTATAGCTGTCTATTAATGCTTTATAAATGATTAATTAACTGTTAACTAATGATTAACTAATGATTAATAGCGTGCAGTTATTATAAAGGGTCACCTTAACGGTAAATATTTACTGGACTAAAGCAATGTTTACTTGATTGTCCATGTTTTTTTTATATTTTTTATTTATTTTTATATATCCATAATATCATATCCATACAATGTATATTAAGACAAAAGAAAATAATGTAAACTTGTATTTATCAAATCAAACATGTTTACAATAAAAACTACCAACCTGATCTCACAGAATTCCGTGAAATGAACACGGACCCTTAACTCAAAATCCGTGGCAGTTTCACGGAATCGCCGAAAATTCCGTGATGTGCCCACGGAAGTGATGCCTATGTAAGTCAATGACAGGCAGCATCCGTGGTCCACACACGGGCTGTTACAACACACGCGCTCCCCCAATTGACGTCGTTTTATAATTTGGAAAGGTATCGCTTTAAAGATTCTGAGTTTACTTAAAGTACTTTACTTTAAATATTTAGTTTTAAAGTGATTTTAACTTGATACTGCATTGTTCTGTCGTCGTTTGATCGCTAGGATAACGTCTGGTCACCCTGAATTCCGTGACCGTACCACGGAATATTCAGTGGTCGCCACAGATTTTTTTCACCTTCACTGGTCGAGATTGCCTATTGCTGATTTTGACACTTTAAGTAGGCTATTCAAGTTGTCTGTGTTTGTGATCCATGTAGCCTAATTAAGCTGTGAACCTCTTATCTCCCCTGACCAGTTTCTAGCCTTTTGCTTATTGACAAATTCTGTGATGGCACCACGGATTCTTCCGTGATGGGCCCACGGAATTCTTCCGTGACCGTATCACGGAATATTCGGTGGTCGCCACAGATTGTTTCACCTTCACTGGACGATATTGCCTATTGCTGATTTTGACACTTTAGGCTATTCAAGTCGTCTGTGTTTGCGATGAAATGTAGCCACATTAAACTGTGAACATATTATCTCCCCTGATCAGTTTGTGTATAACAGTTTTCCTTATTGTCAAATTCTGTGATGGCACCACGGATTCTTCCGTGACGGGACCACGGAATATTCAGTGGTCGCCATAGATTTGTTTTCACCTTCACTGGTGCCTATTGCTGATTTTGACACTTTAAGTAGGCTATTCAAGTTGTCTGTGTTTGTGATGTATGTATATATGAGCCTAATTAAACTGTGAACCTCTTATCTCCCCAGTTTCTAGCCTTTTGCTTATTGACAAATTCTGTGATGGCACCACGGATTCTTCCGTGATGGGCCCACGGAATTCTTCCGTGACCGTACCACGGAATATTCGGTGGTCGCCACAGATTGTTTCACCTTCACTGGACGATATTGCCTATTGCTGATTTTGACACTTAAGCTATTTAAGTTGTCTGTGTTTGCGATGAAATGTAGCCTCATTAAACTGTGAACATATTATCTCCCCTGATCATTTTGTGTACAGTTTTCCTTATTGTCAAATTCTGAATCCGTGGTGGACACACGGATAACCGGATAACTAGAGGCAGGCTTGATCAATCAAACTCCCCATCCATCATCCTAGTGTAAATAATATTTGGACTAATTTACATTTTTTATTTTTTTATTTGACTCAATTTACAGATAGGCATATACAGACAACGAAAAAAAAATGATAAAGACTTATAATAAATTAATGTTAAATCGGACGAGTCTGTTGCCATGACGGTGACCCCACTTTCGCGGTTTTTCCGTCATTGCGAGGATCCCCTCTACAAATCGGTATGTATCTCAGACCTGCTACTTCTTTACTATCTATAAATGTTGAATTATAAGTTTTAATGCGTTTTAGATGGCTTGTATTGTTGATTGCTAAATAGTTGACATGATATCGTGTCTGTAACGTTAGTTGTTTTTCTCTAAAAAAAAGTATGCATTTTTACATGACAAATATTTAAAAGACGGTTTCTCAAAATTAGTTTTTTTTGTCATTCTCCAGTAACGTTACCAACATCTCATCCTATGTAGCACCATCATGTACACCAAAGAAATATAGCGAAAAGCGTTTTTTTTTTTTTTTCAGTATTATTTCCTAAGTAATGAAAGCATAACGTTAAGCCCTATCCTGAAATCCATCAGATATTCTTTTTCCATCTTGTGTAAACAAAATAAAAAAATAATTTTGCACCTGGCTTTATCATATGTTCAGATTTATGAATATGAATATGTTACCGAAAAGATATATGCAAAAATTGCGCATATTTAATGAGATAATGCCTATTTTGCATAATTAAACATACAAATTTCAAAAACTTATAATACATTGTTTTTATACTTGTGTAATTAATCAACTGAGGAAGTTTCATGGTGATCATGGTAATAGATTTATCTATTATTTTAAAAGTTTACCCTATTCACCTGTAGTGTCTCGCATTAATGTAGACATTACATTTTTTCTCAGAGATATATCTAATTATGCTTTCTTGTCTGTTCTACAGATTATTTGCTGTTTTACATCCTATCTCCTTTCTCTATCTCTATCTCGTTTATATATAGAAAACAAAGGCACTTTTAAGAGCCACTCTTTCAATCTCTCTCTCAATCTCTCTCTCTCTCTCTCACTCTGTTTCTCTCTAGTCTCTCACACTCTTGCGTTCTCTCTCTCTCTCTCTCTCTCTCTCTCTCTCTCTCTCTCTCTCTCTCTCTCTCTCTCTCTCTCTACCCCCTCCCCTCTCTCTCTCTCACTCACACACGCACACACACACACACACACACACACACACACACATCTTCATATCTGTATTGTGTGTCTATTGTCTGTATTTTTGTATTGTATCTGTGCTTGCACCATGTCGGAAAACCACCCAGGAGTCTTTGAAGATCCCAATGAGGCCAGGGTGAGATATTTTGATAACTTTACATCCATATCTATGTCATATAACTATTGGTATTACATATTGTTTGTTTGTTGTAGTTGCTGTTGAGGTATGAGGTTCTAGACATTTAATGTATATTGGAGTAGTGTAGTATTTTATATCTTGTAGTTTTTGATATGTATTTTTTTATTGTTACTTACTAAAAAAGCGTCCATCAAACATAACCATAAGTTAGTCATCAAAGTCTGATATTCAGATGTTTGGAGTAAATCCAGTGTCTTACTAAAACTGTATTATAACTGAACCTGGACAAAGTCATGTTTGTGACAGACATTATGCCTCCTGTCTGGTTTACAGCATCAAAACATGTCAAAAGGTGGAGGGCTCAAGAAGACCTGCCCAGCGTGCAAAAATAAAAATTTTAATGGCTTCAAGAAGTGCCCTATGTGCAAGGCCCCACAGCCTAAAAATGTGCGCCTAAACAAAAAGATTGAAAAATTCGAGCAAAAAAAAATGGGTTGCCAACACAAAAAAAAATCAGTTGACCTCACATTTGTGGGACGATGCCATCATTTTGGTAAGTAACTTTTGTTGTTCTATGTTACCATAGCTATTCCTTGTGATGTTCCAAAAGAAAAAGTATTTCTTGTTGACCTGCATTTGTGTCCCAGCTTTGTGATATTGTGATAAGCAGACAAAGATCCATACACAGCCACACCAAAGCACTTGTAATTGTTGTTAATGGTTTTGTTTATGTTTTTTTTATTTTTTATCTTTAGATAGAGAAGCTGCACGCAGTCGGCTGGAGGCCTTTGCTCCTGGTGGAATATCCACACAAGAAGGCCAAAATGATCTTGCCTAAAGATGAATTGTTGGGCAAAAGTGCACAGACCTGTGTGCAAAACATTTATGAAATTTTTTAAATGATGGTTGAAGGTAAGACTATATTTATATACTATAAACTTTATATATGTATTTTTTATATATATTATTATTTAGGGGTAGATGGTGTTGAGCAATGATTGGAAATAGTAAGGGCAACTGTGCTTCTCTGAGTATCTGAGTATTCTTCTAGTGAATACAGAACAGGCAACAGACAGTAGCCATGAGCCTGAGGAGGCTACTGTCACTCTAAATTTTGAGATAACGAACCCATTAAGAGAACAAGGTGTGTTTGGCCCAGATTTGGTGCCTTCACTTTATTGTGTTCTCTGAGATTTTTGTGAAAATATGCTTTAGCAGCAGATGTCTTTTCACTACACCTATTTAAACTTTTATAAGACACAATGTCACCATCTCTCCGCTTATCCTCAGATTCAGTAGCCACAATATCCGTGGACCAGGGGGCTGGGACTGTGGCTGATCAACCTCCTACTGGACAAGGTCTTAAGCTCTTTAGGTTTATTTATGTTCTTTCACAAAATTCACAAAGAATTTCATGTTAGCACAAAATAATTCCTAAATGATGCTAAAATTTCCTCATTAGGGCTTAGCGCACTTTTTTTTTTCTCCTAAAATGTTGAGATGCTTTCATCCCTAAGATTCTTTGTGAATACAGACCCAAATTGTTCTGTGTAATATGTAATCTGTGTATACACTTTAGAGAGACAACATCTTCTTTCCACTCATTCTCATCCTCAGATTTGACAAGCGGCATGACTTTGGACCAGGGGGCTGGGACTGAGGATGGTCCAGAATTGTTGCTTAGCCCTCCTCCTACATTACAAGGTTTTACAGTGTCCTGAGTACTTCCAACCATAGCCCTGTTATTTGAGCTCACTGTATGCTGACAGTGGGAACAAGAACGAGAGAATTTGGTACAACATAGACCAAACAGAGAACAGGAACTTTATGCTGAATGGTACCATGAGAAATTAAACTGAAAGTGAGCTCATGGTCTCAGATGGTTTGCTATGTAGTCTATGCTGTACTAAATTCTCTTGTTCTTCTTCCTACCAACAGCACTTGGGAAGCTCAAACAACAGGGCTATGGTTAGATGTTCTCTGTAGTATCGCTTTAAGCTCTTTTTTTTTTCAGGTCTCTGTTATGACCTAATTGTATATTATGATGATAGACAATGCTATCTCATTTTAGATTCAGTAGCCACAATATCTGTGGACCAGGGGGCTGTGGCTGTGGCTGATCAACCTCCTACTGGACAAGGTCTTAAGCTCTTCAGCTTTATTTATGTTCTTTATCTTTGAAAGAATATGCTTAAGCTTCAAATATCTGTACTGTACTAAACCAAGTCTATTTGTTTATATAGGGAAAAGGTGAAATCAGAGGAAGAGAGGTCTGAAATCTGACATCTGATATTCTGTTATCTTTTACATTATCAACACAAAGTATTAATTTAATTGTTGTGCGGGTATTCCTGATATTATTGGTTTAATTAATTTCCATATGAATTGTATGCATAGTGTTCATACTGTAGATAAGCAAGTTTTCAAGTATTAAGTATTTTCCAAGGCTACATTTGCATTTGGATTATTATTTATCATTCCCTACTCTATGTTCTTATGTTGTACAGTGAGAACAAAAGATTTCCCCCACAACAATCGGGATGTGCACCCATACCGTGGGATAATACGGACACGGCAGAGAAAGGTAGGATTGGAGAGGTAGTTAGATTGTGTTATCTGATATGATGTCTTCCCTACAGAAAATACATCTTGGCTAGCCTAAGCATGTTTTGAAACTGGTTTGATCAGCCATTTTTTTTTTACCAGTTAATGTTTTTGCATGAGATTTGATGGTTAAGTTGGTTTGACCATCTTATGATGTTCATTCTTAGCCTGATACACCACACGCTTTCACATTATTTCACTTTGTGAAAAGCACCTGGGGCCTCATTTATAACCGTTGTGTACGCACAAAACAGGCCCTGAAAGAGGCGTACGACACTTCCGACACATAAATTGTGATTTATAAAAACAAATTTGACGGCAAAATGTGCGTACCTGCACGCAAAGTCTGACCCATGCGTACAAACGTTTTGGAGACGGAACAGTTTGGCGACACCGATGGTGAGCTGGAGTTATTTCTTTTTGGTCACTTTGAGACAGAGAATCTAAAGAAAATTTGACATATACAGAAAGATAATACAATTATAATTTCACTCACAAAGCCTGTCACTTGATGCAAATATCCAGACCTTAAATGAGCGTCAGCAAACGCATTGCGCCGTTTAATGAAACTGACGCATATCTAACGGCAGATGAAGTAAAACCGTAAATCTTCAATCATTTATTTAAAATGTTATTGTGAACATGCACTGTATGATTGGGACTCATAATGATTTAAACTGTTTTACTTCTGATACAAACATTTTGATTAAATATGCCATTCTCATTAATGGAGTTAAACACTTACACTTAAACACTACATGAAATTTACTGAAAAGTTCAATTTTTTTTTTTTAATATTCAATAAATATAAATATTTGTCGTGGATGTAATGCTTTTGAAATTTTTTCCTCTGGCATGCTGTCTTTTAATGTTTTAACTACCGAGAGAATTGCTTACCATGATACTAGCAGATTGTGCAAATATAGCCTAATGCACAACAAGGTCTATCTGTTTCCATTAAAAATATAAATCAATGAAAATACTATTTGGCAAGTATATAAGATTGAAAAAAACTTTCTCTGAAATGTATTTTACACTATTTGATTTATTTATTCAAAATCAAGGCAAAGATACTAAATGTTTTTTTATTAATTTATGTTAATAAAAATGTTTTTTTATTAATTTTATTAATTTACGGCACATCCGTATTTCATATTTTCCTAATGTCTTGTACCGTTAAACATGTTATCACGTGGATGAATAATCATATGCAAATGATATGCAGATGAGGATATGCATAGTAAAACTAGGCGTTGTAAGCTCATTTATGGTTATTTCGGGGAGGAGACGCATGTGCGCACAATCTTCCGCTGACTGGGATTTATAAAGTGAATTCTGCGCAGGTTCTGGCGTACGAATGGTTTTATAAGTCTAAAACATTTTTTGCGTATGCCATTTTTGGCTTTCGGCCGCACATACACTTCTAATAAGGATCCTACGCACACAGTTTTATAAATGAGGCCCCAGGAACCTATCTATTGGGATATTTGCTTTCTGCTTTAACCAATCGCTACTTGGTCGTATGTTACATGCTGGAACGCACCATTTTCTCTTTCAGCCCACTCTAGCTTAGACCATCCAGCAACCAGCATAATTGTTCTGCAAGGTTTAAACTACAGCTAACATCATATAAAACTGTGAAAAGGTATTTGATATAAAAAAGAAATCTTGGTGAAAAAAAACCCCTTAAGGCTCTTGCAGTGTCAATTTAGAAGTTGTCCTGCATCACGGGGTGTGAGTAACTGAGTGCTAGTGCTCCTTCTTGGGCACACTACTCAAGGCCCAGGTACCCAAGCGACATGCCACTGAACCATGTTCAAGTTACTTAGCATCATAAATTAAACTAAAGTGTACCTTAATAGGTGGGACCTGCAAGATGTCTGCTTAGATGTCAGCAAAGCTATCCACTGTATCTGTTATGATGCAGTGCAGGAAGCAGGATCCAAATGCAGCAGTTTTTTATTAAATAAACTAGAACAATGACAAAGACTAAGAATAAACTTGAACTATGACAAAGGCTAAGACTCCCGAACAGAACCGACAACATGCAACAGAACAACATCAAGAACTCACAAAGACTGAGCTAGACACATGGCTTAAATACAAAGGCAAACAAGCTAAACAAGATAATGAGGGCAGTGGCTAATCAGAGACACCTAGGAAGACTAATAGACATAACGGGAACTGCTAAACATGGAAAAAGACAGGGGAACACAGACAGGAAACATGACAGAACAAATAGTGCCAATTGTATCACCAGGGAATTCTTTGTTGTCCCTTCAATAAAATTTGCCCTTGATCCATGTCTCTAAACATTTATTTTTAAATGCCTAGAAATATCCTTTAAAGATCCTTATACAGTATTTGATGCGGAGAAAGGGTGGGAACCCTCTTCCCCGTTAACTACATAATGTTTGCTATCCTGACAGACTATTGCTTGCAAGTAATCAGAATATTAAAATATGGAATATTGTTTGTTCTGGGAAATATTCTCGTTCCTATTATCTGTACCGGTAATCGTGGAAGACTGGAAAAGCTGGTTAAAGTAAGACAAAGGACCTTGCTGGAAATGAACATTTGACCTCCCCCTCATACAGTCTCACCTAATCTGCATTTCATTCTCTCTCAAGAATACATATGGTTATAATGTGAATGATTATCATTGAGTATTATGTTTGTGACTGGTACAAATGTCTAATTTCCAAATAAGTAAAACAAAATGTAATAAGGTTTTTAGAAGTTTGGAGAAAACTGGCACACAAAGGAAGATAGGCAAAGTTTTTTTTAGATCAATTATTAAAAAGCACACTAAATTGAGTGAGAAATTGTTTGTGTAGGGAGGGAAACCCTTTTATTGGTGCATTCTCTATAACAATCATGCATTAGAGGCCCCCTCGAAAACTAGATGTCACATCTCAAGGGGTTTTCCTCTTACAATAATTACTGAAATTATTTGAAAACTGATCAACTAATGTCAATCCAAATCATTCCATTTAAGTTTACATTGTAATTCTGTATGCAATATTTCATGTAACACATTTCCATGTCTTTTTTTTGCCTTCCACAGGGGAAGACCGAACTCCTGTACGACTGGATGCCCTGCGATCTATGGTAGGTACCCTTGCTTGGACAGTTCACCCTTAGGCTGCGTTCACACTGCAGGGGCTTAATGCTCAATTCCGATTTTTTTTTAAAAAATTGATTTTTTTGCAAGGCCGTTCACATTTCCAATTAAATGCGACCTTTTGTGATCTCCTATGTGTGAACGTGAAATGACCCAGAAGTGACCCGCATGCGCAGAAGAGTACTCAACAGTCAACGACGTCACTTGTTGTTTGCAGAAGTTGCGATAAGAGCCCTTGAGTTTGGCCTGAATAGAGCTGTCCCCCCAAATATGAATTAAATCATAAACCTCGCTTCCCTCCCATTGACTAGTCTCAGCATCGTCCCCCATAGTTGTTGTTTATCTTCTTATTCCCGCCTACTTGAAAGCATAATTATGACGTTTGTCGCATATCAATGACGTGCAGGTCGGATACATGTGACCTGGCCGTTCAGACTGAAGTCGCATTTCAAAAGATCGGATACATATCGGATTTGGACCACATACCCAAGTGGCCTGGGTCGCATTTGAAAAGATCGGATCTGTGTCGTTCAGACTGTCATGAAAAGATCAGATACAGGTCGCATAGGGGCAAAAAAATCAAAATTGGGTCATTTCAGCCTGCAGTGTGAACGTAGCCTTAGTATACCACATTTTTTACATTGCAATGCACAACACAAACCTTCCAGCAACTTCAAAGACAACATGTTGCATGGCAAGCTACTAAACCAGTTGGTTAGAACTACTGTGTTTGACAGATGACATTGAGCCAAAAAACAAAAAAAGGAAAATAAACATGTCTCAAGTGTATTTTGACATTTAGATTCAAAGGGAACTGCTGAATAAGAACTATTGACTTATAGCCGTAGCTTATGATCATGATAGTTGTAATGGTTATACCAAAAGTTGTGTTTACCACTGTTGTGGTTACAATCTTTTCGGGACAATGATTTCTCAGGGATCCATGATAACAGAAAATAATTAGACTTTATTCAATGAACAAAGCCGAGGGCCTCTTGCCAGAGACCACTCCCGAGCTGTGTTCAGCTTCTCACATATATGCCATTGATCCTTTCCAAAAAAGGTCATACATACATATAGATATTTTGAGAAATACTTTTGTACCATGTGACATACTGAAATAGCACTCTCTGTTGTCTCAGCATTCAAGGTCTTGTTACAGCACACACAGAGGAAATAATTGTGTATTCTTATATAGCTAAATTACTTGTTTTCTAAATAATAAAATCTTCAACACCACACCTGTGACTATTCATTACCAACCCTACTCTCACTGAGTGCTACATTGGCTTTAAGCGAGGCCAGACAAGATTGCATTATCAAAATTCAGTTTTTAAGTCTTTGCAATCTACTTTATACTACTGTATACTCTATATACAACTATCTTAATTTTATTAGGTTATGAGTTAACAGTTTCCAGTTGTAAATGGTGTTGTCTAGACATTTTTCTTTGTTTATTTAAAACTCTAGGTGCTATTTTCAAGCCTATGGTTAATCTTAACATCACTCCTATTGAATACCTTGTCTTTCATCTTAATTACTGTACTCTAATATTGTGTAATCGTGTAGTGTGGACGTTACGGCATTGAATATTAAGTCATTATTCATACCTTTTTCACTAACCACCTATCTCTTGTCTTTTTTAGCGGGAAAACCTGGCCTCCAACCTGGCAGACGGCTTGATTCTCACTCCAGTTTTATTTTTTCTGACATAAAACCTACACAAAAGTTATATGCAAATTGATCCTTGTCTAGATTCTTTTTTATGTTATTTGTTCATTTTTGGTAGGTTTGTATTGTTTTAATAAAGATTTGTATTTACTAAGCTTTTCCATGTCATGTCTAACAGACATCACTCACACTCATGTAAGTGACCTAGCAGAGATCATTGTGTAGTAATTTTAATAATAGGATGTACATGAAGACTTGAATAAATATACTAAGCTTTTCCTTTAGTAGGCATCATACTAACAGCATTTGGGCTTGTTGGTATGAAGGACTGGGGACATTTGTATTACACATGACAGTTTATTTTAAAATCTCTTGTATGTTGACAGTTTGTACAACTTATCAGTTTGTCAGGAGTACTGGAACTACTTTTCATTTAATTCCTTCCTCTTGCTGTCAAAGACTGGTACACACTATATAAAGTCCCGTTCAAGTCGCACACCAGTCTTCATTGTGGTCCCAATGGTTACATTGCAGAAGAGTTTGGGCTGTTAAGTAACAAACGTTTGCTTTAGTCTCTAAAATGGGAACTTGGGGCCCGGTTCTGTTGCCAGGTAAAAAAAGGACACTGCAACCAGGCTGTGGGCAGTTGACAGACAGTAACACTTGGGGCACTATCTTGTACCCAGCGCAATTGACTTTGTACCTCGGTACCTACCATGTATCATTCCTATTTTGCACCCGCACACAGCGGACTTTTCCCTCCACAGACGCAAACGTTCCCTGGTGCTATTTTGCAGGTTTAGAAAAAAATAAACACGCATTGCGCATGTTATTCATATGCTATTTTAAGGGCGCCTGCTTGGCCATAATCAATGCGTGTGCTGCACAACGCACATGCACTTTGCTTTTCTCATCTACACACAGATGCAGCAGTTCTCATTTTTAGAAAACCATGTACATTTTTACAAGGAAACATATTCACATATGAGGGGAATCATTGTTGTGTCCATGAAGATGTAAAAAAATAGGCATAAATCTAGCTTACACATGTATCCAAATTTTTAAACGCCTGTTTGAACAAAGCTAATTTGGGTGGGTTTCTATGGGAGATGGGCCCCATACAATGTCACGTCTTTTTCCGGCTCTGACAAGAACGTTGCTTTCCTCGGTTGTGAAGCGCTCCTGGCGCAGGCCTGGCAAATCCTCCATTATAATCAATGGAACAAGCGCACCTGCTCTTAAAGGGAATGTGAGATGTCGCTCTGATTGGTTTATTTCATGTTAGGCCCGCTGGTAGGCTATAATAGCAACAGCGCCCGAGATCCGCCCACAAAGTTACTTGCGTTTCGCGTTTGATGTTTCAGATGTTATAATAGGGCCCATTGTCTCTCAAACATGGTTCAAGTTATGTATGAAATGGGGCTCAGCTCAATAACAGTCAGTCATTGCTGAATTGCAAGACTTTAAACAACAAAGCAAAATGCTCCAGGTCATGTGATGAAATGTCATACAGTAATCTACTAAGACAAAGCAGGCTGTTGTATACAATGAATCTTCATATTAATTCCTAACTATGCACTACAGTAGTTGCTAGAGGTGAATGCACTCTAGATGTGATTAATATGGATTCTGTCCTCCATTCATTTGTTAAATAGGGATGTTTGCTAATGCCAGCCATAATGGACAGAATCTGCCTTATGGACAATAGTGTATCTTCTACAGGTCCTTATTCATCCTTCCTACAGTGTCCTCACTGTCCTGTCCCATCAGTTTCCTCATCATAGTGGTAGTTATAACTGGCCAGTCTATTGCTAAGTCACAGGTATAATGTCCTTTTTCCTCTTGATGTTCAGCAGACCATCTTTATAGAAATCACAAACTAGACGTAGTGTAAATGCTGACAAAATATTGAATTTGTCCTTGCATGATAGTGGTTAAGCTGATGTGTATCCAGGGGAGGGCTGGGTCAAAATAATATACAATGAAATAAGACTTAATTAGGGGGAAGGGGGATTACAACAAGAAGACATTTAAATATCCTTTTTTAATTTAATTTTATTCACTGGAAATTATGCGTATATTAATTATTTCTAAATAAACAGAGACTTTTGTGTCAATCCTCTCTAATTTCCATCCAGTGCAACTGTCTGTCAGACCTTCCACCAGGTAGTGATGAATAAGATATATGGCATTATAGAAGAGTTTGTTTACACATAACATGTCCAGATCATGTCTGATTAATGTGTTTTTTGTGCCTGTTCATAAGGTGGGATGTTAATATCCCATTTCAATTCAATTCATTATGTCTGATGTGAGACGCCATAAATGTAAGAGTATCAGGGCTCAACTATAATAACTGGGATCTTTGGCCTCCTTCTCAGGATGAAATTTGCTGTTGGTACTCCATTTTACATCCCAATTCACCTCCATGGAGCACTGAGACTCATACTGTATCTGATGGGACTGATGATGGGGGTATCACCTGCAAACTTGATCTTGGTCGTTTCTCCTCCAGCAGTAGGAGCAATAACTACTGTACTGTTGCTGGTGGTTTGCACTACTGATCCACTGTCTCGTGACCTGTCCTGCGCCACCCATCAACTGTCTTGTGCCACCTGTCCTGTGCACTGTGCCACTGACTTGCTGTCCCATGCACTGTCCTGCACAACTCATACTGTTTTGTGACACTTGCCTACTCTCACATGGCACTCACTCAATATCCCATCTGATGTGCCTACTGTCCCTAGTCATTTGTCACTGTCCATGGGTTAGGTTTAGGATTAGGTTTAGGGTTAGGGTTTTAACAATTTGTAAGTCTCACGGGATAGTGGTGCGGGACCATAGACCAGTGGCACAGGACAATAAGTGAGTGCCGCAGGACAGTGTACAGGACAGTAGGCGAGTAGCATGAGCCACCAGCGACAGTAGAATAGAGTTTTTGCTCCTACTACCTCTCTACAGCCTTGTGGTGGCCTATCCGTATTGAGGGCATGTTTCCATATTGTTAAAATTGATCAAATTAATTATATGAAAGTATCAAGTGACACAGAGCTATATTGCTGTTCATGACTTGCAGGCTGGAGAACGGATTGAGAGGATCTATCATGTTATATGCTAAGCTATGCACACATAGGTGTTAATTGACTCCAAATGTAGCAGAGTAAACAGCCAGGTTGATGGTATTTTCCACAGCCTGGTAAGCAAACTGATATGGATGCATGAGTGATGATACAATGGTGTGAATGCAGACCAATCAAGTCAATAAAAAAATTTGTATCCAAATCAAGTAAAATCAGAATCAAAACTTGGAGTTGAAGCTTATCATAGCTTTTAAAGTCACATTCTATTTTCCATTTTCTGAAAAAAGAGGGTGTCTGGCAGGTATAGGCCTACTCAATGAGGAGTTGGTCGACTCGTAAATTGAGCAATGTCCAGGGATGAGAGATATGAGGCTGTAAAACAACAGTGCTGGTGGACATCTGGCATGCAGCTTAATTATACTTTCAGACACTGGCTACGATCTTGTTGTCCCGTTTCCAACTCTGAACCTATCACCACCCTTACTGAAATGATCACTTTTTTTCATATTAATTCAAATACTATCCTGCTTAAATACATTGGTTTTGAATATATGAAAAACAAGATTCATGGCTTTTTATCAAAGCTCTAACCTGTCAAGTCAAAAACAGCGTGTTAAGTACTGCCAAGTGACACCATGTCCCATGGACAATTATTGACTTTTGATATCACCAGTGCCACTTCAGCATCCTGAAGAGTTTTTATATTGTGACAGTATACTGTAAAATGTAGATTTTCAATGAAGACTACTAGTCAATTATGTACTTTATGCACTTCAATTACAATCACAAATAATTTACAACATTTTCAAATTCACATTCAAGTTTATTGTAGCCATTTCCACAGTTGAAGAAATCTATCTTTGTATGCTCACATGTACCACAACACACATCCGACACACAAGAAAATTCAATAGAGCATAAATGAGCTCCATATTGTCCTTTAAGTGCTAAAGTTGAGGTTGAAATGTCACAGTCCAGAATGCATAAAACAGTCCATGTCCAACAGTCCATGCAGAGGGCAATCCATTCAGTAGATATTGTATTGATATTAGTGTACACACTCATGATTGCAGTATATGAAGTTGCAGTGCAAAAAAATTTCACATTTAAAAATGTAAAAAAATTACATTTAACAACACCTAATGTTGATAACTGAATTATCATAGGGTTAGTGCATATTTACGTGTCTGAAAGCTTGGGGGTTAGCCTGGTAATAAAAGGTAGCCTGAGTCTGGCCATTCGGTAGCGATAAATTATTGCTTGCTGGAGGTTGTTGAAGACAAGCTGGAGCTTGTTCAAGTTTAAAAAGATAGGATCAGCCCTTGACTGATAGCTTGTCTTGGCTGATAGTATTCTAGCTCAGCGTTCACAACTCCTTGCCACCGGACACAACCAGCTCAATGGAATCAAATCCAAACTAGCACTGTAGGGAGATGATAATCGAGCGGAAGTGCATAGGAAGGCGTGACCAGGCAACCTGGGGTAAGTACTATCCCTGAATCATTAACCATCAACCAATAATGTTCCTTCTAGTGATGCCTCTGTATCTTTTGCCTGATGAGTGAAGAATAAACAAGCAATGTTTTGGGTAGTTGTTATTATTCAGGGAGGGTGAGAGATAATGGAAAGTTCACAGATTTTAAAGGGGTGGTTCGGAATTTTGGACATCGGGCCTCATTTCCAAGGTAGCCTAGGTGTTATTTATCAGTGGAGACAGTTTTCGAAATTTTTCATCCAGTCGTTCAAGTTGCATAGTTCGCCGGTGCTAGGCTAGCGCGAGTCAATGGTATCTTCTAGCCTGCCATTAAAACCGTTTTTAAAAACAAAAACAAAAAAAACATTGATTTATTTATCTCTTCTAACATTTGAGCTTGTTGGTTTCAGACCAAAACTGCTTATTGCTGTTTGTCATCATCTATGCATGGAAACATCTAATGAAGATTCAATGACAGGGGTGGTTTGGAATTTTGGACATTGGGCCTCATTACACCAAAAGCAAATAAATTATAACGCCAGACTATCGATGTAAATGTCTGTTGAGAGAATAATGTTAGAAATCAAATTACCCTTTCATCGCATTGCAATAGTTGTACTTTGTTCCCTGTATTTATTAGCACAGTCTACAGCAACGGCGGAGTGATATTAAGTTACCTAGGCAACCGAGACTACTACTAGCTAGCTAGACGTCCCTGTAGTCCGCTTCTGTTCTGTGTTTACTTTTTGGCGCTGTACTACTAACCGGAGCAAAGTAAAATTCCGCCGCTGCTGAGAAACTAGTTCCTGTAAATGTAATGAGATCATTGAGATGCAAGAGTAGTTTGATTTCTAACATTATTCTCTCAACGGACATTTACATCGACAGTCTGGCGTTATAATTTATTTGCTTTTGGTGTACTGTGGAGTGGGTAAAACTGTTTTTAATGGCAGGCTAGCAGTTACCGTTGACTCGCGCTAGCCTAGCACCGGCGAACTATGCAACTTGAACGTCTGGAAGAAATTTTTTGAAAACTGTCTCCACTGATAAATAACACTAAGGCTCACTTGGAAATGAGGCCCGATGTCCAAAATTCCAAACCACCCCTGCCATTGAATATTCATTAGATGTTTCCATGCATAGATGATGACAAGCAGCAATAAGCAGTTTTGGTCTGAAACCAACAAGCTCAAATGTTAGAAGAGATAAATAAATCAATGTTTTTTTTTTGTTTTTGTTTTTTAAATAAAAATACATACAAAATCTACAAAAACTTTCCTGTAGATACTTTGGTACAGCTATTTAAAACAAAGGCAAGGCAATATTTTTTTTGTACAAATCTCCAGTTCTTGTGTGTTGTTTGGCAGTGGTCTTTAGGTGTCTTCTTCCTCAGACTCGGGGCTGGTGAAGCCATTGTCATCCCACTCCTCAATGTCCTCCTGTATGGAAAGAAAATCAAATTCCACAGTGGCTATACTGCTGTATGCATTAACAGCCTGTTTGTGTTGACTTCTAAGTGAGTGAACGCTCCGATTGAGGACACTGTTGAGCCCATGTGTAGCGTCCTCTGTCAGGTCAACGAAACCTGTAGAGGAATTGTGGAAAAAAAAAAATAGAAAGAGAAGTGCCTGATCACAACTCAATGTATAAAGTAGAGTTCCCTGGAAATATCTATCTATCTATCTATTATAAATAAATACATGATACTAAAATCTAAAGATCTTGTACATACTGCTGGTTTTGATCCACTCCAAAGTCTGTCCTCTGAGTGACTCCACTTCTTGGACTTGCTTCAGAAGGTACTTGATGTGCTGAGACATCTCCTTTACCAGGATGCTCTGCTCCTCCTCCAAGCGTTTCAGCAGCATTACCTGGTCGAAGACAGATCTTTTCAACCTGAAGCTGTTGCCTTTGGTTGGGGAAAGGAATGGAATAGTGGACAAGGAATGTTTATTATTATATTATACAAGTATAACAGAATTGACAGCATGACAAGTAACAAAAAGGACAATGGTAAATATGAAAATTTGTGGTTGGAACCATTACTACATGTGAAGATCGAAAAGGGAATAAAATTTGTAAAGCTAGTGTAGAGTGATGCCATAGGCTTATACTATGGAAATCAACTAAAAGAACAACAAGCTGAACTAGCAATTCATACATATCATACCATCTTCATGTCTCTCCCATGGTAGGATGTATCCCTCTGTCAGACTGCAAGCCAACTCCTCGTCAATCGGATCTCCTTCCACTACGGTGTTGTATTGCAAGACCTTTTCGCGAAGCTTCTTCTTCAACTCTGTCATTTTTTTCTCTTTCTTTGTCTTGCCTGGTTGCTATCTGCAAATCGAAACGAAAAAAAAACTGTGCCATAATCCCAGAATATTATTGTTTTTTTGAAGTGTTATTAATTTAAACAACTTGATTTGATAACAAACCATGCTGACGATACAGATCTTGCTTCTTGCGCAAAAGGGTTACAGTGATGTTCTCAATGTCAGCCCTTAGCTCTTCAGTACAACCTGGAGTGTAGACTCTCTCTAAATAGGTGAAACAAAACAATTGGACAAGAGACACAATTAGTGACATTTTCAAAATATAGCCATCTTTTATTATTTGTATAAAGGTACAGTCATTAACAGATGTGTGTGTGGGTGTGTATATATACTAGTGCTGCCACTAACGACTCATTTTCTAACGACTAATCTTTCGCCTAATTTTTCGATTAGTCGACTAATCTAAACGACTAATAAAAATAAAAAAATCAAGTGTTTATTTCGTTGTCCATTTTATTTTTAACTCAACTGAAGGGCCAAAACATAAAATGTCACCTGTTCAAAAACATTATGTATTAACAATCAAAGCAGTAGGCTATCAGCATTTCCATTATACTATACCATATTAGTCAGAGTCCCAATTCTCTATTAACAAACATGTAGGCCTATGTATTACTTAAATTAGCTCTTTGTTCTGCCTTAAATTAATACATTATTAGCTTACTGTACATTTTATATGTACATTTCTGAAATGCATTACTGATAACATCACTCTGAATTTTAAAGTATGCTTTGAAAATGATATAGTGAAAAGTGCTTTACAAATAAATTGGAATTGAATTGAAAGAGTCTGGACTAGCCCACTCTGCTGAGTCGCGCTGAAAGCAGGCACGCGCGCAGCTCGCGTTTACACTTGCGTGCATGGCTGGCCTGTGCCGCGGTTCACGTGAATGTGAAAGCAACACGGACTCGGGTGCGCGCGCGCGCTCAGTAAAGTAACTTGCGCATGCGTTTTAGCTGATTATGATGTATTTAGTTAAATAAAACACATGTAAGGGATGATAGTGTTGACGATTTACCTTAGATACGAGCGAGAGTTGAGCCTGCAGTGTATTCGCGCATTGCGCGTGGAATCAGGAATCAGTCTCCTCAAAAGAGTCTGTTTGCAAGCAGCAGAAGGCCACCTTATGCGACACGCACAGTAAACCTGTGTTGTTGTTCACTCAGCTGCGCATATATTGCACAGAATTAAAAAACACAATTTGAACCGCGTTCTGTTTTCTATCATGCGCCGTGCATGTTTGCGATGGCTTAAGATGCACGCAAATGCACCAGGGTTTGATAGTTGAGTGTGAAACAGGCCAACGCTGCGGGGGGCGCCGGGAACAATCGCGCTCGGGCTCGGACCGCAGCAAACGAGCCCACTGTGAAAGCACCGTCACCTGCTCCCACAATTTTTCATATCAAAGCAATGAAGGCGGGGCGGGAACGTGAAGGAAGAGGATAGCAGATTAACCAGCAGGGCGCGCGAGCCGCACAGACTGGTGTGTGGAGGTGAATTACAGTGAGCCGTTTGAGACGGGAGTCCAAAAATAAATAGGCGGTCAATAGTAAAACGACACGTCGACTAAAAAAATTGCCGTCGACTACTTTGCATGGTCGATTACGTCGACTAATCGCGGCAGCACTAATATATACACACACACTGTATATACATTGTGTACTTTACATGTTTTACCTGTGACCGCCCATTGTCTGACATCACACACCCACTGCTGTATTGTCTCCTGATCAAGGTTGTGCTCCTTCTTGATGTTGCTAAGGCTGGCAGCTTCCACCTTTACCCTCTCTGTGATCTTTAAAAAATAAATTAAAAAAAATGTCAGCAAAAAAAGCTCTACACACCACAATGCAAAACCCACCAATTTTACTCTAGCTTTCGTTACAAGACATTCATCAGAACAGGTGTAATATTAAATAACATTTAATATCTGTGTATACTACCAAGCAGACTTGTAAATAGGAGAAAAATGTCTGTACAACAGTGAGCTTACAATCTTAGAAGATAACTGACCAATCAGTTCCTTAAAATGAATAAAACATGATTATTATCAAAATAGTCGCATATTTATTTTCTGTAACGTGATTAAACAATTAATCAACAAATAGTTTCAGATCTAGCTGTAGTTGGTGCATTGAGGGAAAGGGGTAGTGCTTAGGATCTCAATTATAATTTACCCTTACTTTGACATATCTGTGGGCTAACACTTGATGAAGGTTGTCCCTCTTTCTTCTGTTCCAACCCATGGCCTGTCGCGTTAGCATGTTCACTCTTCCTAATGAAAACAATAATGCACCCACAAGCCAAAAAGTAAGATTTCACATCCAAAAGGCAATAAGAGAAACCCAACAGACATGCCTAAACCATATGACTAAAAGTTAGTTGAACTGGTAATTACCTTGAAGTAATACAATGATAACTTTCGTAAGAACAAAACAGATAAACTTTGTTTTTTAATTCCCTATAAAAACACTATTAAGCATTTATTATTATTTATTTAGGCTACCACAGCGTGTAGTGTAAGTGTAACACCAACCAGCCTTTGTCATGTATTTTGTGACAAGTGCTGCCCTGGAGAGGAAGCTGTTCACCTATAAAGAAAATAATACCATTACATTTTTGGTCTCCATTACATAAAAATATTACCTACGCACCATATATCTTGAACTTGTGGTTTAACAGAAAACATGTGTACTGTATTATCCTAGGAATTTGGGACCCCTTAGACATGCATGCATTTTGAATTGTTGAAAACAACTGAACTGCCTACTCTTTATTTTAACTTTATACATAAAGGATGTGATTTATCCCTCACACCAGGTGTGTTACTTAGATGACAAATAACTTAAGTACATGTTGGTGTAATGGTTTCTATTAAAGAGGTCATATAATGGTACATGCACTTTTACAAGTTGATTGTACTGAAATGTGTGTTGGCAGTGCCTGTACACAACCATCATATAATGATAAAAATCCATCCAGTGTTTTTGTTTTAATCTCCTTAAATGTTTTCCCCTGCCTCAAATTGAGCCGTTCGACCGTGTGACGTCAATAAATCCGACGCCCCTCCCACGATTGTTGATTGACAGCAGCGTTTCAACATTTGTTATATGTTTTAGTGATATTCAGGCAGATTTACCCTTCCAGCTTGAACAGATCTGTGCTCCAACATTTTCAGGAAGGCCTGCCTGGACATGGCTGGTGCCGTCACCTTCATATGTTCAAACGAGGTGAAGACATCAAACTTGTATAGGGTCTGGCAGCTGGTGCTAGCTGGCCAGTACCGATAAACGAGCAGGTCCTTCACCTCGGGAGTCCATTCTGCAGAGCATGATGGACAGGATTTCCGAGGCAAGCAGACGTCATATCGTCCTGTGAACAAGTGAATATAATGTAGTAAAGACTAAAATAATTTCAGTAATCAAATTGCAACAGATTGCCTTCTATACAGAGATACAAATATATTATATATTAGTTATTTGACATGGCATTTGGGCATTACCTGAAAATGACATGGTGATAAAAAGCTTTGCATTGCATACAGCGGTAAGGTTATGGTACAATAATACTTGCACAAAAAGGAGGGCTTTCAGAACAACATACCATTGATGGTGACCACAGAAATATGCTTCCCTGGAGTGATTGTGAGGTCATGAGTGCATTCACAAATTGACCTTGGTGCAGGAACAGGCAGTTGACATACTGCAAAACAGAAAAAAGTTATGAAGGGTGTATTTACAGCTTCTCTTCAGTCCCTTAGATGAATTTCCCAAAACGCTAACCTCATTTTCAAAATAGTGCTTTAAAACCCAACAATTAATCCAAACTGGCCACACCACTATTCCAACTGTAATAGTCATTATGTTGAAACAACATGTAAATGCTTAAGCACATTTTGAAAAATATTAAGATGCAATTGACTTAGCTGGTCAAAGATATGCTGGTCAGAACTGTCAAAACCAATCATACTTTTGTTATTCAGCTATTAAATTTCACACTTGCACTTTAGAGTTTTGAGAATAAGCTTAGAATGAGATTAGCATTTTAGAAAAAATGTCTAAGCCATTTAGAAACACTGTTAAATATAAATGTGCGCTTGCTACAACAACATTTAGGGAATTACACTGTAAGTATGAGACAATTTGATATAATGCTAATTTTAACATACTTTGTTTACAAAACTGAGGCTGGTCATTTTCATTCACCACCACAGCAGTTGTAGGGGGAATGGGCTCAAGGAATCCATGAAACACAGCCTCTCTGTCATGGAAGACATTTCTCTTGTGGGCCTCTATATCACAGGTAGCACAGAGGAACTCCATGTCCAGTGGTACACAGTCCAGGCACCTAATCACAGCTTCTACAGCACAGCATCTGTGACAATTTTGGATGAATACTCTCTCGGCTGAGAGCTTTGCATCAAAAAGCAAAGGCCCAGCAGTTTTCATTCTCACATCTGTGAGAAGCTGCCTTTGTTCCCAAGCAGAAACCATTCTGTCTGTTCCCTCCGGAACCTGACCTGCAGTTATGGTGTCCCTTAACTCTTGGAGTCTTGTTTCTAAAAAACAAAAATATACATTCACTTGTCCTTAAAAGGGCTATACTAATGATTATGATCACACACAAGTATATATCAGTTATACGGTGAGTCTGTAGTGGAACTGACAAAACATAATGCTTGATTATGATTAAATAAATGGTGGAAATTGAAAAATGTAGTGTAATGATATTACTGTAACACTCCGTATTCTCACCAAGACTTGCCAACTCTTGATCTTCTATCTGAAGGCCTTCCTCATGCACACTTTGCACAGGATCCCTTCTTCTAGATTGAGAAGCAGCTGCAGAGACAGTCATTTTGCTTAACCCTTTGATCTATATAACATGAAACCAATTCATTTCAAAATGAAAATATTCCATAAGGACTGGAGGCAAGGAAACGAAGCAAAAATTCTTAAAACACAACACAAGTAAGGATTATCAGTCGGATGCTTTTAAACTATCTTATATATTAGTGAGAAGATGTTGCAATATTTGTGAAAAATGATTCTGTCAAAGTGGTATCTGACTCTCATTTTAGAATATGTGTAACCACCAAAACACTATTTAATGAATTATCTTTATTCTTAGATAGTAATCATGTTTTAGTAAAGAACAAACCTGATCCAGGGCAGTGTGTTTCCCGACGTTTCTCACGCCTGCCTGTGACCAGTGGATTAGTGAGGGATCTCTTTTTGCTTTTCCTCGTTTTTCTTTGAGGAAAGGCAGGGTTTTCCATGGCCATGGTAGCCTATATATTTGCAGAGCACTTATATCAGCAGCACTTATAATTGAGCATTATTCAGTAGTTGCATAAAAGGGTCTTACTACCCTTTACATCACATCTATAAACAGCATTAGCCATTAGTATTTTCAGACTTAGGTATTTGCTTATCTAGACAAGCCTTACCCTGGCATCACGGAGAAGACCATAACTAATTAATGCTGCCATGTGCATCCTGGCATCATCGGGATCATCAAAGACCCTCACGTCAGAATTGAGGGACATCACATACAAACAATACAGACACAATATAAAAACAATACACGAAATGAAGAAAGAGAGAAAAAGAGTGATCGAAAGAGACAAGTGAGAAAGAAAGATAGAGAGTGGCTCTTAAAAGTGCCGTTGTTTTGATTTGTGTGTGTTGCATAAAGCTGTAAAACAGGAAAAAGCAAAAGATTATTAGAATAGTAGTATTTTAGTAAATGAGCATTTCTTAATTGTTAGGACAGAGTAATTGTAGTACAATACAAATCAATCCTTACTGTACAAATATCAGATTTGTACCACATTCACTTGACACAAGCAAGTACCTACAAAAATCTATTTTTATTTAGGCCTACAAATAATGGAAACAGTGATCTTCTTTTGTCCTGTTGCGTAAAATGCGTCTCATAATATCCACTGTACTCTCTTCTCAATGTCACAAATAACTAAAGTAACAATTACCATCTTTTCTCATGATGATTTCAGTGCCTTCTAAAATGGCAAAGTCTTACAAAAGTATGGCACCATAGTGTTACAGGATATTTTCTATCTATAAGTTAGTGGTGGCTCGTCTCATTATTTAATTCACAATTATATTCACATCACCATATGGAAAGAAGCGTAAATGGATGGAGAGAGGTGCAAAATTATTTTTTCATTTTGTTTACACAAGATGGAAAAAGAATATCAGATGGATTTCAGGATAGGGCCTAACGTTATATGCTTTCATCACTTAGGAAACAATACTGAAAAAAAAAAAAACGCTTTTCGCTATATTTCTTTGGTGTACATGATGGTGCTACATAGGATGAGATGTTGGTAACGTTACTGGAGAATGACAAAAAAAACTAATTTTGAGAAACCGTCTTTTAAATATTTGTCATGTAAAAATGCATACTTTTTTTTAGAGAAAAACAACTAACGTTACAGGCACGATATCATGTCAACTATTTAGCAATCAACAATACAAGCCATCTAAAACGCATTAAAACTTATAATTCAACATTTATAGATAGTAAAGAAGTAGCAGGTCTGAGATACATACCGATTTGTAGAGGGGATCCTCGCAATGACGGAAAAACCGCGAAAGTGGGGTCACCGTCATGGCAACAGACTCGTCCGATTTAACATTAATTTATTATAAGTCTTTATCATTTTTTTTTCGTTGTCTGTATATGCCTATCTGTAAATTGAGTCAAATAAAAAAATAAAAAATGTAAATTAGTCCAAATATTATTTACACTAGGATGATGGATGGGGAGTTTGATTGATCAAGCCTGCCTCTAGTTATCCGGTTATCCGTGTGTCCACCACGGATTCAGAATTTGACAATAAGGAAAACTGTACACAAAATGATCAGGGGAGATAATATGTTCACAGTTTAATGAGGCTACATTTCATCGCAAACACATACAACTTAAATAGCTTAAGTGTCAAAATCAGCAATAGGCAATATCGTCCAGTGAAGGTGAAACAATCTGTGGCGACCACCGAATATTCCGTGGTACGGTCACGGAAGAATTCCGTGGGCCCATCACGGAAGAATCCGTGGTGCCATCACAGAATTTGTCAATAAGCAAAAGGCTAGAAACTGGGGAGATAAGAGGTTCACAGTTTAATTAGGCTCATATATACATACATCACAAACACAGACAACTTGAATAGCCTACTTAAAGTGTCAAAATCAGCAATAGGCACCAGTGAAGGTGAAAACAAATCTATGGCGACCACTGAATATTCCGTGGTCCCGTCACGGAAGAATCCGTGGTGCCATCACAGAATTTGACAATAAGGAAAACTGTTATACACAAACTGATCAGGGGAGATAATATGTTCACAGTTTAATGTGGCTACATTTCATCGCAAACACAGACGACTTGAATAGCCTAAAGTGTCAAAATCAGCAATAGGCAATATCGTCCAGTGAAGGTGAAACAATCTGTGGCGACCACCGAATATTCCGTGATACGGTCACGGAAGAATTCCGTGGGCCCATCACGGAAGAATCCGTGGTGCCATCACAGAATTTGTCAATAAGCAAAAGGCTAGAAACTGGTCAGGGGAGATAAGAGGTTCACAGCTTAATTAGGCTACATGGATCACAAACACAGACAACTTGAATAGCCTACTTAAAGTGTCAAAATCAGCAATAGGCAATCTCGACCAGTGAAGGTGAAAAAAATCTGTGGCGACCACTGAATATTCCGTGGTACGGTCACGGAATTCAGGGTGACCAGACGTTATCCTAGCGATCAAACGACGACAGAACAATGCAGTATCAAGTTAAAATCACTTTAAAACTAAATATTTAAAGTAAAGTACTTTAAGTAAACTCAGAATCTTTAAAGCGATACCTTTCCAAATTATAAAACGACGTCAATTGGGGGAGCGCGTGTGTTGTAACAGCCCGTGTGTGGACCACGGATGCTGCCTGTCATTGACTTACATAGGCATCACTTCCGTGGGCACATCACGGAATTTTCGGCGATTCCGTGAAACTGCCACGGATTTTGAGTTAAGGGTCCGTGTTCATTTCACGGAATTCTGTGAGATCAGGTTGAAAACTACACAGCTTTCACTATTAAACTAAGTATCATTAACTTATTGGGAGATATAGAGTGCCAACTGAGGTGTGTCCCAATTCATTTATTTACGCTATTCTAAGCTGTTTTGTAGTATAATGTGTGTGAGTGTGTTCACCCTGAAAATTCAAACAAGAAAATGTGCACTTTAAATACCCTGATGATGCACTTGTTTAACAGAAGAAAAAAAGAAAAGTGTGGAATGTTGGACACTTCATGTACTCAACTGTCACAGCTTTCCTTGCATAGCCAAAGGGGAGGAACTATTAGACTCTGATGCTAGATGACAAAATAACCTTTTAAACCTCATACACTAGATGGTTGAGTACTCAGTGCATATAAGTGCATTAGTGCTGATGTTTGTTTGCCATTTTTCGATAGTATGAAGAATTCTGTCTTACTTTTTGCTCATACAAATAACAACATCTGCTCTAAATTACATTTTTTTTTTATTCAGTTAAGGCTTCTGGATAACATTTGAGGGATTTTTCCTCCTCAAGTATGAGCATCGTAATCTCCCATATCATACTGCATGTGCCAAAACATATACATTTAGTTTTTTATTATAAAAAAAATATTCAGCTGAAACATTAAAATCAAGTAATAAATATCGTAGCTAAACATACATAATAGGAAGCTATGATTACAAATAGGATAAAATGGCCTTGTAGGGTGTCCGATAGAATTTCAAAGCTGTTTGCTTTCTCAGAAACCTTCTTGGCGAATTGGATTGATATTTTCTATGGGACACTTAAAGAACCAATACAATTATTTTGTATAAGAACACAAAATCCTGTAGGAATTTGAGTTTATACAGTAGGGTTTTTTGAGGATTCTTATCAACAAAGTAGCCCGACTGTATAGTGTACCACCAATTAAACACACTACAGCCATCTAGCATTTTTGTTCTGGAGCTGCATGAGAGAAAATAACTCTCCATACCAACAGGTGGCAGTAGACTGTATTTCATTCTTCTCACGCTAAAGGATGGCCCACACTAAAAGATTCTTATCTTAGATTTAAGAGTAAACAAACGTGATGGCGGGCAAGAAGAAATTGCGATAATAGAGTTTTGGATTATTTTTTACAGAAAATTTGCGCTTGAAATTTTAGAGAAAAAGTCGGTTTAAGTTTTCGTCTTCTGTCAGCTCGCTTTTTGATTTGGTTTCGAACCATGTGACAATCTACAGATTGTGTGTGCATTTGTCCTCAGGGTTTGCACCACACAACAGGATTTCTGATTCGAGGCCACACCGATCTCAAATCGTAAATACCCAACATGTTGAATTAATATTTACGATTTGAGATCAGTGTGGCCCAAGCAGATTCAATCACTCTTAACAAACCTCACACCACAGAAAAATCTGATAAAATAATCTATAGAACCATCATAATTTGGACTTTACCTAGGATTGTCTGAAGGGAAGAAGTGGTCCCAAAATTAGCCCTTAATCGAAACTGCCAATCAGAGTGATCTCTCTCACCAACGGGCTCAATTGTCCAAAAAGCTACCAATGGGGTTCCGACTTGTGACACAAAAACTGGGTCGACAGATGCTCAGCTATGGCCTGACATTGCCCTATGGCTGACCGTCAACTTGGTGTGTCACGGCCTTTAGGATTAGTTTCAAATCACAATGAAATTCAAGCAGGAATCCTGTAAACATTTATGATTTTTTTTTTTTTTTTTTTTTTGACCCGGGATTAAAATATGTCCTCTTTGTCTCCATCTGTGTTTAAATACTTTAAATAAGCATTCTACAAAATGCTTACTCACAAGAGCACATCAAACTAGGATAGCAAGTATTGTAACATTGAAGAAATTATATATACCTCAGTTTTAAACCTTCACAGAGCTCAACTATAATTATAGCATTCAGCTGTAGTAATTATTTCTTTCCATTTAATCCACCGCTTTTAATCCTGAATAATCATTCAAAGTCCCATCCGTGGAACACCTGATTATGATGCACTAAATTTGGCTAGTATACCATTTTGTATCTGCAATAAAAGACAAAAAGTTTGTAATTGTTTCCCCCAACAGTTTACTGTTGTGGCAATCTCTCTGTGACTAATTGATTCCAGTGCTATGCACATAGGCAAATAATGACCAGACTCCTGCCATTAGTGGGGCTTTTAATGATATGTAAGGCAGCTAATCTTTTCTCATTACCTGGACCAAATGCCTTCTGGGATATAACAGTGTCTGCTGGCCGAAACGCAAATTGGTCTCTGCTGCACTGTTTGGACATTCTTTCAAGCTCCCGAAAACACAAAATAGTGTGCCGAAGAAGAGACATGGCTGTAGAAACACTTTCAAACTCAGTAGAGACCATGAATATTATGCATTTTTAGCTTTGCAGGGAGAAAAACATCCTGTTGCATCCTAGGAGGCTTGATTATTTTGCACACCAAGGTTTGTTTGGTACTAATAGTTTTCAAATTATGAATGAATCAAGTTTCCTTATTTTCCCTCTTGTGCTGCATTTCTTATTACCCAGCCAACATTTCCATGTGGGTTTTTGATGGGCTGTCATTTGTGCCCTGCATGGGCAACCCAAATGGGGCCCAGATAAATGTATCCATTGGTTCCCCATGTATGTTAGCCCATAGGCGCCATGATGGGTCCATAGTGGGCTCTAAGGGGGGCCCATTTAGATGTTCATTATATGGGATCACTTTGGTCCAAAATGGGTGCTCATAATGGGCCAAGACGGGCTACACGCAACATCCACATGTGTGATCACCCAAGACCCACAAATGGTCCCATTATGTTTTTTGGTGGGAGCACAGTGAGTGAAAATTGGGCCCCATTTATTAATTAAAAAAATTTAATCCAGTGGGCCTACATTCAGCCCAATAAAATGCCCACTCTGACCCCATGCCCAGATGATGCCCATATAACCCAGATGAATCCCAAATAAAACCCATGTGGGGCCCACATGGACATGTTGACTGGGTAGTTCCCTTTCTTTTTGTTTTTACTTTACAATATTTCTCTGCATGTTCTTCAGTGCTCCATAAATGTATAGCATACATAGATTACATTTTTGTTTTTCAAAAATTAGATATTTGTCAAGGAAAATCCAACGATGGTACCTGCTCTATAGCTATAGTGTGTTAACAACGCGATTCCATGGGTGTTGTGAGATGCTTTCCTGTCCACTACACCTCATTGGTTGTCAGACAAGAGTAACGAGGGGGAAAAAATAAAGTATAATTCAAAATAGGCCAATTCGCACGGGATAAGAGATCTCAGTAAAACTAGCAGAGTTGGGGGGGGTAACTCGATTTACTCAGCACCGTCACCTTCCTGTCGTCATGTGCGTATTACATTGCTTCCTGATATCACGTATGTTTATATACATATATATATATACTGTATATATACATATAACGTATGTTTATATATATATAAAAGTTAGGTTGAACGATGTATTAACTTCAGATTGGATTATGTTGGTAATAGGCACTTACCCAACTCTAAAAGAAGTTTTGTGCCTCTAACAAGTGCTTTCAATCTTCTTTTTTGATTTGGATGGTATGTGAAAAACACTTGAGTTTTGCCACAGATTTGTCCCACTGTCTAGAACGCAACTGAATGCTTCTTCAAGCACCTCGATACTTGGAAACCCGCAGAAAACTACTTTTAAACAAGAAATGAGGGAATATTTACGTACATATTTACAGCGGGTCTATTCGCACGGGATTAGTATTACATGAGGTCATTTTTCCAGACCTTTTTACAGAAGGTAAACGCCGTCATAATCTTCATTGTTCGTAATGATTACTGAGATGGCACATTCGGACAGGACTAAAATTCTAAAATCCCTGAGAAGGTCTGGTAATAATTACTTTACCCCACCTCTCCAAGTAAAACTAATACCGTCTGAAACAATCTGTATTGTAAAAAGCGCTATATATATAAAGGTGACTTGACTTTTTTGTTGACAATCATTATTTTCAATACAAATTTGGGAAAATGTCCGGTGCGTTATTTTCAAATTCACATTATAAGCGACCCAAACTCAGCATTTACTGTGAACCCGAGCCACTCTGAGACAAAGAAAACACGAGCTAAGAACCCTCTTTTTTTGTCAAATTTATTACCTGAACATGTACTGGTGCTCCTCATGGTCTTCAGAGAAAGAAAAGTTGACAGTAGGTTTCAGTTAGCCTGACACAAAGCCCCTTCTCTGTAATGATGGATTGGGTCTGGGGTTAAGGCAACTCTCAGTTCACTCCAGCACGTCTTGCAGGAGTACCTGCTTGATTGCCAGAAATGATATACAGACCCTCCGGGGAGGAACGCTGCTGTTAACAGAGCCTGCAGATTATGAGTCAAAAGCCCTGTGCTGCTAGAAAACCATCATGATGAAGGGACTCAATATATATATATACTTATATACTCAAGCCCACAATATATAACTCTAGACCATTCCCAACGATTTCTCTGATTGCAAATATCACAATGACCAATTGATGTCCACCCCTGAAACAGTCGACAGGTTAAAGCATAATTACTATAATGTCAAATGATTGTCATGATTGGCATATCATGCAATATTCATGACATCATTATTTTAAAATGATTTAATCAACACTATTTTATCAGATACATTAAGTGAAGGAGTTAGAAAGTCAAGTCACCTTTTAGCACTTTTTACAATACTGATTGTTTCAAAGCAGCTTTACAGTGATAACAGGAAAATACTGCTACAAAGTTTGTTTCGGCTGTACAGCAGATCTAGCAGAAAATAGTGTTATAGTCCAGCTTAAGTTAGTTCAGTGATGGTTCACTTTTGTTATAAAAATGTTATTCATTTAGTTATGTATATAGCCGCTCTGGAGAAAACAGTGATGTCATTGTCCAGCTCAGTTCAGTTCTCAATGATGGTGTCAATGCAGGCAGATCAATAATATTGTTGAATATTAAGTCCTCAACTAAGCAAGCCAAGGAAAGTAGAGGACATTTCAAGAGCTATTATCTTATGATGTATAAAATACTATAGATTAATTTTAGTTGGAAGCAATTTGTAGCATTATTCAGATACAATACAACTCTTTTTCAAATTGTTCACACCTGAATGGCCACTCGATGAAGCCCGAGGTGTAATTCAAAGAGCTATCATTGAGACATTTTAAGATTATATGAACTGCAATAAGGAACATTTGGCACAGATGAAAATGAGGGTTTGTTGTGGCTTAAGTTCTTAAGAAATACATTTCCTCTTTGCATACATGTATTTTTCCATTTATAAAACCTGATTTGTTTCGGAATAGTGTCAGTTGATTGAACTCTGAATGTGTTTATTTTAGTCTTATTTAGTCAATTTGAGTTCCCTCAACCATTTCATAAACTTGTCTTCAATTTGTACAATATTATTTGATGTTCAGACTATTTTAGGTGTGGTATTAAATCACATTCTACTTAGCTTTTCATTTCTAAGAACAAGCAAAATTAATTTCTTGTGTTTAATCCAAATTTGAAACAGTAAAGTTGATGATAAATCCCCAAGACTTACAAGGAAACACTGCTTGTTTAATTATGACTATAGTAATATCCAAATAAGGGATAATCCACAGCTAGCTGTGCATTAAACGATTTTAATGCAGGATGTGGAGGCAAAGAACATTGGTCATTTGCCAGCATTGACTACTTAAAGCTGTTATGAAAACAGTGCATTACTATAGAACGGTGATAAAACTGACTTGGAACTAACTGTGCATTAAACAGTTTTATTGCAAAGCTCTCACCCAATCAGAATCGAGTATTCAGACAGACCATGGTATAAATAAATAAATCCCACATAAGTTACCAGTAATTTTATACTGAAATCTGGTGTACGCATGCACTACCATTTAAATGATTTTGGTAAGTATGATTTATTTAATTTTAATGATGACAACTCTCAGAATAGTTTTAGCATGGTATTGAATATGGCAATGTTAATGTATATGGTCTTGGAAGACTAAGGGGCCTATTTTAAGGATCTAAGCACATGGTCTACAGTGTGCGGTGCAAGTGCACTGTCTGAATCCCCTTTTGGAAAAATGGTCGGCGCACCCAACGCATGGTCTAAAAGGGTTGTCCCTATTCTCTTAATGAGTAATCGGTGAGTTTTGGGCATAATAAACCAAATCAGAGTCTCATCTCCCATTCACTTTAAATGCCAGTTGTGTTTGCGCCATGGCGGATTCACTATTTGCATGGTGGAATTTGCACCGGAAAGACTGAACGCTTCTCCCGAGAGCAAACGGATTTGCTCGTGCGCGAGGTTAAAGTGTGCAAGCAGACCATCGACGGGACAAGCCGGATTCCACCATATCTTTATGTACACAATAATGATCTTTTACCTTGTAATCATTTTTAATATTTGGCTAGTTTGTGTGCTGCTGAAACAGAATCCTGTGTGTGTAATAAGCAGAGTGTATGCGTGTTGTGAACCCGCCTGTAGGGGCATATTACTTACGTGCTCTTTAAATGACAAATAAAATACTGCGCCATTGACTTTAGACCAGGTTTCAGTTGGTCAATGGCGCAGTCTATTTCAGTTGCCACAAAATACCAACGCGTCAAAAATGCGCCTGAACACACCTCGTTTTCAGATCAGCACACCCATGGATGCACTAATGATAACTGTGTCAGGATGAAACTAGCAAAACACACTTGCGCTGCGCTTGGTGGTGCATTGCATTGACTTGCTACTGCTAAATACACAGAGACGCTGCTGTGAGCATGTGAGATATGCTGCTTCTGCATATGAATCCCGTAGCCGGTCAAGGCAGGTGGAGCTGGGGGAGGTGGAGGAGTTCAGAGGAACTCTGATAACACGCTGCAGGACTAGATAACCAAAATATTTAAATCGTGAGCAAGCAATCCCATTGGCTGCAGGATCAACACAGGCCAATCATCTTATGCCATGCGGTAATGATGCGATTACTTGTGGATTGCATGTAAAGGACAAGGACCTATCAGCCCGCACCATCTAGAGTTTCATGACTGAACTATATATGTTTTTCAGATAAAATAATACTTTTATTCAACGAGGACACATTAAATCAAAAGTAACAGTAATACATTTATAATGTTACAAACTAAATTCAAAATGAATTTCAAACAAATCCTCAAAAAATGTATCACAGGTTCCAGAAAAATATAAAAGCAGCACAACTGTTTTCAACATTGATAATAATAAGAGCATCAAATCAGCATATTAGAATGATATGTGACACTGTGTGACACTGAAGACTGGAGTAATGATGCTGAAAATTCTCCTGGTATCACAGGAATAAATTACTTTTCAAAACAACTCTTTCAAAACAACTCTTAAAAGCATTTTTTTTTTTTTTTTTATTGCCAGCCACCGCCAGCTTTTTTGATCATTTTCACAAAATGTTCATGGCCCGCAGAATATTTTGTTGTATGAATATCTGAACATGCAATATATCAAAGGAAAGAACAGAGCCTCTGATTTTAAACAAAACAAAACAAAATAAATAGTATACCTCAATGCATTTTTTAGCAACACTTGAATGTGGGGGAGTTTCATAAAAAAACATGAGGTCATAATCTCAAAACATAAACATAATCTCAAAGCTGAGACAATCGTGTTTTTGTCATAGACTACATCCAGATCGGATTCAGAGTACTGTATTTACTTATTTTTGATCAAATAAATGCAGCCTTGAAGATCATAAGAGACTTCTTTCAAAAACATAAAAAATTCTTACCGACCGGTGGTATGGTTGAAAAAAGGCCCCTGAATACTTCTTCAGTAGAATACGTTCCAGAGATGGCTATATGTCTCCATTTTGGTACAGTATCTTACACAAGTAGTTGGTATTTCAGATCAAACGGTATATGTCAAAGGAACAAGGCCAGTGGAGTAAAAGTGATTCCGCCTTGTGTCTGCTTTCACCCATCTGATAAAAGGTGTCAAGTAAGTGGAAAGGGCATTTTTGGCAGAATGGCACCTGCCCCCTGCTGGCTCTATTTCGAATATGAACATACCATCGTGCAATCAAAAAGTTGCTTTGCATCACTATCGCACTGATGGCTAATCGTTATTGCATGCTGATGTACATAATGCATGAATATGCTAAATTTCCAGGGGCTTTGTTTTGTATGTGGTTCATGTGCTATAATAGGTCAGCATGTATAACAGGAAGTGGCCCATAGCAAAGCATGAGATGCATTTAATATGACACTCAGTAATGAGATGCAACAAAAATGAGATTCATTACTATCTGAAGGAATCATAATGCATTGTATGTCACATTTAAATTATTTTAAAATGTATAGGGGTTGACATTATGAATGATGTAAAACATTGTAATTTCTTTTCAAGCTTATTTTCTTATATCTTGCATGCTATTAACGATTTACCATTAGTGAGTCATTGAAATGGCAGAACTGTTAACGCAGATTCAGTTCTCTCGTGGAGGGTAATAATCGCAGCCTCCCACCATATGGCTCAGTGCGTATGAAATATAGATGCAGTAAGTGAGTTTATTGGGTTGCTGTGTGTGTTGAACGTGCTGGTATTAGGGCACTGAATGCAGGAGATCACCACTGACCTTTCCATTAATACTGCTGCTCATGCTGCACACACCAAGCTCTACGCGACATTGCCACATGCAATCTTTAAACTGGTTTCCTGTAGCTCTTTTTTATTTATTTTATTTTTTCGATTTAACCTTTGGAAAAAGAGTTTATATCACAGTAATATCTGTTTGTAAATGGCAACTGGCCTGTTCAGTTTGGTGGAACCACAAACTCTGAATTGAGTTTCACAGTTTCTTTTGAAATCCCTTAGCATCTATATTATTGCTGTGTGTGTGTAAATTAATGAATGAATGAATACATTAATGCATACATAATATGCATAGAAAAAAATATATATAAACATTTTCAATGAAAATTATTAATTGATTAATTCATTCGTTTGTTTGTTTAATAATATGTATGGGAAAGAGGTTCACTATGTATAACTATTTCAATGATAAAGGAAAATTATTTATTTATTTATTTATTTATTTATTTATATGTTTATATGTTTGTTTGTACGTTAGTTTGTTCATTTCATAAACTGTGACAGAGTGATACTATTATTATCTATAACTATTTCAATGTAAAAAAAAAATATATATATATATATATATATATATATATATATATATATATATATATATTTAATTGCATTTACTCTATTTATTTGTTTGTTTGTTTTTCTTAATTTGTTTGGTACCAGTATACCATTCACTATGTATAACTATTTAAAAAAAAATAAAAATAAACATATGTTTAAGTGTGTGTGTTGTGATGTCAGTCTGTCTTTTCATGTTTAGCAGTTCCCTGTCATGTTTATTAGTTTCCCAATGTGTTACATATTAACCACGCCCCCTTGTTATCTTGTTTGGCCTTGTATTTAAGCCCTGTGTTTTAGTCCAGTCTTTATGAGTTAATGGGCCCTATTTTAACGATCTGAAACGCAAGTATCAAAGCGCAAAGCGCAAGTAACTTTGTGGGCGGATCCCGGCGCTGTTGCTATTTTCCCGACGGGATAAATGCCTCTTGCGCCTGGCGCAAATCTAAAAGGGGTTGGTCTGAAGCAGCTTCATTATTCATAGGTGTGGTTTGGGCGTAACGTGAAATAAACCAATCAGAGCGTCATATCACATTCCCTTTAAGAGCATGATGAACGAGGTGCGCTTGTTCCATGGCGCAATACTTTTACAACGGCGCATTTACCAGGCGCGCTTCAGAATCGGTTCACAGCCGAGGAGATCGATGTTCTCGTCAGGGCCGTAAAAGAAAGAGAAGTGACATTGGGGATGGGACAAACCCACCCAAGTTAGCTTCGGTTATACATGCATATAATAATTTGGGTAAATATGTAAGCTTTATGCCTATTTTTTCGATCGTCATGGACACAACATATTGATACTGTGAAGCTGCTTTGATATCTCTATGTGAAAAGCACTAGGCCTATATAAATATACTTGACTTGACTGGACAACAATGATTTCCCTCGTGTTTTAATATTTTTCCTTATAATAATGTATCATTTGCAAAAAGGAAAATGCATCTGTGTAGATGAGAGAATCATCTACAGTGTATGTATGCGCGTTGTTCACACTCTGTATTATGACCAAGCATGCGCGCTTAAAATAGCATCTGAATGTACGCGCAACGCGCCACTGACTTTAGACTAGTTTTTTTCTGGTCAGTGGCGCAAATGTTTTCTGGAACTGCAAAATAGCACCAGGGATTGTTTGCGCCGGAACACGCCTCCTTTTTTGCGCTGTACCGCCCAGGGAGCGCAAGTTCATTCTCTAGTTTGCCGACGTGCGTCTGTGGAGGGAAAAGTCCGCTTTGCGGGGGTGCAAAATAGGAATGATACATGCGTCAGTGTACAAAGTCATTTGCGCCGGGTGCAAGATAGGGCCCCTTGTGTGTTACTGTCGATGTTGGTTGTCCTGCTCCTGAGTCCTGCTCCTGAGTCCTGCTCCTGTATTGTATTGTTTTCAGTTTATTGAATTAAGTGTGCAGCATGTGGATCCTGCTTCCTCCTTGCTTCCACCGCATCGTGACAGAAGAACTCACCCAAAAATGGATCCAGCAGCTGTCAGTAACCAAGTTCTAAGGAGATTTCTCTCCTCCATGTTTCAAGATGGCCAGCCGATTGAGAGGTATGTGGGGGACTTTTTGAATTGCTGTCATCTGGGATCATTTGATGACACTGAGCTCATGGACCTGTTCTGGAGTGGGCTGGATGTGGATATTGCTCAGCTCATGCCAGGTGACTATTCCGGCTGGACCCTAGAAGGATATATTGACAACGAGCCAGAGCTGCACGTCAGCCGCCACGACGAGCCAGAGCCGCACGTCAGCCGCCCCGACGAGCCAGAGCCGCACGTCAGTCGCCACGACGAGCCAGAGCCGCAAGTCAGCCGCCACGACGAGCCAGAGCCGCAAGTCAGCCGCCACGACGAGCCAGAGCCGCAAGTCAGCCGCCACGACGAGCCAGAGACGCACGTCAGCCGCCACGACGAGCCAGAGACGCACGTCAGCCGCCACGACGAGCCAGAGACGCACGTCAGCCGCCAAGACGAGCTAGAGACGCACGTCAGCAGCCACGACGAGCCAGAGACGCACGTCAGCCTCCACGACGAGCCAGAGACGCACGTCAGCCGCCACGACGAGCCAGAGACGCACGTCAGCCGCCACGACGAGCCAGAGACGCACGTCAGCAGCCACGACGAGCCAGAGACGCACGTCAGCAGCCACGAGGAGCCAGAGACGCACGTCAGCCGCCACGATGAGCCAGAGACGCACGTCAATAGCCACGACGAGCCAGAGACGCACGTCAGCCGCCAAGACGAGCCAGAGACGCACGTCAGCAGCCACGACGAGCCAGAGACGCACGTCAGCCGTCACGACGAGCCAGAGACGCACGTCAGCAGCCACGACGAGCCAGAGACGCACGTTAGCAGCCACGACGAGCCAGAGATGCAAGTCAGCCGCCAAGATGAGCCAGAGCTTCACGTCAGACATCACGACGAGCCAGAGATGCACGTCAGCCACCACGGCGAGCCAGAGACGCACGTTAGCAGCCACGACGAGCCAGAGACGCACGTCAGCAGCCACGACGAGCCAGAGACGCATGTTAGCAGCCACGACGAGCCAGAGACGCACGTTAGCAGCCACGATGAGCCAGAGACGCACGTTAGCAGCCACGACGAGCCAGAGACGCATGTCAGCAGCCACGATGAGCCAGAGACGCACGTCAGCCGCCAAGACGAGCCAGAGACGCACGTCAGCCGCCACGATGAGCCAGAGACGCACGTCAATAGCCACGACGAGCCAGAGACGCACGTCAGCCGCCAAGACGAGCCAGAGACGCACGTCAGCAGCCACGACGAGCCAGAGCACGTCAGCAGCCACGACGAGCCAGAGACGCACGTCAGCAGCCACGACGAGCCAGAGCTTCAAGTCAGCCACCACGACGAGCCAGAGCTTCAAGTCAGCCACCACGACGAGCCATAGACGCACATCAGCCGCCACGACGAGCCAGAGACGCACGTCAGCCGCCAAGACGAGCCAGAGACGCACGTCAGCCGCCACGATGAGCCAGAGACGCACGTCAATAGCCACGACGAGCCAGAGACGCACGTCAGCCGCCAAGACGAGCCAGAGACGCACGTCAGCAGCCACGACGAGCCAGAGCACGTCAGCAGCCACGACGAGCCAGAGACGCACGTCAGCAGCCACGACGAGCCAGAGACGCACGTCAGCCGCCACGACGAGCCAGAGCTTCAAGTCAGCCACCACGACGAGCCATAGACGCACATCAGCCACCGCGGCGAGCCAGAGACGCACGTCAGCCGTCACGACGAGCCAGAGACGCACGTCAGCAGCCACGACGAGCCAGAGCCGCATGTCAGCAGCCACGACGAGCCAGAGACGCACGTTAGCAGCCACGACGAGCCAGAGATGCACGTCAGCCGCCACGATGAGCCAGAGCTTCACGTCAGACATCACGACGAGCCAGAGACGCACGTCAGCCACCACGGCGAGCCAGAGACGCACGTTAGCAGCCACGACGAGCCAGAGACGCACGTCAGCAGCCACGACGAGCCAGAGACGCATGTTAGCAGCCACGACGAGCCAGAGACGCACGTTAGCAGCCACGATGAGCCAGAGACGCACGTTAGCAGCCACGACGAGCCAGAGACGCATGTTAGCAGCCACGATGAGCCAGAGACGCACGTTAGCAGCCACGATGAGCCAGAGACGCACGTTAGCAGCCACGATGAGCCAGAGACGCATGTTAGCAGCCACGATGAGCCAGAGACGCACGTTAGCAGCCACGATGAGCCAGAGACGCACGTTAGCAGCCACGATGAGCCAGAGACGCATGTTAGCAGCCACGATGAGCCAGAGACGCACGTCAGCCGCCACGATGAGCCAGAGCTTCACGTCAGCCCCCACGACGAGCCAGAGACGCACGTCAGCCCCCACGACGAGCCAGAGACGCACGTCAGCCGCCACGATGAGCCAGAGACGCACGTCAGCCGCCACGATGAGCCAGAGCTTCACGTCAGCCCCCACGATGAGCCAGAGACGCACGTCAACCGCCACGATGAGCCAGAGCTTCACGTCAGCCGCCCCGACGAGCCAGAGACGCACGTCAGCCACCACGACGAGCCAGAGACGCACGTCAGCCGCCACGAAAAGTTGGTCAAGAACCAAAATCTAAAAGGAAATTTGAATATTTTTAATACTTGAGTTACATGCAGACACAAGAAGTGCTTTTTTCCCATTTTTCAACTGTCACCATTGGCATATAATGCAACAAAGATTGCTGAAGTCAACAGATTTTACTAACAGATTTTTTTTTTTAAGCCACGGTCCTTGAGTTGACACAGATTACCCTATTAGATTTAAGGGACACCTTGCTTAAATGACAGTAGTGAGCCATACAAATTTTTACAAAATCAAGTTGCTAAAGCTGATATACTGTAAGCTAAAATTCATCAAATAAAAGTAATTTAGCAGTTTTTATCTTTGACTGACACAAAATTAACATTATAAATGAAACAAGTTGTGATAACACTTTCACGTTAAAGGCACAATGTGAAATGTAATCTAAAATGATGCTCTTTTGTGAATATCACTGCTGCGCTTAATTGAATAGTGAAAGGCACCAAGCTCCTTTCTGAAAAAACTGCCCTAGGAGCTCATATCAAATAAATGGCACCTCATGACTGAATACTTCAGTTCACTTATCAGTTAAACGGCAGATCCCCAGTGCCCTCAGATCATTTCTGCCATTTAGCCGCCATGGTTAAGTGTGCTTCCTTAAAGACTTTCTTAATATTGAGAAATCATGCTCCATGTGCAATTTTCATCATCAAAATTAGATCAATTTGTATGTCACTGATCTCAACAATAAGCCGTCGAGGGTCATTATTTTGGCAGCAACTCCCTCTGACGATTCATGGAAGTGATTTGCTGTTTTACACATACAGAGCTGATGGATAGACGCTTTACCGAGATGTAGAGGCATCAATAATTCCTTCACCAGTGACAAACAGTTCATGAAGTATAAATGACTGGCCTCATTTCCATGAAACGCAGCATATAGGATTGTTTGTAGCTGGGAGGCTTGCATTATCCCGGCGGAGAAATCTTGGTGATGTGTACAGTAGCTCTTTATCGGGTTCTTGGAAACCAGACACATGGTATTTTCAGAGCATGAGTGATACGAGACCTAATTAAGAAAATGGGAGGTATAATGAGAGAGTGTAATATGAAGGCTTGATTATGGTGGTGACACTCAACGCTAAAGGGAGGAGAGGTATCAACGCTCTTTAGGGACTTTTTGGATATATAGTTGGACAAACTCTCATCTTTGAGTGTTTGTGACTCATGACTCACTTTGGGGGGATTGGGTAAGAATGAATTGTCCTCAATGCAGGGTTATTATAGATAAATGGAATTAAAACTAAATAATTTAAATATTAGTAAAAATAACTTGCTGTTCTAAAGCTAAAACTGAAATAAATGAAAACAAATGTAATTAGACATAAAAAAAACTTATACAATGGCAAAAACAACAAAATTTCTAAAACTTTTACTAATAAAAAAATAAAAACGTAATTTTAATCTATAGTAACAGTTCATTTTAATGTGACGTAGTTAAACATTGCTACATGTACTGGTAACACTTTAGAATACTGTTCCTTCAGTAACGCATAACTACACATGAACAAATAAGTAACGCACTATTAACATTCTAATAACTAATATTAAATAACAAGAAACTCTGATTATTAAATTAGTAAGTAATAGCGCTCAGTTGAATGAGGTAGATCACTAGTAGCTACTATTTTTCATACCTCTCTGAAGACTATATACAGGTTCATAATTAATATTCATATTAATAATGCATAATGTATAATATAAGGTAATAGTAATCCATTAGTAATGAATCAAGTGTTACTACATCCTTCTAAAGGAACTACTAGTAATTTGGATCAGTATTCTAAAGTGAAAAGCTTGATATCTAATTATTGACATTGTAAGCTTTTGAGGTTTTTGTGCGGTTTTGGATGTAGTGTTACTACATCTTTCTAAAGGTACTCATTATTTGGATCAGTATTCTAAAGTGAATTTCATGGGAACACACTAGTAATAACTAAAGTGTTACCAAATCAATCGGAAGGAATTACTATTCAAAATCTTACAAAAATCTCAAAAGCTCACTATGACTTCAGTCAATATAGTCATCATGTTTTTCACTTTAGAATACTGATCCAAATAATTACCGTTACGTTACCGGGTTATCGTTACCTTTTATAATTAATTATGCGTTATTCATGTTAATTAATTAATTAATTAAGGGAGGAATGAAAAAAATAGTGGTTACTGATTAATAGTGAACTACATTCGTCTGAGCACTATTACTTACTAATTTCTTAATCAGAGTTTCTTGTTAGTTAATAGTAGTTACTAGAATGTTAATAGTGCTCATTTATTCCTGTTTCATTAATGAAGGAACAATAAGTTATGGATAATACCTCCGCTCTCTCTTACGAGTCTACATCTCCTTTAGAAAACTGAGCAACGCCTCATGGTACCTTCAGCTAGAGACACAAAATCACTTTCCACATTGTTTTCGTTCACTGTTCCTTGCTGGTAGAATAATCTTCCCAACACAGTCCCTGACAATATTCAAGAAACAGCTGAAAACGCATCTCTTCTATCAGCACTTCAAGCTTGTACTATGTCCGAAACGTTGAGCTCTTCTTGTGTTTATTGCCTCTTTGTGATGGATCGCTTGTTGTATTCCTCATTTAAAAGTCGCTTTGCATAAAAGTGTCTGCTAAATGAATAAATGTAAATGTAATTCCCAATCTTCAGCAACGCTCCACCACTGCGGCTTAGGCACCTGATTCAGCTCTGAAATTGTGCTAATTGTGTGATAATTATTACACTCTTCTCCATCATTTGATGAATAGCCACAGCAGCATAACAGACAACATTCGGATTACTGCTTGCATTTTGTTGGTAGTAATAGTAAATGTTAATTGCACCAGGAAAATACTTGAGTTTTGTGAATAAGATGCAATTGATAATAAGAAAAAATAGGTGTGTTGCTATTTATTTCATTTACAATAACTCCTGGTTTAATGGTAAAATTTTGCCTTAAAATACTGTGCATAGATTTTGCATATTTGCCCCTCGTTTTGTCTAAATGTATAATATGGTCCAAATTTTTGTACAATTGTTAGGACGGGGACAAATGTTTCACTGGTTAATGGCCAACTGTTAATCTTAACTGTAAATGTAAACTGTAAAGAACTGGAACATAGTAGTTGTGCTTGAGAAGATTCCATGTTCTTTTATAAGACTGTTATTTCATTTGACGACACAATAATGGCGACTCCAGTGAATGTAGATGTGACTTTGTTTCTAAAAAAAACACACTTGGATGCTGTCATAGTAGCATTCAATAAGATTAGTGTTTGTAATTTTGAGATCTTTGTTGGCATAACACAGTAACTGGACATGCCATTTTAATCTCACCGTGTTCTTCAGTCAATGGTAATTTGAATGACCTGAAATACCCTCATTAAGTGAAACAGGCTCTATACATATTCTGGTTAAGGTCATCTCTTTATGTACGGATCAGTGAGTACAGGAGTCTTGTTAATAGTCGTCTGATAATGGCAGAGACATTATGGCTTTATATTTAGCATCCCTTGTTTTTTAACCGTTGTCACCTTTTCGTTTAAGAAGCTCACTTGCAGTATTTAGGAAAATGTAACTAAAACAAAAGAGAAAGTTTTTTTTTTTTTTTTTTGCTTCTACTTTTTTTTTTCTGTGTAACACAAAATAAAAAATTGTGAAGAATGGAACATCTCAATGTTGAATGCAGTGATATTTATGTACTATAGTCTTAAAGATGGAGAGGCTCAAGAAGAAGTGACAACATGTAGAATGCAACATGACATTTCTGAATGGTTAGCTGATGAATTTATGTAGCTGAACACGATTTTTTTTTTCTTTGAAAAATACATTATGCAGTGGAAAAGAGAAGTGCAAAAGCTATTCTCAATATAAAAAAAAAGGAAAAAAATGAGTGAAGTATTCCTTTATTGCATGCTTAGTGAATAATACGTTTGTCAGGATAGGACATTAATGTGCTCAAAGATCGTCAATTTAACCAAATGTAGACATAAACATACATATGTTCTGCTCGCGTATTATGGAGATAGAAGCAGTCAGTGGCGATAAATGCAGCACCAAGTGCATAGTTGCAAAAATACAAATTCACAGCCATTGCCAAGAATCACATTTACTGAGTATACGAGTGCCAGAGCATAAATCAAAGTTACCACATTCACTAGGAGTGGTGTATATTGCATTAACCAAAGAAAATACGGTGGATAAAACTGTAGAAAGGCAGAACATAATTACCCGTGAGATAATGAAAAGGCAGGTCAATTTCCTCTTCTCTAAGAGTTTCTGAAATTACTCCTCTCAGATACTTGACAACAATGTACTGTAATTACAGACCTGGAGGCTCGCGCAGAACACCCCGAGCCGCCCATCGCCTGGCACTAGGCACAGACATGAGTACAGTTATAAACAGCATGATAACACAGACTAGACAATGTCTACGTTCGGTTTCCATTAAGCAGGAAGACTAGTGTACCTCGCTGTCAGAAACTTATACCACCCTGGTGCCATTGCAGGTTCTACAGTATGCTTTCATTAATGTGGTATTGAGCTAAATATATCTAGGCCAAGGACGTGACACTCATATTGTGTCTGGATTTATTAATTTAGGACTAATTTCTGTTGTGCTGAATGCTGGACTCTGGCATGAATAAATCATGCAAATTACCGCTTCATTGTTTACTGTTTTCAGCTTTTTTTGCACTGCTGTTGCTATGTTCGCTGCTTCCTTTGAGTTGTGTGTCATATCATCCCTAGAAAGGAATGGCTAACCCAGAAATGGAAATTCTGTCATGATTTCATATGACTTTCTTTCTTATGCAGACAACAAATGGAGAAATTATGATATATATCCCATGTTGCTCTTTCCCAATAGCAGTCAATAGTGACTCACTTCCAAACTTTCAAAAATTACACAGAAGTATCATAAAAGTGACTTTTGCCTTATTTTCCAAGTCAGTTTTGGTGAAAGTCCTGACATCAAACTACATCCCCAGTCTCGCTTATCCCTCTGGCCTTACCTCGGTCCATCGTCGCTCTGGCTTTGCCTTGGACGTCCGGGCTACTCCTTAACCCTCCACCCCATGGCCCTGTCAGGCTCCTCCTTCCCTTCGGTTTCGCCATGGTCCTCACTCCCACCAGCTCCACTTCGGACCCGCTAGCCTGCTGCTCCAGCTTTTCCCTCCACGTCCATGGTGTCACCCTGGGTCTTCATCCTGGCTCCTTCCTCCATTGTTTTTGCCATGGGCATTCATCCATTTGCTCTGGGTCGATCCCTGGCTCCTCCGTCCATCGTCTCCTACTCGGTCTGACTCTCTGCCGGCTCCCCCATAGACACTTCCTCCCGTTCCCCTATGGGCACTTCCCACTCCCCAAATGGACTCATTTCTGTTATCACCACTACGGTGTAGCTTCTACTGATTTTTACAATCAGAAATCCTGTTGTGTTGTGGGAACCCCGAGGACAAACTCTGTAGTAGATTGTCATGATTTGGCCCTCCAACTGAGCCTGGTTTCTCCCAAGGTTTATTTCTCCATTCTGTCCGATGGAGTTTTGGTTCCTTGCCACTGTTGCCTTGGCTCTTGGCTTGCTTAGTTGGGGACATTTAAATATTCAACATTATTATTGATCTGTTAGTGTGTGCTGTCCTGGTCACATCGTGGCACTCCACACACTGTAAACAAAACTCTTCGATCTATCTTTTTTTTAAAAACATTTTTTTATCTTCATCTTTGTGGTCTCACATTTTGAAAATCTGATGAGGTTTTAAAAATATTTTAGTGTGGGCAAGCCTTAAGTTGCCATTTCTCATTTGTTTCTTATTTTCCCGCCATTATGTTGTTTCTATGGTTATAGATTATGTTCACCTTCATCTCCTAGTTATCACTTATGTATTTAGGCCCCGAATTTGTTTCTGTTCCTCGTCTGGTATTGTCTTTGTTTATATTACAAAGCTGTTATGTTTGTGTTTCCCTGTATATATCGCCTGATTACCTTCTTTGTTTTATTAAAGTTTAGCTGTGAAAGATCCTGCTCTTCTCATCCTTGTCTGCTTGCAATGTAACACTATTAAGTAGCTACTTACTTCTTTATATTATTGTCTTGCCTTAAAATGAAGCAATTTTCTTTGAAATTATTCAGAGATTTAAAGAGTGGAGTAAATTATTCAGAAAATTCAGCTTTACTGTCACAGGAAAAAATATATTTTAAAATATATTCAATTAGAAAAAAAATTTTTTTTACTGAAATTATATTTTACTGTAAATATATTTTTTAAATAAATGCAGCATTGGTGAGAATTCTTTATATATATATATATATATATATATATATATATATATATATATATATATATATGTTACAGTCAGGTTGCATATATAACACACACGTAGATAAGCGTCAACAGACAATCTTTAATAATCCACACAGGTTAAATCCAACACAACCGTAGTAGAGACGAGTCCAGACAAAGGCACACAAACAGAACTGAACTTAAATAGTTAAATAATAGTTATATAATAGTATAATAATAGTCAGGATAATGAGATGATTGATAAGTGCACAGCTGAAACTAATGAGTGTCCATGCAACAAACTAGCCAAGGGCAAATGTTACTGACTAAAATATACTATGTATATATATATTTATTTATTTTTTACATTTTTACTGTCGATTGTTGTTGCATAAACCAAATGATTGGCACATTTTCTGAAAGCGGCACTGCTAAAACAGATGTATACTGTATGTTCAAGAAAAATATACTATTATCTAAACCGCTGTGATAGAGAGCAGGGGTGATGACAGGAGACGCCCCCAAGGTACAATTGCTCTCCTCAGCTATTTCATTGACTCGGGCCACAGACTTTATTCTGCTCTCTTAGTAATTTTCGCAGTGGTATATTGCTGAATGACAATTCACTCCCTTTCCATTAATTTTATCGACTTTCTCATGATCCTTGTGAAATTCAACTGCTGTGTGATATCTTTGCCCCCTGATAGTCTCATGGTCACTATGACTCATAATGTTGAACATTTAAATCATCATACAATTGAGCGACGGACACAGTTTATCCAAATATAAGCCATAAGGTAAGAGAAGGCACCAGAATAGCAAACTAATAATAGTTTTTCAAGGTTTTCTGAACACTCCCACTATTGGCCAAAACTAAGAGTCCCGGCCCAATCTCGGATTATTGGTCGAGCCACTGTTGCCGTGTCGGTATTCACAAATAAACAGAGCAATGTTTTGATAACAGAGACTGTTTACATTTTTCAGGGGAATAAACATACTAATGGATAATTCATGTTTGTCTCTGCATATTAAAAAAACACCGGAGACAAGTAAGTATTTTAACACTGAAACATTTATATGCTTCACATTTACAGTGAAGACAGATATATTAAAATGAATAGATGATCAGCATTCACAACTGGAACTCGAGACACATCCATCACTGAAAGTTAAGTCTATGAAAGCATTATCAAACATCCCCGCTGTATTTCATCACTTTTGGCTGTTATCTCAGAGGGTATTTATGTCTCTTGGCAGTCATCCTTTGGTTTTAGCACAATCATCCAATCAGCATAAGCTACACAGCGGAAACTGGCCCTGAGCAAATACTCCAGTTAGCCCTGTATCCATGCCAGACAGACAGCAACATGACAGACCTGCGGCCCAAAAGTAAACTGTCAGTCACTCAAAATTCTGCACAAATCCAATAATCTCTGTGGCATGCCTTTTAAAAGAGCGCAGAGCTGCGAATTTCATCATGACCCTCTGCATTATGGTAGTATCCTTCAGGTATATCCTTAATTATATCTTAACTTCAGTATCTCCAAAAACAAATATCTTACAAAAACAGCGGTGGTGGTAGCATGGCATGGTGTATACATGTGTAATACTATGTTGATATTGCATACAGTATGTGCCGTGCTGCTGAATCATTTTTAACTGTAATATTTCAATAAATTACAATAAATATGAGTCATTCACAATCGATGTCCGATACATGAATGAATCATTATTTTGAGCCATTTCTTTTCGATGACCTGTTGCATCCATTCACAAATTGAAGTGAATGATTCTTTTGTGAACTGGATTGATTCTATTGCAGCTGTTCTTCAGTCAACAACTCGCTGATTCAATGATCTGCTCTGAACAAGTTTTCCTTTTAACAACTCTCTGAATTGGTCAAGAAGTAAATAATATGATTTATCATGGTATATATGTATATATATATCATGGTTTCCACAAAAATATTGCACAGCACAAATGTTTTCAACAATGTTTCCTGAGGAGCAAATCAGCATATTAGAATGATTTCTGAACGAGCATGTGACACTGAAGACTGGAGTAATTATTCAGAAAATTCAGCTTTGATCAGAGGAGTAAATTACATGGTAACACTTTACAATAAGGTTCATTTTTTAAAACTATCTAATGCTCTTTTACAACAGCTTAGAATGTGGCTAATCAAGTTATCAAATTAAAATCAGAATTTAAAACATGATAAATCATGCAATTTATTCATGTAGTTGCTGTCCGTGCAAGGACGGATAAAATACTGAGCCAATGGGGCCAGTGCCACGGGACCTCTGACTGCCCCAACACTTGGAAACGAGCCACAGCAGATGGAAAATTGATACAGATAGACGAACAGCATTTGAATGTGTGCCAGTGACTGGGCCCCCTTAACAACTTAATGCAGATTCGATGTTGTACACTAAAGTTGTATGACATTGTCATCTTTATCTTTATATATATATATATACATTGCACCCAATTTGTGTTCATTTTAATAACTTTAACTTTGTGCCATTATTTGTCATATTTCTGATGTAAATTCATGTTATGTGGACATAAAAGTCGTCATGAAAGGGAAGTTGCGATAGTCTTTGTGATATACTGTATATCCGAGTGAAACGGCTTCTCGAACAAGGAATAATGTTTTGTCCATGTGGAATTGACTGGATGGTTGTGGTTTGCTATTGGTGGATCTCATGTGAGTGACAGGTTGTCCCGCCCTCACGCCTGTAAACACGTCATCAGAGAAGAGAAGAGATCAGCTGCAAGAGGGAGGGAAAGATTTAAAAAAAAAAGAGGGAAAAAAGATTGACAAAAAAAAATACTGCATTATACAAAAAAAAAAAAAATTGTCATGTTAAATGTTTATGCTGACTTCACTCTGGGTCTTGCAGGACCATAATTCATCTTTGCATCTTTGCATGTCAGACTTTTTTTCCCTGTGTATAATTGTATTGATATTCATGAAGGGAGCAATGAAACTAATAATGCATCTGTTTGATAGCACTTCTGGGAGTAATTGTATCATGAACAGAAGGTTTCTTACTTCCCTGAGGCGAAAGGGAGCAAAACATTTGGGCTAGTAAGTTCCCCTGACACATGGCAGCACCATTACCTCCATGACGAGCTTCCAGTCCGCAGAACCTTCTCTGTTTCCCATCATGACTCACACTGATCAATCTTCACATGACTCCAACCTGCTTTTTGCTGTGACTCAGAAAACCACCAGGGACCCAGTGTGTGTACTGCAACTAAAGTGCTCAGCTAATGCCAAACCGTGCCTTCCTTCATTACAGTTAAAAGGACATGCAGCAAAGGCCCGGTCTCAGAGCCACACACAGAACTGAGCTGGAGGGGGGGAAGAAAGGGCTCTGTGGGTAATTCCTAATAGCTCCCCAGTGCATTGAAATGCAGCAGAGAGCTTGACTACTCCACTGATTTACATTCAGCCCATAGCTGGCATTCATCTATGTCTCGTTCCTCAAGCACAATATCAAAATGCAGCGCTGCGAGTCATCAACAATAACATAAAGAAATTGCTTTCTACACTCTAATATGGTCTGAACAAATGGGAAACTAAGGCAGGTGTCTTATTTGATGCTGATAACACCCAAGGTTAGGGTTCTTTAAATTGTGGTTTAAAAAACAAACAACCTCATCCAGTAAAAGAAACAATTTCCCAGGCATTCCGTGTGGGAGGTTTTATATTGGATTGTGCCGTCACCGCCTTTTTACACCCAATTTTCGTTATAATGAACAGAGAAGTAACTCGCTTTTCTGTATAAACTTAACTTTAAGCTTAACAGATTAAGTTGTTCATTTAAAATTAGAAAACTAGAACTATTTTACATTTTCGGATCACAGCTTACTCCAACCACTGGGAATATTTGCACTAGTAAATCAATGAATGGGATGATTTGCTTGGATCTGTACATCATCTCAGCTTCACGTTGGGGTTCCATGACAAACAACAGGACGTTTTGTCAATCACTATTTCTAAAAAGTTGGTCTGGTAGTCTTGTACTGTGAAATTTCATTTACAGCTGTACATGAAACATTCCCAAAAGCAGCGATAACCAACTACATTTGCATGTTCCGGTTTAGAAAAGAAATCTGAAAAACAGAAAAGATACTGGTATTTTTCAGCCAGGGCATTATCCATTACGTATAAGGTCACTTCCTTTAACCCTAAAACAATGCAATGCAATGGGTAATTCAAGATATGGGTAAAACACCTGTGAAAAATAATTACGGAAAAGTCTTTCATACAAAATTAACATGGGACATTGAGGACTGTTTTCACAGACTTTTCTCAGAGCAGTTCAATGATTCTGTGTTTCCCAAAATTACAGTGCCAACAAACATTTGCAAACAGGTTTGCAAAGTTGTATGGTTGGAACTACAGATCTCGACCTGTGGTTAAAATCATAGTTTCCTATTATTATAACATGGCTTTAATACAGTATATTATGCTCTTGAACAGTATGTACAAGTTAACGTGCAGTACAATATATTCGTCTTTTAGTTTGCCAAGAAGTACAGTTTTTGAAGATTCTGCATGTGTGAACTCTAGTACCTCGGGTGAACTAGTATTACTCTTCCATATTGTTGAACCAACCTAGTTAGAACAACGGATGTGCTAAAGTTACTACCATTTGGGGAAAACTCTAATTCTCCAAATACATTGTACCATTAATCAGTGAGTTACAGGATTGAAGCACCCCTGATTCACAGCCGATTGTATGACATGATGCAGACGCCTAATTTGGACACGATATAGTATGAGAGACATGAAACTGTCCCAACAATGTAGGAAATCCGTTGCCTTGGCTCATTACAGACCAAGTCAATTGGCCGAGATGTGTTTTCAAAAATACTGAGAGCTCCAAGATCCTTTACTTTTTGTACCCCTCTAGAGAGTGTTTACCATGTGAAGACGTAACTCAATGCTTAACTACCACACTAGTTAAATATGGACCAATGTTAGTACAAAGATCATGCTCTTAACATAGATCATGCTCTTGAGCAAAATATGCTAGCTAACATGCAGTAAAATCGATATCTGAGCAAAGCAAAATTCATTAATTCTCAAGAGCATGATCTATGTTAATTCAGCACGTCACACAAGTTGAGGGCTTTGTGAATACTCGTTGGATTTATGGTTTTGGGAAACAGAAATGTTAAACTATGCTCGTACCAGCATAACTCGCAACCATAGCTGGCGAACGATGCTTTTGGGAAGAGCACATGTGCTTATTTGTCGTTGAGCACCATCTGTGTTTTCTTTCACTCCAGGATAACTCAGATCAGGGTTGATCACAGAAACAGTATTTGCCACAGCACTTAAGGCCCCAATATACTTTAAGCAAATTTGAAGAAACAAACTGCTGTGACGTCATTTCAAACTAAATCAGACCAAAGTAAAGCTTGTTTTGAGTTCTTTTTCGAAGTTTGAAACAGCTTGCCAAAGCGAACTTTCCGGAAAAGTTAGCTACAGCTGGTAAACACATTTGTTCTACCATTGGTCTGTGGCGATTCTGTAATATGTAGGTGTGTGCGGAGGCTCCATCTTCTTTCACAAGGAAATCTTTTCAGGTTAGTTTCTCCTGTTCAGTCCGATGAGGTCAGACGTCCGCGAGTGAAAACATTAACACACTGAAGCTGCTTTATATGAGAAAATTAAGTTGAAATGAGACACTGATAATGTTTTTCATGTTTTATATGGTAAAGCTGCTTGATTTTAAGCAATCTATTCTATAAAGTGCAATAGAGGGTATGCACGTGATGTCACCGTCGGCCAGAGTGACCGCGGTTATGGCCACTGAGAGGCAAGAAGAGTGAGTGGCAGCATTGGTTTTCAGTGTGAATACCACGAAAAACACAAAAAAGCACATCTAATACGGGAAAGAACTTTGAGATTGACTGTACAACTAGATTTGACAAGAAATCGGATTTAGACCTACCTAGATTGTATTTTTTTTATAAAGAGATCACAGGCAAATCTGCTTTATGTATTTTCCCGCCGTCGAAATCAGGCACATATAAATGTCAGGAAACATGAAACTTGGCTGCATGTCAATATCTATGGATCACTGGATCTTTAGTGTAAGGCTGGAGAAACTGGAAGAGCTATTCTCTGAGAAAACATAGGAAATTAACATTTTAAGTTCTCTCTTGTGCACCATTTGAGATGCAAGTCTCACCTTCCCCTCTCTCATGCTGAGATACTCACGGTGTCAAGGAGGAAAACCTCTGCATATCTTTGCCTTGACCCCCCATTCCCCCTTCCCTTTCTCACCTGAAATTCACCCAAAAATCTATATGGGTTCACATGAATAATTATCATACAGTGTTTGGTATCATTTAAAAGGTCTCAGTGCGACTGGTACAAAGGTCTCATTCCCAAAGAAGTAAAACAAAAGGTAATTCTGCGCGATTCTGTAACCCAGACCAGCTCATGATGCGAAGTGTAAGCAAAACCCTTCGCATCATGTATTTTATAATGTCAAGTATTGCATATGCTCTCTTTATTCCAGAGCATTTGTTGTTTATCTTTTATCTTTGAACTGATTATGCAATTTGTGTAAAATATTTACCTGACATTATAAATTGTAAACATTTGATTGTATTCTAATCTACTCTGACATTATTTTCAGTAAAGAGTTAAAAATTCTGTAATCACATTTAATGATGTACAGATATCATTAAAACCTTTTTCATTTATGGAGTGAGATGAAATAATGAGTTAATGCATATGAGAAAATGTATTTAATTTAATCAAATTACTTTGCCACGCGGAAAGACAGAGATGGGATGATCGGATGCCTCCGTTGGGCAGATTGAGCTGGGCTTACAAATTCTCTAGTAAGTTGTAAGGAACACTATGATCTGATGCTTTTCTTCACTTACAAAATTCGGTCCCACTTTATATTAAGTGGCTTTAAGTACTATGTACTTACATAGAAAAATAAGTACAATGTACTTATTGTGTTCAGGTTGTATTGTAAAACACTTTTGCTGCTATTGAGATGTGATACTGGTAAGGTTAGGGACAGGTGTGGTGGTATGGGTCGGTATAAGGGTAGGTTAAGGTGTAAGGGAAGGGTCAACTGTGTAATTACAAATGTAATTACATCAATTAATTACAGTTGTAATTACATGCAGGAATTTTCAAAATATAAGTACAATGTAAAAACATGCATGTACATAATAAGTCCATTGTATCAAAGTAGTAACTTACAATGTAAGTACATGTACTTAAAGCCACTTAATATAAAGTGGGACCCAAAATTCTTGCTGTTTTCTCAATTTTGTTGTGTGTTTATTTTGTTATTGGGAGGAATGTGTGCATCACATTTTTACATTTTCATCTAAACAGCGATCTCAGCAGTGTGGGCGGTGTTGGATGTTCGCTTACAGTTTATCGCTGGATCACGTATTTCGAATTTCATTTTACCCCTAAACGAATAACAAAAAAGAACTTTTTAAGCGAAGAAAGAGTATTTCAGGGCCTTTACAACCTTGCTGGCATTCAGTTCACCAGCCCTTTTGTTCATGTAAAACACATCAACATGTTCCTACTATCAAAAATAGGATACATATGTCATACATATTGGTAATTCTTTATTTCGATAGTCCACTTTAGACATTTCAGCCCGTTCTCATCCCAAGGCGTAATATAATGACGCTTTTGCCAAAGCGTCTATATCGAACGCGCATGGTACCCTTTAGCGTCAATATGAGACGCCGATATATATGGGTCAGAAGGCGCCTCCTAGCGGTCTAACCCTAACCCTACACCATACCTAAACCTACCCATCTCTCTGCGTGTTATATTGACGCTAAAGGGTTCCATGGGCGTTGGATTTAGACGCTTTGTCAAAGTGACAGAATATGACGCCTTGGGATGAGAATGCGTTGGACATTTTCAACTACATCATTAGAGTACTGTCATTAGAGTATTAGTTGACTGTCAGCTTAATATCTGCTAACACTTTATTTTGTTGGTCCCCCAACAGACATTCAACTGACTATAAGTAACTTGGCGACTACAAGTCAACTTATTCTCCTAACCGGAAGCCTAACACCTAACCATAACCTAACAGTCTACTGACAGTCTACTATAATATACTAATACTCTAATGAGAGTTAGTTGACATGTAGTTGAAAAGTTACTTATAATTAGTAGAACGTCTAAAGTGACTATCGAAATAAAGTGTAACCTACATATTAAATTACACAACACCCAACCCTGCAAAATCCTGGCCTAAACAATCAAGAGCTATAGACTCTAAACATCATCTCCCTCCGTCACTCCCCAATTACCATCTGAACAAAAGCAGTCTGTTGTGACGTCCTTAGAATACAAAGTTGAAGCAGACATCCGGTGATTCAATTATTTAGGCATTTATTCTCGTCCCTTGTTCACCCAATATACTAATTGGAGGCGAATGGCACACACTGTAATCACATATCTCCAGGGCATTGCATCTGAGGTTGAGAGACCTGACACTGAATAACTCCATGTCATGTTTGCATGTTTTCTATTCTTAGGGTGTTGGCCCCATTATCAATGCAGTATCATCTTGGGTTCCAAGTGAGCGTGTCTGGCACGCTGAAGCGATCGCACCCCACGTGACACTCAGGGCGAGCTAGGATGACATGCTACGATATCTCCGGCTTTTATTACCGCTTCAAAAGGAGGTTGATTTCAGTTTGATCCATGGGGCTTCCAAGCTTTTGTCTGGAGGATATTTAAGGAATAAAAGTGTGGATAGACTGCAGCAAATTGGGAAGGAAGTGATACTCTAGATTTTTTGGACTAGGGTTTTAATTAGATTGAAAGAAGCTGGCTCTGGCCAGCAGAAGGTCGTTTTCCTTTCTGGATATTTAAAGCCCTTTTCAGTCAATGAATTAATGACAGTGAGGCTGAACAAACAACAAAACAGGACCCTGTAATTCAGTGCAGCTTCCACTTCTGCACTTGGAAAATCAATTATATCAACTTGATCATTAGTGCACACTATTAAAGTTTAAAGAAGTTTGAAACATGTTGTCACATGTTTAATGTGGTCAATGTCATTTCAATCATTACATTAAAGGAAAATAACGGAAAACCTGGCATATTTCTTAATGTAAATTCACTCTTAATTATGAAAAAAAATTGTTAAAATGATAAAAAGAAAAAATAAATAAACATTGATTAGATAAAAGAAAAAGAAGTCTTTAGTTGAAAACGATGTCTTGTCAGCTTTATCCAATGATTTTTACTACCGAAATGAATCAAAGAGATGGGCAATGACTTTCTTCTGCTCTACAGCCAAAAACAATCTTTGCTGCATTAATTTCGTATTATCACTGCAGTACATGCTGCTTTGAAACAATCTGTATTGTAAAATGCGCTTTATAAATGAAGGTGACTTGACTTGACCTGACTTAATCTTTCAGTAGATCTTCTTCAGTGTTTTGTGCCATGGTAATGTCAAAATGTTAACAGTGTTTTCAGTGGAGCTCCTGGTCTCAGCTGGCTATAATATGCACCACTGATGAAGAGCATCTGCAGGCTGATTCCAGTGATCCAAATCTATTTCAAACTCCAGTCAAGATTCACACAGTTTGCTCTTCAAATCCTCCTAACTGCTATTGGACGTGCAAAACGTGAACGTGAAGATGCTTAATTTGCTATTACAGGACCTTTTAGCTTCAAAACACCAAGAGAGGAAAGTAATTACATCAAGCCTCACTCTGTGCATGTGTGCAGAATAAGTAATGTGTCAGGTAGAAATTCAAATATGACAATATAAGCATTTCCTAATGAATGGAATAGTTAGCCCCAAAATGGAAATTATGTTATTATTTACTCATCTTTAAAAATACCATATTATACACTTTTACAAGGTCTTGTTTTTTTTTGTTTTTTTAGGGACAACTAAAATAGGATTTCATACATGAATGTTCCAAAAAAACAAAAAACTTTTGTTTTATATATTCTCCACTGTTGCAGCACCTCTCTTCCCAGTCTGTCAGTAACGCTCTGTTTATTTTCTGTCTCAATGAAGCCCCTCCTTCTGAAAAGTGCAATGTGCTCTGATTGGTCGGCTGGACCAGTGTGTTGTGATTGGTCAAGAGCTTTCAGCGTGTTTGGGAAATGCGAGTTTCAACACGTTACTAATGAAAATCAACCAGGCATTTCCTCTTTATTTTGCATATAGCTGGAATTATTCAAATTATGGATATTGTGAAGTGTTTATGTTCCTCAAAACTACAATGGGGGCATTTCAGGGAGTTCAGAAACAGTGTGCACTGATTTTCGAGAATAACTCCTTTTGGAGTGAGGTTTTATGCTTTTAACTATTCAGACCTTTTTCACGCAGAGAGCAAGATTACACACTAAAGAAAGTTGAAAATGTATTCTACATTCAAAAAAGAACAACGTATGAGTTTCGACATTAGGTAAGTAAATAATTATTTCAGGATCTATGTGATGTCACAACAAATGCATTTTCCTGGTTTTAATGTGGATGTGCTATCATCAAATTTCTACAACACTACAGTAGAGACAAAGGGGAAGTTATTATGAATAAACACATGAAATGATTTGCATTAATGCTAACTGGAGTGTCTCATCTAATATACAATCCCTTTGATCAAAGAGCCACGGAGGAGAGAGCCTCCAAGTTTTTCTTTCATTATCAGAGGCTTATGGAAATTTGCAAAGATATTGAGGGGGAAAAACGATAATGGCTTTGCAGCTTATCCTTTATGACCGCAGACCACTAAGACTATTCCAGTTTGTTCATTTACAAACAAAGTTTATGTGGTGGATGTCGCATGATTGATTCAGTAGTGAGGGGAAATTAAGTAATCAGTGCACACACTGATGTACTTACACAAATGTGATGTGATGCAGTTTAATACATAAAACATACACCATTCAAGCAAAACAAAGATGCTCTGGGAAATATTTATTCAAAGACATCAGATATTACAGTGTTATGAAAAGCTTATTGAAGTATGTGGAAAATAGACTCAAGATCAATGTTTCATTCACCATGTGTTCAAATCTGAAATTATACATTATTAGTTAGTTCACAGAAAGTTCAAGCGATGATTGAAGAGTATGGAGTAAAATAAGTGAAGTGTGTCTTCCTGCTGATGTTGTGTATTGAAGCGATATACACTGTCTGATAAGTTAAATGAAGGTACAAATAACTTCTCAGCAAAGGGTAATGATCATGGTATGAAACTTAATGGTGGAAAAAGTCTGTCCAAACATAAAAGCCTTAAAGGCAATTTATTTGTATTCTCGTCTGGGTTCAAGACAAATGAATATATAATAAATAACATCAAATAATATGAAGCTAAGTATGTCTTTCTGAAATATAACTGGTTTGAAATGATACAACAGAAACAAATGTGATAAAACAAAATGAACACAAGTGTAATATTTTATTTAATCAGGGTAAATATCAGATTTTTTTTTAAATGACTTAAACTGTACGGTAACACTTTATTTGAAGGGGTGTGCATAAGACTGACATGACACCTGTCATGAACATCAAGTCTTTATGAATGTTTATGACTGTTGTCATTAAGTGTCATTCGGTAAATTATGACACTTTTAATGCAAAGTTGACATTGTTTAAAATGTCTTTGTTATGACAACTTGACATTAACAAAGACAACAATGTCTTGATTATGACAACTTGACATTAACAAAGACAGAAATGTCTTTGTTATGACAACTTGACATTAACCAAGAAATCATAACCTGTCAACCTGTCACAAATATGTCATAACAGGTCTAATTATCAAACTTAAAGCATTTTACAGTGTAATAACCCTTAATGATATCTTTATAACTAGTACAATGTGTTCCACTTTACTTGAGGACAAGTAAAATATTCATGACACAGTTATAATGGTGTCATGACGGCCAAAGTTGTGACAGGTTGACAGGTTATGATTTCTTGGTTAATGTCAAGTTGTCATAACAAAGACATTTCTGTCTTTGTTAATGTCAAGTTGTCATAACAAAGACATTTTAAACAATGTCAACTTTGCATTAAAAGTGTCATAATTTACCGAATGACACTTAATGACAACAGTCATAAACATTCATAAAGACAGGTGTTATGTCATGTTTATGACAGTGTCATGTCAGTCTTATGCACACCCCTTCAAATAAAGTGTTACCAACTGTACTTTTCAGGCTCTGCAGGCAGCTTTTGCACACAAATGTGCCTCACAAAAAAAAAAAGCTTTGGTGAGAACTAAACAAATATTTTACTAAAGTAATTTCAAGCTAGAAATGAAAAGTGTAAACCGTTGGTCAAAACCGTACTTTTTACACACAAACTGACAACCAACCACAACTTTCAGACGCCATCTTTCTTTTCCTAGCTCAACTTTCACCGAATGGAACGCATAGGCATAAATATAATAAATATGCCCTATTGGCCGCTGGAGCGTACATCAACGGCACCGCCATATTGTGGAGGGCAACTTTCCCATACCTCTGATTACGGGAATTGAGAAAAATGCCTGCTTCGTTGCTGCTTGGGGCTGTACAAATCGCCGCACAATTGAAAACAGGTCTCGGGGAATTACCTTTCACAAACAAGACAGGTTATATTTGGTCATTATATAATTAGTAATAGTAACGTACACCATGTACAAACCACTGAAATCGATTGATAAATGTAAACGTTATTATTGATTTTATCCAGGAAAACCGCAGCTCAACCCGTTTACTTGCATTTGTTTACAGCGCAGTCTTTCCCTCAGCAAAATGGCGGACGCGTTGACGTATCGCAGCAACGTTCCAAAGCAGCCAATAGGGCGTCTATGTATTTATGCGCATAGGATTGCGGGATATAAATTTTTTCAGTTGTCGGATGCTGCCTATGTAGACAAAGGGAAACAGCAACAAACCGCAAGAACGTAACAGGAAAGCAAGACAAAATAATATCAAAATAAAAGCCTTTAAACATAAAACACATGGGATTCATGACACAAAGGCTACATGTTTTTAGTAGCCCTCAGACAATCAGATAATATTGTTTTCTGAAAGTATATATTTTTTTGTTTATTTCTTCAGACCGTCTTTAAAAGAGTGCAGAAATGAACAAAATGAAGAGCATTTTCCAGATCTTATTTTTAATACATGTATGCTATCTACTATTGTTTCAAGTTTATTTTCTCATGAACTTCAGGACCAGACAAGACAGACAGAATTTTCATCAACTATCCATTTGATTCTTTACTGGTGGTGCATATGTCATCGATCCCCCCACTGAATAAATGGTCTTTTATTTCAAAAGAAAAAAAAATAATCTTTTACTGAAAGTATACATGAGTTATTCCAGGATACTATCTTTCAATCCTTTGTTCTCAAATGTAGAACCCCAGTTTATGAAGACAGTGTACAGTGAGTAGACCAGCAGTCCAAAGGTTAATGTGCACATGAGTGCTGGTCCTTTCATCTGTTACACTCACAGTTCATTGCCTCACACTACCAAGCTTAGCAGGGTCCTGTAGTCACTTCAGAGAGGAAAACAAGTGGTGCTTTACCACAGCCGTATATGTATTTCTATGCAGTCCACCACTTTACTGTTAATGTTGTTTATTGTTAATATTTTAACATAAAACAGAATTTGGGTGGGTGTTGGGTTTCAACCAGAAGGAACTGGATAATATTCTGAATGTTCCAATCCAATCTGACTTCTGACATATAATGCTGCCTGAACCATAATCATTCACTGTTCCATTCATTGGCCAGAGGAGAACTGGCCCTCCGACTGAGCCTGGTTTCTCCCAAGGTTTTTTTTTTTCTCCATTCTGTCACCTGATGGAGTTTTGGTTCATTGCCACTGTCGCCTTTTTCACCTTTGGCTTTTGGCTTGCTTAGTTGGGGATACTTAATGTAATTTAATATTCAACAATATTATTGATCTGTCAGCATTGACACCATTATATGACTGAACTGAGCTGGATGATGACATCAGGTTTTTGTTTTTTTTTCAGAGGTGTATATATATATATATATATATCAATAATATATCTAAAGTTTTCTCTCTAAAGCTGCTTTGAAACAATCTGTATTGTAAAAAGCACTATATAAATAAAGGTGACTTGACTAGGGAGTGGGGGATTCATAGGGGTCCCTAAAGATCTATGTTATGCCATTGAATCTGTATAATAATACAGTATTTCCTCTTATTCTTTATATCTAATGCAGTGTTTGCCAACCCTGTTCCTGGAGGCACACCATCACTACACATTTTCCAACTCTTCCTAATCAAGCACACCTGAATCAACTGATCAGCTTGATCAGAAATATATGGGTCAGATAAGGGAGACACCCAAAATGTGTACTGTTGGTGTGCCTCCAGGAACAGGGTTGGCAAACACTGATCTAATTAATGATACCAATAATGATGTACACACGTATGATAAATAATTAAAAACATTACGGCATTTCTTGAGTTTTACACTATTAAAGTTAGTTTTTTTCTAAAAAACTTTTTCCAAAATTTGTTTCAACTTTCTCTATATACCAATACATAATTAAAATGTAAGTACTCTGAAAAAGAAAGTATAAAAATCGAGTGCATGTAGTCCTCTCAGTGCAATAAACACAGCTACTTATTTCCATTCGGAAAATAGTGCGACTGTCACTCTCCCTCGCTACCATGGCTACCACCCCTGCTGCCCACATGCGCGCACCCATTTGACTCGGGGAGGGGAAGAGGCACGGATGCTAGGAAGAATCACAATATCCGCGTTTCCACTGTCGGGCCAGTGCCGAGCCAGGGCTTTAAATGGGCCGTGCCGGGCTAATAGCCTCGGGCCAGTAGCACCTGGACTGCGTTTCCACTGTCAGGCCAGAAGCTCCACAGTGCTTCACTAAAACACGGCCGTAACACGCCTCTCTGGAACAAAGTCACACTAACCCATCATTTCACCAACAAATGGAAGTTTTATCAGAAAACTAATCAGAAAGAAATCACTGGAAACAGCGTGCATTGCAAAACAAACATGTAAAAAGCGACCGATGGCTGACATTTTTGTTGTTTGCTTGAATATTTTAAACCCAAGCATCGATGTTTTACCACAGATTTACAATAAAAAGTGATACATTGATCATGAATTAATGTAGGCTATGTCAAAATTGCACATTAGTCACACAGAAAAAATTACCGTTAGATTTCACATAAGAAAGAGGACACTTACTTCACTCACGTCTGTTTCTGTTGATTTACAGGACATAGATTTACATCACATTTAGAAAGAATGATTTCTACAAATATATGCCACCAAAAATACGACCTGAGGGAGCTTTAGCACTCTCTCGACTCCCAGTAGGCTACAGATATTTTCAGTCAGAGAAAAAGGGGAAACTCCCGAAAAAAAGTTTATTTTTAGTTTATTTTATGATATTCCGCTATAAAGAGATGAGACATAGGCTATCTGACAGATACAATAAAAACATGATTGTGATAGCCTTTATGATTGGTCTGATTTCTTCAAACGTTCACCATGTTTTTTTTTACTCTGCATATCTTCAAGCATTTACTATGTTTACTATGGTAATAGTTAGCGCGCATAGTCTTTTGCATCGCGTAGGCCTATACATATTTTTACCTTATAGCCTACGGTGATCAGAATTTACATCGGATCATAAACAGAAGGCATTCAAACATGAAAGTGAGTTAGATTATTTTTAAAGTCTTTAATGCTGACAGAATCATCCGGCGCTGTTGTCTCCAGACTCAGGCAAACCCCGCCTCTGTTCGTAACCACTCCTCTAGCCCGAGCTGGCCCGCTTTGGCCCAAGGTATTTGACGGGCCAGAAATCCTGGCCGTTGGCCCCGAGTAAGCCCCGATCAAGCCCCGGAAGTGAAAGTGGAAATGCGACTGGCCCTGGCACGCACTAGCACGGCCCGGCGCTGGCCCGACAGTGGAAACGCGGCTAATTATGGCAGAGAAAGAGCAGTCAAAATTCCCAGTACCTGCATATACAGTCAGTGAAGGCAAACCAGGCAAAAAAAGGAAGTCAGTATTTGAAAAGGCTATGCCCAAAAAGTCTTTGGATAAAGCAAGCAATATCGGGGCTTTCCAGCGGTGGACAACTGAGGGACCTCAAGGGGCTGAAAAGTGACGGCAACAGTGACTTCATCGTGGAAGCTCTTACATGCAAAACACTGTATGTTATGAATCTTAAACGAAATTCACCTTCATCACAGTGTGTAATGTACCATTTTCCCGATGGTAACGGGAAAAACGTGTATCAATGCAACCTGTTTTTAGCTTTGAGTTTGCCTTATGTTAGTTCGTTACCGAATCAAACTCAATATATTTTAAACTTTACCAGTATCGATATGCTGGCTTGATAGTGAGTACTAACAGCCATGTTAGTTGTTTATATTCATAATGATAAAGTTAGGTATCTGACATGATGTCACTACATGCACTGCGATCCTTTCCGCTCTGCGCTGGTAAACGCGTCCTCCAGCTGAGCCGCGGTCAGTGTTTTGGGGGCGTGGCTTTGGAAGGAGCCCAGACGGGAGTGAATGGAATAAGTAGCTGTGTTTATTGCAGCCCTGAGAGGACTACAGACACTCGATTTTTATACTTTCTTTTTCAGAGTACTTACATTTTAATTATGTTTTGGTATATAAAGACAGTTTAAACAAATTTGGGATTTTTTTTTTTTTTTTTTTTAAATTCCTGCCTACCCTACCTTTCAGTGGTTGTATAATTCCACCCGAATAGATTAAAAATACAAATGTGCTCACCTCCCCTGTGAAGACTAATAATACTGCATTTAATAGAGAATGTCACATGGTTCAAAGCATTTCCTTTGGTTTGCTGAGCCCTGTGCACTCATGAAAGTACAGCAGCAGCACTATAAGGAGATTGAAAAATACATCAAGGTAACATTACCCCTCCCATAATGCCTCAGCTCCCAGTTAGAGCTGAGACCCGACAGGTCTGTCAGGCTTTCTTCATTCTCTATGATTTGATCAACAAGGTGACAGTCCCCCGATGGCCACTCTCAATCATAGCCACAGCTGAACTACTCGCACCCAATGGCCTGCTCTCTGTTGGACCACACACATCTCTGACAGACATCACATTCTGTGTTATCACTCACACACACACACACACACACACACACACACACAATAGTTTTAGTGAGTTATAAACTAATATTTGTGATTACTTGGAATCTACATAACAATATTACTCCAACCAGCCAACCACAGTTGCACAGTCTGAACAAAGTATTTCAAAATCAATAATGATTCTGATGTATTGATTGTTTACAAATGAATTCAATTAAATTCAATTGTTTTTGAATAGCACTTTTCAAAATACATATTGTTTCAAAGTTTACATAATTTTTTATTTTATTTTTTAAATTAATTAATTAATTTATTTGTAATGGAATATTGCCATCTTTATTACAAAATGATTTATCCGTGCAATTTTTAATACAAATAACTTCCCCCTTCAGCTTGCAGCAACATCTCTCCTCTTTTCTGATGACGTGTTACTAGCATGAGGGCGGGAAAACATCCAACCATCCATTTAATTCCAAATAGACAAAATCAAGTCCCATCCTAAATTTGATCTTGTTCCATAAGCTGTTTCACTCGGATATACGTCACAATAGGGATGAAAACACCATCACAAATTCTGTTTTATGCTGACTTTAAGAATTATTGTCACATTATTTGCTTATTTTACCACATCTACATCTACACATTGTATCTATACATCTACATAAAGAATATTCCTTGTAGTTTTTGTTTTTTGGTTTTTATGCTTGTGAATACAGGACTAACACATGACCATTAGAGTTTCATGTGTGGTCATCAGCAACCTAAGGTAGATTTATGAACAACTCAACTGGAAGTCAGTGCCTAGATGTATGTATGATGCACTAACATCTGTCTTTGTGTCATCTGTCATCGATTCTAATTCAACTTGACCGCACAGGCTCTAAATCTCCCCTGCTGTAGACATGAAACTGTCATAGGGGTACCTGACTCCAAAATAATGTACAAACCCCACCAGCAAGTGGATGCCAGTAAAACAGACCATATAGCACCTATCCAAAGTGTGATTGATTGAGAGGCCGTATTCCCTTATGCGAGGGATGGTACAGCTGGCAAATAATTGTTCATGTAGGCATGGCTCAGCGTTCGCAAGTCGCAAATGTTTGCCAACTGCTGTCAGTGACAGCTTATCATCCTTTTTAAGGGAAAATAGTTTTTATGTGTTTACATGTTGTATTGAATGTAAAAAGTGGCAAGCTCACAAAGCACAGCAGGTGTAAGTTAAAGAAAGACGCCACATGAGGTCGTGTGTTACAGTGAACTTACCACACTTAAAGGAATATTCCAGGCTCAATAGAAGTTAAAGGTGAAGTAGGGGATGTAAGATATTTTTAATGTTAAAATGCATTCTCTTAACCCAGTTTATTTCTACCAGTAAGACCTGGGAGGCAAAATGATGTAACAAAGGATAAATTTATTAGCAGCCCAGCAAGCAAGTATTGTGTTATAATGTTATTTGGCGGAGGGCCAGCCACAATCAGAGGGTAATGGAATCTGCATTTCCTGCCTGAAGACTAACGCAGGAGCGCAGCCGACCCCTTGGTAGGTATGGGCAGGGACCATCCTGGTGGTGGTGGGGAGGATGGAGGTGAATGTTGGCATCAGCATCTGCAAACTCAGACATATGTAAGTACTGATCTTTTATAATACAGGTATTAGAACATGATTGGTTTGATGTGAAGGTAATAAGTGACGTAACAATTGAGTCTTCCTGGCAGAGCTTACGCTAAAGCTTTAATTTTCCATTGACTACAAGTAGTATGCCATTCATCGGTCAATATCCCCCAAAAGTGTAAACATTGAGCCTCCCAAGGATCATCAAAACAGAGAGCAGTCCACTCAGATCCATCAATCACTTTCCGGCACAACCTATAGTGTGAGTTTGGGGTGTGACTACATGTTGAGCCAGAGAGTAACCCCTTTCACACATACAGTCTTTACTCGTAAATTACCGGTAAGAGATCATGTGTGAACAGGACCTTTTCAAAAATACTTGTAAATTGGTTCCTGCAATTTACTAGTATGAGATGTTGTAACATTAGCAGTAAATTACAGGTAATGTATGTAATTCATTCTGTATGAACGCGGAATGAAGATTACCGGTATGATCACGCACGAGGTCAGAATGCGCTGACGTAAGAAGTCTGCTTGGCCAACCACAAAGTTCTTATGGAGGTGACGTGATTACTCAGCGCTGTTTACAGTAGGATTTTTAATAGTTTTTCTATTTAAATATGCAGAAGATGATCATCTTTGACCTTTGAGCCACGTCTCACAGCTTTTCAACCTCTTGCACTGAAGACCCAGCCTTTTTTTCCACTCATCAGCGTTGCGGCTCTGCAGTTGGATACTATTATGTGAATCTTGTGTTTTTAAGAGGACAAACACATTCATTCCACATATCATATGTCTTTCACTCAGACGTCAAAAAAAGTTTTCAGATTGGACAGATAGTAAAACAAAAGCGCTTCTTCTCATGCGGGAGGATGAAGACAACAGCGCAACATTTAAAGATCACTTCCGATGTCTGACATCACAGAATTTACGAGTATTTTGGAGCTGATGTGTGAATGGTCTCTTACAGGTTAAAAAGCCAGAAAGCCCTTGCTTATGTGAACAGCATATTTGTGTATATACCGGTAAAGTCATTAATTTGGCAATTTTAAAATGAATGATTTGGCAATGATTGTCCATGCTCCCTCCCAAACATTCTTTCACAATTTGAGCCTGATGAATCTTGACGTTGTCATCCTGGAATATGGCCGTGGCATGTATTTTTCTACATGGTAGTTTAAGAAATGAAAAGCTACACACTCCATCAATTAGGGTTAGAAGAACTGTTGACAAACATATAACATGCCAGAAACATAATAATCACTTCAATAATGATCCAGTCAATGACTCTTAAGCATTTGCCTATGTATTTTTTTGCAACTAGTCAAGATCTCTCAACCATGAAAACTAACTAATGCTTTCAGCACAGCAGTTTCCACCTCAGCACTCTCATGTCAGATACGGTGCTCTTATTCTCCGGTTTGGACTATTTTTAGATAGTACGGAGAGATATCTGCATGCGGTATCCTGCAGAGGGGAAGACTCTAACCCAGGCATGTCTATGCGCTTTATGTGGAGACAGCGGGCTTCTCTAATTGGGCCGCTGTCAGTCAGCTAAAAGCAGTAGGAGACATGGATTTTCACAAGTGTGTGCATGGTGGTGGTCCAATATGTTTACAACCATGACAGGGAAGAAGCACATGTGGGTGTAATCCTGAGCCTCTGCAGGAGAGCTTTCTGTCCCGGCTGAGAAGAAGAGAGAGACTGTGAGAGAGAAAGAGAGATTTTCCTTATGCTGAGACACAAGCAGTCAAGTGTTACAGTTTAGCACATAATAGAAGCTGTAGGGAGTCATATGACAAAAATAAATAAACCTGCCGCCGTCATGGTGTGGGTCTGTGCGCACCTGTGCACGGATCCGTTTCAAGGAATGTATGACATGCAGATGTAATACTTTAAAGTTATTGTCATAGGCAGAAGTCATGTGCCTACAAGCTGAGGTGGCATGTGCCATTTTAAGTATAAAAAAATACTTTGCCACTGACGAGATTTTTCGTCATTTATGACACAACACTTCCTCATCATTGACGAGTTCTTCAAGCAATCCATGTTTTTACTGATATGTTATGGATCTTCTAAAATACTACACCATCTCCAGATCCAAAAACTAGCGAAGAAGAAGATCTGCATAAACCAGAAGGAGCAGATTCTTCTTTATTAAATTAGACATTAGACATAAATCATTCACAAAATGTTCTGGAATGCATGTTAATTTCATGTTAATCAGTTCATCGATACATGAGTGCGGGGGCGGCAGTGGCTCAGTGGTTCATGTAGGTTGTCTACAAACCGGTTGGTGGTTCAATCCCTGGTTCCACCTGACCAAGTGTCGAGGTGTCCATGAGCAAAACACCTAACCCTGGCTGCTTTGACACTGCCGTTGGGGTGTGAATAGGTGAATGTGAGGCAATGTAAAGCAGTATAAATGCTATATAAATGCAGTTCATTTACCAAGTCCTTACTGATGTCTTGTGGAAGTCTGCCTATTCACATTGCTAACAGTCATAAAACCAACTTATCTGATCGTGGTCATGGTAACCGAGACCCTCTTGCACTCACTGGGACTGGGATGGGACCAGAGATCCCAGAGTTGGTTTTAAAGATTGTTTGGTATATATACCAAATAATTGTATCTGATTTGTCTCAGTCGTTACAAAGGTTTACCTCATGCTTACACTAAGACAAATCAGATACAATTATTTGTGTGTGCGCACATGTTGAAAAAGTAAAATACCGTAAAACTTCAAATAATAGCCGAGTCCCAAATGCGCCTGTCTCTTTTACACGCCTGGTGTGGCGACAGGTTTGGGTAAATAAAGGCCGGTCTCAAATAGAGGCCGGGTCTGTTTTTTAGTTTCGGGTTGTATTTAATCCTCTAAAACCCGTCGCATTGTCCGCTTTTTGGCGGCCGCCAAAGCCTTTTTTGATCGGTGAATGATGTAGAATAGAATAACTGCTGCTCTTGACAGGGCGCAAACGAGCAAAGAGAGCGCGCGCGAGAGAGAGAGAGCGCGCCCCGGCCGCGCGTGCGCCCTCTCACGTCTTCAAACAACACGAGCGCTGTCTTGATCTCTCTCCCTCGCGCATATTAATCAAAATCTATTGACACGATAGTAAAAGGTCGGAAGACCGCAGTTTCACGTGGAGCATTTGGAGATTTTTAGAGATTAGAGACTCTAGGAACAACATCTCAATGAACAACATCTCAACACTAAATTATAAAGGCCTGTCTCATATAGACGCCTGTCTCAAATACAAGCCGGTGCAGTTCGGCGATTTGGGAAAATAAAAGCCCGGGCTATTATTTGAAGTTTTACGGTAATAGTAGCTGGATTTAGTTGAAAATAGCAATAGATGCTATTTACACAGTGTAAATATCAACCAAAAGTATTTTCTTCACACCAAGTGAAAATAGCAGTACTTTCTCATAGGGGCAGATACTATTTTCACCTCAGTGTATTGCAGTGTATTATGACCAGTGCAATAATAACATAATATTCAGTGTATATGATCATGTTCATTAAAATCACAAATGCTGCTTTTTTTGGGACATTACTTGTCTCTAAACTTACCCCTACACCTCCTCTAAACCCTAACCTTTAAAATCATTATTCATTTCTTTATTTTATTTTTTTTAATAAACTCCTCTCCCAGCTGATAAGCGATGGGAAAAGGTTGAAGAATGGGTTAGGAAAAAGGTGGATTCAAACTCAGGTCGGTTGCGTCACAGTGTATCACCACCCATCGTAAAAACCATGACACAGATCCTGTTATCAGTAGGATTTCTTTTGCACATTTGTGTGGCACAATCAGAAGATTGGTTGGCAGAGTTAATGTGAAAAGCCTCTGTAAATAGACACTCCAATTAAAAAATGAGTGAAGCTAGTTGTTTTTAAGCAGATCCTCTGTTCTTTCTTTTGATACATTCACTATTTACATATTCATAAAACAAAAACAAAAATATTCTGGGGGCCATTAGAGTTGTCTGAACCTGAATGATCATACATGGGGAGGAATTCATTGAATGGATATGAATGCAGCATTCAATATATTTACTGTGTAAATATAACAGTTATAACTATAATGTCAGAACTGCTCTCTTCCATATACTTGTCACGGCACCACCAGATCTACAGACTCCACCCACTCGTTCACTCTCCCCTGATTACTAATCACCACACCTATACCTCGTCACCTGTTCACTATAAACATTCACTTGCACCACTCTTCATTGTCTGATCTGGTCTTTCCATGGACACACAGACTCGATACTTACCTGCCATCCTCGTCTTCTGATCCCTTTCCACGATCCTGTTATCATCGTCAGTGACTCTCATCCACGTCTGCCATCAGCCTCATTCCGTTCTCTGACTGTGAAGGACAATACTGTTATTCATCAGCAAAGTTCCATTCAACTATCTTCATTGTGTTCAACTCACCATTTACATCTGCTAGTTTCCGTGCTTCTGTTCATAATAAACTAAGTCGTGCAGAACAAAGTGAGCCGTGGGCATTATTAAATGGCAAAAGGTATTGCTTATCTACAGGTATACCTATGTATTACAAATTTGATGTTGGCTATGCACTGATTCAAATCATGAAAATAAAATTATTTTATATGGTTTCAGCATATTTTTCCGCCTTACTCCATCATTATTTTTCTACATCTACTTATAAGAGAAAAAAATATATCTTTTAAGAATCGAGAGGGACAGATTAGATGAAAATATGTGTGAAGTGCTCCATTTTTCATGAGTCAGCTGCAGGGCAGGTCTGAGAAGTGCAGCAGTAAAGTGGAGAAGTGGGCTGCACAGCAGCTGCTGCCAATGCAGTACATTTCAGGAAAAATGCTTATGAAAGACGTAGACCTTAAAATGTATGATATCCTAAAGCTGATCAAATACAACATAACAACATACTGACACAAAACTACATTGCAAACGTTAGGTTTTAAAGGGGTCATGACATGAGAAACCAAATTTGCCTTGATCTTTTGGTATATAAGAGATCTATGTACTATTAAAACTTCCTGCAACCCATTATAAACGAAGCATTTATTTAATCAAGCTCTAAATACAGCTCGTTCTGGATCCATGGTTAGAAGTGACGTCACGGTTAGAAGTGACGTACCAGTCGTTTGCATATGACCGCCTCCAGCGCAGGACAACTATGCCTCATTTCGCATCGTTGTCGTGCGGCTCGCGCCCACATGTGTTCAGTCGACGACTCGACGTGCAGCGAGTGGGTCTGTTTACAAGAAGATTGCTATGCCACGCAGATGTGCTGTTCCTGTTTGAGTGTTTGAATACGCTGCCGAACGATCCAGACGTCAGGGAAAGCAGTCGGATGCAGTTTATTTGCAGCATATGCAGCGCGCCAAAGCCTTATTTGAACAGTGAGTGAGATGAGTGTGACAGGGAATGTTACTCAAAGAACGAGCAGAGAGCGAGCGAGCCCCGGCCGCGCGCGCGCCTTCAAACTGTCTGTCTCTCTCTCTCTCTCTCTCTCTCTCTCTCTCTCTCTATCTCTCTCTCTCTCTCTCTCTCTCTCTCTCTCTCCCTCCCTCTCCCTCCCTCCCTCGCGCATATGAATCAAAATCAATTGAGAATTGACACGATGGTAAAAGATTGGAAGACCAAAGTTTCACGTGGTGGAGCATTGTGTAGTCTACATGTGATACAAAATGATTAACGTTAATAATTTATGCATAAGCAGCACTGACGTTAGCCAATCATAACAGTGGGTGTTAACACTGAAGTCTGAAAGGGGAAACGCCCCCAAAACAGACTGTTTGTATCAGAGGGGGAGAAACAGGGTGGGAAAAGGTCATAAATCACTACATTTTTTAAGTTTTTTGTAAAAAAAACCTATAGTAATACTATAATTGCACATAAGGGAACATAATAAAACAAAACAAAAAACCATGTCATGACCCCTTTAACAAACAGCCACCTGATCAACTACACTCGTATAAAAAAAAAAAAAAGTTATATACAGTAGAACTCTTTCAGGTGCTTCATAGAACATTTTAAGTAAACAATGCAAACAATTAGGTGAACGTCCTTCAACAAACAAACAATACATATAGTAATTATACAATGACTGTGTCAGGACGTTTTTACTTGTATCGTGTCATAAGTTAATTTTGCACTGTGTTCATGTTTCAAAACACATGCAGTATTAATAATCTGATCAATATTTTATGTTCAGTTTTGTCTTCTTAAAGACCAAATTGACAAATAGTATCCACTATACTGAGTCAGCACACAAACCTATGGCTCTGTTCCAAAACATAGACCGCATAAGGAAGTCAACTTCATTATGCTGCTGCCTCCTAAGATACTTCATTTTAGCCAAGTTTTATAGCAGCATTGTTCATTCGATTTCATTCAATTCTGAAAAATATGTATAACACATAGCTCATTGTAAATACAATTTTACTTGTTTTACCCAATATTTATATAGGCTGTTTATTGTTATGCTTATTAGAGAATCACACTGTTGATTTAACACCATGCTAACACCAGGAGGCCTAAACCTGGCGTCAGTACCTCTTTCCCATAGCCTTTCTCAAAAGAATGACAGTCCTCAGATCCGCCTTCTCCTGAGGGGGATTCGAGCGAGAGTGCTGCCTTGACCCCCAAGCTCGATGAGGGGGTAGGGGGGTGGTTTGAGAAGCAACACTTGCCTTCTGCTGCTATCTACATGAGGAGGTGGAGGCTGATAGCTGGGGCCTGGGACCGACGAGGAATACATTTCTGGAATACAACTGACTGTCGATTAGCCTCACGAAACCTCTCGAAGACCGAACTTACTGTGTCGCTGAAAAGGCCAGGAGGAATAATTTATCTTTCTCCTTTATTCCAGAAAGATTTAACCAGAGGTGTCTCTCTGTAGCCACCAGAGCTGACATGGATCGCCTGATGGCACGGGCCGTCTCCTTTGTGGCACGGAGAGACAGTCTGTGGCCTGAAGCAGCTCTTTAATCACGTCTGACCTGACCCTCTCGCCTTTGTCTAGGTCCTTAAGCAGAGTTCTTGACCCACTGCCATGTAAGACTTTCCCACCAAATAATAAGTATAGTTCTACAGGGGTTGGTGGGCAGGGTCGGGGCCTTGAGGGTCTCTTCAACCCTAAGCATCCTCCTTCATCCCCACGATCGAAGCGTAGTTGGAGATTGTGGGGCTGGACATATGGGAGGAGAAAGGCTTATTTCAGGATCTTGACAACTCGGTGTGGAGGTCTGGGTTCTCATTTATAAAACTGTGCGTAGGATCCTTACTAAAACTGTACGTTCACCCAAAAGCGAAAAAATTACGTACGCAAAATAATATTCAGATTTATAAAACTGCGTACGCCAGAACCTGCGCAGAATTCACTTTATAGATCCCAGTCAGAGGAAGATTGTGCGCATATGCGTCTCCTCCACGAAATAACCATATATGGAGCTTACAACGCCTAGTTTTACTATGCATATCCTCATCTGCATATCACTTGCATGTAATTATTCATCCATGTGATAACATGTTTAACAGTACAAGACATTAGGAAAATATGAAATACGATGTGCGTCACATTACATTAATAAAAATAATTTATCCTTAAAAACAAGTCTATCCTTGCCTTGTTTTTGAATAAATAAATAAAATAGTGTAAAATACATTTCAGAGAAAGTTTTTCTTTATCTTTTCCACTGGCCAAATAGTATTTTTAATTGATTTATATTTTTAATGGAAACAGATAGACCTTGTTGTGCATTATTTGCACTAAACTATTTTCTTAGACAATCTACTATTATCATGATAAGCAATTATCTCTGTAGTTCAAACATTAAAACACAGCATGCCACAGGAAAAGTGTTCAAAAGCATTGCATCTACAACAAATATTTATATTTATTGAATGTATTTTTTTTTTACTTCTCAGTAATGATTTCATGTAGTTTAAGTGTTTATCTCCATTAATGAGAATGGCATATTTAATCTAAATGTTTATACCAGAAGTAAAACATGGTTTAAATCATTATTTTATTTATGTAAACTGTTATTGTGAACATGCACTGTATTTATGATTAGGACTCATAATGAAGATTTATGTTTTTACTTCATCAGCCGTTAGATAAGCAATATGCGTCAGTTTCACTAACGGCCCAACGCGCTCGCTGGCGCGGACATTTAAGAAAATGAGCAAGCCTATCACTTGAAGCAAATACCCATCCCTTCTTAAAGGGTGAGTGAAATTATATTTGTGTTATCTTTCTGTATAGGCTATGTATATGTATATGTATAATTTTCTTTATAATTAATTATATAATTTTAGATTTTCTGTCTAAAAGTGACCAAAAAGACATTAACTCCAGCTCACCATCTGTGTCGCCAATTCCCTTTGTCTCCAGAATGTGCGTACGCACGGCTCAAAGTTTGCTTAAAGGTGCGCACATTCTCCCGTCAAGTTTGTTTTTTGTAGATAACAACCTTTGCGTGGAAACTGGCGTACGTACGTTTCCAACCCCGTTTTGTGCGTACGCACGCTTTATAAATGAGACCCCTGGAAAGAAAGGTAGGCCCAGACATAGAGGTTGAGTTTTACTGCTTCTCGGCCAGCCAATAGATGTTTAACTTTGCCACAGCATGGGTAACAGCCTTCACCATCTCCTAATAAGGAGGGAATACAGGTGGTGAATCCTCTAACTCCCCTGCCTCAATGCTTATGATACCCATCTCCTCAAACCTGGATAACGCTAACATAGGGTTCTCACTTAGGGTAGAAGAAGCTGTAGCACAGGCTTCCGGATCCTGCGTGACAGCACTGGAGCCCGCAGGTAAGAGCTGAGAAAGGGCTGGGCCCGTCTCAAACTCCTCCACAAGCTCCATTTGTGACCCTCATGACCCAAACCTGGCTGCTCACATCAAAGAGGGCCAGGTGGTAGCAGAGCATCCTGAGTGTCAGGTGCTCACAGTGAGGGCAGTCAGCCCCCTTGAGAGATCCACTACCATGCAGTTTATGTCCCCACCAATAATGCAACGAGGCAATGAGGCACACACAATCTAAACAACCTATTTGCCATATTGTTATTTGGCCAACAGGACAAACGAACAATAAATGTGACGGACAGAAACACAGAGCTTGCTAAAGACACAGAATTTTCCCGGTCACCCTTTATAGTTTCTGCGGTGTGCCGTCACGCGTTACTGGGGGGACGTTGCACCAATCAGGATTGGAATTGTTGCACAATTGCTTCAGACGCAGTCAGGCTAAGGCATTCCCCCATAGAAATTGTTCAGCTTGGATCAGTGTGTTATGATTGGTAAACTGTTTCGGGCATGCTTAGGAAATGTTAAACTTTTAACACATTACTAACTAGCTCAGCCAGGCCTCTGCCCTTTTCTCTGTGTATGCCTTAGGATTATTATAAATGAAGAATATAATGGCGTGTACGTTCCCAGAAGAAAACTCAAGACTTCAACGAGTTGTTTCAGGGAGTTCAGAAACAGTGCGCACTGATATAGAAAATAACTCCCGTTGGAGTGAGTTTGTACATTGTAACTTTGTCTATCTTTTTCATGCTCAAACAGCAACATTGCACACTAAAGAAATTTGAAAATGTAAAAAAAGTTCAATTGGTCCTCTATAAATAAACCTAACAAAATTGTGCAACAGTAAGTTGTCTGACCAACCAGTAATAGCACAAATAATCTATCACTCCTTTCCTTCAGGAAACAGTAATTACACACTTTTGCTGAGTGTAGTTTTGAGAGCAGATATTCCTGGTGGGGTTCTGGAGGGCCATACATTCTCCGGCTGATGACATTTTCAATGAATACATATCTGTGCTTTCTGGAAACCAACATCAGTTCAGGCTCACCTGTGGTCAAGTGGCCCACTTATCACCCACATTCACATTAGGCTGTGACTGTGCCCCCAAGAAAACAAACAATCCCCCATTCCCCATCATAGCTCAAAGGAAACTGGTATGATGTATTCTGAACATTCATGATAAAGCAACTTCATAATATTTTATTATCCACAGATTCTACACCACATGTGTATGTTACAGCTTTACCAGCATGGCAGAGCCAATTTTCTCTTAATGTTTCTTTGCCAAGTAAAAAAAAAAATCAGCAGCGTTACCTCAGACTGAGGCCTCTTGAGATATTAAATTGAAACTCTTGTTAATAGAATTGCATATGTATTTGATCATGCAGAGAACACACTCTATTCTTATCCTAGTTTCTAATATATTTATGCTTTTTACATTTATTTTAAGATGGTTTAATTTGCATACAATAACACTGAACTCACCTCTTGATTATACTGGAAACGAAGCTTGTGATTTTTCAAGGTTTGTGTACTCTGAGTATTCAAATATTGTCAGATTGTTGTGTTTGACAAAAGCCAAGAACCAAATGTGGTTACACTTTATTTTGATGGTCCCATGTCGATATTCAAATTACCTACATGTCAATTAACTCTCATTAGAGTATTAATGAGTATTAGTAGACTGTTAGGGGTAGGGTTAGGGTTAGGGTTAGTAGAATAATTTGACATGCACTTGCAAAGTTGCTTATAGTCAGTAGAATGTATATTGGGGGAGCATCATAATAAACTGTTAGCAGATATTAAGCAGACAGTCTACCAATACTCTAATGACAGTTAATAGAAATGTTACTTATAGTCAGCAGAATGTCTAAAGGGGACAATCAAAATATAGTGTTACCAAAACATTGCATTGTATGTTATGTATTAACTAAAATGTAGTTAAATAGGCAAAACTTTACACAAAGATTCAATTTGTTAGCTAAATAATATAATACTTCTAAAGCATTTATTTATCTTAGTTAATGTTAATTTCAAAATGTACTAATACAGTATTAAAATTCCTGTTAATAGTATTTAAGGTACCTGAGCGGAGATGAACTAACAATAAAGAACAGCTGTCTTTTGGTAACATTTAAGATTAGGTACACATATTCACTATTAACTAGTTTTATTACTAGCATATTGGCTGTTTATTAGTACTTATAAAGTGCATAATTCTGCATAACCATATTTCAGATCTCTTACCCCATACCATAACCACTACAACAACTACCTTACTCACTCATAGTTAACTCACCAAAGGATTCCTTTCACTGCCTGACCAAAGACCTCCAAGTCAGTCTTCCCAGCCATCGTCCTGACAAGTCAGTTATTTCCTCATTTCGTCTGCTTCCCAGAGTGTTATTGTCATCTTTGTCCAAACTGCAAGAGATAAGACTATCACTATCCATCACATTATTCTGAAATCATCTGCCAAAGTCTCTACTCGCCTGCTATTGTGTCTGTTTCTGCCGTTCAAACGTACCTGTTGTTGTCATATGTATTTTAAATATATCATTGTGTCTGTGCCAGACTAAGATAACCTAGTTTATTCTAGCCATAACTGGTTTAACATGGTCTTTTAGCTTGGCCAAACGTCTCAGGTTACGACTGTAACCTATGTTCCCTGAGAACAGGGAACGAGACAATACGTCATTCGACGCTATAGGGAACGCCTCAGGCGTGACAGGTGTCTGAAATCACAATCAAATCACGGCAATCACATAGACCGGCGACAGCCCGTGAATCATTAGCGCATGATTAACGAGCGACCTGCTAGTATATAAGGGCGCCTTGCAAACATGACAGATCACCTTATCGTCTGAAGGGACTGTATGGCAGGCAGGCCCCGAGGCATGGCAGGGAGACGTATTGTCTCGTTCCCTGTTCTCAGGGAACATAGGTTACAGTCGTAACCTGAGACGTTCCCTTTCGAAGGGAACTCGACAATACGTCATTCGACGCTATGGGGAACGATATACCCACTCCGCCATGCTTAGGGGAGTGTATGCCAGGTGGCAGTGACAACTGTCAGAACTAGCAAATTCAAATGAAACGCTAGAACCACTCACCCACAGGTCACACTGGGGTGTCAGTGACAGCACTCCCTACGGTCATAGCCCAAGCTAAGCCAACAGGAAACCTCCAAACATGGTTACATGAAAGGCCTACCTGGGCCTGCTCAGGGCCTGGAACCACAGCTTCCAATTTAGAAGGGGTCCCTTCTAGGGAATGTGAATCGAAGCGAATCCAGTTTAACTAGTAGCTACAATGTAAAGTTTATGCAACAATAACATGCTGCAAATGCTGCTAACATGCTACTATAACAATAAAATGTCTTACCTTAAAATTTCATAATCAAATCTTGTTCTTCTAACTCTTCTGAGTTAAATCCAAGGGCACAGCACAGCACAAACACAGTATCCCGACTCATGAAAAGCAGAGTAGTACTGAAGGTGCTGAATCTGATTCTTTGTGTTGAGAGAGTTGATCGCGTTCCTCCACGTGGCTCATTAGTATGCGAACAGCTGTTTCGCGTGGGCGTGGTCACATTAGCGCTAATGAGGCCCGTTTGAGAAACTGTATATGTCGCTGCTTTCATACGGATTACTTAAACATAGAATATTTGTTTTTGATATAATTTACATCATTTAAAAATAGAGACTCTAAGCGTTGTAAAGACATACGTTTCAAGTTTGTGTGACAAACATTAGCTAAATTACAGATCATGTTCTGTCGCATTTCAGAATGAGCTTCACATTGACAGAGACGACAGAACGCGCATCATGTTTATTTTATTTATTTTACGAAAAACACAACATTTTGTTTTTATTATGTGTGTACACAAATAAAAGAAGACATTTAACAGTTTTGAATGATGTATAACATTTCAATGTAAGATCAAAATCAACAGAGTATTTTGAGTCTCTTTTGCACTGATAAGAAAAAAAGTGAGCTGGTATCGCCGGCGAGACCGCCGACCCCAGGGGGTTAAGGGTGCTAGCTCTCTTGCTGAGTACACTGCCGTGGGCAATGTGATTAGGCACCATGATGCTGTAGGCGCTGTGTAAACAGCTTATCTGCCAATAGAGGCTGTGCCATCAGGTAGTAGGCCTCAGCAGGCCTCCTTGACTGGGCAGCCCCTGTGAGGGCACTGTAGGCCAGCCTACTTCTAATCGAGGTTGGCCTTGGTGGTTCGGCAGTTGACTCACCGACAGGTAGTAGGCCTTAATCAGGCCTCCTTAGGAGGTGAGTCTCAACGTTGTGGGACATACTTTATAGCCGCTACCAGGTAGCTAGCCATATTAGGCCTCCTGTGTGTGGGCCCAATGTTGGTGTAGTATGTTCCCAACAGTGTCCCTTTGTAGCAGAATGTACTTGCTTTCAGTTCCGTAACGAATGGAAACGAAGTAACATGATAATCCATAGTTTTCTCTAGTGTAGTGTCACTGAACTTTTTAACGATTTATAGGCTGCCTTCTATAGGCTGTTGTTATTATTACATGCAGCCCTACATATGCCTACAAGGCACAACACACTTGGGAGTTCATATATATAGTGTATGTATGTATTTAGTAAATTTCATAATTGTAACCAGAAAAATCTAAAATAGTTTCTCCTGATATCAGCATGTTCACATGTGTTTTTTTTCCTAAATGTTTTCTTTTACAGGGACCAGAAGACACTGATGAGTCCTGCTGACATTCACATGAGTGTAGATGAACATGGTAAAAAATCAAACACTTTGGAGATGACAGGTATGTAGCCTACTATGTTTTAGGAATGGCAGAAAGCTGTGGGACTGTCCAAGTCTCTGTCTTTAGATCAGTGTTTACTAATGTGCTTTTTTTTCATTTGTTGTGTATCTTTGGATAGTGTTGTGTTGTAAATCCAAACCATTTAAAAGCCATTCTTTTTTAAGTCTCTCCTCACTCTTTGTGCAAGGTTCCTGATAATGACAGCTGATAGCACCTTATAGGGCCATTAGGGGAGGGTCTTTGTCTTTCTCAGGTGTGAAACACTAAATATTCATGGGTTGATGGTTCATGGTTCACGCCTCCTCGCATAAAGCTTTCTAACACAAAACACGTCTTAGAAATTTTACATCAATATATTGTCTTATCTAAATGAGTAGTCAGGATGATTTTCACATAGTTTTGAAGCAAATATTCTAGGCCACGTGATACAATTTTCAAAAGTCTTGTGAATAAATAATTAGTATGGGTTTTATTACCTTATTTCAGGGACAATGTTTTTTAGTTTTTTCACAAACCACGCATAAACGTCATTATCTCAAAACTAAAAATGTTTACATACACTCTAAAAAATAATTCAGGGGCTTAGTAAATATCACAGTAATAATTAACTGTATTAACTTAATAAAATCTCTGAATATCATTTACTTGATTGTTTGAGTTGAACATACCAAAATAATTAACTAAAAATCCAACAGTTAATTTTGTCTAGAATTTACAGTTATATATAAGTTTTTTTCACTAAAAGAATTTAGTATTTGACTAACCAATTGTTTCTTTTAAATAAACTTAAAATATTTGTGAAATTTCTATCAAAATATTTGAGAATTGAGAATTAAACAGATCTGTTTCAAGAACCACAAAAATTACTTAATTTAAGTCAATATTATTAATATATTTAACACACTTAAGAAATTGAGTAAGTTTACTCAATTAAAACAATGCACCCCTCCCCCACCCTCTAAAGCGACGACAGTTCAACGGTCGAGTGAGCGCGGGCTGTTTGAACTCCAGTCTCCAGAAGAACAGCTCTCCTCTTTTCTTCTCAGTGTCGCCGAAACGTCCCAGTCTCTGCGAAATTCAGGTTTGTGTATGTTTTATTTTATCTATAAAATCATTACTCTGCTTTAAATCATTGTATTTAATGCAAAACAACATACAAAGGCGTAATGTGACACCTAAACGACTGTTTTTTCGCGTGATTGAAACGCCTTGCATAAAACACACGAGTTTATTCATCATAATGATAATGAATATAACTAATTTGGATGATAAAATGTCCTCAGAACTGTGCACTGTTTGTTTATTGGCAGGTTATGGAGTCAGTCGTCGCAGCATCTTTCGGCTATGAGTGAAACGCAAGACGGCGGTCTGGAGTCCGAAGTTCACCCGCAGAGCGCGAGTCCATCTCCGGCACAAGGACCAGCGCTGATACGGTGGATATTGGATAACAGGCCTGTTGATTACTCTTGAATTAGGCTACCTAAATGTTTAATGTTTAATTTTTACTTCTAAAATGTTTGTTAAATTAGTTTAAATGTAGGCAATATTGTATGTTAAAACAGTGTAAAATATGATGTTTGCTGTACTCATTGACAATAAAGGCCAATGTCATGTATACTGGTGGTTGTATGGAATATTATTTTACAAAGGTTTAGAGGAAATAAAAAAGTTAATATTACTCATAAATAAAAACAGCTAATATTACTCATAAATATTGGTTTTTAAATGTTTAAATGTTAAATTATTTTTACTCAATTTTATTTGTTGATATACCAGATGCATTTACTCAGATTTTACTTAATATTTTTACTTGCATTTACTCAATTCATACAGTACATTTACTTGATTTCACAGCTTTAAAATTTACTAAATTTTTTTAAGTGTAAAAATGTTTCACCAAAAAAATTGAGTAAATCATGGTTAGACTTTTTAGAGTGTACATGCTGCTGACATATTACTGTAGCAGAGTTTGTCCTGAATACAGTGTAATCAGACTTTAGCCATGAAAATGCCACAAGTATCAGAAATAAGCACAAATGTCAGAGCATGTCAGAACACCTCCAGGACCCAGAAAACACCTCGGACCCCAGAGGGTTAAAACAAGGGGAGTACAACATACGCCACTCTGCCTAAACGGAGGCCCCAGAGTCAGGGGCCTACCATCTGAGCGCAGGGGCGTCAGCTCATGGCAATGCTCTGGCTTCAAGGGAGCGTACTTCCAACAATAAGTGAAGGCTTCTTATAGAACTTCCCGCTCGACCCGAGCCATAGTGGTGCGAGGTAGGATCATACAGAACTGAAAGTGAGGACTCAAGTCAAGTCAAGTCAAAATTTATTTATAAAGCACATTTAAAAACAACTTCCGCTGACCAAAGTGCTGTACATATGGATCAGTTGGTCAGAGTACAATCACAAAATAACAAAATACAATAGAACATTACGTACAAATAAAGTATAAAACATACAGAAGTGGAACCGCCAATGTAACCTGCCTATTCAATATTAAAAGCTATGTAGAAAAGGTGTGTTTTTAACCTGCTTTTAAATTGATCTACGGATTCTGCGGATCTAACAGAAAGTGGTAGGCTATTCCAGAGCCGTGGTCCTACGACTGAAAAGGCTCTGTCCCCTCGGGTGATGAGCCTAGTTTTAGGGACGGTCAAAACAAGGGGAGTACAACATACGCCACTCTGCCTAAACGGAGGCCCCAGAGTCAGGGGCCTACCATCTCGAAAGTGAGGACTCAGATCTACCCTGAGTCACAGGGGAATACTCCCACCTCACCCTGCGGTTTACCAGGGTGCGGGCCTGCCAGCGGCTCTAGGGGTGACAGAAAATAATCTGTGCCCATCCTTAGGGGAGCGGGGCTTGATGAGCCAAGCACTTACAACCCAACGCTCGAGCAGTAGCTCAGCGAGGTAATACCTATACTGGCGGCCAAGATCCGTATGCTAGTTCTGCACGGCAGGGTCGGGCAGACAGAACCAGTCTCTTCGTGATGCGAAAGACGGCCTAGCCCTGCTCAATAAAGACACATTGTACTAGGAGGCCTGACTGAGGCCTACCCAGGGTCTTTATAAACCATACCTCTACACCATGCTACATTCATCTACCGCAGAATGCAGAGAAGGGGGCGGGCCTTGGCCTAACGACTCCCAAGGGAGGAGGCTGTCGTACAGGGACACTGAAACCAACATACATGTTAAGTGAAGGGTCAGAGGCAGAATTGTTATTTAACAGAGCGCCTACCATCCCTGGCACAGCCTAGGCCAGCTACTGAGGCCAGCTACCTAGGCCAGCTAGGCCCTGGTGAGGGCCAGCCTGTAAGCATAGATCTACCTGAGGGCTCGAAGGAGCCACAGCCTTGCAGAAAAAATTGTTATTATTCCGAACAAGGGCTGCAGAATCGCTCAGCCCACTGCCAAGACAGAGCTCAGGGGGGCGATGTACTCAGGAAAGAAGTCAGACGGTCCCAACTGTTGGAAGTTCTAGCGTCAGTCAAAGTCTGAAGTTCTAGCGTCAGTCAAACTTCAATTAACTCTATGAGAGAGAGACCAACTACTCTACCCTGAGGTGGCTAACAGCCAACTGGCCGTTACATATATATAAATATACATACAGAAGAGAAGCCCAAACCACTGGAGCTTCTTAGAATCGTTCTAGCCACCTAAAGGGGAACTTCAGGGCCCTAATAATCCAGAAAACTTATCTTACCTTATTACGTTGACATGACCCCATAGCTCTATACAGGGAACGAGGTCTGTAGAGAGATACATTTCCGAATTTTAATTCACAGAAAATGACCCCTAAAAGACCAAACAGCTCACCTGCGGCGTGCGGAGTGAAGACTCGCCAGACAGTTCTATACGAACTTGGGGTCCACCACTTAACAAGTCTGAAAGAAGCGTTCTCAGTCTCCAAGCCTAGGCGGGCCAACAGAACGTCGTTCTCATCATAGGCCCCGGAGAGAGGAGAGGGCATTTCATGACCCACGGGGAGGTTATCCATCACCGACGCAATACGTGTTTGTGCTGGATAACCTCCCTCAAATCTCTCCTGATGTGGGAGTCACACTTCTTCAGCGTCCTACCCCTCCCTGGAGGGGGCGCATGAGAGGTGACGCTGGCTCGCTGGCCCTGAATATGGTCCTCAGACCGTGAAGGGCCAGGTCCACCCACCTGCCTGGGCGTGGATGTGGATCTCAACGATGGAGATCCCCCAGCAGGTCGGCCTGGTATAGCATCGGCCTGACCTGCTGCCGTGTATGCTCTGCCATTCAAACGAGCTGTGTTTTCAGTGGTTTGGATGGCAGGGTCGGAGCTCTCAGGTTCGACGCCTGCCCAGACATGAGATCGACGTCAACGGGCGGCATCGACACATACCCACACTCTCTGATCCACTCAACATCAGCGAGACTAGCCCGCTGATGTTGGTGAATACAAGCCGAGTATGGGTTCTTCCATGCCCCCTCGACCTCAGTATGCAGGTCAGGAAGGAATGGAAGGCTCACCTGAGCTGGTGGTTTATGGCCGGGGAGAAACCGATCGTCGAGCATGCTGCAAGCGGTCTCTCCTCTAGCGCGCCGCCATGACAGCTGCAGCCTGCAGGCAGCTAGCCCCATAACATCCACCAGCTCTGCATACACGGGGCAGGGTGGCTGAGAGGGTTCAGGATCTACCTGATAAAAAACCTCCTCAGCCATCTCCTGCCCGTGCTGAAGAGCACCAGCTGCAGGAACAGTAGTTTAAAAAAAAAAAATTGTTTTTTAATTTTTTAATTAAATTTTTTTACTTATCGACCTGCAGCCCGCCCTCGTCATAGCTCCATCTGGGACCGTCATGATGCAAGCCGCCGCTCTGCCTCAGCACGAGCGGGACCTGAACCACGAGGTCCAGATGCTGAGCCCTCTTCACTCGAGAAGACGAGAGCGGAGCGTTTTCATAGAAAAACGCTGACAGTTTGCACAGGAGGCTCCCTCGAGAACCTCCCGTGCATGCTCTTCACCCAGGCAGAAAACGCACAGTTCGTGTGTCACCCGGCGACGAAAAACCTTGGGCACGGGTCTGCACACTACTGAAAATAATCAGCCTTCACTGCACGTTTCATTTACTACCGTTTCTTTGAGTTGCGTTTCAAACAGACAGTCCCTGAAGACGATAAGATGATCTGTCATGTTTGCAAGGCGCCCTTATATACTAGCAGGTCGCTCGTTAATCATGCGCTAATGATTCACGGGCTGTCGCCGGTCAATGTGATTGCCGTGATTTGATTGTGATTTCAGACACCTGTCACACCTGAGGCGTTCCCCATAGCGTCCAATGACGTATTGTCGAGTTCCCTTCGAAAGGGAACTGGTCTTTAGCTGGGCAGCTAGCTGGTTTCCCAGGTCTAACCAAATGAAAAATTCCATTAACAAGTCTACATATAATCAATTTTCTCTGTGCCTCTGTAGGACCATTTGCAGAGACAGAAGAACAATTATTTGAATTAATTTTATTTTTGACAGCAAACATATGGCACCCCTATATGGCACATACAAACAAAATGAACTGTGTTGGTTGCTTTACTTGTCTATTAGATTGCTCTTCCTGTAAGTGTGCAGTTCTTATTAAGAATGAACAGCAAACTGGACTAATCCTGCAAGAGTCTGGTTATGCAATACTAACTGTTACCTAACTAAAATATAATGTTACAAAATCTGCACTCTTTCCTGAAAGTCCTGCAGGTTTAGCTCAAAGCACACAAACCTTTATTAACATTTAAACATTGGTTTGAATGCTGAATATTTTGACAGTTAATCAAGCTTTATTGGGGGTCACAAAAGTTCAGGTAGCTTTCAAAAAAAGAAAAGAAAAGAAAATTAAAAAAGTTTAAACTATTTGCAAATTGTAGAAGCTTGTGAATTCAAAGCTGAGAGACCTTTGTTGGTACGACCACTCAAAATAATAAATCGCATCCAGAATCCTGAGTCCTGTGTTTTTGTTTGTTTCAGCAGAACAAAGAAAGAATGTAATTTTTCCTCTGAAAAATATTCCTTCTGTGGCAAGAAAGTTGTATCGGTGTAAGACTTAGATCTACATTTCAGCCCACTGAGAGTGAGAACTGAATTGCAAGCACAAGCCTGATATGAATCTGTGACATGTTTGGCCCATAAAATTGTGTAGGTTTTGTAAGCTTATTTCCTGCATGATGTGCATTCAGCAGATTTCAGTACGAGTCAGGTCACTGGTGTGCCAATTCACATGGAAAATAGTTAAGGAATAGCTGCTCTCTCTCTCTCTGGATTTTTTTATTTATTATTATTAGTTATTCCCCATTAAGCAGCAACACACACACACACACACACATTTTTGTTATCACCTTGACAAAATATAAAAGATCACATTTAAAAAACAAATTATTAAAACATATTATTGCTATAAATTATTAAACTAATAAGCTTTTATTGAATGATTATTTTATGCATGTTATTCCAAAAATATACAATAATAATAAATGTTTGTTTAATGATATTTTCATTCATGTGTAATGTTATGTATACCAGCAGAAATACAAAAATAAAATATAATATAAGATTCCATGAAAAAAAAGAATGAAAAAAAAATGTTAAGAAAATTACACTTTATTTTGATAATCCACTTTAGACATATACTAAGTAATTTTGCAACTACATTTCAACTCTAATTAGAGTATTAGTAGACTGTCTGCTATCTCCAATACATTTCCCCGAAGGATGCTCGTTACTTAATGAAAGCAAGCAGGTTTGATGAATCAGTGGTCTGGTGCACGGTATCATTGGTTAAATTCCCTTGCCTATGTGCAAACAAATGTTCGCCAAACAGAGGTTGATTTTCCGGGTTGCGCCCATTGCTGGAGTGGCTGAGAAGGGTCCGCTGTCGTTATACACATCATACTACACGCTGCACAGAGCGGGACACTTCAGAAACCGTATGTATACAGTACACTACATGTTGTCATATCATTATAAATTAAGTAGTTTGTTGTCTAGGTGCTGTATTAGTGGAGAACAGCAGTGTGTTTGCCCTCAAGGCTGAGAGGACATTAACATTAGTACCTCAAACAGTTAAAAATAATGAGACAAAAATTATACATGCAAGTCAACCCAAGTGTTTAACGTCACGATTGTTACCATCTATTTGCATTAGTTTACATACATTTGTTTGCTTTTATGCATTCGTTATCCAGCAAAGTTGCATATAAAGCTAGTGACATGAGAAAGCAAACTGCATCGTCATGCAGCTGACAGAAACATATCAACAAATCAGAAATGCATTTGATTTCGTCACTGTAATACATAGTTTGATTAGATAATCATCAAGTGTTATAAATAGCAGCAAATAACGTAGCTATACATACAATATACATAGGACTATGTCTAATTTCAATGCTTTGTTAGATGTTAAATTAAATTTGTTAAATGTTAAATTAGTTTCCTTTCATGATGTCTAGTTTGTTTTCATTCATCACATGTGTTTCTTTGTCTGTTTTCAGCCACTGATCTCTTACCATGAACACTTACACTAATCATCACAGCTGTTCATTTTTTAGTTAATCATCACCATGTATTTAAGTTACTCCAGTTGTTCTGTTCATTGTCCGGTATTGTTCGTGTTTACATACTGTCTTGCTGTCTATCCAGAGTATTATATTCTCATTATATGTGCCTTCCTTTGGATTTAGCTTTACAGAATACCAAATCCTATTAAATGGATTATGCCGCGAAATTCGCTAAAGTGAAACATCTCCTCAACCACCACCAATGTGCAGCATCCACCTGGATGATGCGACGGCAGACATATTGCGCCAGTACGCCCACCACACACCAGCTTACTGGTGGAGAGGAGACAGAGTGATGAAGCCAATCAGTATGGGGATGATTAGGAGGCCTTGATGGACAGAGGCCAATGGGCAAATTTGGCCAGGACACCGGGGTTACACCCCAACTCTTTTTCGAAGGACATCCTGGGATTTTTAATGACCACAGAGAGTCAGGACCTCGGTTTAACATCTCATCCGAAGGACGGATGAGATTCATCAATGTTAAATAAATAAAGAGGAAAAGAGATTTGAGATAAAAAATTAATGCAGCCTATTGGTTTTGAGCACATAGTGCAACCTGAAATAAACAAGGAAGCTGATTGGCCACTGAAACTGCACATGCCACATAGAACCAGGTATGTGTAATTACCAGCATGCAGAGAGATCTTTGTTAGCAAAGTGGATGAGCTTCTCCTACTCACGTTGGTGTTTTTGATGGTTTTAAAACCAAAGGAGAAAGATTGTTAACCTGCACGGTTGTGACGATTGAGTTCGGAGTAAACCACATGCTGAGTTTGTTCAAAGACTGCTGGGAAAAGCCACCATGTGTTCATCAACTTTGAGGAGCTACTGCTAGGACAAAGACTAATTTTATTAGTATCTACAGACTACAGATGTTGTGTATGTTTGGAAGTTGTTTGTCGATGTTAGCGGTTTTAGCATATAATATGCTAACTGGCCAAGTGCATTTGATTTTACATTGCTGTTGAGTTGCTATGTAAACTGCAAATATTTTAACAATGTTGTTTGTACTTTAAATAGCCTTGAAATGTACATTGATATATTGTATATTTTTTCTGTATTGGTTATTAAGCTAACCATCTAAATCAGGGATCTCCAACCCTCCTCCTGGAGAGCTACTGTCATACAGATTTTTGCTCCAACCCCAGTAAAACACACCTGGACCAGCTAATAAAGCTGTTCAGGGTTACTTGATAATCACAGGCAGCTGTGTTGGAATAGGGTTTGAACTGAAGTCTGCAGGACGGTAGCTCTCCAGGAGCAGGTTTGGAGATCTAAATTAATCATTGAAAACAAGTACAAGAAGATCAAGTCGTTGCTGAAAGATTTTCAAAAAAATATTCCATGCACCCTCTGAAGGTAATTAAAGCCTTTTTTTCAAGTTTGGGCAGATTGAGGCAAAGAAACCCTGATAACTTGACACCCGCCGCAACGTGTCAGCCATAGGAGAAGAGGAGAAGAGGACAGAGCTGACCATCTCCCCGGAAATGCCATCATGAGTCTGACCTGGGTGTAAGTGTGTGCAAATACTTACATCAGCGGACGAGTAAGTATTAACTCCCACTCTATTCCACCCGGTACCTTCATCACTGTTTCTGAACAGCACAAATTACTGTATGAACTATGATCTCTTCACTTCATCGATCAGCATGGACCGTGTTATCCTTAAAGTTGTTCTGTTAAATTTTATGGTACCACGAAGCTCAGCCAGTCCTCCAGCCCCACCGCTGCGGGATGTCTACAGCATTGTGCCATCTCCGGGGAGTCCCTGTGACTTTGGCAGTCCCTCTTAGCTCCATCTCGGCCTGTCGACCTGTCGGGTCTGCATGGTCTCCTCCCACCTTCGGCTCCACCGGAGATCCTCTACCTTGCGACTACACCAGGTGCCCTTGTCCTGCCGGCTCCCCCTTGGTCATTCTTAACTCTTGCGAGCAGTCAGCTGCTCTCCGTCCCTCCACCCCTGCAGCAGGTTCCTCCTTACCTTTGGCGCCGCCTCCATCACACAGGTTCCTACTCTGGCTCCACCTCCAATTCTCGTCGCCGCGGGCATCACCTAGGCCTCCAGTGCCAGCGATGTTGCTCGTTTCCATCGGCTCTCCGTCTGCGCATGTGGATCCATCAACCTCGTCTCCATCGGTCATCCCCCAGTTGTACTCTGCACCACCGTGGGTCCTCCCTCCCTCTACTCCGTGGTGGGCTGTCGGCATTGTTCAGTGGCCCAATTCAGTGCCATTAACATTTCCTGCCAAATTTGTTTATGCACTTTAAAGGCAAATGCTAAGTAGAGAAACTTTCCCAAAAACCTGCATTAGCAAAAATGCTAAATATGATAATTCACACTAAAACGGGACAGCACAAATATACTTGATATTTGACATCCAGGCAAAGTAGATTGAAATCACAGTAATCAAAGGAAATAATGTGGTAGGTTTTAAGTAGCATTTCATATCTTGAGAAGTGCCATTGAGCAAATGGTCACAAATAACTGGTTTAATGTTGTGAGGACACATTAAAACACAATGCTCAACAGCTTAGACAGCCCATCACTGTCAAAAGCAGACAAGCAAAGTATTTTGAGGTTAAATGTTACAAGTGCACCGGAATGCAGTAGTGATTGCATTTGTGCTTCAAATGGGATGATTAAAAGTCAGACTTATTTTTTGTGAATGCCTCAGCATTTGCATAATCATTTATACATATTAGCATGTGTGTGTATGTGTCACATGCAGGTGCACAGTCTTTCAAGTAATTAAGTTAGTGAGTTCTGCATTCACCGAAAACACATTAGGACGATAGATGTGTTCTATGAATCTGTTATGTGTAGAGATATTAGTGCTGTTCCACTTTGTCAAGATTAGGCATCTGGTGCGATCAATTCACATCAATACACAAAACTCATGTTACCTATTAATCAAGTTGAAGCTTGAATGGTCAAAAATTCATATGTTCATGATTTATGATGGTCAACAGCCAAATACAATATATATATACAAATTTGACTACAACCATTTATTCAACAAAATTTTAAAAAGCAACACAAGAAAACGATAGATTGCGCCTTTTATAAAACTACAAGTAAAACAGGAATAGATTCAGAATGGCAAATAATCCTCATACTGTTTTTGTAGTATGGCATATTGTGCACATTAATGTACATGTTCTTAAGGAAAATAAATCCCTCTTAACTTATGCTGTAAACTTAATAGAAACCCATTTTTTGGTACTATATATTTAAAGTTAAATTAAATAACAGAGCCCAAACTATTAAATATACACTCACCGGCCACTTTTAGGTACACCTGTCCAACTGCTCCTTAACACTTAATTTCTAAGCAGCCAATCACATGGCGGCAACTCAGTGCATTGGACATGTAGACATGGTCAAGACAATCTCCTGCAGTTCAAACCGAGCATCAGTATGGGGAAGAAAGGTGATTTGAGTGACTTTGAACGTGGCATGATTGTTGGTGCCAGAAGGGCTGGTCTGAGTATTTCAGAAACTGCTAATCTACTGGGATTTTCACGCACAACCATCTCTAGGGTTTACAGAGAATGGTCCGAAAAAGAAAAAACATCCAGTGAGCGGAAGTTCTGTGGGCGGAAATGCCTTGTTGATGCCAGAGGTCAGAGGAGAATAGCCAGACTGGTTCGAGCTGATAGAAGGGCAACAGTAAATAACCACCCGTTACAACCAAGGTGGGCAGAAGAGCATCTCTGAACGCACAGTACGTCGAACTTTGAGGCAGATGGGCTACAGCAGCAGAAGACCACACCGGGTGCCACTCCTTTCAGCTAAGAACAGGAAACTGAGGCTACAATTTGCACAAGCTCATCGAAATTGGACAATAGAAGATTGGAAAAACGTTGCCTGGTCTGATGAGTCTCGATTTCTGCTGCGACATTCGGATGGTAGGGTCAGAATTTGGCGTCTACAACATGAAAGCATGGATCCATCCTGCCTTGTATCAACGGTTCAGGCTGGTGGTGGTGGTGTCATGGTGTGGGGAATATTTTCTTGGCACTCTTTGGGCCCCTTGGTACCAATTGAGCATCGTTGCAACGCCACAGCCTACCTGAGTATTGTTGCTGACCATGTCCATCCCTTTATGACCACAATGTACCCAACTTCTGATGGCTACTTTCAGCAGGATAATGCGCCATGTCATAAAGCTGGAATCATCTCAGACTGGTTTCTTGAACATGACAATGAGTTCGCTGTACTCAAATGGCCTCCACAGTCACCAGATCTCAATCCAATAGAGCATCTTTGGGATGTGGTGGAACAGGAGATTCGCATCATGGATGTGCAGCCGACAAATCTGCGGCAACTGTGTGATGCCATCATGTCAATATGGACCAAACTCCCTGAGGAATGCTTCCAGCACCTTGTTGAATCTATGCCACGAAGAATTGAGGCAGTTCTGAAGGCAAAAGGGGGTCCAACCCGTTACTAGCATGGGGTACCTAATAAAGTGGCCGGTGAGTGTAATTGCTATTGCAATGAACAGTTCCATTGTGCTTGGTTTTGTCTTTGTTCACAGTCTCCCTACCTGAGTCTGTCAATTTGTCACCGTGGTTACTTATTTGATTAGTCATTTTTTTCAACTGTTGCCTAATTACTTCTCTTTGTTTTCTCCCAGTATATATCTACCTGTGTTTCTGTCTTCTGTTGTCGGTTCTTGTTAATGCCAATGTTGAGTTTGGTGAGACATTTCCTTTGTTAATAAAGTTAATTTACTTTAATCTTCTTCCTCATGCTATTTAATACACCATTCTTAGCTGAAGTGTGACAGAAAAACTGACCACATCCAGCCTGAAAACTGTGTTGTTGAACTATACTGAACAAAATTATAAACGCAACACTTTTGTTTTTGCTCCCATTTTTCAAAAGCTGAACTCAAAGATCTAAGACTTTTTCTATTTACACAAAAGGCCTATTTCTCTCAAATATTGTACACAAATCTGTCTAAATCTGTGTTAGTGAGCACTTCTCCTTTGCTGAGATAATCCATCCACCTCACAGGTGTGGCATATCAAGATGCTGATTAGACAGCATGATTATTGCACAGGTGTGGCTTAGGCTGGCCACAATAAAAGGCCACTCTAAAATGTGCAGTTTTACTGTATTGGTATCTAGTTTGACCACCATTTGCCTCACACAGTGCAATACATCTCCTTCATATAGAGTTGATCAGGTTGTTGATTGTGGCCTGTGGAATGTTGGTCCACTCCACTTCAAGGGATGTGCGAAGTTGCTGGATATTGGAACAAGACCTGGACCTGGAACACGCTGTCGTATACGCCAATCCAGAGCATCCCAAACATGCTCAATGGGTTACATGTCCGGAGAGTATGCTGGCCATGCAAGAACTGGGATGTTTTCAGCTTCCAGGAATTGCATACAGATCCTTGTGTAGTAGTAGGGGATTTCCCTTTCCTTTCTTTGCGTTCGTTACCCTTATATGGGAATGGGTGGATGAGGTAATTAGGGCCAGTGTATTTAAGTGTGTAGACAAGAAGCCCTAGAAAGTAGGCTTTGTCATACCCGCCCCTCTTCCGGTTACCGGTGTCACTACAGTTGAGGTAAGTGACTGAGGTTATGCATGGCTTCGTGTGGTTTTAAAGTGTTTAGAGAATGTGTTTTTATCTTTGAAGTGATTGCTGTAGCCGTCTCGGCGGCGTGCAAGTTTGAGTGTTTTAGCAGAACTTTCGCGAGTGCATCCTGACTTTGTGACGTGTGTGATTCTTGTGTGGTATGTGTGAATTAGTGAATGTTTTGTATTCCTTGACTGGAGTAAATCCTTGTCTGATTGTTATGTTTTGTTTTGCAGTCTCTCGCGTACCATGTCGCCTGCTGATCGATTGCTCCTGTCTGCCTCGCTGCCGTGAGTTTGTTTACTTCGAGGCTATAAGCTCCGTCTAAGCCTCGTATTAGCTTAGTATATCTTTCTGTTTTGAACCATCATTTACTATAATTTCTAGTTGTTTATACTACTAAATACAGTTTACCCAGCATCTCAGATTAACCTTACATCGCTAGGTTCCGTTATTGTTAGCACAACACGCTAGTAACTCGTTAGCCTGTTAACTCACCACCCGTGCGCTATGTTATTTATTTATTTATTTATTTTATCTGGTGCGCCTGCGCCTTTGAGTTCATAAAAAGCCCAGGGGCCTCATTTATAAACGCAATAATTGGTACTTATAAAAAGCAAACTTGATGGTAAAATGTGCGGTCCTTCAAGCAAGCTCTGACCCAGGCATACGCACAAAAACGGGTGAAATGAGAAATGGCTACACTGTCGGCAGATGGAAGAAACACGTGAAAGTGTGTGAAACTGTAGACCGTTGTGTAAAATAAATGGCAATACTGCCTCTCATAAATAACACGAAGACTTCACAAAGCAAGTCTTACAATTAACAGCCTACACGAACACCTGTTTGATCGATCTGCAACAGAAATGCAAATTAACACATATTTGCAAAAAGAAAAGTGAAATATGTCAGATGCAATCAAATGGATGGTAATAAAATGCCATGATGCCATCACAATGTGTAATGACGCACGATGGCTGATCTTGCGCTCTTAGAGGATGTGGCAAATGGAAGGATTCGAGTGAACGCATCTTCAGACTGGAAGAAGACTTGCTGACAAACGAGGACGAGTGGCTTACTCGTGACAAGCTCCATACTCACTCTGGCGATGGAGCGCTAGACACTTTTTTGCATCGACTTTGATGTCCGACCATTTTTTTTTTTTTTCGGCCACGGTCCGAGGATGTGTGCAGCATTAACGGCGTCTGCAACCTTTTGCAACTCAAGTGCCTTTTTGGCATTAGTAAAGCCCACACTGTGTGTCCAAACAACATTTTACTCCTCTTTTCCACCTCACCAACGAAAATTTCTACTTCACATTGAGTGAAGTTACGTTTCTTGGGTTTCCTCTCTGTGTTTGCCATGATTTCGCAATCGATGAATATTAACTTGTGGGCGTTTCACAGACTATTTATGGGCAACTATGGGCGTGACATGAAGCCGCAAAAGCTGCGCTACATTTAGAATTGATTGTGATTTACTAAGGGAAAACTGCGTAGGATCTGCGTGCGCACTGTTTTATAAATCCGAATATTTCTGTGCGCACGCACATCCTATGTTTCATCCGTACGCCACTTCTGACGCAAATCCTACGCAAGGTTTTATAAATGAGGCCCCAGGTGAGTAAGAATCAGTCAACAAACACAGTGAGTAATGTCTTGTCCTGTTATTGTCACCTGTGTCACGTGTCATATGTTTAGCATAGCCTTCTCCGATGGCATATAGGATTTATATGTGATAAATGCAAGGAGACAGTCAGGCTGACGAAGAAGACTTCAGAACTAGAGACACACATTCAAACTTTAATTGAGGATAGTAAGAGTGCTAGAGCTTTAGACACTATTTTGGATGCGCCTAGCATAGTGAACTCTTTACATGATTCAGTTCTGGCTGAAGTAGAGCCCATGCAGAGGTGCAAATGGGTGACAGTGAGGGATCGCTCTAGTCGCGGATCAAAAAAACACTCTTCCATTCCGATTACCATAACAAGTCGATTGGTAACACTTTATTTTGATGGTCCCTTTTGAACATGCTATTGACTATAAGTAACTTTGGAACTATATGTCAACTAACTCTCATTGGAGTATTATTAGACTGTAAAGTTTTAAACGAAAGCGAGTTAAACGTGTGCAAGACGCCCAAAGAAACAGAAGTACCAAATGTTGACAGGTATGATCTAACCGTAAGCCTACCAGTCTATTAATACTCAACTAATACCCTAATGAGAGTTAGTAGATATGTAGGAGCAACGTTACTTATAGTCAACAGAATGTGTTAAAGGGACCATCCAAATAAAGTGAAACCAGTCGATTTGCCCCACTCAGTGAAACACCCACTGAGAATTCTGTTGATTATGCCCTGGTAATTGGTGAATCGATCACACGTGAAAATAGAGACACTAGCCACCATAGTCACATGTTTGCCGGGAGCCAGAACACCTGACATCAAAGCAAATTTAAAAGTGCTGGCTAATGCTAATCGTAAATTCTCTAAGATCATTATTCATGTCGGCACTAAAATTCATGAGATCACCTAAATTAATATTAAAGAGGTGTGTGAAATCGCAAGTACAATGTCAGGCACTGTAATTTGCCATGGCCCCCTTCCTGTTCCCAGGAGTGATCGTGTTCACTCAATCACTGGTTGTCTGAGTGGTGTCCGCATAATAATGTAGAATAAATAGACAATTGGAAAAGGTTTTGGGGCAAGACTGACCTGTTGAAAAGAGATGGTATTCATCCCTCCTGGGCTGGTGCTGCTCCTCTCTCTAGTAATGTGGCTCATAGTCTTAGAGATAAAACATGACAAGTTCGGCACCAGGTCAGGAAGCAGACAGACTGGCTAAACCAACCGCCTGCTAGCGGCCTCGCGTCACCCAAGGTCAGATAAATCCCATCACATAGAGGCTCTTTCACCTAGCTATGTCTGTTCCCGAATTTGGAAATCCCAAAAAAACGTCAGGTTAAAAATTTAATTGATGTTCAACAAATAAAAAAAACAGATATAATACAGCTGAGCAAATGATAAAGCTTGGGTTGCTGAATATTCGATCCCTTACTTCAAAAATGCTCATAGTTAATGATATGATTTCAGATTATAATCTAGATGTGCTGTGTTTGACAGAAACCTGGCTAAAACCAGCATGCGACTGCACCAGAGTACCTTTGTGATCTCATCAGCCCTTACACTCCACTTTGTTCTCTCCGTTCTTCTAATTCGCTCTTACTACATCAGCCTTCATGTAAGCTTAAGACCATGGGGAAAAGAGCCTTTTCATACAATGCCCCAAAACTATGGAATGTGCTTCCTCCTACCATCAGAAATGCACCTACACTGGACTTTTTGGGTCACAGAAGCTGGTTAAGACTGTTTTTTGTTAATTGTTGTACTGTCTATGCTGTTTCTGTTATTTTATTGTAGCGCTTTGGGTTTAAGAAAAGCGCATTACAAATAAAAATTATTAACCAATTATTAACCAAACGATTACATTACTTTAAATGAGTCAACCCCATAAGATTACAGTTATACACATGAACCTCGTCTGAAAGGCAAAGGGGGAGGTGTTGCTGTAATATTTCAAAACCACTAAGAAATACTTCTTTTGAAGTGTTGGTGCTTCATGTTAAAATATATAGTGTAAACGATAAATCACGTGAATTCTGCTGGCTACTGTATACAGGCCACCAGGGCACCATAAAGATTTTATCAAAGAATTTGCGGACTTTCTATCAGAATTACTATTAGCTGCAGATAAAGTACTAATTGTTGGTGATTTTAATATACATGTAGATGATGAAAAAGATGCATTGGGATTGGCATTTTAAGACATTGTGAACTCAATTGGAGTTAGATAACACGTGTCAGGACCTACTCATTGTCGTAATCATACTCTAGATCTAATACTATCACATAGAATCAATGTTGATGCTGTTGAAATTCTTCAGCAGAGCGATGACAACTCAGATCAGTATCTAGTCTCATGTAAATTACATTTAGCCAAGGCTGCAAAGCCGACTCTGTGTTAGAAATATGTTAGACCTATAACTTCTGCCACTAAAGATTGCTTTATCAAAAATCTTCCTAATCAGTTTCACCATCTCAGCATCCCGGATAGCTTAGAAGAACTTGATATTGCAACAGAAGCTTTTAACTCTCTCTTTTCCAGCACTTTCTCTCTCTCTGCTCCATTGCGCTTAAAGAAAATAGTCCAACGCCGTGGTACAACGAGCACACTCAGGCCCTTAAAGGTTGTATCAGTGATTTCAGGCCCAAAAATAAATGTCTAATCTTTCCTAACGATCCGCTAACTGCCCGCCCCATAAGCAGACTGTCAAAAAAAAACGCGTCTCTGTATGCAGCCTAGGCTCTGAGATCTGCACAACAAAAACAAATGGGTACAACCACCATTTAAAACCAAAATAAACAGTGTTCCAACCAATCACCGACAGGGGCGGGTGTTGTGAGTTTTTGCGCTCGTTCACGGCTGGACGCGAAGTCGGAGCAACACCCGACTAGCGGATCGTTAGGAAAGATTAGACGTTTATTTTTGGGCCTGAAATCACTGATACAACCTTTAAGAGAGCAGCCAGAAAAATGGAGCGCAATTGGAAGAAAACAAAATTAGAGATATTTCGGATTTCAGAGGCCTTAAAATCTGCTAGATCTGCTTATTTTTCAACCCTATTAGAAGAAAATAAACATAATCCTAGGTATTTATTTGAAACAGTGACTAAACTATCAAAAAAGAAAGCTTCAAGAAGTGTTTATGAACTTCTTCACTTATAAGATTGATAATATCAGGGACAAAATTAAAACTATGCAACCGTCTACTATAGTATCATATCAGGGAGTGCATTGTAGTCTCCCTGAGGAAAACATTTATTCATTTGTTGCTATAGGAGAGAAAGATTTTTGCAAACTCGTTAATTCATCTAAATCGACAACTATGTATGTTAGACCCTATACCGACTAAGCTACAGAAAGAGATGCTTCCAGATGTCATAGATCCTCTTCTTAATATTATTAATTTGTCTTTGTCTCTAGGATACATACCAAAAACCTTTAAGCTGTCTATGATAAAACCACTTGTTAAAAAAAACACAACTTGATCATACAAAATTAGTCAAATACAGGGCGATCTCGCATCTGCTTTTTCTGTCAAAGATATTAGAAAAAACAGTATCCTCACAACTGTGTTCCTTTCTTGAAAGAAATTATATCTGCGAGGATTTTCAGTCCAGATTCAAACCGCACCATAGTACAGAGACAGCTCTCGTTAGAGTCACAAATGATTTGCTTTTATCCTCCGATCGTGGTTGTATCTCTCTATTAGTGTCACTTGATCTTAGTGCTCCATTTTACACAATTGACCACAACATTATTTTAAATAGACTAGAAAACTATGTTGGCATTAGTGGAATTGCACTAGCATGGTTTAAATCATACGTATCTGACCGTTATCAGTTTGTACCAGTAAATGAAGAGATGTCTTATCGAACACAAGTTCAGTATGGCGTACCACAAGGCTCAGTACTGGGACCGCTGCTGTTCACTCTGTAGATGCTACCATTAGGAGATATCATTAGGAAACATGGAATTAGCTTTCACTGTTATGCCGATGATACTCAGCTGTATATTTCTTCAAAACCTAACGAAACTTACCAGTTCACAAAATTAACGGAATGCATAGCTGATATAAAAAATTGGATGACTAGTAATTTCCTACTACTAAATTTTGAAAAAAAACAGAGTTTCTAAATTGTTAGACACACGATCCACACGTAATAACCAAGAATACTGTCTAACACTTGATGGCTGCTCTAAGTCTTTGTCGTTGGTTTGGAACCTGGGTGTGCTCTTTGATACCAATCTTTCATTTGAAAGTCACGTGTCTAGTATCTGTAAAACCACATTTTTCCATCTCAAAAATATATCTAAATTGCACCATATGCTCTCATTGACAAATGCAGAACAATTAGTTAATGCTTTCATGACATCAAGACTAGATTATTGTAATGCTCTACTGGGTGGTTGCACAATCAAGATTGTGATTCAAAAAGTTAAGTAACCATGAAATCAAAATTTAACATTTTTATTTATGGCATATTGCCATATGTATTATAAATTATTTATCCATACACATTGTTTTGTTCTTTTATTAATTCGCCTCATAACCCCGCCCTCTTGCAGCAACATCTCATCTCTTCTCTGATGACACGTTTACTGCCATGAGGGCAGGACAATTATATGTTATATATCAATATGACTATAAAATAATAATAAAACTATTATTAGTGACCCAAACTCATAACAGATGTTTTATTATGGTTAATTGTGAAGGCCTTTTCAAAAGCTGTTTATTATGACTGAATAGTCAGAATAGGCATAAAGTCACATGTGCTTTATGATATAAATAACAAATATTTCATGAGCCGCTATTGAAGGGTTTGGGTTCTTATAGTTCCATGTGTCAATCAATGTTCATGATGCCATTTTAACGGAGCATGCTAATGGAAGGCATTCTCCAGATATTATAGACATACTGTTTAAAACAATAATCATAGGGTATAGGCCTACTATTTTGTTAATAGCTGGCAAAATACAGTGCATACTCTGCAGTATCTACACTAGCATCCATTCTGAACATAGTCCAGCTCGGATATCGGCTGATGCAATTCATCATCAACATAGAGGCTAGTCTCGCTTAAAAACTGCAGCAGGAATGTATTTTATATAGACTCTGAACGTTGATATTAAAAAAGATAATAAAGTTACAATTAGCTTTATTAATGTTATCATCTTCCTCCAGATACCCACTCTCTGTCTAAAGTACTGAAATCTCACATTCTCGAACATTATAGAACAGCTGAATATCAACAGCTTGACTTTGTGAGGAAACCAGACAAGTGTGGTTAAGTTGTTTTGATATGTGTACCCATTGAAAGCAGCCTTAATGAGCACCCAAAGGGAGGTTCATTTGCGTTCTTGGTGAAGTCATATGATTGGGCGTAAAGTAATTACACAAGCGCCATTAATAGCTCAGCAGACAATATGACACAGCTGTTATTGGAGATTAATCTGAGGAAGCAAACCTGAGTAAACAGAAATAAACAGCGAGGCAGACAGCGTGGCTCTGTCGAGACGTCCTCACAGCTGCTCTCGCCACACTGAACTCAGATTTACTGATATGCATTCACGCAGAATGCCCATTGCTAGCTTCGCCATTAGGCATGGTTCTTTCTTGTAGCTGCTGGTGGGACGTTTTAAAACTCTCTGTTTTCTGATAATGTGCTATTATATTCAGATGAACATCAGATGTGAATTTTGAGGGAATTAAGACCAGTGTGTGTGACTCACGATATGAAAAAGATCCAGCAAGGTTATTTAAGAGTCACAGTGGAGCATCTGATTTTGTATGCTATTAAATATGCTGGCATTCAAAATATTTCAGATAGAAAACTTTTTCACACTGAGAAAGTGAAAAAAGAAAAACGAATCTTATATTTCTGAATATCTGCAGTAAAGACAGTGAGATGTATTTGAACACAGAAGTTACAATTAAAAATTTATGAATTTCATTGCAGAATAGAATAAAATAAAAGTTAACTATTCTTGAAACTTCACCTTGTGTCATTGTTGGAGAGAGTTTTAATCAACTGGTGTTTTTAGGCTGTTTAGACCTGGTATTAAAGGTCCTATATGTAATTATTTGACTTCATAAAAAAAAACATAACATGTATACATGGATATTTTACTCTAGAAGTGTGTTTGTCTTTCTGTGTGGCATCTAATGTAATGACATTCATACTCTGAATGACATAAGTGTCCAAATGCTTTGAGTCACTGTATAATACTGAAGAGTATCATGGAACATAAGGATTCACATAGGTAAAGTAATCAACAGGTTTATTTGCATAAGTATGTGATCGATGGAAGTAGGTGAGTAACTGATGAATAGTGTTCAGGATGGATATCTGGATGAGTAATGGTCTTATCTGTTGCAGTTTCTGAAATGGAGATTGAGGCAGATGACTGAAGACGGATGAAAGAAGCAGATGACTGAAGAAAAATCGTTCTGGTAGGTATCGTGCAGGTAGGGAGTCAGGTAAGTGTTCTTTGAGGGAACGACGAGACCAGACAAGGGTGATCAGGTGCAGGTGCTGATGTAATTAGGTGATGGCTGATGGTGTGCTGGTGGGAAACATGAGGGATACTGGGAAGTGTAGTGCAGTAGAGGTGACAGAGCTGGTGTGTTGACTGGATACGTGACAGTACCTCCCCCTCCCGGAAGGCGCAACCTCGTGCCGTAGATGGACAAAACTGCTGAGGGAGGAGGGTTCAGGAGGAGGCTGAAGGGTTGGAAGGAATGGCAAAGGCCTGCAGAAGGCAGGCGTAATACAAGAAATCTATCCGGTGAGGGAGGGCGGGCAGGGCTGAGTCTGCAGTTCAGGTGGCCAGGGCAAATCGGCTATCATGGCCTTTCCATGGGACTCAGGTTTGGCCACTCTGGCCGGGGACCCATAGCCCCTCGGATCTTTCTTGGGCGGATCTATGGGCTTGCACTCAGGCCCAGGAACAGATACAGGCTCAGAAACAGATACAGGGACAGGTCTTGGAATAGGGACAGTTCTTGGGAGCAGGAACAGGTCGAGGAACAAGTCTTGGGACAGGAACTGATGCGGAGGCAGCCATCATGGCTGAGGGCACAGGCAGTGTGGCATCGGCAGCCGTCGTGACTGAGGGCTCAGGCAGCTAGGTCGTGGACATCTTTGCTGAGGGCCATCTTTGCCGAGGGCTCGGGAGGCGTGACGTGAACAGTCCCTGGGGTTTCTCTCACGAGAACGGGCTCAGGCGTGGCGGTGACCTCGACGGAACGAGACTCTGGAAGGGTGGCAGTCATGATGTCAAGTCAAGTCATCTTCATTTATATAGTATAGTATAATTAGGGGCCGCTAAGACGGCACTGTTTTCTCTAAACAGACTTTAAACGTGAACCTGTGATAAACGCTGATGGTGTTCACGTGCGCATTAAGAATTTATTCTATATGCGTTTGAATATATGTGTGCAGGTTTGTAATTCCCTACAAACCATGCCTAAATAAACTACTTGTCTTGCCTATAAATTTTGATACATAATTTTATTTGATAACTTCGGGGTAGGTACGCGAACCGAATTTCCCCACAATGCTTTATCTGGTAAAGGGATCCTTCATAGGGAGAGGCTAGTTGGCACTTCAGCACTGCATTGTCATCGGGTCCAGGCGAAGGTACTAGTCAGATCTGGATACGGCCTGGATCCGGCACGCTGCGGAGACACTAAAATTAGCCTAGATGCCATTCTTCTTATGATGTAACGAGTACATCAGGTTTTAAGGGAAGTGTTCCCAGTTCCGGCTGACCTAATCTATGCAGCCTAACATTGAATTATAGAAGTCGATAATATAGTATGTTAATGCTAGGTCAAAGAGATGTGTCTTTAATCTAGCTTTGAACTGACAGAGTGTGTCTGCTTCCTGGACAATGGTAGGAAGACTGTTTCAAAGTTTTGACGCTAAATAGGAAAAGGATCTACAGCCAGCAGTCGATTTTGATATTCTAGGTATTATCAACTGGCCGGAATTTTGAGATCACAATAGACTATAATGCGTTAAGAGCTCGATCAAGTACTGCGGAGCTAAACCATTTAGTGCTTTGTAAGTAATCAGCAATATTTAAAAATGTATACAATGTTTAATAGGCAGCCAATGCAGTGTTGACAGAACCGGGCTAATACTACAGAATGGTCATACTTCCTGGTTCTGGTAAGAACTCGAGCTGCTGCGTTTTGAACTAGCTGTAGTTTTTTTATTAAGCGTGCAGGGCAACCACCCAGTAGTGCATTGCAATAACCTAGCCTTGAGGTCATGAACATATTAACTAATTGTTCCGCATTTGTCAATGAGAGCATATAGCATAATTTAAATATATTTTTAAGATGGAAAAATGTGGTTTTACAGATACTAGACACGTGACTTTCAAACAAAAGATTGGTATCAAAGAGAACACCCAGGTTCCTAGACCGATGACGAAGACTTAACAGAGCAGCCATCAACTGTTAGACCGTATTCTAGGTCAGCGGTTTTCAATAGGTGAGGCGCACCTCCCCTGGGGGGGGGCCAAAGAGCCACAGGGAAGGCATAGTGGCCAATTCCGCTTATAATACGCACGTTTTTTTTTTTTTTTTTAAGTCACGTTAAGCGCGGGTTGCGGGTTTTTTTGGGCTTTTAAAAAAATATATGGTTGCTTGTTAGGAACATCTGACAAGCAACTTTGTTTTCTTTACATCTAAGGTCACGGTTGCCGTTTTCTCAATCTCCAATAAATTGACTGACACTGTCTGCTCACAGCTATAGCCAATCAGTGCAATCATATAAGTGCTGTGGCGTAATTCGTCAAAATTTTCCGCCGAATCCACCCCCTTATCCCCCTCATTGGAGAAAAATCCCGTTCAACGTGCAGGCGTGCGCGACGCTGTAATCCAAGCTATGATAGACGTAAATACACATATTTAAATTTCTACAAACAATGCCTCCAAGGAAGTGGTCCAAGTATGGCAAAAAGTACAACAAAGACTGGGAAAAGGATAAACAACTTAAGGATAGTGCGTGCCCTCCGCTTTGTTGCAGTTTGCTGATTTTTTTTTTTATCCTTTTTTTCCTAATCCGTTTATCCTTTTCTAATAAAGGAGTGGTTTCAGTTTAATATGCTGCAGGCTCATTTATTGGTAATAAATAATAAATGATAATGCTGAAACTAAATTATCATATTGGGCTTGTTTTGGGCTTATTTTTGAAGCTCCAGTAGCTTACTTGTCTCGCGAGAGTTGGCAACTTTGGACACGACACGCGAATAAAAAAATAACTGTATGCAGCCTTATTGATAACGGTAAATTCGTGTATTAGCTTTAAAAATTTAAATGCATCGTTTCCTTGTCCCAAGTCAACATAAGTCAGCATTAAGGGAGGAGACAGTCACAGGACCCAGCAAAAAACGTAGGAAATATGATCCTGTGTATTTAAAGTTAGGTTTTACCTGGTCGGGGTCAGAGGCTGCACCTCTGCCACAGTGTGTGGTCTGCAAGGAAGTGCTAGCAAATGATAGCATGAGACCATGCAAACTTTGGCGTCACATTGACACTAAGCACACGAATTTAGTGAACAAGCCAGTTGAGTTTTTTGAGAGGAAGCGTGATGATTTGCAGTCACAAAAAAGCATAATAAAGTCGTTTGGCACGATTAATATGAAGGCGACAGAAGCTTCTTATCGTGTCGCGCTACGTATAGTGAAGGCAGGCAAACCCCATAACATTGGCGAAACACTGATACTCCCTGCAGCTAGAGATATGTGTTCAGTGATGCTGGGAGATGCAGCTGCTGCTAAACTTGACGCGATCCCTATCTCTGACAATACCAGCGACGAATATCAGACATGGCTTGTGATGTCAAAGTGCAGGTCCTGGACTGTGTTCGTGAAAGCCCCTTTCACCACATTCAGCTGGATGAGCCCACTGTGCGCAATTGATGGTGTACGTTCGCTTTATCAAGGAGCTCAGTGTGCAGGAAGATTTTTTGTTTTGCGTTCCTCTACCCGCCCGCACAACAGCTGGTGAACATTTTAAGGCCTTGAATAACTTTCACCAGGCTAATTGCCTTGACTGGGGCTGCTGTTGTGGGATATGCACTGATGGGGCAAGAGCAATGACTGGCCGTCACAGCGGTCTTGTAAAACAGGTGCAGGCAGTTGCCTCTGTGGCTGTCTGAAAGAACTGCATTATCCATCGACAGGCTTTACCGACAAAAAGGATGCCCCCAAGAATTGCGTGCCATTCTTGATGAGGCTGTAAATATTGTGAACTTAATTAAATCGCGTGCAATTCCAGCAGCTGCTCCTGCACTCCAAGGTCAGGTGGCTCTCTCGGGGCAAAGTCCTCACCAGGCTGTGCGATTTGCGCAAAGAAGTCCTCCTCTTCCTCACTGAGATTAACTCCCCACTGGCAAAACATCTGGCAGACATGCACTGGCTTGCTATGTTGGCCTATCTCTCCGACATCTTCGAAAAGATCAACTCCCACAACACCTCTCTCCAGGGCAAAGAGTGCCACGTCTTTTCGGCACACAACCAAGTGTCTGGGTTCAGAAAAAAGCTAGACTTGTGGTGTGCTCGTGTTGAATGAGGTTCGGTGGAAATGTTCCCAACCCTGGAGGATGTTGCGGAGAAGACAGGGCTGCCTCTTAACTCTGTCCAAACAGTCATCACTGCGCATTTGAATGGGTTGCGTGACCAGTTTGGCGGGTATTTTGGAGAGGACGCATTGGGAAATCAGTGGCTGAGAAATCCGTTCTCTTTCCCCGCCACACCCCGTGATGGACTGAGCCTGCAGGAGGAGGAGGCCCTGGTCAAGCTCAGCTCGAATTTGGACTTGAAGCAGAGACTGGGAGAAATGCCGATCACGCGTTTCTGGTTTTCTGTGGAGAGCGAGTTCCTCCAGATCTCCACGAAGGCTACGAAAGTGCTAATCCCCTTCACCTCCACCTACTTGTGTGAGTGTGGGTTTACCGCAGTGACCATGATTAAAAACAAATACAGATCAAGGCTGCAGGTGGAGGACGACTTGCGTTTATTTCTCTCTGGAGTGCAGCCCCGCATCGAACACCTCTGTGCATCAAAAGCGCTGCCTCATTGTTCCCACTGATATGGACGATTAAATTGAAACTCACGTGTTGTCTTAAATTCATAACTTGGTTGGGCCATAGAGGGTTGATGCTGCTCTTGTAGCGCAAATGACGTGATTGGCGCATTTTGTTTGTTTAAATCTGAGGTTTTAGGTGGCTGAAATTGTTTTAAAAAAATAATAAAAAATATGTGAATCTGTTCGATCTGATAACATGCCTTCAATGCAGTTGACTGTTAAATGTTATGTGTTCCGTGAACAAACAGCGTTGTCGTTCATTGATCAGTCAGAGAGCTGTCCATTGTGCTGATTTTGTTCGAGAAGATGTGCATCTCCTTCAAATGTGCGCTTTTTCAGCCGTCAGGTGTGGTCAGTGGTAGCTTTGGCGCCTATTACACGTTAAAGGGATAGTTCACTTCAAAATGAAAATTCGGTCATCATATACTCACACTCAAGTTGTTTCAAACCTGTATGAATTTCTTTCTTCTGCTGAACACAAAGGAATATATTTTGAAGAATGTCAGTAACCAAACAGTTAACTGGAACCATTGACTTCCATAGTATTCAGTATTTTTTTTTTTCTACTATGGAAATCTATGGGACCAGTTAACTGTTTGGTTACTGACATTCTTCAAAATATATTCCTTTGTGTTCAGCAGAAGAAACAAATTCATACAGGTTTGAAACAACTTGAGAGTGAGTATACGATGACAGAATTTTCATTTTGAAGTGCATCCCTTTAAGCATGTTTTGTTGACTTGTGGTTAGGCATAGGCTACTGATGTTCAGTGATTTTAAAAGTACCCTCAATTAGGCCTGCATGAAGTTGGAAATTATTTGCTGTTATGAATGCACTTTAAAAAAAAAATTTGCAAATAAAATGTTTTCAAATACAATATTACAAATATTATTGAATCTCATCATTGCCTGGAACACACAAAAGATGGCATTTACTGCAGAGGTTATAGGGTTAGGGCAGGCAGACAGGGTTTTGGGGAAGGGGGGGCTCGGCTGTCCTTACCAACTCTAAGGGGAGGCTCACATTCACGCAATTTGAAAACCCCTGTTCTAGGTTATTACGTGTGGAAGTTTTTTTGTCCAATAATTAGAATCTCAGTTTTTTTCAGAATTTAGTAGTAGTAAATTACTAGTCATCCAATTTTCTTTTATATCAGCTATGCATTCCGTTAGTCTATTTAAAAGAATGTTGTGGTCAATGGTGTCAAAATGCATCACTAAGATCAAATACCACTAATTAATAGAGAGATGCAACCGCGATCGGATGATAAGAGCAAATCATTTGTAACTCTGATGAGAGCTGTCTAATGGTACGGTCTAAATCCGGACTGAAAATCCTTGCAGATATAATTTCTTTCAAGAAAGGAACACAGTTGTGAGGATACTGCTTTTTCTAATATCTTTGACAGAAAAGGCAGACTCGAGATCGGCCTGTAGTTGACTAATTTTGTATGATCAAGTTGCGTTTTTTTAACAATCGGTATAATCATAGCCAGCTTAAAGGTTTTTGGAAAGTATCCCAGAGACAAAGACGAATTAATGATATTAAGAAGAGGATCTATGACATCTGGAAGCATCTCTTTCAGTAGCTTAGTTGGTATAGTGTCTAACATACATATTTGTCGATTTAGATTAATTAACGAGTTTGCAAAATTCTTCCTCTCCTATAGCAACAAATGAATAAATGTTTTCCTCAGGGAGACTACAATGCACTCCCTGATGAAGAAGTTCATAAAGTCATTTCTGCTGTGTTGCTTGGAAACTTGTGGGCTTGAAACTTTCTTTTTTGTTAGTTTAGCCACTGTTTCAAATACATACCTAGGATTATGTTTATTTTCTTCTAATAGCCTTGAAAAATAAGCAGATCTAGCAGCTTTTAAAGCCTCTCTGTAAGCAATCAAGCTCTTCTTCCATGAAATTCGAAATACCTCTAGTTTTGTTTTCTTCCAGTTGCATTCCATTTTTCTGGCTTCTGGCTCTGGCTCTGGCTCTGGCTCTCTTAAGGGCCTGGGTGTGCTCGTTGTACCATGGCGTTGGACTATTTTCTTTAATCTTCTTTAAGCGCAACGGAGCAACTGTGTATAAAGTGCTGGAAAAGAGAGAGTTAAAAGTTTCTGTTGCAATATCAAGTTCTTGTGGCTTGTGGATTGTATCAAGGCTTGTGGGCTGAAGCGGGCTCAGGAAGCGGTGGCGAATTCTAAGGCCCGGTGGCGGCCATCACATCTTGTCCGAAGACACAGGCATGGCTGACATGGTGTGAACAGTTTCTGGCTCGGCAGATATGACGTGAAGACATTCGGGCTTGATAGACATGACATGAAGAGATGCAGGCGGTGTGGCGAGGAAGATGACTGGTAATTGTGGTTGAGTGGCGATGTCATCAACAGCACATGATCCAGGTATTGTGCGAATGAACCTGGTTTTGCGGCTGAAGCTGACTGGTGCAGAGGATCATCCAGTCCAAGCCCGAAGACGTTCTTTTGGACGTCATCTGTCCAGCTGACCTGGTGTGAAATTTCTAGGAACTTTTTCACATATTCTACGATCGGGCGGGGAAAGAGTTAAGACTGCACTTATCCGGCAGAAGCTCACACTGTGTCTTTTCAGATGTGTTCACAACCTCAAAATATATGATATAAACTATGACGTTTCATCCTTGTGGGGAAACTCTGAGTTTGAAATTATGATCCGTACACAGAAAAGTACCTCACGTGCAGTAGTTAAAACAACACTATGTTTGTTCAGTACACATCCGTGGCAAACTGAAAGACTTTTGGTATGAATACATGTACCGTTAATATGAATTCAACATTTAATATTTTGCAAAATATACAAATACAGTAACTGTTCTTGCTTTGTCTATTTTATCAGCATGTTTCCAGAGTCATGTTTTGAGCACTCACAGATCTGCAGATTGATACTGAAGTGTATGACAGAATGGATGAGTGTCTCAGTTAAAGGGTAAAGTGTTTTTTAGTCTGGTGGTTGCCCGTGTCCTGCAGGTGGGAGACAGTTAAACACTGCTTCCCGCCGCTCTGCAGGACGAGCCCTTTAAACGGGCCTCTGATGTTGGGCCTGAGCTCATCCATCTCTGTCACACATGCCATTTTGCAGCCCAAGCCTGTCCCGTTATATCCTGCTGCCTCCATTCCCCTTCCCGGCAGACACATCATAATCTCAGCCATACCCGGCGTTCCTGCTTCATTTCACACACATACAGATATACACATACACACTCACTCACTCACGCACACACACACACACACACACACACACAGAGACACACACACACACACACACTCAGTGTCTTGAGTAAACAGCAAGAGATCTGCAGCACTGTTTGTGCCAAGTACACTATGACTTGGTAAAAAGACACAATACAAGGTCACGTTACTTTTTTTTTTTTTTTTTTTTTTTTTTTTTTTTTTTGCCCATCATATCACTACACCCACATAGGCATACTTACTAATATAAAAAAAAAAAATATATATATATATATATATATATATATATATAGATAGATAGATAGATAGATAGAGAGAGAGTATATTCTATAGTACTAGTAAGCCTGCAATCAAGGTGCTTTATGACACCTCTTATGGTTCTACATAGCACCATTATACATAGCAACATTTTTGTTTAGAGTGTGGTTGACCTTTTACGTTTTTTTCTTTCCAAGTACCACTGCTGATCATTTTCTAATCTTCATTGTAAAAAAAAAGAAAAATCATCAAAATCATCAAGCCAAGCCCTAACAACCACCCATAACAACAGAACACCAGAGCAACTGTTTAGCAATACCCTAGCATCCACCCAGTACGCTCTAGTAACCAGAGCAAAGCCTTAGCAAAACAACAAAACACCAGAGCATCAGTTTAGTAATACACCCTAGTAACCAGAGTAAAGCCCTGGCAACCAGCCAGTGCACCATAGTAACTAGGGAAAAGCCCTAGCAACCACTCAATACACCCTAGTAACCAGAGAAACGCCCTAGCAAACACTCAGTATACCCTAGTAACCAAAGAAAAACCCTAGAAACAACCTAGTACACCCTGGTGACAGCAAACAAATCCCTAGCAACCACACAGAATAACTAAACTCCAGCCAGAGCAACCATTAGCATTAACCTAACAATCACACATCTTAGAAAGCAGAGTAAAGCCCTAGCAACCACCAAGTACGTCCTAGTAACCAGAGCAAAGCCCTATCATCCATTCAGGCCACCCTGATAACCAGAGAAAAGCCCTAGAAACCACCTAGTGCACTCTAGCGACCATCAAATAAGGTTCTAGCAACCACTCAGAACAACAACATCAGAGCAACCGTTTAGTAATAACCTGACAACCACTCAGTACACCCTAACATCCTGTTTTATTAGAGAGCCTATTAGTGAAAGTTCTAGAAAATGTAGATGCTTACATGGATGTAATATTTCCATTTTGTTTTCTTCAGAAAAAAAAAAAAGGTAAAACAATGACTGTACTTGAAGAATACTAAGGTGGGATGCATATCATTCAATATAATAAACCCAAAACACAATAAAACGAATAAAGTGTTTTTTTCTCATTGTTTACACTTAGCATCACGTATGCTTCTATTTAGGAAATATAACATAATCACTGAACTAAAGTTATAACAGACGTTTTTGTATTCCTCTTCATATGAATTAAATATGCATTTGATTGCAATACCAAAATTCTTAAAGGGGTGGTTCAGAATGTTTTACATCGGGCCTCATTTCCAAGTGAGCCTTAGTGTTATTTGTCAGTGGAGACAGTTTTAAAAAAATGTCATCCAGTTGTCCCAGTTGCATAGTTAGCCGGTGCTAGGCTAGGGCGAGTCAACGGTATCTGTTAGCCTGCCATTAAAAACAGTTTTACCCACTCCACAGTACACCAAAAGCAAATCAATTATAATGCAAGACCATCGATGTAAATGTCTTACATCACATTGCAATAGTTATATTTTTTTCTAGGATTGTAAAGACAATAGGACTACTTTGACAGGCTGTTGGACCAATTCATAAAATAACTATACTCTTAGTTACATTGTCACTCTACACAATCCATTGAACTGTAACGTTATCTCCACTAACGTTGTCAGTGTCGATCTATCAGTTATGAATGGGACTAGCTTCATTAGCTAGCTAGTAGCCTAACAAAATATATGGTAACACTTTATTTCGATTGTCCACTTTAGACATTCTACTAACTATAAGTAACTAAGTAACTTTTTAAATACATGTCAACTAACTGTCATTAGAGTATAAGTAGACTGTCAGCATAATATCTGCTAACACTTTATTTTGTTGGTCCCCGAACAGACAATCAACTGACTATAAGTAACTTGGCGACTACAAGTCAACTTATTCTCCTAACCCGAACTCTAACACTTAACCATAACCACAACAGTCTACTTACAGTCTACTTACAGTCTACTATAATATACTATACTCTAATGAGAGTTAGTTGACATGTAGTTGAAAAGTTACTTATAATTAGTAGAATGTCTAAAGTGACTAACGAAATAAAGTGTAACCAAATATATTACTGTGCATTTGGAAAGACGGCTGGAACTGCATTCCTTGTCATTAACCTGTGACCATTTTGATTACGGGGTTCTTTAAAGTCGTCTGGTCTAAAATGATCACTGCAAATTCTCAACTTTTGTAGAGTCTCTGCCGGTGTCTCGTTGTCCAAGCCAGCAGAAATAAGCCAAAGTTGGATCCTTTCTGGATCTTTAAATGAAAATTTGTGGAAACTTCTCGATGAACATTTATTAGGTTTATTATTGCAATTGCGAAATGCACACCGAATTACCATGTTGCATTCGTTTACCTCAACTACTACTAGCTAGCTAGCGCCTGTCATGCGCTTTCTGTTCTGTGTTTACTTTTCAGCGCAGTACTACTAACCGGAGCAAAGTAAAATTCCGCCGCTGCTGAGAAACTAGTTCCTGTAAATGTAATGCGATCATTGAGATGCAAGAGTAGTTTGATTTCTAACATTATTCTCTCAACAGACATTTACATCGATAGTCTTGCGTTATAATTTATTTGCTTTTGGTGTACTGTGGAGTGGGTAAAACTGTTTTTAATGGCAGGCTAACAGATACCGTTGACTCGCGCTAGCCTAGCACCGGCGAACTATGCAACTGGGACAACTGGATGAAATTTTTTTTAAAACTGTCTCCACTGATAAATAACACTAAGGCTCACTTGGAAATGAGGCCTGATGTCCAAAATTCCAAACCACCCCTTTAAGAAATAAGAAATATAGAAATTGATGATAATATTTCAAATGTCAAAATAGCAGCCTAATTGTTCTGTTAAGCCAATGTAATGAGAGCAATAGCTGTGAACTGAGTACTACTGATTTACAAAGACATGCAATAAAAATGTCAAGAACTGAAAAAAAAGAATGTGTTCAAAATCTACTAAGCTTAAGAGTTAGCAAGCGAAATTTATCAGTGAGAAGGGTGTGCCAGATTCTTTGAACACAGCACATCTAGAAATTATTTTGGACAGACTAACAAGCATGTCTTGTGATGGCTATGGGTGAGATCTGTATTTTGTTTGTTTTCATTGAAGTCAGAGCAGAGAATCCACTCTTACATAGGCAAGTGGTAGAAAAGGGTATTCAACCTTTGAGTGCAGCAGCTCCTAAGGTGGGGTATTCCTTGGCAACAAACACCCAGAACTGTCCAAGATCTTTGAGTCTCTGAAAGGCAGTTGAAGGCTCCTATCTGTCACATATATCAGCTCCTCCTCTGCTCTTCCTGATAATACACTATGCTCTCTTGCCTCACTACTAAAGGGATCCAGTATCCAGTCCCATTCTGTCATACCTACAGATGTTTGAAATAGAAATAGATTACCATTACAAAAAAGTCAACTAATAGAGTTTGTTAATAAAATATATCCTATATTACCTCCTCACCTACAGTGTGTGGCCTTTTGTATTTAAATTTGCAGCAAAAAATGAGGCTTGCAGTGCTTTATCTGGGATGCTGGCTGGACATTTGATCAGTTGTTGCTGATGAAGATACTTGTCTTTTTTTTTTTTTGAAGAAAATACTATTGCCCTTTGTTGGCATATGCGGAATGTTTTGTTGTGAGGTGCCGTTTAAGTTTTGAGGGTTTCATGGTAGAACTGGCCAACTTTTCTAAGCATAAAATACACTGAGGAACATCCTCACTATCTGGACCTCCGCAGGGAATAAAAATAAGGTCAAGGTAGGACTGGTCATATTTTCTACAAGGCTCCTTTTTAGATTTTGTTATTTCAAATTGATATGAAGACTTCTCACAGTTCTGAGATGCTTTTAGTTTTAAAAACTTTTATTCCATTTGAACTTACTTTCATTAAATGCTATTGCACGTTACCGATGCAGACACGCGACACTCAAATGAATGAATCAGATGAGTCAATCAATGAATGGTTTGTTTTCAACCTTTTGATTCTTCTGTTTTTTAAAACGATTCCTTAAAACCAGTCCGATTAATGAGCAAAAGAGACTCTTAAGAGACAATTCTTTTTTGTTTCATTCACCGTAATGTAAATTTAGTCGCGACCCACAGTTTGAAAACACGTGTCCTAGCCCAAGCAACCACACAGTACACACCAGCAAAAATTTAACAAAGCCCTAGCAACCATCCAGAACAATAAAACACCAAAGTAACAGTTTGGCAATACCCTATAAACTACTCAGTACACCTTAGTAACCAGATAAAAACCCTAGAAACCCCCCAGAAAGAAAAGAAACCCCACAAGAGCAACTGTTTAACAATACCGTGGAAACTGCCCAGTACACCCTAGTAACCAGATCAAAGCCCTAGAAACCACTCATAAAAAAAACACTAGAGCAACTGTTTAGCAATACCATAGCAACCTCCCAGTAGTCCCTATCAACAACCTAGCAACCGTCCAGTAAAGCCCTAGCAACCACCCAGAACATTTGATGCTGTCAATATTTTGTGAATATTTTAGCCTTGAAAGAGTTCACTAACAGCCTGTAAACATGCAAGCCCACTGATAACATCCCATGCACTCTGACACCTGAAAATTGTGAAGAAGCCAGCCAATCAAATTCGAACAGCCTATTTCAGCCTTTCAGCTAAAAAAAATTGTGCAACATGCATCAGACAGTCCATGGAAATCTGTGACATGTCAGTGGATGAGCCATCTGAGGCCGGGACTGTAATACTGTAATATCCCCAACTCAACTATCCAGCACATTATGGCTTGATCCACTCCGGCCAGGTGCAGCAGTCTTACCCTGTGAGTAATGTACCACTGAGAGCTCCATGGCCCGCTATAACAATTAGCTCACTGATGGCCTCCACCAGACGCCCCACCCTCAATCTGTCCACCACACTCACAGCTGGATTTCACCATTAATCCGGCCTAATAGAACTCTGGTGTTAGAACGTGTCATTGAAACAGAGAAAAAATATGAGCACTTAAAGACCCTCTCACACTTCTCACACTCGCGAATTGTTCATGCAGTTCATTTTACAGTATTTACCTTTCTATTAGCACCATTTGCTGCTCTGAAACCTTTTTCTGACACTTTTGCCATATCAAAGGATGTAGGATCATTTTCAAAAAGCTAATGAACCCTGAAGTGTAGCCGCTTGCCTGTTTAACAAGTCAAAGTTGCATCAGAGCCTGGTGGGTAGCGCACGTGTTCCAACACGTTGCGCAGAAGTGTGTGGGTGACCCAAACTTGAATATGGTTTGGGTCATTACCCACAACCAACCCCATTAGTAATGCCCTTGAATTAACAATCCAGCTATGCACCCTGATTTTTTATTCTTTTTTTTTAAGGCGGCACTAGTGGCAATCTTGGCTCACTTGATGCTTATGGATGAGAAAATATTCTCATAGGGACAAAGAATCTGAAGGTTTTATATATAATAAAAGATTATAAATGGTTCAATTAAAAGCGATAAAATTTTTTAATTTGTTGGCAGATCTTATATATACAGTGGGTCTCATTCATGGAACTTTCGTAAAAATCCATGCACGCTAATTCATAATTAGCATAACCCCCGCCCATGAGTTACAACTACACAAATTACGTGTCCAGGAATGCTGTAGAATCTTCTGGACTTACTTCTCAGGTTTGGCTCCAGTATATTGCATAAATGCTAAAGAGACTAATTGGCCATATGCCTGGCAATAAATATTGAATTAGCGTGTGTCCACCAAAGCACTTTTAGCCAGCTAAAAAAATGCCTAGTGCTCTTCTGAAAACGGCCAGCTGGTGACGCAGCGTTTTTTCCAGCTGAGATACTTTGGCTTCTATGATAAAGAATATCCATTGCAGTAATGTCTAACTAGTATCTCATTTTGATGAATATCACTGAAATACAGTAACCAGCAATATTAACTTGTCCATTGTTGTTTAGTCGTTGTACAAGTGGGATGATTGGTCGGTGTTGTCATGAGCCTCGTTTACACTGCAGGTCTTGATGCCCAATTCTGATTTGTTGCCTATATCTGATTTTTTTTTATCGTCCGTTTACACGTTCTATCAATTGTGACCCATATCCGATTCATGTGTTTACACTTGCCATACTATCTGAAACATTGCACATGCTTAAAGGGGGTTCTTGCACAGATGTACGAACACGTTATATGCTTGATCCTAGCTTTGCGATATATGCGAAGTTCGCCAAACATCACCATGATTTTGAGGCGAAGGAGGACGAAAAGGACCATCATTGCAGCCTGCACATATGCTTCAGTTCTTATGTGCGAGATGAGAGAGAAAATAGTTTTTGCGTGCATGATACGCACTGTAAACCCCTTGGGTAGGATTAGGGGTGTGGAGTGCGTGCGTATTACACGCCATAAAGTGCATTTTATTGAAATTACAATTGATTATTGAAAGCGCTATATAAATGCCTCATTCATTTATATCATATGCACACAAAAACAATTTTTGCCGTAAATGGCACGAGAAATAAAATTTGTGCTATAGATACGCACTTTCATGAGATCGTGGCAGGCTTTAAGGAGGAGCAGTTGGTCCGTAATTTTAGGATGAGCAAGCCAACCTTTTATATGTTGTGTCAACGTGTGTCCATACTCCTCTCATACGACATCACAACGTTTCGTAGATGCGTGTTGGGGTTGCTCTCGTCATTAAACCGCGGAGACGTAGCCTAATGCCTCAGAAAATCCGATCTGCCTGTTTACATGACAGTCGCATTGGCACAAATCTGATTTATATCTGATTTATTTCCACAAATGAACGAGGCCTGAAACCGATCTCGGAATATCCGAATGCATGCGTTTTTATCCTGTTTACACTGTCATAGAACATATCCGATCTGTGTCACATATAGGGTTGCCAACTGTCCCGAATTAGCCGGGACATCCCGATTATTGGGCCTAATATATTTTTCCCGATTATTGAGTGCTACGCTGATCTGACTGATACAACAGCAACACGACACTTGAGAATGACCACGACAACGGTCATCATCCAGTCACGCGCATCAGACCATACCAATAAACTATAAATTTAAAAATTAATTATTTTTTTGGGACAAATAATTTGATTTGCAACAGAATCCTCTGCTGTCTGGTCGCTCCCGGTTCGATCCGGTCTATTAAAACTCAGTTGAATCAATATTTTGTTAATAGTTATTTAACTATGCCATCCAGTATCGTGGACTCTTGTTTCATACAAACCCAAATGCACAAATGCAGCCATTTTGTGACTATTGTTTTGTACACTATTGGATTATAAAATACAAACAGGTAGGTTACAATTTTAAAACAGTTTAATCTGAAATCAATATCTCTCTTGTATGTGTGTGTGTGTGTGTGTGTGTGTGTGTGTGTGTAGATTTACATTTTTATCACAATTAATTTACATTACAAATTCATTCAAGTGTCTTCAAGTGTGTTTTACCATAAGTGTATTATATTTGAATAAAAAGTATATGCTCAGTAATACTCATTCCAAATTCTACAAATTGCACATTAAGAAAGCAATATAATACTTAGCTATCCTTTGTAGAATATACTACTGTATACTAAATTGTATTTTGAAAGTATACTTTCAATGCATTATGATTATTTTCAGTACATAGTTACAAATATACCTAAAATATATATTTTAAGCAAAGTGCAAATAACAGAATTTTCACTTAAAGTATATTTTTCTAAAATATAATTTTCAAAAATATACTAAAGTACAATTATTTTAAAGTGTGCTATACGTTTAATATATTTAAAGATAGTACAATTGTGTGTTAGTATATTTGCAATGTACTAAAGATTAGCAACCACACAACAATGCCCTGGTAACACTTCACATCCTAACGTTCTTGAAGTTTTGGATTGGCAAACATTTCTTCAGAAGAACTAGTTAATTTAATTTGTTTCTCAAAGCAGACAAATAATTTAGGTGTAAAAACCTAAAAAAAAACACACACACAATGTCACAAACAAAAACAATCACTAATATGAACTTGTATAACCTCAAGAGTTTTGGCATTATCTCTGCATTCATTCTTGTTCACAAGAAACTGAAGTTCTCTTTAAAGACTCTTGAAAAGGCATCAAACATCCTCGGAGTGCTGCACGACAGCTGGCTAGAGCTGGTGGGTGCTATAAGTAATGAAGGCTCTAAAACCAACATTCATCATGTATTTATCGGTGGCTCCTGAATCTCTACGCCACCATCATGCATTTATATTTCATATGCTCTTGCAAATTATTTCAGAGCATGACTGTGGAGGACACATAACACCTTTGAAATAACCAACCGCTGCTCCGGCACCTCATTAGACGTATCATTTATATCAGCAATCAGGTCGAAGCCTTAAATCGGATTTCAGCTTCATTCACATGCACTTTTTTCAACCATCGATCCGATTGGCTTATCATCAGGTGCACAGATAAAGGCCAAACAGCTGTGTATCTGGTGAAGATAGACCTCTAACGGCAATACTGACAAATGAGCAACAAGACAGCTGATAAGAGTACTGCCACAAAAAAAATAAAAAAATAATTACAAAACCGAGAAATAATACATTTCATGAGGTTAATGCTTAAAACAAGTGGGATAACAAATAAAGGGGGAAAAATTATCTTAAAATAATTTGTATGCAATTTTGACATGACTGTCTACGTAGGTATATGCATGCTATTTCTCAAGCTTTCAATATTTTCAACTTTATTTAGCAATTTATGACATTTGACCACTATTTATGATACCTGGGAAATGAACCCTTGACCTCATTGTTAATCCCACATTTTACATTTAAGATAATGTTTGTTATATTTCTGTAAAACAAATTTATTATTGTACTGATAAAATGTTGCTTTAAGACCACAACATTTTGGGTTGGTATCACAATTTGTAAAGCTGTCAAAAAATATATAATACTGTATGTGACATTCAATTCTTTATGTTGTTGTTTTGTAAATGTCATTATCCATGCAATCAGTTGATCAATCAGAATGCATTATGATGTTTCTAATTAAATTCATCTAATCTGCTGCCTATTAAATGTCAACCTGAGATTGCTGTGGGGACAAAAACTGACACTGTAGTCAATAGTTTCCTTAAAAGTCATCTTTGATGAACAAAAATGACATATTTAGATATTTTTTCCTTGAAATAATTATTTATGCCTGTGTATATAATAAATAGCTAGAATTTTACTCTTCGCCCTTGCCTCATTTAGTATACGCGGTTCAATGAATATGCAAATTAGCCCTGCCTCCACTCACTCACACAGCTCAGAGATCCACTCATTGACAATCACACGTTGATATGATTGGTTTCAAGGTAGTTTTGGCGCTTTTCCACTGCATGGTACGGCTCGGTTCGGCTCGGTAGGCTACGGTTCGACTTGGCACGGAACGGTTCGGCTCGCTTCGCTTTATCACTGCATGGTACGACTCGACTCGGTACGGCACGGTTCGGTTCGCTTTAGCTTGGTTGCTTTTCCACTGCAGTTAGTACCGCTTCAAAGTGGGTGGGACTGATCGTTATAGTTGCTCAACTCCTTGGCAACCAACGAGAGGAACATCTGCACCTCCTCCACTGACCACGATTCAGCCGCAGGGATGGAAATTAGCACCCGCCACCAGCCAAATGCGGGTAATTTTGTGATGTGGCGGGTAAACTCGCTTCACCTACCGGCCACCGTGGCGGGTAAATATAAATAGCATCATGTGACGTTTGTCTGTTATAGTGAACGCGTCAGAGAGAAATGCGCCTTTCATACGGATTACATAAAGCAGAGAGCACTCTATAGTCTGTTTTCTTTCGTTTTAAAATGTTCTGTTTAAAAGTAGACATGTCTGTGAGAGAGGCTACCTTATACGCTGAGTTTCGGTTCATTTATGAGACGAGCTCCAGTTCATTCGCCGGCGCCTCCGTGTCGAGATTATCTATCGTCTGCTATATTTACTTCTTATTTATTAAATCCAGGCAATTGGTTGATGAAACATTGATTAAAATTAAGATACAATTAATACAAAACGAAATTCACTTTAAAGAAAGGTGTTGTGCTTTCTGTTTGATGTCTCTGTGGAAGTTTTAAAGCATATTTTACCTCTTTCACAGTGGTCACGTCTGTAACATTGTTTTTTCCTCATATGCGAACTGAAATGAATATCAGTTCATGGTTTGTGTATGTAGGCTATAAGAGAGAAAGAGAAAATGCCAGTATTTCATTGAGATTTGAGATTAAATAAACTGATTAAGTATTGTAGATCTTGTAGCCTATTAATTTTCACATGCAGTTACACATTGTCGGTTAAACACAAGAAAGTGGCTGGTAGCACTTTTAAAGATCATTCTCACTTAAAAATAAATCACTTCTAGTCACTCAATCACTCAATGATATTATCAACACAAACAACCTGGGATGCGTTTCCCATACAACGACGTAACTTGCTGCTTCACTACCGTAGTACGATGCATCGTTGAAGAAATCAACTTGCTAGTCATGACTGTTTCCCAAAACCATATTGTCTCAAATTGGTAATTCAACCACGTTGGTTAATGATGTCACACAGGTGGTTGAGTAATAACTACTTTTAATGAATTGAGATCGAATGAAATGAATGAGATCGAATTAATGCTAGACGTTTTGCTATAAATTACGAACGTCTGAGGACTATCTCATATTTTTCTCAGTTATTTCCAGATTCAATCATATGCTCATTCTTACTCTGTAGAGCAATCTGGACTTTATGTTTCTAAATGACTGTTTTGTTGTTCCTGGGGATTTTAACATTCACATTGACAATGCTGAATCTAGTTCTGCAAAAGAACTCATGACTGTTCTTAACACTTTTAATCTGAATCAGGATGTAGTTCATGGACCCACACACAATCGTGGACACACTCTAGATTTACTTATAAAGGGTCTAAACATTTCATCCACTGTTATGGATGTAATGGATTTATGGATGTAGGACTATCTGATCATTTCTGTATTTTCTTTGATATATTGATCTCTCCTGCCATTGAAGCTACATCTGTTGTCTGTCAAAAAGAGATGCTTAAATGAGAACACTAGAGTGCTATTTATGAAGGTTATACATTTGACACCAAGCATATATACTGTATGCAGACTGTTTTTTTCCTTGATTCCTTTATCTCAAAAGTCAAGAATGTCATTGATGACATTGGCCCTGTGAAATTTAGGAAAAAAAATGGCAGACCTAAAGCCTTTGAGAAACACTACAGCAGTTCAAAGTATGAAAAGAAAATGCATAAACGCTGAGTGCATGTGGTGGAGGATGACACTTGTAGTCCATTATAACATCTATTAACACAGCCTTCATGCTTTCAATGTGTAACTTGGCACAGCTAGACAGACATTCTTTTCAAACATTATAAACAGAAACTTAAACAACTCCCAGACTTGTTTTGCTACTGTAGAGAGACTAACCTCAAGTCACTTTCCTAGTGAATTTGCTTCCTTTCTTTCTGAGAAGATCAATAATATCAGAAAGGCGATCAGCATATCCTCCTGATGTGCTGAGGTCAGACAGACTTGTCCACAATTTCAGAAATGAGTCACTATGGGCCAGATTTACAGCTTGTGCCAGCGCTAACCCTCTTTTGGCATTAAAAAACTACAGTCAGGATTTACTAAAGACATGCAGCAAAAAATAGCGCTGAAATGGCGTGGACAGGGTTATTTTTGTGGCTAATCCTTATTGCATATGCATTTGTAGGCGTTTCTCTTTCAGATGCAAAATTTATGGGAGGACAGTATTTAAATTGATCCTGCAAGGTGATTTACTAAGGTTTGCACTTGTCAGTTTACTGGTGTTTGCACCATTATTTACTGCCCAAAAAAGCACGTCTTAAACCAGACGCTAACTGGTAGATTGCGTTGGTCATTATGGAAATGATCCGGTTGCGTCTGTGTTTTTTAATGTGTGTGTCGTCAGTCAATCACGTGCAGAACATTAGACTCCCATCTGCGCTTTTTTTGGAATTGCGCTCTCACGCTAATTAGCCCTGTTTAGTAAATCTGGGCATAATTCTGATTTTGAAGCAATTGGTGGTAAAATCTTGGAAGAAACTGTACAGCATCTTAAAACATCAACCTGCAACCTTGACACTCCACATTTCTGTTTTTCAAAAGAGTGTTTTACGGTTTAGAAGCTGATCCTAGTTGATCCGGTTAAGAAAAACTCACTTCTGGAACTTTTCCAAAGTCCCTTAAAATGTGAAATCTGGAAAAGACCCTATTACGCAAATAGACCGATCTCAAATCTTCCCTTCATTGGCAGGATAATCGAAAAGTTGTTATCAATCAGCTGAACAAATTCTTAATTTGGACAATTTTAAATCATCAACCCCATCATAGTACAGAGGCAGCACTCATAAAGATTATAAATGATATTCGCCTCAACACAGATACAGGCAAATTATCAGTGCTGGTTCTACTTGATCTCAGTGCTGCATTTGAAACTGTCGATCACAACATACTTCTTGACAGGCTGGAGAACTTGTTCAGGCTTTCTGGGATAGTCCTCAAGTGGAAGAAATTTGTCCGCAACACTGCTTTAGACTCCCATATTTTAATAATAAAAAAGCAACGTTTCGACCCTACTGGGTCTTCTTCAGGCAAAAAGAAGAAGACCCTGAAGAAAACCCAGTAGGGTCTTTTTTGCCTGAAGAAGACCCAGTAGGGTCGAAACGTTGCTTTTTTATTATTAAAATATGGGAGTCTAAAGCAGTATTGCGGACAAATTTCTTTCACTTGATCAGTTCGTCTTGTCCTGCACCTGCCAGAAGGTGGGATGTGCACACAATCACTTTTATTATATAGTCCTCAAGTGGGTCAGGTCATACTAAGAAGGGAGAGATTATCTGAGTATAGTGACCAAAAGTCTGAATGGACATGCGGAGTACCACAAGGCTCAGTTATTGAGCCACTCCTATTCAATCTTCATATGCTCCCACTGAGCCAAATAATGAGAAAGAACCAAATAGCATACCACAGCTATGCAGATGACACCAAGATCTGCTATTGCCTAATGACTACAGCCCCAGGTACTCCCTGTCCAAATGCATTGATGAAATTAACAATTTGATGTGCCAAAATGTTCTTCAGTTAAACAAAGACAAATCATCCAAGTCAATCCATTTGGAAACAAAGATGTAATTCTCAAGGTGAACGCATGCCCTGAGGCTAGGGGTTAAAAACGAAATCAAGTCAGGAATCAGACCTTAGTTTCAGTAGTCATGTAAAAACAATGACTAAAGCATACTATCATCTCAAAAATGCAATGCTGCTGCCAGGATATGAACATATCTCACCAGTCCTCAGGTCTATTTACTGGCTTCCAGTTGCTTTAAGAATTGATTATAAAGTACTGTTACTTGTTTATAAATCACTTAATGGCCTAGGACATCAATACATAGCAGATATGCTCAGTGAATATAAACAGATCACTAAGACCATCATAATCAAGTCACATAGAAATACCAAGAGATCACTCAAAGCAAAGAGAGTCTGCTTTTAGATGTTATGCCATGCAGCCGCAGCTGGAACCAGCTTCCAGAAGAGATCAGATGTGCTCCTACAGTAGTCACATTCAAATCCAGACTCAATACACTTCTGTTTAGCTGTGCATTTCCTGAAAGAGCACTGTGCCAGTGTACGTCCGACTGATTGACTCTTATGTCATATAAGGCTCTTTTTTTATAAGGCCGTGTGTCCACCAAAGCGTTTTTTCACGCAGCTGGCTTGTTTTTTAAATTGTTTTCAATGGGAGCACCGCATTTTTAGAACGCCATGAGTGTAATGAGGCGCTGAGCGTTTTTTTCACGCTGAAGCGCTGAACGCTAAGCGTTTTTTACTGGTCGCTGAGAGTTGAAGAATGTTCAACTTTGGTTAAAACACAGCGCTCATCACTGTCACTTTTTACCCAGCCGTCCAATCACAGTGGAGGAGGGGCGGGGCGGGGCTAATACCACACTGACCAACTGTCACAACATTCTTTCGACATCAACCAGCCAGTGTTGCCAACTTAGCGACTTTGTCGCTATATTTAGCGACTATTCAGACCCCTCTAGCGACACATTATTTTTCAAAAAAGTGACTAGCGATAAATCTAGCGACTTTTTCTGGTGTTATTGGAGACTTTTGGAGACTCTCTGACATGAAAGCACATATCGTTATACTCCTCTCAACGAGCAGCGGGTGCTGCCGTGGGTTTCACCCCCGTCCCAAAGCACTCACAGGCCAACTTAGCGCAACAGCTGCAGTCAGAGCAGGAGATGTTCACCCCTCCGCGTACAGACTGCAAAAGAATCGCGCAAATGAGTCGCTATTTTTAGCGACTTTTCAGACCCAGACTTTTTGCTTTCTCCCTGTCGTCACTCACTCTAGCTACGTCTTCCCTGTTCAGTGAATGGCTGAGAGGAGCAACAGCACATTCATCTGTTGAGCGCACGGCTGCTGACAGACGCGAAGAGCAGTGTTTTTCCACGGACTTATCACGTATCTGCTTTTCTTTTGTTTTTTATTTAAATAATTTAGTTTCCTTTCTTTTCTTGTGCTTACGGTATTACTTGTAATATTCACAATCACAGAGCTTTTGTTCATCCTGCTCCCGAACTCTCTCAATTCAGATAATTTTCCACATTGGCCTATAAAAATTCACTAGGCCTATATCATTCACTAGGCCTATACCATAGCTACTCGTTATACTGTCTGACAAAAAAATATAGGAAATGAGAACAGCTTTATTTTACATTCGGCTATATTATATTATAATATATTAAATACAGTATGTGAGCTGAGCATTTATTTATAGAGAAAACACATTAGGCAAGTAGAACGCAAGTAAGACGCGATGACGTCACGAGTATGCTAATTGACGTATGATGTCATCTAGCGACATTTAGTTACTTTTAGGGAAGGTGTTAGCTACTTTCCTTTGAAAATAGTTGGCAACACTGCAACCAGCAGAGCGAGCTAACCAAACAAAATGGATGAAAAATAAATTTTTCGTATGAAACAAATTATCTGAGAAATCAGTTACAAGTAAACTGTGTTGCGGATATTCTGTATCATAGCAACAAAGCGTCTCAACTGAAAAAAACGCTGTGCTTCCGAAACGCTCTCAAGCGCTCACAGATAGGCGTTTTCAGCAGAGTACCTAGCGTTTTCAGCTGGCTAAAAACGCTTTGGTGGACACACTGCCTAACTGTTTTAATTATCTTTTTTTTTTGTTTTTTTGCAGGAATATTTTATTGTGTTAGGGCTGACTGGGTGGATGAGGTTGAGAGATGGAAGAGCAATAAGGGTTCACACTCAGAAGTGAGTAAAGAGACACTTCTTATGCATATGTTGTGATTATTTTATGATTATTTTAAATCCTTTTTTTTTTGTAAAGCACTTTGAATTACCATTGTGTATGAAATGTGCTATATAAATAAACTTGCCTTGCCTAAATGTACCCATTTTTAAAATTTCCTGAATCAAGCATGACTTGAATGAAATAAATCTTGTTCACCTAACCATAGCTATGTCAACACATATATATATAATTATTTATGGTAACACTTTATAATAACTGCACACTATTAATCATTAGTTAAGCATGAGTACACAGTTAATTAGTAATTTATATTATTAATATAAGCATTTAAGCTTTATATAAGCATTAATAGACATTAATAAGCAGTTTATAAATACAGCTATAAATGTTTTTTTCTTGATTTATAAGCATATCTATAATGTGTTTAATAATTGTATTTTCATACTTTGTTAATGATCAATTAATAATTTCTAAATGAAGTGTAGCATTATTTACACAGTTATTGTCAGTGATTCATAAGATCACTTTGAAAGTGTAAGTAAATGTAGTAAATACAGGTAGTTATAAAGCATTTAGTAGTGGTCAGTTAACTATTTTTGTGAGCTCATCTAAAGTGAGGACTAGTTATTCCTTGTAAACCATTTACAAAGGAGATTTAAAGGCTCAGTTATCTTCTAAACAGAAAAAATGAAACAAACACAAACACAACGCAGTGAAACAACGAAAAATCTCCTTTGTAAATGCTTTACAAAGCATGAATAGTCCTCACTTTAGATGAGCTGACAGAAATAGTTAACTGACTACTACTATATGCTTTATAACTACCCAAATTAACCCTGAATTCCAGTATAAATACAGGTTAAAAAAGCATTTATTAACACACTAAGTAACTATTACTATATGTCTGAATAATATGATGTATGAATGTACATTTAAATAGTTTATTAATAATTTACTTACACATTCTAAGTAATCTTATGAACCACTGACAACTCTTAAATAACTGGTTTATAAATAATGCAATACATCATTTAGAAATGATAAATTGATAATTAATAAAGTATGAAATTGCAATTATTAAACACATTATAGATATGCTTTTAAATCAAGCATAAATCATTTATATCTGTATTTGTAAACTGCTTATTAATGTGACAACTATATGAGTGCATTTGATATACATATGAGAATGTGTTAAACACTCAAATGCTCAAAATATCGAATGTGTGAATGTGTAAAACATTGCTTAACCTTTTCATTCATCTCACTTAGCGTGATATTGGACTGCTAATTAATTAGTCTTTTAGGCATATACATACATATGGCTATAAGTCAAGCCTTTGGAAGGTGCCAAACGTAAGTATGATTAACCCTTTCAATTATTAAATTAAGACACAACAACTTTCACTGTGAAACAATTCGATTTTTTCCCCCATACAAAACCAAGGAGCTGAAGGCTGTGTAGTTTCTTCCCACTACTCAAAATGGAGTTGTGTTCAGTCGATAAAATGACCTTTAGAAAGCTCCTTGCGTTTGCCTGTGGAATGCAAGACAAAAGGAGACAAGATGGAGAGCTCTTTATCACATCGGTCTGATATGAGCCTCATTCGTGAGCTAGCGCCAACTCCAACAGAACAAGAAAGTGAATGGCTTTGTCAGAGAAATTGTCTCTAATACTAATCCCATTTCATACCAGCTTGTTCCCACTCCCTGGAAAATCAGAAAGTTGCACAAAAAACTGCTTCTGAGGAAATTACACAATTGAAATTCTCCCGCCACAAAGTCTATCAAAGCTGCAATTGGACATGGTCGACTTTGCAGGGCCCTTTTGCTGTGAAGATCTAGTCCGTTACAGTCGGCTTCCATAACTTCTCTTTGAGCAAGGTATCAGCCTAAGGCCTGTTTCACAGCGGCACACGTTTATTTCAGCTTCCATATTAACAGGTTACAACATTTACACTGTCCTCTGGTGTTGTGAGAGCTTTCACCACTGATCTTTTTTTCATTCCTTATTTATAATGCTAAACATGGCAGAAAATCAAGAAAATGCTCTGTAAATCTATGCAATACAGAATTTTCTGAAGCAATAAAAAAGAATACTCATGCATTGTTTAAAAAAAAAAAAAAGCCTGTCAGGCTTATTGCAAGTTCAACAGTGACACATAAAAACACTTTCTATTCAGTAAATCTCACTGAATCTGGACAGTTTTAGTAGTTTATAGCTTCTTTTTTTGTGTGTGTGTGTGTGGGGGGGGGGGGGGGGGGGCGAGATTATTTAGATTTACAATGATAAAATTGGTGAATGGTCGACTCCCAATAATATTTGTTTACAATTTATGACCATTTTAATATAAATACTCTGGTAACACTTCAGTTTAGGGTCTAATTCTCACACTGGTTTCTTGCATATTACTAGTATTTTGGTTGTTTATTAGTACTTATAAAGCACATATTAATGTGCCATATTCTATAACCCTTAATCCTGCCCAATACCTAAACTTAACTAACTTACTAACTATTAATAATCAGTAATTAGGAGTTTATTGAGGCAAAGGTCATAGGTAATATTGAAACTGGACCCTATAGTCTACCAATATTTCATGTACTAAGCGAGAAATCACTTTAAACAACAGAAAAGCTGCCAGTGTGAAAGCTGCATTGTCTCTTATACACGTAATGTGACACAGGCCTAACTCAGATTTAAACCGATCGTTTGATTATGTCCCATTTTGCTTTTATAAAGAATAAAAAATTATATTATTGCAGAGATATTGAAAACCTATTTGTTTGTCCAAGCTTAAAAACACATGTTTTCAACGTTCTACATTTGTCTCATTCATCTCTGTTTCAGAACAGTGTGAAGCTCAATATTTATGCATAAAAAAACTTTTTAATTTCCTACTGTGTGAACAGTTCTTTTCCGAGCCCTTTGGATGGTTTGGTGGCAATATTAGTTTGATGAAGAATGATGAAAACAAATGAGTACTGCAGAAAGCCTTGAGCAAGATTGCAGATGTTATTTCCTTTTACCAAATCTGCAGACGCTGGTTTAATATAAAACCAGTTCAGTGTGTTGCCCTGCAGGACAGGAAACAGATTTCATTCAAAATAGATTCGCAAATGTTGAAAAATCAGAGCGTCATGTTTTTACCTAACATGGCCCTAATGGAAAATTTCAATAAGTAACATTGTAAAAAGGCTCCCTGTCATAAAATAGAGGTCCATGCCAGCTATATATTTTATGTGTGTTTATTATATAACCGTCCTACAGCTGTTGAATAAAAGTTGAATAAAACTAAAAGTATAAATAAATGCCTCTCATCTTTCTCTTACATAATATAATAAAAAGTCCAATTCGATATCAAAATAATCCAATAGCATTAAACCCAAAAAAATCAATAAAAAAAAGAAGGGTAAAAGTGATGCAATAAAATGCAATAAAATAAAGGATTTAAGGTAAGGATTAGGATTTCAGACAGATGAGGTTTGTGGGCAAAAACAAAAATGGTCATTCATATAGCAACATTCAACAGAATTAAACCATACAGTATCCATTGTACTACAAATTACTATGCAAACTTTCTATATCAAACCTTGCATGTGGCGTCCTTGACAGAGGTCTTTGCAGAATTGTGGCAGACAAACACAAGGACTGTTTTGATTGAACTGTAAATCCCATCAACATAAATGAGTTAAACTCTGTCTATCATCTCCACTCTGATGCATGTGAGCCCCTCCAATCTGTTATCTGAGCATCCATACTGTGCTTGTTGCGGAGATCATGGACAAATGGAGCTGAGGATCTTATGCTAGTTGGACCACAAGACTCACCATGTTTGGGAACATAATCCTGAACAGATTGTACAAGAGGATGAGAGAGAAATGATCAGTGTTGTGGACATTGGCAGAAAAGGTTCAGCGGCTTTCAGTATGACCCAGTTCAGAAAGTGTACAGGCATTCTCTTGTGTGAAGAAATGGATGTAAAGTAATAATAATAAACATATTAGATACATACACAATAGCATGTAAAAGAACATCCCTTCTGAGAGGGAATGTGTCTTTAACCATTTCATGCACAAGTTTAAAGGAGAACTCCGGCCAATTTTAACATTGAGCTCCTTTTTTTGTACATTTGGAGTGCTGTCAATACAGACAACAACAACAAAAATCGGCGTTGTCTACACCGTGTTATTGTCTTTTTAAAATGTGCACCCTCTTGACTTCAATGGGGCAAGTTTTAAACCTGCTTTTAGCCTGCTTCGCGAGCGCGAACTCCACAGTCGACTACTGTGGACTTCGACCGAAAACTGGAAATAAATACAGGTATGTGAGCTGGCTGAATTAACATAATTTTTATTAATATCTTTCACATCTACTGCAGTCAGATTGACCGTGTTCACTCTTAATAATACCACTCACATGGCTGTGCACTTGTAATTACAAATCAAGGATGTTAAGAGGCTAAAAGCAGGTTTAAAACTTGCCCCATTGAAGTCAACAGGGTGCACATTTTAAAAAGACGATAACACGGTGTAGGCAACACCGATTTTTGTCGTTGTTCTCTGTACTGACAGCACTCCAAATGTACAAAAAAAGGAGCTCAATGTTAAAATTCTCCTTTAAAATAATCAAGTGTGATCTCTCAGTGTGAGGTTCTTTTTAAGGCGACCAATATGTTTAATATAAATCTTAAGATGTGGCAATGGGAAGCAGTTGAAATGATTGTGACCTATTATCTTCCTGACAACCACTATACACCCCCCAAAAAAACATGCCACTGTTTTCTAAAGACGGGACTCTTAAACAACATCACAAAGCAATACCAAAGAGATCTAATAGAGCTGAAGCCTCTATAATGCTCACGGCAGAGCCACGCTGGTGGAGATGGCGATGTTAAAAAAAATAAATAAGTGAAAATACTTGGCTGGCTCCACAGAGGCAATAACAAGCTTCTCGCTATTATGAAAGTCGAGGCGGTGGAGGGTTTGGTCCCATGGGACATCATAATGTGTTTTCACTGCAGCTCTTTGACAACTGCAGCCACGTATCCACCTCTCCAGTCAAGATTTCCCCCACCGTTTATTCACGCTGTATCAGTTTTATTGCTGAAAGGGGAACATGGGCTCTGTGATTCCATCTGAAGCCTCTTGCAGTCAAACAGTTTATTTTTTTTACTACATGCAACCCACCTCCACATGCAGTTGATCTTATACATACTGCACATATAAATATAAATGCATAACTTGATCAGAATAGATCGGTTAAATGGGCGCTTCTCAAATAGCTTTGCTTTGAAATGCATGTTTTGAAATCAAGTAGTGACGCAATTCAAATTGTTTATGCACAAAAGTAAACAAGAATCAATCCTTAGTATTTTTTTTATATTTTATGACTTGCATAGGCCAAATATGAAACTAAATTATTAATGTGGTATACAGTAAGATGAATAGGAAAAATCACCATAGTTTAATTGTTGGTTTCTAAATGTATTTTGAATGTCCTCTCTGCATCCAATGATCAACAGCAAAGAATACATTGCATTTGGCTTAAACCATATTTATCTTCGTTGCAAGTGAACTTTTATTTCATATAGAGATTGAGATTAGCTTGCAAATGTTTGTTTATGGTTTTTAAAGATGTTGCCCATCTTCTTCAAGTCTAGACTCTTCCACAAATTCGAATTTACACCAAATTAACTTTATTGAAACACAACCTTTGAAATCAACAACAAATGACAATTCTTTTTCTTTTCATTTTTCTGACTGATCTCATTAGTATCTGTTGGTATTTTTTCATAACAATTATTCGTACACTTTTGTACGTTTGGACACATACTGAAATGTACAATACTTTAGACATTTTGACAGCATCGGAAACAAAGTTATTTGTATTTGCAGAGATTTAGAAATATTTAGAAATATTAAAACTAACCACTTCTAAAAAAATATATAAAAAAATGTAGCAGGCAGATAGACGGCAATACTTAATGTGAAGTACAGTTACAATATATATATTTTCCAATACAATGGATTATGGATATGATCATTTTATGTAGTGTCTCATAGCAAAACAAAGTCATGAATAAATTATGGCAGAATTTTCATTCATTTTAACATTTTAGAGTTTAAGCTTGGGTAAACGTGGTGTAATCCTTCTAAATTAGTTGAATACGGCACCAGAAGTTGGTAATGTTGAATTAGGTAAATGCATTAAATAAATGTCATGGCACTGTATATGTTTAATAAATACCATTGATTAAATACATTGAACCTACATATTTTGTGATTCAAACTACTATATGATTATATATTTAATCACATTTCATTAGTTGCATTTAGCGTTGTTTTGTCCCTTCTGTCTGCTATCAGAACAAGACCTTGCGACCCATCATCTGAGATCCAGAAGTTAAAGTACTCCAGAATGAGAAATGAACTGTGAAATGGCTAGCAGTAAACTGTTTGTAGTCTGCTGTCGCTTTCTTTTTAACTTTTTCTGAATTCGATTTGAACGTCTGACCTCATATGTTCATTTTATAACGATGAATGACATCAGTGTGTGCTGATAGCAAAGTTCTTCCTTTATCACTCAATTTGGGCTGATATATCAGTGAACTGTCCTCCACATGATGAAGGAGAGGAGTTTGTCTGTGCCAAAGCAAGCAAAATTAATGACCATCACAGGAAGGAATGCTAATAGCCACCTCGCTGCTGCAGGGGGAAAGAGGTGTTTGTGTTGTCCATCAACATTAGGGTGAACGGAAGGGAGTGAGTGAAAAGACACAGATAGAGGAAGAGAGAATAAAGTGGCTTCCTTCTAGCATTCTTATATTAGAGCAAAATAGATGGTGCACCAGGAGTTTGACATTGGTGCTACACGGTCTTAACCCAGTTTTTAGCTCTCTTGGGAGAAACCGAGAATGTAAAAAACCTCAACATTGTGTCAGATTAAAGTATATTAGTGAAACAAGCCTTCAAAAAGACTTTCTTCTGAAGCAAGATGGTCAAAATGGCAAAGCGAAGGTCATTTTGGTAACACGCTGGCTGTGTTTGAAGGAATAGTTAACCCAAAAATGGAAATTAGCCCATGATTTACTCACCCTCAAGTCCTAGGAGTATTTGACATTCTTCTTTCAGACGAATACAATTGGAGTTATATTAGAAAACGTCCTGGCTCTTCCAATCTTTATAATGGCAGTGAATGGATGTATATTTTTTGAACGCAACCCGTCAGCTACAGTATTTCCCATCTCAGCAAGTCAGGGTTTGGCTAGATAACACGTCAACATATAATCGATAATGTGATATAATATGAAATAATAATAAAAAATCTTTAATTCATTTTCCTCCCTTTCCTCCCTTTCCTCCCTTTCCCCCCTTATGGCACATTTGAACCATTACATAAGTTAATATTGCTCAAACATACTAATTTTACTAATTGTGCCCTGCCTTCCAGAGTAGAATTAATCATTGTTAATCACATACTTTTTTTAAAAATGTGCTTTAAATATTTTGATTTCTTTACAGACTCAGAAAGCTTGTGGTATAATTTCCTTCACATATGCCTTGTGATAACCACATTACTTATGTCCACAATTCATAAATCATATGCCATGGATCTACAGCTGGGCAAAACTCCCCCAGAAAAGTAAGACTGGAGAACTTCAGACGAATCCATTAAAAGGAAATTATGAAGAGAAATGCATGACTCATAGTTTGAATGAATTGTGAATGACAGTCCTAGAAAAGTAAGGCAACTTAGTATAATTAGTGTGTGTGTGTGTGTGTGTTTTATTTTATTTATTTATTTATGTATTTATTTGTTTGTTCATTCGTTCATTCATTCAAAATTATTCATGACCCTTTGCCATGTTTTTTTGGACATGCTTTAGTCATATTTTTTCAATACTTTGAGTACCAAGTACCTTTTAAGTTCCTTTGAGTGCCAGATAAATACTATGGTATGTGAATATGATAAATATTCAGTACTATAACTATCAGGGTCCTGTCCCGTATGTCCCGTAGATGGTCTACTTGCGCTTTAACCTCGCGCACGTTCAGTTTTTACGCTTGCAAATTCCGCCATGTAAATAGCGAATCCGCCATGGCGCGAGCGCAACTGGCTTTTAAAGGGAATGGGAGATGATGCTCTGATTGGTTTATTGCACGCAATGCCCAAAACACACCTATTACTCATGAAGAGAATAGGGACAACCAGGGCTTGACATTAACACCCATTGACATCAGGGTAACACAGACACTCCCACTAGCCACTTTGGCGTGTTGAAAAATTGTACAACACTGTAAACAAGACGCTATGGAGATTAAACTGGCCGTCGGACTGAGGGCTGTTTTAGTCTGCTCTTAATTATCAACTTAAACAGCGGCAGCGATGATATAGTGATCTTTTTTAATAGCAGGAGAATCGAACGTAACCCCGGTTCTCTGATAACATGAAGTGAGGTATCTCCCTATGGGAACGCCTCTGGGCGTGTCCGATCGCGGAAGCACCAATTACACCACGTCTGCCAACTATGGCAGACCAATCGCTGCAGCGATCAGGGAGTCCCGGCTCCCTGTATATAAACGCAGCTACCTGCCGTTTCGTCATTCTCCGCATATCTCTTCTCCGTGCGAAAAGACAAGGAGGGCAATGTTGTGAGATACCTCACTTCATGTTATCAGAGAACCGGGGTTACGTGAGTAACCAATCGTTCTCTTTCTAACATTCGTTCGGTATCTCACTATGGGATATAGACAACTCCTGTATTGCCGATATGCTGATGAAGCAAACTGAAGAAGAGGGGATATAAATTATACTGAATCATTGTTCCAGACGGTGAAACAGGATGGGGAAAACCCCCTGGATACTGGGTGTTGTCTACGTGCACCTCTCATGAATTGACAGATTAGAGGGTATTGGCCAATGGTACCCGAATTAACGCCCACATGACATGCCGATATAGCGGACAGATACACCTTAACCGTGGAAAAAGCTCTGCCTTTATCCAGGAGGTCTTGAAGAAAACACAGCACGTCCGAAACAGAGCACAAGAACGGAACAATGTTCTTATCTGCGCACCATTCCTCAAAAACTCTCCATTTAAGGTTATATAAAGAATGAGTCGAGGCAGCCCTCACGTTCTGAATCATCTCAATAACTTTTGGAGGTAGACCGGCTGCACTCAGAATCAACCTCTCACGGGCCAGGCCCAGAGAGCTAACTTCTGAGGGGAGGGATGGACTATTTCCCCCCCGTGCTTGTGAGAGGAGATCCCTGCGCGCTGGTAACAGCCAAGGCTGGACGTAGAGCAGTTGCACAATCTCGCATGCACACACACATCAACACAGCGTTCAGTCAGTGCGTGAGTGTGTGGCTGAGCAGTGCGTAGAAAAAATGTGCAGGAGAACGAGAGAAAGAGAAAATGCAGAGCTGAGATAAAGAAAAAATAAGGCTAACTACTAGCAGGTCTGCCCTTATGCCACGACATATCAAAACTATCTTTCCAGAGTTAATTCTATGTTTTAATAAAATTAATCATGCCATGAAAGAAAGCAGGAGATGTTTAATAATCTGGAAAATAAAGACTTGTAGGCCTATACTTGTTTCAGGTGGGCATATCTCCAGTTACTTAGAGCTACTAGAGCTTCATGATGATAATTATTAATCCAGGCAGAGCTCTGAGGAAATGCAGATGCAAAACAAACAATCCAAAGTCCCCAAAACTGTCATATGGCCTATGTAAAGTTTTAATCATGTTGCCTTAATTGTGGATTTTTTTTCTTAGAAAAAATAATTTCTTTTTTGCTCGTTGTTTCTAACACACATCAGAGCTAATGATAATATTAGTACATTTTAGCACGTTTTAAGCCCCATTGTCACCTTTAATAATATAAAACGTAATGTGGCTAGTAAAAATGCTGTGTGGCTAGTAAAAAAAGTTAATGTCAAGCCCTGGGGACAACCCTTTTAGACCATGCGCCGAGCATTTTTCCTGTCGTTTAACTAGCAAAAGTGGATTCGGATACGCACAAAGTGCACTTGCGCCGTGCGCTTTAGACCATGCGCTTAGATTGTTAAAATAGGGCCCTTTTTTTAACCACATGGCCAAAGTGTGTGAGTGTGTGAGTGTTCGCTCATCTTGTCAGTGCTAGATGTCAGTTCTAGCATTGTATATATTTTCACTACTTTTTTTTTTTTTTTCGTTTTTTCTTTGTTCTTGATTTTTAGTTTAGTCCTAGTCTTTATTTTGCTCAAGTTCTCCCAAGTTTTATTTTTGGTTTATCTCTTGTTTTTGCTCTTGTTAACTAATCATTTATTTAGTTTCTCTTTAGCTTCCCTTCAAGGTTGCAGTCTTGTTTAATTTCTTTGTTTGCCAGTTCTAGTTATTAATTTATAGAATCTGTTTATTTTATTTTTCCTTTACTATAGCTCTAGTTATATTTAGTTTCTTATTTAGTTTTCTGGTGTGCTAGTTTTGCCAGTTTTTATTTTGTTCTTGTTTTTTTTTTATCTCTTGTTGTCTTGTCTTGTGTTGGTTCCTGCCTGCTCCCTGAGATTCCCCGTCTGCTGGTTCCTTCTGCCTGGCAGTTCGACTGGTTCAGAGTCTGTGTGCAGCGAGTATCAGATCTCTGCTTCATTGTTCCCTGCCCTGTCTTCACCAGCAGTTCTTCGACCTGTTGTCCTCTAGAGTTGGTTCCAGCCGTCAGCCACAGCTGTCCTGTCATTGTTTCCCATCGACCCTTCTGTGTGGACTGTTCCTGCTTCACCTTAACTTTAACTTGTCTTCTGTTAATAAATATCACTCCCCTGCTCATTCTGTGTCTGGGTCTCCCCTATCTGAATCCTGACAATAACAAAGTGCCTGGTATTATTGTCTGAGACCATCACTGTCCCACGGTACTTTCACAGCACTTTTATTTTTTTTAAGGACACTTACAAACCACAAGTCTGCAAGTTTCACTAAGATGTAAAAACCGGATAGCTTGTTACAAACCACTCTGACACTTCATTTTTGGGAAACTGTCTTGCTTGCTTGGTAGTCAACTAATTGTCTACCCGGTCTGTGTACGAAAATCCCAATAGTTATGAAGATATGCACACTGCGTCGCAGAGAGCTTCCACTATCATGCCTCATCCAGAGCAGAGAAAGCCAGCAACTCTTGCTATATTATGCTGTGAGTGACAGTAATTGTACGACGCTCAGCCTTCCCAGGAAATGGCAGTAGATATGGAGAGAAGAGGGATAACAGCAGGAGGACTAAAGGTCAGTATAATTTTGTTGGTGGTATGGAGTTGTTCTGTCTGTGTTTGCTCTGTGAAAGAGGATGGAGGTTGCATTTTTCTAACCTCTGCATATTTTCGCTGACCTCCATGTGGCATGTCTCACGGGAGATGAAGCAAACAACGACTGCTTGGGATGATAAATATATCTATTAAAATTTAGAGACATGTTTAAGGTCTGTTTTGTGTGTGATCAATACAAAAATGTGTATGGAAGCATTCTCAGCTTGTATGTTAATTAGTAAAGTGCCATGCAGTTAAATGCGTAAAAATATCTGAATGTGCATAAATAACTTTTTTTTTTCTCCCAACAAAAGTAGTATTAGGGAATCAGGGCCCATGGAATCCATAAATTATATATCAGGGATCCCAAAACAGGGCTTCATGAACTAATAACACTGTGTTTTCAAATGCTGCTCATGAACTCCATCTGTGCAAGCGCTGTGAAATGAAATGTCATCGCATTTCAAATTGCAATATATAATAAATAAAAGAAAAGAGAAAATAATTACAATATAATACTTTTTAGCAAAGTTATATTCCAGCCAGTTTATTAGGCACACCTGTTAGTTAACGCAAATATCTAATCAGCCAATCACATGGCAGCAATTAAATGAATTTAGGCATGGATACATGGTCAAGATGATCTGCTGAAGTTCAAACTGAGAATCAGAATGGGGAAGAAAAGTGGAAAAACAGAGAAAAACTGAAAAACACTTTCTATGAAGTCCATGCTTATAAATAAAAGTAAATACAAGTAAATAAAAGTATAAATGGGCTACAATTCATTATAAGTAAGTATTACTATTATATAAATATATTTAAAAAGACTCATAAGACCTATACTGCATTATAAGAACAGTTATAGTTACATTTACATTATTTTAAGTCATGCATTTGCTTTTTAAATGTGAATGCTCATAATCCATTATACACTGATGTATAAATGATCAAATATAACATAGTTACAGAGACACTTGTTTGCTGTACCAATTAGTTATTAATTATCACTCACAATAAGTATTTACAAGAACACAACATGGCTATTAATAACAATATATTCACGTATTTGACAGAAATAATGTGTTATGAGCGAAAACGTGACATAAATGCCACATCAGTAAATTATTTACATATGGGTCATGCAGGGCTTAAAAACTTGCTCAAGTAGTTATTACCAGTTTATGCCCAATAAAAATAGTGTTACCAGTGATTTCAGTGACTTTGAACGTGGCATGGTTGTTGGTTGTTGGTTGACGGCTAAGTATTTCAGATCTACTGGGATTTTCACACAAAAGGGCTTACAGAGAATCGGCCGAAAAAGAGAAAATATCCAGTGAGTGGCAGTTCTATTGGTAAAAAATGCCTTGTCAATGGTATAGGTCAGAGGAGAATCATGGCCAGACATGGTTAGAGCTGAAAGAAAGGCAACAGTAACTCAAATAACGACTGGTTACAACCGAGTTAGGTTGTACAACCGAGTTCTACAGAAGAGCATCTCTGAACGCGTCGAGCCTGGAAGCAGAGACCTACACCACAATGCTATCACCACAAAAGTTGATCATTTTTACATGTCTACTTGCATGTCATGTGACCACTTCACACAATTTCATGACACTAAGTAAATAAGCCTGTCACAAAACAATGTATGTATACCATCATCACAAAGCAGAGTGCACAGGTAATACGATATATATATATTTTCAGTGAGAAAAACATACATAAAGCTAAACTTCAAATAAGGGATTTCATACAATAAATGGCTTTTTACACAGTTGAATATGCAGTTGTTTTGTGTTTCCATTCCCAACTTCCTGTCATCAAGTTAAGCCTCTTCTCAATTTCCACATTTATAAAATCTGTTTGGCTTATTGTCAGCTTATTGTCTTGCTCGCACAAGCCAAACACCCACAGCCTAGGATGAGGCATCATTCCTGAGGTAAACTGTCGCTCAAACAGTTTTCAAGCAGGCAAACAACTTTGCTGAACTTTATCTTGGAGCCATTGTCCTCAGTACACTAAAAAAGAGGCATACAATTGTCTACTCTTTTAGATACTCTTCTAGTTGTCTTTTTACCTGAGGTTGTTGAGTAGATGGGTCTTTGGAGTGGCCTTGTCAATATTCTTTACCTTTAATCAGCACCTTCCTTCCTTTTAATTGTTTCAATGTGTTTTCAGAGTGAATATCGCAGCTTTGCTAAATTGGGCCTGTACTGCCTGAACTGATCCACTTAATTTTGCCCTCATTGATTTTGTGTCCCTTTCATTTAGATCATTCTGTCGCAGGTTTGCACATAGTTTACACTTCTATAGATGAGGACAGATGAATTACCAGTAAGGACCCTTTTGATATGAGACAAAGTACAAAGCCTATGAATAGCCACTTTGAAACAGAGACTGTTTGTTTTATTTTAACACCCCAGATGGATTTTCACAAGCCAACAAGAATGGAGTCAACATACCAATGACAATCCTTGATGTTCTGATGCAGATGGCAGTTGGGGGACAATTAGTTGTAAGTAACCTAAGCTAGTTTCTCCTGATTTTGCCAATCAAATTTGTTTTTGTGGCATAAATTAATGGATATACTGTATGTTGGTTCAGTGATGTTAAATAATATGTTTGACAAATAAAATGAGTTGACTTAAACTTTACCATTTTAGGTTACTTTGTGTGTGTGTGTGTGTGTGTGTGTGATTCACAGATAAGGCTTAAGCCTAGCCCCAGACTAAAATGCATGTTTGATCTGTTTTAACTTAAAGCAACTTGCACTGACATATCTTATATGTTAGTGGCATTATTTGGTCTCAATATGCACACCAGTAATGCTTTTTTTTTCTTCTTTTTTTCTAAGGCACATTTATAAAAGTTATTTAAATGTCCTAATTGAACTAAGGCCTATACTGACTTAATTTCTGTCTGTGAAACCGGGCAGAGAACAAACCGCAATTCTTTCCATGCATCATATACAGTAGATTACTTTTACAAAGTCTTTTTGTATGCTTTGGTGTCTGAAAGTTTTGGAGAGTTTCCGCAATAAGGAACTGTAGCCTAACATCAGAGCAATTCAAGCGAAAAAGACCACCTTCAAACTTTGACACATTTACAGCTGCGTCACCAAACACAATACGTAAGCCAGCTATATATTGCTGACAGAGTACAAAAATGCATCCATGTCATGTTGAGTCTCCATTAAGTGCTAAACAATTTAACTAAATGGTAGCTGAATCAGAATCAAATTTCAAGAATCTGAAGGGATGTGTCAGAAGTTAAAGTGATAAAAGCTTTAACTCACATTTTTCAGGGATGTGTGAAGGAACTAAATATTATCCTTCAGTTTTAACAGTTACATCGAGTGGCTGTAAAAACACAAATCTCTTAAAATAAACTGTAATGTTATAGGTATACGGTATGTGCAAAGGTGTGCAGGAGAGGTTGCCTACACCCGCCCCCTTGAAAGGTTATCCACTGCCACAATGCAGAAGAAAATAGCCCAAATAACTCTGCTCCGACTTGCCAAAGAGGTTGGCAACAGTATGCAAAGAACTCACTATTATACCAAGAGAAAAGCTTTCTTTAACCATATCTCACTAACATGGAAATGGAAAGAACAAGGCAAACATGATGAAAAGAGAAATGTAATGAAACGCCAGAGGCATTCTGAAGATCGTTCACATTGCAGGAAAGTTGGGTTAGAAAATCTTCAAATCCACATCAAATTCCATCATGTTAATAAACGATTATAATCCTGATTCCTCCATTAGGTACCAAATTCACACAAATAGCTTCAGACTGAAAATTTATTTTCTTGCTCAAGTCCAGGTGGTTCAAATGGGTCATGAAATGGAGAAACAAAATGTTCTTGATATTTACGTTACTCTACAATAAATACTTTGCGTTTTAGAACTCAAAAAGGTAACATTTAATTTTGATGGACTCATTTGAACATTCTGTTTGTGGCGATCGGCTTTCAGAGGATAGAAACACTAAATAATTAGACCAACTACGCCACCCTGGGGGCTCACTACCAGGGAATTGCCCTAAACATTTGGGAGCGCACAAGGCTCACAGGTTCGGTTCAGTTGAAGTCAGGCATGAGACATGGGTGAAAGGTACAAACAGTAAAATCAATTTTATTAAATAGAATGATTCAAGCAATCAAAGAAAAACCAACGTCAAAGATAATTGACGTTAAACAGCCCGGACGACGGAATAATGGGGGGTCGACAGCCGAAAACTCAACCCATAGGGGCCTCTCTATCCTCCTGAGAAATGAAACAGAGAAAACCACACACACACGTGCACTCACACTGCACTCAGTCAAACACCTCCGTGTGGCACAGCAAACACTCCAAAGACACCACCACCAAGATGAGGAGGGCTGCCACCCCTTCTTTCCCTTGCCGCCCAGGCCTACAATAAAGAACACACAAACACATAACACTCAGGCACCACAATACACAATTTACAAAGTAAATTATATATATAAAAAAAAGAAAAAAAAACAAAAAGTTATACAACCACAATTGTTGGACCCCAAATGCACAGTGTTCATCTCAGAATAGTCAAACATGCATAATAAACAGTCTCACAGATATATACACCACTTATATTCAGGATACTCCTAGAGAATCCAGTTGAATAATCACACCTGGAACAAAGTCAGAAACATACAGACCAGGTGCTGGTATACATCGACGAGGCCACAAAGAGCGCACTTGAGTCCAAAAAGGAACCAACAAAAAGAAAAAAAAGAAAATTAACATTCACGTGGCACAAACATAAACAATACCACACAAAGTGACAGCTTAAATCAACAGCTACTATAAACAGTGGTGAGAGCAATGAGCATCAAGAGGTCCCACTAAGCACATCGTTACATTCTAGGCAACCCATGTCGAACCCAGGACAATAAAAGCATCCCCAGCAGTTACTGTTAGTGGTGTCGTAGTGAAGCCGTTTAAGGCTAACTTGCATAGCACCGCAGCGCCGTAGCGTCACAGATAAACGCGAGTCAGAAAAACAGCAGTCATAGAATAAATTTGGTGTCAAACAGCAGCTTATGTTGGATCGGGATCTCAGTTTCCAGTGTCTCGTAGCTGACCACAGCAACTAACAACCCACCACAACGTTAAACAGGCATATGGAAGACACCTGAATCACAACAAGAGAGAAAAGGAAACTCACCAGGCGAACTCGAGGTCAGAATGAAACATTAGATGTAGAAGGTTGCAAACATACCTGAAACGCCGTCTTAACGCACCGCCGAACTCATCCACTTTACCGGAAGTTTCGCACTAGGAGCGCAGCCGAGTGTATACCGGTTAATTCCCCCGTCCACTACAACAAAGGAGTCTATAATCACCCAGTCCCACAAGAATCATTTGCAAAGAATCATTGGCAAAAGAATCGCTAGCCTACAGCTCTTACCTCTCTAGCTCTTGCACACCACACCGGAACGACAACCATGACATGACGTCACGTGTAATGCCCTCACAGCTGACGTGCACTAAGCATATTTAAAGTCCTCATAACTAGCGTTAGATCACCCTCCAGCCGGGCATTAATAGGTAGCCCAGATGCATACTGCTACAGTCTACCCCCTCAACCTCTCATCGTCGTCCCGACGGTGAAACAAAAAAACTCCTCAGGGGACTTACTGCCATGGTCGAAACAAAGCCACAATGGCATGGGACCCTGATATTGGGAGCTCAGCCACCCCAGGGTTCACTCTTCCAACTCCTCGGGGGAGGTGATACCTATTGGAATGTTCTCCAGCCCCCAAACGTCCCGTTCGACGGGGGACTGTTGCATCAAGTGACGTCGGAGGTCCAACCAGTGGCACCGATACTTGACTCGTATCCTGGCCACCACTACCCTCCTCAAGCGGTATACTGGTGGAGGTGTCATCAGATGGAACAGCAGCAGTCAATACTCCCCCCACTAAAGTACCTGCAGTAGTCCATCCACGGGCCACTGGAGGAACTACAGGCACCACCCAACCCAAATCGACATCCTCCAACTCTTCCTCGGCCACTATTTGAACTGGTGACTCTATCAAAAGGTCAGATGGTTCCTCAGACACTTCGTTACAGATCTGAGGTTTCAGTAATGACCGGTGAACGTGACGGATCTTACTCAGATCCTCCACCGGAGCCACTGTATAAACAGTGCCCCCAGCTTCTCGGGGTGCCCTTATGACTTGATAAATAGTCGAACTCCATAAGTCCTGAATCTTGTGACGGCCCCGTACTGAATGATCACGAAGATATACCCGTCGCCCTTCCTGCAATGGTAACTCCCGCACCCGCTGATCATGTGTCGCTTTACGCCGAGTAGCCGCCACCTTCAACCGGTCACGAGCACCCTCAAATGCCACTTGTAACCGAGCCTGATGCTCCTCAACCCAATGATGCACCCCACCCGCAGCTGGCTCATGCACACTCCCCAGCAAGAAATCTATCGGCAATCTTGGCTCCTGTCCGAACATTAAAAAGTAAGGGCTCTCACCGGTGGCTTGATGGGGAGTTGTATTATAACAGAACAAGACCTGTGATAAACAGGACGCCCAGTCTCTCTTCCTTCCAGTATACAAGGTTCGTAGCAAGTTGTGTAAAGTACGATTGAATCGTTCGCACTGGCCATTACCGGCCGGATGGTAAGGAGTGCTGCGGGACTTGGTCACCTGGTAAAGACTACACAACTGCTGAATCAAAATGGCCTCAAAGTTGCGGCCCTGGTCGGAATGAATCCGGCCAGGAACCCCAAACTTAAAGAACCATTCCTCCACCAGGACTCGGGCAACAGTTTCTGCCCTCTGGTCGAAGGTAGGAATAGCCACAGTGAACTTACTGAAGACATCAGTTAGTACCAATACGTTCTCTTGCCCTGAACGTGACGGCTCCAAGACAGTAAAATCCATGGCCACAATTTCATTAGGCCGGGACGCCAAAAGGTGCCCCATGAAACTTCGAGCAATCGGGGGAGCCGCCTTGGCCAACTGACACCGCTCACATCCCTGGACCCAGTGAGCCACATCAGCGGCCAGGCCTGGCCAGTAGCATCGCTGTCGCACCAATTCCAAAGTGCGTTCGATGCCCTGGTGCCCATGCTGCTGATGGAGCTGTGTCAGTACCTCTGATCTCAAAACTCTTGGCAACACTAGCTGCAGTACTTCCTCTCCGCCATCTGGACGAAACATTCTTCGGTATAACAGGCCCTTTTCCTCCACCAGCCGGTCCCATTGCTGGAGAAGGGTTAACGCGGACTTGGACAACCGTCGTCGCTCAATAGGCCCTGGACGGCGTTGCCGTCGCCATAAACTCCACACCTGCTCGATGTCGGGGTCCGCCTCCTGCAGTGCACTTATATCTGCACCGGAGCGGCTAGGCAAGGCCTGAATAGCCCCAGACTGAACCACCCCCATAGGTTCCGACTGTGCAGCTCGCCTCAACAGCTCTGGTACTACCAAACCTGGAGACCAGCCGTGTCCTCCCTCCTGGGTAGCAGAGTTCTGGCGGGACAACGCATCTGCGTTCTGATTGGTTCGGCCAGATCGATATTGGATCTCAAAATCGAACACCGCTAATTCAGCTGCCCACCGCTGCTCGGTAGCGCCAAGCTTAGCGGTGGCCAAATGGCTCAGCGGATTGTTATCAGTTCGTACTACACACTTGTTTCCTAAAAGGTACTCGCGAAACTTTTCAGTCATCGCCCACTTAAGGGCCAAGAATTCCAATCGCATAGAACTATACGTGGCTGTATTACGTTCAGCAGGCCTAAGAGATCGACTCGCATACGCGACGGGGCGAACCTTGCCATCCACTTCTTGCGAGAGTATCGCACCCAATGCCATATGGCTGGCATCCACCTCTACGATAAATGGTTTTGTAAAATCAGCATACGCTAACACGGGTACTGTTGTAAGCCGGTGTTTAAGGTTCTCAAACGCCTCCTCGCACTGCGCAGGCCAAACCTCGATACCTCCTCGCTTATTTTTCTTACCTGACTTTCCCCCAGTCGCTTCAGCTACCAATTTATGCAAGGGCGCCGCCAACTTTGCAAACCCTTCCACGAAGCGCCTATAGTAGCTCACAAAGCCCAAAAAGGTCCGCAGCTCAGATACAGTGGATGGACGAGGCCATTGAGCTACAGCCTCAATCTTACCCGGGTCCGTCGCCACCCCCTGGGCAGAAATAACATGCCCTAGATATTTAACTTCTTCACGAAAGAACGCACACTTGTCCAATTTGGCCTTCAAATTCTCAGCCTGTAGACGACTCAGCACTACGCTCAACCGCTGCAGATGTTGCTGCACTGATGAAGAAAATACAATTATATCATCAAGATACAATAAAACTGTTTGATGTCTCTGATCCCCAAAAAGTCGCTCCATCAAGCGCTGAAATGTACTCGGGGCGTTGCATAGGCCAAAAGGCATGCGGTTCCACTCAAAGAGCCCGAATGGAGTACAAAAAGCGGTCTTTGGTCGATCGGATTCAGAGACAGGGACCTGATTGTACCCGCTGGCTAAATCCAACGTGGAGAACCAGCGAGCCCCTGTCAACGAATCCAACGTCTCCTCGATCCTTGGCAGTGGAAAAGCATCCTTACGCGTCTTAGAGTTAAGTTGCCGGTAGTCGACGCACATGCGGAGGCTGCCATCCTTTTTTTTTACTAACACGATGGGTGACGCGTAAGGACTACAACTCTCTCGGATGATTTGGGAGTCCAGCAACTGGTTAATATGAGTTTTTACTAACTCATACTCCGAAGGTGGAATTCGCCTATAGCGCTGTCGGACGGGAACGTCATCCGTTAGTGGGATCTCATGGGACAATAATCTAGTACAACCCAGATCTCCCTCATGCATTGAAAACACATTCTGGTATTCTAGAAGTAGGGCCTTAACTTGTAACTGTTCCTCGACCAATAACCCCCCCAAATCAACAGCTTCAATTTGGTCGAGTATGGGAGTACCTGAAACGCCACCAGCAGCAACCTGTGCGACCACTGAAGGAACCTCAGCCACTCCAGCAGGCAAATCTGTCAAATATACTTCCCTCAACTCGCCTATGACAGTGGTGGGGTAAAGTACCACATCTGCAGTGCCTACATTGACCAAAGGCACATAAACCGTACCTGCGACCACCTGTACCAAGGCGGGAGAGGCCAACAGGCCCGCAGGAAGACCAGTCTCTGGGGGCTCGAACAACACAGTGCTACCCCCATACAACGCCGAACATGTTGCTGCAACTAGCTTCATGGTACCCCCTGGAACGCGACACACCTTACGTCCCCGCACCCTTACGTCGCCCCCATGGTTGGAAACTCGAGTTGCCCTTTGGCAGTCTTGAAATGCCTGCACAATACTAGGGTCACGTGTTACAAATGGTAATTCGAACAAGGCGGATCCGTGTTGTCCGAAAAGCTCCCTATAGCAGCGACTGAGTACATTCATCCCTAAAATACCGGGAACGTCGGTACTCCAGCCACTAGGAGGATTTCGGACTACCAGCACCCCGCAGTTAGAAAGTACCTTACCACAAAACTCAACGTCTATTTCCATATAACCAATATATGGAATGTCAAGCCCATTAGCCGCTCGGAGCTGCAGCCAACGACACGATTGCAAATGATCCTGACCCCATGGTTCGAACTGCTGCTGAAAGCAACGCTCTGTAATCGTCGACACCATGGAGCCAGTATCAATTAAACAAGACACCGGGACTCCCCCAATCTTAACAATGGAATGTGGACATGCGGAAACCAACCGGGAAACCGACTCGTTACTACATGGGAATTGAGAGCCAAACGCACCCCCAACCGAGCTGTGGCTCTGCAGCCCAGTGGGTACTAGTTTCCCGAAGGTGGCAATACCTGCGACGACCTCGACTCAACAGCCGAAGGGACAGCAAGGGGCCTCGAAGGAGGGCAAGGGGGACGACGTTCCCCATTGCACTCCCGAGCAAAATGGCCCGGTTGCTGACAACGCCTGCAGACCAACTGATCGGAACGAGGATATTGACGATGAAAACGGGGTAATTGGTTATGGGCGAGGGCTTGCGTGAGTTGATTTATCTGCTGTTGTTGATGCTGCAACATTTCTCGTAGCTCCCTCAACTCAACCGATGGGTTCCCATGACTCGAACCTGAGCTAGCCCCCCCTTGTACCCCATACTGAATTCCACCCAATGATGGAACTGAATGACTCCGACCTCTCGCACCGCCCGGCGTTCCCTCTCGTTCCCATCGAATTGCCTCCCCCCGAACTTCTAACAACGTCATGGTGGGTTGTCTTCGAATAAGCTGCTTGAGCTCCCTGCGGAGAGCATTATCGAACACACACTCAACGAATTGATCCCGTACAACAACATCAGCATTGGTAAAATCGTGTGGCGACCGATCTTTCACTTTCTCTAGGAGGCTCATCAGGGCTAGGGAAAATTCTAACAAGGTCTCACCAGCCTGCTGCCTCCGAGAAAAAAAGGCTTCCTGTAAAGCAACGTATGACTCAGAACATCCGTACACTTCACGCAACGCGGAAACAATTTTAACCGGATCATTTCTTTCAATTTCCGGCCGATACTTTATCTCTTCACGAGCTTCACCTTCAAGATGGTCAAACAGAAAGAAAGCTTGATCCGCAAGAGAAAGATTACGTACGCGCATACATGCTTGGGCTTCTTCTACCCACTCGTTAATACGGACACCAACGGTACCACTAAATTTAGGACAGCGTCTATCTCGTGGTATAAACACTAGTCTCTCTGTCACCCCAACACCGACTACCGGTGGTAGAACTGGTGGTACCATGCTGGAAGAGGCTGCTCCCGGATCAGGCAACTCAACTGGTCGCCGCTCCTGCAACAGTCTCTCATTATCGGCCTTCAATTGGGCTATTAAATCCCTCATTACTTGTAACTCATCCTCCATAATTCAACAGAGGATGTACTCACCATGGGGGGCCAAGAAAATACTCAAACAGTCACCACTGTTCTACAAAAGAAACAAAACAAAAAAAACAACTTACACCCTTGTCTCAACCTTTGACCACACAACCAAACCCTGCCGACTGCGCCAGGTTGTGGCGATCGGCTTTCAGAGGATAGAAACACTAAATAATTAGACCAACTACGCCACCCTGGGGGCTCACTACCAGGGAATTGCCCTAAACATTTGGGAGCGCACAAGGCTCACAGGTTCGGTTCAGTTGAAGTCAGGCATGAGACATGGGTGAAAGGTACAAACAGTAAAATCAATTTTATTAAATAGAATGATTCAAGCAATCAAAGAAAAACCAACGTCAAAGATAATTGACGTTAAACAGCCCGGACGACGGAATAATGGGGGGTCGACAGCCGAAAACTCAACCCATAGGGGCCTCTCTATCCTCCTGAGAAATGAAACAGAGAAAACCACACACACACGTGCACTCACACTGCACTCAGTCAAACACCTCCGTGTGGCACAGCAAACACTCCAAAGACACCACCACCAAGATGAGGAGGGCTGCCACCCCTTCTTTCCCTTGCCGCCCAGGCCTACAATAAAGAACACACAAACACATAACACTCAGGCACCACAATACACAATTTACAAAGTAAATTATATATATAAAAAAAAGAAAAAAAAACAAAAAGTTATACAACCACAATTGTTGGACCCCAAATGCACAGTGTTCATCTCAGAATAGTCAAACATGCATAATAAACAGTCTCACAGATATATACACCACTTATATTCAGGATACTCCTAGAGAATCCAGTTGAATAATCACACCTGGAACAAAGTCAGAAACATACAGACCAGGTGCTGGTATACATCGACGAGGCCACAAAGAGCGCACTTGAGTCCAAAAAGGAACCAACAAAAAGAAAAAAAAGAAAATTAACATTCACGTGGCACAAACATAAACAATACCACACAAAGTGACAGCTTAAATCAACAGCTACTATAAACAGTGGTGAGAGCAATGAGCATCAAGAGGTCCCACTAAGCACATCGTTACATTCTAGGCAACCCATGTCGAACCCAGGACAATAAAAGCATCCCCAGCAGTTACTGTTAGTGGTGTCGTAGTGAAGCCGTTTAAGGCTAACTTGCATAGCACCGCAGCGCCGTAGCGTCACAGATAAACGCGAGTCAGAAAAACAGCAGTCATAGAATAAATTTGGTGTCAAACAGCAGCTTATGTTGGATCGGGATCTCAGTTTCCAGTGTCTCGTAGCTGACCACAGCAACTAACAACCCACCACAACGTTAAACAGGCATATGGAAGACACCTGAATCACAACAAGAGAGAAAAGGAAACTCACCAGGCGAACTCGAGGTCAGAATGAAACATTAGATGTAGAAGGTTGCAAACATACCTGAAACGCCGTCTTAACGCACCGCCGAACTCATCCACTTTACCGGAAGTTTCGCACTAGGAGCGCAGCCGAGTGTATACCGGTTAATTCCCCCGTCCACTACAACAAAGGAGTCTATAATCACCCAGTCCCACAAGAATCATTTGCAAAGAATCATTGGCAAAAGAATCGCTAGCCTACAGCTCTTACCTCTCTAGCTCTTGCACACCACACCGGAACGACAACCATGACATGACGTCACGTGTAATGCCCTCACAGCTGACGTGCACTAAGCATATTTAAAGTCCTCATAACTAGCGTTAGATCACCCTCCAGCCGGGCATTAATAGGTAGCCCAGATGCATACTGCTACATGTTGACTAAGTAACTTTGCAACTACATGTCAACTAACTCTTATTAAAGTATTAGTAGACTGTCTGCTAAATATCTGCTAACTCTTTATTGTGATGCTCATCCAACATACCTCATAGCATAATTGCCTAAGTCATATTTCAATGTCTTTGGAAAACAAGAAAAAACTAAAAATGACTTAGGCAATTATGCTATGAGGCTAACTTACTATAAGTAACTTTGCAACTACATGTCACCTTATTCTAACTAAACTCTACCAATAATACTCTTCTAACACTCTAATGAGAGTTAGTAGACATGTAGGTGCAACGTTACTAAAGTCAACAGAATGTGTCAAAATACAAAATAAAGTGAAACCCTCAAAACGAACTCTTTTCCAACTTTTTTTCCAAATTCTTTTCCACCCTTCTGAAATGGCCAGATTTGAAAACAGGAGAATCTCCTCGTCACGCCCCTTAACATGCGTCATCATCATACATAATCAAGGAGATGTGTTCTGAATAACTTACGTCTGTCCATCAATCACAAGAGTGATACTGCTGTCGGATAAAGATGTCGAGCAAGACTGTCAAACTCAGAAGATGTCAGTGGATTTAAAGAAACTGCACCTCAAAAACGTTTCATAGCCTTCCTAAAGATCCGGGATTTACAAATGGCTGAAGTTTATTTTTAATGGTGTGGCAGAGAATTTCACTATGGACAATTCCTTGGAGGCAATGCAGGTAAGTTCATTTGTTTTTCATTTCACCCTGTCAACAAAACAGAAGCAAATTTTTCAAATCCATTTGTCCTTCTTGTCAGAAGTGGTGAGAGTGCTTGCAGTACGTCAGAAATAAAAAAGAGGCATCAGTTTACTGTCTGGGATTTGTGCAATTTTTGCAAATATTGGACCCTTTTTGAACTTTATAAACTAACCCCAAGAAACATACAGTATTATACAAGTCTGAAACTACAGTTCATGACCCATATAAACCACTATTTTGAAGAATGTTGAAAAACAGTTTTTTGCCCATAAAACTGGGCCACATAGAGTTAGTAATTATTGTAGAGAATGCTAGTAAATGATGTCATCTGAGCAATAGAAACTGTCCTCTGGGAGCCTTTATCTTTGAGCATGATACTAGATTTCCATACTGTCCAACATACCAAACAGAATGTACCATGGTGATTAATAATATTGCACATCATCCTCATTCAGCCCTGTGTTAATAAATACTTTATCCCCATCATCCTCAATGTTGATTATGAGAAGAGCGTGTATGAGTGATTGTGTGAGTGTGTTTGTGCTAAGGACTAATAACCTCATCTGTGAGAAGCAGTAGAGCATGTCTTTCTATATGAGGGATGGATCCATCTGTGCATTTTCATAATATTGGAAGCTGAACAACATCAGTTTGTGATGCACATCATGACCTACCTTAGAGAGAATCCATTTCTGGATGTAACTATTTTCCCTTGGATTACAGAAATAGGAAATCCTGTTGCTAGAAAATGGTATATAAAAAAGTTTGCTCCCTGAATCAATGAAACATAATCCACAAACTCAATATGACATTACCAGTCCAGTCACAAGTTTAGAAGATTTAGGCTATGTTTACACGGAAACGATCTGAAGAGAAAACGCAAAAGTGGCATTACGATATCACTTTTTATTCTGCGTTTAGACGAGCGTTATGGAGGGGAAATCTGCGTGCATATGGTGACGCAAAAAGTGTGTGAAATTCGATGTAGTGTGCACTCCAGGCGGCTAGGTGGCAATGTGAAGCACTGCCACACAACGACACCAAGTCTGCACGCCTGCGTACATACTAATACTATCTGTAGTAATACTATCAGTAATACTATCTGAGAATATTTCGTACAACTGCTGAAAAGACTTATATGTTTATCAGAGCTGCTAGGTGTCACGTTTTGATGTTTTCGGTTCAGTTTTGTGATCTCGTTTCCCCCTGTCTATTGTGATTTTGGTTCAGTCCTGTTAGTTTTCCCTCTCTGTCTGATTACCCATTCTCTTCACCTGTTTTCAGTTAATTATCTCGTTTGGTTCAGTTCATTTAAGCCCTGTGTTTTCCCTCAGTGTTTGTTGGTCGTCGTCAATTTATGGTTGTGTAATTTGAGTTCCCTGAAGTCCTGGCATTTGTTGTTTTGGTTCCTGTATGTTTAAAGAAATCTACTTTGTAAATAAATCAACTATATTGAAGCTCCATTCGTCCTCGTCTTCAGCTACCTGCACACAAACCTGACAGAACGACCAACCTAACCTTTATAAAGACGAAGATGAGCCAGAGGAGATGTCACCGGAGGAAAAAAGTGAAACCAATCAACACACCTATCCTCTTTCAAGGTGAACGCTCAATTGAAGATTATGCGGGGCTGTATATGGATCTCTACGGTGATGTGACGTTGGAAGAAGAAGAGTTGACGCAAAGTTTCTGGGGTGGATTAAAGGACCCGCTTGCCCAGCTGATTCTGGTGAAAGATCTCAATCTGTCATTTCTGGAGTTCGTTGATCACACGCTATGGGTGTGTGGATCGAACTACGTGGTAGAGGATCTTCCCCTTCAGCCTATTTCAAGTCCGGTCTATCCTGAGCCCGTTGTCAATCTGCCAGAACCAGAACCCATAGTCTGCCCATCCGAAGCTGAGTCCGTCACCTGTCCGCCAGTGACTGAACACGCAGCACGTGAGTACATCCAAGAAGACACTGCGCTGATGGTGATGTCTGCAGCGATTCTGTGTGTGTGGGCTACACACGCATCAGTTCCAGCCCATGAACCCAGCCCAGCCGAGCCCTCAACGCTGGTTCCGTCCAGCCAGAGCTTCACGTCAGCCACGTCCAGCCAGAGCTTCACGTCAGCCACGTCCAGCCAGAGCTTCACGTCAGCCACGTCCAGCCAGAGCTTCACGTCAGCCACGTCCAGCCGGAGCTTCACGTCAGCCACGTCCAGCCAGAGCTTCACGTCAGCCACGTCCAGGCAGAGCTTCTTTCGACGCTGGTCCCGTCCAGCCTAGAGCTTCCTTCGCCACTGGTCCTGTCCAGCCCAAAGCTTCCTTCGCTGCTGGTCCCGTCCATTCCAGAGTTTCCTTCACCGCTGGTCCCGTCCAGCACGGATCCTGAGCCTTCACCGCTGGTTCCGTCCAGCACAGATCCTGAGCCTTCGCCTTCACCGCTGGTTCCGTCCAGCACAGATCCTGAGCCTTCACCGCTGGTCCCGTCCAGCACGGATCCTGAGCCTTCACCGCTGGTTCCGTCCAGCACGGATCCTGAGCCTTCACCGCTGTTTCCGTCCAGCACAGACCCTGAGCCTTCGCCCTCACCGCTGGTTCCGTCCAGCACAGACCCTGAGACGCGCCTTCGGGGAGGGGGGAGGTACTGTCACGTTTTGATGTTTTCTGTTCAGTTTTGTGATCTCGTTTCCCCCTGTCTATTGTGATTTTGGTTCAGTCCTGTTAGTTTTCCCTCTCTGTCTGATTACCCATTCTCTTCACCTGTTTTCAGTTAATTATCTCGTTTGGTTCAGTTCATTTAAGCCCTGTGTTTTCCCTCAGTGTTTGTTGGTCGTCGTCAATTTATGGTTGTGTAATTTGAGTTCCCTGAAGTCCTGGCATTTGTTGTTTTGGTTCCTGTATGTTTAAAGAAATCTACTTTGTAAATAAATCAACTATATTGAAGCTCCATTCGTCCTCGTCTTCAGCTACCTGCACACAAACCTGACACTAGGGAACTCGTATGGAAATAATCCGACATGTTGGTTGTTATTTTCCTGTACTGGCGCATGCCTGTGATGTAAACGCGTACGTGACGAGAGCCACCGTGAGAAGATCGGTGCCTTGGTGCCTTCACTGTCTAGCAGACTTTTGCGTTTTTACCCTTTAGACAGGAACGCGACGGTAGTGCGTTTTTAAGATTTCCACTCTGGAGGGTGGTTTCACATTTTTGCGTTAAGTTTTTAAACAAAGAAACAGGGAACAGGTGTGCACTAATCAGAAACCTTAGTAACAAATGAATGACAACACAGGTAAAGACGTGACAAAGAAAACCATGACCTAGACACTAAAAGGAACATGACAATGAAACTCCTAAACAATACATGTTAATGAAACTAAACATGACTGTGCCAGTTATAACTAATTATATATATATATATATTAAAGTTGTGAAAATACATTGAGAAAAAAAACTATAGGTTGACCAGTATTTCCAATCACTCAAAAATTTATTCGGGTCAAATTGACCCTTGACAGTATAAGTGGTCTAAACAAAAGGTGAAGTGTGTCGTTTCTGTGCCACTTTGTTCTGCAAAAAAATAATAATACATTTGAATTATATTCCAGCACTCTCCATTTGCCATTGACCAGACAAAAACAGATAGCCCCACCAGCATTGGTTGGATAAGTGCTGTTATCATGATGGTCAAACAAACAATGTTTTGATAGCTAAGAAGACTTGGGAGCCATTTACATGGCACCATTTTGAACTAAAAACAGAAAACTTGTTATGCCTTTTGGCCATTCATTTACACAACAGCAAATGAATGGGGTCCTGAAAATGCAAACTTTTGAAAAAAGTTTCAAAGTGCAAGTTTATGAAAACAATAATGTTAAACTTTCTTTGTGTATCGTGTAAACTACAAAATGTAAAAATAGTGTCGAGAAAAGGTAACCTTACATAGCACACAAATCATATGGACTACATTTATAATACTTTTACAGTAATTTGGAAGCACTAGCCCTCTCTTTCATTATGTTGAAAATAATTGGTTTGGAATAAAATGAGGGTAATTAAGCAACTTTTAAGTAACTTTTTGTTTGTTTAAAATCAATATTTTTAAAGAAGACTTGGCCTGGAGTGGTTCTGTTTCCTCCAGGGGTAGAGTATGCACAACATGTAGGAGACACTGTGTAAAAATCTGCTGGAAGTTGTGAAAGGTCACACATTATTGTGCAAGAGGGGGCAGGTGAAACATCTCTGCAAAAGTGGAGACACCGGCAGGCATATGTGAGAGGAAAGTTAACATTGTAGGTATGAAAATAGAAATTCAATAAATCCTTAAAGCTTCTAATAGCTAATATTTACTCAAATCAGGAAAAGACATATTAGCATCTCATTAAAATTACAATACAGTGTATTTAGTAAAATAAATTTTTTTTCTGTTTTTCACATGGCAGCAGTTTCAATGTGTATCAAAAAAAGCTGTTCTCACTGCCTTAATCATTTTAGTAGCTGTACATTAATATGATAAGTGATGCAATTTTTTCAATAAGATGATATTGCACATGCACATCTTTACAAAATTGAACGTTTTCTATATAAAGTCAAAAGAAATGTAGACAAATCTACTTTGGTAGTAGCGATTATGTTGATGAACTATAGACATTCTAGTTTTGTTGTGAAACTGACTTAATTTTTACACTTTGTTTTTTCAAGGCTGTAAATAAAACAAAGATTATTGTAGTACTTTTTACAGGAAAATACTATTTCAGTACTTTCATTGTAAATCCCACAACACCACTTATTTATATTCTTTCTTTCTTAACATTTTTTTTGTGTGTGTGTGTATACAGTACATGACATTTTAGCCAAAAAAAAAAAAAAAGTAATTGTATCCATGTCTTGATTTATAAACTGTACACTTTATTAGCTGCTCTCTTCAGGTCGGCACTGTTTAGAGACCTCTCTTTTGTATTCCTCTATTATCTCATTACTGAGGACCTCAATTAAGCACATTACTGTGAGTTAGCTAATTGCTAATGCTATTTAAAGTAATACCTGTGGTTTTTCAGAGATGGGTAATTTCATATCAATCTAAACGCATATGGCTCATGTCCAGACAGTGTAATTAAAACAATATTAAATATATGTGAATCAAATTCAGTCAACAGATGTGGGTCTACAATCTAATATAAAACAGCTGTTCCTCCATGAACATCTCCAACAGATAAATATCAGTTCTACTCATTAAAAAAGTAAAAACAATATTCTGCTTATTTTGTTGCGTGGCTGACTGTTAACCTGTTGTTGTACTGTATATAGTGTACAAACTGTAATATCATCATTTTCACCATGGATGCTGTATGTATTGGGTGTAGTCAGGAAGTAAGTTTAGTATTTTATTGTGTAACAAATTGTACGTTAAATATAACATCAGTAAAATAATGCATAATGCACTCACCGTAGCTATATTAGTTCCGGCAAAATAATGATCTTAAAAAAATAACCTTTAAAATATCAGAACATTTCTGTAACACAGATCTTACAAAGGTTTTTATTTATGTATGAATGTATTTATTTAAACAATCTGTCCTTAATATATATATATATATATTTTTTTTAGCAATTTCATGAAAAATATGCAATGTCTCCACTCTCCACAAACAATATTGCTTCCTAGGTCAGCAGAAACACGGTTTTGTGCATATTCTGCTGGAACTGGCGGGTGAAGAACGCCAATCCAATGACAATATGTTGTATTTCGCTGATGTCACTGCGCATTTAAATTATGTGCTTTCCACATCAACTTTATTGTTGATGTGTGTTTACATGTTGTTTGAGGATGAATTTTCTGTTTATATGAAAAACAAATAAACATACTGTATTACTTCAGTTATATACGAATACCTCCTTTTATGGATTTTGCTTAAAACATCAACCACAAAGGCAGGTTGAGCCATTTCTAATTTGCATATATATTATAGTGTTTTCATTCACTGTAATTATCACATACCTCTATTGTAATTATACAGATGTGTATTAATGTATCATTGGTCTTTGTGAACGGTTTATTTAATTGTATCTGCCTCAATTATGCTATAGCTTTAATTTATACAGGTAATGATTATAAAATCACTGTAATGGCCAGACTTGTAAAATAAATCTATATTAAACTGAAGATAAAATGTTTTTAAGTTATTTCAAAATACAGGGATAAAATGTCTTCAAAATGTTGTGCTCAAACTACCATGTGAGAAAGAAAGAAAGAAAGAAAGAAAGAAAGAAAGTCTGTTCACTGAGTGCTAATCAGAACTTCCAATTTGTCTGGGTAACAATAGACCTCCTCTGACATGTAATCATGATGCTCTGCCTTCACAAAGGGTCATTTTACCGCTTAATTACAGATCCATTATTCCAGCAAATTTTTATAAAAAGTTGCTTGACAAAGTAGGAACAGCTGCATTAATCATACGTCAGTGCGACAATGAAAAGGAGTGAAAGGAAATTTTGCAGAAAAAATGTATATATATAAATGACAAGTAACCAAAATTAATATGGCCAGTTACTCACACTAGGCAGGCAGAAAAGAGTGTAAAGAGGGGGGGGGGGGGGGGTCTAATAAAAACTAACTAACAATTTTGTTGTTTTCACACTTAAAGAACCCATTTTCTGACTGTGAACCAAATCTGACCTCTGAATTTTCAAGCTAGCATCTCTCACTTCCTGCTCTCTGAAGGGAAATTACATGACAAAGGGATGTGCTAACGCTGTGACTCTGACCAAAGTAAATGAGAGTCAGCTCAGACTGACAGAAAGAAAGAAAAGACTGAGGCAGACTGTGAGGTTTCTGGTTTTCAAAGCACGTCTGAGCTTTGGGGATGGGGAATATGTTATGTGACCGGGGCTACATTACTCTGCAGTTTCAAAATAGGACTTGCAATGTGGTAGTAAAGAAGCTTATGTATTAACATACACCTTCATGGAATATACTGTAATAGAAATGAGCTGTTTGTGTCTGTGCTTGAAAAGTGCCAAGGTTAGAGGGACATCCCACATTAGCCTCAGCAGGCCTTCCACGACTATGAAATAAAGTTTTGGATGAAGCAATGACATAAGAAAACACCTTTTTGGACCTGACGTTCTTCTGTTCATTCCAAGACTGGAAGTTTCCTGCTTCTCAGATTTTTACCTTGAGAAAAACAAAACACTATCTGACTTGTTTCTCCTCTACAGTTTCAGAAAAATGTCACAAGTGTCAACACTAGTGATTGCAGACTTTTCAGCATATGTCAGTGATTTCCTGAACTCATCCAATGCATCTGAGACCAAATGATCTGAGCTATGCCTTCCACAATCATTTGGGTTACACTTTAATTTAGTTGTGTAATTACAGTGTGATTACACAAATAAATTCAAAATAAAATTAATTAATGAAGGCCTTTCACAGTCAGGGCTTAGATTAACCTTAGTTAAATCAGGGTATTTAAGTAGCTTTTATAAACGTGCCTTAGAAAAAAAAGAAAAAAAAACATTACTGGTGTGCATCTTGAGACAAAACAATGGCAATGACATATTTTAAGATATGTCAGTGCAAGTTGCTTTCAGTTAAACCAGCTTAATAATACGTTTTAGTCTGGGACTAGGTTTAAGCCTTGTCTGTGAAAACGGGGGCAAATTAACTATTGTCACGGTCGGTAGCTTTAATGAAAGTGCACGACAAAGATACTGAAATAGGTCTTTAATCCAAGAATCTGAACATTAAACCGGACAATAACACGGAGGAAACACAACCACGAATATACTGACATCAAACAGTAATACAAAGTTACAAATTAACATGACAAAAACAAACTCAAAACATTACAACTATATGTTAAGTGGTTGTCAGGGTTTAGGGTATGTTTACACAACAACAGTGCACTAAAAATATTTCCTTAGATATTTCAGGTAGATGACAACGTTGTCAAAATGATCCCACCTCAAACGAATACGAGAAAACAACTAAAAATGCTGTATTATGCATATGAGGTGTGGTAGCAATTCACTTGACTTCAGTTAACCTGGGCCGTCTCCTAATCAACGCCCAAGTGCAGCTTACAAATTTACAGACTAGCGCGTCTCCTAATCGACATCTTGTTGAGTCGGATGACATCTCGCCCCTTATGAACACTATCACTTGGGAATAAGGTCTCTAGTGATCTACTAACCTGCTGTCCAGAAAATGCCTTCGGATATGCTTTAATCATGGCCGGGAGGATCACAGACCAATTTCAGAGAGAATACCCGACATAAAGAGTACAACAGTTTTTAATAGGAGCATGGAAAAGTTGACATGATTCATTAAATCATTTTTCACCAATTAGATTGGTTCTCAATATTCATAAGTGTTATTCCTGCAAAAAAAGAAAAAGAAATGTTAGTTCCCTTTTGAGGGAACTCGTGCTTCTTAATATTCATAAGTGTTATTCCTGCAAAAAAAAAAAAGAAATGTTAGTTCCCTTTTGAGGGAACTCGTGCTGCGTAAATGACGCTTTGAGAATGCCCCCGTGTGATTGTGTCTGAAGCACATTGGTCAACTAGACCACTGGCGAGAGTGAATGTTACAATTAAGGATAAAAGCACATTAGTTGCTGTGCCTCAGCAAGCGCTCTGTGTTCATATTGTCTGTTTTATTTATTATTGTCTGTCTCAATATAGTACAGCTCAATATATATACAAAAATGGTGAATAAACTAACATTCATATCGTGTGCTTCTCCCTGCCCTCCTTTCATTACGAGTGGGGATACACACAAGCTGTGTGTTATGTGTTTGGGAGAGGAGCATTCGCTGTCAGCCTTCGAGGGGCATTGTGAAAGGGTGCCGCTTCACAAAGCTCTGCTCTCACCTGTCTCTCTTCTTCAAATCACTTACCCCGATTGCTCTGCTCCCAAGAGTTCTGGAGAAAGTCCACAGGGACAGAATAAGTCTACTGCTAGTAGCGACGTACTAGCCGAGCCAAATATTGTTCGGTTAGGAGGGACCTTCTGTCTCAGGCAGGAGGAGTGATCCTCCATCCACGCCCGGAGATATGGAACCTGTGGGGGTCCCACTCATAGACTCTGGTCCCTCAACCGAGGTTGTGGAGACTATACAAGAAGTTTTTGCTTCTTGGTGTAGAGTGCGACTTTGGGATCCAGTCGACTGCCCAGTTGGTTAAATTCTAGAGATTCACTGGTAGAGGCCATAGCGGCCCACCACATCCCTTTGGGTTGATTATATGTGGTGAGAATCCCTCTGATAACATGTTTCCTCATTGGTACTTTGAGGCTGTGGCCTGCAGTACGTACCCGAGTTCCTGCTTGGGACCTGACTTTGGTCTTAGAAGGTTTATCTGCGGCTCCCTTCGAGCCTCTTGACATGGTTCCAGAAAAGTCTGACCTTAAAAACTGTGTTTCTTCTAGTCATATCTTCACTTAAGAGAGTTGGAGATCTTCAGGCTCTGTCGGTATCCCTCTCGTGCCTTGAATTCGCACGAGGGATGGTCAAGGCTTTCCTTTACCCTAAGCCTGGCAATGTTCTGAAAGTTCCAACCAACATACCGCAGCCTATCGTTCTGCAGGCCTTCTGTCCTGTTAGAGCCACGGTTGTCAAACTGGGGTACGCGTACCCCCAGGGGTACGTGGACTGATTTCAGGGGGTATGCGAAAAAAGATCTAAGGGACTGTTCGTTTTTTCATTTAAGGGGCTACCGGAGGAGTTTTGAGATCTGTAGTCAAAAAAAACTTGACCCTCCCTTCAACAGCAATAATTTTTTCTATGACCCTCCAAATTGATTGTGAAAAAAGGCATTACCCTCCCGATAATTTATTGATTACTTCTGTACTGGTTTGCGCTTGGCAAAGATGTTCAGATAGCCATTGTTTTTTTTTTCAACCATGACAAACGACTAAACTCCTGCTTTCTCATCTTACTAGGTCTGTAACGATAGACCAAACCTACAATTCGGTTTGTATTGCGATTTTTGATTTTAAATTAGAAAAAAATCATGTTTTCGGTGCTGATGCAGTGACGCGTTCATGTAACATGTGGCGCTGCCAATAAAGTATCTAAAAGCTGCCACAAAGAACCGGCATAATGATTATGAATATGTCAAATATAGCAAGCAGACATTTTAATTGTTTATTAATAAACAAGTGTTTGTCCGTGTCGGCTCCAAAGATGAAGTTGGTGATGTTGACTTGCGATCTTCACAGTAGTGAACGCGCCAGAGAGAAATGTGCATTTCATACGGATTACATAAGCAGAGAGTCTGATTTCTTTTGTTTTGAATTGTTCTGTTAAAAAGTAGACATTTTCAAGCTTTCTATATATTTCTCAGGTCTGTGAGGCAAGTACCTTATACGCTGTGTTTTGGTTCATTTATGAGACGAGCTCCAGTTCACGCGCCGGCGCCTCCGTGTCATGATGATCTATTTTCTACTATATTTACTTCTTATTTATTAAATCCAGGCAAATGGTTGATGAAACATTGATTAAAATTAAGATACAATTAATACAAAATGAAATTCACTTTAAAGAAAGGCTTTGTGCTTTCTGTTTGAGGTCTCTGTGAAAGTTTTAAAGTTGCTTTAAGAGTGTCATGTCCTTAACAGAGAACTGTCACGTCCGTAACATTGTTTTTTTCCTCATAAATGCGAACACGAAAAATTATATAAAATTTAATTTTATTAACCCTCTGGAGTCTAAGGGGTTTTTGAGGTCTGTGAGATGTTTTGACATGCCCTGACATTTGTGCTTTTTTCAGTTGCTTATAAACATATTAATGGCAAAGGTGTAATTACACTCTATTTAGCACAAATAGGGGTACCATAATATGCGAGCAACATCTATTTACATATTTGTATTTTTGAGGGAATAATGTTTATGCATGGTTATTCAAAAAACTAAAAATTAAAGTTTCTGAAAAAAGGCCACAAAACACATACTTAATATGTGTCCACAAGACTTTTGACTAATGGATGTAGTTGCCTAGTGTTTTTGCTTCAAAATTATCTGAAAATCACCCTGCCTAATCATTCACATAAAACAATACATTGATTTAAATTTTTTAAAACAGTTTTTGCTTCCAAAGGCAATATGCGCAGGGGCGTGACTTGCTGTGATTCACACCTGAGAAGACAAAGACCCTGCATAGTAATGAGCCTGCATACTAATGAGCCTGCATACTAATGAGCCATTCATTCAGGTGTGTCACACAAGAAAGAATGCGAGGACAAAAATAAATAAATAAATTATATATATATATATATATAAAATACAAATATAAATGAAAGTCAAAAGCACATTTTTAGTACATAGTCATACCTGGAAACAAATCCTGTTCAAATAGGCTATATGGACCATCCTACAGAATTAGTTAGAGTTAGAAAGTTAGAGTTCTCAGAGAGGAAAAAAAGGTATTTTTTCACAAATGTTTTATACATTCAAATTGTATAATTTCCAAGGTAAACATTTCTAGTATGCAGTTAATTCTCATACTGTATTTTCAGAAAGTTTTGGAATCTCCTCAAATGTGTCACTAATAAAAAACAATAATATTAAGATTTTTTTTTTACATCTATCTTGTCTTTTTTTTTTTTTTTTTTAAGTAGGCCTATAGCCTGGATTTTATCATTCATATTTCAAAGTTAAGGATTCATTAGTTTGATATAGTCTACATTGGAACAAACACTATAATAACATCTTAGATTATGAGCTTATTTTTGACAAAACATTCTAACGTTATATATTTAACATATGAGCAGAAACTGGTTAACTAAAGCTTATTTGATGTCTATTTTAGAGTAAAAATCTTTATAATCTATCCCAAACTAGTCAACTAAATGTTGTCTTTCATATTTCGTCTGTAACAACAACAGTGCGAATTCCGTTCATTCATCACACAGAGAAAGACACGCGATTCATTTTAAAACAGTATTCGCGATTAGAACAAAGAATAAACTTACTATGATCCTGGATCCATGGCTCCTCGAAGTGAAATTAATCCAGCACTGAGGTAAATTATCCAGAATTATTCCTCAAAGCCTCGAAAAACGACACAGACTACCGGTACATTAATCTGAACTTGGTGTTTTATCGAGCTCGTGTGGGCGTTGGCAAGTTTCAGATCATTTGCGTTTCTATAGCGCGCGCTCTCTGTGGGCGTGGTCACATTAAAAGATAATTAGCTGAAATGAGAACGCCTGGCATCTCTCTCTTTTTATATAGATTACATAAACACAGAATATTTGTTTTAGTTTTGAATTAGATAATTTAAAAGTACACACTTAAATGATTATAAAGATATATTGATCATGCCTGTGTGACTAGTATTTGCGGAGTTTTGTTTATGTTTAGTGACGTGCTCTAGAAAAAAAGTTCACGGAGACGGAGAGGCAGAAGGCACACCCTGTTTATTTTCTTTATTTTACAAAAGCACAATATTTTATTTCGATTGTAAGTGGACCCATAAAAAAGTAGACATTTAATAGTTTATTTTTTCATATTTCTTAAGTGTGTATGACCAAAGGTGACTGAGTATTTTAAGTCTATTTTGCTGCTATGTGAAAAAAATCGCGCAAAACGCGCCGGCGCGTTTCTCGACTCCAGAGGGTTAAAGGCCGACCCTCATCCGGTGGGTAGTATTACTTTTGTTTTGCGCAAAGTAGTTAATAGAATTACTAAAAAATATGTTGCCACCTAAATGTTAAAGATTTCTTGTGTCACGTCACATGTGTATTTCTCTCATATTAAATATAAAACGCATGTGTAGACTGATATTTTTCTAATGTCTGGAGCTTTATTAAGGGAGTATGGATATATAAACAGACGTTTCAGTATTAAATGCATTTTCTGAGAATTTATATTTCAAGTTTTGACTGCAAATGTCACGTCCATGGACATTTCATACGGATCACATAAGCAGAGCAGTCTGTGTCTGTTTTCTTTCGTTTTGAGTTGTTTTGTTTAAAAGTAGACATGTCTGTGAGAGAGGCTACCTTATACACTGAGTTTCGGTTCATTTAAGAGACGAGCTCCAGTTCACGCGCCGGCCCCTCCGTTTCGTGATTATCTATCGTCTGCCATATTTACTTATTTTTTATTAAATCCAGGCAATTGGTTGATGAAACATTGACTAAAATTAAGATACAATTAGTACAAAACGAAATACAGATTAAAGAAAGGTTTTGTGCTTTCTGTTTGATGTCTCTGTGAAAGTTTTAAAATATGTTTTAGTGCCGCTTTCAGAGCGCTCACGTCCGTATCATTGACTACGTTTACAAGCTGTAAATATTCGTGTTATGGTTGGGTTAAGGTCACTATTCGGGTTTCTGAAACATTCGGAATAACCCGTTTACATGCGTGAGCAGAGATAGTTACTCCTGTATACATGGAGTTTGTAATCAATTGGCAATATCCCGACGTAAACGGCGACGCACGGTTAGCGTCTGGACGTACGGACAACCTTAAGACGCAATATGCGTCAGTTCCGATTCTTCTTCCTGTATCCAAAGACAACAACAACAGCAGCAGCACGCGGATAATGGATAGTTCGGGGCAGATAGCGATCGCCTTTGAAACAGATCGAAATTAATTTCCTCCTCGCTCCAAAAGTATGGTGCTGTGCTGCGTCTCGCCATGTTTACCTCTATGTAGCCGCAACCAGATGGCTAAACCCTGCTAGTTGATTGAATCACGGGATTTTTAATCAACTGACACAGCTCCACTCACTGTGGACGGACACACAAAGAAGTATGGTGTTGGACTTGAGTAAGTTACTGATTATAGTGCAGACACAGCGTTTTTCTCCAACGAGTAAACAAAGGGGTGCCTTTTTCTGATCACATGTGACCAAGAGGCGCCCTTCTGACTGAAGGACATCCTTCCTGCATGATACCTCACAAACAAGATGGGCATTGTTCCAACAAATAATCAACCACTATCCCGATCTTAAACTCATCATACGCACACCCATACAGTCCCCGGAGGGGGGGGTTGGGGGGGTGAGCACGAGGTCACCACCCGGCCGAACTCTGAAGGAAAATCACATACACACACATTAACGCACACACAACACGAACTTTGAAAATTAAACCTAGAATATAAGCATGTCATGTTTTCATAATACTCCTGTGTGCTTCCCGGTTTATATTCACTTCATGTATGACGTTTGTTTGAAGGAACAACTTATGTTATAATATGCATATCGTATGTAACTCTGTATTTCTATGTATTTCTGTGACATGTTTGATATCTCTGTAATTCTCTCAATCTAACGGAGCCGAATTCCGATAGCAGAATGCATTAATGTGCATTCTTTTACACATTTCATGGTTCTGGAGCCGAACGGCTCAATACAATCTCCTCAGTCCAGTGGGCATTCCCCCCCACAGGACAAAGGAAACGTTGTCCTCTTCAGAGTCTCGGACAGTCATGGGGGTTCGCGCAAACAGAGGCGTGAACCCAGTCTTTCCATAAAAAGACTGACTCCTGAGAGTTCCACGTTGAGAGTTTTTCCCTGTGAGAGGTTTCCATCATGGCTCCTTAGGGAGCTTTACGCCGTGTTCTCTTCTTTTTATTTTCTTTCTCTTAAGTTTGTTTTTTCCTTTGTTCATTTCCCCAGAAATGAACTTAGTCTGAATTATCTCTTTGGTAATTTACGTCAAAGACTTTTAAGCCTTCTTTGAAACCGCGCGCTCCAGACCGCAGCAAACCACGTGACGCTCCAACGGAACACACAAAGACCAGCCGCTCACATGCGCAGCAGAGCTCAGCCTCAGACACATGAGAATGCAAGTATATTTGAATTACCGAGATGCTAGAGCATTAAGATTGTGTTTTTCCGTGTTGTCTCTTAAGGTTCAAAATGTCTAGATGAAATTTGCCATCCTGAGAGATCCTACGGACCTCTCTCTCTCTCTCTCTCTCCAATCTCTCTCTCTCTCTCTCTCAATCTCTCATTTTATCTTCCTCTCATCCCATTCTCACTCCCGTTTGTTATTCGTCTGTCGCGTTAGTTTTACTGTTTACTGTACATACATGTATCCCGTGTTTAAATGTAGAATTCTGTATCTGTAGTTGCATTTTATTAAATCCATTATATTCTTGATTGGTTCTGCCTAAAATGCTCATATTTACAAAGTCAATGAATTGTTTGATCTAGCTACAAAGCTTTACAATGCGTTACTATTTCAGTAACCTAAATTTTATAATAACAAGAAGGTGATTTTTCATGGCCAGAAAATAGCTTTTTGGAATTATAAGAAAGAGACAATTTTTGTTGGGAAATTGATAAAGTTAATCTTACGGCCGTTTGCTGGACAGACAGATTGTTTGATAACTGAATTCATTCCTTTAAAAGTTATCTCATATAATCGATCTGTAATGAGACTATTGATATATTAATGACGAACCATAACTCATTGTGGAGATCATTCATGTATACAATCGATCTATTGCAACTTCGATAATTTAATGTAACTGTAATATGCAATATATTAATCATATTCATGATTAATTATTAGAATTCCCTATATATAATTTGAGCTAATTTAATGCAGTAACCCAATGTTGCTACATCTACTTATTGTTTACTTCCGGTATACGGCACGCAGGTTTTTGTATGCGCCAGACGGAAGTTCCTCTACTCAAAAGACCAAGATTCCTTGCGAATAGAACATGCGCAGAACACAAATCTGTTGTTCCTTTTGATGGGGATATGCCGATATGCGTTTACATGACCAAATATTCGGGTTAGAAAAGGGGGACCCCAGGTATAATATTCGGGTTTTTAAAAACCGGTATATGAGGATATTCGGGTTCCCCATCGTTGTCACTCCGAGTTCCGTCGGATGACGACGATTGGGGTTTCGCTTAGAAGCCTATCATCTTCGAGTATTACAAAACGAGCCAATGGCAAGAAAATGCCATGGGTCTGCGGAATTTGCATAGCGTAACTCCGCCCCGCGCTGGGGGTATATAAGGAAGTACGCTGGCATAACGCAGTCATGTTTTTGCTTCGGAGCCAAGAGATCCTCTTCACTCCTGCAGCCTGAATTCTCTGAGTGTCATCGAGTATTCTTCGAGACGAGCAGCTCTCCAGTCTGTGTTGGTGTAAAGGCGATTTCCAGCGAGTTTCACATTCCTGCCTGCTGATCTGTGCAGTGGTCTGCATTCAGTGTGTGTGTTTCTCCCTGGCCGCTTCAGCGCAGGCTGCTGAGCGTCCTCTCATAAAAGAGCTTGCACGTGGCACGTCTTTTTAAAGATGTCTCGCCCCTGTATTTCTGGGTGTGGTCGTTCCGTTCCATCTGGTGTGTTTGGGCTTACAGCACGCTAAGGCAGCTTTCATGGATGAGTCATGTTCTCACTGTGGGAATATGACCATCGCTGAGTTGAGATCGAGACTCCGTGACCTCAGTGGAGGTAGAGTCCCCTCTGCCACACCCCAATCTGTCCCCTCCACGAGAGGTGACACTTTGGCTGGTGGCCAGGGTGATCTGAGGGTGACGGTGTGGAATACTGCCCCGACGATGCTTCCACGGGCCACACCCCCCTCTGTTCCTCAGCAACCCGCGAGCTCGAGTGCTGCCGCGGGGCCGTCTTCAAAAAGTGACGCGCCTCGTGCACTACTTGGAGCTCCAGAGGATGATGCGATGTCGATCGCCGCATCACAAGGTGAGCTGGGTTCCTCTGGGGATGAAGACTCGGTTGGGCTGCCGCCCTCTGGCGCTCCAGCTTTTTCCGAGACCGACCCAGAGTTGACAGCTATGCTTGCCTGGGCGGCCACGAGCATCGGGCTTGCGTGGAAACCTCCACCCTGCCCTGAGCGCTCGCGGCTCGATGATTGGTTCCTCGGGGCTGCACGCGCTGACTCTCGTCAGCGCATCCCCCCGGTTCCTTTCTTCCCGGAGGTGCATGAGGAGGTCACGAGATCCTGGAAGGCCCCGTTGTCTTCCCGTGATCGTTCGGCGGCCTCCTCCGCCTTCTCTGCCCTCGATGAGGCCGCGGCTCATGGGTACACTGGGGTTCCCCCAGTCGAACGCTCTGTAGCGATGCAGCTTTGCCCTCAGAGTGCTTCGACTTGGCGTGGTGACCCAAAGCACCCGTCCAAAGCCTGTAGATTTTCGTCTACCCTGGTGGCGAAGTCTTACAGAGCTGCGGGCCAGGCCGCCGCCTCCTTGCATGCCATGGCCATCCTGCAGGTCTATCAAGCCAGGATGCTCAGGGACATGCACGAGGGTAGAGCTGACCAAGGGCTCTTCGATGAGCTGCGTGCCGCCACTGACCTCGCTCTCCGAGCGACGAAAGTGACCGCACGCTCCCTTGGCCAGGTGATGTCCACAGCTGTGGTCCAGGAACGACACCTGTGGCTAAACCTGGCCGATATGTGCGAGGCTGAGCGGGCTCGTCTCCTCAACTCGCCCATATCCCAGGATGGCCTATTCGGCGGTGCAGTCGAGGACTTCGCCCAAAAGTTCTCGGCTGCCCAGAAGCAGACTGAGGCGATAAAACACATACTGCCCCGGCGGCCCGCTGCTGCCTCCACCCAGCCGCCGGTTCAGTCAGCCCAGCCTGCTCGCAGCCGAGGGCGCCCCTCTGCGTCTCCCGCCCCTCCCGCTCGGCCCCCGCAGCAGCCTCCACCCGGGCCGCGCCGTGGAGGACGGCGCAGATCGGCGTCCCACTCCGCTCAGGCTCCGCAGCCCGCTAAACGCCAGGCCAAGCGGCGTACCTGATGCGGACAGCTCAGAGATGGGCTGCAGTTTTGTCGAGGAGGTGGTAGCAGGGCCACTCCTTCCCCTGGTGGAGGGCCAGGGGAGAATCTTTTGTTGACCTCCCGCCGCTGGCCTGCCGGTCAGCGGCACCCTAATGTGGTTAAAGACAGAACTGACACTCCCATCTCTGAGCCTCCAGAGGGCGCGCACGACTGTGTGTGCCGCTCACAAGCCTCACCACTCTAGTCCCCCTCTGTCGCCAGACCCCTGTCAGAGCAGACCCCAGTGGAACGCACGCCTTTCCCTGGTCTCCTCTGTCAGGACGTGGTCGATGACTGTACTCCCACACGGGGACGCTATGCCTCCCCAGTCCGAGTCAGTCATCCCGCTTCGCTGCCCCACCGAGGGTACGTCTGTGGTCCCCATGACCCCGCTGGTGCAGTTCCTGGGCGCGTGGCTTCGGCTCCCCCAGCTGTCCCGCTGGGTCGCCAGGACCATCAGGCTCGGCTACGCGATTCAGTTCGCGCGATCTCCTCCCCGGTTTCGGGGAGTCCGCTTCACTATGGTCGGTGGCAATGCCCCTGTCATGCGAGCGGAAGTCGCTACCTTACTGGCGAAAGGTGCGATCGAGATTGTCCCTCCAGCCGAAATGAGGTCCGGCTTCTACAGCCCCTACTTCATTGTACCCAAGAAATCCAGTGGGTTACGGCCAATCCTGGACCTGCGAGTATTGAACCGATCCCTTCACAGGCTTCCGTTCAAGATGCTCACCGCCAAATGCATTTTCGAATGCATTCGGCCACAGGATTGGTTTGCAGCGATCGACCTGAAGGACGCCTACTTTCATGTCTCCATTCTTCCTCGACACAGACCGTTTCTTCGGTTTGCTTTCGAGGGGCAGGCATACCAGTACGCGGTTCTCCCTTTCGGGCTAGCTCTGTCTCCTCGCGTCTTTAAGGTCGTCGAGGCAGCCCTTGTGCCACTCCGGTTACACGGGGTTCGCATCCTGAATTATCTCGACGACTGGCTTATCCTAGCTCACTCTCAAGACCAGGTTTGCGAACACAGAGACCTAGTGCTCCAGCACCTAGCTCGTCTGGGCCTTCGGGTCAACTGGGAGAAGAGCAAACTCTGCCCCGTGCAGAGGATCTCTTTTCTCTGTATGGAAATAGACTCGGTCGCCATGTCCGCGCAGCTTACGAGCGAGCGCGCGCAGTCACTGCTGACTTGCCTGCGCCAAGTCCAGAGCAAGAATGCGGTTCCACTGAAGTTATTTCAGAGGCTCCTGGGGCATATGGCATCCGCAGCGGCCGCCACTCCGCTGGGTTTGCTTCATATGAGACCACTTCAGCACTGGCTCCGCGACCGAGTCCCGAGGTGGGCATGGCACTCAGGCACGCTCCGGGTACCAGTTACCCCGACCTGCCGTCAAACCCTCTCCCCGTGGTCAGACCTCAACTTTCTACGGGCCGGAGTGCCCCTAGTTCAAGTTTCCAGGCATGTTGTTGTGTCAACGGATGCCTCAGCCACGGGTTGGGGGGCCATGTGCAATGGACATGCTGCCGCGGGCTCCTGGACAGGACCCCAGCGCCTATGGCATGTCAATTGCCTCGAGTTGTTGGCAGTACATTTGGCTCTGCGTCGCTTTCGAGCCATGCTCAAAGACCAACATGTACTGGTCCGTACGGACAATACCGCGACCGTTGCGTACATCAACCATCAGGGTGGTCTACGCTCTCGCCGTATGTCACAACTCGCTCGCCACCTCCTCTTATGGAGTCAGAAGCATCTGAGGTCGCTTCGTGCTATCCACATTCCCGGAGACCTGAACCGTGCAGCCGACGAGCTCTCACGGATTCAGCCACTCTCTGGAGAATGGCGACTCCATCCCCAGACGGTCCAGCTGATTTGAGAACAGTTCGGCGACGCACAAGTAGATCTGTTTGCCTCCCTCGACTCTTCCCATTGCCCTCTGTTTTACTCCCTGTCCGAGGGCACGCTCGGCACGGATGCACTGGCGCACAGCTGGCCGTGGGGCCTCCGCAAGTATGCGTTTCCCCCAGTGAGCCTTCTCGCACAGACCCTGTGCAAGATCAGGGAGGACGACGAGCAGGTCCTTCTGGTTGCGCCCCATTGGCCCACCCGGACTTGGTTTTCAGACCTCATGCTCCTCGCTTCAGCCCCTCCCTGGCCTATCCCTCTGAGAGAGGACCTCCTTTCTCAGAGACGGGGCACCCTTTGGCACCCTCGTCCCGATCTATGGAACCTACATGTGTGGCTTCTCGACGGGACGAGGCAGGTTTGAGTACCCTACCACCAGCGGTGGTGGCTACCATCACTTCCTCGAGAGCTTTGTCCACGAGACACCTCTACGAGTTGAAGTGGAACCTCTTCGTCTCCTGGTGCTCTTCTCACCGAGAAGACCCCAGTACTTGCCCGATCAGTGTTGTGCTTTCGTTCCTTCAAAATGGGTTGGAGAGAAGGCTGTCTCCCTCCACTCTGAAAGTTTATGTGGCCGCCATTGCCGCCCATCATGCTCTTATTGATGGTAAGTCCATCGGGAAGCACGACCTGGTCATCAGGTTTCTGAGGGGCACAAGGAGACTGAATCCTCCTCGCTCTCCTCTCGTACCCTCTTGGGACCTCTCAGTGGTCTTAACTGCCCTGAAGAGTGCTCCCTTTGAGCCTTTGCAATCAGTGGAGCTTAAGTTCCTGTCAATGAAGACAGTGCTCCTGATTGCACTGGCCTCTGTGAAGAGGGTAGGGGACCTGCAGGCATTTTCAGTAGACGAAGCGTGCCTGGAGTTCGGGCCAGCTGACTCTCACGTGATCCTGAGACCCCGGCCTGGATACGTGCCCAAGGTTCCTACCACTCCTTTTCGAGATCAGGTGTTGAACCTGCATGCGCTGCCCCCGGAGGAGGCAGACCCAGCCTTGGCACTGCTCTGCCCAGTACGCGCTCTCCGCGCTTACGTAGGCAGGACGCAGTGTTTCAGGACCTCGGACCAGCTCTTTGTCTGTTATGGTGGGAAGCTGAAGGGAAAGGCTCTCTCAAAGCAAAGGTTGTCTCACTGGATAGTAGACGCCATTGCTTTGGCTTACCAACAGCAAGGTCGACCGTGCCCCCTTGGTGTGAAGGCACACTCCACTCGGAGTGTTGCCTCCTCTTGGGCTCTAGCGCATGGCGCCTCGCTGGCAGACATCTGCAGAGCTGCAGGCTGGGCGACACCCAACACATTCGCAAGATTCTATAATCTCCGAGTGGAGCCAGTATCCTCCCATGTACTCGCTTCAACTAGCCGGTGCTAGGATCAGCTCAGGTGTCTTCACTTGCTCGCCATTCCACTCCACGGACTGGATCAGTGCGATATTCTCCCCAGGTGAGTTTCCCCGAGAAACCCTGAGTTCCTCCAGCACTGTTGACGTCAACACCAGAGTTATGCCGCTGGCAGCTTTCGTGTTGGCCAAGTGCCCCATGTGCATGGTTCCCCCCTGGCGACCCCCACATGTGTATTTCCACTGTAAGACTCCCTGAGCATGTGTCTTTCCCTCGGCAAGCCACCTTGCCTCCCCTGGAGTTGAAAGATTCCACCCTGCGGGCTGGACACTCCAGTGTTCTTCCATATGCATCCCTCCGGGTCATATGTGTATTCTGTAAGTCCTCCCTTCGGGCAGGCAGTGTGTTTGCATATTTCTTCTGAGATATGCTTCCCAGTATACCTTGGTATTCCTGTGCTAGATAGGAGTCCTTCGTCCGTGCTAAGTTTTCACGGCAGGGATCTCAGATTTACGCAGGGCACTGGAAGACAGCTGTGAAGGTGGCGGGATTAGACTGGTAACCCCAATCGTCGTCATCCGACGGAACTCGGAGTGACAACGATGGGGAACGTCTCGGTTACGTATGTAACCCTCGTTCCCCGAGTAGGGAACGGAGACGTTCCGTCTTATGGCCACTTCCGCTGTTCCGCTGGAAATGCCCGAGTTCAGTCTCGGCTCCTCAGCAGGAAAACATGACTGCGTTATGCCAGCGTACTTCCTTATATACCCCCAGCGCGGGGCGGAGTTACGCTATGCAAATTCCGCAGACCCATGGCATTTTCTTGCCATTGGTTCGTTTTGTAATACTCGAAGATGATAGGCTTCTAAGCGAAACCCCAATCGTCGTCATCCGACGGAACGTCTCCGTTCCCTACTCGGGGAACGAGGGTTACATACGTAACCGAGACGTTTTTGCCAGTGTTCACATGGCCGTGCGTGACCGGGTTATTGCTAATATTCCGGTTTTGAACACGTTATTGGCTGCATGTAAACATAGTCATTGTTTTTTCCTCATATGTCCGAACACGAAAAATAAAATAAAATGAATAGGCCTATTTTATGTTCTGTGGAGACTACAGTTACTCAATTTTTATTCTGAATACGTAACGCCGGTATTCCGTTACTACCCAACACTGATATTAGTATTTACCTTCTGCAAGATATTTTAATAACACGGTTTTGGCGGTTATAGAGTTATAATGACAGTGTTCAACTATAACCGTCGGTCTCATTTGTGTGACTTTACCAAAGCATTTGATTTAGGCATATGTATTCCTTCAGTTGCGAGCCTGTGCGCTTTACCTGACGTCAGGGTTCGGCCCGGCAGCGCACGGACTGGGTTCAGTAATGAGCTTTCAATGACCAAACAATAATTCAGACTGACAAAATAATAAAAATTACATTCTTCTTCTTTTTAAATAATAATAATAATACAAATAATAATAATAACGACATTCTTCTTCTAAATAACAATAAGCGTCATTAATAATACAAATCATAATAATAAGAAGAATATTACAAATTGACATGCAATTATTAATGTGAATGAATGGTACTCCACATTACATCATCATTGTACACCCCAATACAATACGAAATTAAATGCTAATTGTTTCAGAACACGTGCTGTAAAATAATGCATTGTGATAGGTCATTTGATCTCCACGTCGGAGAAGTTTCTCTTCTTTGCCGTCTTCAGTGTGTCCATGGCGTAAAATGAGGGCGTGGGGGAAGCGGAGACTTGAATATATAGGGGCGTTATTCTAATGACGATCGTTTTCAGCCGCGGCATTTATCAAGGGCAGGTATTGCGTACACCTGGATTTCAAAGGTACGCACAGCTTCATAAATTAGGCGGTGAGAGGAGTGTAAGCATAATCTTACGCCAACATATACGCCCGTTCCCTAATTCGAGGGAACTCAACGATGCGTCCAATGACGCCTTGGGGAACGCCCCCAGCGTGAATGCGTCTGAAGCATCTATGTCAACTAGTCCAATGGAAAGAATGAGCGTCACAGGCGGGTGACGTCATGACCAGGAAGGGATAAAAGCACATCCGGTGCAAACCGGCATTAGCTTCTGTTGCCTCAACAAGCGATCTGTGTTATACTGTCTCTGTCTATTTATTGTTGTCTGTGACATTTATATTCGGAAACGTTATGGCGAAACAAATGTACAAACAGTGTGCTTCTCCTTGCCCGCGTTATTTAACGGGTGTGGACACACACAAGCTTTGTGTCATTTGTTTGGGAGTGGAGCATGCAGTCTCAGCCTTCGAGGGGGCTGAGTGCCAACACTGTAAGAGTGGGCAGGCTCGCGATCCTCAGGGATCAGGACCCGCGTCTGCCGAGGCAGCGCGGAGAATGCATTCCTGGGGATCGCAAAAGGATCTTTCGGAGGGATTGGAGACGGGTCCGAGGGCCTTTTCTCCTTACTTACCCGGAAGATCCAGTGCTCTCCCCCCGGAGTCGGAAGCCCGCTCTGCGGCTTCTTCCGCCCGGGGAGAGAGCCCTCTATTACTTCAGTGCTCTTCCTCTGAGGAGGTCGATGCGATGAGTTTAGAGAGTGAAAGCACACACACACAAAGAAGTGGGGAAAGAGATTCGCCAACTGTTTCCCCAGCATATGAGGAGTTGGTGGAGGTGATTACTAGGGCTGTAGATAAATTAAATATTGAATGGCCATCTGAGAATAAGGGCGCTCGTCCCAAAAGCAAACTAGACGAGCACTTTCTTCCTTCAGCCACATCATCTCCATCACGAGGCCTTCCCTTTTTTCCTGATTTACACAATGAGTTATCTAAATCCTGGAATAAGCCGTACTCGTCTCGTCTTTTCAGCCCTCAAGTTAAATTATATTCAGATATAAGGGGGCTGAAAGAGTACAGATATGAGGCGATGCCCCAGGCTGAACAGACACTTGCAAGTTATTTATCACCTGGTCCAGCATCGTCTTTGAAGGCCTCAGCTTTGCCCACTAAGCTTATACGGCAGCAGGTCAAGCTGGAGCGTGTCTGCACACAATGGCAGTGCTCCAGGCTTATCAAGCTGATCTGCTGGGGGATATCGATAAGAGTGAGGGAGTTAGTCCTGATGAAATTCGAGAACTTCGTCGGGCTACCAATCTGTCTCTCAGGGCGACTAAAGAGACCGCCAGGGCAATTGGTCGTTCTATGGCTGCCCTGGTAGCTACTGAGAGGCACCTTTGGTTGAATTTAGCCGAAATAAAAGAAAAAGATAGAGCTTTTTTATTAGATGCTCCGGTTGAGCCTTCTGGTCTCTTCTGCGACGCAGTTGATACGGATGTTGAGAGATTTCAAGAGTCTAAGAAACAATCGGATGCTTTTAAAAAGTTTCTCCCTCGCCGTGTCCAGCCCCCTGGGGCTGCTGGGCGTGAGCAGCCCCAGCCGTCAAGCTCCTCATATCGTGTGCAACAAAAAGAGAGTGTTGCATCTCGTGCTCCTCCACAGAAACAATGGAGACAGGTGCAACACTCTCAGCCGAAGTCTGCTAAGTCGAAGCCGGATCTGAGGACCGTTCTTCAGGCGAGGAAGACTTCGGCTCAAAAAAAGAGGTCCTGATGTCTATGGCGTCAGACCTGTGAGGACAGCCCCGATCGAAGTAAAGCGGTGTACACCTCATTATACGGTGCCCGTTTCACTTCGGGGTCCTCACGAGACCGTTCTGCCAACCCTGCCACCCTCGGTGCTTCAGGGCGCAGTGGTCTCCAGCGAGTCGCTGATGCTATGCTGCGGCACTGCATCTGCTTCGCACCCTCTGAGGGGGGTTCTAGAGCAGCCAGTTCAGGTAGTTCCTGCCATTATGTCTCAGGCTCCAGAACTGACCGTCTCGTTAACACCAGAGACCTCGAGAGGCTGGTTCCCTTAGTAGATTTTCTGGCAGCGTGGAAGCTTCTGCCAAATATTTCTCAGTGGGTCCTGCGGATTGTAGAGAAAGGATACAGAATCCAATTTGGTTCTCGTCCTCCTCGGTACAACGGGGTGTTGCTCACAGTGGTGCATCCCGAGCAGGCTCTGGTAATGGAGCAAGAGGTAAAGGCCCTGTTAACAAAGGAAGCTATAGAACAGGTGTACTCACCCGACCGAGAGTCGGGTTTTTACAGCCGTTATTTCATTGTTCCAAAAAAGGATGGAGGGTTGCGTCCCATTTTAGATCTTCGTCTGTTAAATCGGTCAGTACAGAAACTCAAGTTCAAGATGCTGACGCTCAAACAGATCGTGACTCAAATCAGATCCGAGGACTGGTTTGTCACGATAGATCTGAAGGACGCTTACTTCCACGTCTCCATCCTCCCTCAGCACAGGAAGTTCCTGAGGTTTTCTTTCGGGGGCAAAGAATACCAATATCGGGTTCTTCCTTTCGGTCTAGCTTTATCACCCCGCACATTCACGAAATGCATGGATGCAGCTCTAGCCCCTCTCAGGCTACAGGGCATACGTATTCTGAACTACATCGACGACTGGCTGATTCTAGCGGAATCAGAGCAGTTGGCGGTTCGGCACCGAGGTGTCGTTCTCGCTCATATGCAGATGTTGGGGTTGAGGCTCAATACCAAGAAGAGTGTGCTTTCTCCAGTACAGAGAGCCACTTTCCTTGGTGTGGTATGGGATTCAGTGACGATGCGGGCCACGCTATCGCCCGTTCGTGTAGCTGCTATCCTGACAGCCATAAAAGAGCTGAAGCTAGGCCAGTCACGCACTGTAAAACAGTTCGAGAGACTGTTGGGTCTTTTGGCAGCAGCGTCCAACTTGATACCTTTTGGCCTGCTGTACATGAGACCTTTACAGTGGTGGCTCAGGACCAGAGGGTTCTCCCCGAGGGGAAACCCACTTCGCATGATCAAGATCACGCGGCGGTGCCTCAGCGCCTTGGTTATATGGAGGAAGCACTGGTTCTTAACCCAGGGTCCGGTGTTGGGAGCTCTTTGCCATCGAGTAACTATCTCAACAGATGCTTCCCTCACCGGCTGGGGAGCGGTAATGGAAGGCCGCTCGGTTCAGGGTCTGTGGAAGAGTCATCATCGTTCGTGGCACATCAATTGCCTGGAGATGATGGCTGTCTTCAACGCGTTGAGGCAGTTCCTTCCAGACCTGAGGGGCCATCATGTGCTCGTCCGTTCCGACAACACATCAGTGGTCTCTTATCTGAACCGTCAGGGGGGTCTGCGTTCGCGTCCACTTTGCAAGCTAGCGCACCAGATCCTCCTATGGTCTCAGGGGAAGTTACTCTCCTTGAGGGCAGTGTATATTCCTGGGGACCAGAATGTTGGAGCAGACATCCTGTCGAGGCAGGAGCTGAGGCCAGGGGACTGGAGACTCCACCCCGAGGCGGTGGAGAAAATTTGGGAGTTTTACGGCCAAGCAGAAGTGGATCTGTTCGCGTCTCAGCATACGACGCACTGTCCACTCTGGTTCTCCCTCACTCACCCAGCCCCCCTGGGGCTGGATGCTATGGTGCAGACGTGGCCGAGGCTACGTCTGTACGCATTTCCCCCTGTTGCTCTGCTCCCAGGAGTTCTGGAGCGAGTCCGCCGGTACGGTATAAGCCTACTGCTAGTAGCACCACGCTGGCCGAGTCGGATCTGGTTTACGGACCTGATCCATCTCTTAGACGGTCCTCCCTTGGAGATCCCGATCAGGAGAGACCTTCTGTCTCAGGCCAGGGGCACAATATTTCACCCCCGACCAGAGATTTGGAACCTGTGGGTTTGGCCTCTGAGGGGGCCCAACTCATAGAGAGTGGTCTCTCAGCTGAGGCGGCTGAGACCATTCTAAGCTCCAGAGCTCCAGCTACTAGGAAACTGTACGCGCTTAAGTGGAGAGTCTTTTCTATATGGTGTCACCGACATCAGTGGGATCCTGTTAACTGTTCTGTGAACACAGTACTCGAGATCCTGCAGGAGCGCTTTACGTCAGGTCTATGTCCTTCCACGCTCAAGGTCTACGTGGCGGCCATTGCGGCTTACCACGCCCTGCTGGGGGGTACATCGCTGGGTCGAGACCCCCTGATTACACGTTTCCTTCGTCGCACTTTGAGGCTACGGCCTGCAATTCGCACTAGGGTGCCAGCTTGGGACCTTACTATAGTATTAGAAGGCCTGTCTAGGGCTCCATTTGAGCCCTTAGATTCGGTTTCAGAAAAGTTTCTTACCCTTAAGACTGTCTTTCTGCTTGCTATTTCGTCCCTTAAGAGAGTTGGAGACCTTCAGGCCCTTTCGGTTTCCCCCACTTGCCTTGAGTTTGCACCGGGGATGGTCAAGGCATTCTTATATCCAAAACAGGGGTACGTCCCTAAGGTGCCGACCTTGACTCCGAGGCCTATTGTGCTGCAGGCTTTCTGTCCTCCTCCTTTTACATCTGCGGACCAGGAAAGGCTGAACCTCTTGTGTCCAGTGCGAGCACTGGACACTTATGTGCATCGGACTTCCTCATGGAAGAAGTCCGACCAGTTACTGATCTGCTTTGGATCACCTAAGAAAGGTCTTCCTGCTTCTAAACAGACGGTTAGTAAGTGGATAGTTGAGGCTATTGCACTCGCATACGAGTACTCGGACCAGCCGTGTCCTTTGGCGGTCCGAGCTCACTCTACTAGGAGTATGGCGGCCTCTAAAGCCTTATTATATGGGGTTTCTCTTCAAGACGTCTGTGATGCGGCAGGCTGGTCCTCTCCGCTCACATTCTTTAGATTTTACTTCCTGCATCCCTGTGATCGGCTTGCTTCGGCAATTTCGAAGCTAATGCCGGTTTGCACCGGATGTGCTTTTATCCCTTCCTGGTCATGACGTCACCCGCCCGTGACGCTCATTCTTTCCATTGGACTAGTTGACATAGATGCTTCAGACGCATTCACGCTGGGGGCGTTCCCCAAGGCGTCGTTGGACGCATCGTCTCGTTCCCTTTCTCAGGGAACTATGGTTACATACGTAACCTGAGACGTTTCTACGCAAGATTGATAAATGAGGGCCATTGTGTGTGAGACTGGGTACATATCTGTTTAAAATCATTATATTCAGCACATTTGTATCATATGTTGACTTTTGATGAGATTTGTATCATATGTTTATGATTCTATTCACTATTCTCGACAAAATTGATAGAAATAAATATTAATAAAAAAATAAAAACTTGTTGTTAACAATTGGTGGTGTTGGGGGTACTCCGGAAGATCTATAATGTCTCAGGAGGTACATGCCTGTTAAAAGTTTGGGAACCACTGTGTTAGAGCACTGGATATTTATGTCCACAGAGCTGGCCTGTGGAGGAAATCTGATCAGCTGTTTGTCTGTTTTGCATCACCTAAGAAAGGGCTCCCTGCATCTAAACAGACTATCAGCAAGTGGATAGTTGAGGCTATCTCTCTTGCTTATGAAGCTTCTAGCCAGCCGTCACCTTTAGCCGTCAGAGCTCATTCTACTAGGAGTATGGCGGCCTCCAAGGCCTCAGTTTTGGGGTCTCGCTTCAAGACGTTTGTGATGCGGTGGATTGCTTATGTTGCACAGGTGCCTATGTCATAAGTGTGCTCTCAGTATGGCGTTTGGGCATTTAACGTCTCATGTTATGAGACTTTCCATACTTCCTTCATCCTTGTGATCGACTTGTTTTGCTAATTGAAGCTAACGCTGGTCATTCCAGATGTGCTTTTATGCTTTCCTGGTTGTGACGTCACCTGCCCGTGACATTTACTCTCGCCATTGGACTAGTTTGGCATAGGACTAGCTTAAGGCACAATCACGTGGGGGTGTTCCCAAAGCATCATTGACGCAGCGTCTCGTTCCCTTCTCTGGGAACTATGGTTACAGTCGTAACCTGAGATGGTATGCAATAATTACACACTTGAAAGTGTATTATGGATGTTTTCTTTCCATTGATCTGAAAGGGCACATTATGATAGCCCAAATGTCAAGATAACCAGTGCATGAAATGACCAGTGCATTTGTGTCTGCATTTATGTCTCCTTAGCCAAAGAAGATGAGTGATCTTGGATAGACCAAAAAAATTAGCCTTGACCCCACTGGAACTGTTTGTGGAGTCCCAGGGTGCCTATCTGGCCCAGAAGCAGAGAAACCACAAATTTCGAACAATGGAACCCAAAATGGGGAGATGAAAGAGCAATAAAATGAAAGAGCAATAACTTTTGTCCTCTAGGCACCACTGTGCAGTAAACATCCAAAGAAAGTGCTATTTAAAGCGTTCGCTGCCCACCCCAACTCCCAAGTTGTGGGACATGCTCCCAGAATGAAGGAACAATAAATGGTTTGATGATTTCAAAACAGTTTAAGCAAGCTTCTCATGATGTCAGTATGAAAAATCCCTGTCCTAAAACAACAACCCTCCAACAACAGAGTTTGTCAACAGAAGTCAAAGCAAATAAAATCACCCTGATTAAAAAAAAAATGGTGGAATTTCCCTGTTGGGTTGTGGAGATTGTAAACAGCCTCGGAAAGTCACCACAATCTCAGCCCCTGCACCGGCATCAATACCATAGATGGTTAACCTCATTGTAGCCCTCTATCTACACATTTGGGATCAATGATATGAAGGTGCATTGAGTGTGATACAAACATACTTCATAGAAATAAGAAAAGACAAACAGGGGAGGGAGAAAAGGAACTAGCACTCATGTGCGGTGAACGAGTAAAGAGTTGTCAGACATCGAGAGCTCAGTGGGAAAAAAAGGCAGCGAATATCTGCAAGCAATTGCTGAAGTGTTTTACTTCAGTAGTTTTTAAAAGGGTTGCACACCACTGATAGCCAAACTGGCACTCAACACTGACTTGGAGTGCTTTCTTCTCTCTCTCTCTCTCTCTCTCTCTCTCTCTCTCTCTCTCTCTCTCTCTCTCTCTCTCTCTCTCTCTCTCTCTCTCTCTCTCTCTCTCTCTCTCTATCACACACACACACACACGCACACGCACATCCTGAGCCTGAATTACTTTGTGTGAGGACTTGGAGTCTAAAAATAGCTGTCATTTACATTTGCTGGTTCAAATATCCAAGGCTTCTCATATCTCGGCTTTGAGGTTGATTTACCTGTCCCTGCGGGGATAGGGAGTGTTCGTCCATTCAAGCAGAGCCTGTGTGTGTGTGTGTGTGTGTTATCGCTGAAGCGCTGATTATCGGGTAGAGGATCAGGTGAGGGGTATCTCAAGGCTATTACGGTCTCAAATTAGGCAATCAAGCTTCGCTATGCAATTCATTTGAGCTAGTACACATGCAGTCTGATGACAGGACCCTGTGCCATACTAATGAAGAGCTAAATTCAGTGCATAACCAAAACATGTAAAGTATGAACATGTAGGAGTAGGAAACATCATGTTAAAACGCAGTAACATGATCAGACTTATGGATCAGACTTAACATGAGCCCTATTTGCACGGAATAAGTATTACCTGGTGACCTCTAGTCATTTGTAATAATTGCGGAGGTTGTCTGTGATCTTAATCCCGTGCGAATCGGCCATGTCTGTAATTTGTAATGTAAAAATTCCCCCGCAAATGACCTACCATATTTGGCCGAACACCGAGGTCCTGTGGTAATATTAGTCCCGTGTGAATCGGCATCTCTGTGATTTGGCGGGATGGTATATACTTTTTTCAAGGTTTTTGTTTCATGCGCGCCTTTTTAGCCATCTTTTGTGAAGAATGGAGGATGCATTGGAGTGTTTTGATAGTATTTTGGGTGCTGGGTCATATCACTATACACCAACTACACAATTTACAGAAAGAGAAAAGCTGAAAATCATCAGAATAGCAAAACAAAAAGAATTATTAGATGGAGATGAATGACATGTATAGCAGAATCCGGTAAAGGAACATTCTTTCCAAGCAATAGCCTATTGACGTCATATCCGAGAGAAAAGTCAGTAAATTTGAGTAAAATCACAGACTTCGGTTATCCCGTGCGAATGTGCCACACGAAATTCAGATGTGGTGGGGTAATTTCTAAATCACACGTGGCCCCCAGATAGTACTAATCCCGTGTGAATAGGGCTTTGTTCTCTTCAAACGCTGAAATAAAATCATAAAACTGCTGTTGGGTCAATACAGCATTCAATACAGTGTAGGCAAAGCTTTTTTCTAAAGTGGTCACTATTGCATTTTTTTTTTCTTGCCATTCTTGCAGCTTAAGTGCAAGTGTACATAAAAATATTTTGGGATGGCTGAATATATTGACCAATTAGCATCCAAAAATATGAGAAGAAAATATATTTATATAGTATATTTATTTAGGGAATATCACACAAGCAAGAGTGCTGTTGTTATCAGAGACACTTTGATTTGGCCACAGGTAAGCAGTGTTGATATTTGAGAAAAACATCATGATTTTAAATATGATATTCCTTATATTCAACAATTCAATAAACACATAGTTAGAGTAACTTATATTTTTAGACACGATATTAGCAGGTACTTGTCTGTTTTTAAAACGCCAAAATAGTTTCTGTGGCTGTGAAAATTAGCCACAGCCAAATGAAGCGATTGGCCAAATGTACACACACATTTCCTTCCTGAAATGAATCAATTAGCACTTTGAACTCATTGGTTGAGTGAATAATTAAATGACTCACACAAAAAGTAATTTGTTTCATGCATAAATAAATCAGCTGTTTTAATCAATCGGTTGAATGATTACAGGGACTGTCCCTTAAGATGAACCTGGGGTTGAACAACACTGGAGAATGTGATAGCTAATACATAGGTATAATAATTAACACATGGGTAATAAAGTGTATTGTTGAACTGCTGATTTTTTTAAAGCGCATGCCAATAAAACTGGGCAGGAATTAAGGTTAAAGCTGATGTGAACAATATTTTCCATGTTAAAATGCTTTCTTTTATCCCAGTTGAATGTGCAGAATCAACTGTAAGTTTACTCTGCAAGCCATTTGTAGGTTGATTTCCATGAAAAGTGTAAACAAATCTCAACACAGCTACGTCAACTAATGAGTTTTGAAGTCACAATGTCATTTAAACAGCTCTACTGTACTGTTAAATACTGTATGTGAATTGGAATGGAGCCTTAGTTTATTCACAGATGAGTGTGAAAAAATCAGCTTCAGTTGCCAATGTTCAACAGATTTTATAATGAGCTATTTTCCTTTCTCATTGGGTAAATTAAGCATCATTACTTCAATGCTTCAGTCAAAATAACAACATAATCCCAGTCAAATGTCAGTGTGCATTATATATTAGAGCTATTATGTGTTAAAATGCATTAATATAATTTGGAGAAAATCCTTTATTGTAAAATGAAAGCTTCAAACTGCAAATCCATTAGCATTAATTTAATAAAATAATTTTCATAGCCTACTATTTTTTTTCTTCTTTTTTCTTTTTCTACATTTTATTAAATGTAAGTATAGCACTTAGAAATAAAAGCTTGAGATTGTAGTGTACTTGTAACTGTAGAAATCTTGCCCCTCAATTACGGTCACTTACCGAGAGACAAAACTGATCCCGCAAAACAACTTATTAACAGTTCAAGTGAGATCAGTATGAAGCAAATCAGGTGTGTATGTGCATGTCACTACGAGAGGAGCTCCACTTTAATTTCCGCCGTCTGGCCAACATGCAGTTCAACTGATAATGAATCCATCAGTGTTGTCATTGCTAAGGAGCTCTGACAATGCAGCAATATAAGGTTAATAAACCACAGCCTTTCAAAATTAGCAGCAAAGAATGATTTTAATGTAATTTTAATTCAATAATAATTCTCACAGTAGTGTACGATATTAGGTTTCTGGACCAGAGGCAGCCAATAACATTCTCACAGAAGTCTGAAATCAGCTGCTTATGAATTTGCTTCTGGCAAAATTAGAATGAAAGCTTAATAAGATGCATATCTCTGGTGTGATACATGAGTCATAGCAGAGACTTTAGAGAACGCTAAGGCACAGATAATGTTTATAGTTTAATGAATTAACTCTAGGCAGATGAGAAATCTGCAATTACCCTCTCATCAGGTGAAGTTAAAATCAACCCGTGTGACCAAGCCAGAATATTTAAAACTGTATATGTGATGCCATTTTAATGGGACATCAAAATTTGTTTATTTAATATGATGTCAGTATACAATGAAGTAATGGTAAACAGGAATTACCAGGAATAGCCTGGGCTTTTAACAAACCAAGAAAATTAACACAGTTTAAATGGGCAATATATAAGGATTTTCATGTAATTATCACTTTTGTGTGTATTAACATCAATGTGTGAACAGGTTGTAATGAAACTTAAAAACAAGACCTTCCCAGACTTCTATGAAAGCCTGTAGACAGATTTTTTGGAACTCGCTACGTTTTTGCAGAGAAAATCCAAAGCATGTGACATTTACAAGCGCTGCCAAGAGCCTCTATAACACATGAAACTAATGCTTATACAATGTTCAGGATAATGCCGAAAGAGGCACTCTGAAAGAGTGTGTGTGTGTGTGTGTGTGTGTGTGTGTGTGTGTGTGTGTGTGTGTGTGTGTGTGCTTGTTTTTGTTATATATGACGACACAAATGTGTATAATGACATGCATATTACATTGGTATTACAACTTACACGTGATTTATGAGGACATTGCATGAGTCCTCATATTTCAAATAGCTTAAAAAACATAAAAAACAATGTTTTATTAAAAATGTAAAAATGCAGCATGTCTCCTGTGATGGGTAGGTTTAGGGACAGGGGCAGAGTAAGGGGATAGAATATATAGTTTGTACAGTATAAAAACCATTACGACTATGGAATGTCCTCATACATCACAAAAACAAAGCTGTTTGTGTGTGTGTGTGTGTGTTTTAACTGTATGATTCACTCATCAAATCATTTGATATTGAGGTGTATATGCATGACATACATTGAGACATTGAAGTGCAGATAAAAAGAGACATAAGAAAAAGACATATGAACATGTCCTTCAGAGGACACCTGCATTGATATCACTGACCTTAAGATATCATTTCACTTATTGATTCAGCTCTTGTAAGCCTCAGCATAGTCTTGGATTTCTCTGGCCTAGTGCTTTGAACTGACCTACACTGTGACATTCAAAATATATTTATAAATTGATTCTCAGATGTCTTAGGACATACCCTTAAACATTATTTTAAATAATGCAACACAGTTTTCAGGTTGCCCTAATACTGTTTGGCAATATTGTCTGGTTTAGAGAATAACCAGTGAATCCCATTTTATGTTTTATCCATTATTTATTAAGTCATAAATAATTTCAAGACTGGCTGTTTATCTGGGGACAAAAAAAATCTGATTTTTTCGAGAAGTGTTTTAAAAAAATGCTGATGTAAAAGTCTCATTTGTTTTATTCTTTTTCTTTTGAATAAAAAAAAAAACAAGTACATAAGAATTACCTCTTAATGAACTCTTTAGATTTTATTTCAGGCATGGCTGCACATCTCTGCAAGTCTCGAAACTAAGTACAAGTTCCTTAATGTGTGACCTCATGATTGCCAAACTAAAATTAACCTTGCCTGACGTGAAGAAATCCCACCAATACTATTATGTCCATTAGTGCAGAAAAAATGAGGTTTGTAGACGAATGCAGTGCTTGGAGCTTGCATTAAAAATGCATTTTAACGGCCGTGTTTAACAGAGGGGCTCTAATCTAGAGCGATGATCTACTCATACATGCACTCAAGGTCACCCAGGCTTGGCAAAATGCTCAAATTGGTAATGGTGAGTGTGAGCTGCTCTAATTCCAAATCATTTATAACAGGTGCTGGGTTAAGACGCATAGGTTTAGCCGGATCATCATGGCTGACTGCGACTGGGACTAGCTTTTTCCATTTAAACTGCTCTTAAGGGGGCTCAGTGCACAACCCTGAATGCGGTACCAAAGGCTGAGTCACGGCCTGCAGAACAGTTTTCACATGTCCATCCCTGGTGGCAGGGCCTCCACTGTGGGTCACACTTAATGGCTGAACATCGGGGAATGCACCGCTGAAAACTTAACTCAGAATCTATCTATCTATCTATCTATCTTCCATCCATCCATCCATCCATCCATCTATCTTCCATATTTACAACTATTGCATTTAAATTAATAGAACACCCCAGCCAAAAATTGTATCAATTATGTTGAGGATTGGTTCCTCATATAGGTCATATATTGGAATATAGGTCACAAATTGTTTATGATAATTCTAAGTGGATTTCTAAGTTTTGGAGCTTTACAGCTCCAAATATATTTTTATTCTATGGAAAAGTTGAATACTTTGTGGCCTATAAAATAAATTAAAAAAACTCAATTTATAATACATGTTCTTTAGCTTGTTCTGTATAGTTCATTAAATACTATTACAGTGTAAATAGTGTTTATAAAAGTGTTTATATTCTGCCATCAAAATTGAATTTACTGTTTCTCCAAATCTGCAACTCTTTTTTTATAACAATATCCTTTTTTTTCCAAAGGCCAATCAAATTATGTTGTATAAAATCAAGTTCCACACTACATTTATTCCACTGAACAAATTTTAGTGTGTTTCAGCTTGGACTGACCATCTGTCTAGGGTGTTTCCTGCCTTCAGCCCGAGACACTGGGATAGACTCCAGCAGTCTTGTGACACTACATGGGACGAGTGGTTTGGAAAATGGCTGGACGTTTCAGTTTGTTTTTAAGCTATCTTTGAAAGCACATTAGTACAAGCCTTCTGTGAACCTCTTACATTGTGCGGTTCCTCTCAGTAATAATTTCATATTTTTATACGCCAGCAGGAAGGTGCAAATGAGGCCATATGTTCAGGCCAAATCAAAGGTCTAAATGTATACTGATGTCAGCGAGCCGCTGGAGGTCTCTAGAAAGGTTACACATGATTCAAAGAATATACTGGGTGAAAATATCTCCATTTATGCTGCCTCACTGCACTATATGAGGACGATTTGAAGCCAGTCAAGCTTTGCACTTCTCTAATGAATATGAAACATTGTCTAGTGTAAAAAGAACTTATTTCAAAAGGGTGGAAAGTCTTTTTACACGTGTAAAAGAAAAAAAAAGTATGAGGTTGGGAAGATGGTTACGTTTTTGAACTTTAAAAAGCTGCATTTATTTGATATAAAACAGTAATATTGTGAAATATTGTCACAGGTCGGGGTGGTCGACTGGAACCGCACCCACCCCTAGGACCCAGTACCACCTCGAGGAGCTACAGAGACCAGACAGACGAGGCAACAGACAGAGTAAAGTACAAATAGTATTTTATTTATTAAAAAGGAAAAGATCCTGACTAAAATCCTCTTGTTTCTCTTCCAGCGACAATACAAGGGCAACGGGCTAGATGGACACACTCCGGCCAAACAAGCTGAGTAGGCTGGTAGGGTTCCTCTTCGGATGAACTTCAAATGACAGGGCAAGGCATACCACTGAATGGACACCCTCAGGCCAAACGAGGTGAGTGGCTGACACTGTTCCTCTTTAGACGAACTCTAGGGGGGCAGGACACCGACAGGCGGCTGGATGGACCCACTCAGGCCAGACGAGGTGGGTTAGGCTGGTACGGTTCCTCTTAGGACAAACTTTAAATGGCAAGACAGGAGCATATAACTGGATGGACGCGTTCAAGCCAGACGAGGTAAGTAGACAGGTATGCTTCCTCTTCAGATGAACTTCAAGTGACAGGACAAGGCATATAGCTGAATGGACACACTCAGGCCAAACGAGGTGAGTAGCTGATACGGTTCCTCTTTAGACGAACTTTAAGGGGCAGGGCACAGACATGCGGCTGGATGGACACGTTCAAGCCAGACGAGGTAAGTAGGCAGGTATGGTTCCTCTTCAGATGAACTTCAAGTGACAAGACACGAACAGACGGCTGGATGGACACACTCGGGTCAGGTGAGGTGAGTTAGGCTGGTACGGTTCCTCTTGGGACAAACTTTAAGTGGCAAGACAGGAGCATATAGCTGGATGGACACGTTCAAGCCAGACGAGGGAAGTAGACAGGTATGGTTCCTCTTCAGGCGAACGGCAAGATAACACAGGACAAGAGCTTTCAATTGGGTGGACCCATTCTGGTCAGTGGCGAGTAGGCTTTATATTACCCTGGATGGACACGTTCTCAAGCTGGGCGGGTCTCCTCCCTTCCCCTTTGACTGAACAGCACCGTGAGAGTCAGAGTCGTGAGCAACAGCAAAGTTGTGTTCCACACTCAATTATCCACTTCAACACACTTCCGTGATACACATCAATTTCAACACCACACTCCACGCGCTGGGTGAGATAAGGCCACTGCCCACACTCTAACCTGACTCCTCTGCTACAATCGTGGACGGGGTCGGGGTGTCCGAGGGGTAAACTGGAGACCCGAGAGGCACACAATTACAAATAATGTTCAGCACTTGTCCAAGCACACTGGCACAGCGATCTGGGAAAGAGGTGAGGCACACAACAAATACTGAGAGGAGAGAGAGCAGAAGATCACGTCCCAGCTATCTTCAAATTCGGGTTTCACACAGTAGGCCTATTCCTTTCTCCATTAACACATCTTCCCCTCCTCATATCCATATAACAACAGTACTGAAGGCTTTGAATAAAGTCAATGAGTACTTATCTTTCTCAAGTGCATCAATGTGTTCCAATTCCCCCAATTCCTCCTCCTCAAGTGGGAACAACACTCCTCAATGATCTTCCATGGATACAATGAACAACAGGTCCAACAGCCAGCCCGTGAACAACAACAACAACTCCAACATGCGTCCTGTCTCTCCAGCTGAACTGAACACCCTCTCCAGTCTCGGCGATCCCTTTTTATCAGCCAAATTCCTCTTGTGTGTCCCAATCAGCGATCGCGGGGCTCTCGTGCACACCTGTTGTGTATTTCCTCATCAATGGCCGCTCTTCCGATGACCCGCGAGCGGCCGGAACCGGCCTGGTGTTACACCGGGGCCGGATGGGGAAACATTTTCCGCGGAATTTCGGTTCCGCTTGTTCCGGGTCACCCCGTGACAATTTAATTTATTTTAATATATTTTAAATGAATAAATGTAATTTATTCATTTATTCCTATCATTACTTCAGTCTTCAGTGTCACATGATCCTTCAGAAATCATTCTGATGTGATAATTGAAAGAAATGTTTCAGCAAATCAGCAATGTTGAAAACAGTTGTGCTGCTTCATATTTGTCACGGTACGTTGTGGGAACACACACAAAGATGATGATTCAGGTTTAAACAGTCTCTAATTTTCTCCAAAGGTATCTCCAACATAAGGGTGGCAGACAAGTAACATTAATGAGACCAGACAAAGAACACTGAAAACACAGGACAAAACACTTATATACTGGTGATCAGGCACGTGCAGAGGGGGGGGGGGGGGGCTTTGGGTGCTCGAGCCCCTGCCCTTTTTCAAAATCAATCGAAAGTGCCCCTCTCAAACAAATAATGATAATATTGTTTTCAATAAAACAAAATGCATTGACATGACAATGTGTACAAAACTAAAGTAGCCTAAATTCACGTTTATTTGTACGTTTCTATCAGTCTGAGGTGCCGTTGCCATGACTCGTTGCTATGGGTTGCGTCACTTGCGTGTCTTGCTTCGGACTCGACTGAAGAGGTCAGTCTCCGTTTTCGAGGGTCTAAAACTTCGAAGGACGGCAGGCGCGCGCAACCGGAGCAAAAGTTATGCGTTTTAAAACGAAAATGCACTAGTGTAAACGACAACGTAGGTATTCCACAGTCTGATCGGGAACCAAACTGATGCGCTCGAGCCAAAATATATGGTTCTTTCAGTGAGTATCTAGGCTCGACGGCAGGAAAAAATTAACCAAACCATTTTTAAACTTCTTTTTTTTCTTCCAATAATCAAAGGTAGTGTATTGTTTTTAAATCCACATATTACATACAGTATTTAAAAATATTACATAATTCATTGATGACTGTTTGTTATATAATACACCGACCAATCGTCATCTGGCACAAAAAGTTCAAATTTCATTGGACAATGTGAAGTGGAGCAGTAATTTTCTAGTCATTCAGAAATCGTTTAAAAATTACAATCGAATTTACATTAATGAAGCGATCTGGATCTGCGACTTTTGCGTCATTGAAACAATGGATGTTAATTGACTACAAAGCACTGCACAAAACCAGCACCAAAGTCGCTTTAATCGTAAGTAGTATTCAAGTCATGTATTTAGCATATGTAAATTATATTGATACAACGTTTACCATTTGAAAACTATCGTAGTTGGTTCAAATGAATGAAGCCCCGGCGCCACCTACATGCCTATGATGTGAAGTGTAATGTTAGGCCAACAACAACACGTGAAATGGTGATTTTTGATAATAGTACAGAACCGGTCAAAAATTTACACATTACAATTTTTAAAAGTTTTTTAAAGAAGCCTCTTATGCGCTTCAAGCCTGCATTTATTTGATTGAAAATACAGAAAACAATTATTAAAATTTAAAATAATGGTTTTCTATTTTAATATAGGCCTACTTAAAAAATATCACTTATAAGTTATCTCTGATGTAAAGCTGAATTTTCAGCATCATTACTAACCCTAACTTCAGTTTCACATGTTCCTTCAAAATCATTCTAATATACTGATTTATTATTATCAATGTTGGAAACAGTTGTGGTGCTCAATTTTTTTGATTAATAAAAAGTTAAAAAGTTATCCTTGCTGAATAAAAGAAAGAAAGAAAATTACTGACCCCAAACTTTTGAACAGGAGGCTATAGTGGATATTGGTACAAAATATTTCTATTTGAGATAAATGCTGTTCTTTTTGTAACTTTTAAACTCAGAATCCTGAAAAAAGTATCAAAGGTTATACATCTATTAAAATAGAAAATCATTATTTTAGATTTTAGGAATATTTCACAATATTACTTTTTTTTTCATCAAAAAAATTTAACCTTGATACATTTTTCAATAAGATACTTACTATAACATTAAAAATAGTAATGTTTACAAACTTATATATAAATATATATATATATATATATATATATATATATATATATATATATATATATATATGCATGCCCCTTTTTTACATTTGAGCCCCTGCCCTTGTGGAACTCTCTGCACGTCCCTGCTGGTGATGATAAGGTGAATACAGCTGAACCAAATGACAAATCATATTAGTAACCAAGATGAAAAATGGAAATGGCGGGAATAGATAGAAGGAAAACCGGAATCAATGTCAGTGAAACTAAAAGTAGGTGAACACAACTAAAACTAAAAACTAAAACCGTTTCATGCGTTTTGGCCATTCATTTACATAAAAATGGTGTTTTGGGTGCCTGACAACGCAAACTTTTGAAAACGGGTTTCTCCATGTAAACAACACAAATGCAAATCTCTGAAGACGATGACGTCTTGCACATGCGTATTGATGGCCTGGCAGCAGAATACAGCGTTTTTAGTCGTTTTCGCAGAATCCATGCACTGTAAAAAATGACCGTGATTTTAACGGTAAAAGACCTGTAAAAATCCTACAGTGAAAAACTGTTAATTGGTTAACAGAAAGTTTCCGTACTATATACGGTAAATAACTGTGATAGATCTAATGGTACATTTAATGTAATTTTACTGTAAAATACCGTTAAATTTACAGTTTTTGAAAGTGAAAAAGAACAACTCATTGTACAATTTACAGTAAAATACCGTAAATTGCCATTCCCACAATTCCCTGCGTGACACTTCACATTTGATGTATTTTTGTTGAAATAACTATGTTTCTACATAGTTTTCTTAGTTTTTTCTTATCAGTTATGTACATTAGGGTTTTATGTTAGATTTAATGTTGTTAAATTAATGTTTATTGCATTTTAAAAATTTCATGTGGTTACCATGATAGTGTTTAATGTTTGTGCGAATGACATGGTGCAGCTTCTATATATTAGTATTAACTTTCTTGTTAAAGAGCTTCTTGTGATGAGCTTTGATTGATCTTTGATCGATCATGTGACTCTCATCACTGCTGTGATTGGTGGTTGTCAGTGTATTACAATGGTACAAAACAGATATTAATACTGCAATAGATCAGTAAATTAACATTATCAGATAATAAAATACGGTTTATTACTGTAAATTTTAAGTTAAGTCTGTAAAACCAATAACGTTGCTACCGTATTTTTGACGGTAAAGTACTGGCAACCACAGCTGCCGGTTTTTTACCGTAAAAATTACGGGTTTATTTTTTACAGTGTGTGAATGGGGATCGTTTTGACAATGTCTTTACGCGTAAAACTCAAAGGAAAAACTTCTCCATTTTAAGCATATCGTTGTCGTGTAAGATGACACAGACAGACTAGGTGTGACAAAATGCCCCCTCCAGGTAGGCGCAACCTACCCCTGACTGAAGCGCAGAGAGGAGAGAGAAAGGTGGAGGTTTGGGAGGTGGACGTGGAGATGGCAGAGGGATGGTGAAAGGGGCAGGCGAAGGGCTGTAGAAGGCAGGCAAATGAAAAAAGGATGGTGAAGACGGAGAGAGAAACCAAAGTTGCGATTAAGGCAGGAGACACGTAACGCTCAGGATGATAGTGGATGGAGGGATAGCCAAGGGGAAATCCCTGATGGCACCAGGTTGACGACCGACAGCACAGGAGCCCATGGGAAGTGGAGCCCAGCACGCAGACTGAAGTCCTAGGGAGTGATGGGATGCTGAAGAGCAGGGTGGCCGTGACGAAGCCTCAGCGACGATCCCTCGACATGGTAGTGGGGATCCTGAGGGCTGAGGACGAGCTGGTGTGAACGAGAGCGAACATGGATCCTAAGGGAGGGAGGAGCTTGCCAAAGCTGAAGGGCCGGAGAGCAGCAAACAGCCCGCAAGTCTGCAGCGAAGACAGGCGACGTCTGACCCAGGTGGAGACGACATACCGAGGGAGCCTGGCGAGGCAGAAGGGCCGATGGTCCACATTGGAGTTCAGGGGGGGAGGAGCGTAGGCGTTGGAGTCTGGACCTCCACTGATACCCCTTTCCCACCAAGGTAGCGCTCGAGCTGGTTCGGAGCCAGAGTCTAGTTTCAAATCGGTTCTTTGTTATTCGACACCCAAAGCACCAGCTCTGAACCAAGAAAAGTGGGTCGGGGTTACTGTGACTAACAAGACGAACAGAAACTTGTGACCACCATTTTTTAAATAGCAGCTAATCGAGCTAACAGCAGCTCAATTGTAATCTCCGTCTATGCAAGTTACGGCGAGCTGCACGAACCAGAGCATATGAGCGGAGTGGAGCGGTGAGAATATCCGCTCCTCGCTCACAGAATCGTTCACCCCTCCGCTCCCCCGCTCAAAGCCACATCAGGCTGCTCCGCTCATTATCGCTCAGCACTCAACGCAGTTTGCTTCGCGCTCCACTCAAATCTCCCCCCGCTCGCTTCAAAAAAGGAAAAAAATCGGCATGTATTTCACTTTTAGCTTAGACCACAGCCTTACCTCCCTAAGAACTAAAGAGCAAGAACAACATTTTCCAAATATAAATGTTTTATTTCAAATAAAAAATGAGGCCTGGCCTATGTAAGAAGGAATAAATAGCCTACAAAAAAGTCCTATAAAATTAAACGAATAAATGGGCCTAATAATATAAATAAAAATTATATAAACAAAAACATAGATAGAAGTTTTAAAAGTAAATTAATTATTAGGCCAGAATTTTGATAACTGAACTTTCGCGCAACAGGCACAATTTATATTGGCTTAGGCCTATATCCATTGTACACACATCCTGAGGTAAAATTAAACTAATAAATGGGCCTAATAATATAAATAAAAATTATATAAACAAAAATATACATAAACGTTTTAAAGTATAACCTAAGTTAACTATTAGGCCAACATTTTGATAACTGAAATGTTGCAGCGCGCATTAAAATTAAAATTTATATCAATTGTACAAAACAACTACTGTAAAATTAAACGAATCAATGCCTAATTATATAAATAAAAATATAGAGGCTATAGACCTACAACAAAGTTTTAAAAGTAAATTAACTATTAGGCCAAAATTCTTATAACTGAACTTTTGCGCAGAGTGCACGTGGATTACAATTTAAATTGGCTTATGTTGTCAAATGAAAAAATATATATATATTTTTTTTATTTTTTATTAATTGCTTTCCTTATATACAGTTCTTTTGAGTTCACCTTCAAGAACACAAGTTTGGACAATGTCAGTCTGAGGCTTCAGGTGGTTTCTTTACAGCAGGCCAGCAGCGGAGAAAACCCTCTCTGCGCTCGCAGACCCACTTGGGCGCTGAACACAATGCAAGCTACTTTACCCAGGCGGTGGAAAAGACTTAGTTTTATATTAATAGTTTCGACTGAAAATAATCTACTGTGTATGATGGATTCTGGGTCAGGCTTGACTGAGCATGCTTCAGACACGAGATGTGAGCGCTGAGCGAAATTGGAGCGGGAAATAGGGCGACGCTCCGTCCTTTTAAAAATGCCGCTCTGCGCTCTGTCCAAGATCCGCCCGCTCGCGCTCCCCGCTCGCTCCCGCTCCACTCCGCTGCGGTGCTAGCGTTGCTGGGCAACATGAGATGTATACAGTGACGTAAGACCTGGCTCTGTGGTGGCTCTCTAGCCTGTGGAAAGGCAAACGGTTCTTAGAAAGCTCGTCAGTCAAACCAACTCCGAACTGGCAATAGCTCTGGCTCTGAACTAGCACCATGCTGGTGGAAAAGGAGTATGAAAGGACGTTGATGTGACACCGTGGAACCAATGGGGAATGAGGATGACCGGGAGGGCTGACTGACTGGATAACTAAATAGAATCCAATAAAGAATAGGGTGTTGTAAATGGCACTCTAAATTGGTGGTGGGAGAGGAAGGCCGGGTGGGGTTAACAGAACTGAAGTATACAAAACTGTTACTGGTGAAATCGGGGGGTACACAAGATTTATCTAGTTGCACAGGTCTAAACTGTCAGTGCCTTTAGATGTACCCTCATAATGTGATTATGGCAATATTACGATTAAACTTCACCTCATGTCAATGCAATACTTTGATCAAACTAATCTTATTAAGCTCATAATCGTAGTAAACATATTCACATTAAACTATGTGGTGTACGCTGATTTTAAATGCAATAAGCAGGCATGTAAACACCTTAATCGCATTATTACCACCCTGACCAAAGTGCGCATGTGCGCGATTCTATACGCATGCAGTGTGTTGGTCAAACAACTTCATGAACGACCTCCGTGAAATTATTCTGGAGTTTTCTCTAGTTCTCCAACTCTTTAAACTCTGTCAACACAACTCACTATGCAGTCTCGCTCGTCATGGCGGGTGAAAGCTTCCAGATTGCGGGGCTCGAGTGCTGTCGATCGTGGGGATGACGGGCTGGGCTTTGGGCTTGGCTGTGATGTGGATCAGGGGTAGACACTCTCCAGACACTTGACTAGGTGTGACAATATCTTTTTGTAAAAACATGATTTATTTATTTATTTGGGATTATTTAATGATTAAGTAAAAAAAAAAAAGAACAGCATTTATTTGCAAATTAAATATTTTGTTACATTTCAAATGTCTTTACTGTCACATTTGATCAATTTAATGCTTCCTTTCGTTTTCGTATATATAAAAGAAAAACGAATGGTATTAATGGTATTATTTTTATCTGACACTGACACATCTGAAAATGAATTGTACTTAATGCAGTAAGGCTGATTCATTAATATTAAATAATATATTTCACTTTCCTGAACCAGTTAAATGTTACCGTAAAATGCAACACATTTTAAATCTAAAATATCTATAAATATCCAACTTTTTTTCTTTTCTTTTTTTACACAGTACAGTGTGTGATACAAAATGATATGCATAAACCTTTAAGTTGCAAATAGCTTTGATACATCTACCCCCGATTCTTCATGGTAATCACCTCTAATTTATGTAACTCCCTTGTAATTTGAAGGATTGAATGAATTTGAGAGAAGACAATGTTTGTTAAAAGTCTGAATACATTACCTACTAGAGCAGAAATAAAACATATGTTCTATTTCCTCTGACGTCTTCAAAAGCCTTTCATTCAACTCAAAATATAATCCTGCTGTGCTCTGGAGATTACGATATTTTGCATGCTAATACCCTCCTGTGCAATTTTAAGCATTAATAACTAGAGCGATTACGTGCTGACATGCTTCTCGGCCTCTCCTCTTACAATCTGTCCTGCAACAATATGCATACAGTCTGAGATGAGTTGAGCAGCTCAAGAGCACTTTAGGTCAAGCAAAGTTTGAGTAATGCAGAAGTTTAACAGCTATTTGTAATATAATACAGTGTGTGGGCCCTTCTGCATTATGTGTGAGAATGTGGGATAAGGATCTTTGATAGATAATGCTTATGAAATAAATGCATAAGACAAATGCTTGTAATGCTTAAACTGGATTTAGATTAAATCAATTTGCTGCCTCTCAGGGATATATCTGGTATAAAACCGGTAAATATAAACAAATGACATGCATTTGGTTATAAAGCTTACAGTCAGTGCTTTTCAGCCAGTCATTGTTGTCAGCATGTAATATCCCTGCAGTTTCAGTTATTTAAGTATACTATTATAGTATTTTATTAAGTTTTAATGTTTTTTTTATTTATATTTTATATTTTTAATTTTATTTACAGTTTTGTTATATGTTTATTAACATTTTTCAAACAGTGTCTTAGTTTATTATGCTTCTAACAAATTTAAATATCTGTTTTTCATAAAAAAATATTAAACAACAGCTGTTTTCAACACTGCTATTAATAAGAAATGCTACTGAGCAGCAAATCAGCATATTAGAATGATTTCTGAAAGATCATGTGACAATGAAGACTGCTGAAAATTCAGCTTTGATCACAGGAATAAGTTACATTTTAAAATACTTTCAAATAAAAAATATTTCACAATATTTTTTTTTTCTCTGTATTTTATATCAAATAAATGCAGCCTTTGTTAAAATAAGAGACTTCTTTTAAAAACATTTAAAAATCGTATCTATTCCAAACTTACTTACTATTTTTGTTACTTGAAATAAAATGTTCCAAGGAGCCAAGAAACTGCCATTGATATTAATTGCTAACAGATATTTATAAAAGTCCTCATTGATTTTTTAAGCAAAATATGTAAGCCCAGGTGGGGCAAGTGTCCACTGTAAGACACATTGGGTAAAAACATCAGCAAAACGAACGTTTACTTACATTGAAGAGTAAAAGAGTTGCCAGGCAGGGTCATTTTGAGGAACTCAAGAAGGCGAGAGATTGTGATTGTACTGTTCTCAACCGTGTACCCAGAGGAACTTGGAAAGGTTTCTGTTTTTCTCTCACCTGACTGCCTCCTTACTAGTTCAGCCGAACAAGAGTGAGGGTTTCTGGGAGCTCTGGGTCCAGATGGCAAAAAAAGTAACATAATTATTCAGCCCATTAGCCAGCCTAATTAAACAGTCACCTCACACAGCTCCATCAGCATCACACACACACTTATCTCAGCCTGCATCATAGCTTATGGGCTACACACTTTAATCACATGCTTTTTATTTATTTATTGGTTTTATCTCTCAATGGGCTTGAAGTCCACATGAATAGTGTAATACTGTATTTAAAATAAAATATAAAAAATACCTCAGTTGAAATAAATCAAGCTAAAATACGAAATATTGTGTGGATTTTCTTTTAATATATATATATATATATATATATATATATATATATATATATATATATATATATATATATATATATATATCTGCTATATATCTGCGTACACATCTGCTTAGAAACTTTTGTTTTAATTTCACCTACCTCTACAATCCAAATTTTCAAAAACACTGGGTTTAAAAGGTTAGTTCACCCAAAAATGAAAATTGTGTCATTAATTCAACCCGTGTCATTCCAAACCCGTAAGACTTTTGTTCACCTTCGGCACACAAATGAAGATCTTTTTCATGAAATCTGCCTCTTTGCAGCTTCAAAAAGTTCTTAAAGAGACCGTGAACAAAATCCATATGAATTGAGTGGTTTAGTCAACATTTTCTGAGGAGGCTTGATCACTTTATAAACAGATTTAAATGTAGTCTTATTCGCATATAAACATTGCTCAGCAAACATGAACAGAAGCTCAACATGCGAGAACAAAGCTCATTGGTACAAAGTATTTTGTGTATTTTGAAAATACTAAAATACTAAACTTAAATTTATTTTTTTTTAAAAATTTATTTTTTTTTTCTTTTTTTTTTGGCAGAAGCTTTAAAATAGAAAATAGTGTTTTGTATTTCAAATATATATTTTAATTACATGTATCTGAAATACTGCCCATCCCTGGTAACCAGTCCTCCTCGACCTGTTCCGAGTGGGATTTGAACCGGCTTCTCTGGCATGGGAGGTGCGCGCGCTAACAAGGACGCTAAAGACCACAGCCTCATATGTGCCTCTCGAGGCCAGGGGTGTGAGGTTTACTCGCACAGCTCTTAGTAGGTGGCCTCCTTTACACCTAAACCTTACTCCCATCCAGGTCACAGCACCAATGTAACCTCTCCGGTTCAAATCTGCGCATATGTAAAGGAGTTCTTTGTTAAGCCACACCACTGTTTGTTATAAAAAATAATAGCTTGTTACAGGAAAATCTACACTGTTAAACAACATAATGCTACTGAATATCACATGCATATCATGTGAAACTTCCTGTTTTCATTTTTTTTGTGTGTCCAGGGACTTCACTTTGTTTTTTCACACTGTGCAGCAAATCGAAGAATGACTGCAACTTTTAAAAGGGAAAGGAAACTGACAACTTCTAGACAACTCACAAATATTGGACTTCATGTTGCTTATGAAGGTGACTCATGTCAAGACATAAAATGACAAACACCTGAGGAACTTTTTGAATTTAATTCCCCAGTTTATAGAAGTCTTAAAGTCAAGGACTGTTTGATCGGTTAATAAATATAAGACATATGAAGCGATTCGGATGTTGACGTTTCTCGTTGAGATGACTACAATCATATGTTTTATGTATGAGTGCAAAGAAAACAAACAAACAAAAGTATAAGCCAAGTTACCTTTTTGAGATATGTCAACTGCACAAACAGTGGAGAGACACTTTTAAGCGCTCCCTGAAGAGCTGTGTTCAATTTCATCTTTCAACACCGAGACCTTCTTTCCTCAAAGGTGTTGTTTCTATCTCAGTCTGTTTTTACTTTGTTTGGTTGGAATAATAATGTCCGGCATTGTATTTGAATGCAATCGGCGTTAACAAAAAAACACCTCTGGAAAGTACATGATTTTAAGACAGGACAAGGACATTAAAGTAGTTAAACAAAGAAATTCTTTCAAACACAGTTGCATTGTTTTAATATTTTTTGTGTTGCTTTTGTCCATCTTGTTAAGGTAATGTTAAGGTAATAAAACAACCTTGCAATAATACAAACATTCCATAACAGTTCAATTAAAACTAAAAAAGAGTTAAAAAGTTAACTCTTAAAACATCAACAAAATAACGGTCGGTGAGTGTACGTATATCTGCAGTTCTAGTTTTGGATTCCCTTTTTGAAAGAGGAATATGGCCTATTGATATCTGCAGATATTGACAGTTATTTCCTTACATGCATATGCTTGTTGGCAGTCGCCTGGAGTCTTTGCGGTGTGTTCAAGCACAACTTTTTGGCCCAGACGCAGCAGATGCGAGGTGGCAACTAGAATTGGTCTCATTATAGGGAGATAATAATAATAATAATAATAATAATAGATTGTATTTGTAATGCGCCTTTCTCAGACTCAGACTCTCAGACATAATAATCAAACATGGAGGAAAAAATACACAGCAATAAAATTATAAATTAAAAGCTTGACTAAAAAGATGTGTCTTAAAGGGTTAGTTTACCCAAAAATGAAAATTATGTCATTAATTACTCACCCCCATGCTGTACCAACCCCGTAAGACCTTCGTTCATCTTCGGAACACAAATGAAAACATAAATAACGACTTTATTCGACTATTCCATTACTTCCTTGTGGGCCTTGAGACGAGAGTTGAAGAGATTTCCAGAACGCATGCGCGAGAACTGAGAAGAGGACGACTACTTCTTGTTACTTGTTACTCAGTTCTCGCGCATGCGTTCTGGAAATCTCTTCAACTCTCGTCTCAAGGCCCACAAGGAAGTAATGGAATAGTCGAATAAAGTCGTTATTTATGTTTTTTTTTCGCACAAAAAGTATTCTCGTCGCTTGATAAACTTATAGTTGAGCCACTGTAGGCACATGGAATATTTAAACATTTTCTTTAATGACTTTCTGGGCCGTCAAGTTTCATTCCCTTAGGCAGCCTATGTAGCAGTGATCCAGCGCTCAGATTTAATCAAAAATATCTTCATTTGTGTTCCGAAGATGAACGAAGGTCTTACGGGGTTGGTACAGCATGGGGGTGAGTAATTAATGACTTAATTTTCATTTTTGGGTGAACTAACCCTTTAAGAAGTTTCTTAAAACAATCCACAGATACGAGGGTCTGTGTGTCAGCAAGTGTCACACAGACAGACGAACAAAGGAACACAGGAAACTCATGAATACAAACTAAAAGTCTGTGAAAAGAAAACTAAGAACACAACTGAATATTTGTAACACTGTAGCTCTACCATTGGAAAAAAACATAACGGCTAACTTAAATCACGTCTGCCTTGATAACCAATCACATTACAGAATTGAAGTCATTGAATTTCGTTCAGAGTGGTGCGACAGTCATACCACAGGATAACACAGAAATGAATGAGAAGTGCCATAAACGGAATCATGCCTGTCGCGCAATTATCCGTGAACTCTTACCTGTATTTTTCTTTAGGTGTAAACTAAAAAAATAGATCAATCCACAACGTACGTTTAAAGGAGAACTCCGGTCAATTTTAACATTGAGCTCCTTTTTTTGTACATTTGGAGTGCTGTCAGTACAGAGAACAACGACAAAAATCGGCGTTGCCTACACCGTTATCGTCTTTTTAAAATTTGCACCCTGTTTACTTCAATGGGGCAAGTTTTAAGCCTGCTTTTAGCCTCTTAACATCCTTGATTTGTCATTACAAGTCCACAGCCATGTGAGTGGTGTTATTATGAGTGAACACGGTCAATCTGACTGCAGTAGATGTGAAAGATATGAATAAAAATGATGTTAATTCAGCCAGCTCACATACCTGAATTTTCTTCCTGTTTTCGGTCGAAGTCCACAGTAGTCGATTGTCCAGTTCGCGCGCGCGATCATCAAACTCAAAAACCTCCTCCGTGTGTTCAACATCTGATTCGGATGAACTATCCATTTGAGCTGATATTCTCAGAACACCACACACACCGTCATCAGCAGACAGCTGACAGTCAGAGTCTCTACTGTTGCTTAGTTACCAATGATCGCGCACGCGATCTCCACAATCGACTACTGTGGACTTAGACCGAAAACTGGAAATAAATACAGGTATGTGAGCTGGCTGAATTAACATCATTTTTATTAATATCTTTCACATCTACTGCAGTCAGATTGACCGTGTTCACTCTTAATAACACAACTCACATGGCTGTGCACTTGTAATGACATATCAAGGATGTTAAGAGGCTAAAAGCAGGTTTAAATCTTGCCCCATTGAAGTCAACAGGGTGAACATTTTAAAAAGACGATAACACGGTGTAGGCAACGCCGATTTTTGTCGTTGTTCTCTGTACTGACAGCACTCCAAATGTACAAAAAAATAAGCTCAATGTTAAAATTGACCGGAGTTCTCCTTTAAGAGCTAACATATTGAAGTTGGTCTGTCGCTTCATTAAATGATAAGCTATTTCCTCACAAAAATGGTTCATTTTCATCCGCGTAGTGAAGCCTCTCCTTCATTGACCAAACTAAAGAAAAAAAAAAAAACGCCTCTTGTCTTCTTGTCTGGCATTAAGCTTTTTTCCGGCTAAGGTTGCAGGCTTGTCTTCAAGTGGCTTTGCGACAACACAATGGGCTTTCATCGCCACTAGTTTTTTTGACATCGGCTTGTTGTGTCACTGCCCACAACAAGCCAAATCTGAAATGATTGTTTTGATTGATTGTTTGTTTCACCTCAGACGCTTGTGGCCACAGCTCCGACCTTATGACAGTGTGTTACAGGTATTAAAAAATTATACTGTTGAAAGTAGTCAAACCAAAAATCATTCAGACACCATATATTATGGACACTATAGTTAATTTATGTAAGTGAGGATAGCAAAATAAAGTGGCATTTTATACCCAATAGAATTTCATACAGTGAAATACCAGTAAAAATTATAAAAATCCGGGACAAATAATGATTCAGATACTTTGACCTCCATGTTTTGCTTAAGTGTTTTTACACCACAGACTGAACAAAATGAAGCATTGCTTGGAAATTGGTTGACCTAAATTGGTGTTATCTAATTGTGCACTTAAATTTAACAGCTGACAGCTATTAAACCTAATTCATCGAGTGATACAGTCTAACAGAAGGATTGCCAAAACCAGTGAAATATCAACTGATTTGATAACTCTTGAGTTATTGTCATATTTTATTACCATTTTCAATTTTGGTTTGACTATGTATTGTGAAATAGAATTCACACAAAATGTTTCATTTGCATATACAGGATGTAGCTGCCTGATCGAAATAAGTGATTTTAATTGATGTGATGTCATGAGCCAACATCATTTCCTGTTCCGTCTCATCCTCTTCCCTTTTGTATTGCAACTAAATGGGAGAGAGAATGTTAAGGGCAATTCACTCAAAGAGGCTGCTTATTTGTTCTTTTAACAATACTAATTATTGATGATAATATCAAAGCAATCTGACCATAACATTTGGAAAAGCATTAAATTTGATTGTGTGGTGCCATCAACCTTTTTCACTTTGCTATAATTTTCATCTCCAGAGTGATTAGTCACATGTCTCACATTTAGTAGAAAAAAAGAAAAAAAAAACTTACAAGCAACTATTTCATAGTCATAGTGATATATAAAAGATCAAATTAACACTAAATTGCCATTATGTTATGTCTAATCAGAAGAACACCTTAAAGTTGATTTTACCTGTAAAGTAGCATTTTTGTTATGGCTTGTTCGAGGGAATAAGCAAAAGTAAAAGGGCAGCTTTGGCAATACTGAGGAAATTATATTCTGACCCTTCTTCAACAAACATTCAACCACAATCAAATAAGAGTATGTAATAAAAGTGATTATGCTAGCTTTTTAAAACAGTGCATTCAAAACAATCCTTCATTTATTAGCTGGATGGTGTGGCAGTCTGTTTTGTCTTATTAGCGTACAATGACTGTGCTCTAATCACTGAAAATAACCCCACGACATAATGAAGAGTTAAATAGTTAATTTTTCGACACAAAGAGAACTATCTGAAACAAACCCACGATGTCAGCCCTAATGAGTTTTCCATTAGTCTTCCAGCAAATGTTTACTCTTTTAACTATCTACCTGACACAGGGCCAAGCAAATGAATGCCTAATGCCATTGAATTTCACTTTTAGAATAGACTCAGGTTATCTTTGTGTCTTTATTTTTATATAGCCCAATATATTTATTTTTTCCAGAAATTTTGCCTCTAAAAATATCTACCTGAAGAAAAATACAAGTCCATTTCACACTTTTAAAGTTGCGATTTAACAGAAGTAGACACTTCTTCTGTTTTGTGATATAATGTATCAAATGTAGGAGACTTGGTTAAATTCATTGGTTGTTGATTGTATAGAGGTAGAACTGAATGTGAGTTTGTAAAGAAATGGCATGGTTTAAGCGGATGAAATGATTAGAGAAATCCGACATACGCTTTAGCATATGACGTTTTGATTCAAAATTACAATGTAAAACGAAAAGTAAACATATGCATAGATGAATAAATCACAATAAGGTCAATAACATACATTTAGAAAGTTCCTATTTCATGTCACCTTTAAGAGCTTTTCAAAAAAGAAACAGGCCCTTGAAAAGCATCAAATGTACTATAGTGAAACAAAACTGATAGTTTTGCTTTCAAATAAATAAATAAAAACAGTCAGAATACATTGAGGCAGAATGTGTAGTCGCGATCTGCTAGCAGAGGCTAATGGGGCCATGCTAACCAGCCAGACCACTTGAAAATCCCTCCAGCTCTTCCATTTCCGCTGATGTTTCCACTGTGTGCATAAAGTGAATAATCAATCCGGATCACAACACGCTAATGTAGACACACACTTTAGGGCCCTTTCACATGATGAAGCGAGCCAAGTTTGAAATAATCAGTCTAATTAGATTAGGCCATATTCCTGTGGGCTGTTCTGAGTGATGTCAGAATGCCAGGGATGACCTTGGGGAGTCTCTGCTCCAGTCCAGACCTTAAATGACAGATGAGGGAGTGGGTGGTTTTGTGTGGTGATCAATGCTGAATGCAGATGAGCTGGCAGTCCGGAAGGCTCTTTCGGTTCCCAAGGGAGGCTCTGGGTTAGACACCAGGGAAAGATCAGAGGCTTTTGGGGAACTAATATTGATTTGTGTGCCTTCCAAGGAGTCGGGGTTTGACTGGTTTGAATGATCCAGTTAGCCTCTGCTGGTAGATGTCGATAACTACACTATCCTGGGGGGGAAAAGCATCTTTCTCTGGTGTCAGCCATTGACAGAAGTCGTGTGGTTTGCCAGCAATATGTAGTCTTGAATCTCTTAATATTACAAAAGATGATTTAGTGACTCATTTTTGAAGAGCCTTTAAATGCATTTAATGCATTCTTGTGGTGCCATCAGCCTTTTCATTTTTGTAATTGTTTTGTAGTTTTTGGCTTCAGAGCAATTTGTCACACGCCATTTAGGCTCAGTAGACTGGTTCAAAAGAAAAGAAAAGAAAAGAAAAGAAAATATTAGAAAAAAAAAGAGAAAAAAAAACTGTTATAGACTGTAATCTGTCCAAGGTAAATTAAATTATAGAATAAAATAGTAAATGCAAAAAAAGGGAGACATAATAAAAAAATTTAATAAAAAACTGCACAGACTGGCCTGCTGGGTAAACATTTTTTATAAAAATACATACGTACATACATATAGTATAAACATACATAGAAAGAAATCAGATTTCAAACTGAATAAATGTACCAGCCTAGAAACTTCCAATGTGTCAATTATGTCCAGCTTGTTTTAGTTCTGGGACTTTTAAGGGCTGTTTACACAACACCGTTTTCAACAAAAAATTTTAAACTTTTTATGTGCTTTGGCCTTTCGTTTACACGACGACAGAGTTTTGGGTGACTGAAAACGCAAAGTTTTGAAAACGAGTTTCAAAGTGGGTTTCTCCATGTAAACAACAAAAACGCGAATCTCTGAAGACGATTACATCATGCACATGCGCATTACGTGTTCAGTCTATAGTGTTTCATTGCCATGTAATGGCCTGGCAGCAGAATACAGCGTTTTTAGTCGATTTCGCAAGATCGTGGAAAACTCAAAGTAAATACATCTCTGGTTTAAGCATATCGTTGTACCCTTATAGTCTTACAAAACATGCAAGTGTTTACGGAGCTTTTATTTGTTATATTTTCAATACTTTGCATTTTAAAATAAACTTCTACATGTCTGTTCAGTAGTCGCTATGTAACTAACAGAAGACACACATTTTAAATTGTGGTACTTCTATTTACGTGATACAACCAAATTATATGCATCTAATTCATTTAAATTACAGTGGAATGTTTTCCTCGACTTCTCACGATTCCGGGGCACGTGAGTTCCCGAACATAATGCATGATGGGATACACTGAGCCTCGAATATCTCTCTGAAGAGGTATTCGAGATAGTGTGCATTAAGGGCACTGCACTTTGGCCTTTTTAAGACATGGGACAGTCCTGCGCACTTACTTCATGTCACGTGCACGCACTCTCAAGTGGCCAAGACCGCAAGTGTGGGTATTTGGACAAGGAAATTGAGATGAATGGGAATGCTAATGAGTAGTATTTTTTAAGTGCATTAGCTGGACATCATTCATTATTATGAAGGGATTTAGTGAATTAAAGTAATTATTCTTTGATGCTTAGAAACTTGCAGTAAAATATCTCGAAATAGTGACACTAAGCATTTTCTCATGTAAGCCTTTGTGCCATACATAACGTTTCAAAGCAGTGTGAGATCTCACGAAAGAATATCATCTAAGTAAAGTTCTGACCCAAAGGAAACATCTTCTGAAAACTTCCCTCAACATTTGAGCCAGAAAAGCATCTAAAAGCTGGCTTATGCCTGCTCCATAATCTGGTAATGATTTGATCCCTGGTGCTGGATTCTTTAAATATCCTGCTAAAGGCAAGAGAAATAATGCATCAGAGCGATTACTGCCAGCCATGTCTTATCTGCTATTAGACTCCTTAGCATTTGGGGCCATAAATAATCTGAGCGGGCTATGTTAATCATGACACCTTAAGACATCAAACACATATAGTTGTATTTCAGTTGTCTTCATTTGCTATGCCTTCTTAAGCCTAGCATGGAGAATAATATGCTGGCGGCACAACATCCAGGCATTGCCGGAAATTGCTAAAGCAAGCAATCGCAGATGAATTGGGGAACGATGGGTACAATGGAGGTGAAAATGTGCAAATCTTCTATAGAGTAATAGAGGATGTCAATTCATACTCAAATAGAATGTGACGCGTGCGGTAAGTGCTGGTGAAGGGGATATAGTGCTTGAGGCTTTTCACTGTGTGTTTGGCAATTCTCCAGGCAATGCAGCCAAGCCCGGAAAGGTAATGCGCTTAGTGCTCGACTTGCACCTTCCATGTAATCAGAAAATTAATTTTTTTTTCTTCTTCAAACACCTTCTTTTGGAAGCATGAGAAATTATTAGGACGCAGGCAAAAAGCACTCCTCAAAGCGTCATTTTCTTAATAAATCATGGGTCCCATTTTCATTTGGGGTTTCGTATTTTGTAATACCACAGTATACAACAATGATATATCACAGATATGTGGTATAATTGTGTTGTGTGTATTCTTTTTAAGACTTTTTTTTTAAGCTGAAATCTGAGGTTGGAAAGCAAAGGGACCAATTAATCAAAGTGCTATACATTTTATCAGGGTTTGACACATTTTATTTTGTAATTTATTTTATTGTAACATCGTATATACCGGTCATATGTTTGGGGTCAGTACAAATTTTTTTTTTATTATAAAAAAAAAGACGCACCAAGGCTGCCTTTAAAAATAAATTCAAATAAAAAAATTAAGTAAAAACAGTAATATTGTGAAATATTATTACAATGTAAAATTAATATATTTTAAAATGTTATTTATTGCTGTGATGTAAAAGCTGAATTTTCAGCATCATTACTTGTCACGATCATGCCAGCCTCTCACTCACTCATCCGACCATCACACTCACCAGAATACTGAACATGGACTACATTTCCCATCATCCTCCCTGGCACTCAATCACACGCTCATCAGACCTCATCACCGGCACCATAAATAGAGGTCAATGTCTGGCCTTTGATGTTACAGACCACATACCTGCTACTTGCCTGTTTACCTTGATCGCAAATTCCGTTACCGCTTCCAAGTGATCTCCTGTCAGCTCATTCATCTCTGCAAGTACTCCAACCTGTTAACCAGTCATCCCCTGTCTCAACGTGTTTCTCTTTTGTGTGTGTGCTCTCCAGCATCTGAAAGCAAAAGACTGTAAGTTAACAATAACACCTATTCTCACCATATACAATCTCCAGAATCATTACTTGCACCCTTAAAAATAAAGGTTCCAAAAGGAGGTTTTTGTAGTGATGCCATAGAAGAACAATTTTGTGTTCCCCAAAATGTTTCTATAGATTATAAAAATAAAAATGTTATTTTAAGAAGTGTTCACTGAAACTTTATTTAACCTTTCAGTGAACACTTCTTAAAATTGTCACGTGTCTGTCCTGTCTTGTGTTGCACATGGGTGTGGTGTTATGTTATGCCATGTGCTGTTCTGATTGTTGATCCCTCCCCCTCGTTACCTGATTAGTGTTTGAGTTGTTCCACCTGTCCCCTCTTGATTTGTTCCCTTCTTAAGTCTCCTCTTGTTTGCAGTCTTTGTCGGATCGTTGTCTAATGTTCCCTGTGACCCTCCAGTAAGTTTCATGTTCTGTTTTTGTTTTATATTTATTAGTTATGTTTTCCCCATCGTGGGTTTTGTGTTTATGTTTTCTTTTGTAAATAAATATAATTTCTCCTGCACTTGAGTCCTCACACTTTGTTCCTTACCCATTCCATGACATAACGATCCGAACCAACATGAGGACTCAGCGGAGAAGAGGGGCCCAGCGAGAGACTGTTCACGTCCCGTCTGCCCAGCGAGAGACTGTTCACGTCCCGTCTGCCCAGCCAGAGACTGTTCATGTTTCATCTGCCCAGCCAGAGACTGTTCACGCTCCGTTTGACCAGTCAGAAACTGTGCATGTCCCGTCTGCCCAGTCTGAGACAGATCAGGAGATGCCCATTCGTGTGGCCGCCAAGGCTTTAATGGACTATTTGGAACGTCTAGCTCGGATCCTGGACATGCCGGTGGATGCTCCAGGGCCGAAGGCAGAGCCAGTGTCTGCTGTTCCTGAGCCGGAGCCAGTGTCTGCTGTTCCTGAGCCGGAGCCAGTGTCTGCTGTTCCTGAGCCGGAGCCAGTGTCTGCTGTTCCTGAGCCGGAGCCAGTGTCTGCTGTTCCTGAGCCGGAGCCGGTGTCTGCTGTTCCTGAGCCGGAGCCGGTGTCTGCTGTTCCGGAGCCGGTGTCTGCTGTTCCTGAGCCGGAGCCGGTGTCTGCTGTTCCTGAGCCGGAGCCGGTGCCTGCTGTTCCTGAGCCGGAGGCGGAGCCAGTGCCTGCTGTTCCTGAGCCGGAGGCGGAGCCAGTGCCTGCTGTTCCTGAGCCGGAGGCGCCGATGCCCGTGTTTGTGTCTGTCCTTGTAACTGTGTCTGTTCCTGAGTCGGTGTCTGTTCCTGAGCCGGAGGCAGAGCCGGTGCCTGTTCCAGAACTGGAACTCATGTCGGTTCCGGACCCAGTGTTTGTGTCTGTGTTTGTATCTGTCCTTGTGACTGTGTCTGTTCCGGAGCCGGTTCCAGTGTCTGTTCCCGAGCCGGAGCCGGAGCCAGTTCCAGTGTCTGTTCCCGAGCCGGAGCCAGAGCCAGTTCCAGTGTCTGTTCCCGAGCCGGAGCCAGTTCCAGTGTCTGTTCCCGAGCCGGAGCCAGTTCCAGTGTCTGTTCCCGAGCCGGAGCCAGTTCCAGTGTCTGTTCCGGAGCCAGTTCCGGTGTCTGTTCCCGAGCCGGAGCCGGAGCCAGTTCCAGTGTCTGTTCCCGAGCCGGAGCCAGTTCCACTGTCTGTTCCGGAGCCGGAGCCAGTTCCAGTGTCTGTTCCCGAGCCGGAGCCAGTTCCAGTGTCTGTTCCCGAGCGGTCCTCACCGCCCTGGCCGCCCGAAGGGTCTTCACCGCCCTGGCCGCCCGAGGGGTCTTCGCCGCCCTGGCCGCCCGAAGGGTCTTCGCCGCCCTGGCCGCCCGAGGGGTCTTCGCCGCCCTGGCCGCCCGAGGGGTCTTCGCCGCCCTGGCCGCCCGATGAACTGTGTTTTTCCCTCACCACCCTATGAACTCTTTTTTTTTTTTCGCCCTGGCCGCCTGATGTTCCTGTTCCTCCCGTCCCGCCCTGGTCTGTCCCCCCCGTCCGCCTGGTGGAGCGTCTGGTAGCCGCTCCGTAGGGAGGGGGTAATGTCACGTGTCTGTCCTGTCTTGTGTTGCACATGGGTGTGGTGTTATGCCATGTGCTGTTCTGATTGTTGATCCCTCCCCCTCGTTACCTGATTAGTGTTTGAGTTGTTCCACCTGTCCCCTCTTGATTTGTTCCCTTAAGTCTCCGCTTGTTTGCAGTCTTTGTCGGATCGTTGTCTAATGTTCCCTGTGACCCTCCAGTAAGTTTCATGTTCTGTTTTTGTTTTATATTTATTAGTTATGTTTTCCCCATCGTGGGTTTTGTTTTGTGTTTGTTTTCTTTTGTAAATAAATATAATTTCTCCTGCACTTGAGTCCTCACACTTTGTTCCTTACCCATTCCATGACAAAAATAACCTTTTTTTTTTTTTTCTTAGTGTGAAGTACGTTTTGTGGAATGGAAAGTTTCCATGGATGTTAAAGGTTCTTCATGGAACCATAAATGCCAATACAAACCTTAATTTGTTAAAGTTTACCTGTTTTACGATTGTGTTTCTGCCAAAACTGTTAATAAACACCTGTTTTTGGTTTTACCTGGTTTCCGTGTGAGTCTATATGTGACGTTACTTTAGTCTTCAGTATCACATGATTCTTCAGAAATCATTCTAATATTATGATGTGCTGCTCAAGAAACATTTATTATCAATGTTGAAAACCGTTGTGCTGAATGTCTGTTGTAAAGTGCTTCACAATAAAGTGCTAGCATTAAGAAGACAGTCTACTAATACAGTGTTTCCCAACCCTGTTCCTGGAGGCACACCAGCACTACACATTTCCCAACTCTTCCTAATCAAACACACCTGAATCAAATGATCAGCTTGTTAGTAGAGACTCCAAGACCGGAAATAAAGGGGTCAGATGAGGGAGACCTCCAAAATGTCCACTGTTGGTGTGCCTCCAGGAACAGGGTTGAGAAACTATCTACTAATACTCTAATGAGAGTTAGTTGACATGTAGGTGACATGTAAGTTACTTGGTAAAACGTCTAAAATGGACAATTGAAATAAAGTGATACCGATCAACTTAATGTGTGATCCTTGCTAAACAAAAGTATTCAAAGAATTATCCTGACCTCAAACTTTTGACCAGTAGTGAAGATAAAATAAAATGACCAGAGTGCCCTCAATTGTGGTATACTCTATTAGTGGAATCCCCATAATCCCTTTCATTTGAATAACAAGTAAATTGTTTGCTTAGGAAATGCATTGTGGCCAGAGTTATTGTCAAGGGAAAAGTAGTCCCAGGTATAAAGCCTAATGCATTATTGGAAGGGGCCACTCATAAAACTGTTGTCCCGGGCCACTTGGATGTAAATGTCGGCCTTGATTAGGGCCCTTAAGTGGATATACAAAACTTATTTAGAATTAATAGAGGTTTAGTTCTCTTCAGTGTTGTTGGTGTTGTTTTGCTGTAGAGAGTTGTTTTATTTGAAGGCACCATAATGGTGATTAATGTTCCCTTTTTGCTGGGACCTTGAACCTTGTTTAGATTTAATGCATTCTCTGTACTATGTAAGACTGAAAGTAAAGCAGCTGGTGTGTGGGTATGTGGTCACTGTTATTTCGCCAAGTAAGACATGTTCGTGGATCAATATATTTTGTTGAACAACATTCATGTGTTCCCTAAACTTAATCCTGCCCATAAGCTATCCCTAAAATCAGAGGGAAAAGATACAGTATATTTTCCCTCTGATTTTAGTGATAACATATGGGCAGGGTTAGGTTAAGGGATAGGGTTAGGACTACGTTGGTCAACAAAATATGTTGATCCACGAAAATGTTGATTTTGCCAATAAACCTGATTTTCAATGGGGGTTGAATAATTTTGATTTCAACTGTAGGTGAATAACACAAATGAAGAAGCACCTAACCTTGCAAAGCTTAAACTTAACATAAACTGTAAAGGATCAAAGATGTTGATCCAGGTAGAGGTTGTACTTGGTGAAAACACATTCACAGTGGATATGTCAAGTAACCTATATGAGAAGTTGTTCAAATAAATGCAACTGAATTTCTCTGAATCTACCATATCAAAAGAACTAAATATGGCACATGATAAGCAAATATATGTGTACTGTGTATGCTTCATAAAACGCAGTGTGGTAGAAGGTTCTGGAGCAGTCCTTTCCACCCACCGTTTATAAGCAGCTTTTGGCACAACCATTTAAAAGCCATGAAGCAGTCATAGTTTGATTTAAATCCTCTTGGCTTGGTTTTAAGTAGATATCTCTCACATTCTACAACAGGATCTTCGGTAAGAAGGGCTATGTAGTGCACCCCCTTACCATCTTATGTTCTTTTCAGAGCGATTAATCTCTCTTTACAAAAGAAAACACTCTTTCGGTGCATTACAAGGGTAAGCAGTCATCAGGTTGAAAAATGGCACTTAATAATTACTTGTTCCATTGCATGTCATTTGCTTATCACCTACAGAAACACTTATAATGTGATAAACTTACAAATCATTATTTTGTAATTATAGGAGAATGGCCCGACTTTTTGATCGTCGGTCAGAATTGCATTCATTTCAATTGGGTGATCAAGTTCTTGTTCTCTTGCCTATTGAGGGATCACCATTTCAGGCCAAGTTTGTAGGTCCATGTACTGTTGCTCATCACATTTCTGATCTTAACTCTTTGATTAATACGCCAGATCGGAAAAAGAAGACTATGAGTCATGTAAATTTGCTAAAGCCTTTTTATGGTTCTGGAGATTTTGCTGACACTAAAATAAATCAAGACAACGTTGATATAGCTAATTCTGGTATTAAATCTGTGCTGCTTACAGGTTCTTTGAGCTGTGATGCTGAATTGTCAACCACTTCAATTCTTCACTTCAACATCGTCGTGTATAGTAAAACTTAGGAAGAACACATTGTTCAAATTAGAGCACTATTTTATCAAATTGTGGAGGCAAATTTGACTGTTAATTTGTTAAAAGGTGAGTTTGCCAAGGCCATAGTAGTTTACCTGGGGAAAGTGGTTGGGCAAGGCCAAGTGCGCCCTGTCTGTGTAAAAGTAGAAACGATTGATAACTACCCTATGCCTACCACAAAGAAAGAACTTATGCAATTTCTTGGAATGGTGGGTTTTTATCATTGTTTTTGTAGGAATTTTTCTACAGTGGTGGCCCCACTGACAAATTTATTGCGGGGCGGAGTAGATTTTTGTTGGACGTCGGGTTATCAGCAAGCCTTTGAAAAGGTAAAAATGCTTCTTACAGAGGATCCTGTTTTGGTCAAAATTTGACCAAGTGTTTCAGTTGCAAGTGGATGCCAGCAATGTGGGTGCTGGAGCCGTTCTGTTACAGACTTATGAGATGGAATTGATCATCCATTTGGATTCTTTCTTTTCTAAAAAGTGTAATTCTTATCAACGTAATTATTCTGTGATTGAAAAGGAGGCGCTTGCTCTGATTTGGGCTTTGCAACACTTTGAAGTGTATGTGGGTTCCTCTGGTGGTTTTTACTGATCACAACCCTTTAGTTTTTCTTCACTCATTGAAGAACCCAAATCAGAGGTTAATGAGGTGGTGCTTATTTTTACAGGGATACCTGTTAGATATTCGCCACATTAAAGGTTCAGAGAACATAACTGCTGATGCCTTGTCTCGTATTCATATAGTCTAGTGTCATAGGATTTGTTCTAATTTTCCTGTCTTCTCTCTTTGTTCTTTTCTTAATTTGCTTCCTATAGGCGCAGGGGTTGCTGGAAGGACTTGGAGAGCTGATAAGACTGGGGAAAATTTGGACTAAGTTTGCTTACTTGGACTGTTTTAATTTTGTAGTTGTGGGATATTGTTTGGCTTTTGGACATGTTTTGTTAAGTGTCTGTGCTCTTCTTTTTAGGGGGAGAGTGTGACGAGTCTCTCTACTCTTCTTGCTACGGCGGGCTAGTGGGGGTTGCTAGGAGACTCATCAAGGGAACGATGTCCACCTGTTCATCCCTCTATAAATGTTTAGGCTGGCTAGTGTAGAGGAGATGTCTTTCTCCGGGTTACTTTGTGTTTGAGTTGGGCTCTGTTTTGTTATTTGGTTTAGTATTTTGTTTTCTGTGGCAGATACATATCAAGGCACCTGACAGACATTACAGATGACCATGTATTCTTGTTTTTGAATGTTCTAACATTTATGTTAATAAATGTTTATTTTTTGCAATCCAATCACTGTGTCCTCCATTTCATTTGCCACGGCTTTGAGCCGGTCATGACATTATTAATTAATAACCAATGGCCACCTAAGCGCTTTACATATTGCCTCACATTCACCCATTCATTCACCGACGGCGGTGTCAGCCAAGACACCATCCATCTCATCGGGAGCAGCTGTGGTTAGGTGTTTTGCTCATGGACACCTCGACAGTTGGTCAGGTGGAACCGGGGATTGAACCACCAACCTTCCAGTTTGTAGACAACCTACATTAACCACTACCACCCCACTTATGCAAGGATGCATCCAATTGAATTAAACGTCACAGTAAAGTTATTTTTTAAAGTAAATAAACACTGTTCTTTTGAACTTTCTGTTCATCAAAGAATGCTGAAAAAAAATGTATCACCATTTCCACAAAAACATTACCCTCTTGGTAACACTTTACTTGAAGGGGTGTGCATAAGACTGACATGACACCTTCATAATCATGACATGGCAGATGTCATAAATATGAAGGAGGTCTTATGCATGTTTATGACAACTGTCATTAAGTGTCATTCGCTCAATTATTACATTTTTAATGCAAACATGACATTGTTTGTGATGTCTTTGTTATGACAACTTGACATAAACCAATACATTATAACCTGTCAGTGTCTTTGTCATGACAACTTGGCATTACCAAGACAACATGAATTGTCATAAACATGACATAGCAGATTAATTATCAAATTTAAGAAACTACTTAGCCTTATGGGTTAACATTTCATTAAACTGTCAGGTTGTTGGTTTTGACATTGGCTGTCATGAACCCATTATAACTGTGTCATGAATGCTTTTCTTGACCTCAACTACAGTGGTACAAATGTAATTTGTCATTAAAATGTCTTAATGGCTTCATGACAGCCAATGTCAAAACCAACCACATGACAGTTTAATGAAGTTAACCCATAAACCCAGTGGTTTCTTAAGTTTGATAATTAATCTGCTATGTCATGTTTATGAAAGGTTGTGTTGTCTTGGTAATGTAAAAGTTGTCATAACAAAGACATCTCACACAATGTCATATTTGCATTAAAAATGTCATAATTGAGCGAATGACATTTAATGACAGTTGTCATAAACATGCATAAGACCTCCTTCATATTCATGACATGTGTCATGTCATGATTATGACGGTGTCATGTCAGTCTTATGCACACCCCTTCAAGTAAAGTGTTACCAAACTGTTTTCAGCATTGATAATAATCAGAAATGTTTATTGAGCACCAAATCAGAATATTAGAATGATTTCTGAATGATCAGGTGACACTGAAGACTGGAGTAATGGTGCTGAAAATTCAGAAAACCGTTTTTGCTGGATCTTTTGATGAATACAAAAGTAAAAAGGAACAACATTTATTTGAAATATATATTTTGTAACATTATAAATGACTTTACCTTATATAATAAATGCAATATTCCTTGGTAATTCAGTTAATTTTTCTTTCTTTCTTTCTTTCTTTCTTTCTTTCTTTCTTTCTTTCTTTCTTTCTTTCTTTCTTTCTTTCTTACACCAAACATTTTGAATGGTTGTGTATCACAGTATATATTACACAGTACAGCACAAACTCTGTGTAAGACCAAATTAATAATTACAAATGAATTAGCATTAATACACACACACACACACACACACACATATAGATAGATAGATAGATAGATAGATAGATAGATATAACCTATATTATATACAGTATAATGAACCCACTGATCTCTGCACAGTGCATTCTGGGATTGTTCCTCCATGAAGGATGGTGCCTCAGAGTTTGAAGAGCTCTCTTTGGAGGCAGCGCTATTACGACCCCTGCTCTTTGGAGGGCCTGTGATGCTGTTGAATGCTGGCCCCTGTAGGCAGATAACTAGGCTTTGACAACGACAATCTTCCTTCTGTGCTTGACAGAAGCTTGTGTCTGTCACGTAGGATAGATTGTGCTATCCTTTTGTGAGCATCCCATTTTCTACGGTTACAGGTATAATTATAATCACAATGAAAATAGGCAGAACCCCTACCGCGACACTCTGCGGAGCCCAATGATGGTAATTAAGTAATGAGCTTGGTAGAGTTGCCCTTATCCCCTGTCTCCTCTCCAAGTTCACGGTGACCTATTTAACTTTTGTTCCCTCTCCTTGCATCCTGGCTTATTTGCATAAGGTAGTGTGTCAATGGGCCTCATTAATACATTCATTAATGTCAGGAAAATCTAATTTAGAGAGCTGAATTATTTAAGATCCCAAAGACACCCACTCTGCACTCCTGTGGATGGTCATGTGCTGAGCAATACGTCTATCCGCTGTCTATATGAAGACGACACCACAGATTTTAGCTCATCTGACACGCATAATGTGTAATTATGAATGTTTTGTTTGCAAACCAGCTCATGATGATGGCTGTTTATCATATCCAAATGTTAAGCTTCACATAACTGCCAATGATGTTTATGATTTCTGAGGACAGTAGCCTACGCAAAACTGTGATTTAGTACAGGAGACAAAAGGTCAGGAATTATTCACAGTACAAACGTCTTGTGACATTTCAGCTTTGGGAAACTGACTGGCATAAATAACAGTTTATTGTGAAATGATCAAGTTGCCTCTGGTCTTTGGAGTTTGCAAAATAACAAGGAACGTAGACACAATTATTGGTGGTTTTAAATGAATGCTGCTCTTCCATTGTGTGCCGTTTCATCCGAGTGACTTTGAAAATGACAATGTAACGTGTAACATTTAAAGCCCTTTCTTCTGATCTGAAGGCAAGCAGTTTGCCTTTTCATTTGCAGCAGTAGTGTCTCTGCTTGCTATATGCCATGAGGCAAGGAAAGAACACCCCACACAACTTAAGACTAAGACACTAATATGCATATTTAATTATGGACCTTAGAATGACATGAATGGAATGTGATCTAGTCACAGCCGGCAGGATTGTGAATTGGAATTAGATCTGGAATGCGAGGAAAAGATGTTTAAATCAATTCAACAGGTCAAAGGTTGTGCAACCGAACATAAACCATTAGATTATTAATTTTGGCTAATGAAACATAATAATTTTTTTTATATACACAACCTTGTTTTCCGATACATTTATGAAATTAGAGAAAAAACGGTTAGTTCCAGTCCTTGATTCTGATTTTTTCACAAATGTATTCACGATAAACACGGCCATGATCTCTTCACCCAGCAGTTCTGTGTATCACTGCACAACACCCGTAGCAACCACTCTTAGCAACATAAACATATGTTTGTTCTCAGTTGATATTGTTCATTAAAGCTTACTGTATTATGTGAAAGAGTATTGTGAGAGAGAGATGTGTATTACCTTTTCGATGTCCGCAGGAATATATTGTCCTTTTATCAGTTAAGGGGTTTTCTCATCTCCTGACACTGACACATTTGTCAGTTTTGTCTTGTTCCCTTGTTCACAACATGTTTCAGTCATTTCAATATAAAAGTCTTCGCTATAAGTGACTCACTAATAAAGACAGTCTTTACCACCATCTAATTGTGTAATAATGTAACTTGTGTTGCTGTTCACTGACACTGACTTTTAGTGGTTTTACTTCATTATAGTTGCATTGATACACGTATTTGGCTTTAATATTTGTTTTATGCGGTAACCGTTTTAATACCATTTTAAAACAAAATGATATTGTATGTATTATATTATTGTATAAATATTGTTATAATTAAAATAATATAGTTATATTTATTAGTCAATATATAATGCATAATGTAATATGTGATGCAATTGTAACACTACACAACTACTGTACATTTGAGATATAAAATATATATTTATAATCAAATTATAGTTCTCTTAATAATGAAATAATGTTGTTGTTTTTTTTTACAGTTTTTCTTTCACAGGTGGCATTTTAGCTTTGATTAGTATCATGTAATTTATCAGGAAATAAATGGTGTGCATATGATAACATCTAATCAATACTGAATTATTTACATTTAAGTTACAATAACAATTCCACGTCCCATGCATTCTACCAAAACCAGGAATTGAAAGGCAAATGTCACAAAAGTTATTAATCAAAACAAACCTTTTTTTTTTTAGATAATAAAATATTAGTGTACAAGTAATAACACTCACAATACAAGCGGAACACACTCTTTCACCATGTAAATAAGGGGAGATGTGGTGCTGCTTCCCTCCATGCGATTAAATACATCAGTCTTGTGCATGGATATTGTGCATGTGAAATATCCAGCCCGTTCTCATCCCAAGGCGTAATATAATGACGCTTTTGCCAAAGCGTCTATATCGAACGCGCATGGTACCCTTTAGCGTCAATATGAGACGCCGAAATATATGGGTCAGAAGGCGCCTCCTAGCGGTCTAACCCTAACCCTACACCATACCTAAACCTACCCATCTCTCTGCGTGTTATATTGACGCTAAAGGGTTCCATGCGCGTTCGATATAGACGCTTTGTCAAAGTGTCAGAATATTACGCCTTGGGATGAGAATGCGTTGAAATATCAGCATTTTCTACCCAAAATAACATACAATCTCCTACATTTGTTAACACTTAAACTGCAATGTATGTTCTATGACGCATGTGTGTAGAATGAATGCAATACAGACATACTGCAGCCAACATGTTACACTGTAAAAAAAAATCCCGTAAAAAAACGGCAAATCTCTGGCAGCAAAGTTTCCAGACGGTTTCCGTTAAATTACAGCAAATAACCGTTTCACAAAATTACATGGAAAAACCGTAAAAATACAGAATTTACTTTACAGTCAAAATTGATTAAATTACAGTATATTACTGTTAATAATGGCTTATTAAACCGTGGAATAACGGATAAATGATGTCAAATTACATTAAAAAGACATTTAACTTTCAGGTTAAACTGTACATTTAGGGTTTTATAAAGTTATTTTATATAATAATGCTGTCTATCTACAGTAATTATCTTTTAATATATAGTTTTTCTGTGTTAAATAACAATGAAATGATGTATAAAAATGCATAAATTAAAATACAAATGTTTGTAAATTTAGTTTTATTTTTTATTTGTACAGATCCAATTTCACAACTTTGACCAATCTCTATTTAAGTACTTAATAATAGCAAATTTACAGTCACTTTCTGTTAATTAACTAAATGTATGAGTACAGAATACCTGCACATTTACAGTATTAGTAACTGAACAAACACTGAACATCAAGATAAGTGATTAATTGGAACTAGAAGCTTAGTATATCATTTAAAACATGTAAAAATATCCACATTAAAAGACAATTGCTGTATACCTTTATAGTCTAATATAACTTTTTTTAAACATTTACAATTACATATAATCCAAAGTGATTTACCAATTAAGATAACGATAGAAGCAACAAGTGCAGAGACAAGTCCCAGTTAGTCTAGCACAGTACACATAGCAAGGTTTTTTTTTTTTTTTAAACAAAGATTTAGTATTATTGGGGCAAGTGTCTATGAAAAAGATGGATCTTTAGCAGTTTCTTGAAAATGTGTTGAGTTGCGCCGGTCATTCCACCAGCTGGAAACAGTCCAGGTAAAGGTCATTGAAGAAAGTGTTTTTGTGTCTCTTTGGGATGATGTCACCACAAGGCGCCGTTCATTTGCAGAACACAAGCTTCTGGAGGACACATAGATCTAAAGTTTATGTATAGGGCAACCTTTAAAGAGCACTCTTGCTGCAGCATCTGGATCAGTTGCAGAGGTTTGACTGATGCTGGAAGGCCTGTCCAGAGAGAATTACAATATACAGTCTGGATAGAGCAAGAGCTTAGACCAGGAGTTGTGGAGCTCCTATAGGAAGGGCCTGATCCTCCTAATAGTGTAAGGAAAATCAGCAGGATCACAGCAAGTATGGTTTGGCTGAAACCATAAGCAGTTCTGTCTTGGCAAGGTTGAGTTGAAGGTGAAGGTCATTCATCCAGCAAGAATGTTCCATCAGCTAGGCCGAGATGCGAGCAGCTACCGTCAGATCATCTGGCTGGAATGAAAGGTAGAGATGTGTGTCATTAAGATAGCAGTGATAGGAAAAGCCATGTTTCTAAATCTAAATGACAGAGCCTAGTTACAAAAAAACTAAACAAAAAAACAATAGATGGGTGGAATCTAACACAATCATGGTCTTACTGTAGCAAAACCAAAACTTGTGAACACTTTTAGTGCAATCACATGAAATCAGAAGACTCGTCATTACTATTTTTTTAAAGTTAATTCTTCCCATACCTTGTTTGCCATGATCACCTGCTTTCCACAGGACCTGAAATCACAAAAAAATAAGTTATTTTAAAACTCAGTATTACATTTACACATGTCAGAATGTGTTGCATTGGGACAGTGCAAAAACTCAACTGACTATGATCTGGAAGCTGAGCAGGAAAGGTTACCAGTTAAGTATGTTTTGAGCTGATTTTAGCTACATCTAAATTAAAAATGAATATGATTTACGTGACCTAGCTGCATCACTTACACATAGGGGTTCATTATGTTATATTCATACTCTAGTCTTCGCTGTATTATTAACAAGTAACGTTACAGAACTGAATTCGATTTCTTAACATTCTTGATAGAGATAACTTAGTCACGTTAACCATTTCAAAATTAGCCATGGTTTAACTAACGTTACTAAGAAAACAAAAACAAAAAAGGTAGGTCCATTTTTAGTAAAACTGTGGTTATTAAATTGGTAATAAATCTGCCAAAAACGTGGTTACTACAATTTTACTATAATACAATCAAGGATGTTTTTTAAGAGAAGAGTTTTCAGCTTCCAGACAGTGTTTCAAAATGTCCCGCCGTTTAAGAGATGGATTGACTGACTAAGTTATCATAACGAAGATTTTATACAAAATTGGACGGACTTTGATACGCATAACAAGTCTAACGTTACTAAAGCTTGTTTTAGGTCTTTAGAGATGTTCAACTGATCTTTCTTAAAACAGATGGCAAATAGAAAGGCATGCTGCAGTGTTTTGCCCTCCAGCTCTCGGCAACAGTTATGACTGAACATTAATGCTAACGATACCTTGGAAACTGTCAATTTTACACAAATCAATGTAATATAAAATATCGTTTACATAATAGTATGAGACTCTTACCTCAGCCGGTGATCGGTTGCTTGGCATGATGATGTCCGCTGTGACGATCCAGGCTCAATGAAAAAGGGCGCGTTACGGCTGCTCCTGACTAATACGATTATAGCTTTGAACCACTGTGATCGCAAACAATCCACTTCACAACCGTAGACTAAATTCAAATCTCCCGCTTGCTTGAGTTGACACAGGTCCAAACAGCTAACCGTTGTGGTGGGCGGGACTAAGCATCGGAAAAGTATTGGCGGATAATTTGAATCTGCGTCATTGCGCGCGCCCGCGCGAACACACACACACACACACACACACAGTCGCACGCACACAAAGCCACGCAATGTGTGCAGCAACGCAGATTTGGAAAAATATTCATAAAACACATAACACGAAATTAGGGTAGAATAATACAAATGATTATCAAAATGAGCACATTTGCCAGACAAGATTAAAATACGGTCTGAAAGATTTGCAAGACTTTATTGCTTACGACTATAAAGATTTTATATTTGCAAGACAACATTTAAAAGACTGTTTGTATACCTACTGTATACAAATACAATTATTTAACCTTAAAACTCACTTTGACATCCACATGATCTTCAAGGACAACATGTTAAATGACTGCTGATTTCTGCAGTTATACCTTCTTTTCTTTGTTTTCTAATTTCACAGAATTAATCTGTAAAATATTACTGAATATTTAATGTAAAATTACACACAACCCTGTAAAAATACAGACAATTTCCTTAAAAAAAACGGTAAAATTGATGTAAAACCAAAATACAAACAATTACCTGTAAATATAATAGTGGACCTTTAAATTATAGCAAAAATCTGTAAATTAACAGGTATTCACTGTATAATGAAAAAACGGCAAAATTCTGTAAAAAAATACAGGGCTTTACCTGTAAATTAACTTTTTTTTTTTACAGTGTAGCTGTCATGTGACTGACCCTGCCATTTACAACCTGAGCCTGTGCGGCCTCATGGGACAGTAAAGTGTCCACTGAGTGCGTACTTTAGAATCTCAGTGGAATATACTACTGAAGTACATATTTGGATGAGGGGCTTGTTAAACATCAGATGGTCTACTGCAGCCAGGAAGTGTATACTTTTTTTGTCATTTAATTGCGGATCAAAAGAGAGAGAAGGATGAGTGCACCAGTCAATCTCCTATGCATCTAAAACTGATCAGTCTCTATTCCCATGATGCTCCTTAAGCCATGTCAAATCCTAGGCCTGCCCAGTTGTGCATTTATTGTGGTGCTGTCCATGGCACTGAAAGCCCAAACCTGTGTGTACTGGAGCAGGAGTAAATGAGCCGAGGACTCACAGAATGGAACTCGAAATAAACACAATCAGTCAATTTCACAGTGTTTCAAGTCAATCCACCTTTATTTCTACAGTGCTTTATACAATACATATTGTTTCAAAGCAGCTTCAAAGGTCATAAACCAAAATAATAGGATCAATAATGCAAACTTCATCAAATATGAGACAAATTCAAATTCTGCTATAAAGTAGCTCTACAAAGACAATAGTGTCATTATTCATCTCAATTTAGCTCAATGTTGATTCAATTCAGTTCAATGACTGTGTAAAGATTATAAATTATGGAAAAAGTTCAATTCAAGCAGCTCTACAAAAGACAATAGTTTCATTATTCAGTTCAATGTTGACTCAATTCTGTTTGCTGCAAAAGTCAATGCTGCAAAATTTGTCAATCATGAAACAAATTTGAGTACGCTATAAAGCAGCTCTACAGAAAACAATAGTGTCATCATCCAGCTCAAACTTCACCTAAAATAACGCCCTAAATGTGACATTACAGTACCCCTATTTTGCTATTTTAAAAGTTCCCATTTTTTTGGAGTAGTGTTGTCACAATACTGGAAATTCGAACTTTAATACGATAGCTTGAAAAAAAAAAATCGATATTCAATACCATTTTCGAAACCACTGAGGAAACTCCATATATAGCCATATATACTGCTTTACAGATATTTGTATAATTATTTCAGAATTTTTTGATAATTTGGGTAATTTTGCTGCAATAGCTTACACACAGCACAGGGAGGCTTTATTTGAAACTGAACTAAATTTACAATAAAAAGTAAACATTAAGTAACAAAATAATAACAAATAAACAAATCTATCCCCCAAAAAAACTATTTACGTTCCAAAACTGACTGTGTTCTGAATACTCACCAAGAAGGGTATTTTGACAATGTTGTGTGCATTGTGACAATGTTGTGTGCATTGTGATAATGTTGTTCGTGGGCAGCCTGTGAAGACCATGGGCTGGCATTATGCAAATGAATTAAAAACCTACATATGTTCGAGCAGGAAGTGAGTTCAGGCAGTTTAGAATCAGTTCTTTCTTTTGCGAGGCAGTAATTTGATCTTTGAAACTTTCCAGAGGTTTCACATTCACAAACAGCTATATTACATACTACATGAAAGATCTGAAATAGCATTTAATAATAATAATAATAATAATACATTTTATTTGTTGGCGCCTTTCAAGACACCCAAGGACACCTTACAAAACAAAATTAAAATAGAACATTAATACCAGCCCAACAATAATATCATTAGTAAAAATCAAGATAATAAGTACAATCAAAATGTTAAGAACCATAAGATCCGGGTCCATAAGATCCATTTATGCTTTTGAAATATGCTTTCTGGCTATAGCTTAATATCTGCACACAAAACAAAACCTTCTTGACCTCATTTAAATCCCAAAGCCAGTTTTGTCTGGGAACTGGGAAGTATTTTAAGTGCATTTCTTTTCTATTTGCTTTTTTCCCCATTGCTTTCGCACACAACTTTGATGACTCATTTAATAAGCTCACTTTTAATGGAGTGTTTTGTAACTGACAGATTCAGGAATCCATTTGATTCACAAATGAAACATCTTCATTAGCGCTGTGATGTAAATTGGAGCCATCTCAAACACGTTGTCAGACACCGGTGTGCAACTTAATTGGAGCCCTCCATATCATTACAGCCAATGGCCACTACTCTGGAAGGATTAATTGGGATTCTACCTAAACACTACAGCTTCATCTGCCACAGCGGTCAGAGTGTTTCCAGAGTTAACCTTTATTAAAAGGCAAGACCAGTCAGGCAAAGACTTTCAAGCAGCCCTAATGTAAAATCTCTCCTAGCCAGATGTAGAAAAGGAGGTGGACAATTCGATTTGTCCCATGCGCTCAGAGGCAGTTGCTTTGTTGTGGGCGTGGTGCTTTCCTGAATTTCCTAACATCTTCCCTACAGTTAAATGAGTAGGCGGCCCTGTTGGGTCGTGGATACTTCACTTGACAGCATGTCTGGAGGGGTGAGCTGGGGTTGTGCTCTTCAAGTCACTTTAATTATGGCACAGCAACAGACCCAGCAGCCTTTAAGGGATGGAAAACTTCACATCACAAACAAGATAAATGATAGATTACCACAGAAGTGAAATCTTGTGAATCATCTCATGTCGAGGACTCTGACTCAGATAACGTGAATGTCAGCTTCTCTGGGCTCACATGTTGACGGACTCGTGTACAAAGAGTATATAAAACACACGACACCAGAAAGCGACTAAACATAACGTGACTCTTTAATTGTGAATGTGGAGGTTGTGTGAAGTAAATGCATTAGACTCAAGGTAAGCATCGCAGCAGTACATGTAAACATTCATTCAACAGCCAATTATCACCAACATTAGCTAAACGTTGACCTATAACTTCACTTACTGATCTATTCCCAAAAAGTACTTTTAGCCAATCATGGTCGCAAGTTACAGTGTTACCAGAAAAGTTCAATGATTCAGTGTGTCCCACGAAACCATAGTTAAAACGAACATTCACAAACAGCATCCCAAAGTTGTGTGGTTGGAACTCCAGCGAGTTCAGATTTTTTAAGTCAACATTTATGTGATTAAAGTCGAGTCGATGTCGACTCGTCGCTGATGACATCAGTAGCCTGAACCTAGAGTTGAAACTGAATGTGGGTTTCCTTGTGCACATCTATGGCATTTGACACAGTTCTGGCCACAAGGCTATTGCTCCTACACAACATCGTATTTTTTTATAATTTCTATATAATTTAGATTAATCTATATAATTTTTTATAATTTAAATTACATTTAAATGAATGCATTAGTGAGAGAGCCATTGCATGTGTGACTTAATTCTACCTTGCAGCGTCTCTCTACTAATAGTGAAGTTGTGGGTTTTAGTTACTAAAAATACTACAAGTTTATAAGCTATTTTATTGATTAATCGTAGAACAGTTGACATTACATTTCAACTATATAGCCTGGAGTGACGTAAGAGAGAACTTTCGATTGAATGAAACATCTGGAAATAAAACAAAACAACCGAGAACAAAAATAGCAAAAGTAGTTTTCAGATGACATGTTCGTTATTTACAGCAATAATCTGACATTAATTAGATCTAGAACGATTAATTAGTAGACATGGTTCTATTTTATTTTACAGTAAATGCACTTAATATAAGGTAACTACATGGTTAAGGTTAGGTTTAGGGGCTGGTTTAGGTTAGTACCTAGTTATTACCCAGTTATTGTAATTGCTATAATAAGGAACAGGACTGTAAAATAAAGTGCTGTTGTAAGAGATTATTACTCCACCAATTATGTGACGTCTTAAACTATTATTTTTGAACCGATATGGTTTTGAACAATGGATGTGCGACACAATTACTATGTTTTTGGAACACAGTCGTGACTAGCTGGTTAGTTTCACCAAAGATGCATCGCACAATGGTGGTTAAGCAACGAGTTCATTGTTACGTAACCCAGATCAATGATTTTTAGTCACACAAATATACAAGCCTCAGAGAAGTGAAGTGAAGAAAATTAAAAATGAAATGAAATGAAATGAAATGAAATGAAATGAAATGAAATGAAATTAAAATATATCTTCAGCTATGGGCACTTTTGGCCCAGTGAAAAAAACACACTCACTAGATTTTAAAATGTAATAATTAATTTTTAAGATGGATCATCACAGTTTATTGTTGAAATTCCAGGTCTTGGACAAGGGTAATACCCTTATAGATAGATTTCTTTCAAAAAGGTGCAAATATAAATTATTACAGGATGGAAGTTTCCAGGACTAGACTAGTTTTAATGTTACCTTCAAATAACAAAGAAAAAAATACTACCTCAGACTGCCCAAAGATTAAACCAATGTATAAAAAGTACAAACCAATTTTGTAAAACACAATTTTGTTTAAAACACTCATGTTCTGACAAATCTAACAACATTTCCAAGAACAGAGAAATATTATTGGCCTTCACATCCATAATATGGACTGAGATCACATGGGTTTCTATGGTAACCCATTGAAACACACTCTAGAAGCACTCAAGACAACAATAAATTAGGCTGTCAGAACTCTAAATGCAGAACCACAGAATGCAGAATAGCACACTATGGTGAAATACGAAAGTTGTAATTAGTAATAAGAGCATCAGTAATAGAATAGTCTTTTGTGTGCACTGGAGAATGAATAGAACTTAAAAAAAACGAAGACATCAGAAAAAAGAAAAAAATAATATTTAAGAAATTTTACATATTAATTAATACAGTCTGAATAGAAAAGTCCCTAACGAGCACACTTTGTTTAGAACTGCACCCCTGGCCTAGCATCAACGAATCACCTCAAATTGTGCCTGCCTCTGTGCCTAAGAATGTGATGAATTGTGTTGATAGTATTCATTTGCAGTTAGTGTGTATGAAACAAAGCCTTTCCGACAGCAATACCAATATTCAGGGATTCCATGAAGTAGAACTTTTATCTGTATAATTAATCATGGAGCAGATATACCGCAGACACCAAAAGAAGTAACCAAGGACACCTGGTGACAAAGCAGTGTGTGTATGGTATATGATTCTGACTTTTTTTTAAATAATGTCAGAGATTTCTCTCTGTAACATGGAAGACATATCTAACTCCAGATTTGAGCATAATCATATACCTGCATTTTAATAGGGGACATATTGTACACCTTTGAAGCATTTTTTTCTACTTTTTGCAACAAAAAACTATTTTTGGTTTCAGATGACCATTTACAATTACTCTTACAATGAAACTGGGTGTTACTACTGTACCTTTAAGACTTCTTAAAGTCTTAAAGGTACAGTAGCAGAGTTACATTTAACTGTTGTCAGATTTCCCTGGTTAAATAAACATTAAATTGCATACAATCAAATTTTGTATATTTAAAATAACAATGTTATCTACTTTCTATTTATTTTAAAAAAGTAGAATAATAAAATCTATGAAGTCAGACTTTATGAAAAAATGCCGCTCTCCTGTGAATAACAGAGCTAGTCCGCCTCTCGCTTGAGAGCTTGAATACGGCATTTCAGAATGTTGGTAAACAATAGGCACCAGATACTTCCGGGTGGCAGAACGCGAGCGGCTTCTACTGACTAACTGAAGAGATCCAGCCGGCTACTCTAACAGTTACATAGTTAAAAACATTGTAGTTAATAAAAGTTGAAACGATGATGAAAACACGTTGTCTTTGGGGTTGTGCTGCCTGATACACAGCAAAAGGTGTAGGGGTTTCATCGATTTTCCGTGGGTGAGGAGGTTATAGCGAGTGGACGTGTCGTCAAAAGTTGGATCACCTAAATTTTATGATTCATCCAACGTTTACATTCCTGCTGCCGATCCTGCTTGCCCTTCAACTCTGCGTTGTATTCTCAAAACGGTCCATCTACAAAATCATAGCAGAGCAGGATTTTCCCTTCAGCCATTGAAATTCGAGACTAATATTATTAAACTTGTCTCTTTTGAAGATTAGACTCATTGCCAGTCACTGCCTGAAGTAAAGGGCTGCCCACTCTCACGCATTGACCGTGAGACTCACGCAATTGTCACTTTTCATACACTCTCACGCCACACATCCATTTTCTCACGCAACTTACCGAAATGTATATTCCTCATACATAATATGCAAAGAGGTCAATATAACAGCTGGAGAACAATTATGTCACATAACATTTACCTCAGGAAAGCCATAATGACCATGATAGGCTATATAGCACGTTATTTTGGCTAGAAACAAGAGCTAGAGAGTATTTTTCTAATTATGTGTAGGCCTACTATATAACATATTTATTATATTTTTTACTTATGATATCATTAAACACAGTTGTTATTATGATAAAAAAAAAAAACATATTTAATTACATTTTTTATTTTTATTACATTTTCACTGTCGACGGTGGGTCTCCCTTCCAAGCAATTTACTAGCGTTGCCATAGGAACGCTTCGGCTTTTGCCACCCGGAAGAACGTTTATTACTGTTATGACGTCATGGTGAATTGTTGTATAGCAGGCCCGAGTAAGGCATTGCGAAGTCTGCTTGGTAAGCTGTTCTGAGCGTAGGACGCCGATAGGCCTTTAGAGAGTTGCCATATTCAGGCTTCCGTCCCCAGGGCTTAGCAGGCAGTAGTGCTGAGTTTGGGCTCTTTGCAAGCCTTCTTGGCCACAGCTTCTTGGAAGCTGGTTGTGAATGCATTGTCTGATCCAGATAGTTTACTAAGTAGTAGGCTCTCAGTGAGACTCCTTAGTTACTGCTTTTATATTATGCCCTCCCTCTATGAGTTGTGTTTTTTCTCAGGTTTTCACTTCCTCAGAACTCTCCTCTGATAGCGCTGTCAGGTAGTTAGGTTCTCTGTGAGCCTCCTTGATTGTTTAGTTTTTGGAAGTATTTTTAGGGCCTCCTCTCACTTGAGAGTCATTACCCTGAGGCATCGGCTTCCTAGAGCTCCGCTCGGATAGCGTCATCAGCTTTTAGACACTTTAGAGAGTTGTCATATTGAGGCTTTTTAGAAACTGCTCCTCAATGCTCTCCCAAGTTGTTAGGTGCACAACGTGCCTCCTTGATGGGAGCTTGATAGGGTAACAACGCTGAGTTGAACCTTGAGCCTCTTTGGCTGCTCTATCGATAACTTGTTGCTAGGCCTTCTCTTTTCTTAGACAAAGCTCAAAATTTAGACTAATTTGGTTGCCTATGCTTTTGAAATTTAATCTGTGTGACCTCAAAATATATATGGGAGCATTTGTGCAAGTGCAAATAATTGTTGAGGTGCGGCCAGTTTTCATTTCTATATGAAACATTCCCTAATTACTGCACAGTATGCTGTGAGCTGATACAGTGACCTATCCACCGTTATCACATAACCAATTACACTTCATCTTTACGTTCGTAACTTAACGTCACATGTTTATTTTTTTTATTTATATGTCAACTAACTCTCATTACAGTATTAGTAGGCTGTCTGCTTAATATCTGCTAACTCTTTATTGAGATGCTTCTCCAACAGACACTCTACTGACTATAAGTAACTTTGCAACTACAAGTCAACCTATTCTAAACCTAACCCTTTCAGTCTACTCCCTCATCCGTGTTTTCATTACTGAATGATTCAGCGTTTTGAGTGAATCACTTAAGTCAAAGATCCAATGACCTATTCATAAACAACTGCCTCTTTCTTGAATTAATCAGTCATTTGAATTTTAAATTAATAACTCAATGACTCACTCATTAAGACAGTCACTTCCTGCCACCTACTGGAGGTTTAGTGTCATGTTTAAAAGTATCATTCTTTCCAACATTTCTTATTTGAAAATTCAAAATTTATTTAAAACAATCTCATAACATTATGTAATGCAGTTGTAAATTGCCAATATATTTCCAATGTAAATTATTTAATTTGATTGGTAACAGCCCTATAGTCTATTATTATTCTAGTTGAATTTATTGATAAAATGTAAGAATTTAAAATGAAAGATGAAGCATACATTTAAAAAGATTAGGGGGAACAAATTTACTTTATAAAGGTTTTTAAAAAAAAACTCGAGGGAAATATGCAGGGAAATACACTCACCTAAATGATTATTAGGAACACTTGTTCAATTTCTCATTAATGCAATTATCTAATCAACCAATCACATGGCAGTTGCTTCAATGCATTTAGGGGTGTGGTCCTGGTCAGGACAATCTCCTGAACTCCAAACTGAATGTCAGAATGGGAAAGAAAGGTGATTTAAGCAATTTTGAGCATGGCATGGTTGTTGGTGCCAGACGGGCCGGTCTGAGTATTTCACAATCTCCTCAGTTACTGGGATTTTCACGCACAACCATTTCTAGGGTTTACAAAGAGGAGAATGGGCTGACTGATTAAAGCTGATAGAAGAGCAACTTTGACTGAAATAACCACTCGTTACAACCGAGGTATGCAGCAAAGCATTTGTGAAGCCACAACACGCACAATCTTGAGGCGGATGGGCTACAACAGTAGAAGACCCCACCGGGTACCACTCATCTCCATTACAATAGGAAAAAGAGGCTACAATTTGCAAGAGCTCACCAAAATTGGACAGTTGCAGACTGGAAAAATGTTGCCTGGTCTGATGAGTTTTGATTTCTGTTGAGACATTCAGATGGTAGAGTCAGAATTTGGCGTAAACAGAATGAGAACATGGATCCATAATGCCTTGTTACCACTGTGCAGGCTGGTGGTGGTGGTGTAATGGTGTGGGGATGTTTTCTTGGCACACTTTAGGCCCCTTAATGCCAATTGGGCATCGTTTAAATGCCACAGCCTACCTGAGCATTGTTTCTGACCATGTCCATCCCTTTATGGCCACCATGTACCTATCCTCTGATGGCTACTTCCAGCAGGATAATGCACCATGTCACAAAGCTCGAATCATTTCAAATTGGTTTCTTGAACATGACAATGAGTTCACTGTACTAAAATGGCCCCCACAGTCACCAGATCTCAACCCAATAGAGCATCTTTGGGATGTGGTGGAACGGGAGCTTTGTGCCCTGTATGTGCATCCCACAAATCTCCATCAACTGCAAGATGCTATCCTATCAATATGGGCCAACATTTCTAAATAATGCTTTCAGCACCTTGTTGAATCAATGCCACATAGAATAAGGCAGTTCTGAAGGCGAGAAGGGGTCAAACCCAGTATTAGTATGGTGTTCCTAATAATCCTGTAGGTGAGTGTATGTCACAAATATGCAGATTTAAACATGTCAAAGCTGACAGAACACTGATGAGAATATTGCCTCAGGTCAATTTATATCACAAGACAAGTGGTTGAGGAGAGATCCCCTGATATGATTGTAAAGCGCTTTGGGTGTACAGTAGTACATGAAAGCACTGTATAAAAGCCTCATGTATTCATTCATTCAAAATCCTATTTGTCTTTTTTACTCGGATAATTGAATGATCGATTTACTTACACATGAGCAGGTTTAATGTCGAGCCCTGATATACAGTCATGGTCAAAATTGATGGCACCCCTGGTAAATATGATCAAAACTGGCTGTAAAAAATAAATTTGCATTGTTTATCCTTTTGATCTTTCATTAAAAAAATTAGCAAAATTCTAACCTTTCATTGAAGTAAAATAATTGAAAGTGGGGGGGAAATCACATTATGAAATAAATATTTTTCTCCAAAACACGTTGGCCACAATTATTGGCACCCCTAGAATTTTTTACGGGTAAAATATCTCTGAAGTATATTCCCATTAATATTTACCTTTTTTAGCACACCAGGGTGACTAGGAACATGAAATTGTCCAGCCATGGCTTCGTGTTTCACTGGAGTTTAAATTTGAGGAAACACAAATGCCGAATCCCCTTAATCATTCTTCAGAATGAGTAAAACCAAATAATATAGTTCTGATGTGCATTAAAAGATCGTTGACCATCACAAAATAGAAAGTGGCTGTAAGAAAATAGCTAAAGAATTGAAAATCCCCATTTTGACCATCAGGGCAATAATTAAGAAGTTCCAATCAACTAAAGATGTTACGAATCTGCCAGGAAGAGGACGTGTGTCTATATTGCCTTAATGCATGGCGAGGAGGAGAGTTTGAGTGGCCAAAGACTCTTCAAGGATCACAGATGGAGAATTGCAGAGATTAGTTGAGTCTTGGGGGTCAGAGAGCCAAAAAAAAAAAAAAAAAAAAAAAAACCTACATCACCACATGTTGTTTGGGAGGGTTTCAAGAAAAATCCTCCTCGCACATCCAAAAACAGACTCCAGCATATTCAATTGTCAGACACGACTGGAACTTTAAACGGCACAGGCTTCTGTGGTCAGATGAAACTAAAAATATTATATTTTTGCCAGCAAACACACTAGATGGGTTTGGTGCGCACAAGGATAAAAAGTTCCCCATGTGTACAATTTAATATACCATTGGATCTTTAATGTTGTGGGCATATTTTTCTGCTGGAGGTCCCGGACTTCTTGTTCAGATACATGGCATCATGGATTCTATCAAATATCAACAGATAAAAAATCAAAACCTGACGCCTTCTGCTAGAAATCTTGTAATGGGCCGTGGTTGGATCTTCCATTAGGACAATGATCCAAAACAAACATCAAAATCAACACAAAAATTTGTTACGGAGCACAAAATGAAGCTTCTGCCATGACCGTCCCAGTTCCCTGACCTGATGAGTGGCTGAACTGAAGAGGAGAAGCACAAACATGGATCTGGGAATCTGAAGGATCTGGAGAGATTCTGTATGGAGGAATGGTCTCTGATCTCAGGTCAGGTGTTCTCCAAACTCATCAGGCATTATAGGAGAAGACTCAGAGCTGGTATCTTGTCAAAAGGAGATTGCAAAAAGTATTTAATAAAAGGGTGCCAATAATTGTGGCCAACGTGTTTTGGAGAAAAACATTTATTTCAGAATCTGATTTCCCCCCCACTTTCAATTCTTTTACTTCAATGAAAGGTTAGAATTTTGCACATTTTTTGAATGAAAGATCAAAAGGATAAACAATGCAAATGTATTTTTTACAGCCAGTTTTGATCATATTTACCAGGGGTGCCATCCATTTTGACCATGACTGTATATATAGTCAAAGTCAAAGGGGTGGAGGGCCTGCAAGTTCGCAGCGGAGATGTGGTGATGTCCAACCCAGGTGTAGCCGATGGTCCGCGGGGGCCCAGCGAGGCCGAATGGCCCACGCTGGAGATGAGGGAGGAAGGAGCGCAGGAGCCAGGGCGATGAGTCAAGGTGGAACAGAGCACTCCAAGGCTGGAGGCGGAGACATGGACTCAACACGGCCAGGAGGAATTGGGTCCCAGCAGGTCCACAATGTAAACACACCACTGAGAAGAGGTACAGGTGAGGGACTAATGGGGGTAGATGATGCCTGGATGGCAAGATTGGCTGAGGACTGAGGATGAGAAAAGAGAGCATCACAAAAAACCAACAAAACACATAGCATTCTGAATTGCAGTCTGAAAGGTGATGGGAGAGGGAGGATGAAACACATTCTAGTAAGATCACAGGGCACAGGGAATTAGTCAACACTCATACAAACTGTCCATTAAGTCCAGCCGGTGCTCACAGTCAGGGCTCACTTCCATTCCCTCGAACACCACGAGGACTACCACGGTGATGGACGGTGATATCGGCTCACACCCCTGGTTAGACTCTCTGCTGTGTTTTGGCTCTGGGGCAATGGTGGGTGCTGTCCTTTTATCCTCTGGCACTGGCTCACACTTCGCAGCAGGCGGGAGCTTCCAGTCTGCGGGGGGCTCTGGCGTAGTATCCGTCGATCGGGGTGGTGACGGGCTGGGCTCTAGGTCAGGCTGAGAACTGGATTGGGGGTAGACACTCTCCAGACACCTGATGATGGCCTCCCTTTGATGTCTGTGAGGTCTACTGCATAGTGATAGTTTTCCCTGATCCAAAACAAATATTTCAGTGTCTCTGTCGTATGGGGAATGAACGGCGAGACTTTATGGCCACTTCAGGCCAAAGCAGCAAACAGTGCTGCAATATCCAATGTGGGTCCAATCTTCTGTTACGCACTGTTGCAAGAACACAGGATGAAGAATAGGTTCAGAAAGTCTACTCTACACAAGTAAACTCAAATCCAGGCAGGCAAGCCCAACTCAAGCATTAACGAGACCGGACAAACTTCTTCTTCTTCTTTTTCTTCTTCTTCCCGTTCTTTTTGGCGGTTCACACCAATTTCACGCATTAGAAGTAGTTTGAAACTATATAACTTCTGAGAAGAATAGAAACTAACTAAAAGTAGCCACCTCCAGACAAACTAAAGAGGAACTTATATACAGATATTAACAAGGTGCACACCAGAACAGAATGACTAATCAAATTAGTTACTATCACAACAAAAGACTAGCTGGAACTAGAACAAAGGAAAGAGGAAACTGAATAGAAACAAACCAGAAGTCCATGAAAATGAAACTAAGACAAATAACAGAATATGTGTTTACAATATTGTAAAGCATCACTTTTAAAAGTAACTTTTCCCCAACTCTAGTAAATTACTATTTGTGTCACAAGAGTGTACAGTATCGAATTTTAGATTGGTAAGCATGTAGCCTAACTTCAATCCAATGACCCATGTGGCAATGCTAGAACAAAATATCACTAGACTCTTTTGTCTGTTTCATCAAATTCAATAGCTCAGTAATTTCGAACAAAGTCTTCTGTTTAGTCATCTATGAGTAGAAACAGTGTAGTGTGTGATTTGCAACAAACTACAGTCATGAATACAATCTACGTTGTATTGTTTAAAAGCTTTTGCTTATTGGTGATCTTACATTTACTGTATATAGTTGATCTTTCAGGCTGTGAAGTTTTGAAATATAAGTCCTCAGTATTCATTAGAGATCCATATAATCTACAGAAGGCTCTCTGCAGTGTAATCGATCTAGTTTGCTTCCCGCTATAGCTGTAACCAAGGGTAATTGGCAATGATGGTTAGTGTGTTTTGACAAAAAACTGATTTGTAGGCTGAATTTAAGGATTAACTATTAACATTTGAGGGTACATGTGGAACTAATTCACAGGTGATATGTCTGTGTTGAGAATAGTTGGGCAGGAAGTTTTGTTTCATATCTAGGATGCTTAGAACAAATGATAATTAGTCAATTAGGCAGTGCAACATAATTGTATTAAATGCTGAGCTGAACTCATTGAACAATTTTCTGAGATATGACTCCCCGTTGTTGTGGTGACAATGTACCAGGTGAATGGCATGCACAATGACATTATTTTAGGTGTGCTGAGACACTGTAAAATTGTATGTTTAATTCCATTTTTAGTTTTAAATGCCATTTCTTTGTAATTAATTGTGAGAGTTTCAGAGTAAATTCAGAGTTTCAATTGTTTCCACACCAATTTTTGGGTTTAAAAACACTGCATTCCCTCGTAAAAAAAACAACAACTTTGTTCTTTGCAAAGTTTATCGGTGGAACACAAAACATTTTGCAACTGAACTCAGCGTTTCTTAGGGGAACGTAAACAATTGGCAAGAGAACGCAAATGCATTGACAAATAATGTTTCCTCCTCCTCATTTTTTCCCTTCACCATGTCCCTTTAGGACAGGGGTCTCCAACCTTTTTTCATTTGAGAGCTACTTTTTAAAAATGAAAGTGGCCGAGAGCTACTCATGTAATACAATACTTAAATCTCTTAAATAATGTCTCATAACTCTCATATCAACAACTATCCAAACTGTTTTAGACCTAAAATAGTTTTTGTAGGCCTATATATGTCAGAGAAAAGAACAGAATCAGAGATAAATTTTTTTATAGAAATTTTTACTTTGGATATTATATTGTAAAAACACATAATAATAGTTGATTTTATAGTGCATCATAACTAGAATATGAAATGGTATGAGATTTTAATTTCATGATTATAGTGACCAAAATGACCACGGTTGTCACAGAATCCTGTTCAAAAAGTATAATACTACAAAATAAAATCAATGTCGAAAACCAGCAAATACCAAGTAAAATCACCATCAATATGCACTTTTTATTTACATAAACATTCAAATAATAACATTAAAAAATGATGGCCAGATTTTAAAGGAGTGTCTTGCAACATGTTATCTAACATGTACAAGTTCAAATAAAGTTTTGACAAAAAAGTTTTCTTGCATATTTCAGCCTTTAAATCATTTTTTATAAAAAGAATGAGTCAAAAAAGATAAATTACTGACGTTTACAAATGCACATTAGCTTATCTTTTATTATAGTAAAATTCGATCTGATTTTCCCATGGCGTCTGTCGTTGCTATGCAACCATGCACTGCGCTCTTCACAATGACAAAGAAGGTTTAGTAGCTAATGGATTTCCACCACAGAAAAACGCTTGCTGTAGCTCTGCTACAAGATTTATTTACCGAGAAGAGAAAAACACCCGTAGTGTTTGGGTGCACCCCCCATCTTTCATGTTGACTGAGCTGTCAATGTTGCGGTGCGTTTTCGGCATTCTGAAAAGTTGAGATTTTTTCATCTCGCTGCGCCTGGAAAAAATTAGCGCGTACGATTCAATTATGAGCATGCTTGCCGCGCACATACATTTGAAATAACAAACTTGAGCGCGCAAAAGACGCGATATGTGAACGGCTCCTTGACTTGCTACTGTAGCTCGCGATCGATCGAGCGACGTGTTGGATCTAAACTCATGTATAATGAACATATTTTTAAGATAGTCATTTTAAAATATATATTTAATGCAAGTGTGATTAAAAAAGAATAGCAACAGAATACAATTAAATTTCAGACGCAGCTCACTAGTGAGTTGTGCTATTTTTAGACCAGGCCTGCGGGCGACTCATGTGGTCCCTGGGGGCGACCTGGTGCCCTCGGGCACCGTGTTGGTGACCCCTGCTTTAGGAGCTCTGTAGTTGAGGCACCATCAAAATAAATTATGAGCAGATATTAAGAGGACAGTCTACTAAAACTCTAGTCTAGTTGGCATGTATTTGCAAAGTTACAAATACACTGTACATTTTTTAAGTAAAATCAACTTGGATGTTTAAGTAATTTCTACTTAAATTACATTAAACTGACTTAAAAAAATAGTTGCATCTTGTAGAATATAAAAAGGTTAGAAACTGCTTAACTTTTGATAAGTGAAAGAAATGTAAAAACATTGCATCGTAACTTATTGATCTTTTTTTTTTTACAGTGTAGCTTGTACACTGAAAAAATAAAAACCTTGGATCAACTTAAAAAAATTGAAGTAATCAATCACATGAAATATTTGACATTGACTCAAAGTAAATAATTTAAATTAGTTTAACCTAAAAAGTTTAAATCCATGCAACCACTTTTTGAAGGTTGATCACACGAAATATTTGACATTGACTCAAAGTAAATAATTTAATTTAGTTTAACCTAAAAAGTTTAAATCCATGCAACCACTTTTTGAAGGTTGATCAAACTAATTATTTTAGGTTGGAACAAACAAATTATTTTAAGTTAGAACACACTAACTAAACGTCCCGCTCATTCTCTCCATTTACTAATTTCATTAATATATTCAGACGCGCTACGCTGGGGGGGCGTTCCCACTGCGATTACACGCAGCGTCCGTCCCTGAAGGGGAACGTCCCGGGTTACATATGTAACCCGGGACGTTCCCCTTCAGGGACTACCGCTGCGTGTAATCGCAGTGGGAACGCAATACCCACATCCCCATACGACCAAATCCCCGTTGTGTGTCATTCGGAGACACAAACCGACGAGAGAACCTGAGCCCCGGGAGTGGAGCTAAGGTCAAGGGAATAAAACCTGACGAAAGTGTGCGGTGAGGACCAGCCTGCCGCATCACAAACGTCCTGAAGAGAATCTCCTGAAAGAAGAGCTGTAGAGGCAGCCATACTCCTAGTGGAATGAGCCCTTACAGCCAAAGGTGAAGGCTGATGGGCCGAACCATAAGCGAGCGAGATGGCCTCGACCACCCACTTGCTCATCCTTTGCTTAGATGCAGGACACCCTTTCCTGGGTGACCCAAAACAAACGAACAGTTGTTCCGATTTCCTCCACAGGGCAGCTCTGTGGACATACACATCTAAAGCCCTAATGGGGCACAGCAAATTAAGTTTCTCCTGGTCTGACGTCATAAAAGGCGGAGGACAGAAAGCCTGCAGAACTATAGGTCTATCAAAAGTAGTTGGTACCTTAGGAACATAACCTGGTCTCGGACAGAGAAAGGCCTTAACCATACCAGGCGCAAATTCCAGGCACGAGGGAGCCACCGAAAGTGCTTGATATCTCCAATTCTTTTTAGAGATGAGATAGCGAGAAGAAGGATAGTCTTTAGAGTAGAAACTTTTCCGAAACTTCCTCGATGGGCTCGAAAGGAGCTAGGGAGAGACCTTCTAAGACGATGGTCAGATCCCAAGCTGGTCCCCTCGTGCGAACTGCAGGCCTCAGCCTCAAGGTGCCACGAAGGAAGCGAGATATAAGTGGGTGTCTCCCGAGGGAACCTCCACTTGAAGGGGTGTGGTAAGCAGCTAAGGCCGCCACATACACCTTCAGTGTGGAGTGGGATAACCCTGTGGAGAGACGGTCCTGCAGGAAATCCAGCACTGTACCAACCGGGCAGTTAACTGGGTCCTGCTGGCGCTCTCCACACCAAGAGGTGAAAAGTTTCCACCTCGCGGCATATAACTTCCTCGTGGAAGGAGCTCTGGATTGGAGCATGGTCTCAACGACCTCAGTCGAGAGACCAGAATCTATGAGCTGGGCCCCCTCAGAGGCCAAGCCCACAGCCTCCATAGTTCTGGGCGGGGGTGAAGGATCGACCCATTCGCCTGAGAAAGTAGATCTCTCCTGATCGGTATCTCCAGGGGAGAGCCGTCGAGGAGAGACACTAGGTCCGCAAACCATACTCGGGCCGGCCAGAACGGGGCTATATAGGTCTACCTCGGCACGACCGAAATGTTCCCATAGGAGCTCCACCACCTCGGGGTGAAGACTCCACTCCCCGGGCCTCGGCCCCTGCCTCGACAGGATGTCTGCCCCCTGATTCAAATACCCTGGGAGATAAATAGCTCAGAGAGAGAGAATTTTTCCCTGGGACCATAGAAGGATCTGACGTGCCAGTTTGTAAAGCGGGCGAGAACGCAGACCCCCCTGATGGTTGATATAAGAGACCACCGATGTGTTATCTGTCCGGACAAGAACATGGTGGCCCCTTAGGTCTGGGAGGAAATGTTTCAGGGCCTGAAACACTGCCAACATCTCTAGACAATTTATGTGCCATAGACGGTGATGGTCCCCCCACAGACCCTGAGCTGGGCGACCACTCATGATCGCCCCCCAACCCGTGAGAGAGGCATCTGTCGTTAGCATCACGTGACGACAAGGAGCCCCCAACACAGGACCTTGGGACAGAAACCAAGGATCTTTCCACATGATCAGGGCGCGATGACACCATCGCGAACTCACGATCCTGCGAAGCGGATTTCCCCTCGGGGAGAATCCCTTGGTTCTGAGCCACCACTGTAACGGTCTCATGTGCAAGAGGCAAAAGGTATCACGTTGGACGCAGCTGCCATGAGACCTAACAGCCTCTGGAACTGTTTTACAGTGAGTGACTGGCCTAGCTTGACCTGCCCTACTGCGGCGAGAATCGAAGCAATACGAGCAGGTGACAATTGTGCCTGCATCGTCGTCGAATCCCACACTACACCGAGAAAAGTGGTTCTCTGTAATGGAGAAAGGACACTCTTCTTGGCGTTGAGCCTCAACCCCAAACTCTTGATGTGAGCAAGAACGACATCTCGATGCCGAACCGCCTGATGTTCCGATTGAGCTAGAATTAACCAATCGTCTATAGAGTTCAGAATACGGATGCCCTGCAGCCTCAGCGGGGCTATGGCTGCATCCATACACTTCGTGAACGTGCGGGGTGATAATGCTAGGCCGAACGGAAGAACCCGATATTGGTATGCTTCGCCCCCGAAAGCGAACCTCAGGAACTTCCTGTGTTGAGGGAGGATAGATACATGGAAGTAAGCGTCCTTTAGATCTATCGTGACAAACCAGTCCTCGGATCTGATTTGCGACACGATCTGTTTGAGAGTGAGCATCTTGAACTTGAGCTTGCCTACAGTGCGATTTAAAAGACGCAGATCTAAAATGGGACGCAACCCTCCATCTTTTTTCGGAACGATGAAGTACCGGCTGTAGTATCCTAACTCCCTGCTGGGTGGAGGAACTCGTTCTATAGCTCCTTTTAGTAGCAGAGTTTTTACCTCCTGTTCTAATACCAGAGCCTGCTCGGGGCCCACCAGTGTAGGCAGAACCCCTCTGAAACGAGGTGGACGCGTTCTGAACTGAATAGCGTACCCGTTCTTTATAATATTCAGGACCCACTGAGAAACATTGGGAAGCATTTCCCATTCCGCCAGGAACTCTACTAAGGGAACCAGCCTCTCGAGGCTGGCCTCTGGATGAACATCCCGAGTGACAGACACAGCGCCCTGTAACATACTGGCAGGAAACAACTAGTCTGAGCACTCCACAACCCTCCTCGGAGGGGGCGAGCGTCCCTCGGGAAAGCACTCGCCGAGTCTCTCTACGCCCTGTATAGGCAGGGTTAGTAGAACAGACCCCTGAGGGCATCGAGAAAGACAGGGCACCATGTTTTTGTGTGGTGAACTCAAGTCTTTCCCGATGGGGACCACCCTCAGAGTCCTGACGTTCAGCACGTCAGGATTTTTTCGACGCGGCCTTCCTGGCCACAATGACTGTCCTCAGATCAGCCCTGCCCCGAGAAGGCCGCGCCGGAGAGCGCCCCGCCTCGTCCCTCCAGTTTCTCTGCGGGGGGGCACGAGACGCGACACTCTGCTTCTGCTGCGCTCTACTAGAAAAGGAACTCGGCGGCTGGGACTGCCCTTTTCGTTCAGCAGCCCCAGCGACACGTACTTTGAGGGGAATAAATTTATGAAAAGCAGCCGCCTGTTTTTTCTCTTCCTGGAACCTCTCAGTGACAGAAATAAGAGCGTCACCGAAGAGACCCACAGGCGAAACTGGAGCATTTAAAAGAAGAGATTTATCTTTTTCCTTCATAGAAGTTTGACTCAACCATAAATGTCTTTCTGTGGCCACCATGGCTGCCATAGACCGACCAATAGATTTAGCCGTCTCCCTGGTGGCCCGAAGAGTGAGATCAGCGGTCTGCCTCAGCTCATTGATCATATCAGCAGAAATTTCCCCCCCCTCACAAGCATCTTTAAGCAGGTCGGCTTGATAAGCCTGCAAAATGGCCATAGTGTGCATACATGCAGCCGCCTGACCAGCCGCCGAGTAAGCCTTCCCTACGAGCGCAGATGTATTTTTTAAAGGTCTGGATGGAAGAGTCGGTGCTTTAAGTGAGGATGACGAAGCAGGAGAGAGATAGCTAGCGAGCGTCTCCTCCGCCTTCGGCATCGTCACATACCCAGCAGATTTACCACTAACGATGTTACCATAAGCATTAGACTGGTTAGTGTAAATTCTGCTAGAAACTGGTCTAACCCAGGTTTTTGAAACCTCAGCGTGGAGATCTGGGAAAAATGGTAGGCACCGACGAGCGGGCTGATGTCATGCAGACAGAAATCTATCGTCTAGTTTGCTTTTACTTCTAGACTCCTGCCTATCAGCTGGCCACTCGATGCTGAGCTTTTCAACAGCCCGAGATAAAACATCCATCAGCCCTTCCTCATTAGCAGTATAATATGACAAACTCGTTTCTTCTGATGCAACACTATCGACATCCAGCTCCTCGGAACTGGATAATCTCAATTCAACATCATCATGTGCCTCCACCCGGGCAGAAGTAACCGCCGCAGCGCGTGCTTCCAGAGCCGGGTGAGAGGCACTGGATCCCGCCGGAGATGGCTGAGATAGGGCGGAGCCCGTCTCAACGTCGCCGGTGAGATCCATCTGCGAACCCCAAGACAAGCGCCGCCGCTCTGCCTCAACAGAAGCGGGACCCGAGCCTTGGGGAGCTCGCAGCATACCGCTCTCCTCGAAGAGCGATCGCCGCGAGCGCAGAGTTCTAATAGGAAAACGCTCGCAATGCACACAATCGACCCCCTCGAGAGCCGACTGGGCATGCTGCATTCCTAAACAAGCAACACATAACTCGTGTGAATCCCCACCCGTGATGTATCGAGTACAGGGGGAGCACACTTTCTATACTGCTCGCTCATATTGTTTTTTTTATATATAAATATATATACACTCACCGGCCACTTTATTAGGTACCCCATGCTAGTAACGGGTTGGACCCCCTTTTGCCTTCAGAACTGCCTCAATTCTTCGTGGCATAGATTCAACAAGGTGCTGGAAGCATTCCTCAGGGAGTTTGGTCCATATTGACATGATGGCATCACACAGTTGCCGCAGATTTGTCGGCTGCACATCCATGATGCGAATCTCCCGTTCCACCACATCCCAAAGATGCTCTATTGGATTGAGATCTGGTGACTGTGGAGGCCATTTGAGTACAGCGAACTCATTGTCATGTTCAAGAAACCAGTCTGAGATGATTCCAGCTTTATGACATGGCGCATTATCCTGCTGAAAGTAGCCATCAGAAGTTGGGTACATTGTGGTCATAAAGGGATGGACATGGTCAGCAACAATACTCAGGTAGGCTGTGGCGTTGCAACGATGCTCAATTGGTACCAAGGGGCCCAAAGAGTGCCAAGAAAATATTCCCCACACCATGACACCACCACCACCAGCCTGAACCGTTGATACAAGGCAGGATGGATCCATGCTTTCATGTTGTAGACGCCAAATTCTGACCCTACCATCCGAATGTCGCAGCAGAAATCGAGACTCATCAGACCAGGCAACGTTTTTCCAATCTTCTATTGTCCAATTTCGATGAGCTTGTGCAAATTGTAGCCTCAGTTTCCTGTTCTTAGCTGAAAGGAGTGGCACCCGGTGTGGTCTTCTGCTGCTGTAGCCCATCTGCCTCAAAGTTCGACGTACTGTGCGTTCAGAGATCCACCTTGGTTGTAACGGGTGGTTATTTGAGTCACTGTTGCCCTTCTATCAGCTCGAACCAGTCTGGCCATTCTCCTCTGACCTCTGGCATCAACAAGGCATTTCCGCCCACAGAACTGCCGCTCACTGGATGTTTTTTCTTTTTCGGACCATTCTCTGTAAACCCTAGAGATGGTTGTGCGTGAAAATCCCAGTAGATTAGCAGTTTCTGAAATACTCAGACCAGCCCTTCTGGCACCAACAATCATGCCACGTTCAAAGTCACTCAAATCACCTTTCTTCCCCATACTGATGCTCGGTTTGAACTGCAGGAGATTGTCTTGACCATGTCTACATGCCTAAATGCACTGAGTTGCCGCCATGTGATTGGCTGCTTAGAAATTAAGTGTTAAGGAGCAGTTGGACAGGTGTACCTAATAAAGTGGCCGGTGAGTGTATATAGTGATAAACTCCTGACTAAGACAGACAAACACAATTGAAAGATTCCAGACACACACAGAGCGCTGCTGAAGTAACAGAAGCTGGCGGCTTGTGTTTTCAGGGGATATTTATAGCTTCCTGGTCGATGACGTCACTCGCCGTATGCTCATTCTCTCCATTGACTGATTTCATTCATATATTCAGACGCGCTACGCTGGGGGGCGTTCCCACTGCGATTACACGCAGCGGTAGTCCCTGAAGGGGAACTAATATGTATAGGTTAAAGTAAATTAATTATTTTAAGTTAAAACAAACTAATGTTTATAGGTCCGAGTAAATTAATTATTTTAGGTAGTCTCAAATCAAAAAAATAACAGTTGTCATTATTTGAAATGTATAATAAATCAAATATATATAAAAAATGCTTTTAATACACTTTGATCAATGACTACTCAGAACACTTTCCTTTAGAACACATTTATATTTATTGTTCAATAAACTGACAACATTGATCATTGGTTTCAAATCTATGAAAATTAACAGTCTGTTTCACACAAAAATACTTGTTATATAATTTCATATCACTTGATAACATACATAAATATTAAATTAGGAAGGTTTGTCCTGACATAATACATTTCAGCATAAAACATAATACAAATAAAATGTTATGACCGTATTGTATACCTGTTTCAAATGTAGATGTACCTGAGACAAATCCTGGAACTGCTCCTCAGACAGTGAACAGTGGAACTCCTAAGACACTGACAGAGTTTCTGGTACAGAGCTGTAAGCACAGCTATTTTATTTTAGGTTAAGTGTGTATATGAGCACAAAGACTGTAATGGCAAAAGCGGTTGCAACCGAGGGCAACTTGTTCAGGACGTCTGTTCCTTCGATGACAATTTTAATGTCTTTGGGTGGATGGAGAGGATCCTATTTCCCAGTGATAAAGATCGCCATGGTTGTCTGCTCCAGTTCTTCAATGTCATTTTCCTGCATAAAAAGAGAAAATAAGTACATTATAGTTACAGAAATCTCACGATTTCATGATCATAATGTGCCAAGCTCTTATACAATCTAAACTTTCAAAACCTGAATAGGCGCAAATCAAACAAATCAAATGTTTATTACAAGGGGTGTGGACTAGATTGAAAGTGATGAGATTTCTTGTCTGGTTAGAAGCGGTCTCATGGGATTCACGCAATTCACATTTTTCACCTGCTGTCACGCGACCTCAAATTCTCTCACACAGTAAATAAAACAAATGTATAACTGGTAACGTGCACTCACGGAGTGAATTAACTCCGCCCAGCTGATGCAACACCAGCGTACGCAAGGGCTACACGATATTGGGAAAAAATGGCATTGTGATTTTCTATTTTTCTGCAATATATATTGCGATATTTCACCAGATTAAAGTGAATTGGTTTAAAGGAGTCATTCGTTTGCAAATCGGACGTGTCATTAGTGGACGTGTAGCCAACGGACACTGCACAAGATTTGTGTCAACATAGAAAACATTTCATCACTGGAAAGGTTTTTTTCGTTTATTGCAATTGTGGTTTATGTCAGCTGAATGTGCGGAACGATTGTTTTTAGCACAATTCACACCCCTTGGTAATTCAGGAGAGAAAATCTCCGAATGCTCCACATGAAACTTCGGTCTTTCGACCTTTTACCATCGTGTCAAGTGATATTAATATGCGCGAGGCAGAGAGAGCAAGACAGCTCGTGTTGTTTGAAGACGGTGAGGTGCGCGCGGCCGGGGCTCGCTCTCCCTCTCTCGTACATCTTGCGATGTGACTATCGTGGATGTGCACATCGCGATATCGATGCTGAAATGATATATCGTACAGCCCTAGCATACGCTGTGATCTAAAAACTAGAATGCTACCTAGCTCTGTTTGTCAGGCAAAAAAAAAAAAAACCTAGCTCTGTTTGAGACTGTGAGCTGCAGTTTATCAGAGGTGCTGAAGTTAAAATGCGTTTGGATTTGTGGTGAGATTTCAGCCTGATCAGAAGTGTTTTCTCTAGGGCTGCACGATATTAGAAAAAAAACGGCATTGCAATATTTTTCTATTCTGCGATATATATTGCGATATGAAAAAATACAGGAACAGGAACTCACCTGCTCTATTTGAAAAGTATTTAGCATCGCAAGAAAAATGTAGATTATTAAAAAGACATTGGATCATTGATGTTAGTTTGACTGTTAGCTAGCGCGCTGCAATCATGTCCGATGGCAGACAACTGCAAAATAAAAAGCAATCCAACAGCACATTATACAATGTAAACAAAGACATGTCTTCTTGCGGCGGCCTTTATAAAATTAGCTGTGGTAAAAATCTAGTCATGTTATGAACGGAAGTGGAAGTGACTGAAGACTGTGCTCTTCTCCGTTTTTGGTTAATATCTGTAGCAGAAAGAGCTCCACATATAGGTCTGGAATATGAAGTAGCGTGTGCATATAGGTGTTGTCATTTGCAAATGGATTCGTTTGGACACACTTTTTTTTTTTTTTACAAGGTTCCTGGGAAGACAGGGAAAAAAAGATCATTTGGTACGTCTGGACGTGGTCTAAGTGTTTACTGCTCAAAATTCAGCATCAAAGATTTCTAGTATTAAAATCTCATCTTGTGAGCTGAGTTTCTCGTCACACCCCTATTTATTAAATATGGCTAGGAAAACCTAGACTATGACCATGTTAGTATGTAGGTGTTAAAACTGTGTGAGCAAGTGAGAGAGATGCCCTTACCTGGTATTTTTTTATAAGGTGCTCAACGGGTTTACCGAGGTAGATCATCAGAGATTTGAGGATGCATTCTCTTCTGATGGTGATGTCCACAGTCTGAGTAAGAACAGTTACTATGAATTAAAATCAAACATTTACAACAACAAAACAAAAAAAAAAACTATTCAGCCATGGACACAAATTATCACAAATGCCCCCATGACACTGTAAATAGAACTTACCACAAGCAATGATCACTGGCAGGAGCTTCCAAATAAGCTGCACAGCAGGAACAACTGATAGGTGGCTGCTTCCCTGAAGTTAAAAGAGAAAACAAGATTAAGTTTGTTAACTACTAACATCATGCACAAATTGAGAATACCCAACATGTAGCATAAATAGATATATACTTTATTTTATGATTAAAGGAAAGCTGGCTAACATTTTACATTTCTACCACATGTAAATGTTGTTAACAGTGTAGCAAACATGACCAGCTTGAAATATCTGGGCCTTGTAATATTATGGCTGATAAATACTGAACGCAAGATAATTAGGAGTGTAAATAAAATATCACATATGACTATTATGCTATTGACAGCAGAAGTTAACCAGCATTATTTAGCATTATTTCCCCCTCTTCATATATATATACACTCACCGGCCACTTTATTAGGTACCCCATGCTAGTAACGGGTTGGACCCCCTTTTGCCTTCAGAACTGCCTCAATTCTTCGTGGCATAGATTCAACAAGGTGCTGGAAGCATTCCTCAGGGAGTTTGGTCCATATTGACATAATGGCATCACACAGTTGCCGCAGATTTGTCGGCTGCACATCCATGATGCGAATCTCCCGTTCCACCACATCCCAAAGATGCTCTATTGGATTGAGATCTGGTGACTGTGGAGGCCATTTGAGTACAGCGAACTCATTGTCATGTTCAAGAAACCAGTCTGAGATGATTCCAGCTTTATGACATGGCGCATTATCCTGCTGAAAGTAGCCATCAGAAGTTGGGTACATTGTGGTCATAAAGGGATGGACATGGTCAGCAACAATACTCAGGTAGGCTGTGGCATTGCAACGATGCTCAATTGGTACCAAGGGGCCCAAAGAGTGCCAAGAAAATATTCCCCACACCATGACACCACCACCACCAGCCTGAACCGTTGATACAAGGCAGGATGGATCCATGCTTTCATGTTGTAGACGCCAAATTCTGACCCTACCATCCGAATGTCGCAGCAGAAATCGAGACTCATCAGACCAGGCAACGTTTTTCCAATCTTCTATTGTCCAATTTCGATGAGCTTGTGCAAATTGTAGCCTCAGTTTCCTGTTCTTAGCTGAAAGGAGTGGCACCCGGTGTGGTCTTCTGCTGCTGTAGCCCATCTGCCTCAAAGTTCGACGTACTGTGCGTTCAGAGATGCTCTTCTGCCCACCTTGGTTGTAACGGGTGGTTATTTGAGTCACTGTTGCCCTTCTATCAGCTCGAACCAGTCTGGCCATTCTCCTCTGACCTCTGGCATCAACAAGGCATTTCCGCCCACAGAACTGCCGCTCACTGGATGTTTTTTTCTTTTTCGGACCATTCTCTGTAAACCCTAGAGATGGTTGTGCGTGAAAATCCCAGTAGATTAGCAGTTTCTGAAATACTCAGACCAGCCCTTCTGGCACCAACAATCATGCCACGTTCAAAGTCACTCAAATCACCTTTCTTCCCCATACTGATGCTCGGTTTGAACTGCAGGAGATTGTCTTGACCATGTCTACATGCCTAAATGCACTGAGTTGCCGCCATGTGATTGGCTGCTTAGAAATTAAGTGTTAACAAGCAGTTGGATAGGTGTACCTAATAAAGTGGCCGGTGAGTGTATAATGTCGTTTAGTTTAATATGATACTGATATATTCACTAGTTAGCTTTAAAAAAAGAGCCCGCAGAGCTCTTAAAACTAAAAAAAATAACGTTAGTAATCTCGGCAAATAACATTTTCTAGGCTCTTCGCGCCACTGTTAACCATTCAAAACACTCAGCAGAACAAATGCATTTGAATTCACGAACATAACATTAGCTGTAACTAACTTGCACGTGGTAACTTTAGCTAACCAATGCCCCCACAAAATTAATTTAGAAATGATAGTTTTCATTTATTAGCCAGTTAGCTAGCAACCTGTGACAGCATTAGCTACTCACTTACCCACCCACGACCAAAGGGCGGCTAACGTAACCTAACGCTCTGCCTAACGTTAACGTTATAGTTTGAATTAAGAATGCTAACGTTACTAGGGCTATCTTATAATTTACATGCTATCAATAATGCTGAAATTACAGCCAGAGTCAAGGCAAGCCAGGTATACTTGGAAAAACCGTTAACGGTAGACAAAGTTTATTGTTTTTACTTACCAGTATTAATGTTGCTCGTAGTTTTTCTGTGTCGCAGGCTCGCAGGGTTCTGTTGAAGTGTACCTTCACGGCCGCCGCTCGTAGTGTGTGTTCTTCAGGTTCTTCACAGACAGTTCAACTGACGGACGTTTTTTTTTTTTTATCCTTTATTTAAACAGGCCAGAGAGCGGGATCTCCAACTCAACAATGCGCATGTGCAAAAATCATGCTTAATCTAATAAAAATGCTCTGATCAAATGAATAAATTCAGTTTAATGTCCCGCTGCCAATTTATATTGTATCAATGTAAAAAAATTGATTCAACCATGAATATAAACTAAACCGTTTATTTTAAATGAAAAAACTAATAATTTTAAGCTATTTCAATGAGAAAATACACATTAAACGAACAACAGCAATGTTAGACTTTTTTTCAGTGTAGAATGTCTCAAATTGACTGTTTGTGTTACCCATAATAATAAAGAGTTTGAGTGAAAAATGGGTTGCAGTTTTTTTTACAGTCCTGTTTCATGTAAATTCTGTGTAATTATTGTAGTAATAACAATAACTGGGAAAAAAACTAGGAACTAACCCTGAACCAACCCTAGAACAGTCTTAACCAATGTAGTTACCTTATATTACTCAGTACTTTATTGGGAAAGTACATTGTAAGTACAATAAAATGTACTAAAAACAAAAAAATGCATCCCAGAAATTCGGATGCCACTACACACCTGTGAAGACATCAGCAGGTGGCTAAGCCCATTCTTTGAGTTCATGCCATCCAGACTGGGAGCTTTTCGAACATTTCACCCTCAGCAAGGGTTCCCTGCAGTCTAAAAACAACTTTTCAAAACTGAGTAAGTTGGACACAATTATACTTGCATGCAAAGAGAGGGAAATCTGATTTTCCCAGCAATTAATTTTAAAATTCCAGCATTATTGCATGTTGTTGTATATTTAAAGCAATAATTTGTTATATTAGCTCATATATGCACAGTAGTGTTACTTTATGTCTTAAAGTGGGGAGTATGTTGGTCTGTTGGACCTAGTTATCTGCCTAGTGGCTTCAGTGCTGGAGTTCCTTCAATACCGTTTCTCTGCCAGTCTTTCCCCATTCTCACTTAAGGTGTATGTGGCGGTCATAGCTGCCTTCTATGTGCCGTTAGGTGAGGAAGCACCACCTTTTGACTCGTTTCCTTCGTGGTACTCTGAGGATAAGGCCTATGGCTCAGGTTAGAGTTCGGCATGGGATATAACAGTAGATCTAGAAGGGTTGTCCTTGGCACCCTTCAACCCCTAGGACTCTGCATCTGACAAATGCATCGCTCTAAAGATGGCATCCTTGCTGGCGATCACGTCACTCAAAAGAGTAGGAAACTTTTGTCAGTTGCTCCCTCTTGTCTGGAATTTACTCCAAGTGGGGTGAAAGCTATTCTTCACCTTAAGCCAGATAACGTACCTAAAGTACACACTAATGTGGCCCGGTCTATAGTCCTTCAGCCTTTCATCCTCCTCCTCATGTGTCAGCGGAACAAGAAGCTACAGTTACTCTGCCCTGTTAGGGCCCTTCAGGTTTATGTCCAGAAGACCTCTCAGTTGAGGAAAACTGATCAGTTGCTGGTATGCTTTAGGCCCCCTAAGAAGGGCTGCCCAGCAACCAAACAAACTATATGCAGGTGGAATGTGTAAGCTATTTATATGACTTATGAGGCGTGCGGTCTGCCTTTGCCTCTTCTGGTCAGAGCACATTCCACACAGAGTATGGCATCCTCTAAAGCTTTACTGACGGGTTCATCCCTCCTAGAAGTATGTGATACGGCAGGGTGGTTCTCCCCGCACACCTTTATAAAGTTTTATAGCCTGGACCTGCTGGTTACACCGCGGTCTCAAGTCCTTGTGCCCTGAGTTGTGCCCAAGTAGCTTCAAACTAGGGCAGGCATTTGTCAGCATGGCGAAGTGAGTATTTTGTTCCCCACAATGTAGTCATACGACACACTGTGAGTTCCCTCGAAAGGGAACATCTAAGGTTACGTATGTAACTGAGAAGGGAACGAGATGCTGCGTCCCTTTGCCATACTTCCTGCATGCCTGGGAGTGGCTGGCTTCAGTCTTTTTTTTAGAAAAAAAAAGACTTTTTTTTTTTTACTTAGATATTTTTACACAATGTGTGTAAAAAGTTGTGAATGCAATTGAAACACCAGTCATTACTTGACCCCATCATATAGCCTACATTTTTTAACAGTGAATTATGAAAATATATTCAGGATTCAGCAAGTCAACATGAGAATATTTAGACAGTCGGCTCATGGTTGCCTGAAGGAGCAGCAGTGTTCACAGCTGGCCTGGTTTTGAATGCTTCAAATGAATGAATGCATAATGTTCATACCTCTAAGTGATAACCCTTTTTAGGATGTTCTAAAATTATTTTTTATTTTTTATTTATTTTTTACCTCTGTTTATATTGTTATTAAAACCTCATGAACCTCAACTCACATACTGCAATGCTTCTTTGTGATAAATGCACACACTACTGAAACAAGAAGAAAAGGACATTACTTTTTATTTTTAAACAGCACAGCATGGAACATGATTTGCAAAAGTCATGGATTAAAAGAAACACCTTTCATGGAGTGTTTATCACCTCATCTTCTTAATGAGCCACAGACTCAATAAAAAGGAGGACAAAACACACATTGCCATGTGTTTATCAGTCTTTTCAGTCCTTTGTAATCCACACTGCATGTGTGTTTTTCAAAGCTATCATGTGGCACGATTAACAGCCCCCTTAATTCCCCTGCAACACATTTGCACAGAAAACTTTTGTTTAAAGAAATAAACTGGATTTTGGTGGTATTTTATTTTTTCATTTAGAGGTTAATTAAATGTGGGTACAATGCTCATTTTTGAGTTGATTGTTTTAGCGTAGCATTGCTACAGGCGTTCATCTACTAAACATGCTTCACTTGCCCTCCGGCCACTTTTTCATTTTTTCAGTGCATTACATTCAAACCCATTTAAGATCACTTTTACATGCAAGGGCTCTTTCAGTAATTGTGAACTGGAGCGCTATTTATTGGTATTTATATATTAAATTACTTTTTGATAATGTAACATTGTAATTAACTATTTTGAGCAGTACTTGGGTGATGGGGTAACATTCAGATGACTATTTATTTACTATTGAAAATATGTGCCTGTAGTATTATTTCTGCAAAATTATATTACATTAAACTTTACGCCATTTCACATGTCGGAAAATCATACCACAATAAATCTAGTTTCATTGTGACAATAAAATTCTCATGCCCATTGTGTCTGTGTATGATGCCAAAGGTTTCTCATTGAAAGCATAAAAGTGTTACAAACAACTCATGTTGCATTTTGCACTCAAGTATCTGTCATGCTTGGATGTATCTTTTAAATGAGATATGAATAGCATATGCCTTCAGAAGACTTGGAATGCAACATGAGTTGTTTGTAATACCTTTTATTCAGTTTGCTTAATTAAATAAATATTCCTGTCCTGTAATATTGCAATAAATACCTGTCACTGTACTTTTATTTGCCTTTTATGTGTTTTATATTGTTGAAAAGTGGGTAGATTTGGGGTAGGAGTGGAGTTAGGTGCTCCAAAAATCTATGAAAGTACAAATATGTATACGATTATTTCTATACTTTTGCAAATGCAAATAATTAAATGTGCCTTGATCTGATAAGGCAAACAACTAAATTAAATGGTAACACTTTATTTTACGGTTAAATTCTCGCTATTAACTAGTTGCTTATTAGCATGCATATTACTAGGATATTGGCTGTTTATCAGTACTTATAAAGCACATATTAATGCCTTATTCTGCATGACCTTATTCTACATCCCTTAATCCTGCCCAATACCTAAACTTAAACGATACAAAAAATCTTACTAACTATTAATAAGCAATAACTTAGGACTTTATTGAGGCAAAAGTTGTAGATAATAGTGAATATGTGTTCCCTACAGTATATTAAAGTTTTACCAATGAAATAAGAGTATCCTGCCCGCTAAGGGGTTCCCTGTGCATTAAAAAGACGCTGAGGGGTCCTGACCATGTGACGAATAGGGAGTGAGACATTGGCCAGACATAAGGCCCCTATATACTTCAAGTGAAATCGAAGAATGACCTGATATGATATGATTTTGAACAAAATCAGGCCAAAATGAAGTTCGTTTGGAGTTAGTTTGGGGAGTTATTTGGGAGTTGGAACTTTCTGGAAAAGTTTGCTTCGGCTGGTAAACATCTTTGTACTTCCATTGGTCCATGGTGATGGCTGAAGGTGTCACATGTCTGTCCGGTCTTGTGTTGCACATGGGTGTCTTGTTATGTTGAGCCATGTGCTCTTGTCATTGTTTGACCCCTCCCTCTTGTTATCTGATTATTGGTTTATTTGCTCCACCTGTCTGTCTCGTTACCCTCCTTGTTTGCCTCCCTATTTAGTCTTCCTGTGTTTGCTGTCCTGTGCTCGTTCGTTGTATTTGTTACGCGTGTTCGTCATGTTGAGTTCTGTGCCCATTCCTGCCTTGTCGTGTCTGTTTTGGATTTAATCACTGAGACCTTGGTTTTCTTTTGTTGGTTTGTTCATTTTATGTTTTTGTCTTATTAAATACTCTTCATTTCACTCCGCACTTGAGTCCTCTTTTCCATTCTCCACGACCCACCGTGACAGAACGAACGAGCCATTATGTGGATTCAGCGGAGTGAACTATGTCCTGTGGAGAGGGAGAATGGGATTTCTCTTTTGAAATATTTCTCCATGTGCGCTCATAGGAATGAGGAGAGGAGGGCAGCAGAGTCTTCCCCAAGTTTCTCATCTGGAATAAGGTTGTCGTCACTGGATCCGTCCAGCGTTGAAACTCCATCGATGATTGTAGCCAGCCTTGAGTCTGCTCATATCCGTCAGAAGGGACGGAGGAGGAGGAGACCTGTCCATTTAGAGTCTGTTCACGTCACGTCTGCCCAGCCAGAGACTGTTCACGTTCCGTCTGCCCAGCCAGAGACTGTTCACGTCACGTTTGCCCAGCCAGAAACTGTTCACGTCCCGTCTGCCCAGCGAGAGACTGTTCACGTCACGCCTACCCAGCCAGAGACTGTTCACGTTCCGTCTGCCCAGCGAGAGACTGTTCACGTCCCGTCTGCCCAGCGAGAGACTGTTCACGTCCCGTCTGCCCAGCGAGAGACTGTTCACGTCCCGTCTGCCCAGCGAGAGACTGTTCACATCCCGTCTGCCCAGTCCCGTCTGCCCAGCGAGAGACTGTTCACGTCCCGTCTGCCCAGCGAGAGACGGTTCACGTCACGTCTGCCCAGCGAGAGACGGTTCACGTCACATCTGCCCAGCGAGAGACTGTTCACGTCACGTCTGCCCAGCGAGAGACTGTTCACGTCACGTCTGCCCAGCGAGAGACTGTACACGCTCTGTCTGCCCAGTCAGAGACTGAGCACGTCCAGTTTGCCCAGTCTGAGACAGATCCGGAAATGCCCATTTGTGTGGCCGCCAAGGCACTTACGGACTATTTGGAACGTCTGGCGCGGATCCTGGATATGCCTGTATCTGCTATTTCCGAGCCAGAGCCAGAGTCGGTTCCAGAGCCGGGGCCAGTGTCTGCTGTTCCAGGACCGGAGCCAGTGTCTGCTGTTCCAGGGCCGGAGCCAGTGTCTGCTGTTCCAGGGCCGGAGCCAGTGTCTGCTGTTCCAGGGCCGGAGCCAGTGTCTGCTGTTCCAGGGCCGGAGCCAGTGCCGGTTCCAGAGCCGGAGGCAGAGCCAGTGCCGGTTCCAGAGCCGGAGGCAGAGCCAGTGCCCGTTCCAGAGCCGGAGGCAGAGCCGGTGCCCGTTCCAGAGCCGGTGCCCGTTCCAGTGCCCGTTCCAGAGCCGGTGGCAGAGCCAGTGCCTGTTCCAGAGCTGGTGGCAAAGCCAGTGCCCGTTCCAGAGCCCGTTCCAGAGCCGGTGGCAGAGCCAGTGCCCGTTCCAGAGCCGGTGGCAGAGCCAGTGGCCGTTCCAGAGCCGGAGGCAGAGCCAATGCCCGTTCCAGAGCCGGAGGCAGAGCCAATGCCCGTTCCAGAGCCGGTGTCTGTTCCTGAGCCGGTGTCTGCTGTTCCTGAGCCGGTGTCCGCTGTTCCTGAGCCGGTGTCCGCTGTTCCTGAGCCGGAGCCAGTGTCTGTTCCAGAGCCGGAGCCCTGGCCGCCCGAGGTGAATTCACCGCCCTGGCCGCCCGAAGGGTCTTCGCCGCTCTGGCTGCCCGAAGGGTCTTCGCCGCCCTGGCCGCCATAGGGTTCTTCGCCGCCCTGGCCGCCCGAGGGTTCTTCGCCGCCCTGGCCGCCCGAGAGGTCTTCGCCGCCCTGGCCGCCCGAGGGGTCTTCACCGCCCTGGCAGCCCGAGGGGTATTCACCGCCCTGGCCGCCCGATGAACTCTGTTTTGCCCTAGTCTGTCCCTCCTGTTCCCCCCCTGGTCTGTCCCTCCCGTCCCGCCCTGATGTTGCCTTCCTGTCCCGCCTTGGCCTGATGGAGCGTCTGGTAGCCGCTCCGTAGGGAGGGGGTTATGTCACATGTCTGTCCGGTCTTGTGTTGCACATGGGTGTCTTGTTATGTTGAGACATGTGCTCTTGTCATTGTTTGACCCCTCCCTCTTGTTATCTGATTATTGGTTTATTTGCTCCACCTGTCTGTCTCGTTACCCTCCTTGTTTGCCTCCCTATTTAGTCTTCCTGTGTTTGCTGTCCTGTGCTCGTTCGTTGTATTTGTTCGTTTGTTACGCGTGTTCGTCATGTTGAGTTCTGTGCCCATTCCTGTCTTGTCGTGTCTGTTTTGGATTTAGTCACTGAGACCTTGGTTTTCTTTTGTTGGTTTGTTCATTTTATGTTTTTGTCTTATTAAATACTCTTCATTTCACTCCGCACCTGAGTCCTCTTTTCCATTCTCCACGACCCACCGTGACAGAAGGTAGGTGTGTGCAGAGGCTCCAACTTCTTTCACGTGGAAATCTTGACACTGTCTTTCGTGTTTAATATGGTAAATCTGTTTGATTTTAAGCAATATATTGTATAAAGTGCTCTATTAAAAAAACGTGACATGGGTTTACTAGAGTGCTGAATTCCAGAGCTCCAGCAAACAAACATATCCATGGTCCTATGATCAGATGCTTTTCTCATGCTTAATTTAAAATGCTGTTTTCTCAATTTTGTTGTGTGTTTATTTTGTTATTGAGAGGAAAGCATGCAGCACATATTTACATATTCATCGAACCGTCGCTCTCAGCAGTGTAGGCGGCGTTGTATGTTCGATAACAGTATATCACTGGTCACGTATTTCCGAACTTCATTTTACATCCAAAAACTGAGAACGAAAAAGAACCAAACCTTGCATGTATCTGGGCCTATACAATTGGGCTTGACTGGGCTGCAGCGTTCACTTCATATGATTTGTTTAGTTATATGCCAGCCAGATATTATTAGCCACATTTTCACTGTCTGGCCAGTGGAAGCGAGGGGTTTAAACAGGCCAGCCAGGCTAATAGCCTCCGACTGAGAGCTTCGAGGCCATAATCAAATGGAGTAAACTGGTATTTATCAGGCTTTAAGTACACACGACACACGTAAAAAATGCTATCTTAGAATTGCCTTAATGTAGTATTTATTGCCTCAGAATGTTGCTTTAGTATATTACGAGCTGTGGATAAATTCCAGTGAGGAAAAGAAAGTCATGTGTATTATAACAACAAACATAAAACAAACACAACAGATCTATATAAAGGATATTCACAAGAGAATGATTAAACTAAAGGATTTATATTTTCATTAATTGTATATGCTACTCCATATAGGAAGAGAGATGCCAACTAGTTACTGACCTGATACAGACTAATATACATATATATATATATATATATATATATATATATATATATATATATATATATATATATAAGCAGATTGATATCGTCTTGGTCCGGAGCGAGGTTTACATAAGGTAACGTGAAAATAAGTGGGGGAGCCTGAAATCTGCCCCAATGGCTCTTGCTGCAGTTCCATTTTTCCATTTTACATTATAAAACTGTGGTGTGCAGTAGAGCTAGGGAGGACTCAGGCCCCTCTTATAGTATCATAATACATAATACCTGCCGAAGCCTTACACAAAATTTTAGTATATCCCGCTCAGTTTATGACTTAAAATATAATCTGGAAGATCCGAAGAATATTTGTTGCAGAATGCTGAACACATTTACTATTTATTATTAATTTGGTTTATATAGAGGTCTATGTTTTGGATGAATATGTTTGGTCTCAGACGAGCTGTGGATGTTCACATTTAATTTCTTTACAGAGAATGATAATTTCTATTGATTTTCCACTAAATTATGTGATCTGAAGAGTTTTGAGCATTCTTTACTGTCTCACTGCCATCACACTATAGTGGAGCAGAAATCAAAATAATAAAAATATACTCATTTAATGATTTACTGTTCTTTTATTTATATTTATGACATACAATTAGTTATCACAGAAGCAAGAGTGCTGTTTTTCTGAACATCTGCATGACCGCAAATGTGACATTGATTTTATACAACAGTCAATAAACAAGTTACTTTCATAGTGTAACGGTCACCAGCTGGAGTGTCCTTGAGAGCCACCAGAGGAATGACTATTGTCATTCCCTCACAAACTACATCTCCCATAACTCAGTGCCCGGACTCTTCATCCATTGTCACATTCACCTTTGTCTCATTATCTTGTTTAGCTCACCCCATATAAGCCTGGTTTTCTCATTCATTATCTGTGAAGTCTTGTTTAGTATCACACTGCAATTCCGAGCATTCTCCCTGGTTTCATGTCTCTTGGTTTTTAGATTTCTTGCCTGCTCTGTGGATTACTCTTTTGCCTGTGTTCCCTGCCTTGTTGTTTTTGTTATTGTTTGGACTGATTACCCGGTGTTCCCCTTTGCCGGTTTTCATCTACGATTGTGGATTACCCTTTCAATAAAACTGCATCTGGATCCTCAACCTTCGTGCCTCGGAGTAGTTCGTGACTGAAGACTTCGCCACTATGGATCCAGCAGTACCTCTCATCCTCCTTTGTCAAGGAACACGTTCGCTCAAGGACCACATTCAGGACTTTTTAGGTATTGCTTATGTCACGGGGTGACGAAAGCCGGAACTATCAGCCGAGAAGTTGTTGTGGTGGGGAGTACTTCCGGGGTAACACAAGGCCGGTTCCGGTGAGACACGGAAGCAGAAAAAACAAGCTATGAACGGAAGCTAGCGAGGGTAATCGCTGGCAGCTGTGCGGCGAAAACACATCAGCAGGCAATTGGACTAGGAGAGATATAAAAGAAGCTGACGCTGAGAGAGAAGAAGAGAGTTGGGGCAGCGAAGACGGATTGGGAGAGACGCAGCAGAGATACAGCGAGGAAAGGGCTGGAGACAGAGAGACTGACTGGATTCATCTCGAGATAAGTGCTTGGTTATTCTCCACCATCATTAATATCTGAATAAGCATTGCGTGGACATGCTGTTGAGGGTTCACAATTCTTTTGTCTGTTTTCTGAAGATGGATTAATGATAATGACTCGGCAGTGAGAGTTCTGTTTGTATCAACACACGGGGAGTTTATCTGTTGAGTTTGTCGTCTGGGCCTGCACTCTGCCTTAGTGGTTTGAGGTTTTTTCATGCTGTGCTGAGTTTCAATTATCACGTAAGACGTGATACTACCTCCCTTCTCTCTGTCTGAGTCCAGTGAAGAGCCTGTTGAAGCTGTGAAGTATACTACCTCCCTTCTCCCTGTCTGAGTCCAGTGAAGAACCTGTTAAACCTGTCAAGTATACTATCTCCATTCTCTCTGTCTGAGTCCAGTGAAGAGCCTGCTAACTCTGTGAAGTACACTACTTCCTTTCTCTCTGGCTGAGTCCAGTAAAGAGCCTGTTAAAGCTGTGAAGTATACATCTCTTTTCTCTCTGTCTGAGTCTTGTCGACGCCTCGGCCTCTGGCGCCGTAGCCACCCGGCGATTATTCACCCCCTGTTGTCTGTGTGGGAGGAAAAGAACCAGAGCCCACGCACAGTCACTCGACCTCGGGGGAGGAAGTTTGCAAGTTTTCTGGGGTCCCTTGAGGGGGAGGCCAAGATGGAGGTCCAAGCCGCGCCCAGAGCTGCACGAGCCAATGCAAAGGTCGTCTTCGACTTCCTGATCGAATTGTATGGCGATTCCACCCCGGTGGCTGCCCTCCGGGCCCAGTTTTTCAACTTCTGGCAAGGTCCCCGGCAGAACCTCCGTGCATACTCTTTACGACTCCGAGAACAGTATACTCGCCTGAAAGAACAACGCGATCACGGTTTAGGGGACGAAGATACCCTGTTACGGGATCAATTTCACTTGGGGCTCAGCGATGGACCAATCCGCCAGAGCCTACATCTACAACTCCGCCAGGACCCCACATTGTCCTTTGAGGCTCTACGACGAGAAGCCTTGGCCCAGGAGACCGACCATACCGAGACCACCGACCCGCCCGCCTGCATGGCCGCCAGTGGAACCTGTACCCCCGCGGCTCCAGTACCAGTCGACTCGAAGCAGGAGCTACTTGCAGAGCTCATGAAAGACGTCAAAGAGCAGATGGCTCAGCTCTCCAAGACCCTTTTGGATGAACTCCGCCAGGGCCGGTCTGGTGGAATGCCTCCACCCCATGAGTGATCCTATTCAGACGGGGGCCGGGAGATGGGACGCCGCCTTGGGCGACCAAATCATGCCAAATTCCAATGGGACGATCAAGTGCGGCCCATCTGTAACAGCTGTGGTGAGTCGGGGCATTTGAGTCGCCAGTGTGGCCCTCGGCGTGGTTTGCAAGGGGATTTTTAAGTTTACCGGCCACTGTGGGTCAAGTGGTCGGGACCCATTCAATCGACCCCCCTTTCTCGCCTGCCCCCAGGGATCAACTTGTTGGGCGTTGTCCCATGGTCGAGATTCAAGTTAAAGACAAGAAAGTCCAATGCTTGGTCGACACTGGCTCCCAAGTTACTCTGTTCTCAGAAAGCCTGTCCAAGGAGCTCTTTGATGGACATCGAGGCCAGGAAGCCGAAGAGCCTTGGGTCACTCTACGGGGGGCAAATGGACTCGATATCCCTTAGATTGGGTACGTGGTAGTGGACTTCCATATCCGAGGGATCAGCGTACAACAAAAAGGCGTTGTTATCGTCCGAGACCAGTGTTTGGGAGCCCATCGAGCCCTTCTGGGGATGAATGTCATTTCAGAGTGTTGGGAGAAATTGTTTCAGTGTCGGCCGACCCCGGGGCCCCCTTCAGCAGAAGGACTGCCGTAGGATCCATACCACTGAGGCCCGGTTACCAGCTCGTCCAGATAGATCCGACGACTGGGTCCTTGTGGAGCCGCACTGGGATTGCCAGGCGGTGGAAGTCGCCAGAGGGCTCGCCGTGGTCCGTCGGGGACGGGTGTCCGTATGAGTGCGGAATACCAACCCATATCCAGTTAAGCTCTGTCGCCATCAACACCTGGTCCGAGTTACACCAGTGGGACCTCAGCACGTGAGAGAGAGTGGAGATGTGTGTTTCAGTCGAGTGGATGCCACGGTGGTAGAGGTGACTATTGCACAGGAGGATCAGAGAGATGGCCAGAGTAGGGATAGAGTGCCAGACCATCAAGCAGGGGAGTCCTTGTGGGGAGAAGGATTAGAGGAGGACCAGCGGCATCAGCTCCAGGATCTTCTGAGTAAGTGGCAGCATGTGTTTTCCGCCCACGACGAAGATTATGGTTGTACTAGCGTGGTGAGACACCAGATCCCCACAGGGGACGCGGCACCGAGCCGGGAGCGGTATCGGCCAGTACCACCGACCTTGTACTCGGAAGTCCGCACCTTGCTGAGGGGATGTTGGAGGGAGGTATCGTTCGTGAGAGCAGTAGCCCCTGGGCAGCCCCGATCGTCTTAGTACAGAAGAAGAACGGAGCCTGGAGGTTCTGTGTTGACTATCGGAAGTTGAATAGTGTGACTAAGAAAGACGCTTTCCCACTACCGCGGATTGAGGACTCCCTTACCAGCTTAACCCAGGCTGCTTGGTACTCTACGCTTGACTTGGCCAGTGGGCACTGGCAGGTCCAGGTGGAGGAGAAAGATTGCGAGAAGACCGCCTTCACCACCCCATTCGGCCTTTTCGGATGGGATCGGATGCCGTTCGGACTTTGCAGCGCTCCCGCAACCTTCCAGCGGCTGATGCAGCGGTGCCTGGAGGGACAGCTGGTTGACACAACATTAGTCTACCTAGATGATGTCATCGTCTTCTCCCCTGATTTCTCCGCCCATCTGCTTCACCTCGAGCAAGTATTTCAAGCCATGGAGAAATATGGGCTGAAGTTGCGACCGGACAAATGCCAACTATTCCAGAAAGAGGTGAAGTTTTTGGGTCATTGTGTCAGCGATGGGAGTTTCCTGGGGAGTTTCCCCTGATCCAGAGAAAGTATTGGTTGTTCAGGGGTGGCAGCCCCCCAAGACCGTCCGGCAGGTGCGCTCTTTTCTGGGTTTTGTGGGGTACTACCGACGCTTCATCAAGGACTTCTCGAAGATCGCCAAACCTTTGAACCAGCTCCTCGTAGGCACTGGACGCCTGCGAGGGCGGAGATCCCCTTCGGTGGCCTGGAGTCCCGCATGTGAGGCAGCTTTCCAGAACCTCAAGCAAGAGTTGTTGCAGGCCCCAATTCTCGCCTATGCTGACTTCTCTCAACCATTCATCCTTTACACCGATGCGAGTAACTTGGGACTGGGAGCAGTACTGGCACAGTGGCAGCAGGGAGTGGAGAGGGTGGTCGCGTACGCAAGCCGAAGCCTCCATCCAGCAGAACGGAATGACTCGAACTACAGCTCCTTTAAGATCGAGCTTCTGGCAATGAAGTGGGCAACTAGTGAAAAATTCAAGGACTACCTGTGGGGGGCTAAAGTGTTGGTGGTGACCGATAACAACCCCCTGGTGCACTTACGCACGGCTAAGTTGGGGGCGGTCGAACAGCGTTGGGTGGCCAAATTGCCCAATTATGACTACCAGTTGCAGTATCGGCCTGGTCAGGAACATACGAATGCGGACGTGCTCTTCAGGCTCCCAGTCACCGGCATAAGTGATCCGGCTTTGACCCCTCCTAATGAGTCCGAGGAGGAGCTTCTAGTGGGGGTAGTGGAGGCCCCAGGAACCGGTATGGTAGATGTCCCTGCCAGTTGGGGGTGGGATCCTAGGCGGTGGAGAGAGTTGCAGGGAAGGGATGGAGACCTGAGGATGCTCCGGTCCTGGTTGGAGAAGGGCTCCTTGCCTTCCGCCGCCGAATGACGGGCGCAAGCTGTCACGGTGCGGCGACTCCTGGGGCATTGGGAAAGGCTCTGCCTGAAGGAAGGAGTGATTTGCCGTTCTGTCCAGGATCCGGCGACCCAAGAAATCGCATACCCGGTGGTGGTACCTGAGGACCAGATCCAAGGTTCAACCAAACCTTGCTGAGCTTATTGGGGACACTAGATGCGGAACAGCAGGGCTCATGGGTGGACTGTCTCCCCTCCTTAGTACAGGCATACAACAACAGCGTGCATAGCATCACTGGCTATGCTCCGGCCTTTCTGATGTTCGGGAGGCATATCCGCTTACCTGCTGACCTACTTTTGGGGACTGCTCCAGCGACAGGAACCCCCAGTACCACCGAATGGGTGAACCGACACCACCAGCAGCTCCATTACGCCTATGAGAAAGTTACGGATCGAATAAGCGGAGCAGCCAAGAAAAATAAACGGCTGTATGATCGGACGGCCCGAGAAGCCCCCTTGCTGCCCGTGGAGCGGGTACTGGTTCAAGACGTTCAGCATCAAGGGAAAGGGAAGTTGAGTGACCGGTGGGAGGCCACGCCATATGTGGTGGAATGTCAAAGGGAGCCTGACTTACCTGTGTACGTTATTCGTCCGGAAGGGAGGGTGGGTCCTGAATGTCGCCCTTCCAGAGTGCTCGAATACAGTGCTGAACATCATGGCCACGGCTATTTTGTGTGTGTGGGAAGCACACACATCAACTCCATACTGTGACCCCCTCAGCCAAGATGGCCACCGCCATTCCAGAGTCCTCAGACAAGATGGCCACCGCCATTCCAGAGTCCTCAGACAAGATGGTCACTGCCGTTCCAGAGCCCTCAGACAATCTCTTAATATAATTTATGCAATTGTTATGTGCTGTGTAAATCCATGATACATGCTATGTAGGAGCCACATTAAACCGTATGTGTAAATCCAAAGATGTATTTGATTGATACTGACTTCCTGTCATTAAGCTGCCACACAGTGTATTTTTATTCTGATTGAATTTATTGATTCATCTCCTTTCATTCTTCTAGTCCCAGGAGTAAACCACATCAATATTCATGAAGATTCACGCCTACTCACACACTTACACAAAGCAGGTCTTACAAATTTTATATCAATATATTGTTTTACGTGAATTAATGGGCAGGATGATTTTCACATTGTTTTGAAGCAAAAATCCCAGGCTACAAGATCGGTTTTTCAAAAGTCTTGTGAATAAATATTCAGTCTGGGTTTTATGGCCTTATTTTAGTGACTTCTTTATTTAAAAAAAAAAAAAAAAAACATGCAAAAATGTAATTTTCCCAACTACAAACATTTACATACATGCTGCTCACATTATTGTAGCTGTAGAGTTTGTGTCATGGTTATGTTCAGTTTAGTTTCTGTCATTTCTTTATTAGTTCTTTATGGCAACTCATGTCAGTTAGTTAGTCAGCATTATCATCACAGAACTCATGTGTTAATCACGTCCATCTGCTCATTTAGAGGCTGTTTACGCAACAAAATTTTCAACTAGAACGTAAAACGTTTTGGGTGCCTGAAAACACAAACTTTTGAAAATGGGTTTCACAGTTTGAAAATGGGATTTTAAAGTTTGAAAATGGGATTCAAAGTTTGAAAATGGGATTCAAAGTTTGAAAATGGGATTCAAAGTTTGAAAATGGTCTCCGTGTACACAACAAAAATGCAAAACTCCAAAGACGATGATATCACACATGTGTATTACTTGTTCAGTCTATAGTGTTTCATCATTATCTAATGGCCTGGCAGCTAAATACAGTATTTTTAGTCGTTTTAGCAGATCCGTTTAAACAGGGATCGTTTTGACAATGATGTTGTCTGTACGCCAAAAACTCAAGGAAAAACTTGTCAGTTTTAAGCATATCATTGTCCTATAAACATACCCTTACTCTATGTATATATCTCCTGTTATGTTCATTCTGTTGTCGGTTCTCATTATGTTTATACTTTTAAGGAGTTGTTGTCATTCTTGAGTCTATTAGTAAAGTCAGTTCCTGTTTATTCATCTTCCGTCATGTGTTTCCACTACAAAGCCTTTATGCTTCTATTGAGTACAGTGTAATCAGACTTTAGTCAAGTCATATTCATTTATATAGCGCTTTTAACAATCTAGATTGTATCAAAGCAGCTTTACAGATATAAACAAATACTTTATGGTAACAGATTGTTTTGGCTTTATAGCGGTTCTTGAATAATGTTATTTCCAGCTAAAGTTAGTTTTGATTGAAGACCATGACCACCTTTAGCCATGAAAATGTCACGGGTGACTAGTCGCGGAGAAGACGGAATGAATATTCTGAGTTAAGGTTCCTATGGGGAGCACTTTTAGCGTGGGACCCACCGAAGTTCCGTTTTCGAGTAAACCCGCAAATCAGAAACAGGTGCGTAAGGATGGTCCGCAAGGTCCCGATTGGAGAACGCTTGGATTGAGTGGAGTTTAAAGGGGCATTGCATCGAGTCAGAGGGGTGTCGTTTGTTGCTCTGTGACGTTGTTGCTCAGTACGGTCGTTGTCCAGCGAGGGGGGCTGGTTCCGAGTCGCCGATATGGCAGAGGAATGGAAGCCATGAGCAGGGTCTATTAAGGAGAGAGAGAGAAGTGATATTCTGAGTTAGATTATGACATTATTGACGATTCTCGTAACTGTTGCAAATACCTATGATGTGAAGCGGACTGCTTAAGGGAAATTGTCGTTGCAGTGAGTGGCCTACATTTCCCCATTGTTACAATCAGGATTATCTCGACGAGTGATGGATGAACCGCCGCGCTGAAGCCTTACCTTTGTGAATGAAGTGTTTCACTGTATTTGATAGAATTTATTCACGTGTGTTTCCCCTTTGTGGATTGTAGTGAACACGAGTGTGGAGAATGCATTGCGGAAGCAGCGGTGGTAGCAACCAACCTCCATTCTCTCTCTGCCTGAGCCCCGAAGAGAACAGTTCCGCTGGTGAGCAACCTACCTCCATTCTTTCTGCCTGAGCCCCGAAGAGAACAGTTACGCTGGTGAGCAACCTACCTCCATTCTCTCTCCGCCTGAGCCCCGAAGAGAACAGTTACGCTGGTGAGCAACCTACCTCCATTCTCTCTCCGCCTGAGCCCCGAAGAGAACAGTTACGCTGGTGAGCAACCTACCTCCATTCTCTCTGCCTGAGCCCCGAAGAGAAAAGTTATGCTGGTGAGCACCCGACCTCCATTCTCTCTCCGCCTGAGCCCCAAAGAGAACAGTTACGCTGGTGAGCAACTTACCTCCATTCTCTCTCCGCCTGAGCCCCGTGAAGAGAGCCAGCTCAGCACTGTCCAGCTGCAGCAGAATGCATTTTAAATTAGCCTTGTCAACTTCAATAAAGACTTTTTAAAAAACTTTTATCCTTGTCTGTCTGTGGTGTCGTCTCCTCACGGTGGTGCCCAAGTCAGGGGTGTGCCCGGTCATCATGGTGCCCACCCCGAGCTGTGATAAAAATGTTAAAGTAAAACATAGCACAAATGTCAGGGTATTTCAAAACACATCCAGGGCCCAGAAACCACTTTAGAATCTGACATAAGAGAACACAGAAATGACAATACATTTAAAAATACTGTTCATCTCTGGCTTAATTGCTCAGCGTTATTTCAAGGTTTTGATCTTCTCTCAACTGAGAGAGCACATCCAGTATTTTATTGTATTATAATTACTATTTTATATTACGCTAAACTTTGACTAGGCTTGGCATGTTGCATATTAATTGTTCTAGGAACATCAAAGCATATTAATATGTTTTTAATTTAAGTGTTTTTTGGGCTACTCCATAATGATGTTCTAGTTTAGGCATTTGTAGCGTAGTGTAGGATTATCCATGAATGAAGCCCATCGAATGAACACAACACCACATTTCAAAGGCCCACAGAGATCCTCCCCACCGAACCATTAGCGAGACTTGGCTGAAGAAGTTGCCTTCCCCCCATGTCTGCCTAATTTCAAAGCAGGTTTGTAAGGACAACGCTGATGAATGAAGAAGACTTCTTTGTTCCACAAAACTAAAACCCCCGTAAGACCAAATGGCTAAAAGGCACCTTTGTGACCTTAATTTATAAATCCACTGTCATATTAGGAAACGGAAACTTGTAGAGACTGGCCCAAGGTCCAAATCAACACAGATCTAAACGGTGACATCCTCCAGGACACCTTCTCCTGCCCAGCTGCAAATTCCATAGACTCTCTCTCAAATCAACAGAGACTTCAAAGAACTGATTTGTGGTTTTGAACAAATGGTCAACAACAATGGTCTCAAAATTGCTGTGAAGAAGCTAAATTAATCACCAGTATTTGCCTTAGACATATCTTCGGTACCATGTTTTTAATAACCTGAGGTCTTCCTGTGTGTAAACAGTTACTGCAGCTAAATTCATATTAATTTCAACCTCAATTATGGGAAATATACATTATTTGGTATCTGTTTGATGGGTAAATGATTTATAGAATTGTCATATAAAGTAGATTTGTGTAGGATGCATCATATATTTACACTATGGAAGTTGTTTTCTTAAAGCATTTACTAAAATTTAAAAGTTTGGGTGCAAGTGATCATGTGGACATTATGCTAGTTACATCCAAGAACAGGAGGACCGTTCCGTAGGACCCGGCTGCTGTGATTCAAGCTCTTGCTTTGATTCATGCTGACTTCTACCATCATACTGCTTGCTCTTCCACCACCAAGAGCTCATCCCAAAACTCATCAACTTTCTGTCTTCATTGAACCTTGCCAAAGAAAACTTTCTCAAAGTCATGCTTCTCGAAGCTGATCGAGACACTGAGAAAGCTTTGTTGCATAGCAACCCGCAATACAGGAACCAGCAGACGAGGCTCCACCCTGCAAAGCAAACAATTCATTCACCATCGAGTGTTGTCCCTCAGAACGCAACATCAACCGACTATTATCACCGTTGACCACAGAGTTTTATTCTGTCCAGAATTGGTACAATCTCTAATCTCAATTTATCAGAGGACGAATAGTCGATAAAATGTTAAATATTATTTCTGAATCATTTACATATTCATTTGGGTTTTATTCACTGTAATTCAATCACCTTTGAGTCATTTTGATCAGAATTCCCTTACAGTAGGTAGAACCCAAACATAAATTAAACCCTCAGTCCTGTCCTGGAGAGAACTATTTGAGAAGTCTTTGAGCACTTAAATTACTCTCCAAATCGCAAAATTGCTTTAATGAATGTATAAATATGTTATATGGTAAGTGAACAGTATATGATGTAATTTACAGATTTACAATTTTGGATGTTATGTACAAATGTACAATCATGGTAGACCATGTACAGTTATGAGAGTTTTAATTGATCAGGCTGAATATGTTCCCTTTAAATCGAGAACATGAAACGTAGTCGAAGTCGACTGAATGGGGAACACACTTGGGGAGCCTGTCTTCTTTGTACTACTATTTAATCAAGCCAATTCAACCATTTCCCCTCGATGGTCTCAGAGGGCTGCTCTGCCAACCCCACTACCTCGTGTGCTTTGGGCGCAGCGGTCTCCAGCGAGCGCATATCCCAGTGTCTGCCTGGAAATGAAGCGGTGCTGGGATGCTCGCTCTGTCTCCATAATTTGTGTGAAAAGTTGTGTTGGTGTTTTACTGCCACTAGTGTTCATTTCAGTTGGAAACTGCAGTGAATGCTATGCACGGGTATGTTTTTGTAGTTTTGCAACAAAAAAAACAAACAAAAATGTGTGAGCCTGGGTTGCAAATATTGAAAGGATGATTGGCTGAATTTATTTCACTCTCAGTGGTATTCACTTTCAAAAACTAAAAAGCTAGCTAAAATACAGTTTCCCTTTATCTAACATGTGTATTTTGTGTTTATCAAGACACTCATATCACCAGAAATTATCAATGGATGTCATCAAAATAAATGATAAAACCCAATTAGATTCTTAAATCTTTGTTACAGTGAAATACACCTCGCCTCACCTGGCACATTTTGTTGTTAAGGGACATTATTTATTCAACTTTTAAACTGAAATTTCCTTCCTTTGTGTCACATTATTGTACTTTACCAACAGTCTTATCTAGCAGACTGTGAAAAGACGGAGGTCTGAATCCACCAGGGATTGCAGCAGGGAAAACAACTGATTCTAAATCATTCAAAGCTCAGAGAACATTGCACAGGAGTTCCACTGGGGCTTGAAATGGACCTTCATGTCCTTTTGGATCATTTCAGAGACCAGTGAGCAAGTAAGCCCAAATAAACCAGCGTTCAGTGCATGTGTACATGCACATCTAGGTGACTCAACAGTGAGCTACAAGAAAAACACAATACATGCTGCTAGAGATACACTGAATCGGTAATGTCTAGTGTTCATATTGTTAATGACAACATTTTTATGATGACAAATTAGATAAAAACTAAGCTTAGATGGAAATGCATTTTTAATAGCGCTACCAAATATACAATGAACAAATTATTTGACTTTGGAAAATATAGTGACCATAAAAAAAAAGGATATTAAATCATTGACATGCTTGCATCAGAAGCTGTGAGCAGGGCGGGATTTAAAAACTGTTCCTCTGGCCATTAACACCAACCGATAACACATGTGGACAAATAATTATTGGATGTACATGACGTTAAGGAGATGCAAAAATAACACTCAGTAATTCCTGAAATGGACATTGAGGGACAGACAGAACAGTGAGTAATACAGGCCAGGCCGTACACAAGACTGCACAATAACATGCAATTTATCAACAATTTACAGAGGAAGGCACAATCTTGTTGTGACGTGTTTGTGTAGGCAGCAACTCAACATGACTAGAGCACAGCCCTGAACACTGCAGTAGTTACTATTAGTAACTTCTGCACCCAACTTCTGACTATGAGCAATCAAATTGATTACAAACTTACCTCAGAAATATGAGTAAAAGGCATAATAGCCTTTCTGTACATCTGCTCTGTACAATCTGAACATGGTGCTTTACAAGAGAAATCAATAGAAAAAGAATTAACCTGAGAAAGGCTGCACCCAATAGCTACTCCGATCAATTTTAGAACCAGTGAACCAACTTGTTACATATCAGCATGCTATAACAGTATTATCATCTAAGGCTTTTGTGCGCTAAAAAGGTTTTTTTTTTTATCTTTTTTTTTTTAATCAGTTAATTCCAAGGATTGGGGCAATGCAATCTTCCTCAGCAACCGCTATAAAAATGTATATGACGTGTGTATATATATATATATATATATATATATAATCAACTAAAATTTAAAGCCAATGAGCACCAAATTTTTTTGTTGGATGTTCATGACCAGTTTTGACATTTTTATAACCATGCCCTTTGTGGGGAATAAGTCACACGAGCATGGAGTGATATTTAGGTGGACAGAGAGGATGACAGGATTTTAAGGTTAAAGCAAATAATCTGTGGGAGGTGTGACCAAATTTAGGGTATGTCAGAGAATGTCTAATAGAAGAGAACTGGCACTCTCTGGTTACTTCCGGGTTCTGGACTGGCTGCAGTAACACTTCTCTGTCCATGCGGGGGCGCTCGCAGGCGAGTGCAGAATGAATGGGAGTCGCTGCTTTACGGCAATTCGCTTCATGGCTTAATTTCTCGTGGCATCGGCAACGATAACACCAGCTGCTATTTGAGGCTCTTTCGGTTAATACGGCAGAAAGTCCTCCTTAAGACAATGTTTCAAAGTCCTCCTTAAGACAATGTTTCTGATTCTGCTTTAGCTTTAGGTGCCATCAAATGGGGTCTCTGGTTGTAATCAGTCGCAAAACCGTTTAGCAGAATGCTAGCGCGTTCCGGCCAACAACGGCACAACCTGTAAGAAATCGAAAGGACAAAATCACTCATTAATTCAACTTTTGGACTATAATCTATATTGAACTTGCGGAATCAACAATAAAATCTACGTTGATTCAACAACAAGCAGGAGAAAGTTACATTTATACATTTATGTAATATTGAAGTTATTACATCCATAGACTCCCATTCATTCTGCACTCGCCCGCGATCACCTCCAGTGGAATTCTAATGGAACTGCAACCAAGATGATACAATGGGGCTAATAGGAAGTGCCAAGGCTCTCCGTAGACCGGCTCTGGGTATGTTTACACAACAATGATGTGTTAAAACGGAAAAGTTTTTTCTTTGTACAGATGACAACGTTATCAAGTCAAGCCACCTTTATTTATATAGCGTTTTTTTACACATACACATTCTATTACTCCAGTACACTCGAGCCAAACACACATGACTATCATAGACACAAATTAAATAATTTTTCTTTGTCTGATTACCAAGTTTAGAAGTCACCATGAAATCAAATCAATCTTAGAATGAAAATCAAAGGATGCCTTGTGCAAAGCAACAATTTGTAGTTGTAATATTTTGGGTTCTACTTTATTTTGATGGTCCACTTTAGACATTCTACTAACTATAAATAACTTTGCAACTACTTGTCAACTAACTCTCATTATAGTGTTAGTAGCCTGTAGTAGGCGGTCAGTAGACTGTTAGGTTAGGGTTAGGTGTTAGGGTTCAGGTTAGGAGAATAAGTTGACTTGTAGTTGCAAAGTTACTTATAGTCAGTAGAATGTCTGTTGGGAGCATCAGAGTTAGCAGATATTAAGCAGACAGTCTACTAATACTCTAATGAGAGTTAGTTGATATGTAGTTGCAAAGTTACCTATAGTTAGTAGAACGTCTAAAGTGAACTATCGAAATAAAGTGTTTTTGTTTTGGTTCTAAATTCTGACATGTAATTGCGTCATGTTCATAAATAATTTACTGTTAAAAATAAATGTAATTTTACAGGTAATGGCCGGTAGTTTTTTACAGAATTTTTCAGTTTTGTCATTATGCAATGAAACGCCTGTTGTTTTACAGATATTTTCTGTAATTTAAATTCACACTATTAAATTTACTGGGAGTTGCTTGTATTTTGGTATTACACCAAATTTTTACAGTGTAATGTGTAATTTGCCGATCTTACAGATTTGCCTTGACAACATTGGAAAATCAGACCATTCCTATCGGAGCATGCTACACAACTTGTCATCCAATCACTTGTTCAATCTAGACTGGACTGAACACAAGTTGCGACTTGAATGACAAGTTGGACTGCTACACAACTTGTCATCCATGCTCTCTTGGCCACTTGCATCCAAGTCAAAGCACTGATGTTTGCTTAAAGAGCAAAAACTGTATCTGCACTAGACTAACTTGAAATTGTCACTGCACTTATTGTTGCTTCCATTGTACTCTTAATTTGGAAGTTGCTTTGGATAAAATGTAATTGTATAAAACAATAACAGCAATATTACAATATAAAGGTATAAAGCAATTGTATTTTAATGTAGATATTTTGCATGTTGTAAATTATATAGCAGATTTTTCACGTACTTCTAAGTTCTTAATTTAGAGATTGAAGTTGTGAGTGGTTCTGTAAAATTAAAGAATAATACCTAAAATAATCATTTGTTTTTGAATTTGTGAGATTATTAATTTTTTTTTATAAATAATTTATTAGTTATTGCACATGGAAAAATCTACATTTAAAAATTAAATTACTGTAGATGGACAGAGCAGCTTTATAAAATAACTCATTAAAACCTTACATTTGCAGAGATTAACCTGAAAGTTAGTAATTTGACAGTTTATCAGTTTTTCCATGGTTTAATGATTATCAACAGTAATATACTGTAATTTAATTAATTTTGACTGTAATTTGTATTTTTATAGTTATTGCATGTAATTTTGTGAAATGGTTGTTTGCTGTAATTTAACGGAATTCATCTGGAAACTCTGATGCCAGACTCTTTACAGTTTTTGTTTACAGGTTTATATCGCAAACATATCACATGAAATAACTGTCAAGTCAACTTTGATCAAATTTGAAAGCGTTAGTGCTGTTCAGTGCTAAAGGCCATGTGACATATTGATTTGACTGTTCTTCCCTGATATATAATTGTCTCTGACTACCATAATATTGTGGCTACCAACCAGCAGATACAACATTTGATCAGATCTCTCTGATGGCTATTACAACAGTGCAGAAACTGCTCACCGTTTAAATGGTAGAACTTCTTCAATTTGAGATCTGTTGTGATGCAGAAGTCCGTCAGGATAACACTCATTCTTTTGATCCTCTATTGATGTTGGTGTATTTAGAAAACATAAATATATTCATTGCAAGTTATAGCTTAAAAGTTAAAATAAAAATAAAAAGAAATAGACCGCAACCAGTCAGGTTAAAAAAGTGAACATTTAACCAAAACCTTTTTGTTCTTTGCCACTAAAGTCCTTTGGCTGGCAAGACCATCTTTGAGATCATTTGTCTTCATCCTGATGGACTTGCCTGAAGGCTTCCACACGGTTAACCACCAGATCCTCTTATCTACCCTCTCAACACGTCACAGGATAAATCCTTCAAGTGACATCAACTAACCACTAGTGTACCTCAGGGTTCTGTGCTTGGCGACCTTCTTGTTAATACACACAATATCACTGGGACCTATTATCAAGGAACATGGGTTTTCTATCATTGCTACACCAACAACACCTGTTCTACCTGTCATCCCACTGTTGTTGCATGAATCTCAGCTTGTATAGATGTCCTAAAAGACTTTATTTTCTGATACACTGCCTAGTATATTTGTCCAGTACAACAATTGTGGGTTACACTTTATTTCGAGTCACTTTAGACGTTCTACTAATTATAAGTAACTTTTCAACTACATGTCAACTAACTCTCATTAGAGTATTAGTATATTATAGTAGACTGTCAGTAGACTGTTAGGTTACAGTTAGGTGTTAGGGTTCGGGTTAGGATAATAAGTTGACTTGTAGTCGCCAAGTTACTTATAGTCAGTTGAATGTCTGTTTAGGGACCAACAAAATAAAGTGTTAGCAGATATTAAGCTGACAGTCTACTAATAATCTAATGACAGTTAGTTGACATGTAGTTGAAAAGTTGTAGTTAGTAGAATGTGGACTATCGAAATAAAGTGTTACCCAATTGTGATGTACATGAGGAACATTCAACGTAATCTAATTTAAACCTCTGGAATCTACAAATGCGTCTGCGAATTTTGCTGGATTTTCATCAAAATAATTTTTGTTCGAAATTTTCATCGCAGCAAAATAGACTTAAAATACTAATTTTGGTCATAATGGTCATACAATACATAATTTGAAACAAAATAAGTACATAATTTGAAACAAAATATTGTGATTTTGTAAAATCATGTTTTATTAACCCCTTAAAGTTCGGGAGAAGCACGTTCAGATAATTAAAACGAGTGGAGAGCACTCAGCAATTAACGATAAGAGGTGTATATATATATATATAATTAGCAGTCTCACCTCAATTCGTTGACAGTTTATCAGCATCTTGGCTCGCCGTTTTGCTACCATGTCGCAACGTCAAAGCTCTTCATCTGACGAGGAAACAAACATCCCCAGGGATCCGCCATTGCATTCCACCGGCCCCAGGATCATTCCTCCTATGCAGGACATGGCACCTGAGCCCCAGGCTTCTACACGCAGCCGCACGGCTGCCCGAACAACCCTGCGCTCGCCAAGATGTTGAGGCCAGTCTTCGCCGCCCCCTGGAAGACTTTTATCTTCTTCCCCGTTCTCTTCCTACCGCTCCCAACGATCCCATCTATCGGAAGGTTGACCGTAGCAGGATTGAGGCAAGCGCTGGGTAATTCGGACATGCAGGCTTCGCAAATAATAAATAAAGCAGAACTGTATGATCTTTACGTTACTTTACAGTCAACCCACCTCTCTCCAAAGTCCACACAAACTCCCAAGTCAGCCCACAGGCAGAGCAAAGCCTGCAGGGCCCAAAAGTCGCCTCTCCAGACATCACCGTCATCCTACCACACAAGATCCGGCTTGCTTCGCCCATTGAGCGACAGGCCTTTAGCAAGCCTGGGCTGCACCCCAGATTCCGCTGTGGCAGGTACACTCCCACCTCCCGACATGGCCCAGCCCTCAACCACGGCTTCTGCTGCCGCATCGCCATATGCAGCCGGGCCCAGCAGCCTCCCCACAGCTTCTCAGTTCTATACCCCCAATGTTCATGACCCTTTTCCTTTTCAGTGGCCTCCAGCTCCAGTTGCAGACACTAGCTCCGCTAGCAGGACAGGCCCAACCATTTCAACAGTTTTACCCAACAGGTTATAACCCCGCCAACTTCCAGTGGCTCCAGTAGCTCAAACAAGTGTGAGTCTGCCTTCACTTGGAGTGTAAGCTCACACTTCATACTATCAAGTCAAGTCATCTTCATTTATATAGTGCTTTTAACAATGTAGATTGTTTTACAGTGATAATAGGAAATTAAAGTAACAGAGATTGCTTTGGCTTTATGGCAGCTCTAGAATAAAGTTATCTTCCAGCTAAAGTTAGTTTTAATTGATTCACTTCCGTTGCAACGATCATTAGTTATTAACTTAGGGGCCGCTAACATGACACCGTTTTAACAGAAAACTATTAAAAACACGAACCTGTGAGAACGCTGATGGTGAGCACATGCGTATTAAAGAGTTCATTCTAAAGGTATGCGCATTTGAATATACAGTGAAGAAAATAAGTATTTGAACACCCTGCTATTTTGCAAGTTCTCCCACTTAGAAATCATGGAAGGGTCTGAAATTGTCATCGTAGGTGCATGTCCACTGTGAGAGACATAATCAACAAAAAAAAATCCAGAAATCACAATGTATGATTTTTTAACTATTTATTTGTAAGATACAGCTGCAAATAAGTATTTGAACACCTGAGAAAATCAATGTTAATATTTGGTACAGTAGCCTTTGTTTGCAATTACAGAGGTCAAACGTTTCCTGTAGTTTTTCACCAGGTTTGCACACACATTTTGGCACACTCCTCCACACAGATCTTCTCTAGATCAGTCAGGTTTCTGGGCTGTCGCTGAGAAACACGGAGTTTGAGCTCCCTCCAAAGATCCTCTATTGGGTTTAGGTCTGGAGACTGGCTAGGCCATGCCAGAACCTTGATATGCTTCTTACAGAGCCACTCCTTGGTTATCCTGGCTGTGTGCTTTGGGTCATTGTCATGTTGGAAGACCCAGCCTCGACCCATCTTCAATGCTCTAACTGAGGGAAGGAGGTTGTTCCCCAAAATCTCGCAATACATGGCCCCGGTCATCCTCTCCTTAACACAGTGCAGTCGCCCTGTCCCATGTGCAGAAAAACACCCCCAGAGCATGATGCTACCACCCCCATGCTTCACAGTAGGGATGGTGTTCTTGGGATGGTACTCATCATTCTTCTTCCTCCAAACACGGTTAGTGGAATTATGACCAAAAAGTTCTATTTTGTTCTCATCTGACCACATGACTTTATCCCATGACTCCTCTGGATCATCCAAATGGTCATTGGCAAACTTAAGACGGGCCTTGACATGTGCTGGTTTAAGCAGGGGAACCTTCCGTGCCATGCATGATTTCAAACCATGACGTCTTAGTGTATTACCAACAGTAACCTTGGAAACGGTGGTCCCAGCTCTTTTCAGGTCATTGACCAGCTCCTCCCGTGTAGTTCTGGGCTGATTTCTCACCTTTCTTAGGATCATTGAGACCCCACGAGGTAAGATCTTGCATGGAGCCCCAGTCCGAGGGAGATTGACAGTAATGTTTAGCTTCTTCCATTTTCTAATGATTGCTCCAACAGTGGACCTTTTTTCACCAAGCTGCTTGGCAATTTCCCCGTAGGCCTTTCCAGCCTTGTGGAGGTGTACAATTTTGTCTCTAGTGTCTTTGGACAGCTCTTTGGTCTTGGCCATGTTAGTAGTTGGATTCTTACTGATTGTATGGGGTGGACAGGGGTCTTTATGCAGCTAACGACCTCAAACAGGTGCATCTCTAATTTAGGATAATAAATGGAGTGGAGGTGGACATTTTAAAGGCAGACCAACAGGTCTTTGAGGGTCAGAATTCTAGCTGATAGACAGGTGTTCAAATACTTACTTGCAGCTGTATCTTACAAATAAATAGTAAAAAAATCATACATTGTGATTTCTGGATTTTTTTTTTTAGATTATGTCTCTCACAGTGGACATGCACCTACGATGACAATTTCAGACCCCTCCATGATTTCTAAGTGGGAGAACTTGCAAAATAGCAGGGTGTTCAAATACTTATTTTCTTCACTGTATGTGCGCAGGCATGTAGTCCTTCCCTAAAAAAAAAAAATAACAACTCTCAAACTACTTGTCTGGCCTTAAAATTTATAATACAGAATTGTATCGCTTCGGCATTGCCACATGAACTGGAATTATTCCGACAATGATTATCTGTACAGAGGTAAAGGGAAGGAGGCCTTCACAGGGGAGGGACTAGTTGACACTTCAGGACTGTGTTGTCGTTGCGTCCAGGCTCAGGTCCTTCATCTGATCTGGATAAGGCCTGGATCCAGTGGACTGCGGTAAACCTTGGGATAAACAGAGAGACTAATATTAGCGGAAATGCCATTCTTCTTATGATGTAACGAGTACATCAGGATTTATGGGAAGTGTTCCCGGTTCCGCCTGACCTAATCTATGCAGCCTAACAATAAATTATAGAAGTCTATAGTGTGTTATGTGTATGCTAAGTCAAAGAGATATGTTTTTAATCAAGCTTTGAACTGACAGAGTGTGTCTGCTTCCCAGACACTGTTAGGAAGATTGTTCCAGAGTTGTGGTGCTAAATAGGATTTTGAATAGATATTGATATTCTAGGTATTATGGTAAATGGTAAATGGACTGCATTTATATAGCGCTTTCATAGACCCAATGGCCACCAAAGCGCTTTACATATTGCCTTACATTCACCCATTCACTTACTCATTCATACACCGACGGCGATGTCAACCATGTAAGGCACCATCCAGCTCGCCGGGAGCAGCCGGCGTTAGAACCGGGGTTCTTGCTCATGGACACCTCGACACTTCGTCAGGTGGAACCGGAGATTGAACCACCAACCTTCCAGTTTGTCCCATTATCAACTGGCCGGAATTTTGAGATCGCAATAGTCAAGTCAAGTCAAGTATATTTATATAGCGCTTTTCACAATACAGATTGTATCAAAGCAGCTTCACAGTATCAATCAAAACAACATAACAATGTTTGTTTATTAGTGGAAAACAATAAAATAAAATAAAAAGACATCCAAGTTTGGAAGGGCTGATCAATGTTATTAATGATTGGTTAATTAATTTGAATATCCCCAACTGAGCAAGCCAAAGGCAACAGTGGCAAGGAACCGAAAAACTCCATCAAGTGACCCAGTGGTGTCCTGAAACTCCATCAAGTAACCCAATGGAGAACCCAGGCTCAGTCGGGGGCCAGTTCTCCTCTGGCTTTTATGAACTAGAGGCCGGATTTACAGTAACTGTAAGTTTTAAAATTTTATATGAATGCCTGGCTGAAGAGATGCGTCTTTAGTCTAGTTTTAAACTGGGAGAGCGAGTCTGAGCAACGAACAATATCAGGAAGGCTATTCCAGAGCTTCGGAGCTAAATGTGAAAATGCTCTCCCTCCTTTGGTGGATCTGGATATCCTAGGTATGACCAGAAGCCTCGAATTTAGTGATCTTAAAGAGCGCGATGGATTATAGGGCGATAGAAGGTCCGTTAAATAGACTGGAGCTAAGCCATTTAGGGCTTTATAGGTCAGTAGCAATACCTTGTAATTAATACGGAACTTTATAGGTAACCAATGAAGTGATGATAAAATCGGTGTTATATGATCATATTTTCTTGATCTAGTAAGAACTCTAGCGGCTGCATTTTGGACTAACTGTAGCTTGTTTATTGAGGATGCAGGACAACCAGCTAATAAAGCATTACAATAATCTAGTCTCGAGGTCATGAATGCATGAACTAACTTTTCTGCATCAGAGACTGATAGCATATTACGTAGTTTAGCAATGTTTCTAAGGTGGAAAAAGGCTGTTTTTGTAACATATGAAATATGCTTTTCAATAGACAGGTTGCAGTCTAATATAACACCCAGGTCTTTTACAGTAGAGGATAAAGTAACAGGGCATCCTACTATATTAAAGTAGTGTGGTGAGAGGTTTTGTGGACGGTTTTTAGAACCGATAAGTATTACTTCTGTCTTGTCTGGATTTAATAAAAGAAAATTACGCGTCATCCAATCTTTTATATCTTTAACACAGTCTGTCAATTTGGATAATTTAGCGTATTCATCTGGCCGTGATGAAATATATATATTTGAGTGTCATCGGCGTAACAATGGAAACTAATTCCATGTTTCCTTATAATATTACCAAGTGGCAGCATATATATTGAGAATAATAGAGGGCCTAACACAGATCCCTGTGGCACTCCATAGTTTGCCGAAGTTATGATAGATTTTTCTCCATTTAAATAGACAAAATGGTAGCGGTCGGATAAGTATGACCTGAACCAGCTTAATGCTTGTCCTTGAATACCAGTATAATTTTGTAGTCGATCTAGGAGTATTGTGTGATCTATAGTATCGAACGCTGCACTATGATCAAGTAAAACTAGTATTGAGATACAGCCTTGGTCCGAAGCTAAAAGTAAATCATTTGTTATTCTAACCAGCGCAGTTTCAGTGCTATGGTGCGGTCTGAATCCAGACTGAAACTTTTCATAGATGTCGTTTTCTTGTAAGAAAGAGCCGAGTTGAGCGGACACAACTTTTTCTAATATTTTAGACATAAATGGAAGATTTGAAATGGGTCTGTAATTTACTAGGTTATTTGGATCTAATTGTGGTTTCTTAATAAGAGGTTTTATAACTGCCAGCTTGAACGTTCTTGGAACATGACCTAAAGATAAAGATGAGTTAATAATATTGAGAAGAGGCTCTTCCACTATAGGTAACACTTCTTTCAGTAGTTTAGTTGGTATAGGATCTAATAAACATGTTGTTGTTTTAGATGAAGTGATAAGTTTGTTTAACTCTTTTTGTTCTATAGTTGTAAAGCATTGTAATTGCTCTTGCGGAGCGACAATTGTGGCCGAATCATAAGGCGGGAGCAAGGATTGAACATTTACAATTGTGGTTCTGATGCTTTCAATTTTCTCGTTGAAGAAGTTCATGAAATCATTACTACTAAACTGTAACGAGGTATTTTGTTCAGACGACGTCTGTTTATTTGTTAGTCTAGCCACAGTGTTAAATAAAAACCTTGGATTGTTTTGGTTGTTTTCTATTAGTTTGCGGAGGTGCTCAGCCCTGGCCGCTTTTAGGGCCTTTTTATAACGTGACATACTGTCTTTCCACGCGATTCTAAAGACCACTAAATTAGTTTGTTTCCATTTACGCTCTAACTTACGGGTTTCTCTCTTTAGAGCATGCGTAGTATTATTGTACCATGGTGCTATACTTTTCTCTCGGACCTTTTTTAATCTAATGGGTGCAACAATATCCAATGTTCTAGAGAGAATGGTGCTCATAGTGCTAGTTAGTTCGTCTAGTTCATCTGTTCGTTTGGGTTCAGGCCGCAGCTGAGACAGATCAGATAAGCTATTTGAGAAATTATCTATGGTGGATGGAAGGATTGTTCTGCCTGGTCGATAACATGGCGCAGCATGACATATTACAGACGTACGTAATATGCAAGTTACCATGTAATGGTCAGTGACATCATCACTTTGTGGAATGATATCTATATCGGTTGGATCGGTTCCATATGATATAATTAAATCGAGTGTATGATTAAGACGATGAGTTGGTCTGGTGACGTTTTGCTTGACCCCGAAGGAGTTTAATAAATCTATAAACGCAACCCCTAACGCATCATTTGAACAGGCCCGTCGGAACAGGACAGGCAAACCAAGCAATTGCTTGGGGCCCCGAGCTGGACTGGGGCCCCAAGACAACGACTGTTTAAGAATAAAATGCAACGACAAACTGTGAGCGCCCCTTTGATAGTCAATGCAGCAAAGTGCAATGACACTGTTATCGGAATCCCCCTCAAGGGGCCCCTCTCAGTAGTCGCTGACAGCAGCCAGCCAACCACGCGATCTCTGCTGCCGGCAAAATACAAACCTCCTCGGCAGTCATCATGAAGCGGAATTATGCTTCAGGAAGCCAGAAAAGAAAGAAGAGAAAGGAAGAGAAGGATAAGAAAAATACCAGATAGTGGTAAAGTGATAAATTACACTGCATAAAAATAGCTCTACTTGTCTTACAAATGGTGTAATTTTGCAGCAGGTAACGTTAGGCTAGCAAAAATATGTTTATGTTAGCTACCTGCCTGACGGCAAATGCTGCTTGTAACAAACAGTTAGTGTAATTTTGTTTTTTCGAACGGATGGAATATGGTTAACGTTACATACTGTAATGTTTTTTAACGGTTTAAAGAAGACGCAGATCCGTTTATCTTATTTAATGACATGACATTGCTATAGCTTTGTAATAGGTTTTGATGAAAGTGGCATAACATGCTATACTAACTTTTCCACCGTGATAATCTATTTACCAATGGGGGTTAGTAAAACCACACAATAAATTCCGTGTATCAAACATTAGCTTGGGATGTTTTTAAGCATTGGTAGTGAAAGCAGCATCCCTTCCCTTCTAATATCAAAATGCTTAAGTTTTCAGTAACACTTTATAATAACCATGTCTATTTTGCTTGGGGCCCCCAAATTCCTTCAAACGGCCCTGCATTTGAATTATCGATGTGTATGTTAAAATCTCCAACAATTAATGCTTTATCGACGTTGACCAATAGATCTGAGAGAAAATCTGCAAACTCTTTTAGGAAAACAGTGTAAGGCCCTGGAGGTCTATATACGGTAGCCAAGGCTAGAGATAATAGGGATTTTTTTCTTACATCTAAGAGCGTAACATTTAGCACAAGTACTTCAAACGAATTAAACCTATGACGAGTTTTCTGAGTAACGTTAAGGATATCCCTGTAGATTGTTGCAACACCGCCGCCACGACCGATTAGACGGGGCTCATGCTTATAACAGTATCCTGGCGGAGTAGACTCATTTAGACCGAAATAATCATTTGGTTTAAGCCAGGTTTCAGTAAGGCACAGTACATCGAAATTATTATCTGTGACCATTTCATTTACAATAACCGCCTTAGGTGTGAGCGATCTAATGTTAAGAAGACCTAGCTTTAGAAATAGTTTTTGTTCACTAATAGCGTGTTTTTTTGTTTTAATAACAATTAGATTTTTTCTAGATCCCGCAGTACATTTATTATTTGATCTCAGTAAACGAGGAATAGACACAGTTTCTATGCAATGTTCTACACTAGTATTAATATAAATTAAATTGGTGCAGCAGAGACTGTGATTTGGATTTTTGGTTACTAGTCTAGCAATAGACGTGAAAGACTATAATGCACTCGCATTGTAGAGCTCGCCCAAGTACTACGAAGCTAAACCATTTAGTGCTTTGTAAGTAGAGCTTAGATTCTCTGCCCGAGCCCTTTCCCGCCACTATGCTCGGGTCGGGTCGGGTCAGGCCCTTGATCAAGCACGTCACGTGTCACGCGCAGCATCTCCTCCACTCTCCCACGCTGTGCTGTATTGTGTATCTTAAGTTAAGTGCAAAATGGAGCTTGAAGAAGTAAAGTTTAAAAAAAATAAAAACAGGACAATTAACTGAGCAAGTATGAAGGAAAGTCGGAGGTATGGAACCTTTTTTTTTTTTTTTTTACGTTTCTTCATTCGGATGCATTCGCGATCCATTCGATTCTGAATAAATAAACAACGCAGTTTATGCTTCGTCCTTGTTACATTATTCATAAAGATACTAATTAAATGCACGCAATAAAGGCAATATGCCTTGCAACTTATGTGCAAAATTCAGAATTAAATGAATGTGCACTGTGCAGCAATTTGTACAAAGAGTAGCCTATGTCGTGTTGTAGCCATTAAATAAGCACATTTAGTTTCATATTTATTAAAATATTATAATGTTATTTTTTTCCATGTTGATTATGAAAGTAACAGACTCACAGTACTTCAAAAGTTGCCTACTCTGTGAAGATGAGGCATGATTTTGACCACCCAATTATGTTTTGTTTTGTAGAAAGCCTTTCTTTAAAGTGAATTTCGTTTTGAATAAATTGTATCTTAATTTTAATAAGTTTATCATCAACCAATTGCCTGGATTTAATAAATAAGAAGCAAGTATAGAAGACAATATAATCATGACATGGAGGCGCCGGCGAGCCACGGTCACCACGTGAACTGGAGCATCTCATCATAAATTAAATCAATTCTCGGGACGCTTGTCACCGAATTTAATCGAGTATATATATATAAAATTGCGCAGCTCCCCCCTGTATATGGTCTAGCACCCTTTCAGCACCTGCGTTAAAAAACCCGCGTCGCCCCCGGTTATAACGGCCCACGTATTAAAAATGGTCGGGTTTAAATCGGGCTCGGGCTCATAATCAGAGTTAATGTGTCGGGCCAGGCTCGGACACAGCGTGCACGGGCTCGGGTCGGGCTTGATTTTTTGGGCCCGATCTAAGCTCTATTTGTAAGTAATCAGCAATATTTTAAAATGTATACAATGTTTTACAGGGAGCCAATGCAGCATTGACAGAACTGGGCTAATATGGTCATACTTCTTGGTTCTGGTAAGAACTCGAGCTGCTGGGTTTTGAACTAGCTGTAATTAGTTTATTAAGTGTGCAGGGCAACCACCCAGAAGAGCATTACAATAATCTAGTCTTGATGTCATGAATGCATGAACCAATTGTTCCGCATTTGTCAATGAGAGCATATGACGTAATTTAGAAATATTTTAAGATGGAAAAATGCAGTTTTACAGATACTATTCACTTGACTTTCAAGTGAAAGATTGCAATCAAAGAGCACACTCAGGTTCCTAACCGACGACGAAGACTTGACAGAGCAGCTATCAAGTGTTAGACAGTATTCTAGGTCATTACGTGAGGAAGTTTTTTTGTCCAATTAGAATCTCTGTTTTTTCAGAATTAAGTAGTAGGAAATTACTATTTTACTATTATTATCTATGAATTCTGTTAATTTTGTGATTTGGTAAGTTTCGTCAGGACGTGAAGAACTATAGAGCTGAGTATCATCAGCAACAGTGAAAACTAATGCCATGCTTCCTAATGATATCTCCTAAGGGTAGCATGTCAAGTCAAGTATATTTATATAGCGCTTTTCACAATACAGATTGTATCAAAGCAGCTTCACACTATCAATCAAAACAACATAATGTTCGACCTCCACGTTTGGTAGGGCTGATCAATGGGATTAATGATTGGTTAATTAATTTGAATATCCCCAACTGAGCAAGCCAAAGGCAACAGTGGCAAGGAACCGAAAAACTCCATCAAGTGACCTAATGGTGTCCTAAAACTCCATCAGGTGACCCAATTGAGAAAAAAACAGAGGAGAACTGGTCCCCGACTGAGTTCTCCTCTGGCGTTTATGAACTAGAGGCCGGATTTACAGTAACTGTAAGATAAAAAAAAATTGTATATGAATGCCTGGCTGAAGAGATGCGTCTTTAGTCTAGTTTTAAACTGGGAGAGCGAGTCTGAGCAACGAACAATATCAGGAAGGCTATTCCATAGCTTCGGAGCTAAATGTGAAAATGCTCTCCCTCCTTTGGTGGATCTGGATATCCTAGGTATGACCAGAAGACTTGAATTTAGTGATCTTAAAGAGCGTGGTGGATTATAGGGCGATAGAAGATCCGTTAAATAGACTGGAGCTAAACCATTTAGGGCTTTATGAAGTCAGTAGCAATACCTTGTAATTAATACGGAACTTTATAGGTAATCAATGTAGTTAACATTGCAAGCTACGTGTCTTGCCTATAAATTTGACACAGAATTTAGTTTTATTTTATCACTTAGGTAGGTACGCAAAACGAAATTCACAACGCTTTATCTGTAGAGTGGGAAAGGGATTCTCCATAGGGAGAGGCTAGTTGGCACTTCAGCACTGCATTGTCATCGGGTCCAGGCGAAGGTAGTCAGATCTAGTAGATGCCATTGTTGCCATTCTTTCGTATTGTTTTGTATTCTTTCGTATTGTTCATTCATTCATTCGTAGATGCCATTCTTCTTATGATGTAACGAGTACATCATGATTTAAGGGAAGTGTTCCCAGTTCAGAGTGAACAGCAACAGTCCTAGTACTGAACTTGTGATCGATAAGACATCTCTTCATTTACTGCTACAAACTGATAACGGTCAGATAAGAATGATTTAAACCATGCTAATGCAATTCCACTTATGCCAACATATTTTTCGAGTCTATTTAAAAGAATGTTGTGGTCAATAGTATCAAATGCAGCACTAAGATCGAGTAACACCAATAGCGAGATACAACCACGATCAGATAAGAGCAAATCATTTTTGACTCTTATGAGAGCTGTCTCAGTACGGTCTAAATCCGGACTGGAAATCCTTGCAGTTCTTTCTAAAAAAGGAACATAGTTGTGAGGATACTGCCTTTTCTATTATCTTTGACAGAAAAGGTAGATTCGAGATCGGCCTGTAATTGACTAATTCTGTACGATCAAGTTGCGTTTTTTTAACAAGCGGTTTAATCATGGTACGTATCCTAGTGGCAAAGATTAATTGATATTGAAAAGAGGATCTATGACATCTGGAAGCATCTCTTTCAGTAGCTTAGTCGGTATAGGGTCTAACATACATGTTGTCCTCTCCTATAGCAATGAATGAATCAAATTTTTCCTTAGGGAGACTACAATGCACTCCATGATGCGATGCTGTAGTAGACGGTTGCATAGTTATAATTTTTTCCCCGATATTATCAATCTTATAAGTGAAGGTGGTCATAAAGTCATTACTGTTGTGCTGCTTGGAAACTTCTGGGCTTGAAGCTTTATTTTTCGTTAGTTTAGCCACTGTTTCAAATAAATACCTCAGGTTTTGTTTATTTTATTCTGATAGGGTTGAAAAATAAGCAGATCTAACAGCTTTTAAGGCCTCTCTGTAAGCATTCAAGCTCTCCTTCCATAAAATGTGAAATACCTCTAGTTTAGTTTTCTTCCAGTTTTGCTCAATTTTTCTGGCTGCTCTGTTAAGGGACTGTGTGTGCTCGTTGTACCATGGCATTGGACTATTTTCTTTAATCTTCTTTAAGTGCAATGGAGCAACTGTGTCTAAAGTGCTGGAAAAGAGAGAGTGCTGGAGAGAGAAAGTTTCTGTTGCAATATCGAGTTCTTCTAAGCTATCTGGGATGCTGTGATGAAACTGATCAGGAAGATTATTAATTAGGCATGAAAACGGGTCAGGGGTAAAAAAGGTGAGAAGGATACGGCAGCAAAAAATCCAATCCAATCAATTTATATATAGGCATATATAATATATATACACACTAGGGGTGGAACGGTACATGTATTCGTATTGAACCGAAACGGTACGGGGGTCACGGTTCGGTGCACGAATTTACACGCAGAATACACGGTATAAAAAAAAAACTCGCGTGCAAATTAATTAATGTAATGCGGAACTACTGTTAGATACGCGGGTTCTTTAGGGACACATAATCTGTACCCTCGGCTTAGCTCTGAACGCGCGTTCACTTCAAACGTTGGCTTTATACGCGCGTCCTATTCGCTTTGGAGTAGCGTCGAACTAGACGCGAATTTGACGCTCTATTCGCGTTTGGTGTGACCGCATAATGAACAGGCTGCGATGTCAAGATTGCAATGCTGGAGTGTGTGTGTGCGCGCGCGAGAGAGAGAGAGGCGCGGGCGCGATCGAACTGTGTGTGTGTGTGTGTGAGAGAGAGAGGCGCGGGCGCGATCGAACTGTGTGTGTGTGTGTGAGAGAGAGAGAGAGAGGCGCGAGCGAACAATGGAAACATAAAAAACATACTCCGTCATTTTGTTCATACAGATCATTAAACCTGCAAAGTGTTTACTTTGTGTAGCCTACACTCGCAATAAAACACAACATTGTGCTTTTGTCACACTGTAAACTCTTGTCAAACTGTAACCTACAACTGTCACCCAACCAAAATCACACACACACACACTGTTTTAAAAGCAAAACATATTTATCCAACCCCATTTCAAAACAGTCTGTGGGTCCCATCTTTTGGACATTCATCATATTGCATTGGTTTTCATTTCTTGTCCTCGGACCACTAATCTGTTTATTTTTAAGTTACACATTCTACATTGATTAAAAAAGAAAATCGAATGTGTTTTTAATGGTAGTATTATTTTATACAGAAATCCATTATTTATAATTCAGATGAGAATAATGTTACATTGTTAAGTAATAATGTTAATTAAAATTAAGGAAAACAAATATATTGATCTGAAATATAGCAAATTAATTTTAAATTATTTCAGGTAGGCTACAATTACCAAACACATCTCAAGGTCTTTTTATTAATTTAATTAATAAACTAATTATATAAAACTATTGTCAGTGCACTACAAATAAACTGGTTCTATGCCTTTATTAATAAAACTTATTTAAAAAATACAATGCCTTATGCATTTTTGTTTTGCTTTTCCCTCCATTGTACCGAAATCGTACCGAACCGTGATGTCTGAACCGAGGTATGAACCGAACCGTGACTTCTGTGTACCGTTCCACCCCTAATACACACATACATATATATATATATATATATACACCGCCACTCCCACCAAAAAAAAAAAAAAAAATGAGTGAGTAGGAACGAGCGAGAGTTAACAGATCCAAAAAAATCCAATCCAATCAACTTTATATACATTAAAAACACACACACACACACACACAAAAATAATACATATATATATATATATACACTCACCGGCCACTTTATTAGGTACCCCATGCTAGTAACGGGTTGGACCCCCTTTTGCCTTCAGAACTGCCTCAATTCTTCGCGGCATAGATTCAACAAGGTGCTGGAAGCATTCCTCAGGGAGTTTGGTCCATATTGACATGATGGCATCACACAGTTGCCGCAGATTTGTCGGCTGCACATCCATGATGCGAATCTCCCGTTCCACCACATCCCAAAGATGCTCTATTGGATTGAGATCTGGTGACTGTGGAGGCCATTTGAGTACAGCGAACTCATTGTCATGTTCAAGAAACCAGTCTGAGATGATTCCAGCTTTATGACATGGCGCATTATCCTGCTGAAAGTAGCCATCAGAAGTTGGGTACATTGTGGTCATAAAGGGATGGACATGGTCAGCAACAATACTCAGGTAGGCTGTGGCATTGCAACGATGCTCAATTGGTACCAAGGGGCCCAAAGAGTGCCAAGAAAATATTCCCCACACCATGACACCACCACCACCAGCCTGAACCGTTGATACAAGGCAGGATGGATCCATGCTTTCATGTTGTAGACGCCAAATTCTGACCCTACCATCCGAATGTCGCAGCAGAAATCGAGACTCATCAGACCAGGCAACGTTTTTCCAATCTTCTATTGTCCAATTTCGATGAGCTTGTGCAAATTGTAGCCTCAGTTTCCTGTTCTTAGCTGAAAGGAGTGGCACCCGGTGTGGTCTTCTGCTGCTGTAGCCCATCTGCCTCAAAGTTCGACGTACTGTGCGTTCAGAGATGCTCTTCTGCCCACCTTGGTTGTAACGGGTGGTTATTTGAGTCACTGTTGCCCTTCTATCAGCTCGAACCAGTCTGGCCATTCTCCTCTGACCTCTGGCATCAACAAGGCATTTCCGCCCACAGAACTGCCGCTCACTGGATGTTTTTTCTTTTTCGGACCATTCTCTGTAAACCCTAGAGATGGTTGTGCGTGAAAATCCCAGTAGATTAGCAGTTTCTGAAATACTCAGACCAGCCCTTCTGGCACCAACAATCATGCCACGTTCAAAGTCACTCAAATCACCTTTCTTCCCCATACTGATGCTCGGTTTGAACTGCAGGAGATTGTCTTGACCATGTCTACATGCCTAAATGCACTGAGTTGCCGCCATGTGATTGGCTGCTTAGAAATTAAGTGTTAACGAGCAGTTGGACAGGTGTACCTAATAAAGTGGCCGGTGAGTGTATATATATATACATACACACACACACACACACACATATACATACATATATAAGAAAAATGAAATAAACAATTAAACAAAGAAAAATTCAAACCTCTTTTAGTTAATGTCTGTCTACATTACTAGCCTACTACATAATAATAGTTATAATATTAATCACATGATATTAATAGTCATTTATTGTAAAACAAATACACTGAAAAATAAAGGAAACTTTCATAATTAGTCTTGTACTAATTTCTATACTTGGAAGTTTATTTCTATACTTCACATTAAAGATATGATTGGGCCAGAACAGTGTCAATCAAGAAAAGAACCAATGGGCCGCTGATCTACGCGTTTCATCATGGGTGTCAAACTATAAGGCTGAATTTTTTTTGACCAATGCATAATAATGCATTACACCGGCACACTAACCTAGGTCCGTCAATTAAGCAAAACAAAATGAATGGGCCGATGTACGAGTTCTATGGGCCGTTAAGAAGACAAACAAAAAAAAGTATGAGATGTATCGCCCCAAAAAGCACCGGACCAGGAATCTCCCGGTAGTCCCGATGGCATTAGCCTACATGCCTGGACGTCACACTTTGAATCCTACCTGTGGCCTTGCACCATGCACTTATTGAGCTGCGGTCGCATCAGTTGACATGCCATCTCCTTTCCCCAGGGGCGGATCTAGAAAAATATTTATGGGGTGGCGAGAGAGGGGCAGGAATTTTTGAGGGGTGGCAACATATGGCAGACGTATACTGAATTTAATCACAGTTTGATGAGAAATAGTATGTAGGCTACACACTACAAAAGGGTACAGGCTGCCATTACAAACTCATACAGACAAACTTAATCCCATGCAATCACTGTCTTGCATTTGAGGTTTCATGTGAAACAGTTAATAATATTAGAAATAAGTGACCATACAATGGCACAAACATGATTTTTATCACCTCAAAATCAGCATCGCAATATAATTTCATTTCTTGAGAGATAGTTTTTACCTCTTTCCTCCTCAGGGCTCAATGCTAACATTTTTCTTTAGGAGCACTTATGATCAATAACAGACATCAACTTTCCCATTACAGGGCGATATTTACCCCTTTAAATGAATTTTCAGGGGCATTTTTTTACCATTAGAATATAAGAGCAATTTTTCTAATCTTATTAAATGTCTATGCATCATCTTTTGTCAATTTCTTAAATTAAAACAGAAAATTTGTTTTTAAATGTTAATTTAAACAAATTCAGTTAGAACAAGAATACCCAATCAGACTATTAATGTCAAATGAAATCATCAAAAAAAAAATCTATCTTTGCTCTGCAAAAATGTCACAGAAGCTGCATCTGAAGTGGTATTTAGACTCATTTACATAAACTTTTTAATGCAGCTCAATCATTCAAAACGCAATTCATTCAAGAATCACCATTGCTTGGAGATGCGCAACAGTTCTGGTGTGGCTATGGTTGAAACTGCACGAAATAGAGCAAAAACAGACAGTATTGTGGCTAAAATGTTGTCACTTAATATAACTTTATTGGACTTTTGTACAAAATCAGTTGGCCTATCACGTGCAATCATGCCAATACTCGGAGAAACAGGAGTCTCGTGTGATTTTGCTTAGGCTACTATATTGCTGCGATAGTCGGTGGATACATCGCCCTCAAAGTCGTTTTGATTTTTTTTATAGTGATAAATAATTTAGTTCAGTAGGAAAACGGACACTACAGTTAAAAACCTGAACGCATCTGCTCAATCCAGCGCGCCGAACGAGTCGCATCATAGATCAGCTGAGTCAGATCTCCCCTCACTTCGCCTCACTCTTGACTGACAAGACGATTGTGAACAATCTTTGTTGTCCGTCGCACACGTCTTTTGCACTTGCTCTGACTGAAGCAAAGTCACAACTAAGTTACCTTTAGTAGCTTCTTGGTTCGCGAGTCGCGACTCCTGGCTCCCTCGCTTCGCGCCACTCAGTACAACAGTCTCTTTCCGCTCTGGCGTCATCTCTGCATTCACTGCAGTTGGACATTGGAGATTTGCGCTCGTAAATTGTCAAATTGGCCATAACTTTTAATTTGTTGCTGCCAACTGGGGTGGCAACAGGGGTGGCAAGGCTTTCTTTTAGGGTGGCATTTGCCACCCTATGCCACCCCGGTAGATCCGCCCCTGCCTTTCCCCTCAATCTTTTTCTATTTGCTTTATTCATCTTTTTTGACGACAACTCACTAACTTGCTCGTTCCTTGCTCTGCGCTAACGGCCCGCTCGCAATATTATATAGCCTATACCGCTCATTTTATAACATTGAGGAAATGCAGAAATGATTTAGAAACACACAAAAGCAGCTAAATATATAAAATACCCAAAAAAATTTATTTATCCATCGCTTTTGATCTAAAATTAGTCAAAATCACTGTGTATCTGACAGGACCGTTAACATTGTAAGCTCAAGCTTGCTGTCCGACGTGCAGGTCTCTGTTCGGCAGTGTCCAGTTTCAGACTCGCGGTGTAAAATACTTTGAAAACTTCTGCCCTACTCTGACTCGGATTGGCTGTCAGGTATCGGCGTTAGGAATGATGATTGTTTTTTTAAAGCTGCGAAGTTTATGGTAACTATAGAGATATAGCGGGTAAATGCTGGCCACGACCCAAACCAAAAAAATTAGGACTTCATCTACAGCCAGTACTAACTCTGATAGAAAGTCAGAAAATTATTTGTTAAGTCTGTATGGTGCCCTGGTGGCCTGTATACAGTAGCCAGCACAAATCTCAAACGTGATTTATCATTTACACTATATATTGTTACATTAAGCACCAACACTTAATTTTGAAAATATTACAGTAATTTTGAAAATATTACTATAAATTGCAGCAACACCTCCTCCTTTTCCTATCAGACGAGGTTCATGTTAATAACAGTAATCTTGGGGGGGGGGTGGACTTATTGGTAACACTTTATTTGAAGGGGTGTGCATAAGACTGACATGACACTGTCATAAACATGACATAACACCTGTCATGAACATGAAGGAGTCTTTATGAATGTTTATGACTGTTGTCATTAAGTGTCATTCGGTAAATTATGACACTTTTAATGCAAAGTTGACATTGTTTAAAATGTCTTTATGACGACAACTTGACATTAACAAAGACAAAAATGTCTTTGTTATGACAACTTGACATTACCCAAGACAGAAATGTCTTTGTTATGACAACTTGACATTAACCAAGAAATTATAACCTGTCAACCTGTCACAAATATGTCATAACAGGTCTAATTATCAAACTTAAAGCATTTTACAGTGTAATAACCCTTAATGACATCTTTATAACTAGTACAATGTGTTCCACTTTACTTGAGGACAAGTAAAATATTCATGACACAGTTATAATGGTGTCATGACGGCCAAAGTTGTGACAGGTTGACAGGTTATGATTTCTTGGTTAATGTCAAGTTGTCATAACAAAGACATTTCTGTCTTGGGTAATGTCAAGTTGTCATAACAAAGACATTTTAAACAATGTCAACTTTGCATTAAAAGTGTCATAATTTACCGAATGACACTTAATGACAACAGTCATAAACATTCATAAAGACTCCTTCATGTTCATGACAGGTGTTATGTCATGTTTATGACAGTGTCATGTCAGTCTTATGCACACCCCTTCAAATAAAGTGTTACCGACATATTTAAAGTAATACAATCATCTGGTTTTAGCCAGGTTTCTGTCATACACAGCACATCTAGGTTATAGTCTGTAATCATATCATTAACTATCATCCTTCCTTTCATCCTTCCTTTCCTTCCTATCCTCCAACTAATCTTCCTTTCCAAGCCACAGAGGGTAATCCAAGCGTGAGGCCCCCTCCGTCATTCGTAGCCCCGGCTTATACCCTTCCCAACTCTCTCATGCAACCTATATCACAACATTCTCTCTTCACAGCAACACCGTTGCCTGTTCCGTCCAACGCCGTCGCCATGGAACCACCACCAGTGTCTCAAAGCATCCGTGCACAGATCCTCTCAGGTACAGATGTAGACCTTTCTTCTCTTCTCTCTCTGCTCCACACAGCCGAACCAGACCGCCAAATAGACTGTGGGGATTTCTGTTACACTAAACATAAACACAAATTCATTCTTTCATTTTCCGAGTTTTCAAGTGCTTTTTCTCGTTTTACCTAAATTATCTTTTCAGCTTTCCCCCACAGGTGGCGCGAACTGAATGATTACCTAGCAATCATAGCCAAGCTCACGCTCTCCTATGGGGGAGGGCCCTTCTACACATACCATAAACTTTTTTCAGCCAAAAGTGCCGTGCGAGCCGCACAGTGGAACCAGTGCACATACTGGGGCGCACTCAAATCAGATCTCCACAGCAGGGTGTTTTTAGGCTGCAAAAGCGTGGTCTGCAGGTCAGTGGCGCACTCAACTACATCGTGCCTGCGGGTTAACCCTTCCTCTACACTGCCTGGGAACAAGCACTGTTAGATCCACCAGCTATGTGCCACGTGCAGTAACCACCAGTGCAAATCAGGATTTTGAAAGAAGAGTCTCCTCTTTTGACAAAAGTAGACAGCCCTGCAACCATTTTATCTCTGGTAAATGTACCGGACAGCGCTGCCGGTTCATGCATATTTGTAGCTTCTGTGGCGCTGCCCATGCACACATTGTATGTCCAGTGTACAAATCTGTGAATAAAAAAATATATATAATAAATCGACTCCTGTAAATATTTTTGCTTATGTACTATGAACTAGTTCACCGGCATAAACAGCTTGATCCCTTTTGACGAATTTTTGCTTAAATACCACGACATAGATCAGGCAATCGACATGATCAAAATCGCAGGTCGGGGCTCTTGGCTTGTAAAAATTGACATTACATCTGTTTTCAAATTAATGCCTATCCATCCAGATTCATGGCACCTATTTGGAGTTTGCTGGTTCGGGAAATACTATTTCGCAGTGCGTTTAACTTTCAGATGCAAAAGCAGCCCTAAAATATTCAACATGCTATCAGAAGCCGTTTGCTGGATTTTCTCAAACAACTAGGCCATTCCCTAACTCATTCACCTACTAGACGATTTTTTTTATAATCTCGCCTTCCGATGCCATCCCAGCCACGCACATCCTCACAATCCAAAAAGTTTTTTGAGCTTGGAATTCCCATCGCACAGGAAAAAACCATGGGCCCGGCAACATCCATCGAGTCCCTCGGAATGAATTTGGATTCAGTCAAATTCCAAGAATCCCTACCCAAAGAGAAAATCGACCAAGAGTCTCATCTACTCTCCTTGAAAAATCAAGGGCCGCCCCTTCATATCGCATCTCCTCTTGCTCGCATCCTCCATCCACTCGCTAGAGGACCTAATTTCCATAACTCAAGCATGTCATTATGAAGGTTGTGGTTATCATTCCTAAACCAGTGGAATGGCCTATCCTTTTTCTATAATCTCGTTTTGTCCCACATCGATATCCAACTGTTCAAAGAAGCCGCCCCCTCAATCAGTTTTGGGTGATTTTATCAAGGTCGTTGGTTCGGGTCTCCATGACCACCGCAGCTCCAGGACATATCACAATCCGCAGCGCTTTTTGAGCTTTACCCTCTCGTAGTACCAGCTTTTCTGTGGGGGAAAGAATGGGCCACTAGCAGCATTTTAGTGCATTGCGACAACGATACAACAGTGCATTGCGTTAATTAAGGCTGTTCCCATTTACCTGCACTGATACCACTCCTAAGGCGTCTCACCTGGATTTCAGCTTGCGACCAATTCATCATAATTGCTAAACACATCCCTGGTTCAGAAAACCAAATCAGTTTGCAGTTTTACAGATACTAAAACCGTGACTTTCAAATGACACACAACGACAGGAAGGTGACGGCGGTCTTTAACCCCCTGGGGTCGGCGGTCTCGCCGGCAATACCAGCTCACTTTTTTTCTTATCAGTGCAAAAGAGACTCAAAATACTCTGTTGATTTTGATCTTACATTTAAGTGTTATACATCATTCAAAACTGTTAAATGTCTTCTTTTATTTGTGGACACACATAATACAAACAAAATGTTGTGTTTTTCGTAAAATAAATAAAATAAACATGATGCGCGTTCTGTCGTCTCTCTCAATGTGAAGCTCATTCTGAAACGCGACAGAACATGATCTGTAATTTAGCTAATGTCTGTCACACAAACTTGAAACGTATGTCTTTACAACACTTGGAGTCTCTATTTTTAAAGGTGCCCTATAATGTGAAATTGAATTTATGTTGGCATAGTTAAATAACAAGAGTTCAGTACATGGACATGACATACAGTGAGTTTCAAACACCATTGTTTTCTCCTTCTTATTTAAATCTCGTTTTTAAAAAACACCCCTGAAAAACAGGCGAATCTCCACATAATACCGACTGTGACGCAACAGTCGGGGATCACGCCTCCAAAGATTTGCATATCCCAGCCCTCAATGACAAGCACTGCACAGCCGAGTCATCATCGGAACAAGCGAGGATCAGAGAGAAAATGGCAGATCATGGAATAAATGCTATGTTCCAGGCTGTGCAGGGGATGTGAGGTATTTTCATACCCTTCCCACAGAAAAGAAATGTCAACAGGCGTGGACGCGTGGTTGATGTTTATATTAATCGGATACCGCAACAGTTTAATTCGAAGTTGTTAGTTTGCTCTGCCCATTTCACCACGGACTTATTTTCGAACCTGGGACAATATCAAGCTTCTCTCAGCGTCTCAAACTGAAGAAGGGGGTAATTCCAACTATATTCCCGCAACCGGTAAGTAGTGATTTTATTAAAGATAATTTACACTGTGTTAGATCCAGCGCAAGATCCTAGTACAGTAATAGCAAACTCCAAGTAACGAGCATACATAACTAACGTTAAATAGGCTAATTCTCAGTGAAAAAAGTATACAGAAAGCGGTCAAAGAACAATCCACACAGCGCGAGTTTATCTCTCTTGCCAAACTCGTTATGAAATCAATGACGCTGTTACACTGCACAACGAAGCTCTCATAGAAGTAGGCTATGTCATCGTTTGCATTGGTGAAAGCATTAGAGAGAGAAACTGCGTTGTCTCGCGATCAACAGACTGTCATCTGCTTGCTCAATGCTCATCACAGCAACATTTTATGTGATGGAAATAGATTTAAATACTTTAAAAACATCTCACGATTCGTTAATCTCGATAGCTGTAATAGTTAAAACGTATATAACAGCTGTAATAAAAGTATTCGAGAGAGTTTCACATGTCATATTTCATATGCAAGCATGTCAGCCAATCACAGCAGTGGCCGGTTCTCACAGCAGACACGCCCCTTCAAACAGAGTGTTCAAATCAGAGACTAAAATCAGGCTAGGAAAAATGCCTTTTATTTCTAAATTATGACTATTTTTGATCTAAAAAACATACTAACATTATAAGGGCAACCCAGGAAACATTATAAAATAATAAAAAAAAACATTCTAGGGCACCTTTAAATGATGTAAATGATATCAAAAACAAATATTCTATGTTTAAGTAATCCGTATGAAAACAGCGACATATACAATTTCTCAAACGGGCCTCATTAGCGCTAATGTGACCACGCCCACGCGAAACAGCTGTTCGCATACTAATGAGCCACGTGGAGGAACGCAATCAACTCCCTCAACACAAAGAATCAGATTCAGCGACTTCAGTCCTACTCTGCTTTTCATGAGTGGGGAATACTGTGTTTGTGCTGTGCTGTGCCCTTGGATTTACCTCAGAAGAGTTAGAAGAACACGATTTGATTATGAGATTTTTTAAGGTAAGACGTGTTATTGTTCGTAGCATGTCAGCAGCAGCATGTTATTGTTGCATAAACTTTACATTGTAGCTACTATTTAAACTGGTGCCAGACTAAAATGTACGTTATAAAATGTGATTGGAGTTAAAAACATGAAGTCTAATGCTAAATGTATATACATGTAGCCTATGACACAATGACATCGCATTCAGTAAATGTTTGCACGTGCTGAGTTAGAGTCGCGCTGTGGTTTTGAAAAGCAGAACAAATCAAACATTATAGGCTTCATGTTTTTACTCCAACATTTCATAACGTCGTAACGAATGGAAACGAAGTAACATGATAATCCATATAGTTTTTTCTAGTGTAGTGTCACTGAACTTTTTAACGATTTATAGGCTGCCTTCTATAGGCTATTGTTATTATTTCATGCAGCCCTACATATGCCTACAAGGCACAACACACTTGGGAGTTCATATATATAGTGTATGTATGTATTTAGTAAATTTCATAATTTTAACCAGAAAAATCTAAAATAGTTTCTCCTGATATCAGCATGTTCACAGGTGTTTTTTTTCCTAAATGTTTTCTTTTACAGGGACCAGAAGACACTGATGAGTCCTGCTGACATTCACATGAGTCTCTGTAGATGAACATGGTAAAAAATCAAACACTTTGGAGATGACAGGTATGTAGCCTACTATGTTTTAGGAATGGCAGAAAGGTGTGGGACTGTCCAAGTCTCTGTCTTTAGATCAGTGTTTACTAATGTGCTTTTTTGTCATTTTTTGTGTATCTTTGGATAGTGTTGTGTTGTAAATAAATCCAAACCATTTTAAAGCCATTATTTTTTAAGTCTCTCCTCACTCTTTGTGCAAGGTTCCTGATAATGACAGCTGATAGCACCTTATAGGGCCATTAGGGGAGGGTCTTTGTCTTTCTCAGGTGTGAAACACTAAATATTCATGGGTTGATGGTTGATGGTTCACGCCTCCTCGCATAAAGCTTTCTAACACAAAACACGTCTTAGAAATTTTAAATCAATATATTGTCTTATCTAAATGAGTAGTCAGGATGATTTTCACATAGTTTTGAAGCAAATATTCTAGGCCACGTGATACAATTTTCAAAAGTCTTGTGAAGAAATAATTAGGTAACACTTTATTTGAAGGGGTGTGCATAAGACTGACATGACACTGTCATAAACATGACATAACACCTGTCATGAACATGAAGGAGTCTTTATGAATGTTTTTGACTGTTGTCATTAAGTGTCATTCGGTAAATTATGACACTTTTAATGCAAAGTTGACATTGTTTAAAATGTCTTTGTTATGACAACTTGACATTAACAAAGACAAAAAATGTCTTTGTTATGACAACTTGACATTACCCAAGACAAAAATGTATTGATTATGACAACTTGACATTAACAAAGACAGAGATGTCTTTGTTATGACAACTTGACATTAACCAAGAAATCATAACCTGTCAACCTGTCACAAATATGTCATAACAGGTCTAATTATCAAACTTAAACCATTTTACAGTGTAATAACCCTTAATGACATCTTTATAACTAGTACAATGTGTTCCACTTTACTTGAGGACAAGTAAAATATTCATGACACAGTTATAATGGTGTCATGACGGCCAAAGTTGTGACAGGTTGACAGGTTATGATTTCTTGGTTAATGTCAAATTGTCATAAAGACATTTCTGTCTTTGTTAATGTCAAGTTGTCATAATCAAGACATTTTTGTCTTGGGTAATGTCAAGTTGTCATAAAGAGATTTTAAACAATGTCAACTTTGCATTAAAAGTGTCATAATTTACCGAATGACACTTAATGACAACAGTCATAAACATTCATAAAGACTCCTTCATGTTCATGACAGGTATTATGTCATGTTTATGACAGTGTCATGTCAGTCTTATGCACACCCCTTCAAATAAAGTGTTACCAATAATTAGTATGGGTTTTATTACCTTATTTTAGGGACAATGTTTTTTAGTTTTTTCACAAACCACGCATAAACGTCATTATCTCAAAACTAAAAATGTTTACATACATGCTGCTGACATATTACTGTAGCAGAGTTTGTGCTGAATAAAGTATAATCAGACTTTAGCCATGAAAATGTCACAAGTATCAGAAATAAGCACAAATGTCAGCGCATGTCAGAACACTTCCAGGACCCAGAAAACACCTCAGACCCCAGGGTTAAATCGAATTACCCCATCCCACTTCTGCAAGTTTTACTGAGATATCTTATTCCATGCGAATTGGCCATTATTACTACAGACGTCCTGTGGTAAAATTACATTACGCTATCTACCCTTGTGTGGCAATATCATATGCAAGAAATTTAGAATCACACTTTAATTTACACTGACTACGCTACCCTGGTGAAAGCCCGGCATCAGCAAGACACGTAAACAGAAGTCAAAATAAAGGTCCTTAAATTCTAAAGGTGCTACCATCTCATTGGTCTCCTACCCACCCTCTGATAAACCAATAAATGAACTCCTTTATCTTGCCTCATTCATAAAGCAAATCCCGTTCGAATAGTACTCAAGATGTACACCACTACTGACCCAAAAGCACAAGAACATTTTTCAAAATCATATAAATAAGCCCCAGAAATTTTGGGATTCTGTTCTGTGGAAGCGTTGAAATAAAACTAGATCTTTTCGGCCCCATGGATCAGCGGTATGTCTGGAGGAAGAAGAATGCTGCATGCTGAATAGAACACTTTGTCTACAGTCAAGCATGGTGGTGCTCAGTGATGCTCTGCAGCTGCTTTGCATCATCTGGCACTGGAAACAAGCAGCATATGAAAGGCAAGATGGATTAATTGAAGTATTATGAAATCCTTGGAGAAAACATCATTCTATCAGTGAGGAAGTTGACGCTTGGGCGTCATTGGACCTTCCAACAGGGCAATGATCCCAAGTATATATCTAATTCCACAAAGGATTTGTTGCAGAATAAGTCCTGGAAGATTATACACTGGCCATAACAACTACCTGACTTGAAGCCCATAGAAAATCTCTGGTGGGATTTGAAGAAGGCAGTTGCAACACGCAAACCCAAGACTATTATTGAACTGGGGGCCATTGCTCATGAGGAATGGGCTAAGATTCCTCAGAAATGCTGCCAGAAGCTGGTGTCTTTCATAACAGGAAAAGGAGAGACTTTTGAGACTTCAGAAGTCATTAAAAGTTGCATTTTCATTTGAATTTGGGGAAACAACTCTAAACATTTGTTGTGTTGAGCTATTCCATTTCCTTTCTGTCTGTACATTTAGCCAATAAACTTGATTTACAATGGGGGTTGAATAATTTCGATTACAATATTTAGTTATACATCTCATTACTGCATTAGTGTGCATGTATGCTGTCATGTCAGGTGGCAAAGTATACAACACTAACAGCAAGTGTCAGATAATCTACCTCAGAATACAGACTACTATAGACTACACTAAACCTGCTCATGAAAATGACCCAGCCTCCTGCTGTGAGCTTCTCTATACAGCTGTAATTTATCAGTAAAACGTATTAAGTTATAACTTATAACTTGTGCCTTAGCGGGGTGGAACAGGTCCTTAGGGAGTTCACAGCAAATACACTGTGTCACAATTGAAATGCAGAGGAAATAAAGGAGCAGAGGTGTCGTGTTTGTAAGCTGCCCTCCCTCAGTCATATTAGTTAACACAGGAGAGAAACACCATGACTAAACTGTTTGCCATATTGCTTTGCTACTGCAGTGGGCCAAACAACAGCTCATTCCAACTGGTTGGGTGGTCATTATGGAGTAAAAAGTGTTTTTCCTCAAGATTCCACTGCTTAAAATGACAAGAAAAAACTATGCCTGTGGGGCATGCACTGCCTTTGTTTTATCTGGTGAAGTTGACGTTATCTGCATTTAAAATACAATATATGACAAAATAATAATGTCATTAAAAACTAAGGCAGATAGCTTAAGTGATGAAACGAGTAATATTTACACTGATAACTGTTTGGCAAGTCCCATGTGAAGGTGCTGTCAAAATGATCCCCGTCTTATCAGCTGGCTGATTTGCCAATCCTTTTTGTGTGTACTTGAAAGATTTAAATGTGCAAATCCTGAAGCAAATACTAAGAAATGCCTTTTATTGCTTTCATAGAAAGAAGAGGACAGTGTTTATTTTTATTTAACCTTAAGTTCAATTTACTTTTTTATGCTGATCAAAATGTCAAGATACTTAAAGGGATACTTCAGCTCTGGAAAGATGAATGTGTATTTAAAATGGGTCATTTATGTAGAAGAAATGTAAAATTATTTTTGAATTTTGAGCCTTCTAGACTGAGAAAATCCAGAAAATGTATTTTTGGCTCATATGGATGAAAGACAACAACTCCCAGAATGCACTTGCTTCGCTGCCCTAGGAGGTCAGTAGTTAAACAGTCTCCGTGATGAGTCTGCCCGGGATTACGAGATCGCTTAAAATGTCTGGGATTCGGCTTTTGCGTTCTACAGTCTCCATTCATCATGTTTACTGTGGTGAGCAGGACGAGTGAGGGCCGCGGGAGAACGGCGCGAGGCCGGTGGCGTGATTACTGATGAGACACACCGGTCTCGTATCTTTTACGGAGGAGCGGGAATTTTGTTAGCAATGTTAAAATGCACATCAACCGATTACTTGTTTAGCGTTCATGTAAACACTACATTCAGATTCACCAATCTGAATGAAGTCAGTTAGATTGAAACAAAAGGTGTGCATGTAACGTTAAACAATGAATGGCAACTGCAGAAATCAAAAGCTGAATCCCGGACATTTTGGACGATCTCGAGGCCGGACATGTCCGGGAAAAAGAGGATGTAAACCCCTACTACTCAGCTTTCTCCACATAACAAGAGCCTGCTAGGTTAGTTTACAAATAAAAGATAGCTGACAGGCTGACTATTTGATAATTCTGTGACTGAGATCCCACCCTCTATGGGCGAGTTGAAAACATGCGAAACAGCGCCTTCTACTGGCTGTAGTCTTTAGCCTCTGGCCAAAAAATCCTCCGATGACGCAAAATGACGATTTGTGCGTCATCGGAGGATTTTTTCCAGACAAAAAATACATAAATCTCTTTTCTCAGGGGGATATGAGGAAGGAAAGCACGGTAATTCGAAAATACTACATGTTTTCAACTGATACAAAGCTTAATGCTAAATCCTGAAGTATCCCTTTAAAGGCAGGGAGGGTAGGCGATTTGTTCTAGATTTTTTTTTTTTTTGTTATGCTGGTGGAAAGTCTCTCATCCTGATAGAAGTTAAATGGTCCAACCCGGTCACACTAAATGCGTCTCTATAGCACGCATTGTTTTTATCGTGCAATTTATCCGCAAAAATTAGTTTTTACGTGCATATGATAGGCATGGGTGGTTTAGTAGTGGTGTGGGGTACGTATGTATTATACGTTTGGGTAGGATTAGTGTTGTGGGGTGCATGTGTATAATACGCAATAAAGTGCATATCATATGTAGGGCTGTCAACTTTAGTCGTTTAGTCGACTAATCAGTCGATGCCGTCTTGGTCGACTGACATTCTTATTGGTCGACCAGTTGCATTTTTTTTTTTTTTTTTTTTTACCAATAGAAATAATTTTTCAATGATTTACTCCTTGATATTTATTCCTTTATAAGCAGTTATATATTACTGTATTCTAAATATAATTAGCCTATGGTTTATCCCCAACTTTAAATGCTTTAATTTAGGCTATTTTGTAACAGCGCCACAGTTTAGCGCACACACATAGAACACTCGGTTCGCACCTGCGCTGCTGCTTCGTGCTCAGTAAGCGATATAGGTAGTTTAGCTGTATTCATTCAGTTAGAACGCTACCTGTTTCGGTTTTTATGCTTTTATGCACTATATGTTTTTATCTCGATGCGGCGTGGACGCACTTGGAAAAAAAAAGAGCGCGTCGCACCGCGACCGCGTTGCTTCCGCAGATGGGAGTTTTACTTACTCAAACATGTTCTGAGGGCAGAAAGGAAAATGATTGGTTTACAGATTCAACCAATGAAACTGAAGCAAGGGCGGGGTCAATACGTTTGAATGTGCGCGCGGAAGGATTGCGGAATAGTCGGAATACAAGACAGATCTTCGTGGGAGAAGAACACATTTATTGCAAGGTAAGTGAATTTACTATTATATTTTGTTAAAATTCGACATCCTATAACGTTAAGTAAGATAATTAGTGAACATTAAAAATGCACAGAACTAATCATCGTCTGAACATCGTAGGCTGTAACTTGTTATGCATTTCGATTCGACTGTTACATCAGTCAACCACAACAAAGCTGCTTATGGGGTAACTGGTGTAAAACATGCTTTTCCAATGCTACCTCTGTCTGTGAAATTGATAGGCTATGCGAGAACAGAACTCGTTCAAATCTCCGCTATATTTCAACGGTCAAAAAGATACATCTCCCGCCCTAGCGCTGCTCTCAGGGCAGGAGTACTGCAATATTTTCAAATAACTGTTATTTTAGTGTATTACGCACTCGCGCTGCTCTCAGGGCAGGAGTACTCAGTAGATTCAACTCGCTGTTATTTTAGTGTATTACGCGCTGCTCTCAGGGCAGGAATACTCAATAGATTCAAATCACTGTTATTTTAGTGTATTACGCGCTGCTCTCAGGGCAGGAGTACTCTATAGATTCAAATCGCTGTTATTTTAGTGTATTACGCGCTGCTCTCAGGGCAGGAATACTCAATAGATTCAAATCACTGTTATTTTAGTGTATTACGCGCTTCTCTCAGAGCAGGAGTACTCAATAGATTCACATCGCTGTTATTTTAGTGTATTACCCGCTGCTCTCAGGGCAGGAGTACTCAGATTCAAATCACTGTTATTTTAGTGTATTACACGCTGCTCTAAGGGCAGGAGTGCTCAAAAGATTCACATCGCTGTTATTTTAGTGTATTACGCGCTGCTCTCAGGGCAGGAGTACTCAATAGATTCAAATCACTGTTATTTTTAGTGTATTGCGCGCTGCTCTCAGGGCAGGAGTACTCAATAGATTCAAATCACTGTTATTTTTAGTGTATTACGCGCTGCTCTCAGGGCAGGAGTACTGCAATAGTTTCAAATAACTGTTATTTTAGTGTATTACGCGCTGCTCTCAGGGCAGGAGTACTCAATAGATTCACATCACTGTTATTTTAGTGTATTACGCGCTGCTCTCAGGGCAGGAGTACTCAATAGATTCAAATCACTGTTATTTTAATGTATTATGTGCTGCTCTCAGGGCAGGAGTACTCAATAGATTCAAATCACTGTTATTTTAGTGTATTACGTGCTGCTCTCAGGGCAGGAGTACTCAATAGGTTCAAATCGCTGTTATTTTAGTGTATTACGTGCTGCTCTCAGGGCAGGAGTACTCAATAGGTTCAAATCGCTGTTATTTTAGTGTATTACGCGCTGCTCTCAGGGCAGGAGTACTCTATAGATTCACATCGCTGTTATTTTAGTGTATTACGCGCTGCTCTCAGGGCAGGAGTACTCAATAGATTCACATCACTGTTATTTTAGTGTATTCCGCGCTGCTCTCAGGGCAGGAGTACTCTATAAATTCAAATCACAGTTATTTTTAGTGTATTACGTGCTCCTCTCAGGGCAGGAGTACTCAATAGATTCACATCGCTGTTATTTTAGTGTATTACGCGCTGCTCTCAGGGCAGGAGTACTCTATAGATTCAACTCGCTGTTATTTTAGTGTATTACGCGCTGCTCTCAGGGCAGGAGTACTCAATAGATTCAAATCGCTGTTATTTTAGTGTATTACGCGCTGCTCTCAGGGCAGAAGTAGCCTACTCAATAGATTCAAATCACTGTTATTTTAATGTATTACGGGCTGCTCTCAGGGCAGGAGTACTCAATAGATTCACATCGCTGTTATTTTAGTGTATTACGCGCTGCTCTCAGGGCAGGAGTACTCAATAGATTCAAATCACTGTTATTTTAATGTATTACGCGCTGCTCTAAGGGCAGGAGTACTCAATAGATTCACATCGCTGTTATTTTAGTGTATTACGCGCTGGTCTCAGGGCAGGAGTACTCAATAGATTCAAATCACTGTTATTTTAGTGTATTACACGCTGCTCTCAGGGCAGGAGTGCTCAAAAGATTCACATCGCTGTTATTTTAGTGTATTACGCGCTGCTCTCAGGGCAGGAGTACTCAATAGATTCAAATCACTGTTATTTTTAGTGTATTACGCGCTGCTCTAAGGGCAGGAGTACTCAATAGATTCAAATCACTGTTATTTTAGTGTATTACGCGCTGCTCTCAGGGCAGGAGTACTCAATAGATTCAACTCGCTGTTATTTTAGTGTATTACGCGCTGCTCTCAGGGCAGGAGTACTCAATAGATTAAACTCGCTGTTATTTTAGTGTATTGCGCGCTGCTCTCAGGGCAGGAGTACTCAATAGATTCAACTCGCTGTTATTTTAGTGTATTGCGCGCTGCTCTCAGGGCAGGAGTACTCAATAGATTCAAATCACTGTTATTTTAGTGTATTACGCGCTGCTCTCAGGGCAGGAGTACTCAATAGATTCAACTCGCTGTTATTTTAGTGTATTGCGCGCTGCTCTCAGGGCAGGAGTACTCAATAGATTCAAATCACTGTTATTTTAATGTATTACGCGCTGCTCTCAGGGCAGGAGTACTCTATAGATTCAAATCACTGTTATTTTAGTGTATTACGCGCTGCTCTCAGGGCAGGAGTACTCAATAGATTCAAATCACTGTTATTTTAGTGTATTACGTGCTGCTCTCAGGGCAGGAGTACTCAATAGATTCAAATCACTGTTATTTTAGTGTATTACGTGCTGCTCTCAGGGCAGGAGTACTCAATAGATTCAAATCGCTGTTATTTTAGTGTATTACGCGCTGCTCTCAGGGCAGGAGTACTCTATAGATTCAAATCACTGTTATTTTAGTGTATTACGCGCTGCTCTCAGGGCAGGAGTACTCAATAGATTCAAATCACTGTTATTTTATTGTGTTACACGCTGCTCTCAGGGCAGGAGTGCTCAATAGATTCAAATCACTGTTATTTTAGTGTATTGCGCGCTGCTCTCAGGGCAGGAGTACTCAATAGATTCAAATCACTGTTATTTTAGTGTATTACGCGCTGCTCTCAGGGCAGGAGTACTCAATAGATTCAACTCGCTGTTATTTTAGTGTATTGCGCGCTGCTCTCAGGGCAGGAGTACTCAATAGATTCAAATCACTGTTATTTTAATGTATTACGCGCTGCTCTCAGGGCAGGAGTACTCAATAGGTTCAAATCACTGTTATTTTAGTGTATTACGTGCTGCTCTCAGGGCAGGAGTACTCAATAGATTCAAATCACTGTTATTTTAGTGTATTACGTGCTGCTCTCAGGGCAGGAGTACTCAATAGATTCAAATCGCTGTTATTTTAGTGTATTACGCGCTGCTCTCAGGGCAGGAGTACTCTATAGATTCAAATCACTGTTATTTTAGTGTATTACGCGCTGCTCTCAGGGCAGGAGTACTCAATAGATTCAAATCACTGTTATTTTATTGTGTTACACGCTGCTCTCAGGGCAGGAGTGCTCAATAGATTCAAATCACTGTTATTTTAGTGTATTGCGCGCTGCTCTCAGGGCAGGAGTACTCAATAGATTCAAATCACTGTTATTTTAGTGTATTACGCGCTGCTCTCAGGGCAGGAGTACTCAATAGATTCAACTCGCTGTTATTTTAGTGTATTGCGCGCTGCTCTCAGGGCAGGAGTACTCAATAGATTCAAATCACTGTTATTTTAATGTATTACGCGCTGCTCTCAGGGCAGGAGTACTCAATAGGTTCAAATCACTGTTATTTTAGTGTATTACGTGCTGCTCTCAGGGCAGGAGTACTCAATAGATTCAAATCACTGTTATTTTAGTGTATTACGCACTGCTCTCAGGGCAGGAGTACTCTATAGATTCAAATCACTGTTATTTTAGTGTATTACGCGCTGCTCTCAGGGCAGGAGTACTCAATAGATTCAAATCACTGTTATTTTATTGTGTTACACGCTGCTCTCAGGGCAGGAGTGCTCAATAGATTCAAATCACTGTTATTTTATTGTGTTACACGCTGCTCTCAGGGCAGGAGTACTCGGTATAGGTTTATTTTTAGTTCGCGTTCCCATGGGTCCTTGAAATCCTTGAAATTCAAGGCCCTGGAAAGTGTTTGAAAATAAACATACATAGATACAGGACAGGTCCTTTTAAAGTGCAGGAATTTATTTTGTGCAAGAAGTTTTCTGGAAAAAAAATCCATATTATTATTATTATTATTCCCTCTGGTCCGCTAATTATCATTTGTTATTTCACCAACAATTTGTGGCCTATGCATTCTAGCTTGCTTGATTTAAGTTACTTATGCGCATTTACGAGTTACGTTAAGTGTTTCCGGTGTGAGGTACTTTGTGTTGTACGTTGACATGACATTCACACGCGCACAAAACTACTACGATGGTACCTCAGTGTTTGTTGTTGGACATAACAAATGTGTCCCCACATTAAGTCCTTGAATTTGAGGGTATTGGACCTGGAAAGTACTTGAAATGTCCTTTGAATTTAACCAAGGTGTGAGTAGGGTATTCTTGCAATACTGGTGGATGAAGTTTCAGGACTGCATTTCTAGGACCCTAGATTTTCTTGTATGTATTAGCAGTTTATAATATTATTTAGCACAATTCTATAATAATTTTATTATTTTTCAGGAATAATTTTGTTTAATTGTAAAATTGAATTGATATATTTTCATTACCAACCCCTTACCCTAAACATACACATTGGTAACCCTCTTGAAATATATATATATATATATATATATATATATATATATATAAAAAAATATATATATATGAGCAACTATATTCTAGTTTTAAATTCAGTTTTCTAGGAAAAAATTTCTCACACATACACTTCAATTCATTAGCCGCAGTGAATCGTGGCGCATCACGTCTGATGTGCCTTTATTAGTACGTTAATAATATGAAAACCAGGTAATATGAATAGAATAGAAGATAGTATTCTGTATTGTATTGATATTTTGGTATAATTTTTTTATGTTGATTATTTTTTTTTTTTGCTGGTTTTATAGTCTAGTAAATCTATAAGGGATTTATAGACAGACAAATTTATTTTAGATTTATTTTAACAAATTGTAAGGGTATTTGATTCTTTCTAATCGTTTTGTTGTTACATCAGTAGACCATTTATTTTCGATGTATTACTGACTTGTTCTTTTATCTTATTCTTCAGTTACCTGAATGAGTTGGCAGAAACTGGATGAATCAAAGGAGCACTGAAGACGCCTCTGATGCTGCCCAGTTTATGATTACAACAGGCCTGGATGCAAAGATGGAGAACGTTTGGTTCCACCTGATACATGCACACAATCACATAGAGCTGACTTTGTGATGCATAAATGTGATCGCAAAAGATCCCAATATGGATCTATGTGCAAATACTTAATTTTCTCACTGAGTATTGTGGAGAAACAAGGACTTTTAGATTTTATCAGGGTTCCTATGCAATTTGGAAAAATATGGCATTGAGTAATTTCCAAGTCTGGAAAATATTTTCGTTTCCAGACATTCGTTTACACTTTTCTAAAATATAAAATGTTCTAAAAATAAATATATCACAAAAGCAGAATGAATTCATGGCAAAAGTTTAGTGATCATTTAGAGATTGTTTGTCTTTATCATTAGCGAGTCTCTTTCGAACTTATTTAAATGAATGTGCCACTCTTCCAGCAACAGATAAAGGAGCAGTCTACCAGTTAACTTAGACTGCTTGGTGATCGTGCAATATCAAACCACACAGGTTATAAAGCATTTTAGGTTTCTTCTCATCCTGTTAGTGCTCATCACTTCGAGAAAACCAATGTAGAAAAAAAACTGCAGAGATATGTACAGATGATTGTACTGTAAATATAATGCTGTATGAATCATTTATGTTGAATATGTTCAAAAAAACTAGAGAGAGGATTGAAAATTTAAGTCTGTAAGATTGAAAATAAAGATATTTGAAAATGAACAAAGACATTTGCTTTTTCTGTTTCAATCCCCCTCTTTCCTACCCCAAGGACCATTTGTAATTCCTAAAGGCAGAGATAGTGATCGAGGCCCGTAGGTCAAAATGTGTGGATATTGGGGTCTAAAAATTGTCACACCTTTAGTACGATGGGGGACATTATAATTTTCTGATTGGTCAGTTTGAATGTCTCACATGTGTGTTAGACACATTGGCAAGGAAGGCATCAAGAAGATTGTAACAGTTGCTCTGGCCATTTTATTCTCTGGCTCTGTTTCTATGTCTCTTACTCTCTACACTCTCTCTCCCTCTCTTTCTATCTCTCAGGTAACACTTAACATATATGGTGGGTACTATTAATGGTATACGTTTTTATCATCACATCTATTTTGTAACTATTTTAAGTGTAACCATATATAGTGTCATTAGACCCTTTCAATTACATATGATGTGCTAACTAGTTTTGATTAGGTATTGACTTTGAAGGGCTACCCATTGCAAAACAATATCGTCACACTATAGCAACGCTCTCCCACATATTTAGCTATTGTAACTGCGCTTATTTCCGTCTTTGGTATAAGCAGCAGGTGGTAATAGACAAGAAATCTAGTTTTCCGCCATCTTACTGCTAATGTTTCTTTAGTCATTCGGCAATCCTACAGCCTGAACCCCTGTAGGAAATCTATCCTTACAAAAGTATGGAATTTTGATTTAATTTAATGACTGTTGTGCAGAATCTTTGTATAAAATCAAAATGAAAGAACAAATGTTGATAATAACTAATTATATTTTTATTGAACTGTCTTTTGGTCCAATATTACAATAAAATAATTCAAGTATAATTATACTTTCCTTTTTAATAGTGTTAAAAGTATTAAACATTTCCAGTGAATTAAATGTATAAAACACAGAAACGTATCACAAAAAATGCAGATCAGAGATGTAGTCTTTTTTTTTTTCTTTTAGACGGGTGTCGTTGAACTTGAATGTGATTCCCATTAAACCAAGCCCAAGGCCATGGGTCGCCTGGCCAAATGTCTGTCAGTTCCTCCTTAAATTCTCCAGGAGTGTAGGTCTTCCTGCAAATTAATTACAAAAAAGATTTTGGATTCAATGTAAACCCATAGTCATAAAAAAACAAAAACATAAAGTAACAACATAAAATGTATTTCACCTGCAGTCTTCAGGTTTGGATATTTAACAATGATTGAACATCCTCATTTTCAAATATTTCCTGGACTACTTTCTTTTTTGGAGTAAACTTATTGCGAGGGACATTAATGAAACCTTATTGTAAAGTCTTAGCAATGTACAATAACTAGAATTACTAATAGAATTAGCTAAAGACATTTATAACACCCTTAAAACAGCACTACGGTCACAGTTATATTGTTACTTGGTTCTTACAGTTAAGTGCACGTTGAAGTCAGTTTGGTGCACCTGGAAGGCTAAAATACACAAAAAATAACAGTGATTTGAATCTACTGAGTACTCCTGCCCTGAGAGCAGCGCGTAATACACTAAAATAACAGCGAGTTGAATCTATTGAGTACTCCTGCCCTGAGAGCAGCGCGTAATACACTAAAATAACAGTGATTTGAATCTATTGAGTACTCCTGCCCTGAGAGCAGCGCGTAATACACTAAAATAACAGCGATATGAACCTATTGAGTACTCCTGCCCTGAGAGTAGCGCGTAATACACAAAAATAACAGCGATTTGAATCTACTGAGTACTCCTGCCCTGAGAGCAGCGCGTAATACACTAAAATAACAGCGATATGAACCTATTGAGTACTCCTGCCCTGAGAGCAGCGCGTAATACACTAAAATAACAGCGAGTTGAATCTATTGAGTATTCCTGCCCTGAGAGCAGCGCGTAATACACTAAAATAACAGCGAGTTGAATCTATTGAGTATTCCTGTCCTGAGAGCAGCGCGTAATACACAAAAATAACAGTGATTTGAATCTATTGAGTACTCCTGCCCTAAGAGCAGCACGTAATACACTAAAATAACAGCGAGTTGAAACTATTTAGTACTCCTGCCCTGAGAGCAGCGCGAGCGCGTAATACACTAAAATAACAGCGATGTGAATCTATTGAGTACTCCTGCCCTGAGAGCAGCGCGTAATACACTAAAATAACAGTGATGTGAATCTTTTGAGCACTCCTGCCCTGAGAGCAGCGCGTAATACACTAAAATAACAGCGATTTGAACCTATTGAGTACTCCTGCCCTGAGAGCAGCGCGTAATACACTAAAATAACAGTGATGTGAATCTATTGAGTACTCCTGCCCTGAGAGCAGCGCGTAATACACTAAAAATAACAGCGATTTGAACCTATTGAGTACTCCTGCCCTGAGAGCAGCGCGTAATACACTAAAATAACAGTGATTTGAATCTATAGAGTACTCCTGCCCTGAGAGCAGCGCGTAATACACTAAAATAACAGCGATGTGAATCTATTGAGCACTCCTGCCCTGAGAGCAGCACGTAATACACTAAAATAACAGCGATGTGAATCTATTGAGCACTCCTGCCCTGAGAGCAGCGCGTAATACACTAAAATTAAAATAACAGTGATTTGAATCTATTGAGTAGTCCTGCCCTGAGAGCAGCGCGTAATACACTAAAAATAACAGCGATGTGAATCTATTGAGTACTCCTGCCCTGAGAGCAGCGCGTAATACACTAAAATAACAGCGATTTGAATCTATTGAGTACTCCTGCCCTGAGAGCAGTGCGTAATACACTAAAATTAAAATAACAGTGATTTGAATCTATTGAGTAGTCCTGCCCTGAGAGCAGCGCGTAATACACTAAAATAACAGCGATGTGAATCTATTGAGTACTCCTGCCCTTAGAGCAGCGCGTAATACACTAAAATAACAGCGATTTGAATCTATTGAGTACTCCTGCCCTGAGAGCAGTGCGTAATACACTAAAATAACAGCGAGTTGAATCTATTGAGTACTCCTGCCCTGAGAGCAGCGCGTAATACACTAACATAACAGTGATTTGAATCTATTGAGTACTCCTGCCCTTAGAGCAGCGGGTAATACACTAAAATAACAGTGATTTGAATCTATAGAGTACTCCTGCCCTGAGAGCAGCGCGTAATACACTAAAATAACAGCGATGTGAATCTATTGAGTACTCCTGCCCTGAGAGGAGCACGTAATACACTAAAAATAACTGTGATTTGAATCTATAGAGTACTCCTGCCCTGAGAGCAGCGCGTAATACACTAAAATAACAGTGATGTGAATCTATTGAGCACTCCTGCCCTGAGAGCAGCGCGTAATACACTAAAATAACAGCGATGTGAATCTATTGAGCACTCCTGCCCTGAGAGCAGCGCGTAATACACTAAAATTAAAATAACAGTGATTTGAATCTATTGAGTAGTCCTGCCCTGAGAGCAGCACGTAATACACTAAAATAACAGCGATGTGAATCTATTGAGTACTCCTGCCCTGAGAGCAGCGCGTAATACACTAAAATAACAGCGATTTGAATCTATAGAGTACTCCTGCCCTGAGAGCAGTGCGTAATACACTAAAATAACAGCGAGTTGAATCTATTGAGTACTCCTGCCCTGAGAGCAGCGCGTAATACACTAACATAACAGTGATTTGAATCTATTGAGTACTCCTGCCCTGAGAGCAGCGCGTAATACACTAAAATAACAGTTATTTGAAACTATTGCAGTACTCCTGCCCTGAGAGCAGCGCGAGCGCGTAATACACTAAAATAACAGTTATTTGAAAATATTGCAGTACTCCTGCCCTGAGAGCAGCGCAAGGGCGGGAGATGTATCTTTTTGACCGTTGAAATATAGCAGAGATTTGAACGAGTTCTGTTCTCGCATAGCCTATCAATTTCACAGACAGAGGTAGCATTGGAAAAGCATGTTTTACACCAGTTACCCCATAAGCAGCTTTGTTGTGGTTGACTGATGTAACAGTCGAATCGAAATGCATAACAAGTTACAGCCTACGATGTTCAGACGATGATTAGTTCTGTGCATTTTTAATGTTCACTAATTATCTTACTAAACGTTAGAGGATGTCGAATTTTAACAAAATATAATAGTAAATTCACTTACCTTGCAATAAATGTGTTCTTCTCCTACAAAGATCTGTCTTGTATTCCGACTATTCCGCAATCCTTCCGCGCGCACATTCAAACGTATTGACCCCGCCCTTGCTTCAGTTTCATTGGTTGAATCTGTAAACCAATCATTTTCCTTTCTGCCCTCAGAACATGTTTGAGTAAGTAAAACTCCCATCTGCGTTGCTTCCATCATGAGCGCGCACACCGCGCGCCTACATTTGAAATCGAACTTGAGCGCGCAAAAGGCGTGAGCAGTCCCTTTAACGGCTTTATCATGCTGACTCAATAGATTGTGTTTTCTTGATATGTTTTTGTTTTTATTTAAGTACAGACTTGACGCATTTGAAAATACCCTAAATAATGTAACAAAACGAAAATAAACCTATATGCGGTCCTACAATACAGCCTATTATTATTAGGATTGTTTTTTGGCTCTTTGGGTTTTTTTGTGTGTTTGTTTTAAAACGCCTAGATCGGCTGGACAAAAGTTAACCCATAGCTTTGAAAGTAAAGAAGAATATACAGCCTGTATAAACGAGAGCTTTTGTTAGGATTTTTCATTGTGGCAGATAGCAGTTATATTTTTTTGTAGCGTGTGGTGTGGTCAGGTGCGCGATTGTGACTGTTAGGCTACTATAGACCTAGGAGGACAGTGCTCCTCACTTTTTGCAGTTAAAAAAAAAATCACTTAATTTTCAAAGAATTGTATTATTATTATAGTTTTATGTATTTTTGAAGTTTTTTCGTTGTTGTTTTATAAATGCTCTATGACAATTGTTAAAAAATGTTCAATCAAACCATCGCGTTTTTTTTTTTTTTTTTTTTTTTTAGTCGACTAATCGTTGCCCAGGACAAGACTTTGGTCGACTAAGGATTTCTTTGGTTGACTACAGCCCTAATCATATGTACGCGAAAACTGCGTATCATATGCATGTAAAAACTCCTTTTCACCTATAAATTGCACGATAAACACAATGTGTGCTATAGAGACACATTTTCATGAGAGCAGGCTGATACATCATCTGTGGAAAGCGTAGGACCATAAAATGTTTGTCCAATCATTGCATTCGGTCTGACTGAAATGGTACGAGATCCTACCTGAATGCCAACGTATGAATTTCCATACCTCCGTGCACCCTGCTCGCGCAGACATCCAAACTCCTCTTCTAAGCGTCCTGAGCACAAATGTAACAAGCAGGTAAGTCCCAAAAGTAAAACACATGAATGAGAGTACAGACAAGAAACATCCACACGACATGAATAGTGATCAACTAACAACAAGGGGTAGACACAGCTGGGAATATAAAGGGTAAGGGGAACGAGTGACAGGTGTGGAAGATCAGCTTGTGATTGTGCGCACAGAGCTACAAGGCAGCGCTAATTGTTCAAATCACAGGCTGCAGAAAATGAATGGCTTCACAAATGCTTTGCTGCATACCTCGGTTGTAACGAGTGGTTATTTCAGTCAAAGTTGCTCTTCTATCAGCTTGAATCAGTCTGCCCATTCTCCTCTGACCTCTAGCATCAACAAGGCATTTTCGCCCACAGGACTGCCGCATACTGGATGTTTTTCCCTTTTCACACCATTCTTTGTAAACCCTAGAAATGGTTGTGTGTGAAAATTGCAGTAACTGAGCAGATTGTGAAATACTCAGACCGGCCCGTCTGGCACCAACAACCATGCCACGCTCAAAATTGCTTAAATCACCTTTCTTTCCCATTCTGACATTCAGTTTGGAGTTCAGGAGATTGTCTTGACCAGGACCACACCCCTAAATGCAGTGAAGCAACTGTCATGTGACTGGTTGATAAGATAATTGCATTAATGAGAAATTGAACAGGTGTTCCTAATAATCCTTTAGGTGAGTGTGTGTATATATATATATATATATATATATAACTAAATCTAATGTAACACTTCAGACTGTTAAGTTTGTAAAATACTGTCAAATTTACACACACGTCTGGTTTACTATCTTTGTGGGGACTCTCCATAGTCGTAAGGGTTTTTATACTGTACAAACTGTATATGTTATCCCCTTACACTAACCCTAACCCTACCCCTAAACCTACCCATCACTGAAAACTTTCTACATTTTTACATTTTCAAAAAAAATCATTCTGCATTACTTATATGCTTGTTTCCTCATGGGGATCTCAATTTAGGTCCCCACTGTGATACAAGTACCCATGAGTCTGTGTGCATTCAGGTTGAAGTCCCCACCGGAATAAAAAAAACAAAAAACATGTACACACACACACACACACAATATATATATATATATATATATATATATATATATAGTGTAGAAATGTACTTAACTGTCATGAAAATAATGTGATGACGTATAAAACATTAATTGTCATAACTTTGAATGCTTTATGATCATAGATGAAGTCCAGACTCAGAGGTCTGTGCATCTCTAGCTGCTATTCAAATCAGCACATACATCATGTTCATATACACACTGATGGCAGCACTTTCCCTCTAATATAAAAGCTGCAATGTGTTCACATAATGAAATGTTATACTGAGGACAGCCAGTTATTTCTCCGTTTTCCACCATTTTCATCACACTCCCTATTTTAAAACCGCATATGCTTTTACTGTATGTATGAGACACAGTACCTGCCTCATAAGTATATTAGACATGTCCTGGGCCGGTAAATTTTAATTATCGATTTGTGAGAAGTTTTCTGGAACACTAATGAAAACAGCACATTACAGTCAGGCCATGAATCTATTAAAGGCCAACCCCAGCGGGACCCTTTTCTGCTTTACACAGCAAACATACCTGCTTCAGATAGTCATGACCCACAGGGTATCTGACGAATTGAGTCAGTTGTTTTGGATTAGTTCACCCAAAAATGAAAATTCTGTCAGTTATTACTCATTCTCATGTTGTTCCAACCCGGTAAGACTTCCGTTCATCTTCGGAACACAAATTAAGATATTTTTGATAAAATCTGAGAGCTGGATCACTCTTCCATAGGCTTCTAAGGGATCGAAAATTGCCGGCCCAGAAAGTTAGAAAAAAACATGTTTAAAATAGTCCAAGTGACTACAGTGGCTCAACCATAAGTTTATCAAGCAACGAAAATACCTTTTGTGCGCAAAAAACAAACAAAAATAATTACTTTACTCAACTATTCATTTTCTTCTGTGTGGGCCTCTGAGTGAGTTCTCGTAGTGTAACAGCGCAGCGCTTCTGGGTTGTACGTCAAACACACATGACCAACGTCGGCCAATAGTGAGCCTACGTGTGATGTACAACACAGAAGCGCTACACTGTTACACTACGTAAACTCACTCAAAGGCCCACAGAAAAGAAAATTAACAGTTTAATAAAGTCGTTATTTTGGGGGGGGGGTTTACAGAGAGCAATGAAACCAATAACAGAGAGCAATGAAAAAAAATACTCTTTTGCCCGTTCCCTGCCTTGTTGTGTTTGTTTGTATTTATGTATGGACTGCCTGCCTGTGTTTGACCTTGCATGTACTTTGGATTATGTTTTTGGATTACTCTGTTCTATAAATCCTGCATTTGGATCCTCAACCTTCGTGTCTCGGAGCAGTTCGTGACAGAAGACTTCGCCACTATGGATCCAGCAGTACGTCTCATCCGCCTTCGTCAAGGAACTCGTTCGCTCAAGGACCACATTCAGGACTTTTTAGGCATTGCCAATTTCACTAACCTCCCAGACTATGCTCTCATTGACTTCTTTTGTTATGGACTAAACAACCCGTTAAAATCCACTTTAATCTGTGATGGTCCTCGAGGATCACTGAGTTAGTTCCTAGGTTATGCCCTTCATTTGACTGGTGACTCCTTCACTGTCGGGGAGTCTGAGGAGGACGTTTCACTTAGACATTTTTTGAGAGGGGGCAGTATCCACCAAGCTTTGGTGGCCGCTGAGCTTGGCCCACCAAGTTCACCACCATGTCCAGTGAAGATGCCTGCCGAGCCGAAGCGTCTTCACGTCATGCCTGTCGAGCCTTTGCAGAGAAAATTCACCAAAAAGTATTTATGTTTGTTTATCTGAGTGCAACACGTTCAAGCACTTGCTGATAAACTGGAGCTCGGTGCTGTCATGTGAAGGCAGCTTGTTAAACAGATGATATTCCAGCAGAGATCACAGAAGCTACAGCAGCAGGGTTCTGTTATACAAATGGCCTAACCACAGTAAAAGCCAGAGACAATATCATTATACATACTTAATCAACACTGTGATTTACACCCCTGCCCATGAGCAGGCCGAAAAGCAAGCCAAAAGATGAAATTACTTAACACAAATGAAATGCTGGAATGTGGGGAAGGTATACAATCACACTTTTAATGCTGGAATATGGGGAAGGTATACAATCACACTTTTAATCAAGTTTTAAAGGGGCAAGATGATGCTTTTTAATGTTTTTAATTTCCTTTAGTGTGTAATTTATCTGTTTTTGCATGTATAAGATCTGCAAAGTTATACAAATTAAAGTCTCCCACAAAGGGATTTATTCTAACAGAGAACACCGATCCAGACCTGCCTAAAAAAGCCTTGATCAAAGCCCAGATATTACTTCTGCAAACATCTACATCATAATGTGAAATACAGATATAGTTACTATATTCACTGCCGATACAGATAACTGATAATTCGTTATTTGAAAGCCGATTACCGACGTATTGGTCGATAAATCAAAATTTAAAAAAAAATGTTGAGAGCTTGACAACATTACTTGCGTATAAAGAATCAAAATAGATGTGACATGGATAAATAAAACGCAATAGTCAATGGACTGACAGTAATGAAATTATTTTAATTCAACCATATTGTTGATAAAAATAATATGAGCAAAATAAAAGTTTTTGAAAAAGAAACAGCTGTGTGCCCTGAAGCTGAAGAGCTGAATGGACACCGGTAAACTGAACTGTGGGTGGACGTAACCATATAAAGAACTCAAATACTCTACAGGAGTGACAACCGTATTCTGTGTATTCTGCTGTGTGAACGTGGCCATAATGTGTTTTACTAACAAAGCTGCTAACGTATTCTATTTCACCCAATAAAAACAATAATGAACTTTTAAAATAGCAGTCATATCCAATTCTTTATGATTCTATGGCCATCTCTTGCCATACGCAAGAGACGGTCCATGAATTTTCTTGGCAATTATTTTTCTGGTGTCGTTTGCCAGGTCTTTCCACAAACCTCCCCATTACATGGCCTGGAACTCTCACATACACACACCTGCATTCAGCTGCGGACAATTAAGCGTCTCCAATTCACCTATACTGCATGTTTTTGGATTGTGGGGAAAACTGGAGCACCCGGAGGGAACCCGTGCCGACACAGGGAGATCATGCAAACTCCACACAGAATGGACTCCTTACTCAGTCGGGACTCAAACCGAGGACCTTATTGTGAGGCGAACTCACTGAGCCACTGTGTTGCCAAAATAGCTTCACATGACCCCCTCTTAAAGAAGTCAAGCAGACCTTTGCAAATGCTATCGATAAGTATCTGCTTATTTGGAAACCCATAAACAACTAAGAAGCAGCATTGAGGTTATACAAACATGTAGGCAGCAGATTTTGAGTAGGCGTCTAATGCTTGTGACATCCTGATCATGACAAGTCAGGGAACAGTTCAATAAGCGATACGGGTCTTCCTGTGAGAAGTGCTCTACCTCAAAGTCTCTAACGTGATCAGTGATGTGAGTGGGATTTTGTTAGATGTGCCAGCTATACCTTTGAAGCTCTGTTAGGCTGGGTTAGATATTAGTTTTAATTTAATTATGATATTCTTATCTTTCATGCAACCACTCACAGCATATAATCAGATTACAGAGGCGATGGCAATTAAAATCTGAGAACTAACGAGATGATCCGCCCTTCACGCTTGGTTTGTGAGCAACAGTGCTCAATCTGGTTTCAGTTAGTCAGCTCTGTTGCTATGGAAGCCTCCAGTGAATGTGTCTTCCAGAAACATGGCTGTAAATGGACCAAGTAAATGGCATAAATAACTATTTTAGCTCATATAGTAAATCAGTGTTATTTCATCTATGAATTTATTTAACGGTAAAAAAAAAAAATTATAAAAAAGTATAAAACCTTTAATTTTAGTTTAGAAATGTGTGAATGTGTTTTTAGACTATTGAAAAATTACTTTAAAATGTCAGGGGGTACTTCAAGTAAATAGTATAGGTCAAAGGTTCTCGGTTGACAAAAATGTTTAAGAATCCCTGCACTGTATATACGACGTAGTTAAAATGTAAATAAAAAAAAAATAAAATAAAAAAAAAAACACTAAACTGTTTTTTTTTTTGGTCCCCAGTTAACCAATAGCAATATCAAAGAGATTGTTACTGCTCTGGCATGTGGACAGTTTTTGCTTTTCTTCAGAGCCTCTAAAAAGACATGGTGATGGTTAAAAAAAAAAAAAGAGAGAGAGAAAGAGATTGGAGGAATTATTATATTTCAATGCTTTTATGTTAACTTGCTAAAGTTTTGCATTTCCTTGGTAACTTTGCGTTCTCTTGCAAAAGAGATGCCAATTTTTTTCATCACCATGTCCCCTCTGTAGGAGCTCCAAACCTTTCAAATAACACCAAAATCATATATCATTATCATATTTAGTGATACATCCTCGACCTAACCTCGACCACAGGCTCTAGTCTTCAGCACAATGGTAACCCTCCAAAACTCCAACACAACAGAAACCCATTTAAATCCCAGCACAACAGAATATTAAACCTTAACAGATATCCCTGTAGATTCATCTTGTGCCAAAACACACTTTCAGACACTTAATTGCAACATTTACTGTCCTTTTACCATTCAAAGAAAAGCATGCTGGGAAGAATAAATTAGATGTATTCAGTTGGAGTTCAGCTTGATATAATCAGGGGCGTTCACATAAAATGTGCCTGCACTTTCAGTCATATTTGAATGAAGTGAACTTATACATAGTCCTACCTTTAAAATATCCACATTTTTCATAGACTTCATAAAATTGCCAAAATACTGGATTACATGAAAAATTCAAGCAGTGAGGATTTTTTATGCAGATTTCATGACCTCATATTAATTGAAAGTCTTAGGAAACTTTTTACTTTTAAAGGTACAATGTGTAGGAATTTCTCCTCTCTAGTGGTGAAATTGTATTTTGTATTTGTATTCAATTGTATTCAAACGAATAGTGCTCTACAGCGCCTCGCTTTTTCAAATGTGTGTTGCTTCTGTGGTAGCCGTTATGTACCAAAAAGCTATGACAGGATGTCTTCTAATAGCACTTCATCGAGTTCCCCTTCAGGGACTACCGCTGCGTGTAATCGCAGTGGGAACGCCTCCAGCGTAGTGCATCTGAAGCATGAATGAAATCAGTCAAAGGAGAGAATGAGCGTCACAGCAAGTGACGTCATCGACCAGGACACTATAAAGCACCCCCGAATCATAAGCACGCCAGCTTCTGTTACTTCAGCAGCGATCTGTGTGTGTTTGAACTGTCTATATATATATATATATTAGGAAGATGAGCCAAAAACAAATGACGAGCGAGCCTCAGTATGTGAAATGCGCTCCCCCTGTACTAGATACATCACAGGCGGGGATTCGCATCAATTATGTGTGGTTTGTTTGGGAGTGCAGCATGCCCAGTCGGCTCTCGAGGGGGCCGATTGTGAGCATTGTGAGCGTCTTCCTTTGAGGACCTTGCGCTCTCGCCGATCGCTCTTCGAGGAGGGCGGTTCGGTGCGCGCTCCCCGCGGCTCGGGTCCCGCTTCTGCTGAGGCAGAGCGGAGGCGCATGTCGTGGGGATCGCAGATGGATCTCACCGAGGGGTGTGAGACGGGCCCCGCCCTATCTCAGCCTTCACCGGAGAGATCCAGTGCCTCTATCCCGGCTGTGGAAGCGCGGTCCTCCGCTACTTCTCCCCGGGTTGAGGCACATATGGTTCAGGAGCTTTTGCTATCCAGTTCTGAGGAGCTGGATGTTGAAAGCTTCGGATCAGAGGAGGCTGGTGTCTCGTCATTCCAGTCTCTGCCCGATGATGAGCTTATTAATGTGCTTTCCCGTGCTGTTGAAAAGCTCAGTATTGAATGGCCATCTGATAGGCAGGAGTCTCATAGTAAGAGTAAACTTGATGACAGATATCTGCCCACGCGCACTCAGCCTTCCCGCCGGTGTTTGGCTTTTTTCCCTGATCTTCACACCGAGGTGACGAAGACCTGGGTTAAACCAGTGTCAGCGAGAATGTACACACACTTCCAATGTTTATTCTAATATTATGGGAGCAAAATCTAGTGGTTATGTGATGATGCCGAGGGCGGAGGAGACGCTCGCGAGCTATCTCTCTCCCGAGTCGGCATCATCGCTGAAAACACCGGCTCTCCCCACCAGACCTTTAAAAAATACATCAGCGCTGGTGGGGAAGGCTTATTCGGCGGCGGGACAGGCAGCCGCGTGCTTGCATACTATGGCTATTATGCAGGCTTATCAGGCTGATCTGCTTATGGAAGCTAGTGGGCAGGGGGAAATTTCTGCTGAGACGATCAATGAGCTCAGACAGACAGCTGACTTCGCTCTTCGTGCCACCAGGCAGACGGCCAGAACAATCGGTCGCTCTATGGCAGCCCTGGTGGCCACAGAGAGGCATTTATGGTTAAATCAAACTAAAATGCAGGAAAGGGAGAAATCTGTTCTGTTAGACGCCCCTGTATCCCCTGTGGGCTTATTTGGTGATGCTTTGCAGTCTGTTACTGATAGGTTTCAGGAAGAAAAAAGACAGTCAGCAGCATTTCAGAAATTTTTGCCCCTTAAAGTGAAAATTCCTGGGGCTGCTGGGCGCGGGCAGCCTCAGCCGCCGAGTAGTTCTTTTAAAAGAGTGCAACAGAAACAGAGTGTTGCGTCTCGTGCCCCCCCACAAAATTGGAGGGACGAGGCGGGGCGCTCTCCGGCGCTGCCTTCTCGGGGCAGGGCTGATCTGAGGACAGTCATTGTCACCAAGAAGGCCGCGTCGAAAAAATCCTGATGCGATCAACGCCAGGACTCTCAGGGTGGTCCCCATCGTGAAAGACTTGAGTACACCTCACAAAAACACGGTGCCCTGTCTTTCCCGGTGCCCTCAGGGGTCTGCTCTACTAACCCTGCCGATACAGGGCGTAGAGAGACTCGGTGAGCGATTTCCCGAGGGATGTTCGCCCCCTCTGAGGAGGGCTGTGGAGTGCTCAGACCAGCTGTTCCCTGCTGGTGCGCCGTTACAGGGCGCTGTGGCTGTCACTTGGGATATTCAACCAGAGGCCAGCCTCGAGAGGCTGGTTCCCTTAGTAGAGTTTCTGGCGGAGTGGGAAATTCTTCCCAATGTAACTCAGTGGGTCCTGAATACTATAAAAAACGGTTACGCTATTCAGTTCAGAACGCGTCCACCTCAGTTCAGAGGGGTTCTGCCCACAGTGGTGGGCTCCGAGCAGGCTCTGGTATTAGAACAGGAGGTAAAAACTCTGCTACTAAAAGGAGCTATAGAGCGGGCTCCTCCCCCCAGCAGGGAGTTAGGATATTACAGCCGGTACTTCATCGTTCCGAAGAAAGATGGAGGGTTGCGTCCCATTTTAGATCTGCGTCTCTTAAATCGCACTGTAGGGAAGCTCAAATTCAAGATGCTCACTCTCAAACAGATCGTGTCACAAATCAGATCCGAGGACTGGTTTGTCACGATAGACCTAAAAGACGCTTACTTCCATGTATCCATCCTCCCTCAACACAGGAAGTTCCTGAGGTTCGCTTTCGGGGGCGAAGCATACCAATATCGGGTTCTTCCGTTCGGCCTAGCATTTTCACCCCGAACATTCACAAAGTGTATGGATGCAGCTAAGACTGCAGGGCATCCGCATTTTGAATTATATCGACGATTGGTTAATTCTAGCCCAATCGGAACAACAGGCGGTTCGGCATCGTGATGTCATTCTTGCTCACATCAAGAGATTGGGGTTGAGGCTCAACGCCAAGAAGAGTGTGCTTTCTCCATTACAGAGAACCACGTTTCTCGGTGTAGTGTGGGATTCGACGACGATGCAGGCACAACTGTCACCTGCTCGTATTGCTTCGATTCTCGGCGCAGTAGATCAGGTCAAGCTAGGCCAGTCATCCACTGTAAAACAGTTCCAGAGACTGTTAGGTCTCATGGCAGCTGCGTCCAACGTGATTCCTTTTGGCCTCTTGTACATGAGACCGCTACAGTGGTGGCTCAGAACCAAGGGATTCTCCCCGAGGGGAAATCCGCTCCGCATGATCATAAGTTCGCGACGGTGTCTTTGCGCCCTGACCATGTGTAAAGATCCTTGGTTTCTGTCCCAAGGTCCTGTGTTGGGGGTTCCTTGTCGTCGCGTGATGCTAACGACAGATGCCTCTCTCACGGGTTGGGGGGCGATCATGAGTGGTCGCCAAGCTCAGGGTCTGTGGGGGGACCATCACCGTCTATGGCACATAAATTGTCTAGAGATGTTGGCAGTGTTTCACGCCCTGAAACATTTCCTCCCAGACCTAAGGGGCCACCATGTTCTTGTCCGGACAGACAACACATCGGTGGTCTCTTATATCAACCATCAGGGGGGTCTGCGTTCTCGCCCACTTTACAAACTGGCACGTCAGATCCTTCTATGGTCTCAGGGGAAAATTCTCTCTCTCAGAGCTATTTATCTCCCAGGGTATCTGAATCAGGGGGCAGACATCCTGTCGAGGCAGGGGCCGAGGCCCGGGGAATGGAGTCTTCACCCCGAGGTGGTGGAGCTCCTATGGGAACATTTCGGTCGTGCCGAGGTAGACCTATTTGCGTCCCGAGAGACATCACACTGTCCACTGTGGTTCTCTCTCAGCCAGCCAGCCCCACTGGGGTTGGACGCGATGGTACATCCGTGGCCGAGGTCACGTCTGTACGCTTTTCCCCCGATTGCTCTGCTCCCGGGAGTTCTGGAGAGGGTTCGTCGGGACGGGCTCAGTCTCCTGCTAATAGCCCCGTTCTGGCCGGCCCGAGTATGGTTTGCGGACCTAGTGTCTCTCCTCGATGGCTCTCCCCTGGAGATACCGATCAGGAGAGATCTACTTTCTCAGGCGAGTGGGTCGATCCTTCACCCCCGCCCAGAACTATGGAGGCTGTGGGCTTGGCCTCTGAGGGGGCCCAGCTCATAGATTCTGGTCTCTCGACTGAGGTCGTTGAGACCATCCTCCAATCCAGAGCTCCTTCCACGAGGAAGTTATATGCCGCGAGGTGGAAACTTTTCACCTCTTGGTGTGGAGAGCGCCAGCAGGACCCAGTTAACTGCCCGGTTGGTACAGTGTTGGATTTCCTGCAGGAACGTCTCTCCACAGGGTTATCCCACTCTACACTGAAGGTGTATGTGGTGGCCTTAGCTGCTTACCACGCTCCTTCAAGTGGAGGTTCCCTCGGGAGACACCCACTTATATCTCGCTTCCTTCGTGGCACCTTGAGGCTGAGGCCTGCAGTTTGCACGAGGGTACCAGCATGGGACCTGGCCGTCGTCTTAGAAGGTCTCTCCCTAGCTCCTTTCGAACCCATTGAGGAAGTTTCGGAAAAGTTTCTTACTCTAAAGACTATCCTTCTTCTCGCTATATCATCTCTAAAAAGAATTGGAGATATTCAAGCACTTTCGGTGGCTCCCTCGTGCCTGGAATTTGCGCCTGGTATGGTTAAGGCCTTTCTCTGTCCGAGACCAGGTTATGTTCCCAAGGTACCAACTACTTTTGTTAGACCTATAGTTCTGCAGGCTTTCTGTCCTCCGCCTTTTTTGACGTCAGACCAGGAGAAACTTAATTTGCTGTGCCCCGTTAGGGCTTTAGATGCGTATGTCCACAGAGCTGCCCTGTGGAGGAAATCGGAACAACTGTTTGTTTGCTTTGGGTCACCCAGGAAAGGGTGTCCTGCATCTAAACAAAGGATGAGCAAGTGGGTGGTCGAGGCCATCTCGCTCGCTTATGGTTCGGCCCATCAGCCTTCACCTTTGGCTATTAGGGCTCATTCCACTAGGAGTATGGCTGCCTCTACAGCTCTTCTTTCAGGAGCTTCTCTACAGGACGTTTGTGATGCGGCAGGCTGGTCCTCACCGCACACTTTCGTCAGGTTTTATTCCCTGGACCTTAGCTCCACTCCCGGGGCTCAGGTTCTCTCGTCGGTTTGTGTCTCCTAAATGACACACGACGGGGATTTGGTCGTATGGGGATGTGGGTATTGCGTTCCCACTGCGATTACACGCAGCGGTAGTCCCTGAAGGGGAACGTCCCGGGTTACGTATGTAACCCTAGTTCCCCGAAGGGACGGACGCTGCGTGTCCTGCCATTCTCCGGCATCCCCTCGGATCGCTTGCTTCAGTAACATCAGAAGCTGGCGTGCTTATGATTCGGGGGTGCTTTATAGTTTCCTGGTCGATGACGTCACTTGCTGTGACGCTCATTCTCTCCTTTGACTGATTTCATTCATGCTTCAGACGCACTATGCTGGATGCGTTCCCACTGCGATTACACGCAGCGTCCGTCCCTTCGGGGAACTAGGGTTACATACGTAACCCGGGACGTTTTCCTTTAGGTGAACAGGTTTGTTATTTCAAACAAACTGCAACTTGACACAACGAACAAATGGATGTTTGATAGAATTGAAAGTTTCCAAAGGCAGAGAAAGCGACCAAGCAATAAAAAAAGCTTGTAATTTAGACCGTAACATTGACTGACCTGTTGAGAAGAAAGCAGGTAAGTTTAGCGTCTCTTTTAAAGGTTTCTCCTGCATCAACTCTTTCCACCTGGAAAATGTTATCCCGACATTAAACCTTGTTTTTTTGCAATCTCCGGTCCTGTGGCTCCACATAAGTATGGTCCTCCATTATAAATAACCATGCAGTGCAGCCTTTTAAACTTGCCGGGGCAGTGACAAGCGTCTCTCGAATCTTCTTGTCCGGTTCTGCTGGCTCTGAATGAAAACGGGTTGTGGAAATGCTTTGGCCTAGTACTTTTTGTCCCTCGCTGCTATTATAGTTTTTCAAGATGGCGGAACGACATGGAAGCCTCCGTGGACCTACCAAGGGGGTAATCCATCAGCCGGAAACTGAAGCTTCCCTTGGGGGCCGCCATTGTAGCTGGCTATCACCTGCTGTTGGCATTCCATTGACTCCCATTCATTTTGGCGTCACTTTGACAGCAAATAACTTTACATCTGAGGCGTTTAAAGACTCCATTTGTCCATTATTTATTTCTAAAGAAACACGTCTGTGTATAAAAGGCTCCATTACCTTGTATCTTACGTTATGGCCCGTAGAAGCAGTTTTTGTAAAAATAGGCTAACGATTGCATCATAACCACTCAACTCTCTGTCGCACAGTCGAGAAATTACAGTGTAGACAGGCGGAGAAGCTCACAGGCAATCGTGGAGGCATAAAGTCCGATAAAGTAAAGTGAGAAGCCCTTAGAGTGTCATAAAGTTGATCCTGCTGCTAGCTCATGGACAGCTAATACTCACGCTCTCCGTCTCTGCGAGATTCGGAAGGGAATTATTCAGATTTCTCTCGTCACAGCTACTAGAAGACTTAAAACTGTCAGACAGGTTGCTCACGTCACATCTACGTCGTCAAGCTCAGTTCGAGCCTGCGCAGTACGCTCAGCCATCAGGAAGTGAGTGCTTCTAATTGGCTTCACTTTTCTCTGTTGAAATCTATGTCCATTTCTTTTACTGTCTATGGGACCTACCCGTCCCATGCATATAAAGATAATAAATTCTTTGTTTACAAGGATAAGTCAGATTATTGGCAGAGGTATGTGTACACCATTGAGGACATATTTATGTATAAAAATATTGATTTTAGATAAAATACCTAAACTACACATTGTCCCTTTAAACACACCATTTAACTAAACTTCAGTTAACTATTTAAAGGGCACATATTATGGCATTTAAAATGTTCCTAATAGTGTTTTGGGAGTCCCCAACAACAGTTTTACAAGCATGCAATGACAAAAAAACACTTTTGTTGTTTTATAATATGCATTTATTTTTACCTGATTTGCTCAGTGACTCCCATATGAATCGTTCTACGACTTTTACCTTTATCAATTTGTGTTATAATAATGATTAGTGCACCGCGTTGTAGTAAAAAATTCAAAATAAGAGAAGGAATTTAAGTTGAGTTATGAAGCACATTCAGCACATTCGGTCTTTGTTTGCGTTAGCCCGACGCATACATTGATAATGCAGTACTACGAGATATTGCTCTATTCTTTATGACAACTCCAATAACAACGACAAACACTTCACATATTTCAATACAATTGACATTGAAGACTATAGAAGCTGCGCTGTGCATACACAACACACACAATAATTATTGAGCATGCTACATAAAACATAAAAGAAACAATTATTAATATTAATAATACTTACAGGTTGTGATTCGGAGGAGGAGGCTGATCCAAATAAACTAGGTACTGAACCTTCCTTCAATATCAGCCGGCTCGCGAATCCACATTTTACAGCATTTATGTTTGTGAAGCAATCATCTTCAAAATGACGTGAACAAAGCACAAGGTCCGGGCTAACGTATACTTCTGTGGTATAGTTGTATATATGAACTGTAGACACTTAGTCTTCAAATGCTCCTCCCAGGGCAGATGAAAAAAGTTCGCTTTTGCGTCTCACTTCAGAACACAGCGTCTAGTCGACATGATGTTTTCAGTATTCCCTGGCGTCTACGAGGCACGAGCCCAATAAGTGGGCGTATCTTATTCAAATAACTTGTCAAGTTGACGTCATCTAGACAGAGAAAAAGCATCGGTCGTCTATCGATTCATATCAGCGACTCAGAGTCGACTCTTACTTTTGAGAGACAATAACTTTGTATATGGTGAACTTTCATATTTAAAACTTTGCAGGATGTTTTTGTTCACTTAGATCTATGTTACACACTACATGAATGATAATTTTCAAAAATCCATAATAGGTGCCCTTTAAGCAAATTTCAGAGAAACTAAAGGCAATTGAAATAGTGAAAAAAAACCTGTAGGCAGTCATATGTATTTCCATATGCTAATATAATAGATTTAATCAGAAATCGTATTCAAAAAGTGATCAACTCCCAATAGGTTAACTGAATTACACATCATTTGAATGTTCCATTATTGTTCCTTGACAATCGTAGACACCCTACAGTTATGAACAAGCTATCTATTTTACTTGTATTAATAAATACAAATACTAATATTAACAAAAATGCTTTTTTATTTTAAATAGCACTCAGGTAGCCTATTGATTTATTATAGAAAGTATCTTATTAAAATAAATAATTGATTGAACAATTGGTTTAAAAAAGTAACGAGCCACTCAAGGCTGTCACAATTTTTATTTTATTTAATTTTTTGTCACATTGCAATTCACAGCCTTTTGTGACTTATTGTATTATATGCACTGACACAGAAAAAATCCTGATAAATCATCAGAACATGTGAGATGCTGGTGATGAGATACAGCAGACAACACTGCCTTCACGAGGCAGCAGAACTCGCTCTGAAAGACTGGATGGCCATCGGGGGGAAATGAAGCATGGTATGGGGACACTCTCCAGGCATGAGAGTCTCTGCTCCCCCTGCGCCTCACAATCAGTCAAGGGGAATTAAACCAGCAAGGCACTGTGTACTTCTGCATGATTGATGCTTGTCAACAAGAGCAGCCCAGGGCAGAAAAATCATCCTCAAAGACTCTTGTACATTTTGACGCAGCGAATGATCTTCTCACTCGGTGGTTGATCTTAGACCTATCCTGACTAGCAAGGGCGATGGTGCCGAAAAAGATTTGAAAGGTTTCTCGTAGCTGTTTTGTTGGAATGAAAACAATTTTAATCCTGTCAATCTTATGAAGATTCCAATCTATGATTTCCCTGACAGCATGGAATTATTCTCAAAATTGGCACAACATGGCAATTGTGTTATTCTCCTCGAATAATATTCTGAGCATTGCAATACAAATGATGCCTAATGGAATTTGGAAATAACATATAATTTTTTAACAATGTTTGGTTGATTGGATAAACTTTAGAAACTAGAAAAGAGGAATGACTGAATATACACTTTAAATACTGGCTTGACCAGTGTTAGAGAAAGTTATTTTAAAAGTAATATGTTTACAATATTGAGTTACTCACTAAAAAAGTAACAAATTACGTACTTATGTTTTTTTATGTAATGCATTGTTACTTTTGCGCTACTTTTTTGTTGAGCTGTATATTATTATTGTTGTTATTATCATTATATTTTTATTGAAAGTTGAAAGTAATGTGTTTATTTTGTAAATTGTTACTTTTATACTTTTTTGTCTGTGCGCATGTGAAGCATGTTTGCATATGTCTAAGTGACTACTATATGGAGAAGAGAGAGGATTTTAATGCAGTAGTTAATTAATTTAATTAATTAAACTGAAAGGCAACATGCATTCTGCAAAGCAGAGATGCATTGTCCTGTATTTTAAATAGGCATCGTCACATTTTAAAATTAGGGTCCAATTCTCAACTAAGTATTGACTACAACTTTTGCCTCAATAAATTATTAATTTCTGCTTATGTATAGCAAGTAAGCTAGTAGGAGTTAAGTTTAGGTATTGGATAGGATTAAGGGATGTAGAATATTTTCATGCAGAATTAAACATTAAAACGTGTTTTATAAGTACTAATAAACAGCCATTATACTAGTAATATGCATGCTAATAAGTAACTAGTTAGTAAATAGTGAGAATTGCACCCTAAACTGAAGTGTAACCAAAAGCAATGCAAATATTAAGGTGTAAATGTATAAAGTAAAGCATTCCTTTACGCGTTACGTTAAAAAGTAATCTGATTATGTAATGACATTAAACCCAACACTGGCTTTAGAGGAGGAGAGACAAAGTGTGTTGGGACAAAACAAACATTATTGTTTTCCCAGCTCTTGGTTCCCTTGCGGTTAAATAAAATGTACACTACAGAGTGAATGGATGTCTTAACATTGCCCTCGTAAACCTGCTAAATTGCTTTGATCCTCTTTCTAATCAGACACAATCTGCTTTTTAGAAACGGGTAGAAATTGTATTAGGTGATCTCATTGTGGAAAATCCTGGATGGCTCCTCCGTCTCCTGCCGAGACTAAGCAGGCTCTCCAAAAAGCCAGTTCATACACGCACATATGGGAGACGGAGATGCAAGCAATAGGCCTGCAAATCCTGCCAGTATGACAAATCCGCATTATGCATATTCCCTCTTTTTGAAGCCATTCAATTAATTGGGCCATTGGAATCAGAAAATGGAGAAGAATTAGAGAGCTCGCAGACAGACGCGAGGATCTATGCAGGCCAGAAACGAAGGAAGCGGCATCGTGACCATATCTGAGAGGCTGCAGTTTAGTGGGTTCATATATATTTGGCTTTGTTACATAAAAAGACCCATTTTTGGATCAGACCATATGGGAGAGATGGAAATAGATTGAGTCTCTTGCGCCAAGAGGGAGCCAAAAAATTCCCCAGATCGACTTGACTCACTCATTATCAAAGTCCCTCAAGTGGCCCTCTGCCCTAGTCAGGAAGTGGAGGTGAGAAAGATTCCACATTCAGATGTAAAGTGGCTAGGGTTCAGGGAGGTAAACCTTAAAAAAGGGGCGTCTTATATATTCTATAATATTATAATCATAATATTGTGAAATATTATTACAATTTAAAATAACAGTTGTAAGTTATTCATGTGATGCAAAGCTACATTTTCTGCACAATTATTCCAGTCTTCAGTGTCACCTGATCCTTCAGAAATCATTATTTGTTGATTTGATGCTCAATAAACATTATTATTAAAAAAACAAAACAAAAAACAGTTGTGTTGCTTAATATTTTTGTGGAAAAAAAATATTCTATGATGAATATTTATGATAATATGAAAGTTATTAAACATATTTTGTAAAATTTTAAATATCTTTACTTTATCGCTATTTTTATTTTCGATCAATTTAATGAACCCTTGCTGAATAAAAAGTATTTCTTTAAATAATAATAATCTCTTACTGACAGTGGCGTACATACACAAACATATGCTAAAATGTAACTATTGAGGCAGAAAAAAACAAAAACAAGAAATGTCACAACAAAAGACCAACATAAAAATGTAATTGTTAGAAGTCCTATGAAGGGGTTTATCAATTGTTAAAATAATTGTTAACTTAAATATCTGATAATCTGAATAATTATTACTAATATAATGATCTAACATTATAAATTAATGTTAGATCATTTTCTAGGCTTATTTCTGACTCGATTTAATACATGGTTCCTCAACTTAAAAAAAAAACTGTTATCTATTGTTTATATATATATATGAGTTGTTTGTGATTTATTTTCCATTTGACTCCTTTAATTAAACATTTTTCATTAATTTTCCCTCTTTTACGCTTGAATTATTGCCATTTAATGGGAAGAGCATGGTTATTCTCTTCACACTGTGGTAGGCAGAATGAAAACATGATGCCAGGCATCTAAAGTTCGCTATTTATTATGTGCAATCAGTATAGGAATAAACCAGTATTACGAGTCACATGCACTAGATAAAGAGGAATTTTAACAAGCTCAGACTGGGGGTGTTGAAAGGAGCAAGGACTCATGTGCAGAGTTGATGGGCTTTCATTTAATAATAAAAATAAAACAAAATACAAACAAAAAGTACCCCGAGGGGGAGGGGATGAGATGACTTGACTTGACTTGACTTGACCACACAGTGAACATATGACGACTTGACTTGACCACACAGTGAACATATGACGACTTGACCACACAGTGAACATATGACGACAAACCAGCACAGGACTGCCAACACAAGGAGAATAAATAGGGAGAGCAAACAGAGCAGGTAACAAGGGAGGACAGGTTAGGCAAATTAATCAATAATCAGGGCTGCGTACAGCGCAGACAAAACGTTGCAGAACGTTTTTTAAACAGAAATGGTGACGCGTTGAACGCACTGTTGTGATGACGCAAGAGTTGCAACTACGGCAGCTGAGAAGGCTTTTTGTGTTCTTTGTGAAGAATTTTCGGAGCCTGATGAAGTCGGTATAAATATGTGTTTAATACTACAAAATGTTACAGTTTCTGCACTTGCCGCCCAGAACACAAGAGAACATCCCAATCAAGTGAAGGGATTTGTGGAAACTGAAATGGAAGCACACATCTTACCTAATAAAGACTAAAACATATCTATTTAGCCTCACATACTGACTTTATTTGTTGTTCATACTGTTTTATTAATACCCTGTATTGTCTTTCTCATTTTTAGGAAAAGCACTGCATTGTTTATTTCTATACCAAATGTCATACACTTGCAATGAAGCTAAAAATATAAACAACTACATCATTATGTTGATATCCTATATTTTTACAATAATACTTACGACAAACATGTCTTCTAATATCCTCAGTTGTTGCGTATCGAACACATTTGTAAATCACTTCCATTGAGCGCGTTCACTTTAATACCGCATGCTTTATATACATGTTGCTGCTGATTGGACTGCAGTTCTGACACACCCACCAAACAAGAGAAAACGCATCTCAAACCCCGTTGCATACCGGTGCACGCCGTTTCCAGGAAACATGACGTTCAACCCGGAAACCGTAGCAAAACGTTGCGCACCATTGTGATCTTGAACGTGCCCCAGGTAACAAGACGGGAGGGGCTAGACAATCGACAGGAGAGTACATGGCACAAGGAAACATGCATGACAAGCCAAGGGGCACGTTCAAGATGCAAGATCAATGCAGTAACTGTAACATCGGGCATATTTTGTAGTATTAAACACATATTTATACTGACTTCATCATGCTCCGAAAATTCTTCACAAAGAACACTAAAAGCCTTCTCAGCTGCCGTAGTTGCAACTCTTACGTCATCACAACAGTGCGTTCAACGCGTCACCGTTTCTGTTTAAAAAACGTTCTGCAACGTTTTGTCGGCACTGAACGCAGCCAAGTGCTCACACCACTTGACTAGATCACAAGCACATGGCCAGTAAAACAAATCACCAGCCATGTGCTCACACAAAAAGAGACATGAACACACCCTAATGAGAACACTCATAAGCCACGTGTTCACACAGAACTTGACAACATGAAAGCAATGGCCGATGTAAACACGAACCGCGTGCTACACAAAACACAACACAACAGAGTACCGGGCCGAGCGAACTCGAATCCGCAAGCTCACACGTCAAGACAGAGCGCACGAGAACGAGCTCAAACTGTGCTCACAACAGAGGACAAACGCGGAGCATGAATGTCCGAATCCCGACAGAACCAAAAGCAAACTAGACAGATGTGCTGGGATCCAAACACCACGCCCCACACATGTAACAAGGCATACAGCCAAGAGAGCGCACAACTCGAGAATGCTCAAAGCCGCGTGCTCACACAAAGACATGACAAACAGGAGTGTCAGAGCTCTGTCACAAAACCAAGAAATAAACTAGACAGAAACAGAACCCTGACACAGACACAGCATGATTGCAGTGGCCTTTTTATATGACACAGTTTATGAGATGACTTACTGGAAAAAAGCACTTCACCTCAATGGATTTTTTTTCGCAATGTATCATGCTAAATTATTGAATGACATACTGAGATGGCTATCTTTTGATTTGACAGGCATGCCACCAAATATTTTAATCCGGTCTGATACTTTTATCTGAATGAACTTGTGTCTGTTCATAGACTCACAGGAAACTAACATTGCTGCAAGGAAACTCTTGATTTAATCACTTGCAACGTGTGTTAGAAGTCACAGGGGACTAGATTAAAGTACTAATGACTGCATATCCTTGATGCCGCATGTGCTTTTGTATTTGCAGGTGTCTAATTATGAATCACTTAAAGTCCCCTTCATTAATGACTCATGGATGGTGATCATTAACAAATGTTTTAAGTCAATGTTTGAGTTTGCGGAGAGTTTGAAATATATGTTTCCAAAAATCACATTCTCTTACACAACAACCAAAATTTGGCAGCCCCTCAGGGTTGCAATTATGTTATCCAAGGGATTTCTTTTTCTTTTGTTTCACCAATGGTGCACCTGCAGTGCATGACAACATTTGAAAACATATTTTTTCCACTGACACACCCAAATCTAAATCTACAATACCTAATTTGACCCGCAGCCTCCCACACGTGTTGCTTCTGAGAGATTTTTTTTTTCTTTTCAAAAACATATTCAGAAGCAGATAGCACAATACTCCTGAGCTATTTTATGTTAATAGCTCATGACCAATTCATGAGCTATTTGGTTCATTCTAGCTTGGCAGTCTTGTTAGAGTACATTTCAACTTCCTCAAATTACCTCCAAGGCACTTTGAATACACTTGATTATTCTCAGGTCATGAACCTTCAACACTGAGTCAAGTTAATAAACCTGTTGTGCTCTAGGGAAATGGGGTCAATGCTTTAATCAGCTATACACACATATAGTTTTGGTTGTTGTTGCTTTTTAGATGTGGCAAACATTGTGAAAATCCATTCAAGGCTACATTTTGAAACTTAGTTGCCTAATTTTCTAGTGCAGTTACAAATTATGTTTACCTAGCTGTACCTGTGCAGTATGTTGCTTGTTTTAGGTAAAATATGAGAAAAGTTCATTGTTATGTATCCCTATCAGCATTTTTATATTTTAGTCTAACTGGTGAGTTAAAATCAGCATGATATGGAAGTTGTGATAGTCTTTTCTTCCCTATTGTGACATATTAAAAGTGAAAGACATATTATAAAAGTGAAATGGCTTCTTGAACAAGAATAAAATGTTGGATGGGACTTGTTTTGGTCCATGAGGAATTGACTGGATGTATGGGTGTGGTGTGGTTTTTTATTGCTGTGATCTCATGTGAGTGAAAGGTTGTCTCGACCCTCGTGCCTGAAAAACTTGGGACCCAAGTTTGAGTCTACCTGAGATCATGTCCTGATCCCACTCACCCTCACTCACCCCTACCTTCCTCACTATACTTCAATGTCTTGTAATAAAAACAAACAGCCAAAAAATGATAATAATAATGGGGAAAAAAACTTTATAACACGTTCGCTGGGGTAGTAGCCACTAGTGTACGAAGCATCCCAGCAGCTCCTTAACAGTGTTTGTAATATTTATCTTTGACACACAGAGTGCAATAAAGTTCTCCTTTAACCCATCCTGAGATACATGTTTTAAAAATGTCAAAATACTAGTAAACAAAAATAAATCTGAATGCTTCTGAGAAATCCAGTTGCACTCATACAGAATTTGGGTGCTGCCGTAGTGCAGTTGCTCTGTCCTGGAGCAAAAGTATCTAAACATTACCTTCTATGAGAAGTAATGTCACAACTACAGTAGTTACTTTTTTATAACTAGTAGCACATTGCGATGTAACATTCTCCAACACTGTTGCACTCATGCTGTTCATGCTCTCAACAGACATGTCTATCATTGACTACAATGCTCAAGACTGTTAAAACATGTAAATAGAAAACTTTCACACTTTTCAAGGAGCACTTACAGTAATTCACATGGAAGCATTTGAAACTATTTTTTAAAGGGAATGGGAGATGAGACTCTGGTTTATTGCACTTTACGCCCAAAACACACCCATTACTCATTAAGAGAATAGGAACAACCCTTTTAGACCATGTGCCGGGTGCACCAACCATTTTTCCCGTGGTTAAACTATTCGGACACTAAGTGCACTTGCGCCGTGCGTTTTAGACATTGCATTTAGATCCTTAAAATAGGGCCCTATATTATTTGTGGTGACTAGGTCAAACTGCAAGACATGTACACTGGTTGGTCAGATGATCTCAATATGTCGACCCCTAGGGGTTCAAGGTTTGGCAAGTTAATTTCAGCAGCAGTATGTGGTACAACTCATATTTTATTATTGCCAGCCTTTCAAAGGAAATTTCATCAATTCAAATCAATGTCAAACAGTGGATCACAGTTCATTGACACACTGGTGTGAATTTTAGATAACTAAGTATGTAACAATGAGAATGTAAAGGATGTCTGTCCAGTGATTATGTGTGGAGTTAAATAAGTTAATGGCATGTGCCATCACCAGATGCGGCCCACTCCGACCCTTAAACTTAAGGCTAGAGATACTTCATCAGATTGGCCTAGTTTTAATTCAATGCTGCACCTTTTCTCCTTTTCTATCTGGCTTTCATTTCAGAGAGAGAAAGAACCTTCAAAGGCCACTGACTATATTTCAGATTCATTAAATCTTGCATAATGGTGAGTCATGTTTAAAGAAGAATCACTGTCTGGACTTCCATGAAAACAGCTCAAATTCGTACCTCATTATATCCTCCATATTTGAGGGAGCCTCTGAATTTATGCATTGAAGCTACACAATGTTTAATGAAATGTCGAAGCTAATTACTCTGGGCTTCATCTAATTCCAAGCTCAGAGATTCTCAGTTTAACTGAAGGGCATTGCTTGGCAGCATCTTTGTCATCCCCTGCTTTTTTACACTTGAGGTGATATGACTGAGTTTGTTTGAGGCATTTTAAAGCAAAAACACAAAAATAGTCAATGTCTTCATCATCTTGTTTTTAGACATTCAATTTAAAACGTCCAACACAGATAAAACTAAAATGTATTTACTCATCCATTAAATGAAATAAATACAAGGGGGAAAAAAGCAAGCAGGGAGAAACAAGTGGTAGTCAGAGGCGAATTTGAAGCAAACCGTAGTATACAGAGGAAGCTGGCAATCACCTTGTGAGGTTGTGCCTGGAGTAGTAAACACACGCCGAGCATACGGTTTCTTCAGTATCCCAAAGATGCCGTGGCAGATGGCCGCACATCTCATTACGGAATGCCAGCACCCTTGGCACTGGCGCTCTAAATGCCATTGTTGCTGCTCATGCGAGAGCTGTGCAGGGTCAGCGCTTCTAACCTTGCAAAAGCTGCCATAATCCCTTGCTCAATAGCCTGTCATTTCACCCTGTTACCTGGAGTTAAAGTTAAGAGGGTCCTCCATCTGTAAGAGCTGATGCTACATCCAAGTTTTCTCAGCTCTACCCTCTTTTTCCAGTCAGTTGGGCATGCAGTGGGGAAAGCATGGAGACTCTAGGATGCTGGGAATGTTGAAGCTGCTGGATAATAAGCGTGTAATTTTCCATCAATCTACTTTGCAGATCTTAGTGTGGATTAAATGTTTACACCATTTAAAAGGAGCAAAGATATTCACAGTTTAATCTCATGAAAACATGTGGTCACATTTTACCCTCCAAAATCAAAAAGGTATTAAAAAAAAAAAGTGTTAATGGCACAGTATGTAAGTTTTGCCACTAGAGGTTGCTTATTCAAAACAATAACAAAGGCGTAGCTTGATGAATGAGCATGGAATCATGGGAGATGTCGTCTTCACCTCCACAGCCAATGGAAAAAGCAATCCGAGGAGATTCAGGTATAAATCATGTTCATGGATAAAATAATCTATTAAAGTTTTTTTTTTTAACATTACTGTGGTATGAAGCACAGGCCTGGGACATTTTACGTTGCTGTTTTATTATGCTTATATGCCAGTCGCTACTTTCGTTTTGTTGATTGTTTATTTTAAGATTAAAGTTACGTTTAATGTTTGCCGATTCTCTCCTCCTTCTCCCCTGAAATTGAATTTTGCTGCAGTTACATCTGATCACATAAAACAGGCAACGTGTACCACGAGATACAGGCCGGGGCCCTTAGAGAAGATCCTTATAGGCCCTCCTGGCCTCAGGGCCCCCTGTACAGTCCCCCTTCTCAATCTATGTATTTTGAGTACATAGAAAAAAATTCCATGTAATATTAAATTCTGATATTGAACATAATATAATATAATTAGTGCTGAGCAATGATTAATCACGATTAATCGCATCCGTGGAGAAAATTACTGTTACTACATATAAATCTCTTTATGATTTTGCTATTTTAGCCACTGCACAAATATTGCATGGTATGGTAAAAAAACATGTTACTTGCATGTAATCTTGTTGAGCTATTTAACAATGATTAGTTTTGTTTCAGTAAAGGGTATCAAACAGGTGCTCACCTGTCTAATAAAACACATCTTTACATCTTTACATCTAAGCATCTGTGGTGTTTCCATGGTTTCCATGGTGAAGAAAATAAGTATTTGAACACCCTGCTATTTTTCAAGTTCTCCCACTTATAAATCATGGAGGGGTCTGAAATTTTCATCGTAGGTGCATGTCCACTGTGAGAGACATAATAAAAATAAAAAAATCCAGAAATCACAATGTATGATTTTTTAACTATTTATTTGTAAGATACAGCTGCAAATAAGTATTTGAACACCTGAGAAAATCAATGTAAATATTTGGTACAGTAGCCTTTGTTTGCAATTACAGAGGTCAAATGTTTCCTGTAGTTTTTCACCAGGTTTGCACACACTGCAGGAGGGATTTTGGCCCACTCCTCCACACAGATCTTCTCTGGTTTCTGGGCTGTCGCTGAGAAACACAGAGTTTGAGCTCCCTCCAAAGATTCTCTATTGGGTTTAGGTCTGGAGACTGGCTAGGCCACGCCAGAACCTTGATATGCTTCTTACAGAGCCACTCCTTGGTTATCCTGGCTGTGTGCTTCGGGTCATTGTCATGTTGGAAGACCCAGGCTCGACCCATCTTCAATGCTCTAACTGAGGGAAGGAGGTTGTTCCCCAAAATCTCGCAATACATGGCCCCGGTCATCCTCTCCTTAATTCAGTGCAGTCGTCCTGTCCCAAGTGCAGAAAAACACCCCCAAAGCATGATGCTACCACCCCCATGCTTCACAGTAGGGATGGTGTTCTTTGGATGGTACTCATCATTCTTCTTCCTCCAAACACGGTTAGTGGAATTATGACCAAAAAGTTCTATTTTGGTCTCATCTGACCACATGACTTTATCTCATGACTCCTCTGGATCATCCAAATGGTCATTGGCAAACTTAAGACGCGCCTTGACATGTGCTGGTTTAAGCAGGGGAACCTTCCGTGCCATGCATGATTTCAAACCATGACGTCTTAGTGTATTACCAACAGTAACCTTGGAAACGGTGGTCCCAGCTCTTTTCAGGTCATTGACCAGCTCCTCCCGTGTAGTTCTGGGCGGATTTCTCACCTTTCTTAGGGTCATTGAGACCCCACGAGGTGAGATCTTGCATGGAGCCCAAGTCCGAGGGAGATTGACAGTCATGTTTAGCTTCTTCCATTTTCTAATGATTGCTCCAACAGTGGACATTTTCTCACCAAGCTGCTTGGCAATTTCCCCGTAGCCCTTTCCAGCCTTGTGGAGGTGTACAATTTTGTCTCTAGTGTCTTTGGACAGCTCTTTGGTCTTGGCCATGTTAGTAGTTGTATTCTTACTGATTGTACGGGGTGGACAGGGGTCTTTATGCAGCTAACGACCTCAAACAGGTGCATCTAATTTAGGATAATAAATGGAGTGGAGGTGGACATTTTAAAGGCAGACTAACAGGTCTTTGAGGGTCAGAATTCTAGCTGATAGACAGGTGTTCAAATACTTATTTGCAGCTGTATCTTACAAATAAATAGGTAAAATATCATACATTGTGATTTCTGGATTTTTTTTTTTTAGATTATGTCTCTCACAGTGGACATCCACCTACGATGACAATTTCAGACCCCTCCATGATTTCTAAGTGGGAGAACTTGCAAAATAGCAGGGTGTTCAAATACTTATTTTCTTCACTGTATATATATATATATATATATATATATATATATATATATATATATATATATATATATATATATATATATATATATACACTCACCGGCCACTTTATTAGGTACCCCATGCTAGTAACGGGTTGGACCCCCTTTTGCCTTCAGAACTGCCTCAATTCTTCGTGGCATAGATTCAACAAGGTGCTGGAAGCATTCCTCAGGGAGTTTGGTCCATATTGACATGATGGCATCACACAGTTGCCGCAGATTTGTCGGCTGCACATCCATGATGCGAATCTCCCGTTCCACCACATCCCAAAGATGCTCTATTGGATTGAGATCTGGTGACTGTGGAGGCCATTTGAGTACAGCGAACTCATTGTCATGTTCAAGAAACCAGTCTGAGATGATTCCAGCTTTATGACATGGCGCATTATCCTGCTGAAAGTAGCCATCAGAAGTTGGGTACATTGTGGTCATAAAGGGATGGACATGGTCAGCAACAATACTCAGGTAGGCTGTGGCGTTGTGAGTCACCGGCCACTTTATTAGGTACACCTGTCCAACTGCTCGTTAACACTTAATTTCTAAGCAGCCAATCACATGGCGGCAACTCAGTGCATTTAGGCATGTAGACATGGTCAAGACAATCTCCTGCAGTTCAAACCGAGCATCAGTATGGGGAAGAAAGGTGATTTGAGTGACTTTGAACGTGGCATGATTGTTGGTGCCAGAAGGGCTGGTCTGAGTATTTCAGAAACTGCTAATCTACTGGGATTTTCACGCACAACCATCTCTAGGGTTTACAGAGAATGGTCCGAAAAAGAAAAAACATCCAGTGAGCGGCAGTTCTGTGGGCGGAAATGCCTTGTTGATGCCAGAGGTCAGAGGAGAATGGCCAGACTGGTTCGAGCTGATAGAAGGGCAACAGTGACTCAAATAACCACCCGTTACAACCAAGGTGGGCAGAAGAGCATCTCTGAACGCACAGTACGTCGAATTTTGAGGCAGATGGGCTACAGCAGCAGAAGACCACACCGGGTGCCACTCCTTTCAGCTAAGAACAGGAAACTGAGGCTACAATTTGCACAAGCTCATCGAAATTGGACAATAGAAGATTGGAAAAACGTTGCCTGGTCTGATGAGTCTCGATTTCTGCTGCGACATTCGGATGGTAGGGTCAGAATTTGGCGTCTACAACATGAAAGCATGGATCCATCCTGCCTTGTATCAACGGTTCAGGCTGGTGGTGGTGGTGTCATGGTGTGGGGAATATTTTCTTGGCACTCTTTGGGCCCCTTGGTACCAATTGAGCATCGTTGCAACGCCACAGCCTACCTGAGTATTGTTGCTGACCATGTCCATCCCTTTATGACCACAATGTACCCAACTTCTGATGGCTACTTTCAGCAGGATAATGCGCCATGTCATAAAGCTGGAATCATCTCAGACTGGTTTCTTGAACATGACAATGAGTTCGCTGTACTCAAATGGCCTCCACAGTCACCAGATCTCAATCCAATAGAGCATCTTTGGGATGTGGTGGAACGGGAGATTCGCATCATGGATGTGCAGCCGACAAATCTGCGGCAACTGTGTGATGCCATCATGTCAATATGGACCAAACTCCATGAGGAATGCTTCCAGCACCTTGTTGAATCTATGCCACGAAGAATTGAGGCAGTTCTGAAGGCAAAAGGGGGTCCAACCCGTTACTAGCATGGGGTACCTAATAAAGTGGCCGGTGAGTGTATATATATATATATATATATATATATATATATATATATATATATCATTTAAATAAGCACAAATGAAAGGTATCAAAGTATTACAAAGTAAACTTTCTATTGTTTACTTGTTTTACAGGACATATTTACAAGTCAAGGTATATTTTACCTGTGAAGCAAAATTACTTGAGGTCTTAAGTCATGTTAAGATTAAGTGAGCTTATACTTAAAAAATGAAGAAATTAAAAAAAGAAATACTACTACTAATAATAATAATAATTCCATTGTCAAAAATGTGTTCTTGCTTTAAATTAAAGTCATTTAATTTTGACTCCAAATCATTCAATTATTTTCACAGTGAAGCAGCTCACCAAAACCAGCAGCTGAACAGGATTCCCACACAATGACCTCTTCATCCATGCTTAACTGTGGTAGCTGTGGTATTTTTATATTTCTCTCCAGAAGACACCTCTCTGTAGCATCACCATGAAACTTGTGTTTCATTGTGATTTAACACTCCACACACAACTTCCCATATTCTGCCAAAAACTTCATTCTGTCTTTGATGGTTTTCTGAGACAGCATTTTTTTTTCCTGACCAATAATTTGTGATTAAGACAATTAAAAGCTTAGTGTTTAGCCAATTTGGACCCTTTTTTTCTTCTTCTTCTTCTTCTTTTTTTTTTTTACACAGGAGTGAGTGTATATAAGCTTTTGGTCAATGTCTATTAGCTTTTAAGACCTAAAGGATAAAAACTATTGATGGCTCATTAGGCACATATTCTGTCTAATCAAAAGCTCTCTAGAATATGAATGCATGATATAATTTATAATAACATACAGCAGTAAGGGCTAGGACTTAAGAATGAGCCTTTTTGATTTGCCTCTGGTTTCAATAGGAAATATGTATAAAAACTACACCCGTCAAGCAATTTTTGGGGGGTCTTTAAGTGACCTCTTATATCCAAAGACTATTTACTTTCCTAATGCAGTGAGAAACTGGTGGAAGGTTTAACTCTCAAAGGCAAATCCAGTACTACCAGATTCATTATGAATAGCTCTTCACTGAATGTACAGAACTTGTTTTACTCAGCATGCTTCATTCTCATGGTGCTCTTCATTAACACCACAGCTAGAATCCAGCATGACTGTGAAAATATCACTACACAGTCACACGCCAGATGCACAACAGTGTCAGTGTTTGTTTCCTTTTCCTGTCGCTGATCTATCACTAAAGATTGTTTATTTTATCCCTTCTGTTCCATTTACTTCTGTTCTAGTTGAATATATGGTGTGATTTCTCATATCAAGAAGCCTTGTATCATATATTAATAAAGTTTATTTTTTTCTCCAGTAATCCATGTATAAAGTCAGTTCTTTTCTTCACTCAAAACTAGAGCTGCACGATTAATTATTAAAAGATCGCATCTCAATTAAAACACCCTCACGATCTCATTCCTAAATGAAAATGATTCACCTTTGTCTATTAAATCTTTGACAAAATCATATCGGGACATTCAAATCTGTATTCATGCTGCTGCTGACCCAGAGAGACCAGTTGTCATGTCAAGGTATGAAACAGATTAACAGCCACATAGTACTAATTTTTCTATGTTACAAATATTTAAATGATCACAGAAGTACTGAGATAAAAGTTTATAGTTCAGATATAAACATTGATGTCTACAAACCACCTTTTGAAAGTAACTTGGTGCTTCAAACTGATTAAATTGTTACGCCACTCTGTGGCAACAAGTGACTGTAAAAAAAGTATTTGTTATTAAAGTATTTATTCATTCATTCAAACGGATTTCAAAAAATATATTTTGTTTAGTTGTGTGTTCAGAATCGTGGGAGAATCGGTTTCATATTTAAAACAATAATTTTTTTTATTTAATTTGAAATTCAGAAACATCCAGCTCTACTGTACTTTTATATCAAAAGTTCAGAAATGTAGCCTGCCTTGATGAACAGCATGGCAAAAAAAAAAAAAAAAAAAAAAAAACACGGTTAATGGAGCTAAGCAAAACCACAACATATATACATTTACTGTACCTATAAAAGTAAATTGAGTCTTTCCTTCTAAGGGTTCAAAAGACCCTTGAAAAAAAGGACTTCTAAACCATTCAATCCATAAAATGCTACAAAAGAGAGATGTAAAATATGACCTCATATCTGAGAATTCACAGTTTATTGCCAGCCCAACTGAGAAAATACAGAGTGGCGCTTGTTATTTTTTTGTTGAATGAGCAGACTACACTCCAGTGTCAATTTTTCTCAAGGACTCTTAATAAAGATGGTCAGAGTAATTACATTACCTACATCCATACACTGTTAAGTTCATCCATACGGACCATAACATCAGTTTCAGATCGGTTCATTGGACCAGCTAAGGAAAGAAAAAGGAAGTTGGCGTGATGCTGTGTAAAACATTGCCTCACTCAGCAGGTATGGTGTAATGGGATTTCACAGTGTACCATAGCACTTGCAGTGGTTTGATCAACTCTCACTTCTAGGACACTTGAATTTCTCTATATTTGAAAAGACATACAAATAATGGAAATAAATAAGATTGTAGAACAGTTTCTTTAGCCCAAATCGAGTAAATCAAGTAGATCTGTAAAAAATTCTACTAAAGTTCCTAAAGAAATAATTCATTCTGTGTGATTTATGCCAATTATGTTGTGTATTGCTTTGTGACCATGTGACAATAAGGGTTACAGTTTCTGACCAAATGGCCATTCCAAGGGGAGATACATTACAGTACAGTATGATTCGGGACAGTAGTGTATGCCGGAAAGAAGCATTCAACGTCATTCTCGCAGAAAGAAGAAAGCGACACAGTAAACAACAATGGAGGACATACAGCCGATCTTGTTCTTGCTTCGTGGCATGTGGCTGTTTGTCACAAGACAATAAAACAATGTGTTGCAACGGTATTGTGTTTCAACTGTATTAAAAATGGCGACTCTTGTGTTGTCATTCCCCTTGTAGCACGCGCAAGTGACAATTCTCTGTCAACCAATCAGCATTCTGGAGTGAGTCTAGCTCCACCCTTTAGGTACCAGACTACTGTGCTAGTTACCCCAACGCAAGGGTCCCAAAAAAGCGGTACGGAACGGTTCGGTATTTTGGTACCATTTGCAACTTCAGACTATTGAAACGCAAATAATTGCGTACCGTACTGTACTGCACTGTACTGTACCGCTCGGTGGAAATGAGCCAAATGTACTCTACCCTTGTGAACATAGATTTTTGTTGTTCTCACAGTGCCTCTGATGGCCTGCCACTTGCATCAACTAAAGATTGATTTTTAAGACAGTCTAACAATGCCTGTACCTGTAGGTGCCAAGAAATCAAAGTGCAATGAATCTGGAATTAAAAGTTCCCCTTGAGTTGTTTTGCTTTAAGCATAAAAGGCTCCCTGAATATAATCCATTTCCCCATGCGTCAGATCTGCCTTCACTTGCTGACTACCAAGCTCAAAACAGACGTCTAAGTATTCCACATGTGTAAGAGTTAAGTGGACCACATCGAGTTCCCCTAATCAAACACTTGTGTCCTCACAGCCTTTTCCCTACAGTCAAGTCATCTTTCCACAGCTGCAGGAGAGCACATCGAGGCACAGAGCGGTGGAGCGCATTAGTTCATTCAGTCACAGTCCACACCTGGCTCTCCGGCGGAGCCTGAGCTCCCATTATTGCCATATGGCAGGGTTCCATCAAGCCCTCTGCATGGAGGCTTCCCCATAATTCAACACTGAGACAACAGGAATAGACACGCTCAGCAGTCATCAAAAAAGACTGTTTTCAACCCAGACCACTTGCTTTCTTCCTCCCTGCTAGTCACAAATCCCTCATTTTGGTATTAACGTGTTTCTAGGCAAATTTGGAAGGCCTTCTCCATGACCTGGAGTAAGAGTCATTTATCCCAAGGCTCGGAAAGTTGAGAACCTGAAGAATACAATTTAAATCCCTGCTCTCTAAACTCTGCCTAATATTTTTTTTTAGTGAGGAAATGTAATATTGTTGCCACGTCTGCAGGCGAGTTGTCAAAACCAGTTGCAGCAGGGTCAGGGAGATAGTCTTAACCCTGCTGTTTTTTTTTTGTTTTGTTTTTTATGTAACCAAAGTAATATAAAATTAAATCAAGTCTCAGGCTGAAAATATATGAGGCATGTTTTGGAAGAATTATTCCGCTACATTACTTTAATGCAGTGGTGGCATCTCTTAAAATCCTTGTGAGTATCAGGAGAATTCAGTTTATTACAGCACGCCCCCATTCTCAGACTGCAATTTCGAGTGAATATTTTCGAAATAAGCAAATGAGGTTCAGAATAAACGCTGAGTTTCTCAGTGCCACCCAGGGGTATTGTGCACAGCTGTCTCGTAGAGGGAGTTTTGTGGGTGAATGTGTGCGCGGGAAACAATGGCACATGTTTGTCCTTGATTGAAGCCGCAGCTTGCTAAAACTGTCATGCTGAATGCCCCTACCCCAACCCCAACCCCCACCCCCACCCCCACCCTCCTAGAAATCTTGTCGATCAATTAATTGGTGACTTTCGTATTTCGCACATTCATGCCTTTTGTATGAAAAATAACCTTGGTTGTGAATGCTGGGAGAAGCCCAACAAAAGCGAGGGGTGACATTGCCCACTTCATCTTGTAGAACACCCTTTTACAACTGTGCCTCAGTCTCCTAATAGGTCGGCCCACACAGTGAGTGAGGAAAAGCTTTGAATAGAAGATTTTCCTAAGGCGCATTTGTCAAGTCAAGTCAAGTCAAGTCACCTTTATTTATATAGCGCTTTTTACAATTCAAATTGTTTCAAAGCAGCTTTACAGAGATAACAGAAAAACAATGTTGTAATAGTATTGTTAAATTCAAAATTAAATGTTAAATGTCCCCAACTAAGCAAGCCAAAAGCCAATGGCAACAAAGGCGAAGAGAGGCGAAAAAGGCAACAGTGGCAAGGAACCAAAACTCCATCAGGTGACAGAATGGAGAAAAAAACCTTGGGAGAACCCAGGCTCAGTCAGGGGGCCAGTCCTCCTTTGGCCAACAAACGAACAGTGTATGATTATGAGTTAGGCAGCATAACGTCAGGAGTCAGATGTGATCAGAACTTTCATGATATTTATCCAGTTCATCTGGATGGGTTGGGTCATCCGGCCGGTGAGGAGATGAGTGTGTTGAGGTGTTCATGGGCCTTCACAGTGTTGATGGGCTGGCTCATCAGGGATGCGTTGTCATCGTGTCCATGTGATGGTCCTTCCTCAGATCTGGATATGGCCTGGATCCGGCGGTTCGCGGTAAACCTCGGGATAAACAGAGACTAATATTAGCGTAGACGCCATCCTTCTTATGATGTACAAAGTACATCAGGAATTATGGGAAGTGTTCCCGGTTCCGGCTGATCTAAACTATGCAGCCTAACATTGAATTATAGAAATCTATAATGTGTTATGTGTATGCTAAGCCAAAGAGATGTGTTTTTAGTCTAGATTTAAACTGACAGACTGTATCTGCTTCCCGGACTGTGTTAGGAAGATTGTTCCAAAGTTTTGGTGCTAAATAGGAAAAGGATCTACCGCCAGCAGTCGATTTTGATATTCTAGGTATTATCAACTGGCCAGAATTTTGAGATCGCAATAGACGTGAAGGACTATAATGCGTTAAGAGCTCGCTCAAGTACTGGGGAGCTAAACCATTTAGTGCTTTGTAAGTAATCAGCAATATTTTAAAATTTATACGATGTTTAATAGGCAGCCAATGCAGTGTTGACAGAACCGGGCTAATATGGTCATACTTCCTGGTTCTGGTAAGAACTCTAGCGGCTGCGTTTTGAACTAGCTGTAGTTTGTTTATTAAGCGTGCAGGGCAACCACCCAGAAGAGCATTACAATAATCTAGCCTGGATGTCATGAATGCATGAACTAATTGTTCCGCATTTGTCAGTGAGAGCATATGACGTAATTTAGATATATTTTTAAGATGGAAAAATGCGGTTTTACAGATACTAGACACGTGACTTTCAAATGAAAGATTGGTATCAAAGAGCACACCCAGGTTCCTAACCGACGACGAAGACTTAACAGAGCAGCCATCAATTGTTAGACAGTATTCTGGGTTATTACGTGTGGCAGTTTTTTGTCCAATGATTAGAATCTCTGTTTTTTCAGAATTTAGTAATAGGAAATTACTGGTCATCCAATTTTTTATATCAGCTATGCATTCCGTTAATTTTAAGAATTGGTAAGTTTCGTTAGGTTTTGAAGAAATATACAGCTGAGTATCATCAGCATAACAGTGGAAGCTAATTCCATATTTCCTAATGATATCTCCTAATGGCAGCATGTACAGAGTGAACAGCAGCGGTCCTAGTACTGAGCCTTGTGGTACGCCGTACTGAACTTGTGATCGATAAGACATCTCTTCATTTACTGCTACAAACTGAAAACGGTCAGATAAGTATGATTTAAACCATGCTAGTGCAATTCCACTAATGCCAACATAGTTTTCTAGTCTATTTAAAAGAATGTTGTGGTCGATAGTATCAAATGCAGCACTAAGATCAAGTAACACTAACAGAGAGATACAACCACGATCGGATGATAAGAGCAAATCATTTGTGACTTTAATGAGAGCAGTCTCAGTACTATGGTACGGTCTAAATCCGGACTGAAAATCCTCGCAGATATTATTTCTTTCTAAAAAGGAACACAGTTGTGATGATACTGCTTTTTCTAGTATCTTTGACAGAAAAGGCAGATTTGAGATTGGCCTGTAATTGACTAATTCTGTAGGATCAAGTTGCGGTTTTTTAACAAGCGGTTTAATCATAGCCAACTTAAAGGTTTTTGGTACGTATCCTAGAGACAAAGATGAATTAATGATATTTAGAAGAGGATCTATGACCTCTGGAAGCATCTCTTTCAGTAGCTTAGTCGGTATAGGGTCTAGCATACAAGTTGTGGATTTAGATGAATTAACAAGTTTGCAAAATTCTTCCTCTCCTATAGCAACAAATGAATCAAAATGTTCCTCACGGAGACTACAATGCACTCCCTGATGCGCTACTGTAGTAGACGGTTGCATAGTTATAATTTTGTCCCTGATATTATAGATCTTATAAGTGAAGAAGTTCATAAAGTCATTACTGCTGTGTTTCTTGGTAACTTCTGGGCTTGAAGCTTTCTTTTTCGTTAGTTTAGCCACTTGTTCAAATAAATACCTAGGATTATGTTTATTTTCTTCTAATAAGGTTGAAAAATAATCCGTTCTAGCATCTTTTAATGCCTCTCTGTAAGCAATCGAGCTCTCCTTCCATGAAATCCGAAATACCTCTAGTTTTGTTTTCTTCCAGTTTCGTTCCATTTTTCTGGCTGCTCTCTTAAGGGCCCGGGTGTGCTCGTTGTACCACGGCGTTGGACTATTTTCTTTAATCTTCTTTAAGCGCAACGGAGCAACTATGTCTAAAGTGCTGGAAAAGAGAGATTTAAACATTTCTGTTGCAATATCAAGTTCTTCTAAGCTATCCGGGATGCTGAGATTATGAAACTGATTAGGAAGATTATTAATAAAGCCATCTTTAGTGGCAGAAGTGATAGGTCTAACATATTTATAACACGGAGTCGGCTTTGCAGCCTTGGCTAAATGTAATTTACACGAGACTAGATAATGATCTGAGATGTCGTCGCTCTGCTGCAGAATTTCAACGGCATCAACATCTATTCCATGAGATAATATTAGATCTAGAGTATGATTACGACAATGAGTAGGTTCTGACACGTGTTGTCTCACTCCAATTGAGTTTATAATGTCTTTAAATGCCAGTCCCAATGCATCTTTTTCATTATCTACATGTATATTAAAATCACCAACAATTAGGACTTTATCGGCAGCCAATACTAATTTTGATAGAAAGTCAGCAAATTCTTTGATAAAATCTTTATGGTGCCCTGGTGGCCTGTATACAGTAGCCAGCAGAATTTTCAAATGTGATTTATTGTTTACACTATGTATTTTTACATTAAGCACCAACACTTCAAAAGAAGTATATTTAAAACTAGATTTCTTAGTGGTTTTGAAAATATTACTATAAATTACAGCAACACCTCCCCCTTTGCCTTTCGGACGAGGCTCATGTTTATAACAGTAATCTTGCGGAGTGGACTCATTTAAAGTAATGTAATCGTTTGGTTTTAGCCAGGTTTCTGTCAAACACAGCACATCTAGGTTATAGTCTGTAATCTTATCATTAACTATGAGCGCTTTTGAATTAAGGGATCGAATATTCAACAACCCAAGCTTTATCGTTTGCTCATCTGTATTATATCTGTTTTTTATTTGTTGAACATCAATTAAACTTTTAACCTTAGAAAGTTTTGGCAGTTTTTTGGATTTCCAAATTCGGGGAACAGACACAGTCTCTATATGATGATATCTAGATGAAAGAGCCTCTATGTGATGGGATTTATCTGACCTTGGTGACGTGAGGCCGCTAGCAGACGGTCGGTTAAGCCAGTCTGTCTGCTTCCTGACCTGAGCCCCAGATTGTCATGTTTTATCTCTAAGACTATGAGCCAAATTACTAGAGAGAAGAGCAGCACCATCCCAGGAGGGATGAATACCATCTCTTTTCAACAGGTCAGGTTTGCCCCAAAAACTTTTCCAATTGTCTATGAATTCTATATTATTTTGCGGACACCAATTAGACAACCAGCCATTGAGTGAACACAATCTACTAACTATCTCATCACTCCTTCGAACAGGAAGGGGACCAGAGCAAATTACAGTGCCTGACATCGTACTTGCCAGTTCAAACACCTCTTTAATATTAATTTTGGTGATCTCCGACTGGCGAAGTCGAACATCATTTGTGCCGACGTGAATAACAATCTTAGAGAATTTACGATTAGCATTAGCCAGCACTTTTAAATTTGCTTTGATGTCAGGCGCTCTGGCTCCCGGCAAACATGTGACTATGGTGGCTGGTGTCTCTATTTTCACGTTCCGTGTAATAGAATCGCCAATTACCAGGGCATAATCAACATAATTCTCAGTGGGTGTTTCACTGAGTGGGGCAAATCGATTTGTTATGGTAATCGGAACAGAAGAGTGGTTTTTTGATCCGCGACTAGAGCGATCTCTCACAGTTACCCATCTGCCTGGCTGCACAGGCAATAACTCAGCCGGAACCGAATCATGTAAATGATTCACTATGCTAGGCGCATCCAAAATAGTATCTAAGGCTCGAGCACACTTACTATCCTCAATTAAAGTTTGGATGCGTGTCTCTAATTCTGAAATCTTCTCCGTCAGCCTGACTGTCTCCTTGCATTTATCACATATAAACCCTATATTGCCGACGGGGAAGGCTATAGTAAACATGTGGCATGAGGTGCAGGTGACAATAACAGGACAAGACATTACTCACCGTGTTTGTTGACTGATTCTTACTCACCTGGGCTTTTTACGAACTCAGAGGCGCGGGCGCGCACGAGAAAAATAAATAAATAACTAAGCGCACGGGCGAAGCGTTAACAGGCTAACGAGATACAAGCGTGTTGTGCTAACAATAACGGAAGCTAGCGATGTTAGGTTAGTCTGAGATGTTAGGTAAACTATATTAGTAGTATAAACTCTAGAAATGATCGTAAATTTATGGTTCAAAACAGAGAGAAATACGAGGCTTTAGATGGAGCTTACAGCCTCGGAGCAAACACACTCACACACAGCAGGCAGCGAGGCAGACAGGAGCAATCGATCAGGACGATTTGTAACTGAAGGTCGGTCAGACAATGGTCAACTTATCTATAAGTTGTACGTTTTGCAATCTGTATTTCTGTTCATGTAACACCTTTGCCCTGTGGTCTTTACCGAGTGAGTTCAGGTACATGGAAGTATCTGAAAGCAAACACGAAGGAATGCCAGATTATATCTTTTGTAACTACTAAAGACAGACTTGTCCTTGACCAACTTGTTAGCAGAGGTGACGCACTCATGAACACAATCACAATGAGCACAGTTGTTCTAGGACCAATCAGTGTTCTCGGCAAATCCTCAAGACCTCTAGGACCTCCACAACAAAAGTTTAAAGCAGCCTCAAGTAATGCAGTGCACTGAAATCAATTGGTCCTGGTCATTCAAAAATCAATGGACCTTTTAAAAAGTTATTGATGACCTGTGCTAAGATCATGAGACACTTGCGTCAAGGGTCTGCCATTGAATACCCAGCATGTGAAGTAAATTCTGACCTTCACAGTTCTAAGAGGTGGAGGATAAAGGGGTATTTAAGAAAGATTAGACTCATACCTCTGTTCTCAAGCAGAGCTGAAATGTGCCACATACTTTTTCTTTCTCGTGCTCGAATGATGTCTCCCCGCACAGCAGAAATAGGTCTTGGAGAGAAAAATTTAAAATCTCCCATGAACCTCATCTCCCCTAGTCGCATGTGGCTGATCCCTTGACGCATTATATTAATTAGGAAAAGACTCTGTCAGAGACATTACTCTGACTCCGTAACTTTAATGACTTCAACCTCAGTGCCCAATCTAATTTTAAAATTGTTTTATTTTAATTCGCACTTAATTGAATCAGAAATATACCAGACAATCCCCACTGGCATCTGTCCATCCTGACTGAAATACTTTTACAGAGATTTTTGTGAGAAACTGCTTCTTACCTTATAGAAGTTGAGCTACTGGGAGCTACTGTTCTCGTAATGAGCTTTTAAACTCCATTTATCATTTTATTTCTAGGCTTAACAAATCGGTTTCAAAGAAGAAGAAAAATCTTGAAACCTGAGTCTTTTCTAATGAATGGGCATGTCATGTGTCTTTCTAAACAACAGTTCAATGCAGTTTACTACTCTCTACTAATTGCCTTTATTATGAAGCTCACTTTGGACTGTTAGAACATAAATATTTTGGGGCAGTTGATATATGTATATGTGTATATATGTATACATATAATACATATATTTTAAAATATTTTTACTTTAATATTATACAATTTATTTTAATTTGGTGTGCTATACTGCATATATTCTGATACACTGTATATAAAACATCCATCCATTTATTCTCAAAAGATAAAAAGATAAAGGTAATATAACTGAAATCTTTGTAACATTTAAAGTATAACAAAAATAAAGTGATAACTAATCATTAGGACTGATTATAAAATAAATGCCAAAGTGTTTCTTCAAAGAAACCATCTGAAACTATAAAAAAATATGGGTAAATCTAGAATCTAAATCACTAAGAATAGATTGCACAGCCAGTTTTTAGCATTTGATTCACTTAAGAAATTATGCAAATAAGGTGACGATTCAAAATGGGCTAAAAAATCCACAAATTGCACGCTGCAGCTTCCCATTTTTCAGGCCATTTGTGCTAATTTGTGAAAGCATACTTTACAAGGACAGTATAGCATCACAACTCTGCAATCCAGGCAGCTGAATCATCTCTTTAAAATGCATAAAGTGTGCTTGTTTGTATTGCACACCTGGATATACGGGCAGTTAAAATTCATTTGATCAGGTTTTGATAAATCACTTTTGCTGAAATCGCCTGAAAATTTACATAATTATCTCTTTTTAATAAAATGTCCCTGCCTTCCTCACACTGTAATAGCGCAACATTTATTGCACCAAGCAAAAAACTTTGGTTACACTTTATTTCGTAACTTTTCAACTACATGTCAACTAACTCTCATTAGAGTAGTAGTATATTATAGTAGACTGTCAGTAGACTGGTTATGGTTATGGTTAGGTGTTAAGGTTCGGGTTTGGAGAATAAGTTGACTTGTAGTCGCCGAGTTACTTATAGTCAGTTGAATGTCTGTTGGGGGACCAACAAAATAAAGTGTTAGGCTGTTTTTAAAATATTAAGCTGACAGTCTACTAATACTCTAATGACAGTTAGTTGACATGTAGTTGAAAAGTTACTTATAGTTAGTAGAATGTCTAAAGTGGACTATCGAAATAAAGTGTTACCAAAACTTTTTGCGACAATGACTTTTTGTGTATAGCTAATTTATATTTTAACTATTTATTTTTTGCCTGCCTAAACTGGTTTGCTGGTGGTTAGTGGTCTCAGCCTCAGACGTCACGCCTATGGACCATTAGGTAAATTGTCTGATGCATATGACACACAAAATTGGAAACATTTCAGGAGTTTCAAAATCTTCAGCTGAATTCTACAAGATTTTCTGGAGACTTGCGTGTTTTGTTCTTTAACGGTCCACCTGGAAACAAAGGTTGTCAAACCACCTCACAGAAGAAGAAAGCCGTTGGGATTACAACTGTGACAATGAACGCTTATCAGGATAAACTAAACTCTGGTCCGTCAGAAGTATGAGAACTTCATGGTATAGACTCTTTAAAATACGTCAACGAGATTATATATACTCTTGTCTGTTATTGTAGGAACATTGAATTTCCACATGATGCTAAACTGTGATTGGTTGCTTTACATGTCAATCAGGTGGTCTCTAGGTTGTCCCAATTGGTTAACAATACTTACTGAGGCAAAAAATCAACAAAAAAAAAAAAACATTCTATATGCTAGCTAGCTTAGTAGAGTCCATCAGCAGATGTTCTAAATCTGCCTGTGCTTAGAAGGTAATAGTATGAAGAAGAAAAAAAGTCATTGAAGTGACCTATTCCTTTAAGTGTTCAGTCTACAGGCACTAGTACTTTTCTATACTTATTTTCTATATATATCCTAATAATTTGTTAACAACATGTATTTATTACTTCAATGAGCTCTTTGTTTCTGCCTTAAATGTATACTTTGTTTAAATTAATACATTGTTGGCTAACTGCATGATTTGTATGTGTACATTTCTGAAATGCATTACTTGGACACAGTCACCTGTCGTAAAAGATCACTCTAAATTGTAATGCAGACACATGCATTTTCTGTAAAGCTGCTTTGAAACTGTCACAATCCTCAGTCAAAAGACCTGTCACCTCAGCACACTACATTTCCCATCATCCTCTCTGGCTAAACCTATTCACACACAACAATCACCACACTACATTTCTACACTGAACCTGTACCAAACCTGTACCTACCTGTGTTGTGCATCAAACTGTATCGTCTTCTTTAGTCTTCTGTAGTCATCAACTGCCAGTCTTCAGCCCACCAGCCACTTCTCTTCAATACCTGCAAAAAGATGAGACTTTCATTCACATGCCAATATCACCAGAACTATCTGCAATCAAGAGACTCACCTATTAATCACATGTGTGTCATTCAATAAACTCATTCATATTTTACCTTTAGGTAAGGAAGCAGACAGACTGGCTTAACCGACCGTCTGCTAGCGGCCTTGCGTCACCAAGGTCAGATAAATCCACTATCCACTAACCGAGGAAGAAGTATCTAAACTACTTCTCTCCAGTCATCCTACCACCTGCCCTCTAGACCCTATCCCCTCACACCTTCGACAAGCCATCTCTCCCACACTTTTACCAGCACTCACACACATCATCAACTCATCCCTCAATACTGGCCTTTTCCCTACAGCATTCAAACAGTTACCCGAGGTAACTCCACTGCTCAAAAAACCAACATTAAACACATAATTTTTAGAAAATTACAGACCTGTCTCTCTCCTACCATTCATTGCGAAAACACTTGAACGAGCTGCTTTCAACCAAGTGTCATCTTTCCTTTCTCTGACCAATCAGCTTGATGTGAACCAATCTGGCTTCAAGAAAGGACACTCGACCTAGACTGCACTACTGTCGGTCACAGAAGCCCTGCGGATCGCGAAAGCTGCTTCCAAATCATCTGTTCTCATTCTCCTTGATCTGTCTGCTGCCTTCGACAACGTGAATCATCAGATCCTGCTGTCCTCCCTCTCATCACTGGGCATCACCGGATCTGCCCTCCAGTGGTTTGAGTCCTATCTCACAGGTAGGTCCTTCAGGGTCGCATGGAGAGGCGAAGTATCCAAAGCACATCAACTGACCACAGGGGTTCCACAGGGCTCAGTTCTTGGACCACTCCTCTTCTCTATTTACACCACCTCACTGGGACCCATCATACAGGCACATGGTTTCTCTTATCATTGCTATGCTGATGACACCCATCTCTACCTTTCATTTCAACCAGATGATCCCACAGTATCTGCACGTATCTCAAGCTGTCTGGCGGACATCTCGGCATGGATGAAGGAACACCACCTACAGCTCAACCTGGCAAAGACAGAGCTTCTCGTCCTCCCTGCCAATCCGTCTCTACATCACAACTTCACTATCCAGCTAGATTCATCCTCAATCCTCCCATCGAGGTCGGTCAGAAATCTTGGAGTTACATTTGACGACCAGCTGACCTTCACAGAGCACATTACAAAAACAGCTTGATCATGCAGGTTCGCACTGTACAACATCAGAAAGGTCAGGCGTTTCCTAACTGAGCATGCAACAAAACTTCTAGTCCAGGCCCTGGTTATCTCTAGGCTTGATTACTGCAATGCTCTTTTGGCAGGACTTCCATCATGTGCAACTAAACCTCTACAAAACGATCCAGAATGCTGCAGCTCGTCTTGTCTTCAATGAGCCCAAAAGGGCCCATGTCACTCCTCTGTTCGTCTCACTACACTGGCTACCACTCGCTGCTCGCATCAAATTTAAGGCTTTGATGCTTGCTTACAGATCTACCACTGACTCAGCTCCGTCCTACTTCCACTCACTCCTACGAGTTTATACCCCGACCAGAAACCTACGATCGGTCAAGGAGCGGCGGCTCGTGGTACCCTCACAGCGAGGCATAAAATCACTCTCCAAAACATTCTCATTTACGGTTCCATGCTGGTGGAATGATCTTCCCACCCTCATCCGGAATGCAGAATCCCTGTCAGCATTTAAAAGTCAGCTGAAAACTCATCTCTTCCGTGAGCACTTAACAAAAAAAAATAAAAAAAAACCTTCCCCTTGTCTGATTTTTACTACTCTGAGCAATGCCTGAACGTTGTATTTTAAATACTTCTTGTGTTGTTCTTTGCGTCTTCCCGATGACTTGCTTGCTTTAGTCCTCAGTTGTAAGTCGCTTTGGATAAAAGCGTCTGCTAAATGACTAAATGTAACAAATGTAGATAAATCCCATCCCACAGAGCCTCTTTCACCTAGATATTATCATATAGAGAATGTGTCTGTTCCCCGAATTTGGAAATCCAAAAAAACATCCAAACCCATCTAAGGTTAAAAATGTAATTGATGTTCAACAAATAAAAAACAGATATAATACAGATGAGCAAATGATAAAGCTTGTGTTGTTGAATATTCAATCCCTTACTTCAAAAGCACTTATTTTTAATTATATGATTTCAGATTATAACCTATGTGCTGCTTTTGACAGAAACCTGGCTAAAACCAAAACGATTATATTACTTTAAATGAGTCAACCCCACAAGATTACAGTTATAAACATGAACCTCCTCTGAAACGCAAAGGGGGAGTTGTTGTTGTCATTTATAGTAATATTTTCAAAACCACTTAGAAATGTAGTTTTAAATATACTTATTTTGAAGTGTTGGTGCTTAATTAAAAAATATATTGTGTAAACGATAAATCACGTTTGAAAATTCTGCTGGCTACTAAAATAAATATTTTATCAAAGAATTTGCGGACTTTCTATAATTTTCAAAATTAGTATTGGCTGCAGATATATACACATAGATAATGAAAAAGATCCATTGGGATTGGCATTTAAAGACATTGTGAACTCAATTGGAGTTAGACAACACGTGTCAGGACCTACTCATTGTCGTAATCATACTCTAGATCTAATATTGTCACATGGAATAGATGTTGATGCCGTTGAAATTCTGCAGCAGAGCAATGACATCACAAGGCTGCAAAGCCGACTCTGTGTAATAAATATGTTAGACCAATCACTTCTGCCACTAAAGATTGCTTTATCAATAATCTTCCTAATCAGTTTCATCATCTCAGCATCCTGGATACCTTAGAAGAACTTGATATTGCAACAGAAACTTTTAACTCTCTCTTTTCCAGCACTTTAGACGCAGTTGCTCCGTTGCGCTTAAAGAAGATTAAAGAAAATAGTTCAACGCCGTGGTACAACGAGCACACTCAGGCCCTTAAGAGAGCAGCCAGAAAAATGGAGCGCAACTGGAAGAAAACAAAACTAGAGGTATTTCGGGTTTCATGGAAAGAGAGCTCGATTGCTTACAGAGAGGCCTTAAAAGCTGCTAGATCTGCTTATTTTTCAACCCTATTAGAAGAATATAAACATAATCCTAGCTATTTATTTGAAACATTGGCTAAACTAACGAAAAAGAAAGTTTCAAGCCCAGAAGTATCCAAGCAACACAGCAGTAATGACTTTATGAACTTCTTCACTTATAAGATTGATAATATCAGGGAGAAAATTATAACTATGCAACCGTCTACTACAGTATCGCATCAGGGAGTGCATTCTAGTCTCCCTGAGGAAAAAAAAATATTCATTTGTTCTATAGGAGAGGAAGAATTTTGCAAACTCGTTAAATCATCTAAATCGACATTAGATGATTTATGTTAGACCCTATACAGACTAAGCTACTGAAAGAGAAGCTTCCAGATGTCATAGATCCTTTTCTGAATATCATTAATAATTTGTCTTTTTCTCTAGGATACGTACCAAAGACCTTTAAGCTGGCTATGATTATACCGCTTGTTAAAAAAAACGCAACTTGATCATACAAAATTAGTCAATTACAGGCCGATCTCGAATCTACCTTTTCTGTCAAAGATATTAGAAAAAGCAGTATCCTCACAACTGTGTTCCTTTTTAGAAAGAAATGGGTAACACTTTACTTGTAAGGGTACATGAATTATCATGAATTCATGTATAAATGAATGCATGAATTATGCATTAATTCATGCATTAATATCTCATGAATCATCAGGAACTAACACGAGTTCAACGTTTTTCATTCATGACTTCATTGATGAACAACACCTTAATTAAAACATTAACTAAGATGAGCACATCATCATGAATTATGATTTATTACGCATGATCATGATGTTTTCTTTGTTCACAGTTATGCCACCATTATGCCAGTTATGCCACAGTTATGCCACACGACTGCACATTATAACAGAATTTGTGTGCTATGAGCTGTGATTGGTCTATTTTGGGGACTGTCCAATACAGTAGTCATCATTAACTAAGCATTATCTATCAATGACTTCATCATGTGTGTGGCCCCTCAACTAAAGTGGTGACTAGGTCACTGACCTAGATAAAGAACAAAGAAAACATCATGATCATAATAATAACAATAATAATAATAATTCGTTACATTTATATAGCGCTTTATCTGGGACCTCAAATCGCTTTACATGGAATGAGGACCACCTCAACCACCACCAATGTGCAGCATCCACCTGGATGATGCGACGGCAGCCATTGCGCCAGTACGCCCACCACACACCAGCTTACTGGAGGAAAGGAGACAGAGTGACGAAGCCAATCAGTATACTGGGATGATTAGGAGGCCATGATGGACAGAGGTCAATGGGCAGATTTGGCCAGGATGCCGGAGTTACACCCCTACTCTTTCTAAAGACATCCTTGGATTTTTTTGTGACCACAGAGAGTTAGGACCTCGGTTTAACGTCTCATCCGAAGGACGGTGCTCTTTGACAGCATAGTGTCCCCATCACTACACTGGGGCGTTAGGACTCATACAGACCACAGGGAGAGCACCCCCTGCTGGCCTCACTAACACCTCTTCCAGCAGCAACCTGTTTTCTCAGGAGGTCTCCCATCCAGGTACTAACCAGACTCAACCCTGCTTAGCTTCAGTAGGCAACCAGTCTTGGGCTACAGGGTGATATGGCTGCTGGCTTATGCGTAATAAATCATAATTCATGATGATGTGCTCATCTTAGTTAATGTTTTAATTAAGGTGTTGTTCATCAATGAAGTCATGAATGAAAAACGTTGAACTCGTGTTAGTTCCTGATGATTCATGAGATATTAATGCATGAATGAATGCATAATTCATGCATGAATTTATACATGAATTCATGATAATTAATGTACCCTTACCGTAAAGTGTTACCAAGAAATGATATCTGCGAGGATTATCAGTCCAGATTTAGACCGTACCACAGCACTGAGACAGTTTACAGTTTATATATATGTTATATGTTTATATGTTTATCTCTGTAAAGCTGCTTTAAAACAATTTACATTGTTAAAAGCGCTATATAAATGAAGAGGACTTGACTTGACTTGACTTGACCTGACCTGTGTTTGCAATATTCTTTTCCATGACAGAAACGATGTATTGTGAAAAATGCAATACAATTCAATGAATTGAATTAAATTAGTAGTGTTTCTATACAAAGTGAGATTGACAAATACTGGCCTGGCATGCATAATGCAGCGTTTTCATGGATCAGTGTGAACAGGAATAGTTTTGACAACTTGTCTTCTGTATGTGAAAAACACAAAGGAAAACCTTTCTGTTTTAGTACAACATTGTCATGCTAATGTACCTTTAAGGGCTGTTTACATGATACTGTTTTCAACTGAAAACGTAAAACTTTTTATGCGTTTTGGCCGTTCGTTTACACGACAACGGCGTTTTGGGTGCCTAACGACGCAAACTTTTGAAAACGGGTTTCAAAGTGCAAGTTTTTGTAAACGTGTCCGTGCAAACAACAAAAACTAAAATCTCTGAAGACGGTGACGTCATGCACATGCGTATTACATGTTCAGTCTATAGTGTTTCATTGCCATCTAATGGCCTGTCAGCAGAATACAGCGTTTTTAGTCGTTTACGCGGATCCGTGTGAATGGGGATCGTTTTGACAGTGGTGTCGTCTGTACGTGGAAAACTCAAAGAAAAACCTTCTCTGTTTCAAGCATAACGTTGTCATGTAAACGTACCCTTAGACGTTTTCCTATAATTGAATACATCTGATTCAACTCATCAGCTTATTAGTAAAGACTCCAAGACCTCATATGAGTGTGTCAGATAAGACATCATATTGGGGGTCTTCCAGGCCCAGGATTGGGAACCACTGTTTTAAAGCATCTGCTGTGTAATGTGTTTTACTTTACCTGCTAGAGAAACAAATGCGGGAACAAATAGAGGAGCTCCATTACAGTCCTGAATTCTTTGGATTCTTCAGAGAAGAGTTGTTTTCTATTCTAAACAAATCAGTACTTTGCACACTGCTCTATTTTGGGGCATTTGTACACATCAGCTTTTCCCAACAAAGTGAACTTTTTTTCTTTTTCTTTTTTTGTTGCAAGAAGTGCCACTGGGGATCTGTAATGCCTGCCAAGAAGCATTAAAACGCCTCTTCTACTCTGCCTCTACACCCACTCGTATGTTACTCCAGGCTGTTACCCCGGTGAGGAGTAATTATATTGCACCATGAGACTTCCTTTCATTAATGGAAATTTCATAATCAGTGTAGCAATTGTATGTGATCTCTGCGTGAGCCTATTGTGCATGCTGACCACCACTGCATCTTAGAAACCCTAATTAAGATATTTTGTAATGAAACCTGAGCGTTTTCTGTCCCTCCATTGAATGTCCAGACAACTAAAACTTTGGAACTCCAAAAAGGTCATAAAGGAATTGTAAAACAAATTCAAATTAATCAAAGAAGTTTGTTCAGGTTTCCTTGACCCCACTACAAATTAACTATCAGTGTTGTTAAAAGCCCACAGAAAGGCGTCAGCCTGAAGTCCTGTCTCAGGACTAGCAAAATAATTGCAACTTACTCTCTGTACAGTCCAAATTTTGAGGAAAATGGAGGTGGGGGAGGGTGAACAGGTTGATGGTATTGCCCACTTTCTGCAGACTGAGGTGATTAACAAGTCATTTTCGCGGAATCAAAAAGACTTCCACACCAGTGAGCTAACTTTCTTCTTGTCTGTCATTGGACGATATGCTTTTATGCAGCTGTAGCAGCTGTGTCCTATGTCTGCTTGTGTTTTATGACAGGTTAATATATATATTTTTAAATGTACATTTACATTAAAGGATTAGTTCATTTAAAAAAAAAAACTTTTGCTGATAATTTACTCACCCCCATGTCATCCAAGATGTCCATGTCTTTCTTTCTTCAGTCGAAAAGAAATTAAGGTTTTTGATGAAAAGATTCCAGGATTTTTCTCCATATAATGGACATCCACAGGACCCAAACGGTTCAAGGTCCAAATGACAGTTTCAGTGCAGCTTCAAAGGGCTTTAAACCAGGGGTTCCCAACCTTTTTTGTGCCAGGGACCAGCATATTCATAACAAAAAAATTCCAGGGACAAGTTGTCAAGTTTAAGATGCATCGTTTGGATTCGGAACATATCACTGTGTAAAACTAGCCTGGGGTATGAGGCGCTACGTAGGATTTAAATCAAGTGTGTTTTTGTATGTTCAATTTAATCAATGTTTCATCAACAAATTTGCTTGGATGAATAAATAAGAAGCAAATAGTGGACAATATAATCAGAACACAGAGGCGCCGGCGCGTTCACACTTATATGAAGTGTGCATTTCTCTCTCTAGGCGCGTTCACTACAGCGAAGATGGCGAGTCTGCCTCGATTTATGAACTTTATCAACCATTCATTCAAATGTTTCATGCATAATCATTAGGCCAACTTTCGCCGGTTCTTTGCATAGACAGTAAATTAAAGGTTCTTTGTGGCAAGCTTTATTTCAGGTGTTGCGTGATATCTCTCCGCCCCCTGTGTTAACGCTTCACACTCCTGTCCAGTTGGTGGCGGTAAATGCACCTTTTAGCTGGTTTCCCAACCGCCATAAAACTCCAAAAGAAGAAGAAAAAAGGACTGACTTTTATACTGAAATGACTTCCTTTTACACTGAAAAGTTCACGCACATCCACATATGAAATCACTCGCATATACATATATACACAACTAAAGCGTTTTATTTTGTATGTATGCGCGAGTGTTTTATGGATGTGTATGCGCGCATCGGGTTTATATGTATGTGAGAGTGTTTATAGGTGTACATGCATGGAAGTTTATATGTATGTGTGAGTCTTTATAGGTGTGTCTGCGTGCAGCGAGTGTATATGTATGTGAGAGTGTTTATAGGTGTACATGCATGGAAGTTTATATGTATGTGCGAGTCTTTATAGGTGTGTCTGCGTGCAGCGAGTGTATATGTATGTGCGAGTGTTTATAGGTGTATATGCATGGAAGTTTATATGTATATGCGAGTATTTATAGGTGTATGCGTGCGTCAAGTTTATATGTTTATGCAAGTTATTCACAAGTGTATATGCATTCATTACTAACATAATATGTATTGGTATGGATTTCATTGTAGTGTGCACGTGTATTTCATATATGTATTTTGAACATCCAATAGTATACATGTATATGCGAGTAATGTATAGGTGTATATGCACGTGTGTTATGTATGTATTGATAAGCGAAGTTTGATTTAAGTCCTACGTGGCGCCTCATACTGGGGTGCGTTTCCCAAAAGCATTGTTAGCCAACTATGGTCGCAAGTTCTGTCGTTACCAATAGAGTTCAATGGAAATTGCGACCAACTTGCGACCATAGTTGGCTAACGATGCTTTCGGGAAACGCACCCCTGGATGCCAGCCCGAACCCCGCCCACAACATTTTTTGGTCGGGAAGTTTGGTCTGGACTCGATCCATTGAGGAGTAATTATGATCGGTTCAGAAATGATCGGGTCAATCAAATTGCCAGGGCGGGCTTTATACGATGATGGACAGATGATCTGCAGTTACATAATCATCACGTCATCAAACAGCGCTTGGTTTGAACTGGTTTACAACAAAGATGACTGCAGCTGGAGAACTGAGATGTATAGATTCCGCTATCGCGTCTGTTGTGGAAGAAATCGACAGCGCATTAACTTTATAAGACGAACAGAGAACTGCAATCAAGGCATTTGTCGATCATCAAGATGTGTTTGACATAGACATAATAAATACATAGACGCCCTATTGACCGCTGGAGCGCACGTCAACGGGCGGGGAGAGCAACTTTTCCATACCTCTCATACGGGGAATTGAGAACAATGCCTGTTTCGTGTGCTGATTGGGACTGTACAAATCACCACACAATTGAAAACAGGTCTCTAGGAATTACCTTTCACAAGCAAGACTGAACATTTGTTTCTGGTTGTATTTGGTCATGATATAATTAGTAATAGTAACGTTCAGAGGAGAAGGGCCGCGAAATTTAAAAATACGACTGTTATTGTGTCACGAAATGTAGTTGTAATAGTTTTTCAGTCGACAATGTAGTTGTGTGGTTTATTTATAAAGAGAGCGCCTATTTAAAAATTTGATCTGACGTTTTCGGAGTTGTGAGATGCGCCCAGCGGGCGTTCAGCGCTCATGTACCCCGCCTGGAACAGCCGTACCTCGGCTAGTGCTTCTGACGTGTGCCGCTGGCTCTAATGTCTCTAGGCTAGTGGTTAAACATGAGATATAATTCGACTTGTGTATATCTAACGGGCAATCTTTGGTCTCATTAATCTATAATTTGTTCCCTGGCAAATCGTTTTGGCTGAGGGCAAAGTGAAGTTTCATAACTTTATATTTAGGCTATTTTAACGTTGTTTGTCTGAATCGTTTACTTTATTTCTTGTCTTGTTTAGCTTCTTATACCCCTTACACTACTTATACTGTTATAATGGCTTTTATGATCAATAAAACTGAAATTTAAAACAAATTGTTAAATAATCCTTCCTACAGGATTCGATACAACTATGAGTCGCTCAACATACGTCACTTACTGCGTTGCTCTGATTAGTTGTAGGTCTATCCAATTGAGTGCAGAGTTTGTTTGTTTTTTTCTGGTTCGGTTAAGAACACCTCATAATCAAAGCCCTATGGAGCAGTATCAGACTCACATTCTGAATAGAATATGAGTATGACAATGTCAGGCTAGTGTAAAACAGTAACAGCCTATCATTTATTTGCATATCATGAACTAGGTGGCAACAAAGGCTACTTGTATGAATATACCAATCTTTTTAAACTTTCAGACTGGTTCACAAAATGTTTCCCTTTTCTCCCATACAATTAGGTCTACTTCAAAAGCAACTCACACAGCACTCACTCACTAGCAGGTGGCAGTAATGGCAAAGTATGAAAATACCAGTCCATTTCACCTGTCAAATCTCTCCAGAACCACTAAAGACAATCACTTCAACAGCAACTTAGTGTTTCACTCACCAACAGGTGACAACAAAGGCTAATTGTATGAAAATAAGAGCCAGTTTCAACAGTCAGACAGTTTCAGAATACAATAGCAAACACAGTGATTTCAGCCAATAATTTTTAAAAGTATAAAATTAGAGATTAAGCTTTAACCTTTAACAAAAAAATTCCAGACCAGACCAATGATGAGAACAAAACTATTTTAATGTGAAAATGAACTGCTTATTGATATTACTATTGTAGGGTCTGGACCAATTAGACACACACTAATTATTCATATTCATTATATTTAATGAATATAAAGGTCTATGAAACTCCCTCAAAACTAACATCACAAATGAAGTTACTATGTCGGCCGGGTGTCCTGTTACAGAGCACCTTAAGACTGAGGCCATGTCCACACGGACACGGGTATTTTTATAACCGGAGTTTTTCCTCCAGCGTTTTTATCAATCCCGTCCACACATGCTCGCAAAAACACGCTATCAAGCTCGGTCAAGAGCATGCCACACCAGCAGGCGGCGATATAACCCTAGCCGTAAAGCCACGTTGGCCAATCAGAAGCCTAACAAAAAGTTATTAGCGGTTCCGGTAGACGCAAATCTGACGTCAAACACAGTGGATAACGGCACACACTCTGACGTCGCAAGGCGAAAACCCCGGTTTCACTGTCTACACGACAACACTGTAACCGGCGTTTCTGAAAATCCTCACCCTCAACAGGGGTTTTCAAAAATGTTCGGTTTCAGTGCGTTTCCGTGTGGACGAACGGCCGAACCGCGTAGAAAAAGTCACGGTTATAAAAATACCCGTGTCCGTGTGGACAGGGCCTGATAGCAGACTTTTACGACCTCAAAGGAATGTGGCCACATGTGCAAGAGAGAGAGAATGGGAAGATAGAAACAGACTTTAAGATAGACTTCGCTGCATTCATTTATGGATGAACAATTCTATAAATTAACATGCATCTCCGGACATTGTGTGTGATAATTTACTGTCTTGTGTAGTGTCTTTTGATACTATTAGTATTATTGTTTTATATATATATATATATATATATATATATATATATATATATATATATATATATACTGTGTATTTTATAATAAGAGCCAGACGTCAATGTTACCTCCCCTATAACATGTTTGGTCTTTATAAACTGATACTTTGAAGATCTAAATGATTGTGTATGTGATATGTTTATAGCTGCGATAGCTAAGAATCTGTCCTAGTTTGCTCATCGGCAAGCCAACCAGCTCAACATGCAAATGAGCATGTTTTGGAACAAAGATCCATAAATCAAATTCTTATTCTTATTATGTACCTTCTTATTGGACAAGCCAACCCTAAAAGGTGTGGTCTCTCTCCGGCTTTAAATAGCCGTTACACAAACTCTGCTCGCTCTTCCTTTTTTTCCATCCGACCACAACACTGTTCCTGAGGATACAGGGGGAATCCCTTCCCCCTTCACTGGAGGCCCTAGGCCCCAGCAGGACATGAGGACTGCCTGCCATGCTTTCACGCTCTCAAAGGGAGGCAGACTGTCTTTTCTTCAATCCAGAAACTGCAACCTTACCAACTGAAAAGGAGAACCTCAGGAGTGTTGGCACAACGACTTCTCCTAAGGCAGAAGAAGTCCGTCGCAACTCACACCCTTTACTCTGCGTGTCCTCCCCGGACCAGGGCTGGCAGGCCACAGTCTGCACTCCAGCCATAAGAACAGAGTCAAACCAACCATGTGTGGCACTCTACACCAGGACAGACTAAACACCGACTACGCCACCCTGGGAATTTCACCCAGAGAATGATTTTGTTCTACTCAAGATCTATAAATCCAACAGCTAAAGACACAGGTCCGTGTACAATAGAGCCAAAGACAATGTTCAACTTTGAAAGCACAACATTTATTAGTTTAAATAATTTAACAGTTTAAAACAGTCATCTCTCAGGGAAGAGAACACAAAAAAAGAAAAAAAAGGAAAAGAAAGAAACAAACTTGCTGAGGCTTACCGATGGAGGCAAAGGATTCAAAAGGTAGTAAAAGATCCCAGGAAACCCCCCCCCCCAGTAAACACACAAACACCCCAATAAACACCAATGCAAACAGGGAAGTCAACAGCATTCCAAACGGGGATAATGCCACCCTGACACCAATACCACCATCGGCTCTCAGTTCTATAACAGAAAAAGAAACAAAAAGAAAATGCGCACAAACACACTCTTTCACCAAAAGGGTTACCAAAAAGATATATATATAAGATATATATATATATATATATAAATAAATAAATTTAAAAAAAAAAGAAATCAAGTGAAATATAAGTACAATTTTAGTCTAAATTGAAATCAAAACGAACAAAAACACAAAACAGGAAAACAAACTTCTTAAATCAACAAAATTATGATATAAAGCCCCAACCCCTTGAGCTATGTTCACATATCATAAAAACAAGAGCACTCCTGTAACGAATGCCACATACTTCTGGCCAGACAGCCGTAACTACCCAGTGGCCGTGATAGCAAAGACGAACATCCAGCGATCTACTCCACTCGCTGATACGTCATTTACACAAACAAGGCAGTGGCCCGGGCAAAGCGGCACGTTTGCAAGTCAGACAGAGACATAAACAAAACAGAGATGTACACGAAACAGCCTTAAACGTAGACAACGAGACACAATATAGCCGCAGGCAAAACGGCAAAAGCAAAAGCAAAACACAAAACAAAGCAAAGCAAAACAGAGCAAAACAAAACAAAACAGCAGCCAGCGAATCGGTCCTGTGCAGCTAGTGATGATCTCCGGCTAAACTGGCCTCATTCTTGTTAGCTACTGTAAGGACTGGGCGAAGGTGAATCTGAATAACTAAATACCCCCATGCTAAAATCCCAAAGCCTTTAGCCCCAAAAGGCCTGGAACTTGGAAAAACACACACACACACACACACACACTCTCTCCCACACACACACCAAGAACGGGGTGTTCTATTACAAGACTAATAGAGCTTTATTACCCCTTGGAATGTCCCAGAGAGTGTGATTCCTCCTTATTCTTGCTGAGAAGAATAAACGAACCCTGGTTTAAACCTATATTTTCTATGTATATATATATATGTATATATAACCATGTGATACATGCATCCAATGTTCCATCTCATGATTTGTCCTTTATGTTGTTTGGTCTGTGTGGCCTTGTAAACTCTAATGGGTTAATGTTTGAGACATGACTTGCATACTATGAGAAACAGAAATCACTGTGTAGCATGTTTAGTCTCGATAAACTCCAATCCTCGTTCCCCATTTGTTGATTTACATTACATCTCGCTAACTTTGTGACACAGGGGTGTTATAAGAAATCTTGAGGGTTCTCTCTCTTAAACACCCAATGAACTGACATATTCAAATGTCCTGCGAGATTCACCAGAACACTTCATGACTGTGGCTCGAGCTTCAAGCAGACCTTATCAAACTAACCCCCCTCCTTTCTGCAGAGAAAGGAATGCCATGCGGTCAAAGAGTCCCCTCTGAAAACGCACATACACAAAGCTTTAATTCACTCATTTAAAGACTTTACGGAGATATATTTGATATGTTATGTTTGTCGATTTGTCCAGGCCCTATGAAGGGATCTGGGAGTGTATGGTAGTTCTAAACGTACTACAAGGGCATTTAATTATGCTTTTAATGTAACTCTGCAATATAACTCTCCTTATACGTCTTTCTTCCTATTTTCCGAACCTTTGTGATCTAACGAGGTCATCTATGTAATTGAACAAGCCGTAAAATGTATTTTACTATGTTTAATCATCTTTGGAATGATTCTGACCAAATTCTGACTGCTTGTAAAACCTGTGAATGCGGCCATAAATCGAACGCGGACAAGACAAAGCCGAGGTTGCCGCCAAAGTTTCGTTGAATGCCATTGGCCAGTTCGCACCTCAGAAGGTTCCTTTAAAGAAGAACTGAACCTCCCTCCGAGTCAGATCTTACTGAGCTCTTCCGTGCTCGTCCTGGTTTCAGAATGTAACGTCTCGTCTCGAGGCGAGTCTTTCGCCTTTCTTTTATGCGTTCTAGTTAGTTTGTGTTTTTCAGTCTTAAGATAAGTCCCTGTGTTTTAATTCCACGAGTGAAAAGAACACCGCGGGACATATCTCTTCAGCAAAGCCGGCTACGAGGGACATTTAAACCACCGCGCGCTCTCTCTGAACCAGAAGCACGCGCACGTGACCACGTGACGCTTCCTCCCACACAAAGGACACCGCTCACGGTGCAGGACCGACGCGACACAGAGTGCATGACCAAGATTACATTTGCGCAAGTATCTCTTTTTACAGAGCTTCTGAGAAGCCTTAAGATGATGTTTTCGTGTTGTTACAGAAAAGGTGAAGTCCAGGATAATGCTGCTAATGCTCTCTCTCTCTCTCTTTCTCTCTCTCTCCGTTCTCTCTCTCTCTCACACCCTCACTCTCCCACACGTGTCTCCATTTGTCCAAACGCAATGCCTTTCTCGTTCATCGATGCCTTATCGTGTTTTGTTTGTTTATTATGTTTGTAAATATATATGTATATATATTCCATGGCAACTGTAGTAAATATATAAGTAGACATGCCTTTATTAAATCCATTATATTCATTTGATTGATTCATTTACTTTGCTCATTTTCAAGTCCCTTAAGTGCAAACAGGTCCTACTCGCTTTATCAATTAAAGATACTTTAAAGAGTATGTATTTATAGGGCAGCAAACCCAATTCTTCTGGCCAGAGAATTGCGTTTCCTGAAATCCTATAAAGTAAGATGATATTGTGGATCCCCACAATATTATTCTGGCAATTGAGCTAATTAATTTTGCCTGTTTTGTAAGACGTGATCAGTGTAATTAACTGTAATCAACTTGTAGTTAAAATGCAAGGATACACAGTTAAATATGCAGGTAAAAGGACATCCTCCCTTAGAGGGAGATTTATTAACATGTAAGACTGATCTAATCCAAACATGTATGAATAATTATTAATTATGAATTATTAATTATGATATGCAAATTCCCCACGGATTAGATCCACCCATAGTCTTTACAAATGGTGGAGAAAATACGAGCACACTTTAAACTTGTTTTTGAGCAAATTAGGTTTTCAATCTTTGTCTATATTGTGATTTAATATTGTACGTGCACCTCGGTTGAGCGAACGCTATGCGAACTCACCTTGACTGATTAAAGGCAAAAAGCCGTTTCAGTCCAGCGAAGCTAAGAAGTAAACTGCAGTTTCATAGTTTCACAGTATTAAATTTGTCCTATAAAAGACGAAGAAACCTCTTTTAAAGACGACATTTTTAATATTAAACTCCCCTGGCGGAACGAGATTCTTCGGCCACGGTGAAGACAAGATTTAGTGAAACGATGCTCTTTCACTATTCTTAAACAGGCCTGATATTAATTATAATCGTTAGATTATCGATAACTCCGGGTTAAAACATTGACGTAGCTACTCAATTGTAAAACCTAACGCATATTTGATCATAAGTGCTATTTGATAATATGTTATGGGAGTCGAAAAAACAGACGAATAATCCCTGTTTTATTTACGCACAGCACAGCGAAGCAATCCTGCCAAACGTGTTTGTTAGAATATAGCACAGAAACAATCCAAAATCTAAAAACATTTTAATCATAAAGTGCTATTTGATAAATGTTATTTGGATCCGAACGACAGACGTATAATTCCTGTTGTCCCTATGTGTGTGTGTAGAAAAAAACCCTGCCACACCGTTTTGTGAAATATAGCACAGAAAAATCCAAAACATAAAAACATTTTAATCATAAAATGCTATTTGATAAATGTATTTGGATCCGAACGACAGACGTATAATTCCTGTGACCCTATGTGTGTGTGTAAAAAAAAAAATCCTGCCACACCGGTTTGTGAAATATAGCACAGAAAAATCCAAAACATAAAAACATTTTTAATCATAAGTGCTATTTGATAGATGTTATTTGGATACGAATGACAGACGTATAATTCCTGTTGTCCATATTAATGTGCGGAAATGAAGAAATCCTTCCGTGTACACGTGTCGAAATAGGAAAACCCGCCGAGGTTTAAAATTTATAAGTGAACACGTGTGAATCATAGTGCTAATTGTCGTATGTGGGAATAAAAAAAAAACAGATGCCTAATTCCTGTTGTCCCTATGTGTGTGCGTAGGAAAAAAATCCTGCCACACCGTTTTGTGAAATATAGCACAGAAAAATCCAAAACATAAAAACATTCTAATCATAAAACGCTATTTGATAAATGTATTTGGATACGAACGACAGACGTATAATTCCTGTGACCCTATGTGTGTGTGTAGAAAAAAAAAATCCTGCCACGCCGTTTTGTGAAATATAGCACCGGAAAGAAATCCGTCGAGATTTAAATTCCGCACTATTTTTTTTGCATGTCCTCTGAGACTATCACATTTGAAAGCAGGCGGGTTGCAATGCTACTGCCAAACGCTAGGGCGCGCCCTTGAGTTTTCCAGTATCAGACGGCCTCCACGTCCTGACTTTACCCTCCATGAGCGAAATAGCACCACCTCGTGGACACCGGTAACAAGGTCATCCTTTCCTAAATTTCTCTCTCGTCACAATTTCAGATTTTTCCAGTGAATTTCTGAAAGTGTGTTTCTAACTTTCAATGCATGTGCAAGTTCCAGTGTTACTAACATGATTTCACCTCTGACTGTGTACACTTATTTTGAATTTGGTTCAAACCACATTTGAATTTAAAATTCAAAAGTAAGTATTAGCAGTTTCTGATGACCACTTAGGAGGAGGGTGGCCCCCTTGTGGCCTTCCCCCGCTAAGTCAGCTTATCTCTTACTGTCTACTCTCATTCTGTTTTGAAGTGGCTTTCTCCCAGTTGATTTTATTTTGGTTATTATCATTGATACACCACAGTGATCGTGATCATCATCAAAAATAATGCCAACCTTTAATTTCCTACACTTATTCAAATTTGGTTGGAAACAAACAAATTTCAAGATTAATTTGAATGAAGTCTCCTTCCCTGTGGGGAATGGTTTTATGGCTTTACTTCTATATTTCCTTTTTCAAATTATTTTTAATAATTTTGATTTGATACGTTATGACAACTATTCTAGAAGTTACTTAACATCTATGCATACGCTCGATCTGAATTGTATTCAAAACCAGTGAATGCAATTTAAATCAAGTCCTCTGTCAGCCAGGGTGACCACTAGGAGGGAGTGGCCCAAAACCCTTTGTGGCCCAAACGCGCCACTACTGCCTGTCTTCTCCCGGGGTACATCCTACTTTATTACTTCTGATTGTTAATTTTTATTAATAATAAAATAATAATAAAAAAAAAAAAGGGTTAATTTTTTTTTTTCCTTAAAGGAAATGTTTTTTTTTTTCTCTTTCTTTTGGGTTAAGTTATTTTGATAATTAACATCATTTTCATAATTTCCTTTTTACCATTATCTAGTAAAACCTTTGCTTCTATTTTCTACATACGTAATTACTCAATTCAGTTTAAACAAGAAAGCTTTCATTCACTGTCAAGCCACTCGTTCACACTATTCTGTGTTTATAGGTAGAATCCACTAAAGAGCGTGTGGTGATTTGACAGTCATCTCTGCTTGGAGTCCAGCATGCTGGTTCATCTGACCTGTGTCCCCAGCGCTGACTGAGCGCGAGTCTCGGACTTTCCCGTGTCTCTCCGTTAGTGCGGCCCGCAACACGACATCACCAATTTGGCACCGCCGGTTGTGATTCAAAGTCAGGTTGCGTGAGAGGGCGCACATCGGTACAGATGTACGGAGGGGCCCGGGACACTGCTGTCAGGCGTTTGGGGGACGACAGAAAGACCAACCGCGATGCTGAACTCCAACCCGAATGACCTCATTTCACCCAGTTAAACTAGAAAAAGGTATTAAACCCATCCACTTAATATTGGCCACAGAATCTAGAGATTCCCCCGGCCATTGAAGTGTCCGGCCTCCTTTTCCCCTGTAACTCTTCCTGTGTACTATTAACGCCATTTCATTACAGACCTTTCCATCTTTGATGGTTGCATGTTACTTCAAACTTTGCTATCTTGCCACTGCTCTTTTCTGTCGTGCTCTGTTTCTTTCAGTTCACCTAGAAGACAGAACCTATCTGAGACAACAAGGAACGCTGAATAATAATTAGACAACAAGCCGCTAGCATCAAAAGGTGACCCCCTTTAAGCTACCGCCCTGCTAAATTTTATTCAGGCCCATGCTGACCTAACCAAATTGTCCCACCGAATGATTTAACTGTCTGCATCAGTTAACCACAATTTGCATACGCGGCATAGCCGTATTATAGCTCGTTATACGTAGAACAAACTTGCTTGGTCTCTCTGTGCGTGTTGTGTTCCTCTCGCCCACAGTTGAAACCAGTATGTTCCGGTCCTACAGTCCCACAACCCGCTGGGACAACCGGGAGACAGTGACTCAGAGCTCCAAAGCCAAGAGCAGCGCCGACGTGGACAAGCTGATGGCGCACAAACCAAGCCAAAGCTCCCACGACAAAGACCGGCCAGACACGTCCAAAACCTCGCTTGCCAGCTCATCGCACAAGCACGTCTCCGTGAAAGGAGCCGCCTCGCCCTGGAGCACGAAGTTGCAACGCTAAGGATGCAAGCCGAGGACGACAACGACCCCGAGCTACAGAAGGAAGTGGAAAGACTTCAAACTGCCCTGCCTGATCTTCATCGGCACACAGACCGAAGAGAGCATTCAGAGAAAACAACCAGAGTGGTACTCAACGAGAAACTCCGACAAAAGTGAAGCCCCTTTGCAAAGAGCAGAGGCTGAACTAAAAGAGACTCGAAAGCCATGGCCTGCGAAAAAAAACAACCCGCAAGAGGCCCGCGATACCATCCACAAGCCCGTTCAGCAGAGACTGAACTAAAGAAAGAGACACTAAAGCAAAGGCCTGTGTAAAACACTTACAAGCGGCCCGAGCTGAAATCCATGAACTCATTCAGCACAAAGACAATATCATATGCGAAATTGACATTGTTCACAGATAGCTGAAACACTCTTATAGACTACAGAATGACCGGGAAAGGGAAACGCACACCACAAAGTTTCCCCTGACCAGCTGGTCCGCACCTTTCAGCCTACAACCCAGAGCTAAAAAGGGGGGGGCCTTTCCAGGAGAGCCCCTGCTACTTACAACGGCAGGGCTCCCAAAAGACTTAACAAGCTGGCGAGAAACCTCCCTACGTTCACTCCGAGCCCTGCAGGAGGCCACAACGTGCACGCCTACCTACAAGACACTGACTTTCACTTACAAACTGTTACCAACGCGACCGCGTGGGACAAATTGTACCTGCTAAGAATCACGTCCAGCCGTGATGTGCGCAGCTTCCTCGACCGTCAAACAGAGACTATCAAAACGGACTACCAGCAGCTGCAACAAGCTTTGATCCGTGAATTCTCTGATCCAGAATCAGACCAAGGGTTATTCACCGCCATGGACCCCAAGCAGGTCCGACTTGAAACCCCACAGACCTACTACAGCCGACTCCGACAAACCTACTTCGGAGCACTGAACCAGCCAAATATGGAAGCGGATGTCAAGTTCAGAACTTTGTTCCTTCAAAATCTGCATCCCACCAGATGCCTCCAGAGGGCGTCCCACAACACCATAGCCCTGTTTACAGAGAGTCGAGTCCGTTCCAGGCCACTGGTAAGCCCAAGTCTGAGCACGCATCAGACAAACACAGTGCCGCCACGTCTGAAACAGCCGAGCCCCTGAAGTCGCTGAAAAGCTTCTTCACAAGAGACTTTCCGAAAATTCAGGTACGAGCCTTACACCCTAGGCCTGAGCGTAAGACCCACAACAGGCACACAGAGCAAACTGTCCCACAGCTGGGTCCAAAACCCCAATGATTTTGAACTGCAAAACCAGAAGACACTGCACGAACACAGTGCAAGACTCTGCTAAAAGGGTCCCTGATCAGCATAGGACATAGAACTTTTAAAAAGTAGATGAAAAGTTGTGCTCAAAAAGACGCAAGACTCTGCAGTAGAAAAATTTGAACTTTACTGATTTAAAGAAAATCTTGAATGGCTCACCTATAAGCCTCACCTGCCAACAGGCTATACACGACCCCTTTGAAACAAACAGTTTCTAGATACTTCTTGAAAAATGCACTGCTGTACATTAGTTTCCATGTAGGAGAACCACCACAGTTTTAAACTACTGTTAACCTACGAGATGCTTTTGATCGTTGCGATCCAACCAGAACACAACGTGCAATACACATCTTTGATCGCTGGCCTGTCTAAATGCAGATAAAACGATAGCTGGAATTGACATCTCTACTCTAAGTAAAATAGCCTTAGATTTCCAACTAAAAGTAAAAGTAGCATGTTCAGCAGTAAAAGCGTAAGTCTGTTTGACGAAGAAACCTCATCTCAGCAGCTTGTAAACTGTACCGATATCTATTATGCTTTGATTAAAAGGAAATCCAAATGGTAGTATGACTAAACCTGTGTCTAACAAAGAAAGCTCAGGACAGAGTTATATCTAGGTAGACCTGGGTGTCTACAAATGTAAAGGCCTTACAAATTATTGTTAGATTGATGTAATTCACCTAAATATTTTTTTTGCTGCATCTACAAGCAGAGAGCTACCTAGCGATCAAAACTGTTACTCGCTGAGAAGTCAGCATTCGTGCACGAGAGGGACGTAACCATATATGCTTAGACAAGCTTTGACTAACAGCAAATCTATTTCCTTACTCTGTAAACAAATAGAATAAGCTACGTAAAATAAAGAGAAGAGTTCCATGAGTAAAATTAGCTAATGCCAAAACACATCTGCATTTTACTTAATGTAACACTGAGTCCTAGAAAGACTTAAAATATAGGTGCATCCTGTTAACCCGTTTAAACATGCATAATCCATAAAAAATGTACAGACATTCTTTAAGGACTGTTGAATTGTCTGACATGCTCTGGTTCCCATGACAACGACTTGTCACAGGAAGTGCTAACTTGTGATGTCACTTTGTAAACAAACCAGCCTAGGTGCCTAAGCGAACCTAGCATCCCTCCAGCTTACGCTAAGCTAAACTCACATGGCATCCAGCTAGCTTGCGCTACGCTAAGCTAACCTAGCATCCTTTCAGCTTACGCTGAGCTAAACTAACATAGCATCCAGCTAGCTTACGCTACGCTAACCTAGCATCCATCCAGCTTAGGCTAAGCTACATAATAACTTCTACAGTTAGCAGCTAGCATAATTTACTTGAGCCCTTAATCACCACTTGTGTTCACACAATGCAAAGTATTCAAGAATACTTTCTTTAACACCGGTTAAGGTTTCTAATTATTCACTTTCCGTGTTTACACTTCTTTGCAGCTTAAGTTCACCTTCACTAGTGAAGGCATCGTCCTTGCTAACCGTCGAAGGCTAACTTTGCAGATACCCTGTTAATTAAACTTACGTTTAACTAAATGTAAACTGTGTAGCTAGAGAATAATTCATATAGCAATAGGAATTTTCATCGACAGGTGACTAAACCGATCATTCCCGGTGTTTGATCACTTTATTCCCTTTTGCTTTAAATTTTGTTTTTCTCTTGTTACTTCTTTCATTTCTTTAACTTTCATAATAACAGCAGTCAGCTGTTCCCTTGGCTAATCAGTCATCTATATGATTTAATTTAATTTCCTCTCTTGTTCAAATGTGGTTCCATTTCCCATAGGGCCCAGAAAGGAAACAGAGACACCCTTATTTGTTATTTTGGCTTAGTTTCAACCAGTGCACTCATTTTCGTGACCCTGCAGCACAAGTAATTTCAACAACTTACTAGGGCACAACTATAATCCTAAGGATTGATAATAAGCAAAATTCAAATGAGAAAGCTGTCCGTTTCCCTCTTATCCTTCACTTCGTCAAGCCGTAGTGACCCCCCCCCCCAGTTAAGTCCAGAGAAATAATTAAGTCATAAGAACCATCTTACGTCATTTATTTTATCTCGGCTATGCCCTTTCCAGGGAATAATCTTGGAACCACATAACTCTTAGCCTCCTAACAATCACAGCTAAGATAAGGATACAAGACACAAGTCACTAGCTAGCTAAACAAGAGACACTTAGCTTTAGGCTACATATCTAGCGAACCCATTAAGCAGTAGTTCTGTACGTTTAGGGCCATGCATTAGTCACTCACCACAAGTGTGCCAAAATGTCACAGAGACCCTGCTTAGCCTGACCTCAACAGCCCAGAGCAGAACCCCTCTCGACCTGCCACTGGTCAGCACAAGTCTGAACACACATCAGACGAAAACAGTGCTGCCATATCCGAGACAGCCAAGAGCCTGAAGTTGCTTAAAGAGCTTCTTCACAAAAGACTTTACAAAGACAACAAGAGGGACGAACACGACATCCTATGCCTCAGCATAAAACCTGCAACAGGCACACAGAACACTGCTCGTCAACAACAGACCACAGAGCTAACACAGCTAACACAGCTGACAACTTCCCACGTCTAGGACCAAAATCCCAAAAGACCAAGAAATGCTACTTTGTCTGTCTCCGCAAAGAACTACACAAGACCGGCCCTAACCGCCCGTCGATCACCACACCAGCCCCGACGCCAAGACTCCTCGGGCACATGATCAAACGGGGTATGGCCCGGAAACTCTTTTAAAGACTCTGAGAGACAAAATCGAACTCTTACATCTCAAACATGCGAGCTGACTGTGCAGTCATACAGCCAGAACGACATCCGGCTCAAACAGGTAGCTCACATTCACCTGACAATTGGTTATTTTAGTCTGAAACACCCTGTGTACATCTCACAAATGGACACGTACCCCTTTCTGATTGGCAAAGATCTGCTAGAGCGCTTTGAGCCTTTACTAGACTTCAAACACCTGACAGTCTGGGCCCAAGTTCAAGAACCCCTCCCCCCCCTCCAGTCACACAGGTTACCAAAGCCAGACTGGCCGGGCATAGAGGTAACGAGAACTACAACAAAGCCAGACTCTAAGGTCACAGAGTTCATAGAACTCCAGCAGCCATCCAAGGGTACACAGCCTCAACACCAAGTCAAGGTTCAAGTTCGCTACCATGCACCTTCCAGCTCGCCAAAGACCATAACAACTTCATGAACATTCGGAGTCACCACCACTTTTAGACCCCTCCAACCACCCTAGCACGCTGTCTAGACCCACCGACAACCGGTGCCCCAAACACCCGCTATGCACCTGGCACATGCTGCGTGCACAAGACAACATTCAGCGTTCTGCACTTGATGCCATCACTGCGCCACAGCTTGTGGTGCCACAGTGCAAAAGGGGGGTCATGCGAATATATGCTCATGACGCAGCACCAGAGACACTTGCAAGACACCGAAGCAAGTGGCATACCGGCATCCTCAAAGCGAAGTCCCAGCCAACCAAGGACGACACTCGCCAAAAAGTTTTTTTTCTCCCTTTCTCTCTTTCTCTCTCTTTCACTTTTACCAGGATGCTGCTGTGCTTCGCCATCCTGTACCTCCAGCCAACCAGAGAGCAGCCGCAATCGGACACCACCAAATCCGGCATCAGTCATCGTCCTAAAGGAACAACCGGGACTCCTCATCACCAATGGCCGGACCCAAACTCAGAAAGTGTACGTGCCACCTGATCCTCGCAACGTCTACAGAGCACCCTACCCCTGCGCAACGACACAATACAGCTGGGTAGGTGCCCGATGGACAGAGGACTCCCTCACTCACGCTGAGGCTGATGTTGAACGCATGCTCAACCAACTTGAGAAAATGACTGTCACGCTAGCGGAGCCAGGTGGCCACAACCGCCGCTCCCAATGGTTCCTACGAGCTTTGCTCGGAGCCGCCACTGCCGTCGGAACTCTGTTTAACATTTGTATGCCCAGTGTGAATGCAGTGAACCTAGCCACCGTGAGGTGGCATGTAGCCGAAATTCAGGCTGAGATTCCACAGATAAAAGAGCAACTCACGACACAGAGTGCATCCCTGCAGACCATCGACAAGACACTAAAGGGAATTGTGGTAACTTTCAACACTCACAGCGTTCTGCCGACCCCAACAGTGAACTCCATGAAAAAGCTGTTACTGTCTCCCAGGATGACGTCGCTCAAACTCAGCTGGTAACAGCCCTGAGGACAAACCCGCTGCGGGGAGTGAACCCCTCAATCGACAGCCTCGCCATGGGTAGAATTCCACCGCACCTGATACCCTTAGGCCTCATGCAAACCGTGCTGGTGTCCGCCATCACCACGCCAACTGACTCTTTACAAATACACCTTGCCTACTCTCTGGGTAGTGCCATCCCACTCTGCGTCGACCACAAGCAGAGAAAAGGGGGTTTTCTCCTGAACTTGCCCATCCTAGAGTCAAGCCGAAGCTCAAGAACATTGTCAATGCCAGATTTTGAAAAGTAACACTCACTTCAAGATATGCACGCTGGACGTGGATGCCTCACACGACAGCGACACAAAGCTGCCCCAGCTCCGAATCCGCACATGTGCACATTGACCAAAGACGTTCAGTATCTCTGCCCCTAACAAACCTTTCCTCACAGACAACACTGACGGAATCTGCGGGCTGCAGATCAGCGGCACACGCTGCCCTGCCAAAGCCAAGCCTCGCACTCAGGTCACCGAGACCCACGCAGAGATTGTAGGTGAAAGGGGGACTCCTTAACACTCCTGTGCGCACAGCCGCACTCACTGACGACCAAAATGACACTGACACCTGTCTCACCTTGCTCGACCAGAGCGTGTAATCCAAGCATCAAAGGTGCCATCCTTCACCTCGACGACCTGGCATCGTATCCTCTTCCAAGCGAAGAGCACCAATCAGAACTGACCTTGTCCCCATCGACATAGCCCTCCAAGCTGTGTCTCAACTGCCCGCCTTAACTGCCTCACCTGTTGTCCAATCCTGGACTGCAGCTGATCCTGCGCTGGGTACCTCTACGGTAATCAACCACACCCTGACACTTGACTTTCAATCAGGAGGCTCAACGAGATGCGAAAATCTACAGCCAAGCTCACGGGACCCTCAGGAAGAGGGTACCACGCCGGAGGCTGCGTCAAACTTAATCAAGCTGAGCCCTCAGCCTCGGCTCGAGAGCACCTGCTACCCTATCATCATGATTCACCTGTCATCCGTCAATTGTGATGATTGTTGTCCGATTTAAGTCCACACAGGGACTTCATCAGACAAAAAGGGGGATATTGTAAGGACTGGGCGAAGGTGAATCTGAATAACTAAATACCCCCATGCTAAAATCCCAAAGCCTTTAGCCCCAAAAGGCCTGGAACTTGGAAAAACACACACACACACACACACACACTCTCTCCCACACACACACCAAGAACGGGGTGTTCTATTACAAGACTAATAGAGCTTTATTACCCCTTGGAATGTCCCAGAGAGTGTGATTCCTCCTTATTCTTGCTGAGAAGAATAAACGAACCCTGGTTTAAACCTATATTTTCTATGTATATATATATATGTATATATAACCATGTGATACATGCATCCAATGTTCCATCTCATGATTTGTCCTTTATGTTGTTTGGTCTGTGTGGCCTTGTAAACTCTAATGGGTTAATGTTTGAGACATGACTTGCATACTATGAGAAACAGAAATCACTGTGTAGCATGTTTAGTCTCGATAAACTCCAATCCTCGTTCCCCATTTGTTGATTTACATTACATCTCGCTAACTTTGTGACACAGGGGTGTTATAAGAAATCTTGAGGGTTCTCTCTCTTAAACACCCAATGAACTGACATATTCAAATGTCCTGCGAGATTCACCAGAACACTTCATGACTGTGGCTCGAGCTTCAAGCAGACCTTATCAAACTAACCCCCCTCCTTTCTGCAGAGAAAGGAATGCCATGCGGTCAAAGAGTCCCCTCTGAAAACGCACATACACAAAGCTTTAATTCACTCATTTAAAGACTTTACGGAGATATATTTGATATGTTATGTTTGTCGATTTGTCCAGGCCCTATGAAGGGATCTGGGAGTGTATGGTAGTTCTAAACGTACTACAAGGGCATTTAATTATGCTTTTAATGTAACTCTGCAATATAACTCTCCTTATACGTCTTTCTTCCTATTTTCCGAACCTTTGTGATCTAACGAGGTCATCTATGTAATTGAACAAGCCGTAAAATGTATTTTACTATGTTTAATCATCTTTGGAATGATTCTGACCAAATTCTGACTGCTTGTAAAACCTGTGAATGCGGCCATAAATCGAACGCGGACAAGACAAAGCCGAGGTTGCCGCCAAAGTTTCGTTGAATGCCATTGGCCAGTTCGCACCTCAGAAGGTTCCTTTAAAGAAGAACTGAACCTCCCTCCGAGTCAGATCTTACTGAGCTCTTCCGTGCTCGTCCTGGTTTCAGAATGTAACGTCTCGTCTCGAGGCGAGTCTTTCGCCTTTCTTTTATGCGTTCTAGTTAGTTTGTGTTTTTCAGTCTTAAGATAAGTCCCTGTGTTTTAATTCCACGAGTGAAAAGAACACCGCGGGACATATCTCTTCAGCAAAGCCGGCTACGAGGGACATTTAAACCACCGCGCGCTCTCTCTGAACCAGAAGCACGCGCACGTGACCACGTGACGCTTCCTCCCACACAAAGGACACCGCTCACGGTGCAGGACCGACGCGACACAGAGTGCATGACCAAGATTACATTTGCGCAAGTATCTCTTTTTACAGAGCTTCTGAGAAGCCTTAAGATGATGTTTTCGTGTTGTTACAGAAAAGGTGAAGTCCAGGATAATGCTGCTAATGCTCTCTCTCTCTCTCTTTCTCTCTCTCTCCGTTCTCTCTCTCTCTCACACCCTCACTCTCCCACACGTGTCTCCATTTGTCCAAACGCAATGCCTTTCTCGTTCATCGATGCCTTATCGTGTTTTGTTTGTTTATTATGTTTGTAAATATATATGTATATATATTCCATGGCAACTGTAGTAAATATATAAGTAGACATGCCTTTATTAAATCCATTATATTCATTTGATTGATTCATTTACTTTGCTCATTTTCAAGTCCCTTAAGTGCAAACAGGTCCTACTCGCTTTATCAATTAAAGATACTTTAAAGAGTATGTATTTATAGGGCAGCAAACCCAATTCTTCTGGCCAGAGAATTGCGTTTCCTGAAATCCTATAAAGTAAGATGATATTGTGGATCCCCACAATATTATTCTGGCAATTGAGCTAATTAATTTTGCCTGTTTTGTAAGACGTGATCAGTGTAATTAACTGTAATCAACTTGTAGTTAAAATGCAAGGATACACAGTTAAATATGCAGGTAAAAGGACATCCTCCCTTAGAGGGAGATTTATTAACATGTAAGACTGATCTAATCCAAACATGTATGAATAATTATTAATTATGAATTATTAATTATGATATGCAAATTCCCCACGGATTAGATCCACCCATAGTCTTTACACTACACAAAGAAAAATTACCATTAACCCCCAATTAATAAGAAACCAGATATAAATCCCACGTCATCTGAGATACATACCCATCATTCAGACATAACTGAGGGAGAAAGCTCGACGAGTGCCCACAGCACTGGTAATGCAGTGTGTTCAGCGGTTCAATAAATTGAACGACGAGATGAAAGTTCGTCCATCCAACTGGAGATCTACGAACGCAAATAACCACATAATACCAGTAAGCAAGACGACAGGAAGCAATGTTCGCACGGAGACACCAAAGCCGCCACCCTACCTGTTAGCGCAGCACAGCACCGCACACGGAGAACGAGACCAGGAAGCACAACGCAACTTCCTGTCACCAATGAGCAAGAGACCGTGTCAGAAGGATTACTCGATATTTATAGGGCGGAGCTTCACACGGGGAGTGACCAAATTTATGTATAATAATCAAAGAGTTCGTTGGACGAACTGATTAATTGATTGTAATATTAATTCAGCCACATCAAGTTAACCCAATTAACTGACCCAAATATTCATAATTAATAATAACAAGTTATTATTGATTATTAATATTCCAAAGAGCTGATTCGTTACACTATATTTGTAGCTGTGCACAAGACTGTTCTTCCTGGGCATCCATAAAAAAACATATATGCATCCAAAACAATGCACACAAATTCCAGGATACAATAAAACAAAATTTAAAAAGGTCTGCTGCACAAACATGAACGAAAACCAGCTTACTTGCTTCATTGCAGAGTTTTTCCACCACAAATAACACACAATGGATTTGGCGCCACGGAATCGGCTGTTGTCGTAAATCCATACCTAATGCATGAGGTATCGTATTTCCGATTGAAGCTTGACTTTTTTTTCTCTCTCGCATGCTATTTTCGAGTTGGTCATCGCCTTTCCTTTTACCGGAACTGTCCGCAATGAAATTAGCCATTGAAGTTTGCTGAGGCCCACTCATCTCTCCACATACTTGCACCGCGCTTTTTTTGCAGTCCGTTCAGATACTAAGCTAAGCAATCGCAAGGCGCTCAAAGAAACACATTTTAATCTATTTATTGTTTGTGTTTTGGATTAAATAACATGACGTCATAGCACTTAAAAAAGCATTTAAAAAAGATTATTATCATAAAAAAATATATATATATATATATATAAAAAAAAAAAAACATTATTCTGGGAATATTTCAAGGCCCGGTACTAACGGGTCTATGGACCGGCACCGGTCCGGGGACCGGGGGTTGGGAATCACTGCTTTAAACGATACCAGACAATGAATAAGGGTCTTATCTAGCGGAACGATCTGTCATTTGTAAAGACTATGGGCGGATCTAATCCGTGGGGAATTTGCATATCATAATTAATAATTCATAATTAATAATTATTCATACATGTTTGGATTAGATCAGTCTTACATGTTAATAAATCTCCCTCTAAGGGAGGATGTCCTTTTACCTGCATATTTGACTGTGTATCCTTGCATTTTAACTACAAGTTGATTACAGTTAATTACACTGATCACGTCTTACAAAACAGGCAAAATTAATTAGCTCAATTGCCAGAATAATATTGTGGGGATCCACAATATCATCTTACTTTATAGGATTTCAGGAAACGCAATTCTCTGGCCAGAAGAATTGGGTTTGCTGCCCTATAAACACATACTCTTTAAAGTATCTTTAATTGATAAAGCGAGTAGGACCTGTTTGCACTTAAGGGACTTGAAAATGAGCAAAGTAAATGAATCAATCAAATGAATATAATGGATTTAATAAAGGCATGTCTACTTATATATTTACTACAGTTGCCATGGAATATATATATACATATATATTTACAAACATAATAAACAAACAAAACACGATAAGGCATCGATGAACGAGAAAGGCATTGCGTTTGGACAAATGGAGACACGTGTGGGAGAGTGAGGGTGTGAGAGAGAGAGAGAACGGAGAGAGAGAGAAAGAGAGAGAGAGAGCATTAGCAGCATTATCCTGGACTTCACCTTTTCTGTAACAACACGAAAACATCATCTTAAGGCTTCTTAGAAGCTCTGTAACAAGAGATACTTGCGCAAATGTAATCTTGGTCATGCACTCTGTGTCGCGTCGGTCCTGCACCGTGAGCGGTGTCCTTTGTGTGGGAGGAAGCGTCACGTGGTCACGTGCGCGTGCTTCTGGTTCAGAGAGAGCGCGCGGTGGTTTAAATGTCCCTCGTAGCCGGCTTTGCTGAAGAGATATGTCCCGCGGTGTTCTTTTCACTCGTGGAATTAAAACACAGGGACTTATCTTAAGACTGAAAAACACAAACTAACTAGAACGCATAAAAGAAAGGCGAAAGACTCGCCTCGAGACGAGACGTTACATTCTGAAACCAGGACGAGCACGGAAGAGCTCAGTAAGATCTGACTGTGGAGGGAGGTTCAGTTCTTCTTTAAAGGAACCTTCTGAGGTGCGAACTGGCCAATGGCATTCAACGAAACTTTGGCGGCAACCTCGGCTTTGTCTTGTCCGCGTTCGATTTATGGCCGCATTCACAGGTTTTACAAGCAGTCAGAATTTGGTCAGAATCATTCCAAAGATGATTAAACATAGTAAAATACATTTTACGGCTTGTTCAATTACATAGATGACCTCGTTAGATCACAAAGGTTCGGAAAATAGGAAGAAAGACGTATAAGGAGAGTTATATTGCAGAGTTACATTAAAAGCATAATTAAATGCCCTTGTAGTTCGTTTAGAAATACCATACACTCCCAGATCCCTTCATAGGGCCTGGACAAATCGACAAACATAACATATCAAATATATCTCAGTAAAGTCAGTAAAGTGAGTGAATTAAAGCTTTGTGTATGTGCGTTTTCAGAGGGGACTCTTTGACCGCATGGCATTCCTTTCTCTGCAGAAAGGAGGGGGGTTAGTTTGATAAGGTCTGCTTGAAGCTCGAGCCACAGTCATGAAGTGTTCTGGTGAATCTCGCAGGACATTTGAATATGTCAGTTCATTGGGTGTTTAAGAGAGAGAACCCTCAAGATTTCTTATAACACCCCTGTGTCACAAAGTTAGCGAGATGTAATGTAAATCAACAAATGGGGAACGAGGATTGGAGTTTATCGAGACTAAACATGCTACACAGTGATTTCTGTTTCTCATAGTATGCAAGTCATGTCTCAAACATTAACCCATTAGAGTTTACAAGGCCACACAGACCAAACAACATAAAGGACAAATCATGAGATGGAACATTGGATGCATGTATCACATGGTTATATATACATATATATATATACATAGAAAATATAGGTTTAAACCAGGGTTCGTTTATTCTTCTCAGCAAGAATAAGGAGGAATCACACTCTCTGGGACATTCCAAGGGGTAATAAAGCTCAGTCTTGTAATAGAACACCCCGTTCTTGGTGTGTGTGTGGGAGAGAGTGTGTGTGTGTGTGTGTGTGTGTGTGTTTTTCCAAGTTCCAGGCCTTTTGGGGCTAAAGGCTTTGGGATTTTAGCATGGGGGTATTTAGTTATTCAGATTCACCTTCGCCCAGTCCTTACACATTTAAAAAATAAATAAAAAAGTTTAAGTTTTATAAGCACAAATGCTAGCCTTGCTCTGTTCTGTGATGCGCGTTCGCGACGTCACGTAATACGCAATTACCTTGAAAAGGTCAAACTACCAGTCCTGGTAGTTTGCTTATTTGTTCTTATTTTCTTTATTTTAATTTGACAGTAGTCCTTTTTGAAGATGAAGAATGCTTACATGCATTAAATCATGCATCTCACAAACAAACATTCCTCATTGTGATTTACAGTAATACTAATGTCTGGTTGTTATTCAGTTATTGTTATAAAGTTGTTATAAAGTTATTCAGGCTACCAACCCCCCTTAACCACAGTCAAAGTGCAAAGATTTGTCATATAAGTATCAGATGCTCCAACCCAATCTCACGACAATTCATACAAATTTTACGATGTGGTTAATTCGTACAAATTCTTTTGACCTCACTCGTACAGATTTGTATGATTTTTGCTAAATCGTACATATTTTATGAGTCACTGAATTCGTATGAATGACCTACCTCTGACTGCGCCCCTAAACCCCGTCACTGGGGTTTCTTACGAATTTGTATGAATTGGTCGTGAGATAGCGTTGGAAGCTCAGTGGAGAACTTTCCAAATTTAACACACATTTAATGAGATAACTGTGATGACAACTTGAAGAGCTGCATCTGGATAGATTAAGGCTGGTGGATTAGAGACTGTTTCGAAGGTTGGGGGTGCTCAAGGTTGAGTGGATTGTGTTCAACAAAAATAAAGCAAGAGAGAGAATGAAAGATGAATTGTGACAGAGAAAGTGGCAGACAGAAAGGTGAAAAATAAATAACCCTGAATTTATGCAAATGTAATGGTCATTATCATATCGCAGCTCTGAACTGAATGGAACTTTGAAAAGGACAAATGCCTGTGTCCTTACTTCAGAAATTTAGAGTTGGATTTCTTTCCATTCTTGAAATGGAAGCTTTAGCGTTAAGTTCTGCCAGGAAGACTCAATCGCTACGTCACTTATTACCTTCTCATCTATCCAATCGCGTCTAATACTTGCGGTATAAAAGACCGGTACTTACACATGTTTGAGTTCGCAGATGCTGACGCTTTCATTCATATGCATATAGTATGATTGGTCATGATTGTATTTTGCCGAGATAATCCATCCACCTCACAGGTGTGGCATATCAAGATGCTGATTAGACAGCATGATTATTGCACAGGTGTGCCTTAGGCTGGCCACAATAAAAGGCCACTCTAAAATGTGCAGTTTTATCACACAGCATAATGCCAAAGATGTTGCAAGTTTTGAAGGAGCGCGCAATTGGCATGCTCAGGTAACACAGTCTCATCCCAAGAAGTCATATAACTGACGTCTTGGGACGTCTTTTGACCATACGTCAATATCCGCCTTTTTAGGGTACCCTTAAACGTCGGTTAGATGACGATCCTGGGACGTCATACAACTGACGCTTTACCTTTAACGTCAGTTAGGTGACGGGGTAGGTTTAGGGGTAGGTTTAGGTCTGGGGTAGAGTTAGGATCCGATAACGTCATCTAACCAATGTTTAAGGGTACCCTAAAAAGGCGGATATTGACGTATGGTCAAAAGACGTCAGTTATATGACGTCTTGGGATGAGACTGCGCTGGCTCAGGAATGGTATGGGCAGGTGAATGTTATGGACAACGAACACAGGTGCATTTTATTGATGGCATTTTGAATGCACAGAGATACCGTGACGAGATCCTGAGGTAAATTGTTGTGCCATTCATCCACGGCCATCACCTCATGTTGCAGCATGATAATGCATGGCCCCATGTTGCAAGGATCTGTACACAATTCCTGGACGCTGAAAACATCCGAGTTCTTGCATAGCCAGCATACATGGGGGACATGTCACCCATTGAGCATGTTTGGGATGCTCTGGATCGGCGTATGCAACAGCGTGTTCCAGTTCCTGCCAAAATCCAGCAACTTTGCACAGCCATTGAAGAGGAGTGGACCAACATTCCACAGGCCACAATCAACAACCTGATCAACTCTATTCGAAGGAGATGTGTTGCACTCCGTGAGGCAAATGGTGGTCACACCAGATACTGACTGGTTTTCGGACCCACCAATACAGTAAAACTGCACATTTTAGAGTGTCCTGCCAAACATTTATTTGATCATTTTGTAACACTTGCTTTTAATGCTACACAATTAAGGGACCAGAGACTTTCTCATTTCAATGAGCCAAGTGTATTTACAACACAAAACAACCTACAGTCTATAACTTGTTATGTACATGTAGTCACACATTTGCAAGGAAAATATCGGACCGTTCAGTCTTTTGTGGCAGTGCCTTTGGTAACTCAAAGTTCAGCTTTAAGGGAAGAGGTATGACGAAACAGTACTTAAGTGCCCTGTTGACGAGGTCACCTCTGAGATCCCAAGTAGCTGTCAATCATGTGAACCGTAGTTTGTGAATGAATCGTAGACGGCAAAAAGATGTTGTGGACAAAACGAAGACAGTTAATCCCTTTTTGGCCAATGTCCTATTGGTAGTTGAGCTTCCAGCTCAGCCCTGCCCGTTGAACCCTCTGCATCAAACAAACAAATTAACTTAGTGCCACCATTAACACATTTACTCATCCTATATTTACATAAACCTTACCCAACATCATATATACAAATTAAGTACCAAATAAGAGTACTTACAGTTGAGCTTAAGAACCTCAGGTTCCTCAAATAAGGGATACAAAGCAAGACAGCATCAGTGAGAAAGCTTATCCATGTGGTTTACACATACTTCCTACTCCATACTTCTTCTCCCCTCTTTTTATGCCACTAGGCATCTCACTGGCTAGAGCGCCCCTAGTGTCAGGATTAATTAATACACCTACTGCAAGCTAATGGGACCGAAATGTAACTGTAAAACTGTTACAATTTAATGTGACGATACCTGCCATTTTGTGGTACCGGTTTTTGCAGCGTTGAGCAATGTTGCCAATCACAGACATATATGTTGAGCGCATGAACACAATGGCCATCAGATGTGTTAGTTAGTCAGAATCTGCTCAACACCACTCAACTTTTTGCTCATTGCTGCTTTGTGTTCCTCGTGTTGTAATTCACAGCTTCAGTGATTATAATAGCAGCGATCGTTGCTCGCTTACTTGTTATAATATGCTTTTTTTTCATGCTGCTAACTACACATTGCAAAGTTTCTGGATTGTCAGTCGTATTTAAATGTGATTGAATCCAATGGACAATGATAACCATATAGCAATGGATGGAACAAAACAATTTGATACTGTCAAATGATCTGTGCATTAAGTTCTGTAGTGTAAATGCAAAAACGTTTTCTAAGTAATGTGTTACTTGGTTTTTCCATTTTCATAACAAACACTCTTTTTACATTCAAATTTAAACACAAAATAGTTAAAAGCACTTTGATTTAAGATCTTCTCTGATAATATTACAAACTGTTTCTTTGCATTTATTTTGGGTTTAGTACAGGAATATCCCTGCTGTCTGAAAGGAAACGCAATGTCATGCTCTGGTCACCAGCCGTTAGACTGTCAATGAGTTCAGTGCCTCCTGCCCATCATCTCAAAGGTCATTGACGAGTTGAGTACTACAGAACAAATTCTCTTGATGCAAAGAATAAGCACCTGTCTCCACACTTGCAGTGAAGTGCAGAATCCATTATTTATTGTGCCATAAAGCACATTTGAAGTGCACATAAAGTTTCCATCCTCTCAAACAAGTGCATACATGACTTAATCAGATCATCCCGTACGGGTAGCGAAGTGAGCTTAGGTTTTAATTCTGATGTGTTGGTGGAGAGATCTAAGGAAAGCAAGTGACACATATGGAAATTGAAGTTTGTACTGCACCAAACAGTCTTCTAGTCTCTCAATGTAGAATGCTGCCTTTGTAGTTTCTAACCATTAGTTGCAATGCTGCTGATAAGGTAATTTTTTTTTCAAAGCTTGGTTCCACTAAGGTTGAGGACTGACTTGTGAAGATAAAACTCTGAACATATGGTATATATAGCAAAGCAGTTTGTGTGTGTGTGTGCGTGTGTGTGTGTGTGTGTGTGTGTGCGTGCTGTAGCTCTCAATGTATGAGCTTGGAAATGTATGAAGAGAACCCATCCTATAGATCTCCAGTCTCATTCACTTCCACTTTACTGTATGATATCAAGCGTCCTCACTGTCCTGTGCTTATGTAACAGATACCAAAGGCTACGGTGGCCCAGTAGTGCACAACACAACAAAATTAAGCCACAGCACAACGCAATTCCACAACAATGAAAATGAGCCACAACACATCAGAAAATGTACAACACAATGGAGATGAGCCACAACACAATGGAAATAAGCCACAACACAACAGAAAATGTACAACACAAAAGCCGCAGCACAACGGAAATGCTGCCGGCCACTAGAGGGCTCTCGGAGCGCGATAAAGTTAGTTTTCCATGCCACTGTTATATAGAGTCAGCAGTCTAAAAAATAGATCAACACCACGATTAGTTTTAACACTATGTAGCTAACGTCTCGGTTCCCTGAGATGAAAGAATGAGTATTGCGTAAGTTTTTAATATCTTTTTTGCCGGTTCTTTTTTTTTTCTTTTTTTTCTTTTTCAAAAAGAAGCGATTATCCCCTGTAAAAGCCTCATCGACATGAAAAAAAAAATTTCACAACAAAGTTTTTCCTCTGTACAGATGAAAACGTTATCAAAATGATTCCCATTCACATGGATCCGCGGAAATGACTAAAAATGCTGGATTTTGTATGCCAGATAAGTAATTGGCAATGTCACTTTGTAAAGAATGCTCTTACGCATTCAAACAAGCACACCTATATACTTAACTCGTAATACGCATGTGCATGTTGTCACCGTATTTGAAGTATACACAGAAGCATTCACTGGTGTAGCGGTTTATAAAGTATCTATAATAACAATTTCACTTTCAAAACTTGTTTTCAAAATCTTGTACTTTGAAACCTACTTCAAAGTTTGCATTCTCAGGCCACCAGAACACCATTGTGGGGTAGATGAACAGCCAGAAAGCATTAAAAGTTTACTTTTTTCAGAAAAGCGATAAAAAATTATGGTGACTTGGCACAAGTGCATGTAATACAAAGGAAGCATATTTAGCTGACTAGCAGTGTATTAATTTTGTTGCCTGAAATCAAATCATTGGACAGAAATCAGTCCAATAGCATGATGGAATGTCATAGCACATCGTGACTGGGAAGCTATGAAGCGCACCCAGACCAAACAATGTCAGCTTCTTTGCCTTCAGCATCTGTTCTGTGTCAAACTGTCTGTCATATTTAGTGTTGTCTTTCCAAAGATCCAAATTTAAAAAGAATGGCGAGCAAACAATAATTTAAATTGTGCATTCTTCCCTGTCCTCGCTACATCACGGGCGGGTCTACATACGATTTATGTGGAGTTTGTTTGGGAGTAAAAAAAACACTTGAGGGCTGACTGTGCTCACTGTGAATTATGCTCTGCTCCCACCGGGCGTTCTTCGAAAAGGGCGCCCAGGCTCACGCTCCCCGGCTCACGCTCCCCATGGTTCTGGCCTCTCTACTGCTGAGGCTCAGTGGCGGTTGAGATTGTGAGGTTTGGAGATGGACCTCGTGGAGGGGTTAGACACGGGCTCTGCCTTTTCTCTGCTTTCACCCAACGCTCTCTCTCTGTCTGGAAGCCTGCTCTGCATTTTTTTCTGTCTAGAGTGAGGGCTCGGTGCCTCAGCTATCTTTCTCTGCGGAGGTTGATGTGCTCAGCATCAACAGGAGATTTTGAGGACTCAACACCTCAATCTCGTTGGTAGAGTTGGTAGAAGTTGTCACTCGTGCTGTGTCCAGACTGAGCATCGATTGGAAGGCAGAGAGACACGTGCAACCTCTGAGTCAGGGCCTGCCATTTTTCCCTGCCATTTTTTTTATACTTTTAAAGGTGTATGTGGCCGCTAAAGCTGCTTACCACACTCCTTTGGATGGAGCAGAGACCCATCGATATCTCATTTCCTCCATGGTGCTTTGAGACTGAGGACAGCAACTCACACAGGGATTTTGCTGTGGTCTTTGGAAGGGCTATCGGCTGCTCCCTTTGAGCCTATTGAAGAGGCTCCAGAAAAAGCTTTGTTTCATTTTGCCATCACATCTCTGAAGAGAATAGGAGACTTGCAAGCCCGGTCGTATCCCCTTTGTGTTTGGAGTTTGCACCAGGCATGCTGAAGGCCTTTCTTCACCCTAGACTGGGTTACATTCCCAAGGTCCCTACAAATGTGACGAGATCTATTGGGTTGCAGGCCTTCTGTCCTTCTGTGGTTTTTTGCTTTGAAATTGACGTTTTTGCTTGTTTTGTTTTCCCTATTTTTTAAATAACTGGGATCAATTTCAGACAGGTTTGTTAATTAGTTTGCCAGGAGATCTTAATTTTACAGAAAACCTACTTAAGGTAGTTTCCACATTATTTAGCAAGTCACATTGCTCATGCAATATGGGGAGAAAGAAAGACCTTTCTGAAGCTGAAATATGTGAAATAGTGCAATGTCTTGCACAAGGCACTAAAACAATTGATATTACACAAACACTGAAAAGAGATTATCGAACTGTGAACAGATTTGTATGTGATTCAGAGCGCAGGCAAATTCGATCTGATGAAGAAAAGTTTCTGCCAGGCAAATTAATAGTGTCAAAAGAGCAGCAATTAAAAAGCCGCGGATTAGCAGCAATCAAATATTTGAAGCCCCAATAATCTCTCAATGCAGGATCCTCCAGAGGATTGCAGTTGTGCATAAAGCTGTATTTTGGCCATCCCTAACCAAAGATAAACGTTTGCAGTTGACTCTGAAATACATGAAGACCTATGTTCAAACAGTTATTTTTACTAATGAATGCCGTGCTACATGGGATTGTCCAGATGGATGGAGTTCAAGATGGTTGGTGAATGGCCACCCTGTTCAAACAAGAGTGCAACGTCAGAAAGGAGGTGGCAGAGTAATGTTTTGGGCTGGAATAATGGGAAGTGAGATGGAAGGTCCCTTTAGGGTCCCTGAAGATGTCAAAATGACCTCTGCTAAATAAGTGGAGTTCCTGACTGACCACTTCCTGACATTGTATAAAAAAGAACCATGCCATCCAGAATAAAATGATTTTCATGCATGACAATGCACCATATCATGCTGCAGAAAACACCACTGACTCCATGGCTGCTATGGGCATAAATGGAGGAAAAATCATGGTGTGGCCACCATCATCCCCTGACCTCAACCCAATTGAGAACCTGTGAAGCATCCTTATAAGGAATATATATGAGGGGGAGTATACCTCAAAACCTATCAGAGATAAGAACAGGAAAATGCTGCCGACAAAAGAAGAGCAAGACCAGCACTGGGTTGGAACAAAAGAACACTTTTTTGACCCCAAGGGATTTATTCCCAGAACTGCATGTGAAAACAGACAAAATCACAGTTGATGAGGTGGAGCAAGCGCTGAACAAATCCAGGTCAAGAACAGATTCCAGCAGAACTTCTGAAACATGGCAGAACTAGGGTTTCAACAATCAAAATAATCAAACACTAACTTTAGCTGGAAAATAACTTTATTCTAGAGCTCCTGTAAAGCCAAAACAATCTATGTTACTTTAATTTCCTATTATCTCTGTAAAGCTGCTTTGAAACAATCTATATTGTTAAAAGCGCTATATAAATGAAGATGACTTGGCTTGACTAGTGTTGTACAAGCACTGACACAGCTGATGAATAAATGTTGGGAAGAAGAACAAGTACAAGAAGAGTGGCACCAAAATATGATTGTGAAGTTACTGAAGAAAGGAAACATTACTTATTGTGGTGGTATCACACTACTGTGAGTGCCAGGAAAGGCCTTTTGCACTGTCCTGCTAGTAAGGCTCTGAAATGCGATTGATGCACTATTGCGAGACGAGCAAGGAGGAACCTGGCCTAGACATTCCTGCACAGAACAAATCTTCACTCTGCGCAACATCATTAAACAGTGTTAAATTTCAACGTCCTCTCATGGTCAATTCATGGTTCATTGGCTTTGAGAAAGCATTTAATAGTGTTCACCGTGATTTACTCTGGCAAATCTGTCTAGTATATGACATTCCACAGCGGTTTGTTAATGTATTCAAGAACATCTATCATAACTCAAAACGACATTGGGATATCTGAGTTCTTTGATGCGTGACAGGTGTCAAGTGGAAAATAATGTGGTATTTCATGGACAGATCTGGACAGATCTGACAAGGCTGGCCGATCTGGACTTTGCAGAGGATATTGCACTACTAGCAGAGATGTGGGAGATTCTACTGTCACGGTCTGGGTTGGAGGAAAGGAGCGAGGACTCAAGTGCACGAACAATGGCTATTTATTAAGTAATAAAAAATAAAACAAAATGCAAACAAAAACTACCTCGTGGGGAAAACCAGACAGACATTAAGGGATTTCAACTGGACTGTAGCAGGAACAAGAAACACCGGGGAACATAAACAATGAACCAACAAATGACCAGTACAGGACTGCAAACACAAAAAGACTAAATAGAGAAGCAAACAAAAGAGGGTAATGAGGGAAGGCATGTGTGGCAAAGCAATCAATAATCAGGTAACAAGATGGGAGGGGCTAGACAGGAGAGCACATGGCACAAGGAAACACCTGACAAGTCATGTGCTCATGACAAACTGGGAGTGTCAGAGCTCTGTCACCAAACCAAGATATAAACTAGACAGAAGTGACAGAACTCTGACACTACCTCCCCCTCAAAAGGGACGCCAATCCTGGAATCCTGGCTGAGGACCAGGGCGGTGCCGGAGGGAGAGACCAGGGAGACTCCATTGGGTCTGGAGTACTGGCTGAGAGCCAGGGTGGTGCAGGCTGAGAAGGTGTCCAGGGCAGAGCATGAGTCCAGGGCAGAGTAGGCTTGGCTTGTTTTCCAGGGCGAAGCAGGCTGAGCAGGTGTCCAGGGTGGAGACGACACTTCAGGGGGCCAGGGCGGATCTGACGCTTCAGGGGCCGAGATGGCCATCTTGTCCGAAGACACAGGCACGTTTGACCTGGCGTGAAACCGTCTCTGGCTCGGCAAGCATGGCGTGCACAGTCGCTGGCTCAGCAGGCCTGACATGAAGAAGCTCAGGCTCGGCAAGCCTGATGTAAAGATGCTCAGGCTCGGCAGGCCTGACGTGAAGATGCTCAGGCTCGGCAGGTCTGAAGTGAAGAGTCTCTGTCTGGGTTGCAGTAAAGAAGCGAGGACTCAAGTGCACAAACAATGGGTATTTATTAAGTAATAAAAAATCCCCTGTGGGGGGAAACAAGACAGGGGATTCCAACTGAATTGTAGCAGGAACAAGAAACGCAAGGGAATATAGCCAACGAACCAGCACAGTACTGCAAACACAGGGAGACTAAATAGGAAAGCAAACAAAAGAGGGTATTGAGGGAAGGCAAGTGGAGCAAATGAATCAATAATCAGGTAACAAGATGGAAGGGCTAGACAATCAACAGGAGAGCACATGGCACAAGGAAACACCTGACAAGCCATGTGCTCATGACAAACAGGACTATAACACAAGCACATAACAAACCGGGAGTGTCAGAGCTCTGTCAACAAACCAAGATATAAACTAAACAGAATTGACAGAACTCTGACAGCTAAAAAAATCTTACCACTAATTTAAAAAGATTTGCACTTAAGATCGGTCTGAGGATCCACATCAAAAAGACAAAAGTGATGCAAATGAGCATAGAAGACAAAGATCTACTGATGCCAATCACCACTGGCAACCAGCCACTCACATATATAGACCAGTTTACATACTTGGGCAGTGTGATCGCACAGGATGACAATGCAGAGTCAGAGGTTAACCAATGCATTGGCAAAGCAGCCAATGTGTTCCAATGGATGCGCAACATCTGGATATCCAACGCATCCTCATCCCAAAGCGTCATATTCTGACACTTTGACAAAGCGTCTAAATCCAACGCCCATGGAACCCTTTAGCGTCAATATAACACGCAGAGATATGGGTAGGTTTAGGTATGGTGTAGGGTTACGGTTAGACCGCTAGGAGGCGCCTTCTGTCCCATATATATCGGCGTCTCATATTGACGCTAAAGGGTACCATGTGCGTTCGATATAGACGCTTTGGCAAAAGCGATATCACCCAGAATTAGCACATTACTCAAGATCCACCTCTATGGCCGTGTGTCCACCAAAGCGTTTTTTCACGCAGCTGGCGTTTTTTTCAGTTGTTTTCAATGGGAGCGCCACGTTTTTAGAACGCCATGAGCATAACGAGACGCTGAGCGTTTTTTTCACTCTGAAGTGCTGAGTGCTCAGCGTTTTAAATTGGTCGCCGAGAGTTGAAGAATGTTCAACTTTGGGTAAAACGCAGCGCTCATCACTGACATGTCACTTTTTACCCAGCCGTCCAATCACAGTGGAGGAGGGGCGGGACAAATACCACCCCGACCAACTGTCACAACATTCTTTCTGTACAACGACATCAACCAGCAGAGCTAACCGAACAAAATGGATGAAAAATATTTTTTTAGTACAAATTATCAAAGTGAACAAATTATCTCCGAAATCAGTTACAAGTAAACTGTTGCGGATATTCTGTATCATAGCAACGAAGCGTCTCAACTGAAAAAAACGCTGCACTGCTGAAATGCTCTCAATCGCCCACAGCTAGGAGTTTTCAGCAGAGCACCTAGCGTTTTCAGCGGGCTAAAAACGCTTTGGTGGACACACGGCCTGTCCAGAGTTCACATTGTCCACAAGCTGGATGTATTCCAACAGCGATGTCTCAGATGCATGTCTCCACGTCACCATGACCACGTGATATTGATTTTATACAATGAATAAGAAATTAATATTGTGTTATATTTCAGACACAATATTGTCTGTTTTTGCACGTGAACCAATCATCACATCTAATCACTCACAGAAATAAACATGGGTGAAGCCTTGGAAGATGAAGCTCATGATTAGGGGCGTTACATTTCCAACACACGCTAGAGGTGTTTGGCCGTGCAATGCACTGGGGCAGCTGGCTTATCAGAGCTAAGCTCTCCGAGCTATTCCTGTATTAGCGTGTTTCAGACAGTATATGAAAGACAGTATATGAAAAATACGAACCTTTAATTAAATTTGTTTTATTTCATTTTTGAATGTGCAAATTTGTTTTAATTATACATATCGTAACACTTATCACTATGATTTTTTAAAAAAATTTTATAATCCTTTAAACAAGTATTTTTCAATTATTTAAGACATTTCTCCTTGTATAGAACCATTTCGGTTCTAATAAAAGTTTCTTTCAAATTGATTCAAGTACCCATAGTGTTCTGTATTGAACCGAATTAAGCTTTTCTTTTCTAAGAGTGTAGGGTCCAAAAAGCATTTGGTAAACCCTTGGATGAGTAGTTTAGTGCAGTGGTTCCCAAACCTGTCCTGGCGACCCACCAACACTGCACGTTTTCTTTAGGTGTGTTCGACATCGGCTGCGGCTGGATGTAAGTGATCGGCGAGAGTAGCCGCGTGCAGCCGGGGAGGAGCTGCAAACGGAGACGTGAAGTCGGACACTTCTGGTTCCCGTAGTGACCGCTCACGTGGTGTTTGCATACTTTATCACAGCTGAAGTGAAATAAATGCAATATTTGTTAAATACACAGATGTTTCAGAGGCATTTTCATTCAATACTTTATGTACTGCTTCATACAGCGTCTGTTTGAACAAGAATAAAGTTCACCATAAGCCTACAGCTAGCCTACTATCAATGAAGTGGAATCAACGTTTTTTAATCAGTTTTATTTGGATAAACATGACACAATATAACATTGCGACTACATGAAAAGAGTGCTTACTGTTATAAAAATGATTTGTGAGCTGTAGAGGAACTAAAGGTGGTCGAATAAACACGAAACACACGTGATCGTTGTCATGCGGTGAATCCGGCCAATCGTGGAACTGCCGTGTCGTCATCAGCGCTCGTGCAGCCCAGAGCAGCCGCTCTTCAGAAGCTGCGCTGGCTGAGTTCTCCGGCTACTCTCGAATCGCTCTCGCGTTACTTTGATGGCATACGTCACAGTCACGTGGCGTCGGCGCTGTATCAAGTCGGACAAAATTTCTAACCGGCATGCACTGCTTCAAGTCAGCCGCCGATCGTTCTGCGCAGAGCTGCATGAAGTCGAACAAGCCTTTTGTCTCCCTAATCAAACACACCTGATTCAACTCATTAGCTCATTAACCCATGTGATAGAGCTGATGAGTTGAATCAGGTGTGTTTGATTAGGGAGACAAAGAAAACATGCAGTGTTGGTGGGTCGCCAGGACAGGTTTGGGAACCACTGGTTTAGTAGACCTTTGGTACGTTTATATAAAGTTCAACATTTTCTAAAGTCATTTATAAAAATATAGAAAAAAAAAACACTTGTAAAAATTTCCTACAATACAAAATTTTGCTTTAACAGCAATTTCAGTACATCCATTACAATATCTATAGTAATAAATACAAATTTTATTAAAATCATTTTGAATAAAATATATTCAATACTTGTATATGTCACAGATCGAGAGGAAACAGACAGGTCTTGTGCAAGTGAAGTATTTATTAAAGACGTGAATAAACCAACAGGTAAACATAAATTGAAATCAGACTGAGAGTTCGTCTTGATCAAGTTCATAGAGTCTCTTATCTGTTGCAGACAGGCTGGTGGTGAACAAGGTTGGAGAATGAAGATCAGAAGATGGCAGACGGATCAGAAGGCAAGAGGGTATCTTCACGGTGCAGATGAGTATCCGGCAGGTGAGTATCCGGCCAGGTGAGTATCCGGCCAGGTGAGTATCCGGCCAGGTGAGTATCCGGCCAGGTGAGTATCCGGCCAGGTGAGTATCCGGCAGGTAGAAATAGGAGTCAGGACATCAAGGGTAAGTCGACGAGACCAGACGCCGAACTGAGGAAACTGGTGCAGTTTATAAAGGAGAGGGTGAGTGAACACTGAGTGGCTACAGGTGAGGAAAACAGGTGGCGGTGATTAGTATTCCGGGGATGATGAACGAGTGGGCGGAGTGAAGAGATCTGGTGCTGACGCTTGTGTATCCGTGACAGTATAAGGGTATCATCGTCTATGTGCACAGCACAGCTATGTTTGTTTACAATGCAGTCTATCAGAGACTTGGTATTTGTAATGAACTAGACTTTGTAAAACACTTGTTTTCCTGAAAGAGCTGGAAATGAGTGACTGGTGAACTGGAAGAAGGCTTGAGTGACCTATATAGCTGTCTAATACATTGTTTGTTTGACATGAATAAAACTTGCATAAATCAGTGTGTAGACACAAGCTATTAACCTAGTACTTATGTGATTATTTGAACGTCTGTAACATAGAAAAAAAAGCTTGGAAAGACTGACAAGCATTCAGCCAGCCCCTCTCTCTGGGTCACCGACAATGCGAACAATGTTGTGAAAGCAGATTTTTCAGTGTGATTCCATCTCACACTGAACTTTTTTTTTTTCTCACAAAACATTTGCATGTATTTGTAATGTTTTCAGACACTTAATTGCATGTTAACTGAAATTGAATGAAAATGTATTATAGTTTTCAGTTATGTTAAATGCATTTAGCTGAGTGCTTTTTGAGCCACTTAAGTAAGACTTAAGTAGATCTCTATCCCCCAGTTTCACAGACAAGGCCTAAGCCTAGTCCCAGACTAAAATAAATGTTTCAGATATTTTAACTTAAAGCAACTTGCACTAACATATCTTAAAATGTGTCAATGCCATTGTTTTGTGTCAAGATTTTCTAAGGCAAATTTCTAAAAGTTTTGTGTCATAATTTTCCTAAGGCCTAATCCTGGCATAATCTAACTGTCAGTGAAACCAGGCCTATACGTAATTTCATAATTACAATTACATTACATACTCTTTGAAATCTGGTTAAAGTGTACTGCCAAATGGACTGACAAGCCAAGCATTTTGTAGTAAACTAAAACATACTTTAATGTCATTTCAATTGAAACTTGTATGTTATATATTCAAATATATTTGTAAATACACATTTGTAATGGTGAAGTAGAAATTTATAAGTTCTTGCATTCCCAATTAGTATGTTATCAACACATCAAAATAAGTGTACTTAAAATTATGCCAAAAATATTATTAAAACAAAACTATTTATGCCAAAATAGTATTAAAACAAAACAATTTAAAATACAATTTTTAAGTATAGTTTTAAGGTCTGGAAAACATTCAGTACAATTAAGTACACTTCTTTTACACAAGGGTTATGCTTTTACTGTATTACATTTCAGCATAAACATTTGTTGTCAAGCACAAAACTAAATAAATAAACATTATGACCTAAAGCAGTGCTTTTTAAACCTGTCCCGGGTACTCCCCGACACTGCACACGAGGATGACATACAAAAATGTACAGTGGTGGGGGGTCCCAAGGACAGGTTTGAAAAGCACTGACCTAAAGTATCATTTCATTGTTTTGGTCTCTCCATGTTGATTGAATTACAGAAACAACAACCCGTGGTGACCTTCTGTTTTCTGTTTTGTTAAAAAAGATGCTAGCCTTCATGACCTTTGTCATCATTCAATATGCTGCCCTGATGTGTGCTCTGGTTCGACCAAGCTGAATCACTTATCAGATAACACTGAGAAAAAATGGTTGAGTGAAAACAAGGCTTCCCTAAACATTCCCCTCAGTGACCTAAAATGCACTTTTATTTTGAACTTGCAAACAATAGCGTTCTAGCCGCTGCGATGCTGTGAATAGCTAAAACCTCTTTTGTATTTGCAGTTTTATTTGGTCCATTGAATGCACAGATGAAAGAATCATCCAAGTTCACCTTGCCAAGTGTTGAGCAATGCTGAGCTGTGAAGAGGCTTTATGATTCACTTGCCACTGAGAAAAAAAGGGGAAAAAAAGCATTATTGAATGTTACTCCAAGGTAACGGAATAACAGAGGAATCATGCGCTCCGAGTGATGTAAATAATTGCTCTAAAATACCTCAATATAACACAATGTCACATGAAACTGCTTTATGCTGTAGGTATAACTTAGTTGTGCAGTGATTGATGAGTTTTCTGACTGATAGCTTAAATTACAAAAAGACAAATAGAACTTTAGCGCCACCCCTAGACAACTCCTCCCAAAGGAAATGAGTAAGTGTTTTGCATCAGGAAGTTTGAGTGCGGAGCTACACAGAGTTTGTGCGTGCAGCTAAAAGTAAGATTCAATGTTCTCATGTGTTGTTCCTGTTTGAGTGGAAGAGAAATTTACCGCAAACTGAAAGTTTGAGTAATGAGTTTTCATCTGTACTGTAATTGTTTTCAACACCTGTCTACATGTCTATCATCACTGACCTAGCCCCTAGCTGTACACTTATAGATAAATGTTAGGATTTATGCCATAAATGCACCATCATGTTTTTACATAAAGGCAGAATGACGCTAATGACACTACGGCCGAGAGTTTGAGCCCCGTTCAGGGGTGTGTTTCCCAAAAGCATCGTTAGCCAACTATGGTCGCAAGTTCCGTCAAAATCAGCATAGTTCAACGAGTCTGTGTTTCCCGAAACCATTGTTCTAACGAACATTCGCAAACTGCATTGCAAATTTGTGTGGTTGAAACGACAGCTCTCGAACTTTGCATGACTCAATAAATCCTTATCTTGAGCAAAACAAGCTAGCTGACATTCAGTACAATCTATGTTTTATTTAGAATACATACAAATGTAATTTATGTCGTTTAGTTTGTCAAGAGATCTAAAGCGCCATTTTTGAAGAGTGCATGTTCGAACGTGGTCTATTACGTAAGAACAAGCCAATGATTGAATCTGGAAATAAAGCAAAATAACTGAGGAAAATGAGAAATAGTCTGTAGATGCCATGTCCGTAATTTATAGCAAAACATCTAGCATTAATTTGATTTTAAACAGATTCATTAAAAGAAGTTATTACTTCACCATGTGCGTGACATCATTAACCGTGGTTGAATGACCAATTTGCGACATATGGTTTCGGGGAACAATCGTGACTATCTAGTTTATTTCTTCAACGATGCATCATACTATAGTAGTTAAGCAGCAAGTTACGTCATTGTACGGGAAAGAGACCTTACATGATGTTAAATGAGCCAGTGTCTCAGAATGATGCCAGCAAGATGGGCAGCCTCCAGGGTGGTTCCAGCGATCCACGGAGGTGGCGGAAGTACAGAGAACCCCTAGGGTGGCCTCCAGTGTGGACTTATGGGTTTGAGCAGGCTCTGGAATTTCTGTCTTGGGGATTTCACTCACCGGAACGGATTCTGGAATTTCACTCACCGGAACGGACTCTGGAATTTTACTCATGGAAAGGACACTGGGATTTCTCTTTCTGGAATGGACTCTGGAATCACTGCCTCTGGAACTGATTCAAGATGTGGGAATCGAAGAGTGGAGGGCTTCCATAGAGTTGGCTAACTTCGGCGTCAGGTCTGCACTGTTGGACACAGCCTTCTAGCCCCGGGGAAAGGCTGGAGAAGTTGGTTTGACAGTCCCGATGACCTCTCAAAGCGATTTTTCTGGAACAGATTCTGGGGCTGGTAGGAGGAGTGATGAACATGGGAAGAGTTCCGAGGTAGCTGGTGGTTCAGTGAAGACTGCTGGTGCCTGGTGCCAGGATGACTGAAGTGGACTGGGGTGACTGTGACTGAGTGGTGATGGTGTCTTCATCCACCTCACCCACAGTGATGGAAGAACCATTCAGCTACAGCACATACTCAATATAACATGTTGGGAACACCGGGAAGTTGTTGCTGGTCCCTAACGGAAGATAACTATAATCCAAACCAGACTAGAAGATGGTTTAAAGGGCACCATCACCATTCATGATTCTTAGCTGAGACGCTGAGATGCATTTCTCTTCTTCTCTTCACTGCATCAAGAAACACAATATGTATTTCCGGACCTCTGGCAGAAGGTTTTCTATTTATCCCTTAATACTTTTGAAGATACTGTCTCAATACCACCTGCTCTTGCAATCCCTGTTGGTAGTTTCCTGGAAGATTTCTCTCAGTTCTCAGAAACCTCTGCCTTGCTTCTCATTTGATTAGCCATTAGAATGTCATACAGTTTTCGGATTCCTTAGTAGTACATTTCACCAGGTATTGAAACAAATCCGACAAGTGACCGACAAAATAAAAGACAGACCACATTTCTTATCGGCTCTCCCTCTGTCATGATATAGATTTAAAGGATTGGTTTTACCCACTCTACAGCGAGAACACAAAAGCTTTTGTGTTCTCTTTTTCCTTGTAAATTGTCTCTGCATTGTACATGAAGGCCACTTTCGTCTCTTGCAGTATAATATGAAAGGCCTTCAAAGATCAATATAATGACCATTAGCATTTCAAAAGTCTTTGAGGTTTGCACTTTTTGTAGGGCTTTAGCAAAGGCAATATCAGTCAGAACAGCATACTCCGACTTCAGTAGTCCATGTAATCCATTTCTTTAAATAAGATCACTTAGGCCTATTTTTCCTCAAGAGAGACTCTGTGCAACTGAACAATCATGCATAGTAGTTTGGTTAATTGGAAGCCCTTTTTATTAGACAGATGCACACAAATATATCTAGTTCACTGCTTAATTTCCAGTGTGTGACACATTAGTTGAACCGAAAACCAGTCAAACATCAGCTGTGCACTTGTTTACCTAAAAATATAATTGAAAGACTCATGTGACCTTGATTTTTTAGCTAATATGGTATTTTATGTAAACTCATGGTTCATTAACATCTTAACTCTTTCCCCACAATTGATGGAAATTTCCATCATTTATAATGACAATAAAACATCTTCTGAAAGAGTACTGAATCTCTTGATTAAAAGACAAAAATAAGCGATAGCACATGTAATCAGATGTATATGTAAAATAATGGGATAATCCGGTTTCACTTTATTTTGATGGTCCCTTTAACACATTCGGTTGTCTATAAGCAGTATTGCACCTACACGTCGCCTAACTCTCATTAGAGTTTTAGTAGAGCATAAGTAGACTGGTAGGGTTAGGGTCAGAATAAGTTGACATGTAGTTGAAAAGTTACTTATAGTCAGTAGAGTGTCTGTTGGAGGACCATCACAATAAAGAGTTAGCAGATATTAAGCAGACAGTCTACTAATACTCTAATGAGAGTTATTTGACATGTAGTTGCAAAGTTACATAGTCAACAGAATGTTCAAAAGGGACCATCAAAATAAAGTGTTACCGATAATCCCATATAAATCAAAACTGCCTAACATTACAGAATAAAATGTCAACCCAGGACAAGCAATATGACTGTGAAGCTTTGGTGCTGATGGACTCGATCTACTCTATGTTTTGATCATTGTTTTGAATCCAATCCAGATGTGTTTTGCTCAAAATTTTGCTTTTTTTTATGAAACTTACCCACATTCATGAATTCATGAGTTAAAATGATACATTAAGCTAGAATAAAACTTTGTTTTAAAGAAGAGGCTCTGTTCTTTCTTTTGATAAATTACATGTTTGGTAATCATACAACACAAAATTCTGGGGGCAATGAAAATTTGGCGAAAATGCTCAAAAATGCTGGTGGTGGTAGCTGGCAAATTTAACAAAAATGCAGCCGGGGAAAGAGTTAAGAAAGTTCAAAGGTGAGAGAGAATGATGTATCTGGTATGCAACCTGTTCTTGCTCCAATGGTGTCTGACATCCAATAGCATACAAACTCATACGATAGATTCCAAAAGCATTTTAACATCTTTATTCCCATGTATGCCTTATTGTTGAGAAATGGCTAGGTTTAGGGCTAGAGAAAATTTCAATATAATAGTTCGCAAAAAGTATTTTTCCATTGGTTTTTGAATTATGTTAGAAAAAGAAAAAAAAAGCTTTGTGACCAACAAAAGTTTTTTATTCTAACACATTTTGTTCATCACAAATGAACACAACTTTCTTGAATTTTGAAGCCTACTGTATATAAAAATCGCCCTAAAGGGGAGCTTGGCAACTATTTCAACTTAATAAAACAGTTTAGAAATCATTTGGAGGTTTAAATAATCTGTTCCGGTGAAAATGGTGACTTTCCCCACTCCCCCAACGTTCCCAGGCGGAAAACCAACCTTGCAACATGGGGACTAACGTCCCGGTAAGTTGGAAATAAGTAGAGGTCTTCACGGGTCCAAAAATTTGTGCCCGAACCGGAAGAGACCCGTAATGTGCTACACCGAACCTGTTACGATGTAGCAGGAATGAAGCAGAGAGTGAATCCAAACGCAAGCACTTTAATTAAACGAACAGGTAATCCAGGGAAAATGACATCACATGGAACTCTAGACAGGAACAAGGAACTCAGACCAGGAACACAACACACCACTACAAGCAACATTAAGCAACAACGACAGCCAACAACTGAAACACAGGGGTTTAAATAATCCACGGCGGTGAAGACCCCTCGGGCGGCTCAGGAACTTGCTCGGGAACAGGAAGAGACACTGGCTCGGGAGAAGGAACAGACACTGACACTGGCTCGGGAGAAGGAACAGACACTGACACTGGCTCGGGAGATGGAACAGACACTGGAACTGGAACTGGCTCGGGAGAAGGAAAAGACACTGACACTGGCTCGGGAACAGACACACACACTGGCTCGGGAACAGACACACACACTGGCTCGGGAACAGACACACACACTGGCTCGGGAACAGACACACACACTGGCTCGGGAACAGACACACACACTGGCTCGGGAACAGACACACACACTGGCTCGGGAACAGACACACACACTGGCTCGGGAACAGACACACACACTGGCTCGGGAACAGACACACACACTGGCTCGGGAACAGACACACACACTGGCTCGGGAACAGACACACACACTGGCTCGGGAACAGACACACACACTGGCTCGGGAACAGACTCTGTGGCAGCGGCCATCTTGTCCGTAGACACTGGCTCGGAGGCGGCCATCTTGTCCGTAGACACTGATGGCTCAGAAACAGACTCAGGAACAGGAACAGACTGTGTGGCGGCGGCCATCTTGTCCGTAGACACTGGCTCGGAGGCGGCCATCTTGTCCGTAGACACTGGCTCGGAGGTTGTGACGTGAGCAGTCTCTGGATCGGCCATCTTGTCCGTAGACACTGGCTCAGAGGAAGTGACGTGGACGGTCTCTGGCTGTGCAGACGTGGCTGACGTGGACGGTCTCTGGCTGTGCAGACGTGGCTGACGTGGACGGTCTCTGGCTGTGCAGACGTGGCTGACGTGGACGGTCTCTGGCTGTGCAGACGTGGCTGACGTGGACGGTCTCTGGCTGTGCAGACGTGGCTGACGTGGACGGTCTCTGGCTGTGCAGACGTGGCTGACGTGGACGGTCTCTGGCTGTGCAGACGTGGCTGACGTGGACGGTCTCTGGCTGTGCAGACGTGGCTGACGTGGACGGTCTCTGGCTGTGCAGACGTGGCTGACGTGGACGGTCTCTGGCTGTGCAGACGTGGCTGACGTGGACGGTCTCTGGCTGTGCAGACGTGGCTGACGTGGACGGTCTCTGGCTGTGCAGACGTGGCTGACGTGGACGGTCTCTGGCTGTGCAGACGTGGCTGACGTGGACGGTCTCTGGCTGTGCAGACGTGGCTGACGTGGACGGTCTCTGGCTGTGCAGACGTGGCTGACGTGGACGGTCTCTGGCTGTGCAGACGTGGCTGACGTGGACGGTCTCTGGCTGTGCAGACGTGGCTGACGTGGACGGTCTCTGGCTGTGCAGACGTGGCTGACGTGGACGGTCTCTGGCTGTGCAGACGTGGCTGACGTGGACGGTCTCTGGCTGTGCAGACGTGGCTGACGTGGACGGTCTCTGGCTGTGCAGACGTGGCTGACGTGGACGGTCTCTGGCTGTGCAGACGTGGCTGACGTGGACTGTCTCTGGCTGTGCAGACGTGGCTGACGTGGACGGTCTCTGGCTGTGCAGACGTGGCTGACGTGGACGGTCTCTGGCTGTGCAGACGTGGCTGACGTGGACGGTCTCTGGCTGTGCAGACGTGGCTGACGTGGACGGTCTCTGGCTGTGCAGACGTGGCTGACGTGGACGGTCTCTGGCTGTGCAGACGTGGCTGACGTGGACGGTCTCTGGCTGTGCAGACGTGGCTGACGTGAAGCTCTGGCTGGACGTGGCTGACGTGAAGCTCTGGCTGGACGTGGCTGACGTGAAGCAGATCGGTATCGGCGGACAGAGAATTGGTCAGCAAAAGAGCCTGGATGATATATTCCTTCAGACTACAGCTAGGGTGATGGAGTGGCATAAAGGAGTAGAGTGGCTCATATAGCCCTCCACGGAAGAATACCATCAAGCACACCTCATCGAAAGATGAGACATGTGCCAGTTTAATAAAGTCTAAAATATACTCCCCTAGGGACCGGACTCCTTGACGGAGACGCATAATCTGTGCTGCTGGATTCATGTTGGTCGGTTGTTCTGTTACGATGTAGCAGGAATGAAGCAGAGAGTGAATACAAACGCAAGCACTTTAATTAAACAAACAGGTAATCCAGGGAAAATGACATCACATGGAACTCTAGACAGGAACAAGGAACTCAGACCAGGAACACAACACACCACTACAAGCAACATTAAGCAACAACCGACAGCCAACAACTGAAACACAGGGGTTTAAATACACAGACAAACAAGCTAAACAAGATAACAAGGGGGTGTGGTGAATAAGAGACACCTGGGGAGACTAATAAACATAGACGAGGAACACCTGTGGACACTGAGCAACAACATAACAAAAGACAAGACACATGGCAGGCTCACATGACAAACATGGAATCACGTGATATACAAGACACAACAAAAACCCACATATAACAGAACCGACCCGGACCCGTCTATTATTTCAAAAGCTGGACCCGGACTCGACATTCTGACTCGAGTTAACTCGCATAATAACTTTGACTGTTTGCCCTTTTGAACTGTAACAATTGCTCGTTCCATGGCCGCGCTTGAGACGCACATGCGCGCTAGCTGGATCAACCTAAATATGCTTTTTCTTTCCCTAATTTTACAAGTTGCAAGTTACAAAAACACAAGCAGGGCTGACTGACTCGGTCTGATCACGGCCGGGTGTTCTCCGAGACGAGTCCGATGATTCCAATCGCACGGGTATTACACACAAAGTTAAACAGACCCGGGACCCGAAGTAATAGATTTGGACCCGACCCGGACCCTGCTGATCATTTAAAAAATAGACCCGAACCCATACGGGTCCCGGGTCGACGGGTCTCGGGTGCACTGTGAAGACCTCTAATAGGAAGTCTTGTGAATAGCGAGAACGAGCGAGAAACACAAACTGCTCAACGGCAATTCGACATAAACACACACGCCCCCCTCAACGTGTATGATGTATTACCCACCTCGGTAAGGAATCTATTGCATTCAACAACAAAAAAATTACAATAATAATAAATAAAAAAATTTAAATAATAATAAAAAAGTATTGTTCTTTTGAATAAGTGCAAGTTTTATCATATCATTTTAATGATAACATTTGAGCATGCATTTATCTATATGCTCAAAAAATCAATTGCTGTGTTTTTTTTGTCTTGAGCTGTTAATAGAAAGTAGGTCATCTCATTTTATTCACCAGCATGAAGAGTGTCAGTGGACTGAATTGAAAGGAAAATCTCCATTATTTTGCCCCTTTACTTATTCTTTCAAGGAAGAATTCATTACTTTGAAATTGTTCTCCAACTATCTTTTACGCTCAGACTTCAGGCTCTCTGCTTGTTAGTGTAAAATTATCCATGCAGCACATATTGAGTGAAAATGTTCCTTTGGAAAATCTACTGTACATGTACACGTGCAATTCATTCAACAGCACTTTATAGTCGGATAAAGAGTGTCAGGTTTAACAAAACACAACTATTTTACGAAATGGCCTTATCTAAACAAAAACAATAGCGTCAATGAAAGGAAAATTAAGCACTAACATTATACCATCCTGGTAGAAGATCCTTACAGGACCCTGACATGTAAACTTATATGTATGCTGTTGCTACAGTATATCATGTATTTAACATGGCTGGACAGGAAAATCTGCCTAATATGGTATAGTGGTTCTAGTCAAAACTAAACAAGTAATTTCCTGCTCCATTTGACTTCGAGGTGAAAACACAGAGGTGAAAACACAGTAGCCCATCCATCATGATTTTGTCTGCCATGTCTACAGCTACGCTCATCCAATCACATCCAGTTTGCCATGCCATACAGTCGTCACCTAATACAGATTGTTTCACAGCAGCATTACAGTGATCAACAGGGGGGGGGGGGGGGGGATTAAATGATGCAAACTTAGTTCAATTCGACAGTAAAGCAGCCCTAAAAAGAAAAAGAAAATTGTAATTGTTCAGCTGAAGTCAGTTCACTGTTGATTCAGTTCTCTTATAAAGATCATCAATTTTAAACTAGTTCAATTAGGCTATAAAGCAGCTCTGCAGAAAATAGTGACATCATCATCCAGCTCAGTTCAATTCTCATTAAATAGTGTCTGTGGAGTCAGACACAATAATATAACAGGGCTATGGATACATTTAAACATGGAACTGCTGCACAGCACACAACTCCAAGACATCAGAGATAACCTCGTTGAGGCTTGCTCATTTTAAGAGGACAGGGTAAGCTTCTGGCTACTGGTGTGGCAAAAATATTGGCTATGTCAGCTCCAGCCAGTTTGTGGCCTCTGGATTATCTGGTGCAGCAAGTTATATGCTCCAGTTGTTGAATTCAAACATCTACAGTATATCTGCTAGTAATGCATTGGTCATTGTGTCATGATAAACTTCTGTCGGTGTGTGATGGGGTTAGTCTCCATGAAGGGCATCAGTTGGTGGAGAATTTCTGAAAAGCCTTTTTTTGGCATAATTCCTTGTATGGGCACTTTTCCCGAAAGATCGCTTGCACACATCAACCAGAGCTAGAGCAAGGCCCATCAACATGCTTCATTAGGGTTACGGAAGTTGTCGGCAGTGCTGCACAGGACTTGTTCGAGAAAGATTTATCATTTTGTTTGAAGACCAAGAAATCAACAATGTTCCCAAAGAAGTATGTTTCTGGTTGTGAGGGAAAGATAACCTTGTTCAGCTTCCCAAAGAACCCAGCGTTAAGGGAACAGTGGATGCATTTATTTATTTTATTTTTTTCGGGGGGTTAGCAACAGAGTTGTGCAAGTGTGCTTCTTGTTCTCAGCATTTCGGTGACGAATGTTTTATAAATTGATGCTGTATTTGCAGATCTGATTTGCAGAAACTGAAAGGTGTAGTATCGCTCTAGTCGCCAGTTCAATCGCGTGCACACACACGAACACAGAGTAACGTAAAGAAGCCCATAAGGCACGGGATTACAGGAGAAATGAAGGCAGCCGCCAACCATCCACAGTGACGATTGTTCGCAAGGAAGCTATAAACCAAATTAATAAACTTCTTACATCAAGCCATGCATCTCAAGGTTAACCAGCAAGCCAAGCAAACACATACCTGTGGTTGAAGGGAGGCAAAAACTGGAACGGGCAGTCCACAAACAGTGCCTTGACACACAAGCGGTGCCTTAAAAGTCCCCTTTTTATAGCCACTAAATATATGATTGGACAATTTGCGCACCTGTAGCATGTTAGAATATGCACCGTTTATCCCACTACATTAGGATGTCATTTCACCTACAACTCACCCTCTTGTGCCTTTGTTCTCTTTATAAAGGTAAAGAGAGAGAAAACAGATTGATCCCAGCTGGGTTTCTTTCCACTGTCACTGCCCATGCGAGCCTATGCTGGTTGGCACACAGTAGACGCTCAACCATCAGACGAGTTATGAGGAATCTGGGTTGTTAAACTTTATACCTTTAGTTCTTCCAGCTTGCCTTTTTGAAAGATGTCAGCTGGAGTTTTTCATTTCATTCCAAGCCTTGGAGTAAAAGTCTTTTAAGGTTTTTGAGCTGAACCCTATAAGAAAAAGTGACTCATGAAATGGATGTTGGAAGAGACAATTGTATGAATAGAACAAATGGCATGATATCACTGTTTTAATGTGTTTTAAAAAATGTTATCTTGCTCTTTTCTTCCTTAAAATGTGTTTTGATCAATTTTAGCGGTTTGCTAACTTCCCTGAGCCACATTTGGGGTGTGTTATACTTCTCTTTTAGACACACACTGACAAACTTCTCTAAGCACTTCCCCTAGGGGAAATCCCTGCTGTCATTTCAGTTTGTTCCACCAAGTTTAAATGGACAGACACTTGAACCCTCGTTCTTGATCGTTCTTGGAGCGAGTCGACTCATATTTACACTTCAGGCAGCTCCATATACCACAATGCAACACGATTTCGATGTCACCCTCCTCAACTCTAATGTATGATAGCCTCTATTCATTATTTTACATGATACTTGATGCTACCTTAAGCTGACTGATACACATTCATACTCTAGGTTATTATATTGATATTTTATTTGTTTATGTAATTTTATATATTTTCTCCAACAGCCTAAGCATACCTATAGGCAAGCGGGCCCAGTAATGTTCCTCGAGATCTACCTTCCTGCAAAATTCATCTCCAACCCTGATCAAACACAACTGACCTTAAGGAGAACTTGATAATTACAGACATGTGTGTTGGATCTGAATTCTGCAGGTAGGTAGATCTCCATGGGTGCTTCTCATTTCTTATTTGTGCATCCCCGTTTCCTTCCCTTGCCTCCTTTCCTGGTGTCTTAGTTCCAGCCCCTTAGGATGCGAGGGAAGGATAAATCTCTCATCAGGAAACTTCCTTGCTCCTTATTTCTCACCTCCTCGCGGTGCAATTAGAGAATTGAGATGTCCTTCAAGATGGCTGAGTTTCGATCGGTTTCCTGGTCACTGGCTTGAGGACGTAGGAGCGAGGAAATGAGGAAGCATCAATTTGAGTATTGAGAAGCACCCCAGGAACAGGATTGGGCACTCATAAGGAAAAAATAAATCAGAAAAATAAATCCACTCATAGTGGATTCCAAGTTATAATGGGCTTAGAATGTTCCAGTTCAACCCATTGCATGGGTTCCACCAGTAGTAACCACTCATACAACATAAACAATGACATACATCCGAGTCAATGAGATAGAGGGAAGAACGGAGAACCAGGGAAAGGCATTAAAAAAGTGGAACACAGCCATATTCTCTCCAAAAACCACCCTCCAAAGTTGTTGGCAAATCTTACATGTCACATGTCACAGACAGAGAGCATTTCTCATAGACTAGTTTTATGAATTATCTTACATGTGTTGTTTTCCGGAAACAAGTATTTTTCATAAATAAATGAATAGTGGCCTCCTAATCATCCCCATATATCCTGATTGGCTTCATCACGGTCTCCTCTCCTCCAGTAAGCTGGAGTGTGGTGAGCGTTCTGGCGCAATATGGCTGCCGTTGTATCATCCAGGTGGATGCTGCACATTGGTGATGATTCCCCGTTCTATGTAAAGCGTTTTAAGTGCCGAGAAAAGCGCTATATAAATGTAATTAATTATTATTCTAGTAGTATTCTCACTTGAAACTGTGTAGTTTTTTTTTATAAAATATAATTAAATCAGTTTAAGTTATCCTGCATGTGCCCTTTCTGAGTCTCCCTAGTTTATAGCACCTTTAAAACAATGAGGACAAACTGAATAAAAGCGGATTTGCTTTTCACATGCACCTTCACAATCAAAAGCATTTGTTAGCTCATACGAGAAAACAAACTCATCAGCAGGTATCAGACACTTCTTAAAGGTATTGACCCAACAAACAGTTTGATGAATCCACCGCTGTTGGAAATCAAGCCCCTACAGAGTCTTTATAGCTCGCTGTAGAGATCCCAGCGGGAGAGTCGAGTGCCGTGTTTACGTGAGCATGTTTGCTTCAATATAGCCTTAAACACGTCCGATATTATCACTATCACCCGACTGTCTACATCCAATGTCGTACTTACACTGTACTGCCGTAATTCGAGAAGTGAATTTGAAAAGCAAAGTGAGGTATTGGTTTCTCTCATTCAGCACTTAAAAAGTTATTGGGGTCAATAATACCCAGAATGAGAAATCCCCCCTACTTGGCCTTTCTATCAGCAAGCTTGTTCTGTCTCTGCAAATATACTAACTTCTATGACTTTTCCTCTCACCTCCTGTTGCCCTGACAACTGTCTGTGAACTGAAAGATCGTTGTTATGAACATGTCTTTAGACAGAAACTGAACCCTAAGGAGGCCAACATGGGCAATTAAAATAGTGAAGATGGTTAGGAACTTCAAACGTGGAATCAATACTCATTTTCTTTCTACTAGAGATCACTCAAACTCATGTTTGGGGTTTTGAAATCCACCTTGTCAGCTGGATTTTTTCTTATATTGAAATGAATTGGATATTACAATGAATTGGACTTAAGCCGGACCCCAGAGATACACGGCTAAATGACAGGGTAATTAAGGAGGTGTAAAGAGTTTAATGAAGACATAACAAAATGTAATTAGTTTCTAATTAACCACACTTGACTGAATTGAAACTCTTTTCATATAGAGGAAAAGACTCACTCAGCTTGGGTTTCTTCAATGTGACCTTTGGACATTGGAGTTAAACATCAGCCATATCTTTAGTAATGCTTTCAGTCCCAATTTTAGCTTTAGTTTACATAATTGAATTTGGTATTGAATGTACAATTGAGAAAAGAAAAAAAAGAATGTAGTAAAATAAATAGCAGACATTTCAACAAAGTGGCATTCAAATCCAGAAGCTTCATTTTAGGACCTGCTCTTGGAAATACGCATTTGAGTGCATCATTAACCACTTAGCGAGCAGAGAAATTCTGTGGTGTCCCTCGTGTAGTTTTGGAGAGATTTCCAAGACAAACAACACAAAAGCTTTTAGCAGAGTCATACATCTCCTTTTTGCACCTGTTCAGCATCTGATTCAATGCACTTGGGTGCTCTGTTACATCACATCAAAATGCAAGATCATTCAGAATTTGACAGCTTTAAAAAATGTGAGATCTTCCTAAAACTGAGAAAATCCACTAAAACCGTTGTACCATCTTTTGCTCAAAAAACAACCAGTTCCTAATTTACCAGCCGGTTTTATTCAGCACCTGCAAGTAAAAATGGAACAAATTCGCTCTTTTCTTGAAGACTCTGCAAAGTTTTCACCGGAACAACTAACCTTGGCAAATGTTTCTTACTCTTTGGGGCAGATTCACTCACACACTTTTAGTGTGTACTGTTTAAAAATGCACCCTCAGAGGAAGGTTACGCTATAATTTCTTACACTACAAATCTTGCTTGGTTTGTCTTTGCATGGTACACTGTGAACACACACTCTTAGAAGAAAAGGTTATATCGGCGCTACGTATTTGGAACCCCTAAAAGGTTCTACACTCTTTAGAAAAAAGGGTTCATTGGGGTTCTATGTAGAACCATAGGGTTCTTTACTCAACTCCAAAGAACCTTTTATGCTAAAAAGGTTCTATAATGATTTCTTTTGGCACAAAGGTTCTTTAGGCTATTATTCATTCATATATTACATTATTCTGCAACATTTTGCAGTTGTAATTAAATTATTGTTTATTAAACTGTAGTAACTTAATATCACATTTTAAACATGCTGATTTTTGGAGGAGAAAAACTGAAATGGCACTATTCATGTGATATTGATTAACTACAGATACTTAGATAAATATATAAATTTTCTAACCCCCATATCTTGATTTTTGTGATCATTCACATGCATTCATAAATACATTTTAGGGTCTTGATGTCTGTCAATAATATGAAATATTTCATCCGGAAAGGACAAAACAATTGATAATGAATAAACCCAATTTGGGTTCCAAATACGTAGCGCCGATAGAACCTTTTTTTCTAAGAGTGCACCATACTGGGTGTGAAAACATTTCTTACAATCCCTTCAGCTTCATTCCATTTTTATCCACTTTTTTCCCTGTACGGCCCAAAGCGAATTATGAGTGTAACTTCCGTTAAACTGTAAACAATCAGGGAAATGTTCTCTATATGAATGCAATATGCTGGTCACAATGAGATGGCATTATTCTTCTTAGCATTCCACCGTTGAACATTAAAAGGAAATTTGAAAGTGTAATAAAGCATCGACAAAGTACGATGACCCTAAAAGAGGTTTCGATTCTTTCTGCAGCAATATTACAAACGGGTTAAATATCACCATGGTAATATCTGTATTATGGAACACACGTTGCCTTAATCAAAAATGTTCATTAACCTAACACTAGCATTGTAACACAGACTCATTTTACTCAGGCACCCAATCTCTCAGAATCATTGTGAAGCTATCAAGACACGCCCTAGCAACCATTTACAGCAACCTAGCAACAAGTTCCATAGAATTCCATTCAAACAGATCAAAAGGAACATCTTTGGATAGAAGCGGCAGAGAAACATGAGGGTTTGACTCAGGGCAGCAAACAGCCAATCACAAATCATCTTCACCACTTCCTATAGCCACGGTCTGGAAACCATTGTCATCCCAAACCCAAAGAGGGATATCTTCAAATCTGAATGTCATAGAGGCATTGCTATGGTTGGTTGGTTCCTATCATTCATACTAGCAAGCAGCCTTTGGATTATCATCATTGGCAGCTTCCAAGCCACTCCCTAGCAATCATTTAGCAAGACCTATATCTGCATCAGAACATTGTAGAGACATGGAGGTTGGCTCTTTAGACTCATACTAACAAACAGGATTTCCAACATGCTACACATGCTAACAGTGAATAGCTGCATGCTAAGCCTGATTTAGCACTGAGCTATTAGCTATAAGAACAAATAACTTTATAAAAACTCCATAGTAACCATCTGTGACAACTATCAACCGCCTAGCAAAACCATAGCAACCACCCAGAACACCCTAACAATGAGCAATCAACCAATGCACCTTAGCAACCACCCAACAACACCGTAGAAACCAATCAGAACAGTCTAGCAACAACTCATAACACTCTAGCAACTGCCTATCAACTCCATAGCAACCACTCAGAACACACTAGCAGCCAAGTGCAGAGTTTTGCCACAGCAAGCACCACTCACATTTTCATTAGTTATTATTATTATTTTATTTATATATTTTTTCTTGTGAAAGCCTGTCAGAATCATGCATTCAAACTTTCAAACGAAGAAAACAAAATGTGAGATGACAGCTTTCACAAAGAAGACTGGATTCGAAATTGAGGATTATAATAAATACATTTACTAAGAATGAATGCCTGCTGATAACGGCATTTATTTAATGCACTTTCTGTGTTGTCATTTCTCATTTTACATACTCACAAATATAGACCTTTATAAATATAGACTAGTGCCTAGATAAATAATGTGCTTACAGAATAAGATGTAGGTTTTTGCACTAAAATACAGGCACAGTTGTTTAGTGAATGTTCCTCACACAAATCATAGAAAGCATTTACAATATTATTTTTATTACTGGTGTGTATATTATTTTCAAGGAACACTATGTAACTTTTTTTTCAGAATGAACAAAATTTCAATAATTAGTCTATACATTGTAGAGCAGGGGTCGGCAAGTAAGTTTGGCATCGGGCCAAAAAAAAATTTTCCCACTAGATGGCGGGCCAGAGCATATTCAACTGATAATTTAAGGAATTAATTGATGAAAAATGCGAATTGCCTGCTGTGACAGACTGGTACAGTGTATTTTGAAACTGGTAACTTACTGAGCTGTTACTCTGTGTTAAATCCTGTAGTAAAACAGTCATTAACAAAAAGCCACATAGGCCTATGTGTGGCGGTGTCCGGGTTTTACACTGACGAATATTCGATTAGTTTATTTAATTATAGATTTTCGAATAGGTTGTGTGATTATTGTCTAAAAAATCCCCATGTTTGCGGTGTTGATTCGGTGGTGACGCGTAACGAGAGGGTGACACTGGCAATAGCCTAACACAAAAGCTGTCACAAGGAACCGGCAAAAGTAATGATTATGAATGCTGCAGATGTAGGACACATTTTTATTGTTTATTAATAAACAAGCTTTCTATATATATATTTCTGGTGTCTGTGAGGGAGCTTAAACGCCAAGTTTCGGTTCATTTATGAGACGAGCTCCAGTTCACAAGCAATCGCGCCGGCGCCTCCATGTCCTGTTATTTTGTCTGCTATTTGCTTCTTATTCATTAAATCCAGGGAATTTGTTGTTGAAACCTTTATTAAAATTAAGATACAATTGATACAAGTCAAGTCAAGTCAAGTCACCTTTATTTATATAGCGCTTTTTACAATACAAATTGTTTCAAAGCAGCTTTACAGAGATAACAGGAAAACAATGTTGTAATAGTATTGTTAAATTCAAAATTAAATGTTAAATGTCCCCAACTAAGCAAGCCAAAAGCCAATGGCGACAAAGGCGAAGAGAGGCGAAAAAGGCAACAGTGGCAAGGAACCAAAACTCCATCAGATGACAGAATGGAGAAAAAAACCTTGGGAGAACCCAGGCTCAGTCAGGGGGCCAGTCCTCCTTTGGCCAACGAACGAACAGTGTATGATTATGAGTTAGGCAGCATAATGTCAGGAGTCAGATGTGATCAGAACTTTCACGATATTTATCCAGTTCATCTGGTTGGGTTGGGTCATCCGGCCGGTGAGGAGATGACTGTGTTGAGGTGTTCATGGGCCTTCACAGTGTTGATGGGGCTGGCTCATCAGGGATGCGTTGTCGTCGTGTCCATGTGATGGTCCTTCCTCAGATCTGGATATGGCCTGGATCCGGCGGTTCGCGGTAAACCTCGGGATAAGCAGAGAGACTAATATTAGCGTAGACGCCATCCTTCTTATGATGTACAAAGTACATCAGGAATTATGGGAAGTGTTCCCGGTTCCGGCTGATCTAAACTATGCAGCCTAACATTGAATTATAGAAATCTATAATGTGTTATGTGTATGCTAAGCCAAAGAGATGTGTTTTTAGTCTAGATTTAAACTGACAGACTGTATCTGCTTCCCGGACTGTGTTAGGAAGATTGTTCCAAAGTTTTGGTGCTAAATAGGAAAAGGATCTACCGCCAGCAGTCGATTTTGATATTCTAGGTATTATCAATTGGCCAGAATTTTGAGATCGCAATAGACGTGAAGGACTATAATGCGTTAAGAGCTCGCTCAAGTACTGGGGAGCTAAACCATTTAGTGCTTTGTAAGTAATCAGCAATATTTTAAAATTTATACGATGTTTAATAGGCAGCCAATGCAGTGTTGACAGAACCGGGCTAATATGGTCATACTTCCTGGTTCTGGTAAGAACTCTAGCGGCTGCGTTTTGAACTAGCTGTAGTTTGTTTATTAAGCGTGCAGGGCAACCACCCAGTAGAGCATTACAATAATCTAGCCTTGATGTCATGAATGCATGAACTAATTGTTCCGCATTTGTCAGTGAGAGCATATGACGTAATTTAGATATATTTTTAAGATGGAAAAATGCGGTTTTACAGATACTAGACACGTGACTTTCAAATGAAAGATTGGTATCAAAGAGCACACCCAGGTTCCTAACTGACGACGAAGACTTAACAGAGCAGCCATCGATTGTTAGACAGTATTCTGGGTTATTACGTGTGGCAGTTTTTTGTCCAATGATTAGAATCTCTGTTTTTTCAGAATTTAGTAATAGGAAATTACTGGTCATCCAATTTTTTATATCAGCTATGCATTCCGCTAATTTTGAGAATTGGTAAGTTTCGTTAGGTTTTGAAGAAATATACAGCTGAGTATCATCAGCATAACAGTGGAAGCTAATTCCATATTTCCTAATGATATATCCTAATGGTAGCATGTACAGAGTGAACAGCAGCGGTCCTAGTACTGAGCCTTGTGGTACGCCATACTGAACTTGTGATCGATAAGACATCTCTTCATTTACTGCTACAAACTGAAAACGGTCAGATAAGTATGATTTAAACCATGCTAGTGCAATTCCACTAATGCCAACATAGTTTTCTAGTCTATTTAAAAGAATGTTGTGGTCGATAGTATCAAATGCAGCACTAAGATCAAGTAACACTAATAGAGAGATACAACCACGATCGGATGATAAGAGCAAATCATTTGTGACTTTAATGAGAGCAGTCTCAGTACTATGGTACGGTCTAAATCCGGACTGAAAATCCTCGCAGATATTATTTCTTTCTAAAAAGGAACACAGTTGTGATGATACTGCTTTTTCTAGTATCTTTGACAGAAAAAGCAGATTCGAGATTGTCCTGTAATTGACTAATTCTGTCGGATCAAGTTGCGGTTTTTTAACAAGCGGTTTAATCACAGCCAACTTAAAGGTTTTTGGTACGTATCCTAGAGACAAAGATGAATTAATGATATTTAGAAGAGGATCTATGACCTCTGGAAGCATCTCTTTCAGTAGCTTAGCCGGTATAGGGTCTAGCATACAAGTTGTCGATTTAGATGAATTAACAAGTTTGCAAAATTCTTCCTCTCCTATAGCAACAAATGAATCAAAATGTTCCTCACGGAGACTACAATGCACTCCCTGATGCGCTACTGTAGTAGACGGTTGCATAGTTATAATTTTGTCCCTGATATTATAGATCTTATAAGTGAAGAAGTTCATAAAGTCATTACTGCTGTGTTTCTTGGAAACTTCTGGGCTTGAAGCTTTCTTTTTCGTTAGTTTAGCCACTTGTTCAAATAAATACCTAGGATTATGTTTATTTTCTTCTAATAGGGTTGAAAAATAATCCGTTCTAGCATCTTTTAATGCCTCTCTGTAAACAATCGAGCTCTCCTTCCATGAAATCCGAAATACCTCTAGTTTTGTTTTCTTCCAGTTTCGCTCCATTTTTCTGGCTGCTCTCTTAAGGGCCCGGGTGTGCTCGTTGTACCACGGCGTTGGACTATTTTCTTTAATCTTCTTTAAGCGCAACGGAGCAACTATGTCTAAAGTGCTGGAAAAGAGAGATTCAAACGTTTCTGTTACAATATCAAGTTCTTCTAAGCTATCCGGGATGCTGAGATGATGAAACTGATTAGGAAGATTATTAATAAAGCCATCTTTAGTGGCAGAAGTGATAGGTCTAACATATTTATAACACGGAGTCGGCTTTGCAGCCTTGGCTAAATGTAATTTACACGAGACTAGATAATGATCTGAGATGTCGTCGCTCTGCTGCAGAATTTCAACGGCATCAACATCTATTCCATGAGATAATATTAGATCTAGAGTATGGTTACGACAATGAGTAGGTTCTGACACGTGTTGTCTCACTCCAATTGAGTTTATAATGTCTTTAAATGCCAATCCCAATGCATCTTTTTCATTATCTACATGTATATTAAAATCACCAACAATTAGGACTTTATCGGCAGCCAATAATAATTCTGATAGAAAGTCAGCAAATTCTTTGATAAAATCTTTATGGTGCCCTGGTGGCCTGTATACAGTAGCCAGCAGAATTCTCAAACGTGATTTATTGTTTACACTATATATTTTTACATTAAGCACCAACACTTCAAAAGAAGTATATTTAAAACTAGATTTCTTAGTGGTTTTGAAAATATTACTATAAATTACAGCAACACCTCCCCCTTTGCCTTTCGGACGAGGCTCATGTTTATAACAGTAATCTTGCGGAGTGGACTCATTTAAAGTAATGTAATCGTTTGGTTTTAGCCAGGTTTCTGTCAAACACAGCACATCTAGGTTATAGTCTGTAATCTTATCATTAACTATGAGCGCTTTTGAATTAAGGGATCGAATATTCAACAACCCAAGCTTTATCGTTTGCTCATCTGTATTATATCTGTTTTTTATTTGTTGAACATCAATTAAACTTTTAACCTTAGAAAGGTTTGGCAGTTTTTTGGATTTCCAAATTCGGGGAACAGACACAGTCTCTATATGATGATGATATCTAGGTGAAAGAGGCTCTATGTGATGGGATTTATCTGACCTTGGTGACGTGAGGCCGCTAGCAGACGGTCGGTTTAGCCAGTCTGTCTGCTTCCTGACCTGAGCCCCAGGTTGTCATGTTTTATCTCTAAGACTATGAGCCAAATTACTAGAGAGAAGAGCAGCACCATCCCAGGAGGGATAAATACCATCTCTTTTCAACAGGTCAGGTTTGCCCCAAAAACTTTTCCAATTGTCTATGAATTCTATATTATTTTGCGGACACCAATTAGACAACCAGCCATTGAGTGAACACAATCTACTAACTATCTCATCACTCCTTCGAACAGGAAGGGGGCCAGAGCAAATTACAGTGCCTGACATCGTACTTGCGAGTTCAAACACCTCTTTAATATTAATTTTGGTGATCTCCGACTGGCGAAGTCGAACATCATTTGTGCCGACGTGAATAACAATCTTAGAGAATTTACGATTAGCATTAGCCAGCACTTTTAAATTTGCTTTGATGTCAGGCGCTCTGGCTCCCGGCAAACATGTGACTATGGTGGCTGGTGTCTCTATTTTCACGTTCCGTGTAATAGAATCGCCAATTACCAGGGCACAATCAACATAATTCTCAGTGGGTGTTTCACTGAGTGGGGCAAATCGATTTGTTATGGTGATCGGAACAGAAGAGTGGTTTTTTGATCCGCGACTAGAGCGATCTCTCACAGTTACCCATCTGCCTGGCTGCACAGGCAATAACTCAGCCGGAACCGAATCATGTAAATGGTTCACTATGCTAGGCGCATCCAAAGTAGTATCTAAGGCTCGTGCACACTTACTATCCTCGATTAAAGTTTGGATGCGTGTCTCTAATTCTGAAATCTTCTCCGTCAGCCTGACTGTCTCCTTGCATTTATCACATATAAACCCTATATTGCCGACGGGGAAGGCTATGGTAAACATGTGGCATGAGGTGCAGGTGACAATAACAGGACAAGACATTACTCACCGTGTTTGTTGACTGATTCTTACTCACCTAGGCTTTTTATGAACACAAAACGAAATTCACATTTTAGACAGGCTTTCTACAAAACAAAACTTAATGAAGAGGTCAAAATCATGTCTGACACACGTCTCCCGAAATATTGCGGCATCTTACAACACATCCCGTCTTGCTAAAACACACAATGTGGACTATCCAATCTTTTGTCAAGCAACATTGTCTTTATTTCAGATTCGAAAGACGACATTAAAAATTGCTACAAAAATGGTTGTTCTGGTGTTTTTCTGGCATATATAATCGTGGAATATGATGGGTCCGTGTATCATTCGTTCAATCATTTTTTCAAATTAAAACCAAAAATAAAATAATGAAAAACGACTTGTTTTTCCATTATATATTTCCTGAACTATAAAATGAAAAAACGAATAACGACGAATTTTCTGATTGTGTGCTCAGATCAAAAAAAGAACAAATTAATTAGCCTATAGCCTATAGTACTGAATTAGACACATTTTTATTTTTATTTTTAATTTAACACCTTAGTAGGCACATATCAATTAAATCATTTTAAACTGATCAAGTACCAAAACGATTGAACGAATGATACACGGGGCATTTGTAAACCGTTATTGTAAAATAAAAATAGGCTGATAAAAGAAAATATTGCTGGCGGGCCAGTTTTGGCCCGCGGGCCGCCTGTTGCCGACCCCTGTTGTAGAGTATTTGATTTTAACTCATGAGTTCACTAATTCTGAAATGCCATGCACACATTTCTCACCAAAATTCCTAAGTCAACCCCATGTGACTCATCCGATGCAAATCACCCGCTGGCGACGTTGGGTCTGGGTATAGCTCGCCTATTGACACCTTTAGGGTACGAGATTGTTTACACAAATGGCCATAAAAATTCGGACCTGGGTTTTTAAACAGATTGCTGTCATTTAACACCCATCTCTGCGGAGAGAACGAAGCCAGATGTGTGAAATGAAAACACACGCACACACATATCCACGCTCGCACCCACGGATACACGCACGCACACACCTATGGACACGCGCCGATGCATTCCTTACGGAAAACCCCGAGAAATGGGTGATTCTAAGAGAAATATGATGTATTCCTGTATTCTTGTACATTCCTGTTTTTGTATCATGCCAGTTAAGATTGTTAGTTGTGTAGTTAAAACTCTAAGGGCCTGTATAAAGAGCCTAAGAGCATATATCTGCTTGTATGTGTGTCAAACACGTATTTCATGATAGCAAATGAAAGCTCCCGACTTGATCTAATTAACCATATAAACGAGGTTCCGTTAAAATGTACTCTGCTATGTTTTTCCATTTCTGTAATGTTTCTGACCATATTCATACCTGCCATAAATCCGAAAGTGGGGCGTTCCGACAAGACAAAGGCCACGGAACCCCGCCAAATCAAGAAAGGATCTCATTGGAGAGGTCTTCCCAAAGTGGGCGTGGACTCTTCCCGGTAAAAGGCCGCGCTGCAGTTCGTTCCCTCTCTTGCGCTGTGTATCCTGCTCCCTGATGTAATCTTTGTGTGCTTTCTTTTGTTCCTGTTTTAGTTTGTCTTTGTTTTATTTTGCGTATAGCTAGTCTGTTCTCAGTGCGGTTCTCGTCCTCCGACCGAGTTACCCACGTGTGTTTCGTCAGTCTTCCAGCATCCCGGTGATAAGACTGTCTTTACGCATACAGAACTGTTTTAGGACGTTTGAATTTCCCGCGAAACAACCACGCTCGGAAGCATCAAAGAAGTCCGCCTCCCATCTCCAGGACGCCGCACGCCCTCTTCTACACAACACCAGGTCTGAATGCAAGTGTTCCATCTAAAATGTAGACGCTTTAAAGTGTGTATCCTGTGGCTGTCTCTGAGGGTCTAATTGTGCTAGCAAGTGTGTTTTCCTTATGTTTCCACGTTTCTTTTATTATTTGTTTCAGTTTACTTTGTTTATCTGTATCTTTGTTTTGCTAGTAGTGTAGTTTGTTTATTAAAACCTCATTTATACCTTATTGCCTCTGTTGTTGTTGACCATATAACAAAGCCTCTTTAATATAAAGATCCTAACGCTACAATCTGATATTGTTAAGTGCACAAAACAGTGTCAGTAAAGTTAAGCTAAAATAGGCCACAAGTCATTGATAACTTCCAACAGAACAGCACGGCGGACGTGCTGACTGAGAAAGGGGCTTCAATTGCTTTGGTAATTTTAAAGATCAACAGCCATCTGTCTGTGTAGGATGTATATTCCTAATTAATCATAATTCGTTGTGTTTAATTGTTATATACATACCCGAAGCAGACGTGTAGGCTGTATAACCCCTTGTTGGGTGATTTATTTACGTAAGGACTCGGTTCAAACTATATTCGATAATTTGTTGATCAGAGATTAATAACTGCTGAATATTCTTCCCCGAAATTAAAATTGACTAAAGAGCTTATGAGCCTTGAGCATTCCTTACAACATCATCAATCCTTCTTCCAAAACATGTTTTTGTCTTGCACTGATTCACTATGGTGAGCCTATTATTTTAGACCTGACGGGGGGATAATTTTCACTGGAAATTGCATATATGTCACTCGCCATTGGATGTTCTCTATTTGTGTCATATCCACAAATAGAGAAAAGTTTCTCTAGCTACTTTGAAGTGTGTCTGGTGCGGTTATGAAGTGACCGGCATAGGTAGTTGTCACAATAAGCGAGAAAGGTTGACATGGAGCCCCCTAATCTTAAACTTCCAGGGAATCACACACAAAACACAGGAGAGTCTGCTGGCAATGTGACAGAGTTTGTAATAAAAAAGAGAATAAGCATTGGCTTGGCTTTGTAAAAGTTTAAAAGTGAAATACCTTACTCACCTGTTGAGTAATAAAAACGGCATCTCCGCGTGGCATTTTTATTACTCAACAGGTGAGTAAGGTATTTTATTGAACCTATAAATACAGTATAGCTCTCTAACAGAGTTCATTGTAAAGCACTTTCTATTGTGAAGGATCATTTCATTATGGTTGTTGTAGCGCTGTGCTGGAATTTATTTTCAAGGAAGTATTGTGTCTATAATGGGTAAACCTACAGTAATGTCTTTAGCTAGTCAGCTTGAGATATTTTCCATCTAAACTGCCTATGCCTCTTAAGCCTTAGCGGATGTTTTATGAGCAGTAAGATAATCTCTCACCCTCTTTGATCAAAATATCAGTTAAAAATCAAAATGCAACATTTGACCATATCAGACTGGCAATCATGATAACTTTTGTAAAATCATTCATTAAAAATTTCAGTGTTTCCAAGTAGTTAAAACAAAGCATTAAATATTGCACTTACAGATGTTCGGATTTCCATGTGTTCACACAGCCCAATCTCATGAAAGTGTAATTTCTTGTACCAATTATACGGCAAAAATAGTTTTTTCTTACACATGATACGCAGTTTACGTGTGCATATGAAACGCACTTTACACACTTTAAAAAATATATATTTTGGCGTATAAATGGCACGAGAAATAAAATTCATGCTATAGATACGCACTTTCATGAGATCGTGTTGTTCACAGGTCACGCGAACCATATTTATCCGCACAGTACCGCAGATCTGACACACAACCAAACAATGTACTTCTTTAAAATGCATGGAGTTTTATTTTTTAACCACGAAAGGCCTAAAATTATATATAGTATGCCTTTAAAAAGCAATATTTTATAAAACTAATATTTTCCTGCTCTGCTGGCCTGTACTCTTCTGAATTAGCATATTGAAACCAGTTTGTTTATGTTTTATGAGCATTCAAATCACGGCAGAGATGTGTTTGGATAGTTTCCATGCATAATTTTAGGTTGTCGGAAATTAGCCAGCACTATTCCTTCTCAGCAATGAGAAGGAGTAAAACAATAGCTGGTTGCAAATTTATAAAATGAAATATGCTGTATTTATAGAGGATTATTTCTACAGTTACATCCTAGATGCCTTAATTGATTTTGACAGCACAATCCCTTTCAATCTTGCCCACATGCTAATTTCAAATGCCGTTACACCACATCAAATGTAGTTCAGTGGCATGTCAACAAAACCAGTACGTTTTTTTTTTTCACCCACAAACCAGTAAGTTACAGCCTCCTTATCAGATTTAACACCTATTCTCTGTGTGCAAGATTGATAAAAAAACATAAACTGCAAAAGGAAAAAAAATATTTTTTTCGAAGTTGTAAAAAAAAAAAAAGATTAGGTTTCAATTTATTTTGATAGTCCCTTTAACAGATTCTTTTGACAATAAGTCATGTTGCACCTACATGTCTACTAACTCGGTAACACTTTATATTACGACCCGAAACAACTGCGTAAGTAAAACGAAATTACGGTGTATGTTTCTGTAATTATAGTGTACTTCTGTGTAGGTATAAGGGAACAATATGTTAAGTTTTGGGTAATAAAGGGGTAACAAGCAGATATATAACCTGCAAAGAACTTCGTAAGTAAACCGAAATTACGGTGTACGTTTCTGTAATTATAGTGTACCTCCGTGTAGGTATAAGGGAACAATATGTTAAATTTTGGGTAATAATGGGGTAACAAGCAGATATATAACCTGCAAAGAACTTCGTACTGTAAATAAACCGAAATTACGGTGTACGTTTCTGTAATTATAGTGTACCTCCGTGTAGGTATAAGGGAAGAATATGTTAAGTTGTGGGTAATAAAGGGGTACAACCAGATATATAAGCAAATTATTTATGATGTAATTATTTTAAAACTAACAGGTACCTATTCTGTTAATATATTCCAGGCAAAAATTGTACGTCTGTTGTATATAAAAGTTTTTATCACATTTCTGGCAAAATATGTTCTTGTGCAATGTAGTTACAGGGTAATTTTGACATCTGTGGGTTGTAAATTCAACATATATATATATATATATATATATATATATATATATATATATATATATATATATATATGAAGAGTTCAGATGCAAAAGCCTCTAAGTGCCATTTGAAATTTTCTTCTAGAATGATCATTTTTATCAAGCTTGTATATTTAAGTTCAGTAATTTCACTTAAATGGCAATGAAGATTACCTATTAATTGTCATTTAAGTGAAATTACTGAACTTACATATACAAGCTTGATAAAAATTATCATTCTAGAAGAAAATTTCAAATGGCATTTAGAGGCTTTTGCATCTGAACTCTTCATATATATATGTATATGGCTGTATGTAAGCACAGAATGATAAAAAATTTAATGTATTGGCTTTTCTTACTAAACTACTTAACGTTAAGCCAAAACAAAAATGTTTCTGCTATGATTTTAATTTAGAACGTAACATGTAGTACTTAATACTTACCTTATCACATTGTATTGTAATGACACTTAAATGTCAGAGCAAATATAGCCTACTGTGTAAATTTTTGTTGTGTTTTGTTTTCTTAATAAGAGTACATTTCTCTGTACTGTGCAAATCGTGTTGTTTCGTATTGTTACATAGTAAGTAGTGTTTGTTACCCATTTCAACTGTATTTACAGGGTAAGTGTGACTCCTGCGGGCTGTAAAAAGTGGCGCTTGTTACCCCCTTGTTCTGTGTATTTACAGGGTAAGTGTTACTTCTGCGGGCTGTAAATTAAAGTGGCGCTTGTTACTCCTTTATAACCCAAAACTTAACATATTGTTCCCTTATACCTACACAGAAGTACACTATAATTACAGAAACGTACACCGTAATTTTGGTTTACTTACGCAGTTGTTGGCGGGTCGTAATATAAAGTGTTACCACTAACTCTCATTAGAGTGTCAGTAGACTATTAGTAGACTGGTAGGATTAGGGTTAGAATAAGTAGACACACACTGCAATGTAGTTCACACTGCATGACTATCTGGGGTATCATTCAGTTGCTGGTGTTTCACATTGCATGACTTTACAAAAGAATCGCCAACAACTTCTGTCTGGTCCGGAAAACTACCAAAAAACCAAACACATGCGAGAAGTGATAAGGAAATCATGCAAGATCACACGTGCACAATACTGAAATTGTTATTAAAAATGATAGCCAGCAAGAAGCTTGCGATCTAAATTGCCTGTGCGCTGATTTGCAGCGAAAAGGGGAAAAAGAAAAACAGATTATGCAGGAGGAAATGTTTTGGGAGACGAGAGCAAGGATTGTGTGTTCTGCAAAGAGAGTTGGGGGTAATTAAAGGTTGTATCAGTCATAGCTGCCCGCTCTATAAGCATGCCGTCCAAAAACCGCATCTCTGTATGCAGCCTAGGCTTTGAGATCTGCACACAAAAACAAATGGGTACAACCACCACTCAAAACCAAAATAAACAGTGTTTCAACCAATCACCGACAGGGGCGGGTGTTGCTCTGACTTCGCGTCCAGCCGTGCACAAGATCAAAACCTTACAACACCCTGACGGTGATTAAGGTGGGCAGCTAGCGGATCGTTAGGAAAGATTAGATGAATGTGATCATTTATGTTTCGGCCTTTTTGGGGCCTGAAATGACTGATACAACCTTTAAATAATTTTGCAATGTGCTTCTGTTGCTGCTGGTCAAGCAAATGTTTGTGGTTTGATATAAATATATTTGTAAAATACTGATATTCTGAAATATAACTCGTCCCCGAACTCCCCGCTACCCAGTATCTTGCTCTCTCATTGGCTGTAGGTCACCGCGATGTAGTTTTCAGTCAGAACACATTCACACAGTAGGATTTTGAATCGCCGACTCTCTCGATTCTCTCAGATTGCATCTTTGATAATTCACACTGCGTGATTGTCACTCGCGCGAACGAGCACCGATTTGCCTATGATTTTGGGCATTTGTCTGCGATCTCCCAAAACCTGTTGGCAAGTGAAAATCGGGGCTAAAATCATGCAGTGTAAACCCGGCATTAGTTGACGTGTAGTTGCAAAGTTGCTTGTAATCAACAGAATGTTAAAAAGTTGGTATAAAATTGATCCAATTAAAATCCAGTTTTGAATTTTAGTTTTAAGGAAATCAAAGTGTTGCCTAAGTTAATGTACAGCTGGCAGTGATTAGTTCATTGCCCTCAAACTTTGAGAACTATATTAAAAAAAGCAGAAACTGATGATTGTATGGTGTTGTTGTAATGACGAAAACATTCCTTAGCTCTAAAATATTGTAAAATATATAGAAATATATTTAGAAAAAAATCCAAGCAAAATGAGTTTAATGGTCATCGTCATTACAATATGAAATCATAAACGGGATATTCACTAGAGAATATGAGAGCGGCGATGTATACATATTGGCTTAAGGAAATCACAACTGCTGTATGTCATCATCTCCAGCCTCAGAAGTGAAAGTGGTGTGAAATGTGTTTAAAATGTGGCAGGCAATGAGAGATGTAGATTCTGTTCCCTTCTTGATAACAGATCTTAAAATGATCGCAGGATGACATAATCAAACCGCCGTATTAGTTGATTAAAAAGTTTCATTAATTCATTATAACTTGCATAAAGCTTCATATTGGGTTGCATAAAGAATATAAGAGTATTGCAAATTGATCGTCCGTGCTCAGATTTTCATTCCCACTCCTTTTTTAATAAGAGATGTTTCTTACGATGATACCCAGAGGGAGCTGCTGGAGGGATGAAAGTCTGTGGTCAGTGGAGCAGATGCTGTGTTAATTGGCCGTCCTTCTGCTGAGACGCTGAGTCATGTACTCTAGATCTCAGGTTAACCATTGCCTCGGCTAACAGCTGTGGAAACTGCTTTTGACATGTTTACCACCACTGCCTCAATATAGTTATTATACTGCCTCAGTAAAAATATTTCGCCTTGTTCTTTTTCCATGCTTTAAACATTAAAAACACCTTGAATTATGACTAGCAGAAAAGCATTCTTTCATTTTTTAATGAGTGTTGCAGTGACACTGAGATTGACATTGGTCAAAAAAGAAAACGGATTCCTTCTCCTATTAAAATGACATTGTATTTCATGGACAATACATCCTATTTGTGAACAGATTTTCAAAACTCATGAATATGAATTAAAAATAGTATTTTTTTATTATTATCATTAATTTGAAGATTTATGTAGATGTTTGTGTACATGTTTTGTAGATGGGGGAGATAAAAAGTCTGGGTAAAGGAGACAATCCAAATACATTGAAATTATGGCGAATTTAATCTCAAGAAAGATTAAAGGAGAACTCCGGTCAATTTTGACATTGAGCTAATTTTTTTGTAAATTTGGAGTGCTGTCAGTACAGAGAACAATGACAAAAATCAGTGTTGCCTACACCGTGTCATCCTTTTTTAAAATTTGCACCCTGTTGACTTAAATGGGGCAAGTTTTAAACCTGCTTTTAGCCTCTTAACATCCTTGATGTGTCATTACAAGTGCACAGCCATGTGAGGGATTTTATTCAGAGTGAACACAGTGAATCTGTCACAGTGTCTGGTTGTTCCCTGGGTTAACACTAGAGGTCCTCAGTTTTCACGGTGTCTATGCATTCTCACTACATTTCCCATGATCCTGTCTGTCACTGATTGTTCATTGTCTCTCAGCTGGTTCTCGTCACCCTGTTAACACTTGTGTATATATATATATACCCTGTCAGTTCAGTGTTTGTCATGGAGTCCTTGTATATTGTCCCCACACTTCCGTTGTTATTTCAAGCCTGTTTCTAGTGTTTGTCTTTTATGTTTTCAGAGTGCCTTTTTGGATTATGACCTTTGCCTGGACTGGTTGTGAGTACGGATTACCCTTTAATAAAACACTGCTTTTGGATCTCTAATTCCCTGTGTGTGCGTGTTGTGACAGAAGGACTCCGTCATGCAGAGATCCAGCGGTATGGGGTCTCCAAAGTCTCCAGCCACTGAGAAGGGGAAACAGCAGAAGGGGAATTCTCAACCTAAAGAGATTCCTCCTCGTATGACCATCTTCGAATGTTTAGCTTATTGGGCCCGATTGACTGAGGAAGCTGATAGGAGGAAAGCTTCCACACCCCTTTCAGAAGCTCCCAGAGTCATTCGAGGGAACCCGGCTGGCAAAATTTTCTGGGACCCGCGGAGGTCATAGAAGAGGAGGTACTAGAGTGGAGTCCAGGTATCACTCTCCACCTCCATCCTTTCCGGAGATTGTCCCAGAACTCTCCATCATCAGTCCTGCCATGTTCCTTTTTTATGTAGTGGCAGTTCTGCAGGCATGGAGGAAGCAGATGAGTTCTGCTGATCCTGAGACTGTTCATGTCACAGGCCAGGGGGTTGCTGCTATAGAGCCAGCCAACAATCTTCCCCCCCCCCGAACTACCACACCCCCTTGAGGAGCTTCCCCGCAAGACAGAAGAGGCCAGACAACAGGAGATACGTTTAGAGCTTTTATTTATTAAAGGAATGTCTCTTAAAATCAAGCAGTCTCTTCCCGTGTCTCTTTACCACTCGTTGGCTCTGTACCCTTCCACAGAACGGGATTACGGCAGAAGGTGGACTCAGTTCCGCAACTCCAATGTGCTTCAGCACCGACAGGGGAACAGACGGAGACGTCAACGTTCACTCTGGGTTTTGTACTCACAGGGCTGGATTACGGCAGAAGGTGGACTCGGTTCCGCAGCTCTGATGTGCTTCAGCACAGACGGAGGTGTCAACGTTCACCCTGGGTTTTATACTCACAGGGCTGGCTTACGGCAGAAGGTGGACTCAGTTCAGCAACTCTGATGTGCTTCAGCACAGACGGAGGTGTCAACGTTCACTCTGTATTTTGTACTCACAGGGCTGGATTACGGCAGAAGGTGGACTCGGTTCCGCAGCTCTGATGTGCTTCAGCACAGACGGAGAGGTCAACGTTCCCTCTGTGTGTTATACTCACAGGGCTGGCTTACGGCAGAAGGTGGACTCAGTTCAGCAACTCTGATGTGCTTCAGCACAGACGGAGGTGTCAACGTTCACTCTGTATTTTGTACTCACAGGGCTGGATTACGGCAGAAGGTGGACTCAGTTCCGCAGCTCTGATGTGCTTCAGCACAGACGGAGATGTCAATGTTCACTCTGGGTTTTGTACTCACAGGGCTGGATTACGGCAGAAGGTGGACTCAGTTCCGCAGCTCTGATGTGCTTTAGCACAGACGGAGGTGTCAACGTTCACTCTGGGTTTTATACTCACAGGGCTGGCTTACGGCAGAAGGTGGACTCAGTTCAGCAACTCTGATGTGCTTCAGCACAGACGGAGGTGTCAACGTTCACTCTGGGTTTTATACTCACAGGGCTGGCTTACGACAGAAGGTGGACTCAGTTCAGCAACTCTGATGTGCTTCAGCACAGACGGAGGTGTCAACGTTCACTCTGTATTTTGTACTCACAGGGCTGGATTACGGCAGAAGGTGGACTCAGTTCCGCAGCTCTGATGTGCTTTAGCACAGACGGAGGTGTCAACGTTCACTCTGGGTTTTATACTCACAGGGCTGGCTTACGGCAGAAGGTGGACTCAGTTCAGCAACTCTGATGTGCTTCAGCACAGACGGAGGTGTCAACATTCACTCTGGGTTTTATACTCACAGGGCTGGCTTACGGCAGAAGGTGGACTCAGTTCAGCAACTCTGATGTGCTTCAGCACAGACGGAGGTGTCAACGTTCACTCTGTATTTTGTACTCACAGGGCTGGATTACGGCAGAAGGTGGACTCAGTTCCGCAGCTCTGATGTGCTTCAGCACAGACGGAGATGTCAATGTTCACTCTGGGTTTTGTACTCACAGGGCTGGATTACGGCAGAAGGTGGACTCAGTTCCGCAGCTCTGATGTGCTTTAGCACAGACGGAGGTGTCAACGTTCACTCTGGGTTTTATACTCACAGGGCTGGCTTACGGCAGAAGGTGGACTCAGTTCAGCAACTCTGATGTGCTTCAGCACAGACGGAGGTGTCAACGTTCACTCTGGGTTTTATACTCACAGGGCTGGCTTACGGCAGAAGGTGGACTCAGTTCAGCAACTCTGATGTGCTTCAGCACAGACGGAGGTGTCAACGTTCACTCTGTATTTTGTACTCACAGGGCTGGATTACGGCAGAAGGTGGACTCCGTTCCGCAGCTCTGATGTGCTTCAGCACAGACGGAGATGTCAATTTTCACTCTGGGTTTTGTACTCGCAGGGCTGGATTACGGCAGAAGGTGGACTCGGTTCTGCAGCTCTGATGTGCTTCAGCACAGACGGAGATGTCAACGTTCACTCCGTGTGTTATACTCACAGGGCTGGCTTACGACAGAAGATGGACTCAGTTCCACAGAAGATATACTCCGTTCAGCGGCTCTGGTGTGCTTCAACACGAACGAGAGAACAAACGAAGATGTCAACGTTAACTCTGTATTTTGTACTCACAGGACTGGATTACGGCAGACGATGGACTCAATTCTACAGAAGATATACTCCTTTCAGCAGCTCTGATGTGCTTCAACACAGACGAGAGAGCAGATGAAGATGTCAACATTAACTCTGTATTTTGTACTCACAGGACTAGATTACGGCAGGAGATGGCTCAGTTCAATAGGAGATATACGCAATTCAGCTGTTCTGATATACTTCAACACAGACGAGAGAGCAGATGAAGATGTCAACATTAACTCTGTATTTTGTACTCACAGGACTGGATTACGGCAGGAGATGGCTCAGTTCCATAGGAGATATACACAATTCAGCTGCTCTGATGTACTTCAACACAGACGAGAGGGCAGATGAAGATGTCAACATTAACTCTGTATTTTGTACTCACAGGACTGGATTACGGCAGGAGATGGCTCAGTTCCATAGGAGATATACACAATTCAGCTGCTCTGATGTACTTCAACACAGACGAGAGGGCAGATGAAGATGTCAACATTAACTCTGTATTTTGTACTCACAGGACTAGATTACGGCAGGAGATGGCTCAGTTCAATAGGAGATATACACAATTCAGCTGTTCTGATATACTTCAACACAGACGAGAGAGCAGATGAAGATGTCCACATTACTCTGTATTTTGTACTCACAGGACTAGATTCCATGAGCTGGCGCAGTACATCAAGGGTATTTTATCCACTCGATCACCCGAACAATCCGCAGGGGTCCCACACTCGTGTGTACACTGCAAAACACTCACCCCACACGTGAAAACATCAAATCAGCACCGCAACTCATTCCAAACCTTACACTGGATAAGGCAGCGTTCGGGCTAAAAGGGACCCTTGATCAATGGAATCTTCATACGCTGGCTTAGAACGAAATCTTTCCCCATAATCTCCACTTAGGCAATATAGCAAGATAATCGTTCTTCATGTAAGATTCAGCCCAAAGGAAGTTAGCCACTTAGCTGTGAGAATCCTGCTTCCTCCGTCCTCTGTCCCACTCCACTTGTTCCGCGTCTCCCGCTGTTTCTTTCCTCCTTCTCTCCCACATTTCCCATGTCTGCCTCTTTTATGCTTCTCGCGCCCCAATCACCGTTTGGGATTTCCTCCTCGCACGTGCCGATGATTTCACCTGATCAGTGCTCGCTGCATTTCCGCCCTGCATGGAGGAACACCGGAACCAGCATGGTGTTGCACCGGAAGTGTTCCTCCATGGCAACAACTCCCGGGCAAAAAGGTTCCGGCCCTAGTCACCCCGTGACATCCTCCCCCACCAATGAGTGCTAGTCCCTAGAACTCCTGACCGGAGGTCCACTCGCCGTATCTCGCTGGTGGTTGCCCCTGATTATCCCGCTGCGAGCGTCGGGGTGGAGGTGGTAGAGGCTCCCCTGCTGCCACAGCTTCCAGTCCTTCTGGGACCACTGCCCAACCCACCCCCGGTAGTTCCGGGGTCCCCAGGGCTGTTGGAACCTCCACCGCAGGCCTCGAATAATTAGGGCAGGGCCGAAGCAAATTACGGTGCAGCACCCGTTCTGGGCCTAACCTCCCTTCAGGGCGAATGGTATACACCGGTATGTCAGGGTCCCTCTGTCGTTCCACCACATACGGCATAGCCTCCCACCGATCGCTCAACTTGCCTTTTCCTTGACGCCGACTATCCCGAACCAGTACCCGCTCTCCGGGCAGCAAAGGGGCTTCTCGAGCTGTTTGGTCGTACAATCGCTTGTTTTTCTCTGCAGCTCTGTTTATTCGGTCCGTGACCCTCTCATAGGCGAAATGGAGCTGTTGATGGTGCCGATTCACCCATTCAGTGGTATTCGGGGCCCCTGCCGCCGGAGCAGTCCCCCAGAGCAGGTCGACGGGTAAACGTATGTGTCTCCCAAACATCAGAAAGGACGGCGCAAAGCCTGTGGTACTATGTATGCTGTTGTTATACGCGTGCACCAAAGAGGGGAGGTAATCTACCCACGAACTCTGCTGTTCTGCATCAAGAGTCCCCAATAGGTTTAGTAAGGTCTGATTAAACCTCTCACACCCCCCATTCCCTTGGGGGTGATACGGGGTAGCGTGAGTCTTATGGCACCCGTAAAGCTGGCACAGTTCTGCGATAACCCTTGACTCAAAGTTAGGACCTTGGTCGGAATGGAGGATCTCTGGGCATCCGAAAGGCTGGAACACGCTCTTCCAGAGGGCCGTAGCCGTGGTAGTCGCCGTCTGATCAAAGGTGGGAACAGCCCAAGAATACTTGGTAAACAAATCTGTTGCCACTAAGATGTTCTGAAAGCGGTCCGCCTGCCGGCCCAATGTCAGGAAGTCCACTCCCACGATATGTAAAGGAGCCTGTGGCCGCATCGGGACTAGTGGAGCTCTCACCTCCTTCCGGGTCTTAAAAAGTAAACAGCGGGGACAATCCCGAATAAAGGATACAACAGTCACCTCCATCCTGGGCCAAAAGAAGTGCCTCCTCAGCAAGGACAACGTCCTCTCTTGGCCTTGATGCCCCATCTGGGTATGGTAATCGTGCAATAATAACTGGACCTGGTCTTCGGGCACCACCACCTGGTATACCAGCTCTCGGGTTGCTGGGTCCTGAACGGAGCGGCAAATTACTCCTTCCTTTAAACAGAGCCTTTCCCAATGTCCATGGAGTAACCTCACCGTCTGTGCCTGCCTTTCCGCAGCTTGTGGGGGGGAGCCTTTCACCAAGCAGGACCGGATCACCACCAGATCTCTGTTTCTCCCCTGCAGCTCCCTCCACCGCCTCGGATCCCATCCCCAGCTATCGGGGACATCGATGGTACTTGATCCTGGGGCCTCCACCACCCCCACCAGAAGTTCCTCCTCGACCTCCATGGGAGATGCCACCCCCGCATCAATCCCCGGGAGTCTGGAGAGTACGTCCGCATTCGTATGTTCCCGACCAGGTCGGTACTGCAGCTGATAATCGAAATTTGCCAACTGGGCCACCCAGCGCTGTTCGACGGCCCCCAGTTTAGCAGTGCGTAAGTGGACCAGGGGGTTGTTATCTGTTACTACTAGCACTTTGGCTCCCCACAAATAATCCTTGAATTTTTCACTCATCGCCCACTTCATTGCCAGGAGTTCGATCTTAAAGGAGCTGTAGTTTGAATCATTCCGCTCCGCTGGGTGAAGACTTCGACTTGCATACGCAATTACTCTTTCCACTCCCTGCTGCCGCTGTGCTAGTACGGCTCCCAGCCCTAAATTGCTCGCGTCGGTATAAAGGATAAACGGCTGGGAGAAATCAGCATAGGCGAGGATCGGGGCCTGTAACATCTCTTGCTGAAGTTTCCGGAAAGCTACCTCACATGCTGAACTCCAAGTCACCGCAGGAGACCCCCGGCCCCGTGGGCGTGCAGTGCCCACGAGCAGTTGGTTTAGGGGCTTGGCGATTTTTGAGAAGTTTTTAATAAACCGTCGGTAATACCCCACGAAGCCCAGGAAGGATCGCACCTGCCGAACAGTTTTAGGGGGCTCCCACCCTTGCACCGCCGATACCTTTTCTGGGTCGGGGGAAACTCCGGCAGCACTAACACAATGACCCAGGAACTTCACTTCCCGCCGGAACAGTTGGCACTTCTCCGGCCGTAACTTCAGCCCGTACCTTTCCATCGCTTGGAACACTTGCTCAAGATGGGCTAAATGAGCTGCAAAGTCCGGGGAGAAGACAATCACATCATCCAAGTATACCAGCGTGGAGTCGACCAGTTGTCCTCCCAGGCACCGCTGCATGAGCCGCTGAAAGGTTGCAGGGGCGTTGCAGAGTCCGAACGGCATCCTATCCCATTCAAAGAGGCCGAAGGGGGTGGTAAAAGCGGTCTTCTCTCTGTCCCTCTCTTCAACCTGGACCTGCCAGTACCCACTGGCTAAGTCCAGCGTGGAGTACCAGGCAGCCTGTGTTAAGCTTGTGAGGGAGTCCTCAATTCGTGGTAGTGGGAAGGCATCCTTCTTCGTCACACTATTCAGCTTCCGATAGTCCATGCAGAACCTCCAAGCTCCACTCTTCTTCTGCACTAAGACAATAGGGGCCGCCCAGGGACTACTACTCTCACGGACAATGCCTCCCTCCAGCATTCCCCGCAACAGGGCACGAACCTCTGACTATAGGGTCGGTGGTACTGGACGATACCGCTCCCGGCTTGGGGCTGCGTCCCCCGTGGGGATCTGGTGTCTCACAATGCTGGTACAGCCATAATCTTCTTCATGGGTGGAAAACACATGCCGCCACTTACTCAAAAGGTCCTGGAGCTGACGCCGCTGGTCCTCCTCTAACCCTTCTCCCCATAGGGACTCCCCTGCCAGATGGTCCGGCATTCTGCCTTCAACCGGTTCTGTTCGCTGATCCTCTTGTGTAATAGCCACTTCGACCACCGCAGCATTCACTCGGCTGAAGCACACATCTCTGCCATCTCGCACCTGCTGAGGTTCCACTGATGTCACCCGGACCAGTTGCTGATGACGATAGAGGCTAACCGGATATGGACTGGTATTCCGCACTCTCACAGACACCCTCCCTCGGCGAACTACAGCAAGCCCCCGAGCAACCTCAACAGCCCGACAATCCCCGTGTGGCTCCACAAGGACCCAGTCATCCCGTCGATCCAAACGGGCCGGCAACCGGGCCCAGATAATGGCCTCACTCCTCGCCGGGACAGAGAGGACATACCTGCAAGCCACCCGACCGACATCTTCCCGGTCCCACTGGGCTCTGGCCATATGGATCCTACGGCAATCTGTAATTATGCGCTCCCACTCTCGCTCCTCTGTAGAAGGGGGCCTTATGGTGGGCCAACTCCGGAACAGCTCTTCCCAGCATTCTGAGATAACATTCATGCCCAAAAGGGCTCGATGAGCCCCCAGACAATGATCTCGGACAACGACAACGCCCTTTTGCTGGACGCCGACCCCATGGATGTGAAAGTCTGCTACTATGTATCCGATGTAAGGGATATCGAGCCCATTCGCCCCCCGCAGAGTAAGCCAGGGCGCTTCGGTCCCCTGGCCTCGGCATCCACCAAAGAGCTCCTTAGAAAGGCTTTCCGAGAACAACGTGACCTGGGAGCCAGTATCGACCAAGCATTGGAGCCTCTTACCGTTAACTTGAATTTCGACTATAGGACAATGCCCGACTAGTTGGTCTCTAGGAGCAGGCAAAGAGGGGGGGTCAATCGAAGGGGTCCCGACCACTTGACCCGCAGTGGCCGGCAAAACTAAAAACCCCCTTGCGAACCACGTCTTGGACCACACTGACGACTCATGTGTCCCGACTCCCCGCAGTGGTTGCAGATCGGCCGCCCCTGCTCGTCCCACTGGAACCTGGCCTGACCCGGCCGTCCAGGGCGGCGCCCCATCTCCCGACTCCCGTCAGAATAGGACCGCTCTCGGGGTGGGGGTATTCCACCAGACCGGCCCCGGCGGAGTTCATCCAGGAGGGTCTTAGAGAGCTCAGCCATCTGCTCTTTGACATCTTTCATGAGTTCTGCACGTAGCTCCTGTTTCCAGTCAACGGGTACGGAAGCCGCGGGGGTACAAGTTCCACTGGCGGCCATGCAAGCGGGCGGGTCGGTGGCCTCGGTGTGGTCGGTCTCCTGGGCCAAGGCCTCCCGTCGAAGAGCCTCGAAAGACAACGTGGGGTCCTGGCGGAGTTGTAGCCGTAGACTCTGGCGAATTGGTCCATCGCGTAGCCCCAAGAGGAATTGATCCCGCAACAGGGTATCTTCGTCCCCCAGACCGTGGTCGCGTCGTTCTTTCAGGCGAGTATACTGTTCCCGAAGTCGTAAAGAGTATGCCCGGAGGTTCTGTCGAGGACCTTGCCGGAAGTTGAAAAACTGGGCCCGGAGAGCAGCCACCGGGGTGGCATCCCCGTACAATTCAGTAAGGAAGTCGAAGACAGCCTTTGCATTGGCTCGTGCAACCCTGGGAGCGGCTTGGACCTCTCTCTTGGCCTCCCCCTCCAGAGACCCCAGCACGAATTGTAACTTCTGCTGTTCGCTCAGCCCTTGTAAGCCGGCCAAGTATTCGGTCTGGGTTTTCCACTCTTGTAGACTTAGCTCCGATCCAGGCCCTCCGAACCTTTGCGCCCAAGGTGCTCCCATAAAGACCGGCATAACTTGGGGTCTAACCGCTGGTGCCTCTTCGTCCGCCATCTCACGAAATACGGGTGCTCAACTCAAGGGAATAACCCTGCCGACTACGCCAAGTGTCACAGGCCAGGGGGTTGCTGCTATAGAGCCAGCCAACAATCTTCCCCCCCCCCCGAACTACCACACCCCCTTGAGGAGCTTCCCCGCAAGACAGAAGAGGCCAGACAACAGGAGATACGTTTAGAGCTTTTATTTATTAAAGGAATGTCTCTTAAAATCAAGCAGTCTCTTCCCGTGTCTCTTTACCACTCGTTGGCTCTGTACCCTTCCACAGAACGGGATTACGGCAGAAGGTGGACTCAGTTCCGCAACTCCAATGTGCTTCAGCACCGACAGGGGAACAGACGGAGACGTCAACGTTCACTCTGGGTTTTGTACTCACAGGGCTGGATTACGGCAGAAGGTGGACTCGGTTCCGCAGCTCTGATGTGCTTCAGCACAGACGGAGGTGTCAACGTTCACCCTGGGTTTTATACTCACAGGGCTGGCTTACGGCAGAAGGTGGACTCAGTTCAGCAACTCTGATGTGCTTCAGCACAGACGGAGGTGTCAACGTTCACTCTGTATTTTGTACTCACAGGGCTGGATTACGGCAGAAGGTGGACTCGGTTCCGCAGCTCTGATGTGCTTCAGCACAGACGGAGAGGTCAACGTTCCCTCTGTGTGTTATACTCACAGGGCTGGCTTACGGCAGAAGGTGGACTCAGTTCAGCAACTCTGATGTGCTTCAGCACAGACGGAGGTGTCAACGTTCACTCTGTATTTTGTACTCACAGGGCTGGATTACGGCAGAAGGTGGACTCAGTTCCGCAGCTCTGATGTGCTTCAGCACAGACGGAGATGTCAATGTTCACTCTGGGTTTTGTACTCACAGGGCTGGATTACGGCAGAAGGTGGACTCAGTTCCGCAGCTCTGATGTGCTTTAGCACAGACGGAGGTGTCAACGTTCACTCTGGGTTTTATACTCACAGGGCTGGCTTACGGCAGAAGGTGGACTCAGTTCAGCAACTCTGATGTGCTTCAGCACAGACGGAGGTGTCAACGTTCACTCTGGGTTTTATACTCACAGGGCTGGCTTACGACAGAAGGTGGACTCAGTTCAGCAACTCTGATGTGCTTCAGCACAGACGGAGGTGTCAACGTTCACTCTGTATTTTGTACTCACAGGGCTGGATTACGGCAGAAGGTGGACTCAGTTCCGTAGCTCTGATGTGCTTTAGCACAGACGGAGGTGTCAACGTTCACTCTGGGTTTTATACTCACAGGGCTGGCTTACGGCAGAAGGTGGACTCAGTTCAGCAACTCTGATGTGCTTCAGCACAGACGGAGGTGTCAACGTTCACTCTGGGTTTTATACTCACAGGGCTGGCTTACGGCAGAAGGTGGACTCAGTTCAGCAACTCTGATGTGCTTCAGCACAGACGGAGGTGTCAACGTTCACTCTGTATTTTGTACTCACAGGGCTGGATTACGGCAGAAGGTGGACTCAGTTCCGCAGCTCTGATGTGCTTCAGCACAGACGGAGATGTCAATGTTCACTCTGGGTTTTGTACTCACAGGGCTGGATTACGGCAGAAGGTGGACTCAGTTCCGCAGCTCTGATGTGCTTTAGCACAGACGGAGGTGTCAACGTTCACTCTGGGTTTTATACTCACAGGGCTGGCTTACGGCAGAAGGTGGACTCAGTTCAGCAACTCTGATGTGCTTCAGCACAGACGGAGGTGTCAACGTTCACTCTGGGTTTTATACTCACAGGGCTGGCTTACGGCAGAAGGTGGACTCAGTTCAGCAACTCTGATGTGCTTCAGCACAGACGGAGGTGTCAACGTTCACTCTGTATTTTGTACTCACAGGGCTGGATTACGGCAGAAGGTGGACTCCGTTCCGCAGCTCTGATGTGCTTCAGCACAGACGGAGATGTCAATGTTCACTCTGGGTTTTGTACTCGCAGGGCTGGATTACGGCAGAAGGTGGACTCGGTTCTGCAGCTCTGATGTGCTTCAGCACAGACGGAGATGTCAACGTTCACTCCGTGTGTTATACTCACAGGGCTGGCTTACGACAGAAGATGGACTCAGTTCCACAGAAGATATACTCCGTTCAGCGGCTCTGGTGTGCTTCAACACGAACGAGAGAACAAACGAAGATGTCAACGTTAACTCTGTATTTTGTACTCACAGGACTGGATTACGGCAGACGATGGACTCAATTCTACAGAAGATATACTCCTTTCAGCAGCTCTGATGTGCTTCAACACAGACGAGAGAGCAGATGAAGATGTCAACATTAACTCTGTATTTTGTACTCACAGGACTAGATTACGGCAGGAGATGGCTCAGTTCAATAGGAGATATACGCAATTCAGCTGTTCTGATATACTTCAACACAGACGAGAGAGCAGATGAAGATGTCAACATTAACTCTGTATTTTGTACTCACAGGACTGGATTACGGCAGGAGATGGCTCAGTTCCATAGGAGATATACACAATTCAGCTGCTCTGATGTACTTCAACACAGACGAGAGGGCAGATGAAGATGTCAACATTAACTCTGTATTTTGTACTCACAGGACTGGATTACGGCAGGAGATGGCTCAGTTCCATAGGAGATATACACAATTCAGCTGCTCTGATGTACTTCAACACAGACGAGAGGGCAGATGAAGATGTCAACATTAACTCTGTATTTTGTACTCACAGGACTAGATTACGGCAGGAGATGGCTCAGTTCAATAGGAGATATACACAATTCAGCTGTTCTGATATACTTCAACACAGACGAGAGAGCAGATGAAGATGTCCACATTACTCTGTATTTTGTACTCACAGGACTAGATTCCATGAGCTGGCGCAGTACATCAAGGGTATTTTATCCACTCGATCACCCGAACAATCCGCAGGGGTCCCACACTCGTGTGTACACTGCAAAACACTCACCCCACACGTGAAAACATCAAATCAGCACCGCAACTCATTCCAAACCTTACACTGGATAAGGCAGCGTTCGGGCTAAAAGGGACCCTTGATCAATGGAATCTTCATACGCTGGCTTAGAACGAAATCTTTCCCCATAATCTCCACTTAGGCAATATAGCAAGATAATCGTTCTTCATGTAAGATTCAGCCCAAAGGAAGTTAGCCACTTAGCTGTGAGAATCCTGCTTCCTCCGTCCTCTGTCCCACTCCACTTGTTCCGCGTCTCCCGCTGTTTCTTTCCTCCTTCTCTCCCACATTTCCCATGTCTGCCTCTTTTATGCTTCTCGCGCCCCAATCACCGTTTGGGATTTCCTCCTCGCACGTGCCGATGATTTCACCTGATCAGTGCTCGCTGCATTTCCGCCCTGCATGGAGGAACACCGGAACCAGCATGGTGTTGCACCGGAAGTGTTCCTCCATGGCAACAACTCCCGGGCAAAAAGGTTCCGGCCCTAGTCACCCCGTGACATTCACGTCACGTCTGCCGATTCGGAGACCGTTCACGTCACGGCTATTGACCCAGAGACAGTTCATGTCATGTCTGCCGATTCGGAGACGGTTCAAGTCACGTCTGCAGATCCAGAGACTGATCACGTCACGCCTGTTGACCCAGAGACTGTTCCACGTCACGTCTGCTGATCCAGAGACTGTTCACATCAGTCCTGCCATGGCCAAGAGAACGGTTCTCTCATTTTATGCTTTGGCCATGGTGTATGCATGGAGGAAGCACATGGTGCCAGCAGATCCAGAGACTGTTCACGTCATATCTGTCCCTGAGCCGGTGTCTGTAGGTATGTGAGCTGGCTGAATTAACATCACTTTTATTCATATCTTTCACATTCATATTTTTCAAACTAAACTAGGAGGCAAAAATGGAGAGGTGGCAGTGTTTGCTCATTTAAATCGCAGTGCTTTCTGTTTAAACTCTATGTATAAGAGACACATAATATACACATACAGTAATGGAACTTTTTAATTATTAATTCTTTTCCTAAAAATTTAAATGCTAATTGCACAGGAAGTTATGACCATCACTAAGGCACTTTAACAAACTTCATGCTAAATAAACTGACACTGTTAAAAACAGACAAAAGCTGCCAATTTCCAATTAGAACATTCAAACTGTGTGAATCCATTAACCGTCTGACTCTTCCCGATATCCTATAAAAAACTTTTTATAAAAAAACGCTGAGATGAAAGAACCACAATCTCCTCCACAACTCACTCATAACAGCACACACACACACACACACCAAGGTGACCTCAGGCTTCAATCTGCCCATGGAATCGTTGATAAACATTTCGTCATTCCACAAAGAGGAGTCGGAAAAGAGTGGGAGGGCCAAAAGAGCGTTGTTTGTTTAAATAATAGAGTGAGAGCCACAGTCTTGTCAATTTACATTGTCATGCTGTCAGGCCAAAACCCTCCCCTAACTGACAGCCTGACATTAGGCCAGCTGAGATCAATCGTCTACTGTGAGGGACAAAAGAAGCGTAACCTTTGTAATTGCAGTCATTAGCCACATAGCTTCAGCGCTGAGATGGTGGCAACCTCACGGTACACGCCTGCAGCTGTAATGAAGAGGGAAAACAGTGGGGATCATAACTTTTTCCATTGCAGGATATGTGGGGGATTTATGACGCCATGGTCCATTTTCAAAATGGCCTATGAGGGAATATCATTAATGGTTCTCCTTGTCATGGCAGAGAGGCTTTCAATGAAATGGACAGCATGCAGTTACACTTAAGCATCCATGGTAGCTGTACCCTTGCACTCGATTCAATATCAACTGCAAGAAATTCTGACATGGGCTGGTCGAAAACTTGTAAAACCTTTAAACGTCCCACTGCTATGTGCTGCTAATATAGCATTACGTGTTTTTTTTTTATTTAATTTTTTTAACAAAACATAAGCACAAGTGTAGTGTCCAGTCGGCTGACCAGTTTTGTAAGATGTAAATAATCATATGCATGTTTGTAAGAAGTAAAACTCTGGTAAACCTATGCACTGCACATCTGGGCAAGGTATTTTGATTACACTTTATGGTTGTTCTTTTCAATAGATCACTTTAGACATTCTACTACCTAGAATTAACTTTGCAATTACGTGTCATGTCAACTAATTAAAATGTCAACTAATAACTACATGTCAACGAACTGTCATTAGAGTATTAGTAGACTGTTAAGGTTTGGGTTAGTAGAATAAGTTTCACATGTCCTTGCAAAGTGACTTATAATCAGTAGAATGTCAGTTGGGAAGCATCAAAATAAAATGTTAGCAGACAGTCTACTCTAATGACTCTAATTGGCACGTAGTTGCAAAGTTTTAACGGTATTTTTGAATCCGATTGGTAAAATAGTAATAATGAAGCGTTTACATGCTTAGTTTTTTCTTATTGATTGGATTATTTCAGGTCTAAACCACCCCTATTAATGAGATCAATTGAGGTGTTCACATAAAGCCTTTTTAAAATGTTTGAGTATTTGGGTGTATGTAAATTTAGCTACTGTGATTCAGTCACCTGAACCAACTATTTAAAATGCTGAGATATGCTCAATTGCATTGCATGGCTAGATATGCCTGCCTAAAATACTCTTCTTGACTATTTCAGAATCTTTAGATTTAATAACTATGGAGGGATTATTGGGTCAGATTGAAAACTAAAAGTCTTAAACGAAAACTAAGACTAAACCTGAAACTAAAAGTCTAAGTCGAAAACTAAGGGCCCTATTTTAACTATCTGAAACGCAAGTATCAAGCGCGAAGCGCAAATAACTTTGTTGGCGGGTCTTGGGCGCTGTTGCTATTTTACCGGCGGGATAAATGACTCTTGCGCCCAGCGCAAGTTTAAAAGGGGTTGGTCTGAAATAGCTTCATTATTTATAGGTGTGGTTTGGGCGTAACATGAAATGAACCAATCAGAGCGTCATCCAACATCACGAATATATGCATGGTTATATCTTTGAAATGTATTCGAACATTAGACCGATATTAATTTGCTTTACCTCACTATAGATGACGCAGCAGCTCTTCTGCCAAATAAGCTCTCCTGTCCCGTGCTGCTGCTGGGGTATTTGGGTTAAGTGGCATCGCCCCGTGCAGTTCACCATCACGTCTCCTTAAGTCCTCTAATGTTTCCTCATCTATGTCAACAACACAACCTTGATTTATGGAAATGTTGTGTAAAACACAACATGCCACAAAGAATGCTGCAACTTTTACTGTACTGTAAAGTGCCTCCTGACCTATCCAAACACCTGAAGTGCATTTTCAGTAAGCCGAACGTTCGTTCAATTACACAGCGTGTTTGTGTGTGTTTTCGATTAAACCGTATTTCACTCAGTGTTGCTGGCATCAAAAATGGTGTCATCAGCCATGTCATTACTACAATTAGCCTGGTAAATGTGTAATTTTTTTACATCTTCATGGACACCACAATGATTTCCCTCATGCGAAACACGCCTCCTTTTTGTGCCGACCCGCCCAGGGAGCGCAAGTTCATTTCCTAGTTTACCGAAGTGCGTCTGTGGAGGGAAAAGCCCGCTTTGCGCGGGTGCAAAATACATGTGTCAGTGTACAAAGTCATTTGCGCCAGGTGCAAGATAGGCCCCTAAAAGTCTAAGTCGAAAATTAATTTGGTATTTAGGATGGGTTTGAAATGGTGGTGCGCAGAGGCACCTTATGGACAGCAGAGGGAGCTCCCAGTGCTAACCAAACAGAGCGAGTGAGCAGGGCTGGAGCGAGGACTGAACTTTATAATGTGATAACTTCAACTTAATGACAGCGTTGTAACATTTATGTGGCCTCACACACAAAGTCACCAGTGAAAAGGGTGCTATCGGTCTGACGACGAGAAAGCAGCAGCCATTGTTAATGTGGCAGAGCACGACAACTTTCACTTTAAAGAGGACGCTCCTTAGCACCTGACCGGTGTACCAGTGTACCCTTTGGTCGCCGCGCCATCGAGGGCAGAGAAGGCTGTCAGCTGCCCGGGCAAACATGGCCCTCAGCTCTGGATCAGACTCGGCAAACGCTGGCTCTCCCGAGGGAGGCAACGCAGCCGAATCCTCATCTCCAAAGGAATCAAGCCCGCCTTCTGATGCTGTGAGCAACATGGCATCATCCGCTGGAGCCTTGAATGAAACACTGGGTCCCCAAGAGGAACCAGGCTCACCCAGAAGCTCCACGGCTTGCGATATAGAGCGGGACGTGGCCCGAGGAAGACTCGTCGGGTTGTTCCACATCGTAACCCTCAGATCACCCTGGCCACCAGCCAAAGTATCCCCTCGCGAGATAGATTGGGGTCTGGCAGAGGGGACTCTACCCCCACGGAGATCATTGAGTCTCGATCTAAGCATCGCGATGGCCATGTTGAGAACATGACTCATACACGAGCGCTGCCTGAGCATGATTAAAGCCTCAAACACACGAGGTAGTGCCTGTGACCGTCAGATGAATGGATCATGCGCCCACAACCAGAAACGCACAGGCGAGACATCTTGAAAAAGACATGCCCGTGCAGCTATTTTAGAAAAATGAAAGCTCTCTTAAGCAGTCCTGAAGCACCCAGGGGAGAACACATGCCGTGTACAAAGTCACTGCACAGACGAGCAGCAGGACCATGAACCCACTGAAACGCACTGTCACACCAACATCGGCTGAAGAGAGATGTTCATTGCTCTTGATGAAGGCGAAGAGAAGCACATAAACACTTCGGCTCCGAAGTAGAAACATAATGCGCGATTGCACTCGCGGCTCCTTTTATACCCACACGGTGGGGCGTAGTCTGCGATGCAAATTCCGCAGACCCATGGTATTTTCATTCCATTGATTCGTTTTCTAATAACTCGATGGTCAGTCACTGGCGTAACTCGTAGTGACTGACTGAAAGGGAACAACAAGATTAAAAGAAATTTTAACATGCAAAACAAATAAACAAAAAAGAGCAACATTGCTAAGAGTAACAATACAACAGGAGTAGCTAAATAGTAGACTCAAATATAAATGAGTAAAACCAACTGAAGAAAATACTCTATATACTAAAGAAAGCAGGTAGGTTTTTGAGCAGACAGAGAAGTTCTAATCTTTAGAGGCAGGGTGTTCCAGAGGGTAGGCCTGCCACCCCAAATGCACCCTCCCCTCTACGCTTGAGTCTAGAGCGTGGGACTACCAGAGCCCGGTCACAGGATCTTAGGCTTCTGGTTGGAGTCTAGGGATGAAGAAGTTCAGAGAGATAGGCAGGAGCTAAGTTATGTAGAGATTTAAAAACAAAGCGTAGAATTTTAAAATCCATTCCCTGGTGAACTGGCAGCCAGTGTAGAGATCTGAGAATAGGAGAGATGTGATCATATTTACGGCACTTATGAAGAAGTCTGTACGCAGCGTTTTGTACTAGCTGAGGACGAGCTATTTGAGACTTTGATATACCGTAATATAAAGAATTGCAGTAATCTAGCCAAAACGTAACAAACACATTTTTTTGGAGTGAGAAAGACTTTGATTTTAGACAATAGACAAGTTGATAGGAGCTGGAACTGATTACGGAGGAAATATGTTTGTCACATTTTAAAGGCTGGTCAACAAGAACACCTAAGTTCCGCACCCTTGAGGATTTAAAAACGGACAGTCTCTCTAAATCTGGGCTTATAGTCTATTAGAAGACTTAAGTAGACTGTTAGGTTATGGTTAGGTGTTAGGGTTTTGGTTAGCAGAATAAGTTGACTTGTAGTTGCCTTAGTCACTTATAGTCAGTAGAATATCTGTTTGGGAGAATTAAAATAAAGAGTTAGCAGATATTAAGCAGACAGTCTACTAATATCTGTAATTCATATCTGTAATTACATCTATAATGCACTGTTGACCTTCCCTTACCGAAGGTAAACCAACCAATATCATCAAACGTGTCCTTAAAAGAATAGTTCACTTAAAAATTTACATTTACATTTACACACCCTCAATTTGTTTCAAACCTGTATGAATTTCTTTCTTCTGCTGAACACAAAAGAAGATATTTTGAAGAATGTCGGTGACCAAACAGTTGATGGACCCCATTGACTTCCATAGTATTTTTTCCTACCATGGAAGTCAATGAGGTACATAATTTGTCTGGTTATCGACATTTTCCAAAATACCTTCCTTTGTGATTTTTGTGTTAAAGAAATTCATACAGGTTTGAAACAAATTGAGGGTGTGAAAATTATGACACAATTTTAATTTTCCAGTGAACTATTCCTTAAACCTGAAATGTATTTTACCTCAATAGCAACAAATCATATTAAAGTGGCACAACTGAATCAAAGCATGACTATGTTGTTTCTATCAGCAGATCAGGGCTAGTCATCTGATTTGCACAAACACAGTGATGTCTGAGCTTTACGTAATTGACTCCTCAGCGAGAACAAAGTAAATCATATTGAAGGCCGCAGCGATTCCCATCCTAAGGAAAATGATTTTCTACTGGTTTCCTAAGCACTTCAAAAGTTCCTCTTGTCTGCCCGTGACATAGATCTGTTTTACAGTAGGTGTGATATGAATCGCTCTGCTCCAGTATTGCCCCTTTTCCTTTTTCGTTTTGCAGACATTTGCATCAGTTCCAGTTGCAGTCTCTGACAGAACATTTTCATAAAGGGCCTCATTTGCCCATGTGTGGGCTCTCTGTGGTAATATAAAGATGCCCGAGTTTCTGTTCTGAAAATCTGAATAAGCAGGCGAACCAGTCTGTTTCTGAATGTATGCGTGAAGCCATTCATACATTTGCATAATTGTGTGCCATTTAAAGACATGGGTACTATCAGAGTGCCATTAGGATACACTGCAAAAGTTTGCTGGGGGAATCCATTAAGGACGACATTCCCCACAGTGTTAGGAATAATTTTATCATGAGAATGCCTTAGAGAAATTCAAAATTCATTACCACATTTTTTAGAGAGTTTAATGCAACTGTTGGATAAACTTTTCTTACATAAAAGAAATCCATTTTGTCATACTTCATAAAAATGTGTTTAAGGGTTATTTAAAAACATAATCAGTTCTGACAGGCAAGCTTTACAATTATATGTAATGAATCTATTCGGTGCATACAGTTATTGTCGAATCTGTGGAAGCAGAGGAAATCCCTCAAGTATCCACTGAACTTCTATAACAAGGTTAAAAGCTATACTTTTTTTTTTTTACAATCTTCCTAGTTATGGATTGATCAGATAGATTTCAATAAATCAGTGGCTTCATACTTTTAATACAATCCCATATAAGTTACACAGTTTCGCTTCAATCTCAGAAGATTGAATAGATTTGAACACACACACACACACACATGCATTTCACTTCACTTTTCACTTCACTTTTACTTGCCTCATGTTAACGCAAACTCCAGCATTTTAAGGTGAGGTCACATTAGTGAAACTTTGTGGCCAAAAAAAATCATTTATCTATTGTCAATAGTGTGATTATTTGAAGCACAGCTCACACAGAAGTTACTTTCAAACCAAACACCTTTCTGTTGGTCAATGAGGTGAATTCAAGTGACCACTTTGAACTCATTTCAAAATCTGTGTGGTGAAATCTTTCGCCATCACGCAGAATTATCGTGTGGATTCTTATTGAAATGACTAGATTTTGCCTGTTAAAATGTACACATGTACGATAACCAAGCGCTATGTGTACTGCACTTTACACTATTTTTTAAAGACACTTCATATAAAATGGGACCATCAATTGTAAAATCTCATTAAGAGTTGTAAGTACAAGTTATTGTGCATTTTATTAAACATTCATAACAGTACAACGTTAAAGTGCATCAACACTAAGATCAACACCAACTTTGTACTAATGTATTGTTTTTCTTTACATAATCTATATTTTGTGTAAGGCATATCTATGAATTGGTTACATTGTCATTTCTAACTGCAGTTAGTTATTTCTAAAAAGATCTAGTGGATTGCAATGTGCATAAATCTTTCAAATGTCTGTTTAATGCATATAAAGTGGCCCTACAAATTATTTGTCATATTGTCTGAATGTCATTGTATCAAATAAAAAAAGATCAAAGATGCTTCTTCAAACAAATGTAAATGCTTTTCTCAGAACTAACTTCACATTTCGGTGCCATTTTTGCAGTGACATTTGAGCAACTGGCGTCAAGGTGATATTCTGGATATGCATACATCCTACTATATATATATATATATATTGTAGTATACAAAAAGCATCAGCTAATAGGATGCCAGGATATACAGTATTAATGAAGCAGAATACCTGGATGACTTACTGTATCTGCTGAGATTCAGTGGACACTTTTCTATCCCATGATGCCACAAGAGCTGTCAGATGTGAGAAATTGAAAACTAGAAAAAAGCAGAGCTAGATGGATATTTTCTAAAGTGCTGGAGATAACAAGAACAGAGTAAAATGTTACAGTTGTTAGGATTTGATATAGGTCAAAGAACATAAGACAATAGGTCAAAGGACAATGCCAAGATGCCGCACTGTATGTAGTATGTCCATGAATGTGTTCAAACTACACACCTGGATAACTAAAACATTTTCTAAATCAACATTTGATTGATGAATACAGTACATGCTCTGAATGTACAGGAATTCAGACACAGCAACTGTATGAAGTCAATTCTCTCCAAGTTCACAAGTGTCCTATCAGAAGTTCATCGTATTAACTATCGACACAATTGAGAGGCTGTTTACACAACACCGTTTTCAACTAAAAACATAAAATGTTTGCGTTTTGGCCATTAGTATACTTGACAACAGCGTTTTTGGTGCTTGAAAACACAACCATTGAAAAAGGGTTTCAAAGTGCAAGTTTTTGAAAATGGTCTCTGTGTAAACAACAAAAACGCAAATCTCTGAAGACGATGACGTCATGCACATGCAAATAACGTGTTCAGTCTATAGTGTTTCATCACTGTCTGATTGCCTGGCAGCAGAATACAGGGATTTTAGTCGTTCTCGTTGATCCGTTTGAATGGGGATCGTTTTGACAATGGTTTTGTCTGTACGCTGAAAACTCGAAGGAAAACCGTACCCTCAACTGAAAAAGTGTCAAAATAGGAAATTATAAGGGAATGCAGGCTATATGTCTCATGATTCCAGTCGTTCTCCTGTCTTGTCCCATGTTTACAGTTCCCCATTATGTTTAAATGTCTATTAGTCTCCCCATGTGTTTCTAATTAGCCCCGCCCCCTTGTTATCTTGTTTAGCTTGTTTGCCTGTGTATTTAAACCTTTGTGCTTAAATTGTTGTTTGATGGTTGTTGTTTTTTGTAGCTGTTTCCAGTTCCTTGTCCCTGTCCTGAGTTCCATGTTCTGTCGTTTGCCCTGGATTACCTGTTTGTTTCATTAAAGTAGTGCTTGCGTGTGGATTCTCTCTCCGCTTCTTCCTTGCCTCATAGTTACAATATGCTAAAACTGGTTACTGGTGAAAATGTTCAACACTTTGAATTGACTTTTTGAATTCAACTGGGTTGTTTTTGGACATGAGTGTTTGATTTCACACATTCCTTTTATCAGCTCACTGAAGAGAAAAGAAAGGTTAAAGTGTCTTTCTGAATAGCTGCTGCTGAGCCAGTACTGCTATTACTTGAAGAAGAAGAAAATAAGATGCTGTCTAGTTGAATGCACACTTTGAGCAGAACTGACCTGACATTAACAACAGAGTGCATGTGAATGTTTCTACTGTTATATGCTGGCATGCAAAATTTGATTTATATCAGTAGCAATTTATTTGCTCTTCAGAAGCACTGCAAATCCAAAGGTCCATAAATATTTATTTCACCTTAAACTAGTTGGTGTCTCATATTTTAATTAAGGGAATATTTAAAAGAGATTTAAGACGAGCAGTCTTTAAGTTAACAGGAAACCCCCTCTCACCAACCATTTTAGATTTGTTATGGAAAAGTGAACTTTTGTTGGTGTTTTTTTTTTCTTTTCTTTTTTTCTTTTCCTAAGCCCACAGTAATGCTTAGTCTGAAAAAAAAGACATTAATATCACACTTTAGTCTAATAAAGGGTTGTGTGTTCTTCTCTTGTAATTGGCCGACAGTCTTCTGAGGTATATGACCGCTAATTAGTGCCGTGCTTGTGTGCAGTTTCTGAGATGTTGATAGTTGGTCGGTGTTCTTAAATAAGTGTGCTCTTACTCTAAACTACAGACAGCTAATCAAGTCTCCCTCAGGACTGCTTTCTCTAATGATAATTGCTATAAGGCTCAGTGATGAAATGCATCACCACCTCACTGATCTGGAACCAGAGATGAAGTTTCTCTAACAGCGTCTGTGATTACAATTTACGGTGCCAACAGTAATTTCTAGAACTTGTGTAACAGACCCTACATAAACTGCTATTGAGCTCTTAGATAAGAGTCACAATGGGCACTTTGCAACACAATCTCAATCTGCGATGACACAAAAGAGACCTCAATCACTTTTGTATGAGGTGCTGGAATACGGCGAAAAGGTGGAAAGGAAAAACCCAGGTAATTGTGAGGCCTATCTTTGATGCCGAGGGAGAGATTGTCAAAGTACTATGGAAATTTAATATCCGGTTGATAAATCATTCCTCGCCTCTGGTGCTCAATCACAGTGGATGTGAAAGACAAAGGCAAGATGGTTTCCTTTCACTGTTCTGCTAATTTAGTGAAGCGGTAATGAATTTCATCTCATCACTAGTGCTAGAAATATCCCTCTCTCATTTTCACAGAATGTCTTATGCCAGGAGTTTTCAAACTTTTGATGTAAAGGACCCCCAAATCTGATCTTTGCTTTACTAGGGACACCCTTTATCTCTGAAACTAAAAGTTTTTTTACTAAAAGCTACAGCAAATTATTCAAATATTATCTGGGAAAATATAAATTTTTATTAATTACAATCAAATTTTTATTTTACTGTATACTAATATATATATATATATATATATATATATATATATATATATATTATAAAGACACATATTGTTTTTAAATTATATATATATATAATATAAAGACATATATACTGTTTTTAACTTTAAGTAACTGAATACTGTCATAGTAATCTCAAATAAAGTAGTCAAAAATAAATTATTAAAAAATATCATCAATGTATTTATTTAGAAAAATATTTACAAATTTATTTATATATATATGTAAAAATTTGTATTATTTCATTTATTTACATTACATATATACAGTGAAGAAAATAAGTATTTGAACACCCTGCTATTTTGCAAGTTCTCCCACTTAGAAATAATGGAGGGATCTGAAATTGTCATCGTAGGTGCATGTCCACTGTGAGAGACATAATCTAAAAAAAAAAATCCAGAAATCACAATGTATGATTTTTTAACTATTTATTTGTAAGATACAGCTGCAAATAAGTATTTGAACACCTGTCTATCAGCTAGAATTCTGACCCTCAAAGACCTGTTAGTCTGCCTTTAAAATGTCCACCTCCACTCCATTTATTATCCTAAATTAGATGCACCTGTTTGAGGTCGTTCGCTGCATAAAGACCCCTGTCCACCCCATACAATCAGTAAGAATCCAACTACTAACATGACCAAGACCAAAGAGCTGTCCAAAGACACTAGAGACAAAATTGTACACCTCCACAAGGCTGGAAAGGGCTACGGGGAAATTGCCAAGCAGCTTGGTGAAAAAAGGTCCACTGTTGGAGCAATCATTAGAAAATGGAAGAAGCTAAACATGACTGTCAATCTCCCTCGGACTGGGGCTCCATGCAAGATCTCACCTTGCGAGTCATGGGAGCAAGTCATGTTGTCAAATGAGACCAAAATAGAACTTTTTGGTCATAATTCCACTAACCGTGTTTGGAGGAAGAAGAATGAGTACCATCCCAAGAACACCATCCCTACTGTGAAGCATGGGGGTGGTAGCATCATGCTTTGGGGGTGTTTTTCTGCACATGGGACAGGGCGACTGCACTGTATTAAGGAGAGGATGACTGGGGCCATGTATTGCGAGATTTTGGGGAACAACCTTCTTCCCTTAGTTAGAGCATTGAAGATGGGTCGAGGCTGGGTCTTCCAACATGACAATGACCCGAAGCACTCAAATAGGATAACCAAGGAGTGGCTCTGTAAGAAGCATATCAAGGTTCTGGCGTGGCCTAGCCAGTCTCCAGACCTAAACCCAATAGAGAATCTTTGGAGGGAGCTCAAACTCTGTCTTTCTCAGCGACAGCCCAGAAACCTGACTGATCTAGAGAAGATCTGTGAGGAGGAGTGGGCCCAAAATCCCTCCTGCAGTGTGTGCAAACCTGGTGAAAAACTACAGGAAACGTTTGACCTCTGTAATTGCAAACAAAGGCTACTGTACCAAATATTAACATTGATTTTCTCAGGTGTTCAAATACTTATTTGCAGCTGTATTTTACAAATAAATAGTTAAGAAACCATACATTGTGATTTCTGGATTTTTTTTTTTAGATTATGTCTCTCACAGTAGACATGCACCTACGATGACAATTTCAGACCCCTCCATGAATTCTAAGTGGGAGAACTTGCAAAATAGCAGGGTGTTCAAATACTTATTTTCTTCACTGTATATATATATATATATATATATATATATATTCATTCGAGTACTGATACATGTATAAACCTGAAGAGAAACATTCAAATCACAAATGTATTTGTTTAGTCCACACACACACACACACACACACACACACACACACACACACAAGGTTTTGTTCAAACCTTCTGTCTCTTAAATGTTTTGCAGTGTCCAGTTTGAAAACCCTTACAACAAAACCTGCATTAAAGTGCCTTTTCTACTCAGACACAAATAACTTTATTATTTAAAACATGCCAAGGAGAAAATCACGTTAAGTTGCACAGCCTGTATTTAAACTTTTACACAGAAATTCACTCTGAATCATTATATTACAGTACTTTTTAGTACAGTACAGTACTTTTCATAATTTAATTACAAAATTTAATTATGAAATCAGTTCATTCAGTACTACGAATATGACTAATTTGTGGGATAAGAAATAGTAGTTCTTAGAAAAAGAAGAAACTTGTAGGCTTATGTTTGAATACTCAGAGGAAAAAACAATTGTCTTTGGCAGGGATGATCCGTTTTATCTGTAAAGTATGATATTGCAGCGCTTAGTCATTGACATGGATAATAGAGACACAATGAGTAATGAAAATATGTTATTTGTGTTCTACTTATGCTCTTATTTCACCCACACTCAACATGGTTGTGAACATAATGGATTGTTACAATAATAATTGCTTCTTCTCATAACATTTATTCACAATTTATATATATACCATTTTAAAAAGTGGGCTCAGTAGGATTTTTTGTATGTTTTTGGAAGAAAAAAAAGTATCTTATGCTCACCAAGGCTGCATTTATGAATGTCCAAACACAAACAATGAACCAAAACAAAACTAGAAACCCTACACTCACACAAAGACAAGTCAGTCCTCCGGGACCATCGGACATGAGACCACTGGAGTCGAGTCCTCCGGGACCACCAGATATGACACCACTGGAGTCGGGTCCTCCGGGACCACCAGACATGAGACCACTGGAGTCGAGTCCTCCGGGACCACCAGACATGAGACAACTGGAGTCGGGTCCTCTGGGACCACTGGACATGAGATCACTAGAGTCGAGTCCTCCGGAACCACCAGACATGAGACCACTGGAGTCGAGTCCTCCGGGACCACCAGACATGAGACCACTGGAGTCGGGTCCTCCGGGACCACCAGACATGAGACCACTGGAGTCGGGTCCTCCGGGACCACCAGACATGAGACCACTGGAGTCGGGTCCTCCGGGACCACCAGACATGAGACCACTGGAGTCGGGTCCTCCGGGACCACCAGACATGAGACCACTGGAGTCGAGTCCTCCGGGACCACCAGACATGAGACCACTGGAGTCGAGTCCTCCGGGACCACCAGACATGAGACCACTGGAGTCGGGTCCTCCGGGACCACCAGACATGAGACCACTGGAGTCGAGTCCTCCGGGACCACCAGACATGAGACCACTGGAGTCGAGTCCTCTGGGACCACCAGACATGAGACCACTGGAGTCGGGTCCTCCGGGACCACCAGACATGAGACCACTGGAGTCGAGTCCTCCGGGACCACCAGACATGAGACCACTGGAGTCGAGTCCTCTGGGACCACCAGACATGAGACCACTGGAGTCTGGGCCTCCAGGACCACCAGACATAAGACCACTGGAGTTTGGGCCTCCAGGACCACCAGACATAAGACCACCGGAGTCGGGTCCTCTGGGACCACCGGACTCGGAAGCTCAAGGACCACCTGACTTTGGACTCTATGAGGGCAAGGCAACAATAGGGGATCGTCCCCATCTGGGGAACACTGCTGCATTCTTGACCACCGCAGGTGGGGTAGCAGTCTCCCTCCTCTCTCTCCGCAAAGGCAATTTGTGGGGGTGGGAGCACCTTTTTCTCTCCGGTGGCACACATAACCCACAAACTGTTAGAAAGACACTATCCACAGCATTCCCATCTCCCAGACACTGATGGGCTCATTCAGGCAGTTCTTAAAAATATCTTCTAGTGCAATGTCAGTGATGTTGAGCCCCTCCGCAGTAATCAGGAACTCATGGCCAAACTCCTACACTGTAGCCTCCCTTTGAAGGAGAGAAAGGAGCTTGTTGAATCGATACACCATCTGACAAGCAGAGGGGCGAGGGATGGGAGATTGGAAAAGGGAGATGCCCTTGCTCTGCTGAATCCTCTTTTTGGCCAGTTTGTTCTGTCAAAGTTGGGTGAAGGGTTGAGGCAAGGACTCGATGCAGAGTGATGGGCTGTATTTAAATAGAATAATATAAAAAAACTACCCTCTGGGGGAAATCACAACCAACAACTGGACTGGGCAGGACAAGACAGGGCAGGAACAGGCAAGACACGACAGTAACATTTTATGATGTAGTGGCAGAGGACAGAGACCACAGGGAGATTTAAATAGTAGGAAAAACAAAGCAGGTAATGAGAGAGGAAAGGTTGGAAAAATGAACCAATAATTATATATCAAGAAGTGCGGAGTTAAACAATGAGCACATGGTTCATAGAAACAAACATGACAAGCCATGTGCTCAAACGTAACATGACACGAAGCAATGAAAGCTCTCACTGACTGTGTGTCCACACAAAACACAACAACACGACAACATGAAAACACACGGCTGATGAAAATCACAAGCCGCGTGCTACACAGCACAAGACTACAACAAAACGTTTGTCACAAAAAAGAACGAGATTCACAAAATAAGACAAACACACGGAGCATGGATTTCTGTCCCCCAACACTGACTGGAAACCAAACTAGATCAATGTGACTGGATGCGAACACCACTCTCCACACACAAAACAACTCTTCACTCAACATGTAACGAAGAGCGCATACCCTGAGTGACAACTCGAAACTGAATGCTCACACAAAGACAAAGACAGTTGGAGTGTCAGGGCTAATAATATGAATAAACCTAAGAATAATGTGATAGAAGCCTTACAAAACTAATATGCTGTTAATTAAAGTGTAAATTGCAGGTTAACCACCACAATCAATTAATGTGTAAATAAAGTGCTCAATATGTATATATTTAAACATTTCTGTCTTAAAATGCGTTAAAATATAATTTATTGGGGTTTCTTCAAAGGTAGCGTGTTTTTTACAGTAACTGTGATGACGTCATAACAGGGAGTCGCAACCTATACTCTGCTAGATTACCACTGTTTGTGGCTTGACTATGGAGAACGAGGAGGTGGAAAACCATCAAATTTTTGATGGACCACAGCCTTATAATTTTGAACTAGTCAGGCACGAGAGAGGGGAGGAAATTGCCAGAAATCATGGCCCTCAAAGAGTAATAAATGCTTGGTGTGAGGAAAATGAGTGGAGGGTTGGTCAGGTGTCCTGGTGAGTAGCTAGAGCTAGCCTGGAGCTAACTCGGATAACATTAGGGAACAAGCCAAAGTCTTTTCAAAATCTTGCCGTCATGTAGAATAGCAAGGAGGGACAACGACTGAAGACATTATTTACTTACATGGTGTTAGAAACGTTAGTCCTAATCAGAGCTGTAGAGATGCACAGACACAATGGCGCTTTTGCTGGCATCTGCTGACAGAACGCGATATATTGCCTGTGCTAAAACGCAACTAATTAGCGATGCTCATTGTCAGAAAGAAAAAGAGACAGGTGTTTGTGTGGGCTATGCCACCCAATGGAATCAGCAGTGGAGGTGTGCTGCCGTGAGGTAAACGCGTTTTGGAGTTTAGTGGAGCAGCTCGACCCGCGACCGGCAAATCTGACGTGCCTCACGCAGCATCCTGGTATTGACGCATGCATGCCCGTTTGTTTTGCGAATATCTTACTCTCATTTCAGGCAGGATCACGGTCCTCATGAAGCCAGCACACACGAGTATGTTTACAATTGAGTTATTTCATTCATCACTGCTGAATCTAAAAAGAAAGCTTGCCGTTAGACGGTAACTCTAGGCTGGGAGGTAACTCTAGCTTAGCGGAAGGGAGGCGGAGTGCTAAAAACCACTGTAAAAAGTACCAACTTTTCATATTATAGTCAGCATTTTGGTATAAAAAACATACAAAACAATGGTGGGGGGTTCTTTTCTTTAAGCACATTGCATTATCTCGAAAAAAAATTAACCTGCAATTTACACTTTAATGATTTTCTTATTATCAGCTTTTGAATCGTAGTTCATATTATCACACGTATCACATCTAACAATCATCACAAGTCAGAAATATTATTTAATATGACTGAATCAACCTGAATACATTAGGTTACATGCCTTACCTTACAGCCTTATGTTTATCAACGAAATTCATATAGTCATATGCAACAGTTTGTTCTTATTAATCTAAAAGTATTTCTCAGCAAAGACAAAGTAGTAAACTATTCATAGTTTGACTTGCTGTAACAGTGTTTCTAGGCTGCTTGCAAAACACTGCTGATCACAACATTAGCATTCACTCAAACAATGGTGTGAGTTTGGGGCGGGGCTATCTGTTTGTTCAACCAATATTAGGAAAGTGGAATGTTTGGGAAACTAAAACTTCATTATTTTTTTGCAATTCCACTTGGTGCCACTAGGGGAAAAATCCGTAATAACCAGTGAATAACAGTAACAAACTCACATGAAATCAAATTTGAATCAAAAACCATGGAGACTCATATGACTGATTCATAGGAATTCGCAATGACTTTACTGTTTCCATAACAAATTGTCATCAGAATTACAGCCACCTTTTGCTTTGCCCACTAAATGAGACCTCTCTGTCAATAATTCCCTCTTGATTTTGAAAATTATACATATTCATCTAATGTTACAACAGTTTACTGACTCACTGACAGTCAGGGGTTTCCAGAGGAGCCGAAATCCTTCCAAATCAGGCGAGCTGGGCCGTGATTATGAGCTATCCCACTGCTGCAATATTAATGGAGAGTGTGAGGCAGTCCCTGGGCAAGCTTAATCACCGACTCTCACTCTCTCTCCTCACTGCATATGAGACAGCTGTGAGGAAAAAGCCTCATCTGAGGCTGTGTGCGTCTGTGTCCAGACCTGTTAGTGAGTCCCAGTGCTGACATTTCCTAAATGGCACATGTTTGTCAGCAATGTCACAGGAAGAGAAGCTCCTGCAGCATTTAACAGGCTGCTCATCCACACGAGAGCCAGAATCACGCATTACATTTCCCGAATATAAAATCAGTGACTCAGACATTAGTCACATGGCGAAAGCGGTTTCATTAGGAATCATGACAGTGAGCTGCTTTTCTACAAACCCACTGTATGCTCTAGAAACAAATTGTATAGTGCTGCACGATAAATCATATCGCAATTGCGATGTCAACCCTATGCGATTATATGACGCAAAATGCTGCGATTTTATGAAATAAAAAAAATCAATGGTTCATCACAACCCATTCTCTCTGAGACTAAGACCTGTTTGCCCATTTTCTACACCGTTAATAAAAAGAATACCTGTCAGTTTCAGTTTAGGCAGTGGCACGTGTGGCGCGTATGGTCACGCCGTGACTTTGTCGAGTGTGCAGCGCGGAGAACAGGTGAAGATGGATGCCGAGCAGATGGACACTGAACCGGTGGCCAGAAAAAAATCTACCTCTGTTACATGGCGACATTTTGGCTATAAGATAACTGACACTGAGCAGAGAGAGCAGGGCTCCCAACTCTCACTCATTCATCGTGAGACTGACACAATTGACATTTTTCACACGCTCTCATGCCACACATTTTCTCACGCAGAGAAATATCACGAAGCAAAGAAGACACTGACACCGACGGACAAGACAGAGCAGGTTAGTTTTGATATGAAATTAATTCTCAGCTCTCCGATTCTGTCAATGTGAACCGAACATCACTTAGCCTACTCTTTACTACTAGTTAATAGTAAACAAACACAAATTAACTATAGGTGTGTTGAAATATACAGTACAACTTACCGAAATGTTTATGCCTCATACATAATATCGATCAATCAGTGTTTTTTTGGTTACACTTTATTTCGATAGTCACTTTAGACGTTCTACTAATTATAAGTAACGTTTCAACTACATGTCAACTAACTCTCATTAAAGTATTAGTATATTATGGTAGACTGTCAGTAGACTGGTAGGTTATGGTTAGGTGTTAGGGTTCGGGTTAGGAGAATAAGTTGACTTGTAGTCGCCAAGTTACTTATAGTCAGTTGAATGTCTGTTGGGGGACCAACAAAATAAAGTGTCAGCAGATATTAAGATGACAGTCTACTAATACTCTAATGACAGTTAGTTGACATGTAGTTGAAAAGTTACTTATAGTTAGTAGAATGTCTAAAGTGGACTATCGAAATAAAGTGTTACCGTTTTTTTTTTCAACCGCGGAAAAAGCTCAATAAAACAACTGGAGAACAATGTCATATCCATTTGATAGCACGTTAGTTGGCTAGACAAATTATAGAGAGGAGTATTTTGCTAAATATGTGCACTATATTAAATGTGTAGTATATTTTTACTTATCATTACAATATTGTAATGTTGATATTATAGCCTAGTAAAAAACACATTATGTTTTTTTTTGTTTTTTTTAAATAATAACACCAGCTGACAGGGCTCTCTGTATGTTTACAGCATTAGGCGAGATTTCTGTTGAGTTAGGCTACCTAATATTTATCCAAATTAATCAATATTGAATCTAGATCAGAATCAAATTATAAGATTTTAATTGAAATCGTGAAATTTGTGTCAAGCAATAATAAAACAGTAGCCAACAAGTCATTGTACAATTTTGTAACATGTTGTCACTAAACAGACTGAGTTTAGACAAAGCATATATGTTACATCCTGCTTAAATGTCCTTGCTTGTCACAGAATGTTCAAAATATCCTATTTTCATGAGCAGACAAATGTTCTTATTTATTGTTCTATATATTTTATACTATTGTAATATCTCATAATACTATGAGACAATAACAGGTTTCCAGTAATGCAAAGAGATGTCATTATTTAATTTTGTAAAAAAATATTATTTAAATTTGAGAACCCACAGTTGAGTTGCTTTTCACAAAAATATTAAGCAGCACTGTTTTCAACACTGATAATAATAAGAAAGTAGGGCTGCATGATTTGGGGAAAATGTCATATTGAAATTATTGAGGTCAATATTGCGATTACGATATGCGATTGCGATATTATAAACAAATGGTTTCATGAGTCAACTTGCTTGGTTCTCAAGGAAAATGCACACATAGATTAGTGATAATGCTGAAATGTCTATGATACCTTATCAAAGGTTTGGGGTATGTAAGATTACAACAACAACAAAAAAGTAAATAATACTTTTATGCAACAAAGACACAATTAATTGATCAAAAGTGACAATTAAGAAATTTGTAGTGTTACAAAAGATTTCTCTTTCAATTAAATGCTGTTTAAGTTTCTATTTCTCGAAGATGACAAAGGATCACAGTTTCCATAAAATATTAGGCAGCAAAAACTGTTTTAAAATGTAATGTAAATTATATTTCATAATATTACTGTTTGCACTTTATTATCAAATAAATTCAGCCTTGGTGAGCAGAAGAGACTTCTTTCAAAGACATTTGAAAAATCTTAATTATTCCAAACTTTTGACCACTAGTCTATATAATATATATCAAGATCAAATTATTTATGATATCTTATATTTACAATTAATCTGTTTGATTCTTTAGAAGACCGTTTTGAAATCCTTTTGAAGAAAATGAAAATGAATGGGAATTACTTCTGGAAACAATAGATTTCAGAGGGAGAGATTACCAAAATTCTCAAGTGTGGGTTGGAAAAATTACTTATGAAGTGGGTTAGGAGATGAATTCATTTAAGAGGTCGTTCAATTTTGCTGAGAGGAGACTGTCATAGTCACATGCTGAAGTCATACTGAGCAAGCTTTACATGTGCTGAAGATAAAGCGTGGCTCCCTGCCCTCCAGGGGCAGTTTGATGTAAAAAAAAAACAACAAAAAAAAGCATCTAGCCATCTATAAATATTTACACCTGTTGCACCAACTAAGGAGTCTGCATTTTTATATCTGAACTCTCTGTAGGCTATACGCTGTTGAGTGACGCAGGTCTGTTGCTATTTACCATGAAATGAGTGTCTTTATTAAAATCTTTACACCTACCTTTGACTAGGTGTAAGAGTTAGGGCCCTATCATACACCCGATGCAATGCAGTGCCAGGCCCAACGCAAGTTTTTTTTGCTAGTTTCAGCCTGACGCAGTTATCTTTTTCACGTCCTGTGCCAGTTTGATTACAGAGTAAATGCATTTGCGCCCATTTTGGCGCCCATGGGCGTGCTTGTCTGAAAACAAGGTGTGTTCAGGCGCATTGTTGGTGCGTTGCTATTTTTACGCAACTGAACTAGACTGTGCAATGGCACAATATTTTTTGGTCATTTAAAGAGTGCGTTAGTAATGTGCGCCTACAGGCGGGTCCACAACGCATGTACACTTTGTCCCGTAGATGATCAAGCAGCGCTTTAACCTCACGGACAAGCAGATCTGTTTCCTCTCTAGAGAAGCGTTCAGTCTTTCCACTTGCAAATTCCTCCATGTAAATAAAGTATCCACCATGGCGCAGAGCCCAACTCGTCCCCTTGGAATTATAAGGTTCTATCTGCGTTCTGAGCAGTTTTGAGATATTGAGCTTCAAAGTTTTTGCATAAAATGTATATGGGGAACAAGTTTCTTTCAAACATGAAAATAACAGGGGCCCTAAATGTATTCTGAATATACAATATCAAAATTCTCTCAAATTTGTAAATGTTTTTTTTTTGGAATAGGTAAAATGCAGATACAACCTTCTAATTCTAAAAAAAACACTTTTCGCTTAGAATTATTAGGTTCTATCTGCCAAAACATTATTTGAACATTAAATATAAAATTATTGTTGTAACAATGTCTCAACATGTGTTAGAAAGTAAAATTGTATCCTTTCTATGACATTTATTTCATATTTTTTAGCAAGGTAGGTCTAAATATTTTGTCCAGTGCAGCATCTTAATTTTTGGTACCATTTTGGTGGGTAATTAAACACATTATTGCAGAAATTGTTACTTTAATCTTTCTTTTATTTAGACAGAAAGCAGCTAATGTAATACATCTGAGCAGGACTTTATTCCAGCTAAAGTGGGCCATGTAAAATGGCTTTCTTTCTAGACATCAGTATGTCTGAAATAACATGCTAACGTTTATTGTTGTAATTAAGACCCCATCAATTAAATTGTTAACTATTTGACCTATAAGCCTTAATATTGTAAAAATTAAGACATTTTAAGACTTTTAAAACTGCAAGAAAATCGGCATAGTTCAGCAAATTAATTCATAAAGTTTAATAATCATTGAAAAATGATTCACTGACTATATAATCACAAAAAAAAATTCATTTTTTAATCACACACACTCTCTCTCACTCACTCACCCACACACACGCACTCACACACTTTCACACACACACACACACACACACACACACACACACGCACGCACGCACACACACGCACACACACATACATTTACATGTTAAATGGTTTTCTAAAATATTCAATTTACTCACTGCATATTTGTATAATTCAGATAATAATAACTATAATAATAATAGTTATTAATAATAACCTCATTAATAATTAATAATAATAACCAATACACTATAAAGAAAATGGCAAAATATAAAGTTAAGCCACTTCATAACACTACACAATTTAGTGAATATTTAATTTACTTTAAATGTATAGCATTATGCCTTTATGGGGTTTCTTCCTGTCTTCAAGGAAAAAGCCGGAGACACGACAAGTGCTGATTGGCTCACGCAGATAGAACCTTATAGAGCCAAGTTAGAATTTGACTTTGTAGATAGAACCTTTTTGTTTTTTCAATAAAAAGTCCCACAATGTGCACAACTTAAAAAAACACATCACATAATGTAAATAAGTTGTCACAGAATAAGAATATGTGAATAACTCAATTTTGACAAAAATGTCAGATAGAACCTTATAATTCCAAGGGGACGAACTGGCTTTTAAAGTGAGACTCTGATTGGTTTATTGCACGTTAACCCAAAACACACCCATTACTCATTAAGAGAATAGGGACAACACTTTTAGACCATGCGTTGGGTGCGGCAACCGTTTTTCCTGTCGTTAAACTAGCAAAAGTGGATTTTGGACTTTGGAAGCTTCAGACCATGCGATTAGATCGTTAAATCTCAGATGTGCGCTGCACCTAGATATTGCAACAGGTAGCTTTTAAAGGAGAACTCCGGTCAATTTTAACATTGAGCTAATTTTTTTGTACATTTGGAGTGCTGTCAGTACAGTGAACAACGACAAAAATCGGCGTTGCCTACACCGTGTTATCATCTTTTTAAAATGTGCACCCTGTTGACTTCAATGGGGCAAGTCTTAAACCTGCTTTTAGCCTCTTAACATCCTTGATATGTCATTACAAGTGCACAGCCATGTGAGTGGTATTATTAATGTAGATGTGAAAGATATTAATAAAAATTATGTTAATTCAGCCAGCTCACATGCCTGTATTAATTTCCTGTTTTCGGTCGAAGTCCACAGTAGTCGATTGTGGAGTTCGCGTGCGCGATCATTGATTACTAAGCAACAGTAGAGACTCTGACTGTCAGCTGTCAGCCGATGATGGTGTGTGTGGTGTTCTGAGAATATCAGCTCAAATGGATAGTTCATCCGAATCAGATGTTGAACACACGGAGGAGGTTTTTGAGTTTGATGATCGCGCGCGCGAACTGGACAATCGACTACTGTGGACTTCAACCGAAAACAGGAAATAAATACAGGTATGTGAGCTGGCTGAATTAACATCATTTTTATTCATTTCTTTCACATCTACTGCAGTCAGATTGACCGTGTTCACTCTTAATAACACCACTCACATGGCTGTGCACTTGTAATGACAAATCAAGGATGTTAAGAGGCTAAAAGCAGGTTTTAAACTTGCCCCATTGAAGTAAACAGGGAGCAAATTTTAAAAAGACGATACACGATAACCGATTTTTGTCGTTGTTCTCTGTACTGACAGCACTCCAAATGTACAAAAAAGGAGCTCAATGGTAAAATTGACCGGAGTTCTCCTTTAATTCTACACAGGGCTTAAAATGCATTTTACCTCCAGCTTAGTCTTACAACCGGGTGTATGTCCAGCTAGTGCAATCGGCCCCAGGAGCTGCCAGAGCACATTGATAAGAGAGGAAGAGAGAGATTTACAGAACATGGCTAAAAAGAGAAACTTTCAGGTATTTTTTGAAGAAACACACAGGCCCAAACCAGTGCTTGAAATGTAGAGAGCAGTCAGATGATGTCTGTGTGTGTAGTTACACTCCTGCAGTGGCTCTTCCTCCTGAATCTCAGCGTGTATCATGGCCCTGACACCAAACAGAGAGCTGCTTGAATCCTCACCCTCTCTTCCTCGAGCTTGATCCCAGGCACAAACTTGCTTACCATGGATTTTTCTGTCACATTCTAAGGTTAGAAGAATGTTGACTCACTAAAATAGACAGACAACAATAAGTAAGCCTATGCCCTTTTTTGCACAAAAAAAACAAAAAACAAAAAAAACCTTGGCCATATAACTTAAAGTACAATAATTTAATTGTGGCTCTCTGCTAAAGTCTACGGAAGCTTGTTTCCGCCAGGGAATAATAAAAAAAAATAACAAAAGGAAATTGCAACTATTTCACAATTCTGATTTATTTATTTATTTTTCACAATTTCGAGTTATACAGTCTGAATTCTGAGAATAAAAGTAATAATTGTGAGAAATAAATGGTTGTTGCAAGGAGATGCATGACAGAATTACCAAAATAAAGATACTTTAATCAACACTAAGTGACACAGAGATTAACAACCACATTAAGCAAAAATGAGAACGGACAATGAACTGAAAAGAAGAGGGAGCATACACAGTTAATGAGGGAACTAAACAGGACACAGGAGACATAATCATTGACAAATAAATAACCAAGGAAACTAACTAGAGTGTGACAAATGTTAAACTGAAAAAAATATACTAGAATCATAGATACTGTATGTGAACAAAAAAAACAATAACACTAAACAGAACCCTGACAGATTTAAACTCAGAAATAAAATAGTCAGAACTTTGAGATAAAAAGTGTGACGGAAACAAGAAAAAAGTCTGTATTCAAATTAGAAAAAAATAATGATTATACATTTGATTGTATTATTTAAATTAAACGTGTTAATTTTATATGAATGTACAGTTTACTGAAATACTAGTCGCGGATCAAAAAACCACTCTTCTGTTCCGATTACCATAACAAATCGATTTGCCCCACTCAGTGAAACACCCACTGAGAATTATGTTGATTATGCCCTGGTAATTGGCGATTCTATTACACGGAACGTGAAAATAGAGACACCAGCCACCATAGTCACATGTTTGCCGGGAGCCAGAGCGCCTGACATCAAAGCAAATTTAAAAGTGCTGGCTAATGCTAATCGTAAATTCTCTAAGATTGTTATTCACGTCGGCACAAATGATGTTCGACTTCGCCAGTCGGAGATCACCAAAATTAATATTAAAGAGGTGTTTGAACTGGCAAGTACGATGTCAGGCACTGTAATTTGCTCTGGTCCCCTTCCTGTTCGAAGGAGTGATGAGATAGTTAGTAGATTGTGTTCACTCAATGGCTGGTTGTCTAATTGGTGTCCGCAAAATAATATAGAATTCATAGACAATTGGAAAAGTTTTTGGGGCAAACCTGACCTGTTGAAAAGAGATGGTATTCATCCCTCCTGGGATGGTGCTGCTCTTCTCTCTAGTAATTTGGCTCATAGTCTTAGAGATAAAACATGACAATCTGGGGCTCAGGTCAGGAAGCAGACAGACTGGCTTAACCGACCGTCTGCTAGCGGCCTCACGTCACCAAGGTCAGATAAATCCCATCACATAGAGGCTCTTTCATCTAGATATCATCATATAGAGACTGTGTCTGTTCCCCGAATTTGGAAATCCAAAAAACTGCCAAAACTTTCTAAGGTTAAAAGTTTAATTGATGTTCAACAAATAAAAAACAGATATAATACAGATGAGCAAACGATAAAGCTTGGGTTGTTGAATATTCGATCCCTTAATTCAAAAGCGCTCATAGTTAATGATAAGATTACAGACTATAACCTAGATGTGCTGTGTTTGACAGAAACCTGGCTAAAACCAAACGATTACATTACTTTAAATGAGTCCACTCCGCAAGATTACTGTTATAAACATGAGCCTCGTCCGAAAGGCAAAGGGGGAGGTGTTGCTGTAATTTATAGTAATATTTTCAAAACCACTAAGAAATCTAGTTTTAAATATACTTCTTTTGAAGTGTTGGTGCTTAATGTAAAAATACATAGTGTAAACAATAAATCACATTTGAAAATTCTGCTGGCTACTGTATACAGGCCACCAGGGCACCATAAAGATTTTATCAAAGAATTTGCTGACTTTCTATCAAAATTAGTATTGGCTGCCGATAAAGTCCTAATTGTTGGTGATTTTAATATACATGTAGATAATGAAAAAGATGCATTGGGACTGGCATTTAAAGACATTATAAACTCAATTGGAGTGAGACAACACGTGTCAGAACCTACTCATTGTCGTAATCATACTCTAGATCTAATATTATCTCATGGAATAGATGTTGATGCCGTTGAAATTCTGCAGCAGAGCGACGACATCTCAGATCATTATCTAGTCTCGTGTAAATTACATTTAGCCAAGGCTGCAAAGCCGACTCCGTGTTATAAATATGTTAGACCTATCACTTCTGCCACTAAAGATGGCTTTATTAATAATCTTCCTAATCAGTTTCATAATCTCAGCATCCCGGATAGCTTAGAAGAACTTGATATTGCAACAGAAATGTTTAAATCTCTCTTTTCCAGCACTTTAGACATAGTTGCTCCGTTGCGCTTAAAGAAGATTAAAGAAAATAGTCCAACGCCGTGGTACAACGAGCACACCCGGGCCCTTAAGAGAGCAGCCAGAAAAATGGAACGAAACTGGAAGAAAACAAAACTAGAGGTATTTCGGATTTCATGGAAGGAGAGCTCGATTGCTTACAGAGAGGCATTAAAAGATGCTAGAACGGATTATTTTTCAACCTTATTAGAAGAAAATAAACATAATCCTAGGTATTTATTTGAACAAGTGGCTAAACTAACGAAAAAGAAAGCTTCAAGCCCAGAAGTTACCAAGAAACACAGCAGTAATGACTTTATGAACTTCTTCACTTATAAGATCTATAATATCAGGGACAAAATTATAACTATGCAACCGTCTACTACAGTAGCGCATCAGGGAGTGCATTGTAGTCTCCGTGAGGAACATTTTGATTCATTTGTTGCTATAGGAGAGGAAGAATTTTGCAAACTTGTTAATTCATCTAAATCCACAACTTGTATGCTAGACCCTATACCGACTAAGCTACTGAAAGAGATGCTTCCAGAGGTCATAGATCCTCTTCTAAATATCATTAATTCATCTTTGTCTCTAGGATACGTACCAAAAACCTTTAAGTTGGCTATGATTAAACCGCTTGTTAAAAAACCGCAACTTGATCCTACAGAATTAGTCAATTACAGGCCAATCTCAAATCTGCCTTTTCTGTCAAAGATACTAGAAAAAGCAGTATCATCACAACTGTGTTCCTTTTTAGAAAGAAATAATATCTGCGAGGATTTTCAGTCCGGATTTAGACCGTACCATAGTACTGAGACTGCTCTCATTAAAGTCACAAATGATTTGCTCTTATCATCCGATCGTGGTTGTATCTCTCTGTTAGTGTTACTTGATCTTAGTGCTGCATTTGATACTATCGACCACAACATTCTTTTAAATAGACTAGAAAACTATGTTGGCATTAGTGGAATTGCACTAGCATGGTTTAAATCATACTTATCTGACCGTTTTCAGTTTGTAGCAGTAAATGAAGAGATGTCTTATCGATCACAAGTTCAGTACGGCGTACCACAAGGCTCAGTACTAGGACCGCTGCTGTTCACTCTGTACATGCTGCCATTAGGAGATATCATTAGGAAATATGGAATTAGCTTCCACTGTTATGCTGATGATACTCAGCTGTATATTTCTTCAAAACCTAACGAAACTTACCAATTCTTAAAATTAACGGAATGCATAGCTGATATAAAAAATTGGATGACCAGTAATTTCCTATTACTAAATTCTGAAAAAACAGAGATTCTAATCATTGGACAAAAAACTGCCACACGTAATAACCCAGAATACTGTCTAACAATTGATGGCTGCTCTGTTAAGTCTTCGTCGTCGGTTAGGAACCTGGGTGTGCTCTTTGATACCAATCTTTCATTTGAAAGTCACGTGTCTAGTATCTGTAAAACCGCATTTTTCCATCTTAAAAATATATCTAAATTACGTCATATGCTCTCACTGACAAATGCGGAACAATTAGTTCATGCATTCATGACATCCAGGCTAGATTATTGTAATGCTCTTCTGGGTGGTTGCCCTGCACGCTTAATAAACAAACTACAGCTAGTTCAAAACGCAGCCGCTAGAGTTCTTACCAGAACCAGGAAGTATGACCATATTAGCCCGGTTCTGTCAACACTGCATTGGCTGCCTATTAAACATCGTATAAATTTTAAAATATTGCTGATTACTTACAAAGCACTAAATGGTTTAGCTCCCCAGTACTTGAGCGAGCTCTTAACGCATTATAGTCCTTCACGTCTATTGCGATCTCAAAATTCTGGCCAGTTGATAATACCTAGAATATCAAAATCGACTGCTGGCGGTAGATCCTTTTCCTATTTAGCACCAAAACTTTGGAACAATCTTCCTAACACAGTCCGGGAAGCAGATACAGTCTGTCAGTTTAAATCTAGACTAAAAACACATCTCTTTGGCTTAGCATACACATAACACATTATAGATTTCTATAATTCAATGTTAGGCTGCATAGTTTAGATCAGCCGGAACCGGGAACACTTCCCATAATTCCTGATGTACTTTGTACATCATAAGAAGGATGGCGTCTACGCTAATATTAGTCTCTGTTTATCCCGAGGTTTACCGCGAACCGCCGGATCCAGGCCATATCCAGATCTGAGGAAGGACCATCACATGGACACGATGACAACGCATCCCTGATGAGCCAGCCCATCAACACTGTGAAGGCCCATGAACACCTCAACACACTCATCTCCTCACCGGCCGGATGACCCAACCCAACCAGATGAACTGGATAAATATCATGAAAGTTCTGATCACATCTGACTCCTGACGTTATGCTGCCTAACTCATAATCATACACTGTTCGTTTGTTGGCCAAAGGAGGACTGGCCCCCTGACTGAGCCTGGGTTCTCCCAAGGTTTTTTTCTCCATTCTGTCACCTGATGGAGTTTTGGTTCCTTGCCACTGTTGCCTTTTTCGCCTCTCTTCGCCTTTGTTGCCATTGGCTTTTGGCTTGCTTAGTTGGGGACATTTAACATTTAACATTTAATTTTGAATTTAACAATACTATTACAACATTGTTTTTCTGTTATCTCTGTAAAGCTGCTTTGAAACAATTTGAATTGTAAAAAGCGCTATATAAATAAAGGTGACTTGACTTGACTTGAAATATAACAACTTTAACATTTTAATAAATGTTCACCCTCTTGTGGTGGAGACTTCTAGAGATCATAGGACAGGGGGAATTTTATTTTACCACTGATATGAAGACGCTGGGTATTATTTGTATTTGCGCAAAAAAAACAAAAACAAAAACAAAAAACCTGCCCTGAGAAAAACTGAGAAAAACAATGCACATAATGAAAACACACAGAATATTAAAAGTACAAAAAATGCATTTTGCTGTTGTATTTGTTGTTATTGTAATCATAGCTATTGCTATTGTTGTTATTTTTATGTTACTATTGTGGTTGCTATTGTTATTGATGTTGATGAAAATCGTATTGTTGCTGTCGATGAATATATTACATAGAATAAAGTTAATTCAACAAACATTACATGCATTTCAGTACAGTGGTGCCAGTAGAGTTGTTCTGAACCCAGAACATTCCATTAATATGAGACTGATCAGAAGGGCTAAAATGCCTCTGCCCTTGTCGCTTTGTAAAGAAACATGCATGCCTATAGACTAAATACATAACATGCATGTGCATGCTGTCACCGTTTAAGAATTCACGGTTTTGTCTACACAGGGATGATAACGGTATCGCTTTCAAAACTTTTTAAAAACTTGCATTTCTCAGGCCACCAAAACGCTGTTGTCGTGTAAATGAATGGCCAGAACGCATACAAAATTTTCTGTTTAAGTTGAAAACGGTATTGTGTAAACCGCCCTTAAATGAATAACTAATGGTTTTTACAACGGAAATTAATCCACTGTGAAATTTCTTGACTTTCTTCTAGAGCCAAAATGTTTGTTACATTAATTTCCTGTTATCACTGTATACTTTCCTGTTGCTTAATTGTCTGAATCAGCTTCTTTGAAACAATCTGTATTGTAAAAAGCGTTATATAAATAAAGGTGACTTGACTCTGTTGACGTGGGCATAACTGCTATCATAGAGGGAAAAAGCAATCTACTGAAGACAGTGCTCCTTTCAACCACAAACTGTGAACTCAGCAGAAAGAGTGTAATGTCTTGAAACGCAGCAAGACAAAGGTGATTCAGGAGATGATGAAGACGAGGCAACGACAAACCAAAGATGGTTCTGTGCAGGTTAGAGGCCTGAGTCACCTTGTTGCCTATTAGTGTTTTTTTTTTTTTTTTTTTTTTGGCTTGCAGTGAAAAACACAACACTAAAAGGCAGGCATGCCTCTGGAATACGCTACTTCATGAGCAATCGAAATTTGTCCAGTTCATCTGGAAGACGTATTGAGCGGATCTATACCAGGGTCAGCAAGAGCTTTTAATTATTGATGAATACTACATGAGGGTCTGGGCAAGTATTTCGCTCGTACAAAGTCCTGAGAATTTTCAGGAAACATGAAATGAAACATTGAGGACCACATGGATGCCATACAAGAATTTACGATGTGGTAATGCTCCTCGGGAACGTGTCCAAATAGGCCCTTGCGCTCTCTCTCTCTCTCACACACATAGCACTTCAAACAGAGGAAATCCATATTGCTGTGGAACTGTCGCCCGTTGGGGATGAACTGTTTGAGTTTGCTGCTCTCCACTTCTCATCTCTGGCAAGCCCAGTAAATAATAACCAGAGTTCTAAGTGAGTTGCTGCACAAGGCCAGACAAAGATGAATCTTGCATCACTCTAGACTGGACTGCGGGGAGTCCATCACTCACACTTCCATCGGATGAGAGAACAAAAAAAAGCCTATGCCAATCTGAAAGAAGCTCTCTTTTCTTCTGGCTTGAATTCCCCAACTAATGATGGACAACCATAGAAAACAACATTTGCATTTGAATTTCCTAAGGAAAATGCCAGGTCTCGCAACGCAACAAATATGAGCACCTGAAGCAGGCAGTCCGAGGTTTCAAAGTCTGCTTAAATTCGATTTTGAGCACCAGACATCAGAACCTACATCTAGACCTAGAAAATGTATGATTTATTGGGCTGAAAAGGGGATGCCCATGAGGACCATGTGAGGTTTGCAACACCATGCATAGATTTTTTTACCTATACATTCATGTCCATACATTTGCGATACAGTTTAATTTTCCACAGAAAGATCACAGTGATCACCTCACTGTTTAGAAATAATTTAAATAGGGCTGTGTAAAATAATGCCTAAATTTCCAAAATTTTAACTTTTTGTTTCATGGTTATCATATCAAAGTTTTTCTTTTAAAATCCCATCAGCGGCAGAGAATTATCTCTTTACAGGAGATTCCATTTTCGACACTTCATATGGTAAGAATTTTATTCTCACGATATTAGTGTGTCACTCACACCTGCTCCACGAAGCGACATAAGCTGTGTTTTAAAGGCTGCACCCTCCAGAGTTCGTATTTGTCTGATGTCAGAAAAGAGACATTCTAAAATTGATGTTATTACTTGTGAGGCATAAATAACTGTAATTGTTTACATTACTTTGGAATCTAATGGTTACTTTCATAAAGGTGCACATGCAGCAGACAAATACGACCTCTAGAGGGTGCAACCTTTGAATTTAGACACCACAAGAGAAAGCTGTCGGACCAAAGATTTACAGACCCTATACTAGGCCACAGACGCAAGAGCCACGTGTAGGATGTCCAACCCAATTTCACGGCAATTCGTACGTATTTCATGAGGTGGCTAATTTGTACGAATTCATATGACTTTACTTGTACGCATTCATACAATCTCACTTGTAAGAATTCGATTTTTGCTAAATCGTACATATTTTACGAGTTACCCAATTTGTATGAATTAGAACGAATAACCTACCCCTGACCCCCCCCAGGCTCAATGGCGTTGAGATGTCTGTGCATGATTGGCTCAAAAACTCACAGGCAATATGAAGATCCTAAGCAATGCTATCTCACAACAAATTTGTACGAGTGCGCTCTGACACCCAAGGGGCACTGCAGGCCCTTAGAAGTGTAAGCCAGCGCTATGGCATCGACTATCCATCTGGATAGGCTCTGTTTTGAAGCGGCAAGTCCCTTGGAACGCCCGCCAAACAAAACAAAAAGCTGTTCAGTCTGTCTGAAACCAGACGAGCGGGACACATAAGCTCTTAATGCCCTGACGGGGCAAAGGAGACCCGCGTCCTTCTCCTCATTGAGAACCGGAAGGGAAGACAGGGAAATTACCTGGGCCCTAAACGGTGTATTGAGGGATTTCGGCACGTAGCCGTGTTTAGGTTTGAGTATGACCTTTGAGTCATTAGGCCCAAACTCCAAACATGACGCGCTTACAGAAAGCGCTTGTAAGTCCCCTATACGCTTCACCGAAGCGAGAGCCATGAGAAACACCGTCTTGAAGGACAGGTGTTTCATGTCCGACAACTGGATTGGCTCGAATGGGGCACCTTTCATGGCCTCCAGGACCGTGGAAAGGTCCCATGTCGGGACTGAAGGGGGCCTAGGCGGGTTTAACCTCCGAGCTCCCCTTATGAAACGCACGACTAAGTCGTTCCTTCCTAGCGACTGGCCAGACACCGGTTTTGCAAACGTTGCTATGGCCGCCACATATACTTTGAGCGTGGATGGGGTCCTGCCCTTATCCAGCAGCTCTTGAAGGAAGGAAAGCACTTCCGTAACCCCGCAGTCTACGGGTGAAAAGCCCTGGGCTTGACACCAAGCAGAGAACACCGACCATTTCGAGGAGTAGAGCCGTCTAGTGGACGGAGCTCTAGCCTGCCCGATCGTGTTTAGCACTCCCTCTGGGAGGTTAGCGGGTACCCGTTGATGGCCCATGCGTGCAGGGACCACAGATCCGGGCAAGGATGCCAAATTGAGCCCTCCGCCTGAGAGAGGAGGTCTCTCCTCAATGGTACAGGCCATGGGGCAGCGCTGGTCAGCTGCATCAGGACAGGGAACCAAGTCTGGTTCATCCAGACCGGAGCTACGAGCAGCACTGGGCATCCGTTTTCCCTGATTCGTTCCAACACCTGAGGCAGGAGCGAGACAGGGGGAAAAGCATATAGGGGACAACGGGGCCAGACATGGGCCAGCGCGTCTTTGCTTTTCGAGAAAAACTTTGGGCAGTGAGCGTTTTCGTGGGACGCGAAGAGGTCCACCTGCGCTCTGCCGAACGTTTCCCACAGCAGCTGGACCGTCTGCGGGTGCAGCGACCATTCTCCTGCTGGGACATTGTTTCTGGACAATCTGTCTGGTCCCACATTCAGGTGACCAGGCACATGCGCTGCTTTCAGCGAGAGCAGGTTGTGCTGAGCCCAGACCAGGAGGCGTTCCGTCAGCCTGTAAAGGTTTCGGGACCTGACCTTTATGTATGCCACCACTGACATGTTGTCCGACCGAACCAAGACGTGGTGGCCTCTTATCTGGGGACAAAAGCACCGTATCGCTTTGTCGACTGCTATCATTTCCAAGCAGTTTATGTGAAGGAGCTTCTCCCGTTCTGACCACAGGCCAGCTAACGGTCTGCCCCCGAGCAGCGCTCCCCACCCCGAGGTGGAGGCGTCCGTAGACACCACCTTCACACTCGAGGCGGTCCCCAGACACACACCTAACTGATACCAGTCGGTTACTTTCCAAGGTTCCAGAGCTGAAACGCACTGTAGGTCGACCCTGAGGCGGAACAGACCCTTGGTCCATGCCCGGGGCGGAACCCGTGCTTTTAGCCACATCTGCAGTGGGCGCATGCGAAGCAGGCCCAGCTGGAGTACAGAGGCTGGTGAGGCCATTAGGCCCAGCATTTTCTGAAACCCTTTGAGTGGGACTATAGAGCCGTGGCGGAAGGATTTCGCGACGTGCTGAATGTTTAGTCCGCGCTCCGGTGACAGGCGTGCCGTCATGGATAGCGAGTCTAACACTGTTCCCTGAAAATAAATTTTCTGGCTGGGAAACAGCGAGCTCTTCGCCCACTTGACTGTAAGGCCCAGCTTCTCGAGGTGCTCGAGTAATGTGGCCCTGTGTTCTATGAGCTCCGATCGTGATCGAGCTAGAATCAGCCAATCGTCCAAGTAGTTCATAACTCGCTTGCCCCGAAGTCTCAGGGGTGCGAGAGCCGCGTCCATGCACTTCGTGAATGTACGGGGTGCTAGGGACAGGCCGAACGGCAGGACTGTGTATTGATATGCCTAGCCCTCGAATGCGAATCTCAAGAATCGCCTGTGATGGGACGCTATTTGTATTTGGAAATAGGCGTCTTTCAGATCTATTGACATAAACCAGTCCCCGTGGCGCACTTGCGCGAGGATTTTCCTGGTCGTAAGCATCCTGAACTGGCGCTTCACAAGTGCTCTGTTCAGCTGTCGCAGATCTAGAATGGGTCTGAAACCCCCATCTTTTTTCGGTACCAGAAAATATCTGCTGTATAAGCCCCCTTCGCTCTGAGCCTGAGATACGGGTTCTATAGCCCCTTTGCTCAGTAGTTTCGCTATCTCTGCTCGAAGTAGATGAGATACTTCGTTTTTCACCGTAGTCTCGACACACGCCGTATAACGGCGGGGACGTCGAGCGAATTGTAGCGAATAGCCTCTCTTTATAGTGTTCAGCACCCATTCTGATACCCCGGGAAGCTTTGACCACGCGTCTGCGTGAATAGCTAGAGGTAGAATGAAAACCGGGCTCTGGCCGTGACAAGACGGCAGCTCGAGAGCCCCGGTGTCCTGGGAACACGACACCGTGTTTACAGCGTTCGAGGCGGGGGGCGCGCTGATCACAGCGGGCAGCCTGGCCGCGCTCAGCCTCTCTATGGCGGGACGCGCAGCGAGAGTGAGCGGGGCGAATCCCGTGGGATTCAGCATGTCTGTGGGGGAATGTGGGCGCAGAACTACGGGCACATTTACTGCACTGCACACGCTTTCGGCTGGAGCCGACTGAATATGTGTTGGTTTCGTTTTTACAGAAACCAAGGGACACGCGGCGTGTAGTGTAAGCGGGCATTGTATGGGCGCGTTCACTATATTGTCTGCACAATCGACCTGAGTCGATTTTATGTGTGCTAGCCCTGCACCGTGGCGGGCTGTGTCTGGGTGTGGGAATGGGCACTGGGGCGTGGGCATTCTTACAACACTCATAACACCATCGGCCGTGGCCGGAACACCAGATCTCGGGCTTGATCTCAATCCTCGGCCGGGGCCCGCGCTGAGGGGGGCGTCGTCCAGCAGAGCGAGAGCGCGGTCTCTGGTCCCGGGCCTGGCGGCGCTTTGAAGCGGCGGCGGCGGCCGGTGCAGGCTGCGGCTGAGAGCTGCGAGCAGGCGGCTGTTTAGGGCGACCTGTAGCGGAGCTCGAGCGCTTCGGCAGGAAGTGCTTCATGGCCTGCGAAGTCTTCTGCACCTGCACCTGCACGAGTATCTGTCCGCGAAGTCCTTGACAGCAGATCCAAAGAGGCCCGCTGGGGAAATGGGCGCGTCGAGGAATACAGAGCGCTCGGCTTCCGTCATCTCTGACAGCGTCAACCACAGATGTCTCTCGGCAATGGCGAGAGAGGCCATATTCCACCCCATGGCCTGTGCAGCGGCTTTAGCGGCGCATAGAGCGAGGTCTGTAGCGCTTCTTAAATCCGCCACGCAGATTGCTCCGGGTCCTTCCTCGTCCAGTTTATGGAGAAGGTCAGCCTGGAAGATCTGCAAGACAGCCATCGTGTGCAGCGCTGAAATTGCTTGCCCGGCGGCGGTGTAAGCGCGCCCGTGCAGCGATGACGTCACCTGGCAGGCTTTAGATGGGAGCGTTGTCTGCGCGCGCCATCCAGCGGAGGGCGGGCAGAGATGCAACGCTACTGCTGCCTCCACAGGAGGGATGGAGAGGTACCCTCTATCTCCCGCACCGTCGACAGTGGACAATGCCGCGGAGGTAGAGGTACGCAGCCTGGCGGAGAATTGGGCGTTCCACGACTTGGAGACTTCGTCGTGAAGTTCAGGGAGGAAAGGAGCGGCCCTGGACTTTGACGGAGCTTGGTCTTTCCCGAGAAAGCGTCCGTCCAGCATGTTGCGCGGTGGTAGCGCGGGCGCCTCCCAATCGAGGCCGATGCTTTCCACGGCCTGGGTGAGCAGACGCATCAGCTCAGCCTCAATGCCGGCTCTCTTCCCAGAGGGTTGGCGGGAAACGTTAGCGGAGGGGAGGTCCACGGAGCTCGCCCAATCCTCGCTATCAGAAGCCACGAGAGAGCATACCTCAGCAGGTTCGTCAAACTCGGGGGCGGATGCGGCGGCAAACGGCGGCCGTTGTCCATCCGGGAGCAACTGGAGCGAAGCCGGCGAAGCAGGCGGGCGTACCGGCGAACTTTGGCGGGCTGGAGAGAGCTCGGGAGCGCGCTGGGCGCGGCGCTTCTTGCACCACAGTAGGCTGGAATGCGGGCTCGGAGAATGATGCCAGGCGAGTCCTCAGAGTCACCATGGGCAATACCTCGCAGTGAGGGCATCCACCGTCAGCGAGCGCGATAGCCGCGTGATCCTCACCCAGGCAGGACACGCAGATGACATGACGGTCCTCGTCGCTGAGTTGGGGCGCGGCACGAGCCACAGGATGGCATCTTTAAAAAGACGAAGCTCGGTTACATTTTATTTCGATAGTCACTTTAGACGTTCTACTAATTATAAGTAACGTTTCAACTACATGTCAACTAACTCTCATTAGAGTATTAGTATATTATAGTAGACTGTCAGTAGACTGGTAGGTTATGGTTAGGTGTTAGGGTTCGGGTTAGGAGAATAAGTTGACTTGTAGTCGCCAAGTTACTTATAGTCAGTTGAATGTCTGTTGGGGGACCAACAAAATAAAGTGTCAGCAGATATTAAGATGACAGTCTACTAATACTCTAATGACAGTTAGTTGACATGTAGTTGAAAAGTTACTTATAGTTAGTAGAATGTCTAAAGTGGACTATCGAAATAAAGTGTTACCCGCAGCTCTTTTAGAGAGAGAAGTGTGTGTTGCGTCACGTAAGCAAACATGCACTCTAGGCAGAGTAAAGTATATAGTACGCCGGAAAGCGCAGCAGGTACGGCGGCTGAAGGCGGCGAGGCCAGCGACTCCAGACTCAAGGGCACGTCCCGCTGAAGGCTACAGGTCGACGGCGCGGCTTCTCACTCCGGATCCAGCGATGCGTGAGTTTCGCTGAAGAGTTGAAAATCAGTGTATGGCAGCCTATTGAGCTTATTTATAGGGCGAGACCACGCCCTTTCTGGTGGGACGAGACGATATGGGCGCGAAGTGCGCAGAGCCTCTCTCGATAGGCTGCTGCTTTTGCCGCAGGACAGCCAATAGGCGCGCGAGCTGTCTCGCCTATGTCTGCTTGCTGCCGCAAAGCGTTTTACATTGATTAAAAAATTAAGGATAATTTTTGGCTTCAATATCTCGTGGAAAAGAGTTCTCTCGTAAGAGAACTATCAGAACAAATTTAATATTGCAATTTTGTTGCAGTGTACATATAGAAATAGAAATCACAAACAACTGTCAAAGATGTCCATCTGAAACATGACTAGCAATGTAAGCTATAGTTGTTGTCTGTTTAATAATGCAAGATCGTGTCTGCTGCCGCTGGTTTCCAAAGGAATTACTTGCGAGTTGCGCCCAACAATTTCCCACTGATAGCTTCTGTGCTGCAGGTTTCCCACGTTTCAACTATGAATAATAAAACAAACATAGTCGGCAAGTTTGCATCTTTATTTCATCCAGAGAACATGTTCCACTTACCAGCAGTGCCATGGGCGGCAGAATGATGACACACATTCATCAGAGGTTAAGGGTGAAACGTCTTGCACAAGGCAAGAACAGCAACAGCCAGAGGGTGAGCATGGACATTAGAAACATCTGCCCTCTCTGTCGAGACCCCTGCTCACCCTGAACAGAATGTGAACCGCTAAATCATCAATTACTTACAGAGTTAACTCCTATTTTTGCCAAATCCTTCACCAAGATATACAGAAGTCCAAATTACTTTTAGTTTTAAAATTATTTCAGATGGATTTTTACATGCTGCTTTTTTACATAGGCATTTGTAATGCATTGTCCATTACCATTATGTATGAAATCTGAAAATAATGCAAAAAAGGAAAAAAGCAAACCTGTTTTATAATTGTGACAAATAGCAGATTTAATTTCTTATATTTTATTTATATTTATTTAGAAACACGTCTAAATTTCACAATATTTTTTTTTTCTTAGGGCTGCACGATTTGGGGGAAATCTAATTGTGATTTTTTTTTGGTTTAATTGTGATTTAAAATTAGATTTTTTAAACAAATGTATATATATTGTGCTTATTAATATGACTAAGAATAATTATAATCATTATTATTATTGCTAAATAAAATTATCAATCAAAATAAGAAACATGACTACTGTAACACTTTCATTATAACAAATTTTAAATAGAGTTTTTAAGAATAAAAATGACAATACAATTATAATAAAATAATAATAATAATATTTTTAATTTACAGAAAACGTATTTTACGGAAAAAATTTAGGGTTACCTGTTAACTATATATCATTAGAAAGGTCTAAAGAATTATAAAATATTGCATTATAATGATAAAATTTTTGTCAGGAGGTATACAACATCAAAGAAGGAGTATATGTCTTTAATTTGAAATATGAGCCTTGTAGCAACTCATAATGTCTTTGTCCAATCCTTATGGACAAAGGCATCAAGCTTTTGCTGTAGCTGAACACAAACAAAGAAACGCTTTGACTGATTAAACATGCAGAAAATAAACACATGATTGTGACAATATAGTTCTTCCAGCCTTCTCTGGTATTTTACAAACAAAGTATATTTATAATGCAATGCTAATTGAGATAGCCTTTATTACTGTATAGAATACTATGAAATAATATATTGTCTGCCTCATTTGATAAGAAACCACATCAACTCACAAAAGGTAGTTCTCTCAAACACTTGACTGACATCATGAAGTGAAGTAGGAACATGTTATTAAATGTTGTCTTTTACTGGAAAACAGGATTTAAAACACTTCCCATTAAGTTTGGGAAGATGCTTGACCCATGTTGCTTTTTCAAATGCACGTTAACTCAGAGTGCTTTCAACAGATTGTAGCAGGATGCAGTTGTCTGGCTCATCCCTCCCTAAGTGATGCTTAATTTGCTGCAGCTGTGAGTGGTCCTGGGCAGTTAACTTTGAGCCAATCGCGAGGGCTACACCCCTTTTATAAACCGGGACTTTTATTTTGACAAATGGTGTCACCAGTACGCGACTTGTCTTGTTTACCTGCCCAGCGACCTGATGCCTGCCTGGTTATCGGTCTACCGTAGCGCTGCAAGTATGGTTGGCTTCGTTTCTCTTTTCACTCGTTAACTTTATAGCTTGGGCTTATGGGGAATGTTTTGTGCTATAGAATCCCCGGTGCGATAGCAGCCCTTTCACCAGCTGAGTGTGTGTCCTGCGATCAGCAATCAGAGCTAAGGGCCTGTGATAATCATAGGTATGTTGCTATATTGAGTAAAAGTTGAATGGGTAATGTGGGAACTATTTGTTAATTGACATCCTGTGCATTCTAGGGAGTGCTATTTAACCGGGGGTGCGGCCGCAAGTTGGCTACATCGACGCTGAACATCTGCTGCTTTGCTTAAACCTATTTCCTGTTATATGTTGCCTACGGGCTTTCTTCGTCCTTTTCGGCTGCTCCGTCCCACGAGATCGATGAGTGTGGGACCCGGAGCAAGTCCAAGTTAGCGAGTGGCTGACCTGTTCCACCATTGCTTGCCTTACTTGGTTGGATTTCTCATCTCTCCCTTTGTTGTGAATATGAGTAATGTTGTAGAACGTGTTTGATGTATTGGCATCACTTCTTTTTGTTTGTTTTGTTTTTTTTATAGGTTAAAGTTGTTTGTGTTTATTTTATTTACGCTGTTGTCTGGAGGCCTTTCCCCCTCTGCTGATGTCCAAGGGGATTGGCCCATTTGTTTATGATTGTTTTTGTTTGATTCTGTTTTTGTTTTCTTGAGTTGTCCACACTGACGGGAGACCGTGGAAGTTGCTGATCCTCAGTGTGGCATTTTTCCTTTCGTTTATTAGTTGGTATGGTTTATTGTTGTATGTTTGTTTATGTGCGGGTTAGTATTTATTCATATTGTAGGGTTGTGTAATCCCTCTGGGTGGTCTACTGGACCCGTTCATTGTGATCTGTGTATGCAATTGTGTAACTCGCGTGTCTTCCTTTTGTCTAGGTGCTGAGAGCGGCCAGTGGGAACAGTGCCCATGCGGTGGTGGGTCCCTTGATGTATGCAGTGGTTGTGTGTTCACCAGTGTGGTTAAATTCGTTGAGGTGGGTGTGAACCCGGCACGTGTGATTGGGGTGTTTCCCATGGATGCTCATTGCTGGAGTTACTAGTCTCCCACTGGCGAGCTTCAGCACGACCCTGTGTGTGTGTGTGTGTGTGTGTGTGTGTGTATAGGAGTGAAGTTGGTGCGTGTCTTATTGCTTGATTTAGTGTGCAGTGCTTTTCTTTCTGTTTGCTGTGAAACCTTCCCTTGTGTGTGTTGGGAAATCCAAGTGTTTTTTTATTGTGGAGCGAACGATTGTGTGTGTGTATTGATGTAAAAAATAAACTCTATTTTTGTACTGGACCACAGTCTCTGGCTAATCAATCACGAACTTGAGTGCCTTGTTAGAATAAACAAAATGGCTCATTCTTTGGGTGCAAGTCCCATCGTGGCGTAGTCTGCTAACTGTCTGTTATCTATATATCCATAATGCCACATTTGGCGTATAGTCGGCAGGGTCGATTGGTAAAGCCAGAGACGTGTTCCAATTCTGTTTTTGTTTCTTTTTTTGTTTTTTTTTGTTGTTTTTCCTTTAAGCAAAGCAGCAGCTGTTCTTTGGTGGACTAGTAACGGGGCAGGTAAGGTGGGGATTGTTTTGTATTTTATTTTTACCAATTGCATTGCCAAAATATGGAACAGGGGGTGGCCAAGGGAATGAGTTACAGGGGTTGATGGACTTGATAGCTCAGCTGGTAGCTGATGATGAGTGCCTACGTCAGACCCCAGGCATGTCCCTGCCCTGGTTCCTGGCCCTGCTTTCGTGTTTCTCGTTGAGTAGCCGTCATGGCCAGAGGACTTGTACCAAGTATCTCGTGTTTCTTATTGTGTAGCCGTCATGGCAGAGCACTTGTAACAGGTGTCTCTCGTGTTTTTTTGATGCGTAGCTGTCATGGCCAGAGCACTTGTACCAAGTGTCTCTTGTGTTTCTTGTGGTGTAGCCATCATGGCAGAGCACTTATACCAAGTGTCTCTTGTGTTTCTTGTGGTGTAGCCATCATGGCAGAGCACTTATACCAAGTGTCTCTCGGTTTCTTGTGTAGCCGTCATGGCAGAGCACTTGTACCAAGTGTCTCTCGGTTTCTTGTGTAGCCGTCATGGCAGAGCACTTGTACCAAGTGTCTCTCGTGTTTCTTGTGTAGCCGTCATGGCAGTGCACTTGTACCAAGTGTCTCTCGTGTTTCTTGTGTAGCCGTCATGGCAGAGCACTTGTACCAAGTGTCTCTCGTGTTTCTTGTGTAGCCGTCATGGCAGAGCACTTGTAACCAGTGTTTCTTGTGTAGCTGTCTCAGCAAGAGGAATTGTACCAAGTTTCTCATTGTGTAGCCGTCATGGCAAGAGGACTTGTACCAAGTATCTCTCGTGTTTCTTGTTGTGTGGCCGTCATGGCCGAGCACTTGTAACCAGTGTCTCTAGTGTTTCTTGTGTAGCCGTCATGGCAAGAGGACTTGTACCAAGGGTCCCTCTGTGTTCGCTCTACTAGCGTCCCACAGTGAAGGTGAGTGTCTTGGGGTTATCGTCGGGGCGCCGATAAAAAAAAAAACCGGGGCAGATTGTAGCAGGATGCAGTTGTCTGGCTCATCCCTCCCTAAGTGATGCTTAATTTGCTGCAGCTGTGAGTGGTCCTGGGCAGTTAACTTTGAGCCAATCGCGAGGGCTACACCCCTTTTATAAACCGGGACTTTTATTTTGACAAATGGTGTCACCAGTACGCGACTTGTCTTGTTTACCTGCCCAGCGACCTGATGCCTGCCTGGTTATCGGTCTACCGTAGCGCTGCAAGTATGGTTGGCTTCGTTTCTCTTTTCACTCGTTAACTTTATAGCTTGGGCTTATGGGGAATGTTTTGTGCTATAGAATCCCCGGTGCGATAGCAGCCCTTTCACCAGCTGAGTGTGTGTCCTGCGATCAGCAATCAGAGCTAAGGGCCTGTGATAATCATAGGTATGTTGCTATATTGAGTAAAAGTTGAATGGGTAATGTGGGAACTATTTGTTAATTGACATCCTGTGCATTCTAGGGAGTGCTATTTAACCGGGGGTGCGGCCGCAAGTTGGCTACATCGACGCTGAACATCTGCTGCTTTGCTTAAACCTATTTCCTGTTATATGTTGCCTACGGGCTTTCTTCGTCCTTTTCGGCTGCTCCGTCCCACGAGATCGATGAGTGTGGGACCCGGAGCAAGTCCAAGTTAGCGAGTGGCTGACCTGTTCCACCATTGCTTGCCTTACTTGGTTGGATTTCTCATCTCTCCCTTTGTTGTGAATATGAGTAATGTTGTAGAACGTGTTTGATGTATTGGCATCACTTCTTTTTGTTTGTTTTGTTTTTTTTATAGGTTAAAGTTGTTTGTGTTTATTTTATTTACGCTGTTGTCTGGAGGCCTTTCCCCCTCTGCTGATGTCCAAGGGGATTGGCCCATTTGTTTATGATTGTTTTTGTTTGATTCTGTTTTTGTTTTCTTGAGTTGTCCACACTGACGGGAGACCGTGGAAGTTGCTGATCCTCAGTGTGGCATTTTTCCTTTCGTTTATTAGTTGGTATGGTTTATTGTTGTATGTTTGTTTATGTGCGGGTTAGTATTTATTCATATTGTAGGGTTGTGTAATCCCTCTGGGTGGTCTACTGGACCCGTTCATTGTGATCTGTGTATGCAATTGTGTAACTCGCGTGTCTTCCTTTTGTCTAGGTGCTGAGAGCGGCCAGTGGGAACAGTGCCCATGCGGTGGTGGGTCCCTTGATGTATGCAGTGGTTGTGTGTTCACCAGTGTGGTTAAATTCGTTGAGGTGGGTGTGAACCCGGCACGTGTGATTGGGGTGTTTCCCATGGATGCTCATTGCTGGAGTTACTAGTCTCCCACTGGCGAGCTTCAGCACGACCCTGTGTGTGTGTGTGTGTGTGTGTGTGTGTGTATAGGAGTGAAGTTGGTGCGTGTCTTATTGCTTGATTTAGTGTGCAGTGCTTTTCTTTCTGTTTGCTGTGAAACCTTCCCTTGTGTGTGTTGGGAAATCCAAGTGTTTTTTTATTGTGGAGCGAACGATTGTGTGTGTATTGATGTAAAAAATAAACTCTATTTTTGTACTGGACCACAGTCTCTGGCTAATCAATCACGAACTTGAGTGCCTTGTTAGAATAAACAAAATGGCTCATTCTTTGGGTGCAAGTCCCATCGTGGCGTAGTCTGCTAACTGTCTGTTATCTATATATCCATAATGCCACAATAGCATACCACTGTTTACAGAGACGCTCTTCACTAACAAGCTGCATGTGTACATATTTATTTAATTAGAATTCGGGAAAAATTCGGGATAGAATTCGCCCTATTTACCCCACACCTGCCAAAATTGTGATTGATTTTCTCAATTTGTATTTTTGATCTTTAAATTTCAGATAACATTTCACAAATTCCATCTGACTGCTAAAAGTACAATAAAAGTTTTAATGTGGTAAATCCTAACATGCAGTTTCAATATGGGCAGTTAACATTGATCTGGACAGTACAATATGGTCTATCAAAACAATAACGTGACACAGACACTGACTTTAAAAGCTCGCATTGCTCAAGGGAAAATCATGCCATTCTGTGGCACTTCTCTCATGCATTAAACATCCTTCCTTCTTCAGATATGAATGAACAAGTCCATAAACCAGGAGCTTAAGATGACAACAGATAAACAGAGGTTACTTTGATGCAGAGCAAGTCAAATATTGAGATTGGCAATTAGTAAAAACCAGACAGCACACCATTTGTGAACACAGACTGAGCCACGAGACACTGTCGCTCTGAAGCAGAGCATGAGGACAAGATGAAGGACTCAGGCGGCACATGAGAAGCGACATCAAATGTCTCACTTGTTTTTTTTTCTTCCATGAGCAGATTGCAATAAAAGCCTCTTCCTTTTAGGGTGAATTAGCGGATAATGGTGCCAGTTGGAGGTCTGTGACAGTCCTTTTAGTAGATGTTTATAAAATGTGTCAAATCTTGAACAGTGGGCAGGTGGAACATTCAACTGAATTAGACGGTGGAGCCAGACGAAAGGCCCGAAAATACAAATGAGCCAGTGACTTGGAAGGAGCAGAAAAGCGAGAGCAAGAAAAAGGGAGAAGGAGTGCTGTCCCAGAATGCAGCTCTTTTGGCCGTCGCACTGGAAGCTCACTGCAGGCATATTTTTAATTGCCAGCCTGTGCCACATAAAAGCAGGGTTTCTGGTGGCCACCTACATTGATGTTAGGTGGAATATAGAAGAGATGGACAGAAAAATAGAGCTGTTGTTCTTCTGTTTGTGCCACAACATTGTTGGTCATGGTCACCAGCATATGTATTTATACACTTGGTCTTTTTTTTTTCTTTTTTTTTTACAGGGTGGCTCCTACATAATATTCCTGGTTGGCTATTTCCTTTTTACATGGAGCATACATATTTCAAGCACCAGAAGATGCTAAATCAATGCTCCGATATCTGCATTTCTCCATTGCCAATGTTTGTGATTCCTTCAATTTCGAGTCTCTTTTATCTAGGCGTGAGAACACACGGGGTGGTTAGTGGCAAAAGCTCAAGAAGCTTCACAAATTGCACAGGGGGAAGTAGCTGGAGCCCAAGATTGTGCCTGATGCCAAAGAAGCATCTGACAGAAGCGCATAAGCTTTATAGCTGCTGAACCGCACTGGAACGCGGTTTACAAGCACACCGTCAGAATGCTGCATAAAAATAACATTGGCTTGCTTGCCTCGTGTTGCTTGGGATAGCATGGCAAGAGCGATGATCTCAGCGCTTAAAGTTGGCATAAAGTTGTCCCGCTTTCGTGCTAGTAAACATGTCATCAGACAACAGAAGAGATGTCACTGGAAGAGGGAGGGGAATTTCTTTTGAATCCTATGATGCCATTTCACAATATGTAAAATAATTATCTGATGTCCCCAGAGTGTGCATGTGAAGTTCAGTGATGCCGGTAACTCTAATCTGAACACTTTTTTCAGTAACGAGTAATCTAACGTGTTACTATTCCCAAACTAGTAATCAGATTACTTATCCAAGTTACTGTGCGTTACTATTTTTGTAATTTTCTTTAGTAGAAATGATGGCTGATATGCGATATGAAACCGAAATGTGTGAGGCAGAATCGCGACACACCTTTTCCAACTCCCAGAGTTAGCTATCCTTCCCGTCCAGATCCAATGCCACCACATCTTTAAATTACTATTAGTATTATTTTAAGTTAACATTATAAAACACGTAGACCTACACCACAAAACTAGTTGAAGATAAATTCTTTAAAATTGGGCAATTCCAGCGTTATGAACGCAATTCCAGCGTTATGATTTGAGGTAAAAAACTATTATATATTATCTATAAACTATATAAATTATCAGAAAATGCATTTAATACCTATATATCGAAATGTCTGTTTATCCATACTCCCTTAATAAAGTAATCCAGACATTAGAAAAAAAAATCAGTATACACATGCGTTTCATATTTAATATGAGGGAAATACACATCCGTAACGGACGTGACACAAAAAAAAACTTTCACTTTTAGGTGGCAAAAGTACAAAAAGTAATAGGCTACTACCCACCGGATGAAGAAGGGTTGGCTCTCCACAGAACATAAAATATTAATTTTGTCTTATTTTTCGTGTACACATTTATGAGGGAAAAAAAGTGTTACGTGACAGTTCGCCGTTAAGGATGTGAGCGCTCTGAAAGCGGCACTGAAAGACTGCTTTAAAACTTTCCCAGAGACATCAAACAAAGTCGCACAAAGCCTTTCTTTAAGGTGAATTTCGTTTTTTTATTAACTGTATCTTAATTTTAATAAATGTTTCATCAACCAATTGCCTGGATTTAATAAATAAGAGGCTAAATATAGCAGACAATAGATAATCACGGCACGGAGGCACCGACGCCTGAACTGGAGCTCGTCTCATGAGTCATAAATGAACCGAAACACAGCGTATAAGGTAGGCCTACTTGCCTCACACACCTGAGAAATATATCTAGGCCTATAGAAAGCTCGAAATTCGTACTTTTACACAGAACAATTCAAAACGAAAGAAAACAGACTGCTCTCTGCTTATGTAATAGCCTACGTATGAAATGTGCATTTCTCTCTGGTGCGTTCACTAGGCTACTGAAGTGATCGCGAGTCAGGTCAAGAAAGACTGTCTTTTATTTTATATTGTAGAAAAACAAGTATTTATGTTAAGTGAAGTAAAGAAAGACTGTCTTTATTTTTTTGTAAAAACATGTGTTTTTTCAGGAAATAGTTTTTAAGTAGGGGGAGACCGGGTATGGTTGTAACACGGGGAGAGTTGTAACACCACCATTTCCACTACTTAGGGATAAGATAGGAGTCATGTGATCATTTCAGTATTTACCTACTGTCTCCCTGATACCGCGTGGTGGTTGTCAAGTCTGGAAACCGGCACATTCTGAATTTATAGAGAAAAAAATGATTTTTAGGTAAAAAAGTAATTTTTTTTACCAAGACTATTTTTTGTCTAGTATCTAAACTATTGCAGATAAAATAGTTTGACTTGTATTAGATTAAAATTTAGTTCTCTTTCATCATCTCGTGTTCGAGATCCACCTATGGGAAGGGCATCCGTACCTGACCTCTGCAGAAGCATCCAATTGCACCAAGTCTGGCTAGACAGACAGAAGCGCGCAGACAATGCCAGGTGAGGCCACACCCCCTTACCTACGGGCATATAACAGCTGGGTGCGCTGCTATTCCTCAGTTGACATTCGCTTCTCGCGATCTCTGCATCTCACAGCTCGGTTGATTTTACACTGCTCACCCTCGTGTCTTCAGGAGGACATATCGCCCAGATCAGCCTCCGCCGGACGTGACAGTTGTTTATTTTTCAACTGCTGCTGTTTTGCATTCGGAGCCGCCCACGCTCTCGCTATTTTCACCGTTTTCTCCTCACGGCTGCCCGTCACGGATTTCTCAGATTTCTTGGCTGGTATGTCACTGTCTAAGCCTGCAGCCTCTCCAGGGAATAGCCTATCATGGGCCTGCCCGGCCGCGTGTGTGGCCCTTATCGCAGCTAAGGATCTTCATCAGCTTTGCGTGGTCTGTTTGGGTCCTAAGCACGCTCGGGAAGCCCTGGAGAACCCGGAGAATTGCAGTTTCTGCCTCATGCTGCCTAGAAAGCTGCTCAAACGCCGTTTTAAGGTGGCAGTGACACAGTGCACCGGGCTCAGCCCTTCTGACTCGGACGGGGGACACGGTGATGACGACGTGCTACCGGGGGCCTCCCGGGGCGCAACGTCTCTCATCTGGGGTGACCAGCCCAATCCCGCCTTCCCCGAGGAGGACATCTTCGAGGAAAGCCTCGCTCTCGTCCACGAACCGCCCGGTTCTGGCGAAGAGGAGGATGCGGCCATTCTTGGGGTTTCAGAGGATGAGGAGGCCATCCCGCCCTCTGGTGTTCCCCAGGCTACTGCCCACGCGGCTCTGCCTTAAGCCATCCTCCTGGAAGTGTGTGAGCGAGCGACGCTCGTCTCAACTTTGAATGGCCGGCACCACAGAGCGCCACCGACCAGGAGAGGGATATTTATGATGGGAAAGTGCTGGGACCCCCTCCCGGCCCGAGGAAACAACTCTTCCCCATCTTCCCGGCGTGCGCTAAGCACATGAGGAATTATTGGAGCAACCCGCTCGACTTCAGACACAGTCTCACGGGACTCGAGGTTAAGGACATGGCAGCGCACGGTATGGGTGAACCTCCCGCCGTTGAGCCTTCCATCGCCAGGCACCTTAACCCCGCTCAGGGCTTAAGGTGCCCCGGTCTTGCCCAACAAGATGGACTGTTTTGCTGCCTCCGTTCACCAGGCAGCTTATAAGTCCTCGACCGTGGCTGTCAGGGCCCTTAACGTTTCTTCGCTCCTCTCCGCCTACCAGGCGGAGATCCTCGAGGAATTAGGGCAACAACTAGAAAAGGGAAATCCTTCTGAAACCCTGTGGAAGGAGATCCTCACGGTGAACGACCTCATCCTCCGTAACGCTCGGCAGGCTGTCCAAGCTTGCGGGCGCTCCATGGTGCTTTCCGTGGTGGGAGAGCGCGCGCTCTGGCTGAACCTGTTAGGACTCCCTGACAGTGAGAAACGGCGCATCGCGGGCGCGCCGGTGGGCTCTCTTCGGCCCCGCCGTCGCACTGATGCAACAACAGTGTGACGATAAGAAGAAGGAGGATGAGGCTTTCAAGCTTTGCCTTCCCAGGAAGACAGTCCCACGTCAGGCGCCCCCTGTGCGTTTGCCTAACCCACCGGCCACGGGACGACAGTTTCATCAGGGCAAGGAAAAGCCCCGCAACAAACCACCCCCACGGCAACATAACCCAGCACCTACAAACAAGCACTGGGGTAAGCCCGCTCCCGCCGCGGCCGCGGCCGGGAGACCTGCGAATTCCAACCCCAGCGACTAGATGGCGCCATTGCATCACAAATAAACCTGTTGGTCTCACACAGCTCCGCTCTGGCCCGAGCGGGAGCACTCGCGAGTCACGAAGCAGCGTGGCGAACCGTTTCAGCTCCCAAGTGGGTGATGCGTACAGTAATGCAGGGTTACAGATTGCAATTCGCAGTAAAACCTCCGCATTTCAACGGCATTCTCTTTTCTCACACGGAAGAGAACGCCTCTCACATTCTGAAAGAGGAAATTCCATCTCTCCTAAACAAGGGAGCGATTCAGGTGGTACCCCCCAATCTGATGAACCAGGGTTTTTATTCCCGTTATTTTCTGGTCCCGAAAAAAGTCTCTCTCCGCCCTATCTTGGACCTTCGAGTGTTGAACAAACATTTGAGGAAATACAATTTCAGAATGCTGACACAAGGCGCACTCGCCCGTGCCATAAAACAGAACGACTGGTTCACATCAGTCGATCTGAAAGATGCTTTCTTTCACATAAGCATCTATCCTCCGCACAGGAAGTTTCTTCGTTTCGCCTACCAGGGCATATGTTACGAATTCACAGTTCTTCCGTTTGGACTCAGTTTGAGTCCCCGGTCTTTCTGTCTATGCGCGGAGGCGGGCTTAGCACCTCTGAGAATATCAGGTCTGAGAATCCTGACTTACAGAGACGATTGGCTCATCATAGCCGAATCAAAGGAGAAGGTGTTGCAGGACACCGCCCGTGTGCTCGCGCACATCACATCGCTCGGGTTCCAAGTGAATGTGAGCAAGAGCAATTTCACGCCCAGTCAGAATGTCATTTTCCTGGGCTTGGAGTTGAACTCGGTCTCCATGCGAGCGCGTCTCTCTCAAGAGCGCGTTTGCTCTCTGATGAACTGTCTGTCGCAGTTCAGAGAAGGGGCGAAAGTGCAATATCGCACATGTCTCAGGCTGCAGGGTCTCATGGCTTCATCCACCCAAGTTGTGCCGTTGGGACTCCTGAGGATGAGGGCGTTCATGAAATGGGTTTTGTCACTACATTTCAGCCCGATTCGCGACCTTTGCCGCTCGGTAACAGTGACACGCGCCTGTTCAGCAGCTTTGCGCCACTGGGAGAGCGAAGACTTTTACGCACGGGGAACCCCGCTGGGGGCGGTTACGATGCGGAAAGTTGTGATGACAGATGCGTCCTTAACAGGCTGGGGTGCCACCCAGGAGGGCAGAACGGTGAACGGTCTGTGGCCAAACAGACTTGCGGATCTGCTATCAAGGGGAAACCCAATCTACAGAGATTGGCGTCTTCACCCGCAGATAGTGGAAATGCTATGGATGAGATTCGGACGGGCGAGCGTAGATCTATTCGCCTCGCGCGAAAACTACCATTATCCTATGTTCTTCTCTCTAAGGGATAAGGACGCGCACCTCAGGGTAGACGCACTGGCCCACCCATGGCCCAGAGTGCTCCTGTATGCTTTTCCTCCCCTGTACCTGATAATTCCCACACTGGCCAGGGTGAGAGAGCAGGGCCTGTCTCTCATTCTGATAGCACCCAGGTGGCCCAAAGCACCATGGCTGGCGGAGATAATTCCTCTGCTATACGCCGACCCGTGGCGCCTTCCCTAACGCACGGATCTATTGTCCCAAGCCAACGGGGAGATTTACCACCCCCACCCGGACAGGGTGGCTCTCTGGGCCTGGCCCGTGAGAGGACGAACCTGAACGCACTTGGGCTTTCGCCGCGTGTGGTCGCCACTATTCAGAATGCCAGGGCCGTCTCTACACGGTCCTTATATGGCTGTAAGTGGCAAGTGTTCGAAGGGTGGTGCGATGGGCGCGGTCTCACATCTTATCAGTGCTCAGTTCCTGATATTTTGTGTTTCCTTCAAGACCTCATGGGAAAAGGGAGGTCCTTTTCCACCATTAAGGTCTACTTGGCTGCGATTTCAGCCTGTCATGTGGGTTTTGAGGCCTCTACTGCCGGGCAGCACCTCTAATCCGCAGATTTATGAAGGGTGCACGCCACTCTTTGCCAGTCATCAGGAGAACTGTTCCGGAGTGGGACCTCTCCATGGTGCAGGAAGCGCTGTCTCAACATCCTTTTGAGCCTCTGGGGAGTATTTTCCTTAAGCTGCTGTCCTTCAAGACAGCTTTACTCTTAGCCTTGGCATCTGCTAAACGTGTCAGTGAGCTACATGCACTCTCGGTTCAATCCTCGTGCACTAAGTTCTCCCACAGTGGAGATAAGGTTTCCCTTCAGCCTAACCCGGCCTTCATGCCGAAGTGCTTCGCTGCGTTCACTTCGGAGGTGTTGGAGCTGTTACCTCTGTTACCATTACCTCTCTCAGAGGCTGAATGCTCTGTGTCCAGTCCGTGCCTTACAGGCGTATACGACCAGGACCAACGCTTTCCGGAAGAGCGACCAGCTCTTTGTTTCATGGGCCCCCCCACACAGAGGGAGTCCCATATTGAAGCAACGCCTCTCACATTGGGTTGTGGACGCTATAACTATGGCTTATGAAGCAAAGGGAGTGCAGCCCCCAAGGGACATCAGAGCTCATTCCACAAGGGGCTTAGCCACCTCTTGGGCTTTGTTTAGGGGAGTGTCACTGCAGGACATCTGCTCCGCTGCCAGTTGGGCTTCTCCTCATTCCTTTGTGCGTTACTACCGGCTGGATGTCACCAGAACCTCGGTAGCACATTCGGTTTTAGGGGTGGGGTCTTCTTAGCTCTTCCCTGTAACCCTAAAAAAAAAAAAAAAAAAAAAAATTAGAGTGAATGGGCCGGCTGGCCATGTTCATTCCTGTCACCAAACATTTACTTCCCTTGGCCTTGTTGGGTTGGGGTTACTATCATGTATGTGTCTCATTCATGTTTCATGTCCTGCTTGTCCACAGCAGTTAGGTGTGGCGTCACCTTTGCAGGTTCATGATTAATGGACGTGTCAGGCACCGCCTCCCCGAGGTGACCGTCTTTCTCTGGCTTTTAGAACCTCACTGTGAGTGTATTGGGCAATCGGGGAGCTGTCCATGTCTCTCCCATAGGTGGATCTCGAACACGAGATGATGAAAGAGAACAATAGGTTACTATCGTAACCCCGGTTCTCTGAAACATCGAGTGGAGAGATCCACCAGCTTTGCCCCGCTTGCCGCACGAGAAGCGAATATACTTACTGAGGAATAGCAGCGTGCCCAGCTGTTATATGCCCGCAGGTAAGGGGGTGTGGCCTCACCTGGCATTGGCTGCGTGCTTCTGTCTGTCTAGCCAGACTTGGTGCAATTGGATGCTTCTGCAGAGGTCAGGTACGGATGCCCTTCCCATAGGTGGATCTCTCCACTCGATGTTTCAGAGAACCGGGGTTACGATAGTAACCTATTGTTTCTTAGGTAGCATGCGATGCAGTTTTCCCCTGCTAATTTCAAACCAGTATGCTAATACAGCTAGCTAAACAGTGACTGACAGGGGTGGGGTGGGTTGTAACACTTCTTCAAAAAGTGTTACAACCATCCCCTATCATAGAACTGATTGATTTTAATATTTTTTATAGAATGCCTAGGCAGTGGAAAAGAGAGACAAACAGAAGTGTGCATAAGTAAATTCGTTCAAGTAGACACATTTACATACACACACACGCACACAAGTTAATCAGACAGTCTGTTCCAGAGAGGGAGTGAGACATTGTTATTTTTATGTCAATAAACCTGTTTTTGAAGCATTTCATATAGTGTGGCATCCATTTTAGCTTCTTTTGTGTAATTGTTACAACTTACCCCAGCATGTGTTACAACCTACCGCGGTATTGGGGTAGGTTGTAACGAAGGTACTGCATGTATTTGACACCAACTCACGAGGTCTGTGATAATCTTGTAGAGGATTGAATAGGTGCCATTTGTAGTGAACAAATGTGGGTACTTTGTATAAAAAATTGAGAACTCTAGCTACAAAATTCAGTGAGTTATAGTTACTGAAGCAAAAAGTGTTACAACCATACCCGGTCTCCCCCAACTCTAAATGTCAGGAGATAGATTGTTGATGTTACTGTTAAAAATGCACTTCCAATAAAGTGAGTGTTGGCAAAAACCGGTGTCATTTGTATGTTGAGGTGGCAGGGGTGTTGTCGGCAACTGCTGAATGTAACTAATAAAAGTAACTTGTAAAGTAACTTAGTTACTTTTAAAAATCAAGTAACTTGTAAAGTAACTTAGTTACTTTTTCAAAGTAACTGTGGCAACACTGGTGAAGTTTTAGCTCAAAATACCCCACATAGATTTTTTATAGCATGTTAAAATTTTCACTTTTTGAGGGTGAGCAAAAACACAACGTTTTTGTGTGTCCCTTTAAATGCAAATTAGTTGCTGCTCCAGGCACAGAGGGTGGAGCTTAAAGAGCTTGTGTGTTAGCAGCTCCGATTACGAAAACACACACTTAAAATGTCAAAAACTTTTAGCCTTTTATGTTCAAACCGGAGTCCAAAAAAGATGGAGAGACTCAAGAAGAAGTTACACCATGTAGAATGCAACAGGACATTTCTAAATGGTTAGTTGATGAATTTATGTATAGCTGATGTGGAGTTAACTATCTTCTAGTCATTGATTAGCATATTCTGTCTTATTCTGTCATATTCTACTCTGTCAACCTTTGCAATGTTGTTAATGCTCAAACAGCAAACATTACAAACTAACGAAAGTTAGAAAAGTGAAATCATAATCAACCACCCCTTTAAAGATTTCGAGGCACAAGAATTAAGAAAAAAAAAATTATGTGCACGGATAAATCATTTATAATAAACACTATAATTCAACTCTATAGAATAAAATAAAAAAATAAGACCTGTCCAATTTACTCTCATGGTGAATTTAAGAGAAACAGAGTAAGTCTTCATAACACCTTGCAGATCTGAAGGTACTCAGCCAAATTACATGGCTGTGGGTGGACTGCAATCAGTCATGGGCATATACTTAGACAGAGGCTGATGGAAGCGAGATGCATTGACATACAAGATGCAGTTATGTGTTCCTCATAAAGTAGCGTTTAATAAACTAATAAAAAGCCTCAAAGGGCTTTATGAGAAAACAGACGAGAGCCTGAGATGACACCCTTAACCTTCACCAGGGGTTGGAGTGAATAAATCAGTCATTATCTGGGACCTCATCTCAGAACATGTGCTGTAAAATTCAATAAATCGTGACCTTTGTTTGTAAAAACTCATGTGGTGGTTTATCGCTGCCCCGTAACTGTGGGGGCTGCTGCACATCTGTGTTCATGTCCCAAAGAGGCACTCTGATTAACATGGGTCAGTTAGCCCCTGCTGGGAGACCGTGACTAAATTATTCAAATTATTTAATTGTGATTAAAACACTTTTCACACTCTTAACTAGTTAACTTAATGTTTCCACTAACAGTAATGTATCCAACAGTAATGTATGGAAAACAGTATTTAACAGTGTTAATGCATACTTCACAAGAAGATCCCAAGTTGATTTACTTTTTTTTCTGAAAGTCATGAAAAGGAATGGATGGGTTATGGTGGTGGCTAAAGCCATAAGGCCAGTTACCCCTGTGGTTTGTTGGGTGATTATTGAACAGAATTAGCAGTAATGTGGACCAGACATTACACCATTTGGTCAAAGGTATTGTTATGCGAGACTATGGGTCCTGTCATACACCCGGCACAATGCAGTGCCTGACATGATGCAAGTGTTTTACGCATATAGACGGGTCCACAACGCAAGCACACCCTGCTAATATTACACACACAGCACGTGCGACAGCACACAAACATGTCAAATATTAAAATTAAAAGGATTACAATGTAGAAGATTATTATTGTGTACATAAAGATATGGTGGAATCCGGCTTGTCTCGTAGATGGTCTCCTTGCACGCATTAACCTCACACACAAGCAGATCCGTGTAAATGTAAGCCATGTAAATAGCGGATCCGCCATGGCGCGAGAGCAACTGGCTTTTAAAGGGAATGGGAGATGCACGTAACGCCAAAAAACACACCCAATACTCATTAAGAGAATAGGGACCCTTTTAGACCATGTACTGGGTGCACCGATCATTGTCGTCAAACTAGCAAAAGTGAATTCGGATGTGCCCTAAGTGCACTTGCGCCATGCGCTTAGATCCTTAAAATAGCGCCCTCAGTGTTTGTTACCTGTCCTCTAAGCAGGAAGTGTAATATCAACCAGTCTAGTAGTAGTATTTAACAGTAAGCCATGTAGGGTCACGCCTGGCTAGCAAACTATAAGCGAAGTTACGGGTGTATCATGTTAGCCCAGCTGGACTTTTATCGACGGTGGTCACATAGCAGGAAGCAGAATCCATGAAGTGATTTAGAATTAAATGCTGGAGTCAGAGCGATTCAGGCCAGAGGAACATTTGTTGACACTGTCCTTTACCACTATGTGACTTCAACAAACTCTCTCTCTCTCTGTGTGTGTGTGTGTGTGTGTGTGTGGGTGAGCTTTCAAAGCCATGTCTGAAGCAAGCTCACAAGCACTGTGTATACCCTTTAATAACTTTCCTGATGGCAAAGTTTTTAAATCAAACAGTGGAAGCCCTGTGGAAAAACTTTTGGTATAAAGCTGAAGGATGGGTGCATGAACTCAAGCTGAGCAGAAGAAGATGTGAAGATGATTGACAGTATGACTCTGCTCAATAAAGGAGAAAACACCAGTGGACAAAGAACGTTTTTTCCTCTAGTCCCTTCTCTCTGTTGTCCCTCTTTCTTTAAGTACACAGACCTTCACACGCAGTCATGAGGAGACTTCACTACAGGCTTTGCCATTCATTTCCATAGTAATGGGAGAATAAAAGACACCTTACCTCTTTCAGAAACGTCCCCCCTTTTCTCTCTCTTCTTCGGTCACTTTCTTCTCTTAGAATGATTGAGCAAAAATGTCAAAGGATCTCTTAGAGGGCACCTCTGTACAACTGTATTGTGAATTAAAACCAACTCATTTGGAATAAAACAAGAAATCAATCATGCGAGGGCATTAGAGAAGTTCGGAAAAGTGTCTGAGATTTCGATATACTGCCTCAAACTGTGCTCAGGCGACAAAGACTGCAATCAAAGATTTGAGGGGCAAATTCAAATTCAAGAAGAACTTGTGCCATTTTATCATGCAGCATTTTAAAACCCTGCATCTCATTAACTCACCCCCCTCAGTACAGTATTATCCTGGCAGTATTTGTATCACTGTCTTTGTACCAGAGAGGCGTGTTACGGGCGTGTTTTAGTGAAGCACTGTGGAGCTTCTGGCCCGACAGCGGAAACGCAGTGTGTTTTGGGCTCGGTGCTACACGCCCGGGGTTTTTAGCCCGGCACGGCCCGTTTAAAGCCCTGGCTCGCACTGGCCCGATAGTGGAAACGCGGCTATTTTTTACACATTTGACAGACCGATACTGCAGGATGTATCTGTGCATCCCTCCTAATGTAATGAGCCACAGGAGAGTAAATAATGCTAGCCACAGGAAGTGGTGGAAAAACATTAGCTTAGAGTGAAGAGATGATTGCATTATTTGTGTTAATAATTTATAGTGCATATTAAATCACAGGTTTTAATGTGTTATCTTTAATTGCCAATCTTTTTTTAATGCAAAAACATTAGTAAACGAGTACATTTACCAGCCATTACTTAAGTAATAAGTAATTGTTTAAATGTAAAGAATAGTGTTGCAATCAGGCATATTTTCAGAACCATGATCATGCTGGTTAATAAACTGTCATATCGAGATCATGATCAAATTTATATCGATAATGATGATAAGCACTAGACATATTTACTTGATAAGGATTCATCTGCCAGTCTATGTTTTTGTCACTAGCTAAAAGATCTTAACAATGTAAAAAAAAAATTACTCAAATGTATACCTCTAAATAATTTCATAGATGTAAACCCAATGCATAGTTATTTTTTTACTTTTTTTTTACTTTGTTTTATCTAACGCTGAATGTTTTTGTATAGATTGCACATTTTGCCCCTATTTTAATAAGTTACAATGCAACTTCTATTGTTTTAAGACAGAAAAGGCATGTTTGCGCAGTGGAACTTTTATGTAATGTTATTCTATTTTGTTACTTGTCAAACTTGCTAAGCGTGGTAAGGAATGAGCACAAAGGACACCCTGAGGTTCCCTGAGAAAAATGGGAACGAGTATTGCGTCACTAGACGCTATGGGAAAACTCCTTTTCTCGAGAATATTGAAGCCGCTAGTGATGTAGTACTCGAGTCTGGTCTCGAGACCGATTTCTGCTTTCTCGGACTCGTCTCGGACTCGTTCCTTCAAAGACTCGGTCTTGACTCGGACTCAACCCTTCAAAGACTCGGTCTTGACTCGGACTTGGACCACAGTGGGAGAAGGACTCGTAATTTCAGACTGAGTCCTCGAGATTTTTTTTTCCACTGGGGTGATATTTAATCATTAATATCAAAACTGACATGTCGAGACAAAATCTCGACCCGGTCTCGACTCGGACTCAACCCTTTAAAGACTCGGTCTTGACTCGGACTCGGCCCTTCAAAGACTCGGTCTTGACTCGGACTCGGCATAGGCGGTCTCGTCGCCATCACTAGAAGCCGCAGTGCAGCTGCACAGCTACCATAGTCCAGAGCTATAAGTGTGCTGATATGCCAGGCTGCAGGAACTCCACAAACCTATATCGAGACGGCGTGGCTGCGCAAACCTATCAGGGCGCTTTGCGCCACCAGCAAGTTGAGTCCTTTTGCAGACGAGATAGCTTCATAACCAGAGCCTGCTCGGGGCCAACCACTGTGGGTAGGACCCTGCCTGCAGGATCCAGCGATATATATATATATTGTAGATGTTTCCAGTCTGCCAGAAGATCTACTAAGGATACCAGTCTCTCGAAACTGGCCACATATATATTTCGAACAGCAGGCACAGTACCCTGAAGAGGAGCACCGGCAGGGAAAAAATGGCCTGACCGGTCTAGAGCCCTCCTCGGAGGGAGCGAGTGAGCAACCCTCGGGTAAAAACTTGCTGGTATCCTCTGCGTCCCGGCATGAAGGCAGAGTTTGGTAGACCGGCCCCCTGAGGGCACAGAGGGGAGACGGGCACCATATAATGAGGTGGAAACCATCTTCGCCACGGAGGGGTGTACCCTCAGAAGCCAGATGCCACTGGCGTCAGGGCTTCTTGGCCTACTTAGAGATAATAACGGTCCTCAGATCTATTTTACCATAAGTACACATTTTAGAAAGAGCACAAAGCACTCAGCGCGTGCCCTTACCATAAGCATGTGTTGAAGTATAGATGTTTGGCTTTGGGCTACTATTGGTTGCTTTGGGTCTATTTATTAAGCCTATCACGGCTTAAGGCGGAGCATATATACCTTTTTTTTTAATTTTTTTTTTATTTTATTTTTTTATTGCTCAAACGTAAACAACAGTATACAAAGTATACAAAACATACAACTTAATAATACCCTTGCCCGGGGGATAGGCATCATATACAATCAAACAAATTGTAAGCAATACAAATATTTCTAGTTTAGCGGAGCATATATACCTGCTTTGTATTGAATCACGTCACGGAGCTTCTTCCTTGCTTCTCCGGTTCCGCATGCTGAGTGACATGCAGGAAAATTGTTTGTTTGGTCCCACTTATGGCTTGTAGGAGAACGAGTACTGTTTCCCACGGCTGATGTGTCTGCAGCCCCTTCACAGCGTGCACGTTGATTTTTCACTTTGGACTGCCGTGACTGGGATTCCTCGCACCCCAAACATACAGTATATTCTGCTGAGTTGCGGGGAGGATTTAACTTGTGGATTATCTTGTGATGTGCTGTGCATGTGTACTGGTGTGTGAAGGTGATACTGATTTGGTTATTGCTTTGGGTTTTTTTTTGTGTGTTTTTCTTGTGCTACTTATTCGAGTGTTTTGGTGCTTATTGAGTCTCCCCCTGCTGGCTACACTCAGTCCTGTTGTCAGATTATTTTTGAGTGCTGCCCTTTTGACTAAGTGTATTTCTTTTGTATTTATTTGTGAAGTTTGTGTTAGTCAGCGCTGTAGTGTTCTCCTTGTAGTGTATTTGTCTTGAACTATTAATTACATTTGTGTCATTTAATAAAAAATTTTTATTATTTATTCATCCATGTCTCTTGTCCTATTAAGGTAAAAATCTGTGCAGCCTATTTATTAGGTTGGTAATAAATTGGTTGAGAATTCCCAGATGGCGTAGTCATTACACTACATCTTTAGTAATTCCTCTTCGCATGCCACACATGGATTTTAGAAAGGGCACAGAGCATTCAGCACATGCCTTTACCATAACCATGGATTTAGAAAGTGCATAGTATTTTATGCACCTAAAAAGCCAGAAATACATTTCATTTAGTTTCTCAGAATAATAATAAAAAAAACATTAAAGGATTAATTCACTTTTTAAAAAACTTTTGCTGATAATTTACTCACCCCCATGTCATCCAAGATGTCCATGTCTTTCTTTCTTCAGTTGAAAAGAAATGAAGGTTTTTGATGAAAACACTCCAGGATTTTTCTCTATATAATGGACTTCCACAGGATCCAAACGGTTCAAGGTCCAAATGACAGTTTCAGGGCAGCTTCAAAGGGCTTTCAACGATACCAGACGATGAATAAGGGTCTTATCTAGTGAAACTATCTGCATTTTTGACAGCGTGTTCCTCCTTCCGGATTTTGGCATTAGTGTAGCAATGTCAAAAGACTCAGGGAAGGAGGAGGCAGGAACCGGCGAACGTTCAATGTAACTTTAATCATAAAATAAACAAACAACAAAACAAAAGTAAAGCAGCAGCCCCTCACAGATGACTACTCACAAACATAAACAAAACACAACGTAAAGTCCAGGCCTGTTCCTCTCTAGTCTTGTACTGTTGTCACTCCTCCTTTCATTCTCTTGGAGCTCCTCCGTGAGACATTGCGCCACTGGCCTCGCTTCATTCCTATGGCTTTCGGCCCGCCATGTGTGCCACAGGGATAGAATATACAGTTTATGTAGAATATAAATCATTATGCCTATGAAGAGTCCTTGTAAACCGCATATGCCAACGTGTGTGTCTTGTCAAGTCACCTTCATTTATATATGGCTGGCTTTTAACAATACAGATTGTTTCAAAATAGCTTCACTGTGTTGATAGGAAATGAATGGAACAGAGATTCTGTCTGTACAGCAGCTCTAGAGGAAAGTCAATGTCCAGTTTTAGTAAGTTTTTGATTGATTAATTTCCATTGTAAAAATAATTAGATATGAACTTAGGGGCCGCTTACACAACACTGTTTCAACTGAAAACTTTTACTGCGTTCTGGCCGTCCATTTACACAACCAACTCCTTGGTGGCCTGAGAATGCAAACTTTGAAATAGGTTTCAAAGTGCACGTTTTTGAAAAAAGTTTTGAAAATGATACCGTTATCATCTCCGTAATAACTTCAAACACGTGAATCTGTGAAAACGGTGACGCCATGCACATGCGAGAGACTAATATTAGTGTAGATGCCATTCTTCTTATGATGTAACAAGTACATTAGGTGTTTTAAGGAATTGTTTCCGGTTCTGGTTGACCTAATCTATGCAGCGTAACAATCATTTTACATGATTTGAAATATAGAAATGTATTATGTGTATGTCAGGTTAAAGAGATGTGTTTTTAGTCTAGATTTAAACTGACAGAGTGTGTCTGCTTCCCGAACAATGTTAGGAAGACTGTTCCAGAGTTTGGGTGCTAAAGTGGAAAAGGATCTACAGCCTGCAGTTGATTTTGATATTCTAGGTATAATCAACTGGCCAGAATTTTGAGATCACAATAGATGTGAAGGACTATAATGTGTTAAGTGCTCGTTCAAGACCTGGGAGCTTAACCATTTAGTGCTTCGTAAGTAATTAGTAAGATTTTAAAATGTAACCAATATTTAATAGGGAGCCAATGCAGTGTTGACAGAACGGGGCTAATATGGTCATACTTATATGGTAGAACTGCAGTTTGTTTATTAAGCATGCAGGGCAACTACCCATAAGAGCATTACAATAATCTATCTGAACATGAACTAACTGTTCCGCATTTGTCATTGAAGGCATATGTCATAATTTAGATATATTTTTAAGATGGAAGAATGCATTTTTACAGATAATAGAAACATACTCGGTTACCTAACGTAACCTCGGTTCTCTCTAGAAGAGGGAACGAGTATTGCGTAAGTTGCTTACGCTGCGGGTAAAGTCATCTTTTCTCGAGATATGAAGCCAAAAAATTATCCTTAATTTTTGTATTTATTGTCAACGCAGTGCAGCGGCTAGCAGACCTAGAGCAGGCTTACCAGCGTGCTCATTGGCTGCCCTGCGGCAACTGCAGCAGCCTACCACTGAGCCTGGCGTGACGTCGCGCCCTCTACGCGTCACAGCCCGCCAGAATGGCGTGGTTTAGCATATACAAGCACGGCTCGGAGGCTGCTTCGCTGGTTTTCAACGACTGAAGCGAAAGTCGCTCATGGTGCGAGCACAGCAGGTTCCGCAATACTCCTTCCCTCTTCTAGAGAGAACCGAGGTTACATTAGGTAACCGAGTACGTTCTCTTATGAGAGGTTCTCTCGTATTGTGTAAGTTGCTTACGCTTCGGGAACCCCTTGTCAACGCCGTGCGCACCAAGCATCCAATCCATGAGTCCCAGTGAATCCGGGGAACACTGATAAGTGGAAAAGTAGGCGGCCAGCAAGTGGGCCGGCACATGTACATAAGCACCCATGGGAAATGCAGAGCGGTGCCGCCGGTCTGCATAAGACATATTAGCCCATATTAGTGCAGCTCAACCAGGAGAGCTAAGTCACGTAAGAGTAGTCTGCGCACAACATTTGCGGGCAGAACATACACACCGTTTAGACTGACAGAAGTCTAGCCTGCAAGGCGGGAACTTGCAGGTTATAAAACCTAACAAATGTAGACGGAGAGGCCCAGTCCGCCGCCATACAGATGTCATGAATCGAAATTCTGCTGGACCATGCCCACGAAGATGCCACGCCTCTAGTGGAATGAGCCCTGATGCCCAGAGAGCACTGCAGACTTTTAGAAGCAGAAGTAGCAGCGATCGCGCCCACTATCCATCTGGATAGGCTCTGTTTCGAGGCGGCGAGACCCTTGGTGTGCCCACCAAACGAAACGAAAAGCTGCTCCGAACGCCTGAAATGGGCGGAGTGCGTAATGCAAGCCCTCAGTGCCCTGACGGGGCAGAGGAGGTTAATATCGCTCTCGCTGTCAGATGCTGGCATAGCCAACAGAGAAATGACCTGCGCTCTGAAGGGAGTGTTAATCACCTTCAGGACATAGCCATGCCTAGGTTTGAGGATGACCTTAGAGTCATTCGGTCCAAACTCGAGACATGCAGCGCTAACAGATAGTGCGTGTAAGTCCCCCACACGTTTGACTGATGACAGAGCTGTTAAAAAAAACGGTTTTGAGTGAGAGGTACTTTAGATCCATCGAATCTAACGGCTCGAAGGGATACGTTTTCAGGGCCTCTAGGACCAATTCAAGATCCCAAATAGGAACCGAAGGGGGCCGTGGGGGATTCATCCTCAACGGGTATCCGTTGATCACCCATGTGTGCAGAGACCAGCGCTCTGGATGGGGATGCCAAATTGAGCCGCGGGCTTGAGAGGAGATCTTTCCTCACCGAAATCGGCCAAGGGGCTGTGCGTGACAGCTGCGTCAGCTCCGGGAACCAAACTTGGTTCTCCCATTTCGGGGCTATAAGGAGCACCGAGTGGCGCGTTTCCCTAATTCTCCTGATTATCTGTGGTAACAGCGAGATCGGAGGGAAAGCATATACTGGGCGTCTGGGCCAGATTTGGGCCAGCGCGTCCTCGTTCTTCGAGAAGAACATTGGGCAGTGAGTGTTGTCTTTTGACGCATGTAGGGTATCTGCGTGAATCATTGACTCATTGTCCCTCACAAACTTCCCCCACTGCAGGCAAACCCAGGTGACCTGCATGCAGGACCTCTCCGTCCACACAAAACACACACACACACTGCTGAACCTTGAACACACATACACACACACGCGAGCCCCTCCCCCCCCACACACACTTGAAGCCGGCTCGCTGGGCAAAGAGAGTGTCCCATTACAAGCAACCTTCCTGACCTAAGAAAGACACTTCTTTTGTTTAAAGACATTTAACCAAATATATTCAATGTGTTTTCATGTGTGTTTGTTTCTCCATATCACATTGGAATAACTATAATTTTATCGTAGCATAAGGTGAAGTAGAAATACCTTCATTATGCATGTTAAATACCACTGTATATTCCTTTGACTTTCACATAATGTTCTTGATACCTCCAGAACGCTCGTGGTATGGACTACCCAAATATGCAAAGAAATATTCAGTAAAATATAAGTTACTATGTTTCCCACCTTTGGAGTGGAAAAGACTAAAAACTCACCCTGTCATAAATAAGGTTTTTGACAAGACAAAGGAAAGCCTTCGCGCCAGAGTTTTGTCGAATCTCATTGGTTAAGGTTGCTCCAGAAGGGGCATGGTCTGCGTCCCTTTAAAAGAGGACACAGACGCATTTCTCTCTCTCTTGAACTCTCTTCCCTTTTTTTCCTCCGGCGTCAGGATGTGACTTCTTCGTGATCTCCTCCGGGGATCTTTGTTCTGTTTTGTTTAATTCTAAGTTCTTTTAAGTATTCTACCGAGTTCATTTCCACAGACGAGGCATGAACTTAGCCTGAATTGTTTCTTTGGTAAATTTACCTCAAAGACCTTTAAACCTGCGTTTGAAGGTCCGCGCTCTGAACCATCAGGAAACCACGTGGGACACACGGGCAACCGCGCGCAACCGCTCAACGAACGAGCACGCGCCCCAAGGACACACAAACACACACGCACGCCTTCTCCTCGGCAATCTAAGAGACCCATGGTGCAAGTATTTATTTCTTATCAAGATTTATTATGCTGTACGGTTGTTGCCTCAAAAGGGGTGATTTCGTGATTCCTGTTGTCTCTGGTCTGAGGTTCCGTTGTCCAGGTGAATTTTGCCAAACTGTCCTTACGGATAACTCTCCTGCATAACTGCAACTCTCTCATCTGATCTCTGATCCGATCTCTCCATGATCTCTGATCCGATCTCTCTGTGATCTCTGATCTGATCTCTTACTCAACTTTTCCTCTCGTGTCCTTGACTCCTCTTGTCTCTACGTCTGCCTTAGTCATGTAGTCTCTGATCCGATTTCCCCTCGGGAAATCCTTTCTTTCTTTTGTTTGTTTAGAAGTTTCGTTTTCTTTAAGTTTCCAACCTAATTCATCTCACAGGAGAGGGGATGAATGTAGCCGAATTTGGTAATGTTACCTCGAAGACTTTAACCTCGGTTCAAAACGTGCGCGCCGAACACCACGTGACGCGCACACATGCAACAAAGAACATCCGCTCACGCACGCGGCCGAAACAGGGCCGTGCAAGAATGCAGCGACACAGCGACCAATACACTTTGCAGGTATACCTCTTTATGGAGCTTCTAAGAAGCATTAAGGTGATGTTTTTCATGTTGTTACAGAAGGTTAACTGTCTGGGTGAATTTTGCCAATTCTGTCTCTCTCCCTCACTCACACGTGTTTCCATTGTCCAGACTCCCCTCGTTTATTGTAGTTTGTGTTATTGTTTGTAAATAATGTATTCCTGTAACGTAGTAAATACATAAGTAGTTCTGCCTTATTAAATTCATTATATTCGTTTGATTGATGTACTGCCTCTTTGCTCATTTTCCAAGTCCCTTAAGTGTCAAAGATCTTAGCTACAAGCTTACAAATTAAAGATACTTTAAAGAGTATGTGTTTATAGAACAGGAAGGACAACCTGGTGGCCACAGGTTGGATTTCCTGAAAACCTATAAAGTAGAATGATATTGTGGGTGTTGACGGAGATCGAACGATCAAGCTTGCGGGACAAGCAGATGGGTGGATCATAAAGTAATCCCCACAAATACTATTCTGACAATTGAGCTAACAAAATTTTACCTGTCTGTAAAATGTGATCTATGCAATTAATTATAACCAATTTGTGGTTAGTTGCCGAGATACACGTGAATGCAGATGCAGGCAACATATTATCATCCCTTCTTGGGAGATGTATTAACATGTAAGACTGATCTGATACAAACCTGTATGAATAATTATTAATTATGAATCATTAATTATGATATGCAAATTCCCCGTAATCAGATCCGCCCATGAGTCTTTACACGCAAAAAGGTCGACTTCTGCTCTGCCAAACGGTGCCATAGCGACTACTGACTGGGGGTGCAGGGACCAGGGTCTGCCCTCGAAAAGGCCGCCCCAAACTGAGTTGGAGGCGTCTGTCAAGATGACAATACGATGACGAGACAGCTCCCATCGTTACCCCCCCGCTGGTACAAGTCGGCCGCTAACCAGGGATGCAGAGCTGAAACGCAGCTCTGAGACACTCTGATCTTTCTGCAGCCGGGAGCCCACGATCGGTGAGGCACACAAGTGTTCAACCAGCACTGTAGTGGGTGCATGCGCAGTAAGCCCAGCTGAAGCACTGCTGCAGCTGAGGCCATACAGCCCAGCATCCTCTGAAATGTTTTCAGGGAAGCGATGCTGTTCTTCTGGAAAGATGCGGCCAGGTGTCGAACACGGCACGCACGCTCTGTCGATAAACGAGCCGTCACAGCCACAGAGACCAGTTCTATTCCCAGAAAGGAAATTTACTGACTGGGCAGTAATGAGCCCTTGGTCCTGTTGACCGCGAGACCCAAGCTTTCCAGATGACTGAGAAGCACTGTTCTGTGAGTTCTATCTCTGACTGTGCTAAAATCAGCCAATTGTCCAAATAGTTCAGAATCTGCACGCTCTGATTTCTCAGGGGGGTGAGAGCCGCGTCCATGCACTTTGTGAATGTATGGGGTGCTAAGGGCAGGCCCGAACGGGAGGACGGTGTACTGATATACCTGACCGTCGAAGGCTAATCTCAAGAATGGCCTGTGACGGGGTATAATCTGAATCTGAAAGTAGGCGTTTTTCAGATCGAGAGAGATAAACCAGTCCCTCGGGCGAATTTGCGCGAGAATTCGTCTGGTCGTGAGCATTTTGAACAGTCTTCTCATGAGAGCCTTGTTCAAATATCTCAGATCTAAGATAGGTCTTAGAGCTCCGTCCTTCTTGGGTACGAGAAAATAACGGCTGTAAAAGCCTGACTCGCTCAGAGAAGGCGGTACTGGTTCTATGGCCCCTTTGCACAGCAGTTTGGCTATTTCTGAGTAGATGTGCTACTTCCGCATTCACTGTCGTCGCGGTCCGTGCTAGTAGCTAGTAGTGTAGTGAATAGCCCTGTCTTATTGTGCTCAGCACCCACTCTGAAACCCCTGGAATTGCTTCCCATGCTTTTACATGTGCAGCCAAGGGGAGAATGGCCTCCGGGTTCCGATCGCCGCACTTCATGGGCTCGGAAAACTGAACCGGAGGTGTGGGCACGGCGCGCGCGCCCTCGGCTCGCTGACAGCAACTGCTGGCTGTTTTGCATGTAACGACCCAATTGCATTGAATGGGGAGCGTTTTATGATAGCTTTGTGAAGCTCGAGCGGCGCTGGGGGCGAAGCGTTTGCCAGTAAGCTTGAGCGCTTGTGAGCGGGCTCGTGACTTACATTCACAGCCTGACCGATATGAGTGCTCGAATGTGGCGACTCGCTGACAGCGATTGCTGGCTGTTTTGCATGTAATGTCCCGACTGCATTGAATAGGGGGCGTTTTGTGATAGCTTTGTGAAGCTCGAGCGGCGCCGGGGGCGAAGCGTTTGCCAGTAAGCGTGAGCGCTCGTGAGCGGGCACGTAACTTACATTCATAGCCCGACCAATATGAGCACTTGAGTACGGCGGCTCGCTGACAGCTACAGCTGGCTGTTTTACATGTGACGTCCCGGTTGCTTTGAACGGGTAACGTTTTGTGAAAACATTGTAATGCGGGCACAGCGCCGGAGGCTGTTACCCAGTAAACACATTTACGTTGTGGCAACGTCTGTGGCACGTTGCATTTTGGCTAGGGCAACGCCGCTGTCTACGTACTCGCAACATTGTAACAACGTAGAATTGTAAGACGCGGCAGGGCTGTAGCAAATATGGGAGTGACTAACGTTAACTAGCATGAGCAGACATGATCAAATCTAGCAAACGAATGAGACGACAGATCAAATGAAAAATAAACAGGTGTGCGAGCGGTTACAAACATTTTTACAAACAGTTTACAAAAAAAAAAAAAAAAAAAAAAACATTAACGTGCAATGCTTAAGTCGCTGCCTGTTCAAGGACAGCTGAAATCAATTACTCATCATTAACGTCATTTTAGCTTGTGGCTTTTAACTTTTGGCATAAAGTTAAATATTTGTCATACCTGACCAGAAGATGTTCAAATAAATATCACATTAGACAAGGAAGTTGTAGGTTGTGTTTGTATAAGTCCATATCTTATTTAGCTGAGGTAAATTAAACGCAATTCTCACGTATCCTTGCTTGATGATGAATGAGACAACACAATGAGCCCAGCGGTTGGTTGAAATTTAAAAGGCTGATTTTCGCGCTTCAGGGTGGTGACGAGTACATATGTTGTCCAGTGGTTGTCCAGACACCCTAGGCACAACCTTAAGCAGCGGCCCTGAACGGTGGTTCAATGTCAACATTGTGACAACGCCGTAACAACCTTCACCACACACCGTAGTTATAGCAACCTTTTGGCCACGTTGTTAAAACATTGTTTCACGAGTTCACACTTACAAATCAGTTGGATAGATTAAATTAGTAAACGTATTTGGCGTGCTGTCCGGGGAGAGGGCTCGTATCTTGGTAATTGGCCCGAATGCAGAGTATTCCCCCCCGGGTTTAGGAAGTGACCTGGTGAGTGTGAGGAGACGGGGTGGTGGAGGGATTCTGAAGACTGTAGAACATCCTTAGGTGAGTTTGACTGTGCTTATATATGGTTTGCCTTCGTGCTGATTGGGTAGATATGTTGATTACTGATTGTAGACATCTGGTGATACTAGAGTATTTGTTGATTATTGATTGTAGACAGCTGATGATACTAGAGTATTTGAGATTACTGATTGTAGACAGCAGGTGGCACTAGAGTAGCTCATTTGACGTGTTCCTCCCGAACTACGTTAATAAAACATCATTAGAAGGTTGGTTACGTTCTGTGTTTGTTGGGTAGTAAGTGTGAGCGCTCGTGAGCGGGCACGTAACTTGCATTCATAACCTGATTTATATGAGGCTGTTTTGGCCGTGTGACAGAGCGGACAACAGATAGGCGTGAGCACAGAGTTGTGGGCACGTTTCCTACATTTAGCAGCACCGGAGGCCATGTGTCTCTCAGTAAGCGTGAGCAGGCACGTGACTTACATTCAAAGCCTAACCGATAAGAGTGCTCGAATACGGCAGCTCGCTGACAGCGATTGCTGGCTGTTTTGCACGTAACGTCCCGATTGCATTGAATGGGGAGCGTTTTATGATAGCTCTGTGAGGCGCGTGCGGCGCCGGGGGCGAAGCGTTTGCCAGTAAGCGTGAGTGCTCGTGAGCGGGCACGTGACTTACATTCATAGCCTGATCAATATGAGCGCTCGAATACGGCGGCTTGCTGACAGCGACAGCTGGTTGTTTTACATGTGACGTCCCGGTTGCTTTGAACGGGGAACTTTTTGTGAAAACTTTGTGATGTGCGAGCAGCGCCGGAGGCGGTGTGTCTGTTAGTAAGCGTGAGTGCTCGTGAGTGGGCACGTAACTTACATTCAAAACCTGACTTATATGAGACTGTTCTGGCCATGTGACAGAGCGGGCAGAAGATAGGCGTGAGCATAGAGTTGTGGGCACGTTTCCTACATCTAGCACTCGAGAGTGGGCTCTGTGAGTGTGAGAGACATGGAGGGTATCGTGCATGTGTGTTGGGGTGAACAATGAGATGTGGGCAGATCTTCTACACTTTAAGACACCAACGGCGGAAGCAGTTACTGTGGGAACAGTGTCACTTCATAGTGGGCACGTGACCTACATGTGATGCAGATAGAATTCTGCTCTTACCGCGCATTAGTTGGATCAGTTGGTGTTTTGTAACAGGCCCATTTACTGCAGTATTTACATTTGAGAGTTTTTTGGTCAGCCTGTAATGTCCATCCGGGTCATGCAGAGAGCTCGAGAGGTTTCTGCAGGACGCACGAAATGGGGACGCGAGGGCGGGGTAGCTCTCTTGTAACGTAAAGAGAGCTAGCCACGGGCACGAACATCGGCTGTCAGATAAGCCAGGATGGAGCAGCTGTCAGCGGCGGCGTCCTCGTCCATTTCATCTGCTTCATCCCCTGATGCGGTGGCGGTGCGGGCGGGAGCCGGCGGCTGCGCGTCCGTGAGGGGAGGCGGAGAAGGAGAGAAAAAAAGCTTGAGGGAAGGGTTCCGGCGAGCTTTTTAGGCGCCACAACGGTCTCCGGTGGCCTCTGGGAGCGGCACTTCTTTCTGCGCAGCCCAGCAGAGACGGGCAGAGTGACATCTTCGAAAGCTTCGAGTCGAGCCCGCAGGGTCGACATCGGAAACTTTTCGCACTCAGGGCACCCGCCCGAAGAGAGCGCGAGGGCTGCGTATTTAAGGGCTGCTCAAATAAAAGTTGGTTTAAAACACGTAATTAATGGTATTTTCCCATTTTTACATGAACTTATCTAAAGTGAGAACTATTTACTCATAATAACCAATTAACAATTCCTTGGCTACAAGCTAATTAAACAATAATAATTATGTTAATTAAAGTGACAATATTTGTATAGATTATTAATATATTAACAATGTAGAGACTGCAATATATAAACTATAATTAAATAATAAACTAATAGTTTAAAAATAATTTAATAAGTACTTTATTACTATATACTTATTATTAAGTGTTACCAATATGTTTGGCCTAGCCTCTAAATGCATGCTTTGCAGTGCAAAATGATCAACAGAGGCATAATGTTTTATTTTAAAGCATACAGTAATGTTGCATATTTTTGTATTTGGTTTGAATGGGCTTTGCATATCTACTGCGGCTGACTGGTTTTATCCAAACGTGAATACTATAAAGGAATTTGTGTAATCAGAAACATCCTAAAGACCTACCTGATACAAAAAGCCTAAAAAATATTCAGCAAGGACATTTTGTGATCATCTTGTTTTAGGCCAAATATTGTGAATATGTTTGCAGGTAACTGCATACCTATTATCCAAAATGCAAAACATGGGATAAAATTAATCTCTGTTGAAAGCTTGATGACTCCATTTATACCACTTTTGCTTTGAAGGATTTTTTTTATTTATTTATGTGCAGTCACTTCGTGGTTATCTGTCAGAGCTGTATACATTTGCAATTGAATTAGCCAGTAGGCCTCAGTTACATTCAGTAGTTATTCTATCTGCTGTACTTGATGCAATGAATAACATGAATAAAGCCAACACAAGCCTTGAATTAATCAATCCTTTGTTACAAAAGAAAAAATATATATCTTCTTTTCACCAATTAGAACATCTGTCAGATAACATGTCGAGGTGAAAATGTTGTTCTTTGTATCACATGTTTTGTACCAAGGGACCTGAATTCTTCAGATGAGATAAAACGAAGCGTGAATTCTTCAAATGGGTTAAAATGGCTTCAATATAAATCCTCTGCTCATACGGTGGATCGTGTTTCATATGAAAGACTCTGCAGAATCTGTTCACAGTAGGAATTGGCAAGACTTAAGACGGGAAAATACAGGTGAGGCCATGTTTAATATTGGAAGACACCAGCAAAGGGAACTCAACCTGCATAATCGGATTTTATTGAGGAAAAAAGGGAAAATGCATAATTAGGGTCAAACACCACACACAACATACATTTGTGTTTCAAAATGAAAGATGCCAGTATTCATCCCACAGTCACTCACAGCAGAAAAAAACTAACTCCATCTGTCAAACCTGTTCACCATAAAGGCCCACACAATAGGTTTTCATGTCCAGCTAAATCAAACACATTTTCTCACAGGGGACCAGATTACCACCAATGCATGAATGGAATAGCGCTTGTTGTGGCATGTGTCCCATTGTGAAGATGCACATGTGAGGAAGGTAACTGCGTGGAATTACAGTGAAAAGGGCAGGATCAATCTTTTTATCCTTGGATAAGTTGAAAAGACAGCCAAATTGTTCTCTGGATAACTGGAGACTCCTCCATCAAGAGCCAGACGCTGGGTTTGAGGACCAGGTCCTGCTATTCTCAGCCTCAGATGGCCCATTCCTTTCAATGTCTGACACATGTTGCACACAAAAGAAAGCTCAAAGGAAAGTTCTTTTTAACTTATTTCTCAGAAAGCAAGACTGCTTATTAAGATTGAAAAAGAGAAATGTCTGCCAAATCAAACTCGTGATGCAACCAACATTCAGAAAAGAATCAGAATAAATAAAACAGAAAATTATATTAGAGAGGACCGCTGTGGACCTTGAGAAGGTCAACACGTCTCTTAAAATAAAATAAAAATTTTGACAAGGTTAAAAGGTCCCGTCACAGTGTGACTTCTCTATAATTAAATTTTAAGCCCCACCAAAATATTCATCCAAAACACAGCTCTACATTAATACTACTTAAGCTCTAACATTTACTTCTTATGTAAATCTGTGGTGAAAAATGGAACTGCAGGGTGCTCCATTTGAGACCCATTGGGGGCAGATTTCAGACTACCCCGCTTTTTTTCACATACCTTACGGAAACCTCCCTCCAGACCAAGAAAATGTAAATCTGAATCAGCTAGGTGTATATTAGTCTGCAGTAGGTCAGTAACTAGTTTCTTCACATCAAATTAATGAAATATTAAACGTGCTAATAGCCTTTATATTTCTGCTGTGTTTGTTTTATGTTTCTATTTGACTTTCTTTTACTTTCTTACTTTCATTTCTTCACTGGAATTACACAACAAATTTCTCTAACAGGCTTTTTGTGGGGAATCATACAAAAATGATTTTAACTCAAGTCCTTTACCTCTGTCCCTTCACACAAGTTGTATGGTTCTCCGGTTGGTAATAGTATAACAATGACATTTCGAATGGACATAAATTGTGATTATGAAGTGTACACACACCAATTACTTCAGTATTTTCTGTGTAGCCATTTTCCAACCAACAGTTCAATCCAATTAGTTATTTATCATGGATCGTCATATTTACCTCTGAAAAACAACATGTGACTAAACTCGTTAGTCAGCCAGAAAAATTTACTCTAGAGAGGAGCATTTTGCTAAATATATGCACCATATTACATATGCATTATAATCTTAATGTTCTTCAATATCAACGCATTCTCACCCCAAGGCGTCATTTAATTGACACTTTTGACCATGCGTCAACTAACTGACGCTAAAGGGTGCCTTTAGCGTCAGTTGGATGACGCTTCCGTTATGGGTAGGTTTAGGTATGGGTAGGTAGGCGCGTCTCATATTGACGCTAAAGGGTTCCGTGTGCGTCTAATTTAGACGCATGGTCAAAAGCGTCATTTAGATGACGCTCGAGGATGAGCGTCATCTAACTGACGCTAAAGGCACCCTTTAGTGTCAGTTATTGAAGCATGGTCAAAAATCTCAATTAAATGACGCCTTGGGGTGAGAATGGGCTGTCAATATTTAATGCATATTTGAATAAATCTGGCAAGGTTTTATGACAGCCACCATTTAAATGTTTATATTTCATATAATCTTCTTATTATAAGAATAAATAAAAGTGTAATTTAAAGTCCCTGTAAAGGCAATAAAAAAATAAAATAAAATTCTAAACACATTATAAATGTTAGAAATGTATTGCTAAAACATATTACAAAGACTGAACTGTGAAGTAGTGTTTGTATAGCTACAAAACAGTTAATTATTACCTTTATATTAGGCTAATGAAGCCTAGTAGGCTACAACTAGACTCCCATAGTTTACAGAATTAGTTAAGAGATTTAATTTCCTTGAGAAAATTTGCCATTTATTGTAACTGATATCCAAACTAATCAATATTGAATCGAATTGAATCGTAATCGAAATCGAATCGAATTGCAAGCTTGTGAATCGAAATCGAATCGAATTGTGAAATTTGTGTCAATACCCAGCCCTAGTGTATACGGTCCAGCAGCAGCATGCGCTATAGAGCTTTCATGCTGCGTTTGCAGTGCGCAACTGATCCGCGGCTGTAGGCTACCACAAACACAAACAAGCATATTTACTCACTATTTGTATTTCAAATTCGGAAGTTATCAGCAACTTTTATTTAAAAAAAGTTGTCACCAGTGCAATTCTCTTTGTACACATAGCACTCGGAGTCCGGACTCGAGTCCAATTTTTAACGAACTCGGACTTGTCACGCACTTGGATGAATTTGTACTCGGACTTGGCACGGACTCGGACATTTTAGACTCGGAAAAATGTCAGAGTCCAGTCGAGTCCGGGCACTGGAGGACATATTATTCAAAAACGAAACGAAACTACTTGTGGGTCATTATACGAAAACGTGCCATTTCACATAATTTAGTTTCCATAATATGTCTCATAATATAAGAATAAATTAATTTCTGTTTCTTTTGTTTTTAAAGGATTTTAATCACATTTTTGTGCAAAGCATCTTGCAGAAATGTTAAAAATGGCCTGTCCCTCAGTATGATTTTTGTACTTCTACTTGCTATCGAGGCCAAAAAACTCAAACTATCATAAAAAAACATATAGTTGTATAAAGCCTTAAGTGTCAGTTCATTAGTCATGAATGGATTTTAATCTTAACATGTGCCAAATTTTGTGAAAAAACACAATTTAGTCGGGTCCCTAGGTTCTCGTCAACCCTGTTACTTTTTATGAAAACCCCTCTTTAAAGATAATGGACTGTTCCAAAAGTTGCATCAGTTCCAGGAAGTGACATCATCTGCCTTTCATGAAGTTGATGGTAGAAGACAAATAAGTGTTCTCTTCTTTTAATAAATTTTCTTTGAGTTTATGTAATGTCTGAAAGAAGGGGACACGCTAATTGTGTCAGCCCTGTTACCAGTAAAGCATACGTTAAAAAGTTATTTGTACATACTTAAAAATTTACATATATAACAACATTTAAGCCTCTCATTAAGGCACATAATGTGGTGTCATTACCTATCCCTCATGGCTAGTAATGGCTGGCAATAACATTTTCCGTCAACCCTGTTACCATCAACCCTGTTACCATTCCAGGGTAACAGGGTTGACAAAAGTATGCTTTTGTGTGTCTTACCCATGTTGTATACCCAAGAAGGGTTAAATCAAGGGCAGCTAAACTCGGTACTTCCATATTTGAATTATTAAAACATTAAAATTACATTGCAATTAAATGACCAGTTGAACATGTTTGGCCTTAAAGGCAGGGTAGGCAGGTTTTTTCTAAAAAAAATTCTAAAATTTGTTTAAACTGTCTTTATATACCAATACATAATTAAAATGTAAGTACTCTGAAAAGGAGAGTATAAAAATCGAGTGTCTGTAGTCCTCTCAGGGCTGCAATAAACACAGCTACTTCGGAACGAATGAAATGATTGGCTGGAGCAACTGTCACTCTCCCTCGCTACCATAGCAACCACCCCTGCTGCTATAGGAGCTGCCCACACGCGCGCACCCGTTTGACTCGAGGAGTGGAAGAGGCACGGACGCTAGGAAGAATCACAATTATGGCAGAGAAAGAGCAGTCAAAATCCCCAGTTCCTGCATATACAGTCAGCGAAGGCAAACGAGGCAAAAAAAGTCAACAGTTGAACCGACGATGCGGTAGACTACCTGTCTCCGGAGTGTAGTCCGTTGAAGCTCTTACATGCAAAACACTGTACATGTTATGAATCTTACACAAAATTCACCTTCATCCCAGTGTAACTGATGGTAACAGGAAAAACGTGTATCAATGCAGCTGTTTTTAGCTTTGAGTTTGCCTTATGTTACCAGCTCGTTACCGAATCAAACTCAATATATTTTAAACTTTACCAGTATCGATATGCTGGCTTGATAGTGAGTACTAACAACCATGTTAGCTGTTTATTCATAATGATAAAGTTAGGTATTTTATTACATGTGATTCTGACATGTCACTCCATGCACTGCTCGTCTCCGCTCGGCGCTGGTAAACGCTCCTCCAGCTGAGTGCGGGCGGCATCGCGCGATCATGTGTTTTGGGAGTGAATGGAATAAGTAGCTGTGTTTATTGCAGCCCTGAGAGGACTAGAGACACTCGATTTATACTCTCTTTTTCAGAGTACTTACATTTTAATTATGTATTGGTATATAAAGACAGTTTAAACAAATTTGGGAAAAAGTTTTTTTTAGAAAAAACCTGCCTACCCTGCCTTTAAGGCCAAACATGTTCAATTGGTCATTTAATTGCAATGTCATTTTTATGTTTTAATAAAACAATTGGTTTGCATATACATCATAATGTATTTTTGCAGAAGAATCATAATTTTTATTCTAAAATATCTCAATAGAGCTGTCTCCAAAATATGCTGATTAGTCATGTTGAATTAAAGGTTTATGAATGTTCAATTAAGACTCCATTACACCCATAACTGTAACTCAAACAAGCAGTATAACCAATACGGTAACTGTTGTCAACCCTGCTACTGATGTGTCAACCCTGTTACTTGTATAATATTCTAATATCATTTAAAAAATGAAAATAAAAATGTAATCCACTAATTGTAAATGCTTAGTAAGAGAGGCTAATAATCCACTCAAAGTTGAATTGAGGTGTTTTATTTTTGTTTCCATACATTTTTCTTAAAACAGAAGAGTGTGATGGCTTAAAGGGAGCGCTATTGATAATCTAAATAATAGTTTCGTTTTTCGTGCTTCTAGAGGACCAGTGGTTACGTTCACACAGTAAATTATAAAGAGTGATAAATGCATTTAAATGTGGGTGTGAATCCGTAAAATTTTAGTCATGTGAGTCATGAAATTGCGATGATTGACATAGTAACCATAGCAACATTTTGGCGTCTAATAGTTTTATGATTTTTGTTACATTTACACTTTAGTTTACATACACCTTTCAGAATCTCCAAAATGTAGTTTTTATTTATTTATAAGAAAGGATCATAAAAACATTTTCTATTTAGTACTGCACTGAAAAAGCTTTTTCACATTACAGATGTTCAATAGCCTAGTCCACAAGACAAAATACAAACACAAAATACAAGACAAATTACTTGATTTTTATATTGTGTGTCATTACCTGAATGATCCACAACTGTTTTTTGTTTGTGTTTTTGTTTTTTTGTAATGGTTGTTCATGAGGAAAAATCCTCCAGCTCCTGCACATTCTTTGCTTTTCCAGCATCTTCTTCATATTTGACTCCTTACTAGCAGTGGCTATGCTTGCGAGATCCATCTTTTCAAATCATTCAAACCAGGTCAATTTCAAATCATTTAAATCTTTCTGGACTCGGCCGGACTCGACTCGGACTTGGATGTTAAGGACTCGGACTCAAGTCCGACTCGGCCCTCTTTGGACTCGGACTTGGACTCTGACTCGATTGTTAAGGACTTGGACTTGACTCGGACTCGACAAAGGTGGACTCGGACCCAACACTACTTCACACTTTAATAGATGTATTCACGTTTAAACACAATTTAAACAACGAATTATTCAATGCATTACTACTATATAGATTATATATTAAGTTGCTCAAGCAAGGTAACATACTGAACCATATGTAGGCTACTTATATTAAAATCGCAAACATTTCAAATTAAAACTTAAAATTGACAAAAACAGCACACTCATATACCTTTTCTTTTGCATAATTTAAATCTTTATACATTAACCCTCATGTGGTGTTCGGGTCAATTTGACCCGGAGAAGATTTTCTTTTTCCCGAAAATACTAGTTAATGTTATCGCTTTGGACTGAAACTTAGTGACTTTGTTCCCAACTGGTATAACTAAATCTCATTATTTTTTTGAAAATTTTCTTATTTTTTTGTGGGAGTTTTGTTACCTTGTTACACTTGTGGTGTTCCCGGTCAAAAATGACCGGCCTATAAAAAATAGCTTATAAGTCACTCATTATACCATATTTTCACCCAATCTTGGATTCAATCTTTTTGTCAACTTGTTCTCTTTCAATTAGGACTGGTTTTATATTTCTGTTTGCATCTGATTAATCGTGGGCCTCATTTATCTGAGAGTAGGCATCTCATTTTTTGAGTAAAAAACAAATAATTTATGAGTAAATTTGGAAATATGAAAAAAAAAAATGGAAAAAATGGCTACTGTTGATCACACTAGTCTACTCTAATGTTTCACCAGGAATTTTGTTTTGAAACTTTTGTTTTGTAAAAAATATGGCACATAGTCACACTTGTGGTGTTCCCGGTCAAAAATGACCGGCCTATAAAAAATAGCTTATAAATCACTCATTATACCATATTTTCACCCAATCTTGGATTCAATCTTTTTGTCAACTTGTTCACTTTCAATTAGGACTGGTTTTATATTTCTGTTTGCATCTGATTAATCGTGGACCTCATTTATCTGAGAGTAGGCATGGTCAAAAATGGTCACAATGGCCGACCATTGAAATTGAATGGGAGAGACTGAAAATAACAGAACAATTTAGTTTTCAGGAGCATGTTCATTATTTTCATGTACACATATGAGCATGTGTGCTTGCAAACATCGAGCCCTTGGACCTGTGCATGTATCGATACATTTATACACACGCTACCCAGACACACACACGTTAAAACACACAAACTTTTTTGAGTATTACACACATTCTTTTCCACGGAGAGAAATTTGATCCTACCCTAACCTGCATCTAATATACATTTATCCATCTGACATTACCACACACACACACACACAAACTGGCCGTGACTGCAGTGACCCAGCTTCAAAATAATCTTTCTTTCATGTTCTTGTTTCATCACAGCTTCCAGACAAAATATTATGACATTTTGTTTTGGAACTGTGAGGTTCTCACACAGAACTAGAACACAAAACAAAAGTTTCAAAACAAAATTCCTGGTGAAACATTAGAGTAACTAGTGTGATCAACAGCTTAAATTTTTTTCATATTTTTTTTCATATTTCCAAATTTACTCATAAATTATTTGTTTTTTACTCAACAAATGAGATGCCTACTCTCAGATAAATGAGGCCCACGATTAATCAGATGCAAACAGAAATATAAAACGTCTGTGTCTGTATGAAATATAAAAGTGTCTGGGTAGCGTGTGTATAAATGTATCGATACATGCACAGGTCCAAGGGCTCGATGTTTGCAAGCACACATGCTCATATGTGTACATGAAAATAATGAACATGCTCCTGAAAACTAAATTGTTCTGTTATTTTCAGTCTCTCCCATTCAATTTCAATGGTCGGCCATTGTGACCATTTTTGACCATGCCTACTCTCAGATAAATGAGGCCCACGATTAATCAGATGCAAACAGAAATATAAAACCAGTCCTAATTGAAAGAGAACAAGTTGACAAAAAGATTGAATCCAAGATTGGGTGAAAATATGGTATAATGAGTGATTTATAAGCTATTTTTTTATAGGCCGGTCATTTTTGACCGGGAACACCACAAGTGTGACTATGTGCCATATTTTTTACAAAACAAAAGTTTCAAAACAAAATTCCTGGTGAAACATTAGAGTAGACTAGTGTGATCAACAGTAGCCATTTTTTTTCATTTTTTTTTCATATTTCCAAATTTACTCATAAATTATTTGTTTTTTACTAAAAAAATTAGACGCCTACTCTCAGATAAATGAGGCCCACAATTAATCAGATGCAAACAGAAATATAAAACCAGTCCTAATTGAAAGAGAACAAGTTGACAAAAAGATTGAATCCAAGATTGGGTGAAAATATGGTATAATGAGTGATTTATACGCTATTTTTTATAGGCCGGTCATTTTTGACTGGGAACACCACAAGTGTGACTATGTGCCATATTTTTTACAAAACAAAAGTTTCAAAACTAAATTCCTGGTGAAATTTTTAAGTTGACTAGTGTGATCAACAATACCAATTTTCTTCAGATTTTATTTAATATTTCAAAAAATTAAAAAAAAAATTAAAAAAATTACTCAAAAAATGAAATGCCTACTCTCAAATAAATGAGGCCTATGATTATTCAGATGCAAATCAAAATATAAAACCAGTCCTAATCGAAAGAGAACATGTTGACAAAAAGATTGAATCCAAGATTGGGTGAAAATATGGTATAATGAGTGATTTATAAGGTTTTTTTTATGGGCCGGTCATTTTTGACCGGGAACACCACAGGTGTTATAGGGTTTTGAACACCACATGAGGGTTAAATCTTGCATCACAAAGAACCTTTTTTCCACCTCCACGAATGAGATGAGTGTCGTTCAGTATGTTGCCTTGCTGAAGTAAATTGCAGTTTTCCTTGTTAACCCCGGTCTTAAAGTAAAAAGATGACTATGAAAAATAGTAGTATTTAATTAAATGCATCTATGGTCAAATTACTATAAATTTTATTTAATTAAATAAATCTATGATGAAATTACTACATTTTCATGTCAATTTGTGTTCATTTTGACCACAAACTATGCGCTGTCACTTTAATTCAGCGCGTGCAGCACAGCAGAAATAGACTCGGTGCGGAAACGATCTCTGCACTGCTGTATACGCACCGCACCTGGAACGGATCGCCGGACTGCACCAGCGTGCAGTGTGAAAGCTCTAACCTGTTAACATGGGTACGGAAAAAAAATATGCACCGCATACGCACTGCAAACGGAGTGTGTGTGAAACGGGCGTCAGACTCAACTGTATTTGAAAAACAACGGACTCGGTCTCGACTCGGACTCGACCCTTCAAAGACTCGGTCTTGACTCGGACTCGGCACTTCAAAGACTCGGTCTTGACTCGGACTCGACTGTATTTGAAAACCAACGGACTCGGTCTCAACTCGGACTCGACCCTTCAAAGACTCGGTCTTGACTCGGACTCGGCATAGGCAGTCTCGTCCCCATCACTAGTGTCAAGTATCTAGTGTCAAGTATTTCAAACTCACCTGCTTCTAAAAAAAAAAATTATTTGATTTGTTGTTGACCATATGGCCTCTTCCTGTCCGAGTGAGTGGATATCAGCCAGTATTATTCAACGACTTTGCTAACTCTGCACTTTTACATTATATCTTCAGCTATGTGGCTCTCATACCAGGATGCAAACAACTTATCATTATGATCACTGCTGGAGCTTTATGGATGTCATTAGAAGATAAACCTAATTTGTTGTGCAGTCACTGCTCCTGTGGATAATGCATGTCTGGGTCAGAAACATGGATGTGTAACAGTTATTCTAGCTGGTATTTTGTGTTCACCATACGGTGAAATTTAGTATTGATTATGAGGCAGAACAAATAAATACCACCACATTTACACTAATATTTTATTTGTATTGTTTTAATTGAGGAAACCAATGTTTGCTATCTTCACCAAGTGAAACAATTGTTTATAGATGTATTAAGTCAGAGGTGATATGACATTATTCTTTTTTTGATATATACAAAACGTTTCCCATGATATGCAGCACAGAATGCTTGCAGATATCTGAGTGGACACTGGGTGTCACTTCTGCTTGTAGACTGGTAATTTTGCTACTTATTGACTTCTAAGGATTTATTTTTATGCAGCCACTATGGCCTCTTTGCCCTTGGTTTGACCGGTGATGGAAGAATTGTGAGGCAAATGTAGTCATGGAAGTATGTTGAACTTCATTCTGTTTGACAGTGCAATCTATAACTCATCTAGGAATGATGACCTCTTCAAAAGCACAGGCATCTTTGTCACCTTGGTCTCTCAGAGGACACGAAACGCTCTCTGTGCACAAACCATAATGTGACCGTCATCATTCAAAGATAAACATGTTGAAGTTACAGACACAATCACCCAGAGGAAACTATTATTGCGGAGAGGCTGCTGTTCCCTTTCAGTTGAGAACGTCAGACGTAGTCGATGTCGACTGAATGGGGATCACGCCAGGGAGCCAATCGTCTTCGATTTCTATTGAACGAGCCAATGGAATTGGCGTGCGTGACTCGCATCACACACTCCGCCCCCGCAGAGCGGGTATGAATACGGAAGTGGATGCACGCACTAGTTGCCTTTCGCTTCGGAGCCGATCGTTTGATGTCTCTGAAGATTGCTGTTGTTTACAACGAGCGAGTGTGTCGGTGTTCTTCTGGAAGACTCTTCCAGTGCTGGTGGTTTCTACAGCGCGAGTGCAGCAGTGAACTGCTGTTTTAACAGCAACAAAATTTCTGAATGTTTGTTGACGACTGGTTAGAGGGCGGGAAAGTGAGTGCTTCACTGTTTCAGTTCTTTATTCAGTGTTGGTGCGGTCATTCCCCTGTGTGCTCCAGCACTGGTGATGGGTCCTACTTCCTAAAAGAGCAACACGGGTGCGTTTGCGTCTTTTTCAAGATCTCATTCCATCTGTGTGTTTCTGGATGTGGTCGTTCCCTGTTCCTCTATGACGGTCACAATTGTTGTATCACGTGTTTGGGCTTAGTTTGGGCTGCTGAAGCAGTTTTTGTGGACGGTTTATGTTCCCATTGCGGGAATATGACTGTCGCGGTGTTGAGATCGAGACTCGCCTTCGTCCGCGAAGTTCGAGTCCCCATTACCGCGCCCCGCCCTACGGGTGCCTTTAGGGATGGGTGATAGGAGGATAGTGTTGGATGTCTCGCCTGATAACCAATCCCTCTGGGCTCACTTCTCCCTTCCACCACAGCCGTTGGAGTCCCCCGTGGAGCGTGCTGGTCCATCTGTAATGGGTGGGCAAGTCGTTTCACCCTGGGCTCCCCCAGAGGACAGGAGGCCGATTGCAGTATCGGAGGGTGAGCTCTCCTCTGGAGATGATGACTCGACTGCGTTATCTCCCTCTGGGAGCATAACTATGCCGAGCTGGATCCAGAATTGTCAGCTATGCTACAGGCCGCCGAGGCTGCCGGGCTTGAGTGGAACTCTCCACCGTGTCCTGTTCAGTCTCGGTTGGATGATTGGTATCTCGGGGCAGGCCGTGCTGGTTCTCAGCCCACTGCCCCAGTACCCTTCTTTTGCGAAATGCATGCAGAACTTACTAGGTCGTGGACGGCACCTTTTACTGCTGAAAACTGCCTGAGTGGTTCTTCCCCACTCGCTACCCTTGACGGAGGAGCAGTGAAGGGTTATGAGGCTATCACTCCAGTGGTGCGGTCTGTCGCGACTAAGGGTGTCACGATTTTGATTTTAAATCGAAATCGATCGAAATTAAGTCACAATCTCGAACATCGAATTCAAAAATGGAATCGTCGATGCTGCCACGCCCCCATGTCACGTCCATTCAGTTTGCAAAGCAGAAAAAAACACGCGTTTTGAAGTGCTGCGAGTCCTCTAAGTTACCTCAGCTACAGCCAGTCAAAATATAGCATGGTAACTGCAGATGCAAGAGACCCATCGACAGGACTTGAACCCCCTCCTCTTTCACTGAAGTCGCTGGTGTGGGACAGTGGGAGTATTTGTGATTTCCAGTGAGTTATGTTGACAATGTTCACATTCGCGTTCAAAGTTCGCGCTTCAAAAAAGCCACAGTTTGCAAGCTCTGCAACTGTACGTGGGTGTACCATATTCTTCCACTTTTTAAATTAAAACTTTAAATTGACAAAAACAGCAGACTCAGAGCAGTATAAATCTTTATACAATAAATCGTGCATGTCACAAATAACTTGATTCTCCACCTCTGCACCTCCACAAATGAGACGAGTGTCGTTCATTTCCACACCGAGTCTATTTCTGCTGTGCTGCACACGCCGAGTTAAAGTGACAGTGCACAGTTCGTGGTCAAAATGAACATGACATGAAAATGTTGTAATTTCATCATAAATGCATTTAATTAAATTCTACATTAAATACTAATATTTTTCACAGTCATGTTTTTACTTTAAGACCGAGGTAAAGCAAGGAAAACATAGATGTACAGTTGAAACCAGATATTTACATACACTTCAGAAAGAAACACAAAAACTTTTATTTCTTAACTGTCATACATTAAATCAGAGTAAACTTTTTCTGTTTTAGGTCAATAAATATTAACATATTTTTTCCATTTGTTAAATGTCAGAATCGAGCGAGGGATAATTTTTATGTTTTTTTTTTTTATCACTTTGGTGTAACTGGTGTAACTGGGTCAGGTTTGTAGGCCTTCTTGCTCGCACTCGCCTTTTCAGTGCCGCCCACAAATTTTCTATGGGATTGAGATCAGGGCTTTGTGATGGCCACTCCAATACCTTGACTTTGTTGTCCTTAAGCCACTTTGTAACTAATTTGGAGGTATGCTTGGGGTCATTGTCCATTTGGAAGACCCAATTGCGCCCAAGCTTTAACTTCCTGGCTGATGACTTCAGATGTTGCTTCAATATATCTACAAAATTCTCTTTTCTCATGATGCCATCTATTTTGTGAAGTGCACCAGTCCCTTCTGCAGCAAAGCAGCCCCACAACATTATACTACCACCCCCATACTTCACAGTTGGGATGGTGTTCTGAGGCTTCAAAGCTTCGCCCTTTTTCCTCCAAATATACCGTTTATCATTATGGCCGAACAGTTCAATTTTTGTTTCATCAGACCACAGGACATGTCTCCAGAAATGAAGAGTTTTGTCCCCATGTGCAGTTGCAAAGTGTAGTCTGGCTTTTTTATGGTGGTTTTGAAGTAATGGCTTTCTTCTCCCAGAGTAACCTTTTAGCTCATGGTGGTACAGGACTCGTTTTACTGTGGATAATGACACTGTCTTACCAGTTTCAGCTAGCATCTTCACAAGGTCTTTTGCTGTTGTCCTGGGATTGATTCGCACATTTCGCACCAAAAAACGTTCCTCTCTGGGACTCAGAATCCGTCTCCTTCCTGAGCGGTATGATGGTTGTACATTCCCATGTTTTTTATACTTGCGTATTATTGTCTGAACAGATGAACGTGGGACCTTCAGGCATCTGGAAATTGCACCTAAGGATGAGCCACACTTGTGGAGGTCCACAATTCTTTTCCTGATGTCTTGGTTGATTTCTCTTGATTTTCCCATGATGTCAAAAAAAGAGGCTCTGTGTTTGAGGTGAGCCTTTATATGCATCCACAGGTGTGCCACCAATTAACTCTAATGGAATCAATTAACCTATCAGAAGCTTCTTAAGCTCAGAATGGAATCATCTGGAGTTTTCTTTTTGTTTAAAGACACAATAAACTTAGTGTATGTATACTTCTGACTTTGATGAAAGTCCTATCCCTCGCTCGATTCTGACATTTAACAAATGCAAAAAATATGTTAATATTTATTGATCTAAAACAGAAAAAGTTTACTCTGATTTAATGTATGACAGTAAAGAAATAAAAGTTTTTGTGTTTCTTTCTGAAGTGTATGTAAATATCTGGTTTCAACTGTATCTGTTAAACCGTGTATGTTTTGTTGTGAACTTGAATGTCATCCTCTGTGAATAAGACTGCATTTACAAAAGAGAAACTACATGGCAGGTTATTTTGCTTAAGTTTTGACTGAAGATATAAGTTATTGTAACATTATTTTGTTAATAAATGTTTACAATTTGACAATGTAGTGTGGTACATTGCGAACAAAGGTCATATGTATTATTTTACATAAAAGTCTAGTCTAAAAATGGCATAACAAACTGTGCTTAAAAAAAATAAATTTAAAACTCGAGAATCGAACCGTGTCCTTAGAATCGAAAATGTAATTGAATCGAGGATTTGGAGAATCGTGACACCCCTAGTGCTTTTGGGGGGATCCTCGTCTCCCCCCTCAGGCCTGTGAGTTTTCGTCCGACGGGCAGGACTTATAAAGTCTGTGGGCAAGTCGCCTTCTCTTTTGCGTGCCATGATGTTGCTATAGGTCTATCAGGCCAGGGCACTCTTGGACATGCACAAGGGTAGACCAGACTGTGTGCTCATAGGTGGGCACCGCACTGCATCCGACCTCACCCTCCGGAGCATGAGTATCGTGGCGTGTGTGATCAGTCTGGCAATGTCCACAGTAGTGGTTCAGGAGCCCCATTGTTGGCTCAGCCTGGTTGATTTGGCAGATGCGGACAAGGTTCGGTTCCTGGTCTCCCCAATTTCCCAGATTGGGCTGGTCGGTGAACTGCGCCCAACAGTTCTCTGCCGCCCAAGCGCAGACGGAGGCCATCCGGGACATCCTGCACCGGTGGCCCGCTGCTGCCTTACTCCGCCGCCGGTGGCAGTTCCTCCGCCTGCTCATCGCCGAGGGCGTTCCCCTGTCGCCGCTCTCACTGGGCCTCCGCAGCAGCCTCCAGCCAGGTCTCAGCATTGAGCCAGCCGCAGTAGGGACGCCCAGCCCGCTCCAGGCACTGCCAAGCCAAGTGGCAAGCAACACCGTAAACATTCCTGAGCGGGCAGCTCAGGGATGGAGGAGGATGCTCTTGGAGTTGGTAACTGATCCACTCCCTCCACCCGGGTGAGGGCCAGGTGGAGTCTTCGTTGGTGTGTGTGTCTGATCCACCGCTTGCTCCCAAAAAGAGTGGAGCAAGCAGTACCCACACTTCAAAGAAAGAGCAAATACCTCTGTTCCTGGCTCCCAAGAGGGCAAGTCTGGCGGTGTGTGACCCTGTAAAGCCTAGCACCCCTCAGCCCCCTCTTGTTCGTCAGTACGGCAGCTGGGTGCGGTTCGAGGACCCGGTGATCCGCCTTCTCACGCATCGCTGGCCGTCTCGTGGAGACAGGTAAGTGTCGTGCACTTAGACCCTACTTCGGGCTGCCTTCGGGCCTTCCGAGCCGGGTCACTGTCCTCCACCTTGCTTCCCCACCTCGGGTACGTCTGTGGTCCCTGGCCCGGCTCGTGGATGCCAAAAATGCTTCCCAAACCGGTCCAGATGGAAAACTTTACCATCAGACTTGGCTTATGATTCCCTTTCGCTACAGGCTTCCGCCCAAGCTCAGTGATATTCATCACACCTAGGTGTTGAGCAAATATGCTCAGAAAAAGCATACTTTTGTCACACCGTGCTCCTGTCTTTTGTGCGCCCATCGCAGTCTACGGGCGAAGGACGCAATGTAGCCTCTTCCTCCAGCCGATATGAAAGCCGGCTTCTATAAACCCGTACTTCATTGTACCCTAGAGAGGTGGGTCACAACCATCTTGGCCCTGTGTTAATTGAAAAGGCCCTTTTTCGGAAGCCTCCGTTCAATTTGTTACACAGAGATGCATTTCCAAATGCTCCGTCCCCAAGATTGGTCATCAGTTCAAAGTCCTGCCCTTCAAGTGCTCATAGCCAGTTGCGTCCTCAGGTCAACTGGGAAAGAGTAAACTCGTCCAGGGACTGAGGATCTCTTTACTAGTTTGGAGATGGATTCGGCCACCACATCTCTAAAGACGAGTGTGTGGATGGTTAGTGCTCTTCAGAGGCTCCTGGGGCATATGGTAGAAGCAGCCGCTCGGCTTTCTCCATATGAATACCGCTTCAGCACTGACTTCATGGCCGAGTCCCGAGGTGACCATGGCAGAGCGGCACGCTCCATGTGAAAGCACCCTGGAGAAACCTGTTGTTTCTCCGGACCAACAGTCCTTAGAACGAGTGTCCATCAATTCCGGCTGACAGGCCACGTACAAAGGGCATGCAGTAACGGAGGTCTGGGCGGCCCTCTGACTGCATTGGCATCCATTGTCTACATTGTGACCGCTGCGCTACGCTTCCCTCGCATGTTACAAGCCCGTCACCTCCTCCTTGGAGTCAGAAGCTTCTTAGGTTGCTTCATTCCACTATTTCTTCTGGCCAGCTCAATCGTGCTTCCAACGAGCCTCACGACAGCCTATGGCCAGGGAGAGTGGAGACTCCATCCCCAGCCAGTCCAGCTGGGCAGGGACTACTTCGGGGATGCACAGTTACATCTGTTTGCCTTTCCGGATTCGTTCCTCTGCCAGTTGTACTTTTCTGTCCGAGTGGACAACCCTTGGACAGACACTGGCTCTCAGCTGACCCCGGGGCCTCGCAGAAATGCGTTCCCCAGTGAGCCTTCTAAAGCGGCTATGCGATTCATTGTCGTTTGGCGCCCTCTCAAGTTCAGTGATTTTATCACACTCAGGTGTTGAGCTGGGATGCTCCTGGAGCTCAGTGAATTCACAGATGTATCTGTGCACAGGTCTTGATAGTTGGCCCCTTATTGGACCAACCAGACCTAGTTCTCCCTTCGACAGCCCTTCCTGACTTCCCCTTAAAACATTCTCAGGGACGGGGCATGATGGCACCTGCGTTTGGACCCCTGGAGGATTTTAGGACCAGGTAGCTACCACAGGATTATGTGGTAGTCACCATCACTTCTGCGAGAGCACCCCCTGAATAGGAAGTTGTGCCTACGCCGAATAGAAGTGGAACTATTCACTGAGTGAGTCTTCTCTCCGTGAGGAGATCCTGAAAGCGTTCGGTCATTTCAGTGCTCTCTTTCCTGCATGATGGGTTGGAGTGAGGGGTGTGTCCTCCACCCTCAAAATGATGTTGCCTCTATTTTTGACATCAGGTTCCTGAGGGAAATGAATCCCCTTGTACCCCTCTTTATCCTCTTGGGCCTTATCTCTGGTGCTACTGTACTGCAGAGACTGCTCCTGAGCCAAGTTAAAATTCTGTTTTAAAGAAACAGTTCTCGTGCTCGCCTGGTTTCTACTAGAGGGTAGGGACTTGCTCGCTTTCTGTCAACGAGTTGTGCCTGGACTTCGGGCTGGCTAAATCTCACAAGCTGAGACCCCGACCTGGCTATGTGCCCGAGGTTCCTACCTCTCCCTAAAGGTGGGACCAGGTAGTGAGCCTGCAAGCGCTGCCCCGGAGGAGGCAGACCCAAGCCCTGGCTTCTCTGTCCGTTCGTTATTGCGGTTGTACGTGCATAGAGCTTAAGCTTAGGACCTCAGACCAGCTCTTGTCTGTTAAGGAAATCAGCGGAAAAGGGAAGGCTGTTTCCAAGCGAGGTTGGCCGACTAAATTAGTTAATTTACTAAAATAATTGCCTTCATCTTGGTGAAAATTCCAAGATGCGAGTCTCTCTCGCTTGCGGCATTTGCTTTGCTTTTGTCCAGTCCGGCACCTTACACAGAAACACACACTAGAGAAAAAAACTTTGAAGGTACTATGGCAGAGAGAGAGCCTACTCGGATGAAAACCGCTTCAACCGCTTCAGTGAGTTCAATTATAGTTAGTAGTTAGTTCGTTTATTGTTAGTAACGGTAACGGCATTGTAACGGGTGAAACAGTAATTAGTTTGATTACTCGTTACTCGTTACTGAAAAAAACAAGGAACAAAACCCAAAACGTGCCAAATATAAAGCAACCTGACCTGGGGCCTCATTTATAAACATTGCGTACGCACAAAAGAAGGCGTACGCCGCTCTCTACGCAATATTTGGTATTCATTAAAAGCAAACTTGACGGTAAAATGTGCGGTCCTTCACGCAAGCGCTGACCCAGGCGTACGCACAAAAACGGGTGAAATGAGAAATGGCGGCACCGTCGGCAGATCGAAGAAACACGTGAAAGTGTGTGAAACTGTAGACCGTTGTGTAAAATAAATGGCAATACTGCCTCTCATAAATAACACGAAGACTTCACAAAGCAAGTCTTACAATTAACAGCCTACACGAGCACCCGTTTGATCGATCTGCAACAGAAATGCAAATTAACACATATTTGCAAAAAGAAATATGAAATATGTTCTGCAATAATATTGGCATGTTATACAATTCATCCTCATAAATAAGATGGTAAACAGAACGAAATAATGTACAAAACTGATTTTCTCGCCAATGTGTCCGTCTGGTGGAACAGATAGCCTAGATGCAATTAGTCAGTCAGATAGATAGATAATTAGGGAGATATATAGTTAGATAGATAGATAAATAGATAGATGTATTATATAGTTAGATAGATAGATAAATAGATAGATGTATTATTTGTCCACTGTGGAAAGTTGTTTTCATAGTAAAAATGTCTTCATCAGCTACGGAATCATGATATTCATGCATATGCCTTTAGTTTGTTATATTTTTGATAAAATAACGTATGACGTATGTCTCAACCATTCAGAAAGCTGCAAGAAATTACATTTGCACTGAACTATTTCCCATTTCCAAGTAGATTATAACCGACATCTGTAGCTTGTCAGATGCAATTAAATGGATGGAAATAAAATGCCCCATCACAATGCGTAATGACGCACAATGGCTGATCTTGCGCTCTTAGAAGATGTGGAAAATGGAAGGATTCGGAGTGAACGCATCTTCAGACAGCAAGAAGACTTGCTGGCAAATGAGGACGAGTGGCTTATGAGCCGGTTCCGACTTCCTCGAGCCGTCCTGTTGGACCTCTGCGGTCTTTTGGGCCCAGCGTTACAGAGGAGCACTCGGAGGAACCACGTCGTGCCAGTCCCACTTCAAGTCCTAACAACACTAGGATTCCTGGCGACTGGCACTTTTCAGAGGGAATTGGCTGACAGGTCAGGTATATCTCAGCCGACCCTTAGCCGGGTAATGCCAGACGTGTTAAAAGGAATAATAGCTTTGTCCCATGATTCCATAAAGTTTCCATACACGGCGGGTGAACAGGCAAACAAGAAAGCTCAATTTGCAGCTATGTACGGCTTCCCAAATGTAATCGGTGCTATTGACTGCACTCATGTTGCCATAAGGGCACCGAATGTTAATGAAAATGCTTTCATTAATCGAAAGCATTTCCATTCAATCAATGCCCAAATTATTTGTGATGCAGACATGTTGCTCACTAATGTAGTAGCTCGGTGGCCTGGGTCAACCCATGCCTCATTCATTTTAAGACACAGCAGTGTTGGACGCAGACTCGAGGCTGGTGCTGTGCGTGATGGCTGGCTTCTAGGTACGTTTGATTAATAGACATTTCACATTTTACTGTACTTCAATGTCTTAACCCTTTCACTATCCTTGCAGGGGACAGTGGATATCCCCTCAAACAGTGGCTGCTTACGCCTTTCCTCAACCCACATAGTGCAGAGGAAAGGCACTACAACATGTGCCACAGCCGAGCTCGCGCTATAGTGGAGCGCACCATCGGCCTGTTTAAGGGCAGATGGCGCTGCCTCGACTGCACTGGAGGGAGGTTATTGTACACTCCTGAAAAGGTGTGCCAAATCGTGCTGGCATGTGCTGTGCTACACAATGTGGCACAGCTTAAAAACGTGCCTCTACCCCCTGACGCCGATTGCTGTGTTGGCCCCGACCCTGACCCCCATCCCCAGGCATTTGAGCCAAATGCTGCTGCTGTGCGCCAGCGTTTGGAAGTGCTGCGTCGCTTGTAAAGAACAACAAAAGGTGTGGATAAAATATATTATTTATTCAAGAATTCCCTCATTGTGCAGTTTATTTCAGTTAGGACAGTCTTGATTTCGCCCAACTCCTTGGCCACCTCTCTGATTAATGACTTCCCTCTGCATTTCGTGGACTGCATCGGTGAGGACACGTCCGCTGCTGGAGGGTTGAGAGCCGCGTGCCGTGGAGACGCTGGGTCAAGATGGCTGCTCCGCTGCAGCATCGTAACCACTGGCCCTGCTGGAACACCCAGCGACTGAAATAAAGATTGTTCTATATGAATAAACTGTAATCGTGTAGCCTACATACATGTGACTTGACTGCATTCGTTTTACTTATTTCAATTACCTGTGTCATCCGGTGCATCTGGCGCGTCAGTGTCCCCCTCCGCCTCAGTCACCACTCCACTCAATAGGGATTCCCCAATAATTGCCGCCAGTCTCTCATCAAGAGGGGTCAGCTCCGGTGTCCCCTTTCCCCTACCCGTGGCAGACACACTCTGGCGATGGAGCGCTAGACGCTTTTTTGCCTCGACTTTGATGTCCGACCATTTCTTTTTTATTTCGGCCACAGTCCGAGGTTGCTTTTGCCACTCAAGTGCCTTTTTGGCATTAGTAATGCCCACACTGTGCCCTCCAAACAACATTTTTCTCCTCTTTTCCACCTCGCCAACGATAACTTCTACTTCACATTGAGTGAAGTTAAGTTTTTTTTATTTCCTCTGTGTGTTTGCCATGATTTCGCAATCGATGAATATTAACTTGTGGGCGTTTCACGGAGTATTTATGGGCAACTATGGGCGTGACATGAAGCCGCAAAAGCTGCGCTACATTTAGAATTGATTGTGATTTATTAAGTGAAAAATGCGTAGGATGTGCGTGCGCACAGTTTTATAAATCTGAATATTTCTGTGCGTACGCACGTCCTATGTTTCATCCGTACGCCACTTCTGACGCAAATCCTACACAAAGTTTTATAAATGAGGCCCCTGGTGTCATTAAAGTTTTCTTAGGTTTACACCCAAATCTCAGGCATCAAACATGAGGCATGAGCTTGCAGCAGGATTCACTCTAGTGCTCCTAATGAGTGTCTATTGGAGTCCAGAGAAATAGTCCCATTCTCTCCCTGTCCAGAGCTCCTATCACTGATTTTCAGGTGGCAAGGCCAATTTTCCTTCTTAAAACCCAATCCGGACTGTTTAAAGCACTGCCTCGTACAGATGGATACAGATGGGCCAGTGAGATCCTGATGAAGAAATCTGCCCTCTACTTACCACACACCTCACAACTTTGATTGATGGCAAACTTAACAAAGCATTTAGGAGTTTCCCCTGGTGCAAACTTTACTTGACTGCCGACAGGATGGTAAAATAAATCACCCTTCAAAAACTCACACTTTATAAAAAACGTCAACACACCTTATACAAAAGCTGCATTTTAAAGGAAATTGCCAACATTTACACAGACATGTTATGTGTCTGGGGAAACAGTCCTTTCTGTAAGCAAAGCAAGAAATATCCTATTACTTTGAGTTTAAATGTATAAAAGAATTAACGATTTGTATTACATCCACATAAAAAAAAAATCTGTTTTTGTATAAATAAACTTTCATTTTCCATAACAACAGCAAACATGGTCATTACACCTCCTCTGCAACACCTCCGCCAGCCTTCCAGCAAGTTCCATAAATCCCCTTCAGCGTGTCCAAAAAGCTGCAGCTCAACTGGTTTTAACCTCCTCAAATTCACATTACACCATTACTCAGGTCTGTCTACCATTTAATACTTGCTAGAATTAAATTCAAGACAAAAAGCTGCCAATGGCTCAGCCTTCCACAATATTCTATCATTCATCAAATCCCTCACCTCTAGTAGATATGGCATGATCAGCCATTTTTGGTCACCTAATCCCCTCATCCCCATTATACATATAAATCATTTAGTGCACAAGTCCAATTTTTTTGCACAGATACTTTTATATGGAACTCTAATATTAAAAAATGAGAACAGGCTGTAATTAAGGAAATCATAAAGTCTCAATTTGTTTTCTGGAGTCATACTGATTTTTTTTTAAATTTTTTTACTGAGGTCCATTGTAAGGTTATTCAAGGTTTTTGCACAAAAAAATGAGTCATAATGACAATACTTATAGATTGTGTGCCTTTAAGACTCATATTTGATGTCATCTTTGCATGTGAAATAAATAACTGTGATCCATTCAACTCGGTAGCCAATAGTCAGTAGCCTATTTCCATTTCCTACTTCAAAATATAAACCCAGGCTCACTGGAAAAAAATGTGCCAGTGGTGACATTTTTGAAAAAATGATTTTAAGCTGCTTTTTGCATGTTTCGCACAACTGTCAAAGTGAAATATCCAGTGAATGGGGCTAAAAAAAAGTTATGTTTTATCCAAACCAGATGAACGTCAATCTGTATTTTTTTATTTATTATTACGTTGGTTGTATGAATTGTGCAGGGGTCACGTTAGACTTCCGCATTGTCTGTCATTTTGATTTTGACGGACAGGGTCGAAAAAATTCCGTCATAATCTATTATTACCCGTAATTTAAATGATATATTTCAAGAAAATATATTTTTTTTTCACATTTTCATTTTTTTCACACACAAGACATGCATTTATTTATTTAAGAAGAGAAAGTTGGACTGTGTCACTTTTCAGTTTTCATCATGTTTGTCCAATACATCGCAATAAGCTTTGTGCTTTGTTACTTTTAATATGAAACAACATCTCAGCTTTCAAATTCTATACTTTTTATTACAAAATTCAAACAATAAAGTGCAGCAGTGCGAAGCCCACCTGAACCGATCATCTCTTCCTGTTTACTGCTTTACAGCACAAAATAGACAAGCATAAACATCTTGGGATATGTTGAAAAATAGAGTACAACTTTCTGAAATCTGTATCATGTCTTATGTAATTGCTCAATCAGTGTTTCAACTTTCAACCACAGAAAGATGTCAGTAAAACAACATATAAACAATTATGTCACATTATTTCACGCTCTGCTGCCTCACTAGAGTGCACTCGCCACCAACTGGACAGGGGTGGGAATTACAGTTACAAGTTAAAGGAGTAGTTCACTTTTTAAAAAACTTTTGCTGATAATTTACTCACCCCACTGAAGAAAGAAAGACATGGACATCTTGGATGACATGGGGGTGAGTAAATTATCAGCAAAAGTTTTTTTTTAAAGTGAACTACTCCTTTAAATAGAATACCCTCAGTGTAATCTGTCAAAATGACGGAGAGCCTTCAGATTTTTCCATCACTGCCAAAAAAAAAAAATCAGTCAATAACAGAACATGTTTGGTCAACGGGACCTCTGGTATCGTGGCAGTTCAGCAAATTAAATGTCTCGTATGTGTGACTAAAAGGTTAATACTCTATCGCATTTGAAACTACAAAGTACTGTCATGAAACTCTAGATGGCGCAGGCTGATAGGTCCTTAACTCAATCTGCTCTGTATCAGTAGCCAATGAGCTCACTGCTCAACCTTCAAATAAGTCCTTAGCATTTGCTGTAGCATTTGCAGTGGGCTTTCAGAAACCCTCCATCTTCCCCAGCTCCACCTGTATACTGCTACGGGTAATTCATATATGCTATATTGTACAGCAGCAGCATGTCTTACTTGATCACTGCAGCGTGTTGGGTATGTATTGGCAGTAGCAAGTCGTGTACTTGATTTGCAGCAGCAACAACAACCAACAGCTGCTTAAATATCAGCAGCAGCGTTAGCAGATCTATTCCACTAAGACCAAACATGTCAACATTGTCACATCAATTACCATGCCAATCACTCCGAGAGTTGTCATGACAGAAATACATTTAGCACCTACAATAAACCCTAAACATACCTAATATTGTTAATAAAAGCAAAAGTGAGATAAAACACATTTCCTGAAGAAACCATGCCATTTCAGATTGATTCTGCATGTCTTTCATCGTGACACATATTTTACAGGATTTGTACCAAAGTGCAATGCTGTACCAGGAGAGCTGCTGAGCAAGTTTACTACATCAGAAAATCCATACACAGGTGGTTATGTTATGCAAACATCAATATGTATTAGGCTACGTCTACATTAATCCGAAAACATTTGAAAACGGAGTTTTCGCTTTAAAACGCTCTCGGTCCACACTAGCGTTTTCAGGTGTTTTCCGACGTTTCAGTGTGGATGAGAAACTTCTAAATTCACCTTACTGCACATGTGTGATACCTCAAAAAAGCTTACTGAGATGACACAGATGGAAAAATAAATAATAAAGTTATCGCGCAATTCTTCTAACAGGATAGTTTTATTTAGCAAAATATCTCACCATTCACTGATCCGTCCAGGTCGCACTCAGTCACCATATGTTTGGTCTAAAACGCGACTGCTCTCCTGTATTGCCACAGAACAGCAAATGTGAGTACATTTTCTGTCATCTTTGCAGTAGGCTACTGTGATATGAAGAGTGCGCAAACTGCAAAGTAACATATTTGAGCAACAGTGTAAAAGTGAATCGCACATAATTAACAATACCGGTAAACATTAATATCTATTGGTACAACATGGATCACATGACTAAACTTACGTCATCGTTTTCAAATACCTCTGGATTCACAGTCCACACTACAACGCGAAAACGGCGTTTTCAAATGTAACCGCTTTGGAGAGCGTTTTCCAAAAGCTACGTTTTTGTTCACTTAAAACACCGTCTCAGTGTGGACGGAAGGCCAAAACGGAGAGAAAAATATACGTTTTCAAACAAAACGTATTAGTGTGGACATGGCCTTAGTTTACAAATCATGCACTATGTTAAACGTGTTTTGAGATCATAACATATTGTGCAAGGAACCGTGTGGAAATAAGTCTTTATGAATCGATAATCTGTCCCTGTAATTGTAATGTGTGTCAAAATGAATAAAGGTTTTTGGTGTATTAAATTGTATGCATTTTACATTTTACAGATACATTTTATTTTAATTGAGCAAAAATGTAGGTATATGCATGTTTTTCCAAGATGCTCTAGGTTGAAAAATAAAAATGCAACAGAAGTTGGAAGAAATTTTAAATCTGGAACTCTGATGTGTGTGTGTGACTCAAACACGTGTCTCCCAATGAGATGTACACAGATAATGATAAGTATTCGCATTTAAGCAAAAAGACTGCATGAATGAGTCAAAGTTACAATAAATTACGATAAAACCTTTTTAATATAGTGTTTATTAAAACGGTAAATTAACCTTTTTGTTGGTCATTTTATACCTGCAAAACAAATTGCATAGCATTTGCTAGGATTCTTGTTTGTTGACAGTTGAACAACTCTATAGGTAATGATCGTATTGCCAATTATAAATCTTCTGAGTGACAGGCAATGGAAAGCATTTACAGAAGTCAAAGATATCAAGTAGGAGTATCCCACATCTGACTTAGAATAAAATGTAGCATTACTCACAAGCCGCTGCTTCGCCGTCAGGTCCATTATAGTTTACGCTGCCCGTCCTGCAATAACAGCCTCTTTTCAAAGCATACATTACATTGTGACAGGTTCAAAAAACAACCCATGCTGAAATATGACACACGAGCATTAAGGATGGACTGTCTATCCTATTTCCTCCTTATTGCCTCAGCATGACTCGGTACTGAACGCTAGCGACTGTCATTGATGTGTAAATACGGGCTATCATCTGCTAATGTAGCCTATTGGAGATAAAGGAAAATCCAATTTCTCATGATATAACCTCCATACACTTCATACTAATGATGTATTATGTCATTTAAACACACGCCTTAGCTTCTCAAAACACGGTCTTATCACTGTTTTAATTATGTCACGTACAGGTAACTAATCACCTCTGCCAAACGAGAGTTGTGAACATGCTGTTGCAAGGTGCAGTGAGTTTAGTGTAACTGAAACAAAAACGCATTCAACATTTGGTAAGTTGTTGGCTTTCTCTGCTGGGACTTGAGAAAAAAGGCTAACAGCAAACATTTACTTAGTCCAAAAGTACACTTCCCAATGGAGCTCAATACAATTGTGTTTCTGGCTCCAGTAGAGGCAACATGGTTTCACAAGACAGGCTACATGAATGTTTGCATTTCTTTTTCTAGCCCCATACGTTCTGTATGCAGCTTAAAAAGACAATATTTATTTATGAAGAACCTTTAACATCAATAGAAAGGTTCTTTATAGTGCAAAAAGGTTCTTTAGATTGTTAAAGTGTTCTGTTTCTTTTCACAACTGTTTTGAAAGGTTTTTGGTGAACAGAAAATGGTTCATCTGGCATCTGTAAGAGAAAAAAAACCTTCATATTTTTAAGAGTATTTATATGTGATAAATGTAAGGTACACTGTGCAATAGCACAATTGCAGAGAAGCCATTATCATGAAATTGCAATGGTAAAATAATAACATAACCAGAGAGAATCAGATGTGGGAGGAGCTTGCACATAAGTGAGACAAAACTGTACGAAAAGCCCATTTAAATCTAATTTCATTCCATTTATCGCTTCCATAAAGAGAGGTCTAGAGACATGTTTTTAAAACTTATTGTTTTTTAACTTGAGTATTGCAATTTTAGAATACTGCAAAAGATGTAAGAAGTGAGAAGTGCAACTATTAAAGTTTTGCACAGAAAAACTATGGAAAAGCAGCAAAGTGGAATCCAAAAATGTGTTTTGTATTAACTGCCATATATTCATTCATTTTTTAATTCATTAATGGCACAACATCTGAGCTTTTTCCTTGCAGGTGACTGTGTTTGGTATCACTTTATAATAACTGCATGCTATTACTCATTAGTTAAGCATTAGTAAATAGTTAATTCATCATGTATAAGCATTATAATTAATAGGCAGTTTATACATACAGATATAAATGCTTTATTCTTGATTTATAAGCATATCTATAATGTGTTTAATAATTGTATTTTCATACTTTATTAATGATCAATTCATAATTTCTAAATTAAGTAATTAAGTAAACATTATTTACAAACCGGTATTTAGGAGTTGTCAGTGGTTCATAAGATCATTTAGAAAGTGTAAGTAAATGTTTAATAAACTATTTAAATGTACATTTATACATCTTATTATTTAGACATATAGTAATAGTTACTCAGTGTGTTAATAAATGCTTTATTAACATGTATTTCTACAGTAATTCATGATTAATTCAGGTAGTTACAAAACATTTAGTAGTTAACTATTTTTAGTCAGTTAACTATTTTTGTGAGCTCATCTGAAGTGAGGACTATTTATGCCTCGAAAAGCTTTTACAAAGGAGATTTAAAGTCTCAGGTATCATAATTCCTTAAGTGAATTTGATGGTAAAACAAAACAAACGGACAGAGCCAATAAACACCACTGTCTGCAGAAGTCATAGTGAATTCTTTCAGTTTCAGGAATGAATTCGGTAACACTTTCTATGAAGTCTATGATTATAATGAATTATAGTTCTACTATAAGTATTACTATTCTATAAATATATTCATGAAGACTCATTAAGACCTATACTGCATTATAAGAACAGTTATAGTTACATTTCTATATATTTTTTTAGAATTACTTATAAGTTGTGCATTTACTTTTTCAATGTGCAGCTCATAATCCATTAAACACTGATAATGATCAAATATAAAATAGTTTCAGAGACACTTGTTTCCTGTACCAATCAGTTATGAATTATGCCTTTAATGGCTAATGTTTGTATTAGAGGTCATGGATGGTCATTTTGATTTGTTAAAATCTATATCGCCTCAGCCATATGCATGGTATTGCTTATAAGAGTTTGGAATTATACTTTAAAAAATATTGTTGTGTTTTGCTAGCATTAAACTTTAAAAGATAATTTTTCCCATTCGTTACTGTCCAGTTTTGTTTACAATATGCATCAAAGATTCATGTGAACATAATGTGGGAAATCCATGTGAGCTGACAATACATAAAACTAAAGCCCGCTGTCAGCATCTATCAGCTGAAATTTGTTTTTGGAAATTAAGAAAGACAACAAAAAAACATCTCTGTATGAGGTCGATTCTAAAAACACTAAAAGATTTATAATGACATGGCATCTTTGTTCTACACACCTCCCCATTTTTCCTGTGTTTCCCTGCACCATTATGCACTCGAAATACAGTCATGCATTTACAGTCGGGAAGACTTAAGCATGTGAATGCATTTGACTTCCTTACAGGCGCTGACTTTAGACAGATTAATCTTTTATAACCTACTAGCATGTCATATGAGCCATGAAACAAAAAACAAAAAAAATCTTTGTAGAGATGTAAATGTCTTTAAAACCAGAGTTTTTCATTTATTCTTTCCTCATGAATGAATTATACTTTTCTAACAGTCAAAGAAAACAGAAAGCCTGAGACTAATTTGTGATTATATATGATTCAGAAAGGCGTTGACCTAACTGGTATATGAAAGCACTCAATGCAAATCATAGTAATTAGTTGCCAAACTATTAATTTTGTTCTTCTATCCCTCCCACGCGGCAAAAAGTGAAATCTTACGGCCTGAAACATGCTGTAACACAAGCACAAGAATGCAAGCTCAGTTGCATGCTGTGCTCTGAAATGTTTGCAAACACAATGCAACACAAGTAGGCTATGTGTTATAGTTTAATTTTCATTTCAGTTTGATTTTCAAATCATTCTGATGGTGTTTGCTTAAGAAATGAAAAACGAAATGAGGCATTTATATAGCGCTTTACTATGTACTGACCATCCAAAGCACTTTACAATCCAATCAGGGGTCTGTCGTCACCCACCACCGTGTGCAGCATCTATACCGCAGAACAACGGCACCAGCTGTTAGTTAATGGTACACTGAAAAAAAAAAAAATCTGACCCCTTGTAAATGTTACATGTTCTTATCTGGTTCATTTCACTGATTTTAATGTGTTCATGTTTTTATTTTTTATTATTCATTTTCAAATTCACTGCCCTTGTTTAAAACAAGTTAATTTCATTCAATTAAAAGTCATAAAAAAATATATGTTTAATTTAATTTCCATATACACTGTAAAATGAATACGCTATATATACTCAATAAAATGTATGGTTTCACTTTATTTTGATGGTCCCTTTAACACATTCTGTTGTCTATAAGTAATGTTGCACCTAATAAGGTACCTAATTTTAGTATGTAGAAATGAAATCATTAAATTGATATGAAACCATAATTAATTTTAGTGTACTGAACATAAAAACAATTAAAAAAAATGTCAGTGTAGTTACTAGAATGTTAATATTGCGTTACTCATTTGTTCCTGTGTAGTTATTCGTTAATGAAGGAACAGTATTCTGAAGCGTTCAGCAGTTTTATTAAGCATTTTTTGGTAACACTTTATAATAACTGCACACTATTAATCATTAGTTAAGCATGAGTAAACAGTTAATTCATAATTTATAAAGCATTAATAGACATTGATAAACAGTTTATAAATACAGCTATAAATGCTTTTTTCTTGATTTATAATATCTATAATGTGTTTAATAATTGTATTTTCAGTTATTTAAGAGTTGTCAGTGATTCATAAGATCACTTAGAAAGTGTCAGTAAGTGTAGTAAATGCAGGTAGTTATAAAGCATTTAGTAGTGGTCAGTTAACTATTTCTGTGAGCTCATCTAAAGTGAGGACTAGTTATGCCTTATAAAGCATTTACAAAGGAGATTTAAAGGCTCATTTATCTTCTAAACAGAAAAATGAAACAAACACAACACAATGAAACAACACAAATCTCCTTATTAATGCTTTACGAGGCATAACTAGTCCTCACTTTTGATGAGCTCACAGAAATAGTTAACTGACCACTACTAAATGCTTTATAACTACCCAAATTAACCCTGAATTACAGTATAAATACATATTAATAAAGCATTTATTAACACACTAAGTAACTATTACTATATGTCTGAATAATAAGATGTATGAATGTACATTTAAATAGTTTATGAATCATTTACTTACACTTTCTAAGTGATCTTATGACAATCACTGACAACTCTTAAATTACTGGTTTAAATAATGCAATACATCTTTTAAAAATGATAAATTGATCATTAATAAAGTGTGAAAATGCAATTATTAAACACATTATAAATATGCTTTTAAATCAAGAATAAAGCATTTATATCTGTATTTATAAAATGCTTATTAATGTCTATTAATGCTTTATAAATTATGAATGAACTGTTTACTAATGCTTCACTAATGATTAATAGCGTGCAGTTATTATAAAGTGTTACCCATTTTTTTCCAGGTGAAAAATTGCTGGTTTTCAGATTAATTCGATTTTTATTTTATTTAAATGTTTTACTTTTTAATGAAAGTTTTAACTAATGACTTGCCTGTTTAATTTCCCATTTTTCAAAAGTTAAAGAAATAAAACATGTACAAATCATTACTTTTATTCAGAAAATTAAAAATATATATATATTAAAAAAAGTGTTAATTTAAATTATGTGGATTCATGAAATTAGTGAACACAATGTTTTAATCCTATAGTGTTAAATGTCCTAGCTTTGATATTTATTCTCTGCTGTATTGTTCCTGACGAGGCTTTACATCACTGGATGAAGTTCAGGATAGGTCTGAATTTATATTAATTTCATACATTTTGCCCTTTAAAAAAAAAATTTAACCAGTACCCACCCCTTACTAATAATACTTTTAGGTTCAGATTCAACAACAACGGCAAATTGATGCAATCTAAGAAGTTCTATAAAACTGACACTTTTCTACTGTAACAAAAAAAAAGAACAAAAAAAGATGCTGTATCAGCGCAGTTATATACCATCATATAATACAAGCACACTCCAAAAGAAGCCACAGATGCTGTTTTAGAATAAATAAAAGCATTGGAACAACATGAGGGTGAGCTAAATTATCATATTATGATACTTATTATTTACAATATTACAATATTAGATACAATATTATTTAAAGTATCAACAATTGTAAAGCTTGTAGCTTAGATTGAACATTGGGACTTCGCAATATGAGCAAATAGACAGAGTCAATAAATTAATATAATGGATTTAATAAGGGAAGACGCTCTCGGTTACTAACGTAACCTCGGTTCTCTCTAGATGAGGGAACGAGTGTTGCGTAAGCTGGCTTACGCTACGGGAAACCTCTTTTCTCGAGAATACTGAAGCCAAAAATGATCCTTAATTTTGCATTAATTTAAAACACATTGCTGCACATAACAGACCTAGGCGAAGCAGCTCGCACGCCTATTGGTTGCTCTCCAGCAAGTGCTGCTGCCTATCGATGGCGTAAGCACCAATGAGTGCGCGGGCGCCCTCGCGCGTCACGTCCCGCCAGAATGGCTTATGTGTATATAAGCAGAATCTCGATATGGTGTTCTTTGATTTTTCATACTGAAGCGAAACCAGAACGTAGCACAAGCACGACAGGGTTACGCAACACTCGTTCCCTCATCTAGAGAGAACAGAGGTTACGTTAGTAACTGAGAGCGTTCTCTTACGAGAGTACTCTCGTGTTGCGTAAGCTAGCTTACGATAAAGGTACACAATGTAAAACGCTGTGCGTGCTACAGTCGTTCACACATGACCCCAAGGTCGTGAGCCCGTGGTACACATAATAGTGGGTAATATTAGGCCGACAACAGTGGATCTAATAGTGGGAAATAATCAGACCGACGAATAGTGGGCCTGAAAATAATATAGCCATATAATAATGGACTGGGTGCTTAACATAGTATAACAGTCAGGATGGACAAAAGTCAGCCTGAGCTGCATAATCACTGAATGCTAAAGTCTGTCAGTCAAGAACGTTAGACTGAAAACAACTTAGCCTGCAGGGCAGGAGCCTCCAGGTTGTAAAACCTTATAAATGTAGACGGAGAGGCCCAGCCTGCCACCGTACAAATATCTTGGAGTGAAACTCCCCTTGACCAAGCCCACGAAGAGGCCACGCCTCTGGTCGAATGGGCTCTGATAACTAAAGGGCACGATAGCTTCAACTATCTATCTGGACAGGCTCTGTTTCGTGGTGGCTAGCCCTTTTGCGCGGCCACCAAACGAAACAAAGAGCTGTTCTGACTGCCTGAAGGCAGCAGACCGTTCAACGTACATCCTCAGCGCCCTAACCGGGCAGAGGAGGTTTTGAGTCTTCCTCACTATCAGACCCCGAGAGGGCTGACAGGGATTTGCGCTCTGAACAGAGTGGAGAGCACTTTGGGGACATAGCCGTGTCTTGGTTTGAGAGTGACTTTGGAGTCATTAGGCCCAAACTATGCACGTAGCACTTACAGAGAGCGTGTGCAGGTCACCCACTCGCTTGACCGAAGCGAGAGCCATAAGAAAAGCGGTTTTAAATGAGAGACACCGCAGATCCACATACTGTAGAGGCTCGAAGGGGTCGCCCTTCATAGCGTCTAGGACCGTGGAGAGGTCCCAGGCCGGAACCAGAGACGGTCGAGGAGGGTTTAGTCTCCTGGCACCTCTAAGAAATCGGATGATAAGCTTGTTCCTTCCCAGTGACCTGCCATGCAAGGGTTTTGTAAACGCTGCAATGGCTGCAACATACACTTTGAGTGTGGAGGGGGACCTGCCCTCGTCCAGCAGCTCTTGTAGGAAGAAGAGAATATCCTTGACGCCACAGTGTTGTGGGTGTAGGTTTTGAGCCGAACACCAGCCGACAAACACTGACCACTTAGAAGCGTAGAGCCGTCTAGTAGAGGGCGCTCTAACCTGCGTAATTGTATTTAGCACTCCTGCTGGGAGATCAACGGGTACCCGTTGATGATCAATACATGCAGGGCCCATAAGTCGGGGCGTGGGTGCCAAATCACGCCCTTGGCCTGAGAGAGAAGATCCTTCCTCACTGGAATCAGCCACGGGGCCGTGCTCCCTAACTGCATCAACTCCGGGAACCAACTTTGATTCCTCCAGAGTGGCGCTACGAGGAGCACAGAGCATTTGAGCTCCCTGACTTGCTTGATCACCTGTGGTAACAGCGAGATCGGCGGAAACGCATAGAGTGGGAGGCTGGGCCAGTTGTGGGCCAGCGCATCCTTGTCTTTTGTGAAATTTTTTTGCCAGTGTGCGTTCTCTGATGACACGAAGAAATCGACTTCCGCTCTGCCGAACGTGTCCCATAGCAACTGAACCACTCGAGGGTTTGGGCGGTATCCAAATTTTGATACCGTCAAACCTCCTCCCTATTTTACCACGGTATACGGTATTACCGCGTGACTAATTAAAAATTATGACATAAGGCTCGACGGCATCACCAAACTGTTGGTTTGTGCAGGGATGGATGAGTCACGATTTTCGAATATTCAATTATTTGATTTTATTATAGAATCTGGAATAGGTTGTGATTGTCTATAAAAAAATCCCCATGGATTCCGTTCTGATGCGGTGGTGACACGTTCAACCAGAGGGTGGCGATGCCTAAAAGCTGTCAATCAACTCTCAGACAACAGGAGAAGATACACTTTGTCTCACACCCGAGAATGTGAGCGGAGTGGTAATATTTCCTCTAGAGCGGAGAGCGCATTTCTGAAGATCACGCGCCGCTCGCTCAGAATGCCCGCAGTGACATGCAGGTTAGAAAATATGTGAAATAAGTAGGGCTGACCGTGCAAGACTAAAGTTTTTTTTCTAGTTGACTAGAAGTAGTTAATTTAAGCCATTAGTCTAATCACATATTTATTGATTAAATTACTTAAATATATATGGGAGAGAATGCTAAACCATAATGAGCGTTTTCGTAATATGCTCTGCATCTCATCGCACGCATAACGCTTGCCACAAAGAACCGGCAAAAGTAATTATTATGCATGAAACATTTGAATTGTTTATTAATAAACTAGTACTATTTTCTATGTCAGTGGCTGCAAAAATAAAGTTGACGATGCTGACTCGCATCTTCGCAGTAGTGAACGACGCGCCTATAGAGAGAAATACACACTTCATAAGAATTAGCAGAGAGCAGCCCATTTCATGTCGTTTTTAATTGTTTTGTTTAAAAGTAAACATTTCAAGCTTTCTATATATACTAACTTCTCAGTTATTTAAGTCAAGTATCTTATACGCTGAGTTTCGGTTCATTTAATGAGACCCGCTCCAGTTCACGCGCTGGCGCCTCCGTGTCCTGATTATATTCTCTACTATATTTGCTTCTTATTTATTAATTCAGGCAATTCGTTGATGAAACATTGATTAAAATGAAGATACAATTTATACAAAAACGAAATTCACTTTAAAGAAAGGCTTTCTACAAAACAAAATGTAAGAAGTGGTCAAAATCATGTCTGACCCATTCCAAATGTTTTCCGATATTGGGCATCTTATGATCTTACTCATCTTATGCAGTTCCCTTTTCATACAATCAACATAGACGAAATAAAAAAATAACACATTATTAAACATAAATATGAAACGAATAAGTTTTTTTTTTTTACTTATATTTAAGCGTCACACCGCTCCGCTGTGTAGCCTATGCATGTCTGCATGCATGTGGTGGAGGGGTGCGGTTTTTGAATAATAATCGAATAATACCAGGCGATCTTCACATATTATTTTTGCTTGAAATGCCCATCCCTGCCAAACTCCAGAAGTCGTGTTCTTCTTCGAGACCAGGTCACTCGAGTCGGTGCACAACTTGCCATCTTTCCCCCTCTCTCCCCACTCTTTCTCCTCCACACTCTTACGTGAAGACAACCACACATAAGCATTTTTAGGCATTAAATAAATTATATTTAATATTGAATCCTTGTCTCCTATATAAGTGAAATGGATATTTTTTTAAGACGGTATGACGATATTAAAACTGATACCGGTGCTATTTTTAGATCCCGCGGTATACCATATTACCGTATTACCGCCCAAGCCTAGCAGGGACCATTCCCCTGGGGGAACGTCTTTCCTGGACAGCATGTCCGGACCCATGTTTTGACAGCCCGGCACGTGTTCCGCTGTCAGTGAGCGCAGGTTGTGCTGAGACCACACAAGGAAGCGTTCTGCCAGCGCGTGGAGGCTCTTTGATCTGAGATCGCCCTGATGGTTTATGTATGATACTACCGCCATGTTGTCTGTGCGGACTAGGACATCTGGAACGCACGCCGCTCAACTCTTGCATGGAAGGGGTGGGGTCCGGATTGGAGCCTAACCAACCGCCACTCTGCAAGGTGGCAAGAGAGCAGCTGTCCTTTTCCGCGTCATCCCCGTCAGACTCTAGATGCACGGCGGGAGCAGACGGAGGCTGGCCGGCCGTGATCGAGGCTGGGAAAACAGAGAGCGATGCACCCTGCCGGCGAGGATTCGCTCATAGGAACAGGCTCTGGAGCTCTCTGTGAACGGCGCTTTTTAAAGCTAGCTTATGCAACACGAGAGTACTCTCATAAGAGAACTACGTATACCGGTGGCTAAAGTTACACAGAATAAATGTATATATAACACAATAACGCAACAAAACAGTGAAAGAGGGAGAGAATGAGAGAGTGATAGGAAGAGGGAGAGAATGATCAAACAGTTGTGGCAAAATCACAGACAAAGGAACCTTAAAAGAGAGACAACAAGGAATAAAATCACCCTAAATGGGCACACAACCTTAACAGCATAAAATCAAATACTTGCATATGGTTCTCTTAGTGGCTGAGCAAAGAAAATGTGGGGGTCGTTCCTTAAGAGCTTAGCGTCCTCTGAGGTTCTTCCGGGATGAACGGAGTCGCGGCAAGTTTAAGCGTCTCTTGAAAGTAAAGTTACCAAAGAAGTAATTCAGGCTACGGTCATTCCACTCGTCGGTGGAAATTAACAAAGGATAATACGAAAAAGAGAAACAAAAACAAACAGAAGACGAAGTGAAGAGAAACAAAAACACGAACTGAAGCACAAATAAATTGGAGTTCTGTCCTCTTAAGGACACAAAGTTCACACCTCCTTTGGGGTGAATGACCAATCACCTTAGAGATCTGTGAGCGGGAAAGATTTTTCTTTGTCCTGTCAAGGCGCTCATTTGCATAGTTTATGAGGGTGTTAAAAATTGTCCTCCGGAGAAATGTTATACATATAATCATACATTTTACGGTATATTCATATATATATCTGGCTTGGTCAGATCAAGAGGATTCTGAAGGTATCAAGAAAGACATGTAAAAAGGATAGGAATACAAAGTTACATCTCAATGCATAATTACAAGCACTTATCGTTAATTTAATACTACGACAAAATCATAGATCCCCCAATATGACATTGGCAAGCAGGTACACATAAAAACATATCAAATATATCTTAGTAATGTCTTTATGAGGAAGTTAATGAAGAGTCCATGTGTGGGTGCGTGTGTGACATGAAGAGGTATTTTTCTTCGGCCACCTGGCATTCCTTTCTCCGCAGAAAGGGGGTGTTGAGGAGATAATGATCTTTTTGAGGCTCGAGGAGTTCTAGTTTATTGATGTTTGTGTAAACACTCTCATGCCATAAAGGTGTCAATGGGCAATTTGGACCCGACTCTCTGGCGCGATACTTGTGAGTTACCGGCGAAAGTCAGGGGTTAAAAGATTTTTCCCTGTTGGAATGACTGAGTCACCGTACAAACTCTACAACGTTTTACAACAAAATCATTTTTTTGTCTTTCTACTTTAAAATTTCAAATATAATTGTTACTTGCCATTTCTTTAGAATCATTTGTGAATTTCACTTGCAGTTTCTTAGCGATTGTTTCAAAGTAAATCCAACAAATGTTTTTCAGTGTACTGCGAATTCAACACTTCTGGAACTTGTGGAGCAAATTCTACTCTGATGACTGAATCATTTAGTATTAGGATTATATGGCTTAGATGCTCCAAAGCTGCACAATAACACATTGACATGAACATGACAATTTAGGAGTGAAATTTCCCATCTGAATGAGTGACACTGTCTTCAACAGAAGCAGCTGTAATGCAGTCACTGCGGTCCTGGGCTTTAGCACTAGAACCGGTTATTCTCCGCCTGTCACCAGAGGTGCAGCTCCAGATGGGGAGAGTTAAGAACCCTGCCTGCTTTGGTTGAGGAACAGAGAGACTCGGTAAGACTGAATATGTTATATATAATACGTGGCATTGACTAGGAGAAGAATCTGAAGTAGAGAGAGAGAGAGAGAGAGAGAGAGAGAGAGAGAGAGAGAGAGAGAACTCAGCAGGGATTGTATCTGCTTGTTTGTGCTGTGTTCAAGGCCCAGCTGTAAGGAGAGAAAAGCAGATATCACGAGTCGAGAGAGAGAGAGAGAGAGAGAGAGAGAGAGAGAGAGAGAGAGAGACTGCACATACTGTAAAGGAGAAAGCAAAAGTGGTGGTGGGGGTGAATCAATGTTTTATCTGCATTCCAATGCCTTAGATCCATTTTGGCTGAACATCAGGATAATTGAATTCACTGTTCCTTTGTGTGTGTGTGTGTGTGTGTGTGTGTGTGTGTGTGTGTATATTTAGCTGTTTGTGGTGACTTAGTGAGAGATTGGATTATGTCATTTTTTAATATAGGGTACAACGAGGCTAATGGCACGCCTTAAGAAAAATGAGCTTTTCACTACTCTCATAGTGTATAATTGCAGAAAATAATATGTTTGTATTGAACACTGTTGGAGCAAAATATTCTGTGTGAAAATAAAGTGGTTTATTTGTTTAAAAATCTGTGAATAATAAATGTATGAGGTGGCAAGGTGGGCCTTTTACCTCACACACAGGGTAAAAGGCTTACCAGCATGGGGCAAAAGACACAAAATATTAGAATTTTTATGTAAATTATATATATGTAAAATAATCATATGTTTTTAATAATATCTAAGTTAATACTTGTTCAAAACATTCTATTTGGCAAAGTTTATACTATTTTCTGTTTACTTATATATATAATAATAAAATAATGTATTTTTGTTCAATAAATATGCTATCATTAAAGTATGTTAATATAAAAAATACAGAAAAAAAGTTATTTTAAAAAGTAAAGATTCTGGAAGTAATTAAGTAAGGAAGTATTGAAGGAGATCCCATAATAGTTTAATATAGATTTGAAGTAGTAATTAATATGATATGATTAATGACATATGTTTTTAATATGATGCTTTCATTATAAATATGGTGATTATCTCTAAGGTGGACACTCAACTTAATATATGATATTTACCATCTGAACCATGTCATGTCAACAAATGGAACAGTCAGCTAGCTATTTATTATGTTAATTATTGTGCCTTTAGCCTCAACAGTAAAAAAAAAAAAAAAAAAAAAAAAACCTTTATAAAGGAATGCCTTATGGGTTTTGAAGAACATGAAGCTCATTAACCTATGACAGGTTTTTTATTTTTAGGTGATATCCCTTTAAGATCTTTATTAATAAATCTCTTTGGTCGTACTAATTCAGTTCACCACTGCATCTTTTATATATAAATAAAGGTTTGTTCTCTGAAATGATTTCTTCTTCTAAAGTGTCACCAATGCCGTGGGGAAAATAATATTCACCTCACTTTTCTGATCAGATTCTGATGTATAAAAACTATTCCTGTCCTATTAAATATTTAATGTCACTTTATTTTGTATTTAATATAGCTTTCTCTTGTGGTACTTTTCACCCAGCAGCTTATGCATTCATGTCATGGATTGTGGTGCAACAGGGTCAATACCAGGGAAAAAAAAAGTGTCTCAATTAAATTAGGGAAGCTATTCATCTTAATTCTTTCGGTGTTTTGCATTCATAACATCGGCAAAGTGAAAATGTCTTTGTTTATGGCCAGGGCAACCTTACAAGAGTGGTGAGAATAGCCCTTTGTAGTCATTGGTACCTTCCTGCATCAGATGACGCACAGAGTATAGTACGCATAGAATAACACTAACAATCAAGACCATGTACCACGTCACTTCAGAGCACAAGTGGGCCGCCCACCGCTTCAGCTGGAGGACACAGTGAGCGCTCTCCCACTCGCCAGCCCCCGCAATCTGCCTCTCTATCTCTTTATTTTCCTGCTTTTACTGCTTTGTGTTGTCGTACATCGAGTACAATCTTGACAAGCCGTCATTGGCTGCCATGTTCTCTGCAGCCTGTCTCCAAAAGCAGTCGCAACATTCCTCGAATTCCTCAACACCTCAAAATGTCGTCCTTGTGCAATTTTAGTTTCTCTTATATTATTTTCTGCTTTGTTGCTATGGAGCAACACACTGGCAACAGTGTTAAGACAGATAACGGATTCATAGTATTAAATGTTTTAACTTGTCAATGCTGTATGATATAAATCAACAGCTGCAGCTTGGATATTGTTTGAACATGAAATATTAAACATGAAGAGAAATTACTTAATTATTTATAGCTCACTAGGACATGCATAATGTTATTGCAGATGTCATTATGCACTACACAGGCCACGTGCTGTGCATGCATGTTCAAAGCAGTGTTATTTTAGCATCAAGATTATTTTATAGTTTTTATTATTCGCTTTAATTTCAATATTAATCCGCGTTTCCACCGCAGGAACTTTCCCCAGGAACTAGGGACTTTGGGATGGTACTCGGTGTGTTTCGACTGCAGGAAACAGGGTCTACATGAAGTTCCGGGTAAAAATTTCACCCTCAGAAAGTCCATGGTAGTACTTTTTCAAAGCTCAGGACCTTTCGGGGGTGGGACTTGGGCGATGAACCTGCTGATTGGTTGAGTTCACACAGCATTTTTATAGGTTGACTCCACACAACGTTTATTTTTACCACCATTTTTAAAAGTCTGTTAGTCTGCAGTAAGAGTTGTTTGCTGTTCGAATCAACAATGGTGTTTACCAATGGTGTTTACCATTACCAATGGTGTTTACCATATCATCCGACTAATTTGCCTAATGAATGCAATGATGAAACGCAAACAGCAACAGGTCTGGGGGAGAAAAAGTTCCTGGGAAAAAAAGTTCGGTAATTTCGGTGGAAACGCAGCTTTATTAATTTTCTTAAGGGTTTTCGTCCATTTTATAAATGTCTATGTACTTTTTATTCATTATTACTTTTAGATTCAGTTATGTACATCAATTTAAACTAAATGAAAATGAGAATGAGCTGAAATAAAATAAGGGTAACACTTAATTTAATTTAATTTAATTAACACGTTAATTACTATAGTAATAACAGTAAATTATGCATAATTAAATGCAACTCAACCTGAATCAAACTTTACCCCCTAATTATATAGTAAGTGCATGCTGTTAATTAATATTACTTAAATTAGGTTTTTTGTTTATGTTTTTTTATCAACTGTAATAACCCTGGTTCAAAGGAAAGAACAGCAAAATCAACATTCCTGTTTTAACTCTGCATGTTGTTGACAGCATTCCTTGCTTGTGATTTTTTTCCCTGTTATTCCCTCTGCAGCGAATATGCGTATGACTTTTGGGGTTGCCTCACCCGAGACGGGTGGAGGAACTCTCTGTGTCCATGAACCCTACTGTACGTTTGCTTTAGAGCTGAGTCCCGCAGGAGCTTTAGTTCTGACAGGCTGACAGGAAGATTGCGTGGGCATCCAGCACAAAGCCTGAATCTCTGCGCTGCCATGGTAGCCAAGGTCGCAAGGGAATACCGGTCGTGCTATCACAGTGACAACAGGTAACGGCCATGATTATGGAATGCACCGTCCTCACGATGCCGGTGTTTCTGTTCTTAGGTTTCCCCTGATGTTAGCGCACTAAGAGAGGTCATTTAACTTAACATACATTTAATTAAACTTTAGGCTATTGGAAAGGTAAATGACGCAATAAAAGTCTTCAAATTTTTTCCGATTGTGTTCCCTATTTTCTTGTATCTTCAGACTCCGATTTCAGTATAGATGCTATTATGCAACTGAGACCAGCAAGTCCTACTGGGATTGTGGGGGTTATTGGCAAACAAATCTTGTGGAGTTTCGTTTTACGGGAGAAGAAAGAGCAAGCATACAGAAAGCATGACAGATGTGTGGGAATATCAGAGAGAGAGAAAAAAAACATATTTTGCTGGGGAATATGAATCTTGTATTGAATAACGCAAGACTCTGCTTGAATCTACAAACACAGAACAAAGTTTATTTCTGTTTCATATTGTTTTCATAAACACTACATAGATTTCATGAAAAAAAAAAAAAAAATCTATGACTTGTCAATGTATGCATGGAACCACAAGAAAAAATTCAGCCAATTAACACTAAAACATATAATGTGTATGTGTGAAAGTATGTGTATTTGAACATGAAATAGTTTGAATATTTGAACATGATAGTCTTAAGCTATCAGGTTTTTTTTTTTATCATTCTTTGTATGCTTACAATTCAAATTGTTACAAGAGTTAATGATGTATAAGAGTATCCACTTTAAAGTTGGTATGACATGGAAAGTCACCCTTTTTTTCTAAATGCATGTTACAGATCTTACAGTGAACAATTCAACGTGTATTTTTTTTAAATGCTTTTGACCTTGTAATGTTTAGTCAAAATTGCAACAAGGACAGCAAGGAAAACCAGTGGAAACGTGTGTTCATATTTTTCTCCTTGCCTAGAGACATTGGTTGTCTCATATTTGTTTCTAAAGTTTCAGAAGAGACCTCAACAACATCACACACAGTGCGCAGATTTTTTCCCCTAAACTAAAGACTCCTGTAGTCTCACATTTGTCTCCTCAAATTGCAGGAGTTTTAATAAATGAAACAAAACAACCACCTGGAACACAAAAGCATGAAGCACAGACATCCATTTCATTCAACAACTGACAAAGCAACAAGAGAAACACAAGGGCTGACCAAGCTTAAGAAGTGCTTGTTACCGTAGGCTTGAGATGACAACACGTGACGCTCTATTCGGAGCTGTTCACATCCTCGGACTGGTAATTATGCATTTCTATGGCAACACTATTAATGCCTAAATGAATCTGCAGCAGTCAGGTGGTACAGCGGTCACATGGTACAAGCAGGAGTTCTCAGAAACTTTCCATCAAACTGTAATTACGAGCTCTACGAGGATGTGAACGCTTTTTACAAGTTGAAATCTGGTAAATACGGTAATTACAACGTGATGTAAACACACCTAAGATAACAAGGTAACACACCTGGGGGAGACAATCAAAAGGAGAACAACATCAGAACTACAAAAGGACTACAAAGATGGCAGACAGAACAGGAAACAGGAAGTATAACATGTTAAGGGACAAACACTGAGAACATAGGACAAATTTGTTATAATTTTCAACATCTAATCAACAACCGATGCATAGAATCAAACCCTCCCTACTTTGTTTTCTTTTTTTTTTCTTCTTTTTTTTTATATATAATTTGTTTTTGGTATCTTGAATGTAATACAAATAAAAGATCTGTCACTGCCCCAGAGGAAAATATATATTGCTCAGTGGTTGCTTTTCCTAAGCTCAGGAGACTTGCGATTCTCATATATCTCTCATTTTAGTATTTTAGATGTTTCTCCTAAAAATCCTTAGGATAAATAAAAATAGATGCAAATGAGATATGAAACATATTTGAGAGAAAAAGAGTCAAAACTCAGAATGTGGTGGAAGAAACAGAGCATCTCTTTATTGTCTTGCTTAAATCTTAAATCTCAAGACTCCATTATAGGAATATTTTATTGCTCAGAGGTTACTTTTTTCGTGCTCATGAGATTTAGTTGAGATTCTCAAATATCTCAAATTTTAGGATCAACAGTGTATCGGTTTCTCAAAAAATTCCTTATGAGAAATAAGAGTAGACACAGAAGAATGTGGTAGAAGAAACATAGAACATCTCTTTCAAGACTCTCAAATATTTCTTATTTTTCCTCACTGTTTGCTTAATCTCTTTTAAGACTGGGAATATACACTCAACTAAAGGATTATTAGGAACACCTGTTCAATTTCTCAATGAATGCAATTATCTAATCAATCAATCACATGGCAGTTGCTTCAATGCATTTAGGGGTGTGGTCCTGGTCAAGACAATCTCCTGAACTCAAAAACTGAATGTCAGAATGGGAAAGAAAGGTGATTTAAGCAATTTTGAGCATGGCATGGTTGTTGGTGCCAGACGGGCCGGTCTGAGTATTTCACAATCTGCTCAGTTACTGGGATTTTCACGTACAACCATTCCTAGGGTTTACAAAGAAAGGTGTGAAAAGGGAAAAACATCCAGTATGCGGCAGTCCTGTGGGCGAAAATGCCTTGTTGATGCTAGAGGTCAGAGGAGAATGGGCCGACTGATTCAAGCTGATAGAAGAGCAACTTTGACTGAAATAACCACTCGTTACAACCGAGGTATGCAGCAAAGCATTTGTGAAGCCACAACACGCCCAACCTTGAGGCGGATGGGCTACAACAGCAGAAGACCCCACCGGGTACCACTCATCTCCACGACAAATAGGAAAAAAAGCTACAATTTGCAAGAGCTCACCAAAATTGGACAGTTGAAGACTAGAAAAATGTTGCCTGGTCTGATGAGTCTCGATTTCTGTTGAGACATTCAGATGGTAGAGTCAGAATTTGGCATAAACAGAATGAGAACATGGATCCATCATGCCTTGTTACCACTGTGCAGGTTGGTGGTGGTGGTCTAATGGTGTGGGGGATGTTTTCTTGGCACACTTTAGACCCCTTAGTGCCAATTGGGCATCGTTTAAATGCCACGGCCTACGTGAGCATTGTTTCTGACCATGTCCATCCCTTTATGGCCACCATGTACCCATCCTCTGATGGCTACTTCCAGCAGGATAATGCACCATGTCACAAAGCTCGAATCATTTCAAATTGGTTTCTTGAACATGACAATGAGTTCACTGTACTAAAATGGCCCCCACAGTCACCAGATCTCAACCCAATAGAGCATCTTTGGGATGTGGTGGAACGGGAGCTTCGTGCCCTGGATGTGCATCCCACAAATCTCCATCAACTGCAAGATGCTATTCTATCAATATGGGCCAACATTTCTAAAGAATACTTTCAGCACCTTGTTGAATCAATGCCACGTAGAATTAAGGCAGTTCTGAAGGCAAAAGGGGGTCAAACACAGTATTAGTATGGTGTTCCTAATAATCCTTTAGGTGAGTGTATATATCTAAGGAATATTTTACAGCTCAAAGGTGGGTCTTTCTAAGCTCATGAGACATAGTTGTGATTACCGTATATCTCTCATTTTAATATCAACAATGTCTCAGATATTTCTTCTAAAATCATCTGGATCAATAAAAGTGGACACAATTGAGAAATGAGAAACTTTTGAGAGAAAGAAGTCCAGAATGGGCTGTGAGAAACATGGGAGATCTCTTTATTGTCTTATTGTAACCTATTTCAAGACTCAGTTATAAAAATGTTTTATTACTCAGAGGCTGCTTTTACATTATTTTATTGATTAAATTGGGTTTCTTCACTTTTGATGGACTGGATGGAACTTTAAATAGCATTATACTTTTTTAAATGTATCTTAAATGACAATGCATGTATATAGACCCCTTTTCAGTTGGTAAACATGGTGACGTTTTTATGAGGGCGGAGCTTAGGTGGAGGCAGAACGATCCCTCTGGCCGCTTCACTAACGCTAGTTGGCAAGTTTTGTTAGCTTGTTTTTTAACAATGACGGGAGAAAATCTGATTTTATCTTTATGTGCAAGGTCACTCACTGTCCGGGACCGCGATTGTTATTTGCAAAAGTTAATTTTAACGGACGGAACCTTGGCCGACCCGTAACATTACACGCTCAGTCAATGGGACGATCTGACAGGATTAACGTTAACGTTACCTCCGGTTGAGTGGCCTGACTTCTACACCTACCTGATAGAGAAACAGAGCGTAAAGACATGTACAAGTCATGTACAAGACTCGTGTGGCACGATCCGCAGTTCTGCCTAGCCAGCGCCAAGTAGACGACAATGTAGAGTGACATTACGGTGCAATTTTAATGAAGTGAATATTTTCTAGAAATAAAAATTCCAGATACAGCATATTTATTTTTCATCGATTCTTGCACTCAACAACACAACAAGAGGACATTTAATAATAATAATAACAATTTAAGCTCCTTATTGTGTAGCCGAATCTGTGCTGGTTTGTATTGGCCGCCTCCAGTTTTCCCTTTGTTTTGCCTCCAGCTAGCGCCGTGACGTAACTGTGACGTCGGCGCAAAAGGGGTCTATTGTGTTTAATTGAAATGTTCTGGATGAATGAGATTGAGACTACCCAGAAGGAAGATAAATGAAACAAATACTGTAGATCTCTGTAACATCTCAAATGTTTCTCCCAGACAGAAATGAGGTTACATTAGCACTTGTTGCTTCTGGCATTCCAATCGCCGGATCCCGCAACCAGCCTTAAAATGCATCTGTTTCGGAAAATTAGAATATCGTGCAAAAGTTTGTGTATTTCAGTAATTCAAATGAAAAGGTGAAACTAATATATTTAGTATATACTGTATAACTATATGCCATATGCATGATTATACTTTTCAAAGGGCCGACATTTCTGTAATTGAAATCTTTTTTTTTATCGATATCATGCAATATTAAAATTTTCTGAGATTTTGAATTTTGGGTTTTCATAAGCTGTAAGCCATAATCATCAAAATTATAATTTTGCACGATATACATTTTTTTCGAGTTTCACCTGTATATATATATATATATATATATATATATATATATATACATATATGTGTGTGTGTGTGTGTGTGTGTGTTTTTTTATTTTATTTTTTGTGTGTGTGTTTTGCTGTCCAGATTTTCAAAAGCTCATCTGGATAAAATATGAATATGCAAAAAAATTAAAAGTTCCTACATTACATGACAATAAAAGCAGTGTAAAAACATTTCCAGGTGTGTTCAATATGGTAAATGATTCTCTCTGTTGATAATTGTACAGCTGCAGAACAAATGCTGGCATGGAATAGCATAATTTATCCTCCACAATTGAGTTTCTACTTTTTATTTTTTTATCATTCGAACACCTGCAAAGCAAACGGCAGCATTACCATTTTATTTATGTATGCGTCAGCTTCCTAGAGGCGAGAAGTGTAAGGCCTTTGTAATATGAAGGTAGGAACATCTCACATCTATCTTTGGATTAGAATAGGACAAAAATGTCAACTAGTTCAAAATGTATGTCTAGTGTATCACATAAATGTCATAATATTGACTAGACCGAGGATCAAGACTTTCATATTTTAATCAATTACTACAATATCTTCCAACAGTTGTCATTAGTGAGAGCACCAAGCAACATCAAAAAGCCAAAAGCACAGCTGGGTTAATAGATATATCTAGCCTATAATCAGATTTACTCTGATAGATACACGTAGACTGACTCTGAACAAATCTGAGACCTGATTCACTCCAATAAAAACGGCCTTGAGTCTGGAGTCCTTCCCTCACATTGTATCTGAAAAAAAAGTAAGGTGAAGGATTTCTAAACAGAAAGATGTCTAGCCACTTTATTGACTGAATGTATGTTATGAAGATAATGTGCTTGTTTTTGACATCTGTCTTCCTGTCAGATCTTATAGTTGGAAGCTATCTGATTAGCTGTCTCATAGTTTTAAAGCACTTTTCTGTTTCTTTAAACTAATATGGGAAATTAAAGGGATAGTTCACCCAAATATATGTTGTCATCATTTATTCACCCTGTGTTGCTTCAAACCTGAATGGTATTCTTTCTTCTGTTGAATACAAATGAATATATTTAAAATAATTTTGGTAATCAAAGAGTTGATGGTAGCCATTGATTTCCATAGTAGGAAAAAAATATATACTATGAAAGTCAATGGCTATCGTAAACAGTCTGGTTACCAATATTATTTAAAAAATCTTATTTTGTGTTGAACAGAAGAAAGAATCTATGCATGCAGTTTCTAGTTTTCAAAGTTAAACACCAGGCTTAAAGTCGCATTGTAAGTGTGGCCTCGCTTGTCCTTGCACTGTGCAGAACACCATGAGTCATTATATTAAACAAAAAATGGATAAACATATGTTACTGGTGAAACATACTAACAGTGTGCCAAAATGGTGCGAGACAATTTGTTTCACAGAACATTAAAGCAGCTGTAGCCTTAGCTGTGGATGAAATTGCAGGTCTTTGTTGTATGAATAGTCAGTCCTGTGAAAAGTGGATTTGCTAGTCATAACATTACCTTGCTGACTATTTTGGCTTGAATTAAAACCAATGTTTGAATATCTGTTTGAATATCTGGCACAATATTCGCCAACAAAAGCTTGTCATTTCACGCATCAATGTGGCATCTCTGAATGGCTCGTGTCTTCAGTCCATGAAAAGACTGAATCCATTACCAAGGTCACGTCAATTATTAACTGTGAACTGACTGAGCCATGAATGCCTACACTGATATTTAAAAGGAACGGTTTGTGCATAAGGTTTGAAGTTAAACATTCTAGAGATTTCACATTGCGAGAACATCTCGTACTTAGTCAAGTAGCAGTGTTTTACCTTTGTCTGCATACTTCTGCTCCGTGACACTTTGGGTCATGACCAAAAATTTGTTTTCAGGTCACTGACATAACATTATAGTGTCATAACATAACATGACATAGTGTTGCACATTGCGCTTGACATTTGTGCTAGCTACTGTATACAGGCCACCAGGGCACCATACATACTTTATCAAAGAATTTGCTGCTTTTTTTTTTTTATGAGTTGGTACTGGCTGCAGATAAAGTCCTAATTGTTGGTGATTTTAAAATACATGTAGATAACGAAAAAGACACATTGTGATTGGCATTTAGAGACATTCTGAACTCTATTGGAGTTAGACAACACGTTTCAGGACCCACTCATTGTCATAATCATACTTTAGATCTAATATTGTCACATGGAATCAATGTTAATGCTGTTGAAATTCTGCAGAAGTGCAATGACATCTCAGATCATTATCTAGTCTCGTGTATACTTAATTTAGCCAAGGTTGCAAAGCCGACTCCATGTTACAAATATGTTAGACCTATAACTTCTGCCACTAAAGATTGCTTTATTAATAATATTCCTGATCAGTTTCATCATCTCAGCATCCCAGATAGCTTAGAAGTCGATATTGCGACAGAAACTTTTGACTCTCTCTTTTCCAGCACTTTAGACACAATTGCTCCATTGCGCTTAAAGAAGATTAAAGAAAATAGTCCAACGTCGTGGTACAACGAGCAGTACAACGACTCAGGCCCTTAACAGAGCAGCCAGAAAAATGGAGAGAAACTGGAAGAAAACATAACTAGACGTTTTTCAAATTTTGTGGAGAGAGAGCACGATTGCATACAGAAAGGCCTTAAAAACTACCACATCTGCTTATTTTTCGACTCTCTTAGAAGAAAACAAACACAACCATAGGTATTTATTTGATACAGTGGCTAAATTAACAAGAAATAAAACTTTTACTTCTGAAGTTTCCAAAGAGCACAACAGTAATGACTTTATGAACTTCTTTACTTATAAGATTGTTAATATTAGAGAGAAAATTCAAACTATGCAACCATCTACTACAGTATCGCATCAGCAAAAAAAATCATTTGTTCATTGCAATAGGAGAGGAAGAATTGTCTAAACTAGTTAAATCATCTAAATCAATAACATGTATGTTAAACCCAATACCGACTAAGCTACTGAAAAAATACTTCCAGAGGTCATAGATCCTCTCCTTAATATCATTAAACAATCTTTGTCATTAGGATATCGCAACTTGATCCTAGAGTCAATTACAGACTGATTTCAAATATTCAAAAGATACTAGAAAAGGCAGTTTCCTCACAACTATAGCCGCTTTCCGACCGGAGGGACTTTTGCAGTTCCTAGAACCTAACGTTCCTATAACCCTTTTTTTCGCGTGTTCCGACCGGACTAAGTTGGGGATTTTTTAGTTCCTCAGACCGTAGTTCCTATAACTCTTTCAGTACCTAGTCTAGAGTGAGTACTTTTTTAGTTCCCTTTCCCTAAGTCTACGTTGATTGGTTTAACTTATAAGTCACGCCCACTGTCAACACATTTTCTTCACTGTCTGTTGCAATTCGCCTATGTAGGCTATGCTAACTCATAACTTAAGACAAACATAACGCATTCAACCAGCTAATTGCTAATGCTAGCTAAACTTACCCGTCGTTTTGTTTGCCTCCTGCGCTCTGCTCTTCTATCTTCTTCCATCATATCACTTAAGATCATATTACGCTGGAGCCTTCGTCTTCTGTGTTTCTCTGTACAGAACTCAAGCATAGTCTTTAAACGGCGCCGTTCGTACTCCGTTATTAAGGTCCCGGCAAGGCAGAACAGAAACATTCCGATAGCCTCCTCCATGCTGGTTTGTTGTTGTTGTATGTGGCGCCGCCGCCGCCGTGCTTGCGTCACTCCCTTACCCCTCCCACCAGTTCCTATGGCCACTTGGCCAGTGCGAACGCAAACAGCAAAACCGAGTTTGGGGGAGAGTAGTTCTTAGAACTGTTTAGAAGTAGACAGTTCCTATAACTAAGTTCCTGTAACTACTTGGTTCTACTGCCTCTTGCGTGCGACGTTACAAAGGCGCTGTCCCAAGTGAAGGGGCTGAATTAGTTGGCATCGATTGCTCAGGAATCGATTTTCCACTTCACACGAAGGTACATTACGGCGTTAAGAAAGCCAACACGTTCTATGCAAATGAAACATTCCTCAAATTATTCCAGTAACATTTATTTTAACATAGTTTAAGTTATCAGAAAAATATAGATGATTAATTAAATTATCAAATTGTCAGTAATATGATCACACGATATGTTGTGACGGGTAGACGAACCGGGTATCCCTCGCAAATCATCCACCCTCCTTATCCCGTTGTGCCACTTGTGCCGCCTCTTGACATGGGTTTAACGACTTCTAAAAATTATGTAATACACTTTTATATTAATGGTAAGGTACTTTACAATCAGAATTGATTGGCAAGCAGCTGCAGGTACTTCTGTTTAATGCGGTATTGATTGCCTTTGGTTAATGTTTTCAATAAAAAACAACCTACCTACAATGAATAGAGAGAGAGAGTTAGATACAGAATATTGAGGGGAAGCAACGTAAAAAAAGGGCACCAAACTTCTCGTCAGAGGAACTTTAAAATGTGCTGGACGAGTTGAGCTTGCACAAGGTGACACTGTTTTCCAGCTTTCGGAATAACTTGTGCAACAGCAACAAAAAAGAGCTATGAAGCGACAAAGCAAGGACGATGGCTGCCTCCGGATCAGGCACACCAAGGTCCTGACCACGTCAGGAAAAAATGGCATGATTTTTCAAGCCAGGTTAAGGTGAGAGGTTCTGCTGTCCGTAAAGACCGGGCGAGGACAGGTGTGGGGACCAGTTCGGTGCAACCCTTAACAGCACATGAGGAGAAGGCACTGGCGATCATGGGAGACACAGTCTCACATGGAATCTCTGGGGGGATTGACGTTAGAAGAGGTGACGCTGAACAGGCCTCATGTTCCAGGTCATCGCCACCCCCCAATGTGCCATGCTCCCCAGACACCGAGCCACTTGCAGCACTCTCCTCACCTGGCAGCACCGAGCCGGAAGGGTGCACTACGCCACCACCTCCCGTAGACACGTCTTCACCAGGACTTCGCTACACGACATCACGATGTCGCTCCACAATCTCACCATGTCGGTGTAGCGAAGAGTTGGTGAACATTGCAAAGGAGAAGTTGGTCGTGTTGCAGGACATTCAGCGCCGGTTGACCGAAGCAAATGAGCTCGCTCGCCAGTCTCTGGAGCGAGCCTGAGCCCGAGAAGAGAGCCAAGCTGGAACTGGCCAAGCAGCAACACGCCCTATCAGAGGCGCAATTCAACATGCCCTAAATCTCGGTACCAATCTTGCTGGTAGCTGAAGGTGAGCCAGTTGTTCTTGGTTTATAGATTTTTATGTTCCTTTCCTCACAGTTCCTAATCTGATTTTGGTATGTGTTTGTCTTTATAGATGCTGAGCAACAGTCACACTAGTGACCGTGTCTGTGTGTGTTTGTATGCGCATTTTCATTAAAAATCCTTGATCATTAACAAGATTGTATGTCATTCTGTCATCCTTAATGAGTCAACAACTGATTCTCTATTGCCATTGGAAACCTATGCATACAATCTTGCTCTATCTATGAGATACCTTATTTATCCACAAGGAAATTAAGCAGTGTCAATCTAAGTGCACATTCAGATATAAAGGCTCATTTGAAGAGGCTGCGTAAAGACATTAGTTTGTAATGTACATTATCTGTGTGTTTGATGACGCGTAAGGCTATGCATGAGGCAAGGCAGAGGAAAGGGAATCCTCTGACAACCATGTGACCTGCGTTCAATGCCCAATAAATGAATGAAGATGAATCAGCAATATGACGTGGTAATTTGGGCATATGTCAACTTTTGACTCAGAAATTTTAATGTGTAGGCTCCTTCACCAACCTTAAGAGAAGCATGTCAATGATTGGCGTTGCATAGAGAACTTATGGAATGGACACAATGGCATGATAGAGTAAAGGTTTAAAGGATTAGAATCACGCACAGAACATTTAATGGATGCAAGGTTTGAAACTCCCGTTTATTTTTCAGAAAACTAAAAATTCCATGTGCGCCTCCATGTTATGGAGTATGGCCGTTGCCACCGTAACTGCGCAAGAGCTGTGAGGCTTCATGCGCAGTCCTCCTGGCGACTTGTGCAGGCACCGAAAGTGAAGCTTCCAGATGCCAATTGCACACTCGACAACGTGCACGTGCGAACGTGTGCAACATTGTAGGCTCTTTCAGCCCGAGTCTGTGGGTTGGTCAGTGGTGTGAATAACTATGTTCTCAGAGGGTATCCACTTTCCCAGAGGAACAGGCTCTGACCAAAACCCGTCTCTCTCCGCTTGTTCACCCACGGCAGAATTGGCCCAGACAAAACTGTTGTGGGTGCTGCCTGGCCACCTTGCCACCAGGTCGGAGATTACACCTCTATGGTCCACTATAACCTGCACGTTTATGGCCGCGTATCCCTTTCGCGATATGTACGCCTGATCAATCACTGATGGATTGGCGATAGGGATGAGTGTGCCATCCACCAGGCCCAAGACTGTGGGCCCATTAATGGCAGCACTGCCCGCCGGCAGCCGGATGTAATCCCCGGCATGGCGCAGAAGGGCGTTGGTGACAGTGTGGACGCACCTCCACACCGAGGTCTTGCTTAGGCCGTAGCCCTCTTTTAGTCCAAATTGACATGGACTAAACGGCTCCGCAGCCGGCGCCGTCTTTGATTTAATACAAGGACACGTTGGATCGCTGTCATAGTTGATTGCTCACTGGACACCACCATGCTTATAGATCTTAGCCATTTAGAGCCAAATTGTTTGCCAGATTTTAATGATCAAAAGTGATTGCCAATTTAAACGCTTTAATTACATTACGAAATAGCCTAGGCTAATTACCACCATATAAGTTCTGATACCAAATAAAGTCAACTTCATAAATAGGCCTGTATCCATTGCGAACATATTTTATTATTAGTCTTAAAATGTCCATAACATAAAATCATTGTTGAGCCACAACATTGTCAACATACCATAGTTTGACTTGACATAATCTGCACTGCGCTGATTTCTAAAGACTGCTGCGCAGTGGCGGCGACTAGCGTCTTACGTTAAAACAACACTAAGAGTGAGCTTATGAATGGTCCAGACCAACCTTAAGAAAGTGTGACTTACAGAAGATATACTTAGCGTACGAACGTGTCGGTAATCGTGCCATAACGTTAAGAGAGAGGTTAAGGAATAGGTTAAGAACTACTTCTTACGTTCTTACGTTTTGGGGAACCGGGCCCTGACCGTTATCAATTTGTAGCAGTAAATGAAGAGATCTCTTATCGATCACAAGTTCAGTATGGAGTACCGCAAGGATCAGTACTAGGACCGTTGTTATACTGTCTGTACATGCTACCATTAGGAGATATCATTAGGAAGCATGGGATTAGTTTTCACTGTTATGCCGATGATACTCGTCATAATATATACATAGATACATAGCTGATATAAAAATTTTGATGACTAGTAATTTCCCATTGCTTAATTCTGAAAAAAACATAAATTTTTGAGTGCAGTCAGCTGAAGTTCGTCACACAAATTAAATGTTTTGTGATAGGATGAAATGAGGATAAACATGGATTGTGCTGACCCTAATATTTTTTGTGTTTTTTATTATTATTATTATTATTATTATTGGCCTCCGAGAGTACTTTTAAATTCAACATGTAGAAAATTAAAGTATAATATATTTGGAAACTAAACACACCTGCACCTCATCATCACTATCATCACCAGCACTATAAAGACACACAAAGAGTGCACACCTCAGTTCACTGTCCGGTCTCGTTTATCTCTAGCGTCTACGTCTCCATCGTCTCATCTCTCCTGTATGTCTCCATTCCTGTAAGAAAAATTATTCCAATCATCACCTGCACACCGCTCTCCAAGTATAATTGTTCATATCACTTACCTGCATCCTGTCCCTGCTCTGTGTTGTCAAATAAACTCCTCTTATATCTTCGTTAACCATCTGTTGAGTCTGCTTCCGTAACAAATATGTTATAAGACTGTAATAAATAAATGCGTACAAGCACATCCATATTGGGTTTCTGCCAGGGTTATTATTATTAACTAAACCTATTAAAAGCATTTTGGTTCATTTTTGTAAACTGAAATACGTGTAATTGTAAACACTAAAATGGCTAACTGGATGCAATGAAAACAAATAAAACCTATACAAATGCAAATACAAACGCACATAAATTTACTACAAATTAAGATAAAAACATAAACTATAAAAAGTCAATTCAATATAAATACAAATAATACTAGTATAAATAATACAAATTACAGTCTCCACTTGTTACTTAAGTAAAAACTAGCTGAAAATCACTACACTATAATGTTTATATTTGAGAAATGCATGTAGCATTTGCCAGATATATTAAGTGCCACTGACAAGGCAGGAAATCGCTCTTCCTGCCATGCTGACATCAGCTGTGAACATGACATTACAGAAACAACCCTCCAAACGGGATTTTCAGCCACCAATTCATGATTTCAAATTGTGTTAATGATTCCATGAAAATGAAGCATGCCCACATCCATACTCAATGTCAGCTCAATTTTAAACACCTATCTCGCAACACAAAGTTCAGCGAACAGCAGGACAAGATCATGAATCACAAGAGTCCTAATGAGCTTTCGTTAGGATGTCAACAGCGTGAGATCAGACTTACAGCTCTTTGTTCTTATTTTACAGAGGTTATGCTGCTCCCTTGCTCATAGATTTAGAAAGGTTCTCATATCTGTGTGCAGTGCTGACCAAGCAGGATTTTTTTCCTCTCAGCAAAAGTTTTTTAGTTTTTTTTTTCAGCTGTAGGAAATATCAGTTCTGAAGACAAAATCAACAAAAGTTCCAGCTTTCATTCTCTGTTTTCCTGTGCATTATTGTAAAACCATGCAGAATATTTACATTTGCCTAGCTGGTGATCTGGGCTGAGTTTCCCGAAACCTTCTTAACGCTACATCGTTCTTAAGTTACACCTTAAGCTGTTGGACCACTTTTAGCTATACCTTATCACTGTTAAAGGTCTATATGAATATAATTCTGAAGTTTTAATACACCCAGACAGTGTTCAATTAGGCTAATTCAAGTGTTTTCATGCAAAGAATAAAATTGTCATTACACTGATTGTTGTTAGAATTTTAATTATATTATTATATATAATAAAAATTTATGAATTTATTTTAATTAAAGAGCGCTTTTAAAGGCCAGTGAAAGCATAGGCTTCTGTCAGTTAAGTCCTATTCGGATGCTAATATTGTTTATCATGGGCTCGTACGGTATTTTAAACATTTACAGGGGTAAGTCGGTTATTTTAGTGCCGTCCGAATCCATAATATCAGTTTTTTCTCACCCAACCCGCGTAAAAATCTCTGTCCAAATTAGTACCTACTGATTTTTGACAAACAGGTCGTGTGGTAATTTAATTGCCGTCTGAATCCACATCTCTGAGTTTACAAGAAGAGATTCAAAATTCACTGTTTAAATCCTTTTTGATCACTGCCGAGCACCGTAGCTACATGACGTACTGAAATGCTTGAAAGTATTTACAAGAACAATATTTCATCGCAGCTCACCTCAGCGAACAAAAATGGGAAAGAGAAGCACATAAAAAATTTTAATGGTTATTATGGCAGTAATATGATACAATTTTAAAATATGTAGGCAAGGCTATTATAGGCTGTTATAGTTTGGATAATTTTTTTATAATATCCCATGAGTCCTAGTAAATGCAATTTCAACTATTTCTGAAGTGCTTCTTTTATAAAGAACAGCGCTTTCTCACATAAGCAGCCCCTGCACCATCGCCACGGACAGCACCCGGTAACGTTGCACGTAAGTAGGTCAATCTTAAGCAGCTTTCTAAGGTATAGTTCGGGGAACACGCCTAGAAATGGTATACCTTCAGTTAAGTTATACCTTAAGAGTCTTCGTAGCACGCTAAGAGACAACGTTATCGGGAAACTCAGCCCAGCGCTTCATGGATTTAATTTACAAAGCATATATTTACTTCTGTGCATATCAATTATCAAACACTGCTTTGAGTACATGCTAGCAATTTCCGTTTAATTATTTTTTACTGTATTTTTTATCAAATAAATGCTGCCTTGGAAAGCAAAAGAGACTTTTAAAAAAAGTTAAACTCAAACTGTTCAAAGTGATTGTTATCACCACTCTAGTGTTAAGAAAAGTGATGCCCACATTGCACAACTTAAGAAAGCTGAGTTTATTCTAACACAAAAGAAACCCAAGCTTGTTGAGTTGATTTCTGGTGCTGGGAAAAGCCTTCATGCCTTTTAATCTGTTTTGCACTTGGCAGCATGCTGAGTGTGAGTGTGAGTGTGCATGTGAGAGAGTTTGAGAGCCTGTGGAGATTGATTATCTCAGAGGACCAGATAAATCCAAGAGATACAAGAAAAAGGCCAGCGGTTTGGATGTACAATAGCAACATCGGCACTCCAGTGCCAATCACATGAAAACATCCTCCAATCAGACAGCATAACAAACTTCAGTTTTACATTTTTATGATCAAAATTTGAGCAGTTGCTAGGATGTTCTCAGTGGTTGCTCACTGGCAAAGTCAAAGGACAGCGGGCCTCGCAAAACAATTTGAAAAGCTCCATCAGAAATAATAACTCCCTCTCCCTTTTCATAGTTTTAGCCAAAATATTAGGGGGGTCAGTGTAACTATAATAAACAGCAGCTGATGGTTTCAATATGTGACATCACCAGCATGGTCAGCATTTTTGAATAAATGAATAAATAATATATGAGAATTACAAAATCAATAAACAATACAGCAATACAGCAGAACGTTACACTCAATGTTTTACAAAGTGTTGTGTGTATTCTCTTGAGTTGTATTATCAAAATGATTCATTTTGCTATGGGAACAGTTTGCTGTTGATGATCGATGTATATTGAAAATGTATATATTTGTGCCTTCAGTTGAGTCTGATCTTGGCAGCACATCATATAGGCTACAGTACCAGCATTTTACCTGTAATTTGTTTTGAAAAACAGACATACACGTTTAGGTGAGTGATTCTGCAGGTGTCTTTTGGCATCTTGTCACGCCGGAGCTGCATAATTGCTGTGGTTCAAGATGGCACATGCATCAAGGGGTAGTGATCACAACCAGTTGATGTTCGCCCAAGGCGGCGTATTCGCCGACCCGCATGGATGAGTCAGTATGAGGTGGAACTACCATCAGCAGTAAATCGGCAGTTTGTTCCTGATGAGAGAATTGCTGATAAGTCAATGCAGAGAGCCAAAGAGAAGGGATCTTTCTCTCAATACTCAACATTCACTAACTGGAGCATAGTGGATGAAGACTCCCCTTCAGAACACACACCATGATCCACATGTTGAGCCATCAAATAAAAGCAACTAATGGAACTTTGTGCATTCTCACCGATGCCCCACAGTGATTGTATTATTTAACCAGTTCTCAAGAAACTTCAAAACAAATGGCAAAATTTTTTTAGTTTTTTTTAGGTTCAGGATCACTGACCGCAGGACAAAAAGTGAGTGCAACGGTAAAGATGTCCACCTAGCAAGTTTACATTGATACACAACAGAAAAGTAGCACAGTGGAATGGAAAAACACATTCTGTGAATGGCCCCTGAGAGACTTTTTATTGAAGCACATAACAGCTTTTAAGATGCAGTCACATTAGTGGAATTATGGCAAAATTTTATGGACAAAATTGTTCTATTGTCCATAATCAATAGTATAGAGATCTATGAAGCACAGTTCACACAGAAGTCCCTTTCACACAAAGAGGCTTTCTAGGCTAATTCGTGTGAGCAACTTGAACACAAGCTAAATTTGTCGAAAGCAAATCTCGAAGATTCCTATTGAAATGATTGGATTTCAACTGCAGTCCTGCGATCACCTCAGTTTTCCGTTGTGGATTTACTAAAGACTGTGTTTTTACTCTACTCCTACAACCTCACCTGACAAAAAAATTATTATAAACATTGTCCAAGTATTCACTTTGTATAATTGGACACCTCATGAGGTACAGTATATGTGGATAGTGGTTTGTTCCAGTCCCTCATGAGGAGTAGAAAAGTATCAATATGAACTCAAACAATTCTCATCCAATTATTCCAAGACTACATTATCTGAGCTATTATCCACATTGAATATACTAGTGATTCATCCCAGTAGCTTGGTTCATTTGAACCATTTTATTAATTTGAATCACATTATTAATTTATTTATTTTTTTGATCCATTCAAATTGTTTAATTTATTTGATTTGTTACACTAAAAAGATGTGTTCAACTAATAAGATTATGATCACAGACATCACATTTTGGTGTTAGCAAATACCTATTACACCACTGCAAGCCATCCTGAACCTATTCCTTCCTTCCATCCTGAGCTAGCCAGCCAAGCATGAATGCATCAGTCTTTGCTATTTTTTATGCACTGCGAAATTAAGCACTTTAACAGATTTCGGACTTCCTTCCATTCTTGAGTCAAATTAAATGGATCTCCACTAAGCTTTTTTAAAAGTCATTATCCAGTGGATGACACGCAAGACCCCTTCTCTCTCCGTCAAGCTTTCTGTGCTGACAGAGGATGAGAAATACCTGCCCTGTGGCTGAGTGCATTATCAGTAGACTTGAAGACTTCCTTAAGCAGCACACAGCACATTCCCACCCACATTACTTATTTAAACGTCTTCCAACCTCATTATGTGTTGAACGGATCAAGGATTTGGCAACAACGCAGCCAAAAGCACAGAATAAAGGTGATGTTCTATAAGAGGGATATATATATATATATATATATATATATATATATATATATATATATATATACACACTCACACACAAATCAAAGTTAATTAGGTGCCAGTGCAGTTAGTCTATAGTCCTTTAGACCTCTTCTGAATTTGATTAATGCATGCCTAAACAAACTTTTGTTTTAAAGTGAAAAAAGAGTGAAAAAAGCAGAATAAAAGCATTAGCACAAGAAAGCACTGCTGAGTCTCAGGATCTAATCAACGGCGTTTTCAGGATCCAAGTGGAAGAAATATTGTTGAGTATGTGTTTCGCTCTGAATTTCTTTAATAAAGACATTTAAGTGGACCCAAATGAGCACATATACAGCCTCTTCTGAGTAATTGTTACTATATATGAGCAGGCTTTCCATATTTTAGACCAATTTTTCTTACAAATTAAAAATGTGCATCTAATTTATACTCTGACTCAGCTGGGTTTTGTAAGGGAGGCCTATTTTCCATCATTCACTGTGTTTTGTTACTTTAAAAAGTCTAGCTTCTCTATATTATTTGATGCCAAGAATAAAATTATATTTAGTAGCATACTTTGTGTGTCAGCTAGCTTTTTAAAAACAAGGAAATTGACTGTGGTTGACTTATAGACTTGGCAAAGCTACAGTTTTAAAGTAGCTTCTTCAATATTGATGCTAAGCCAACAGACAGAACTGTAGGTAAGCAATAGTGTCTGTTGTTGTCCCAAATGGGATGATTGAGCAAACCAGACATCATGTCGTATCCAGTTCGAAATGCTTTGTTTCCTTGTTTTCCTGGCAGAATAAAATCCTCTGCATCAGCGAGCTGTCATAAAACAGAAAAACTCTGTTAGACATCACACTTTCATATGCATATCAAGGGAACATGTGAGTTTTTCTTTAAGCTACAAAATTATTGAGAAGTTGAAGTTTCTTTGTTCAGAGCAACTCCCCATTTGCTGACGTGCCTGTAATCTTTGCAAAATCACTGAAGTTTTGTTCTGTTGCTGTGAATGATTTGTGTTGTTCTGTCAATGCTTGGCACTGTAACCAGATAAAATTCATGACAATTCTCTCATCCTTAGTTTATCCCTAAGGCACTGTGAAACAAAATATAAATAGGCCATTATGAGATAATAAGAATGACAATGATCCAGCATATGAGGAATATTTATCTATTTTTTGACGCCTTCTCAGCATAGAAAACAGAGCTAGAATGCAAATGACAATCTGATGATTAAATAAAACAACATCAACCACAGGATGTTTTTTGTTCCCCTAAGCCACAGGTGAAATACGGATGGAGGCAAACAGTCATTATATGCGGCACTGACAGTGGAACAGATGTGAAATATCTCTAGCGAACACAAATAGTGAAATGATGGGGGATGGCAAGCTAACAAAGTTAGGCAATGATAGCCAGACGGAATATGAAATATTTTTCATGATCTTACAAATCATTTGCATATTATTTGAGCAAATTGGTATGGAAGCTTGTTTCCGCCACAAAATAAAGTAATTGCGACTTTCTCACAATTCGGAGAAAAAAAAAGTTATAAACTCAGAATTATACTCAGAATTATAAGAAATAGAGGCTGAATGGTGAGATAAAAAGTTGCAATTATTATTGCAAGTTTACATCTCACAATTCTGAGACCTAACAAATGTTTAAAAAAAATGTATAGCTTTCAATTACACTGTAATGTTGAATGGCTATAATTATATATATATCCGTCTTATATATTGTCTTTCCTCCTCGACGTGTATCTGTTTGTTATGTGCATGTTTTTGTCTACTTTTTTTTTATTTATTTTTTTTTATTTTTTTTTTATTGCTTTGTTAAGCACTTTGGTCAACGTCAGTTGTTTTAAAATGTGCTATACAAATAAAATTGTATTGTATTGTATTGTAATTAATGTTTAACCCTATGGGGTCTGAGTTGTTTTATTTTGCCAAGTAAGACATGTTCCTGGATCAACATATTTTGTTGATCCTGGATCAACATTCCTGTCCCAAAATTTATTCCTTACCCAATCCCTACCCCTAAACCTAACCCTACCCATAACTTTCCCCTAAAATCAGAGGGTAATGATAGGTGAATAACACTGATGTTTAAGTACCTCACCCTGGTTCTAAGCCTAAACTTGAAATAAACTGTAAACTTGTCTCTCAAATATGAATGATTGGAAAGTTGTTCCAGGATCAAAAAAGATGTTGATCCAGAAACATCTGGTACTTGGTGAAAAAATCACAGTCACCAGTGTTTTATGGGCCCTGGAGATGTTCTGACATGCTCTAACATTTGTGCTTACTTCTGATACTTGTGACATTTTCATGGCTAAAATCTGATTACACTGTATTCAGCACAAACTCTGTTACAATAATATGTCAGCAGCATGTATGTAAAAGTTTGCAGTTTCTAGATAATGATGCTGCAGTCATCAGCAGTTACTGATGTCTATTTCATTGAGACATCAGTAGCTGTATTTGTATCAGAGATAGTGGCCTTCATTCATAAAAAAGATGCCATTAAACTGACAGCGTAGGTTGCATGCAATGATGAGTGAAGTCAGGATCTAAGTGCAGCAGTCTTTATTTAGAAATAAACGTATCCGGTTACTAGCGTAACCTCGGTTCCCTGAGAGGCGGGAACGAGACATTGCATAGCAAAGCTGGGGGAACTCCTCCACTTTTGTTGAAACCTTCTGGGCTAACACCAGCTTGGAACAGCTGGCCAATTCTTACGAAGTATGCAAATACTGAAAGGCTTGCGGGCAGTATAAAATGCTTGGACGCGACAATTACGTCAGAATCACGACTGAACACTTGCACAGCTGATCAAACAGCGAACACGGGGCCTAGCGCAATGTCACGTTCCTGCCTCTCAGAGAACCGAGGTTACGAAAGTGACCAGAGACTTCTGCTCTGACCCTATCTAAATTTGCATATCCAACTGCAGTGAAGGCGGAGGCTGCACTGATCCAGGGCAGACACAACACAATAAGCACTCAAGCATGAGGGTTAAACAAAGTGTCAACGGCAGTAGCGGTAACCACTGCAAAGTTGGTTACAATAGTTCACAATACGTGAGTAAGAAACTTAACTCATCGAAAGCACTTGCGACGGCACAGATGGTACATCCAGCTTGTAAAATCTGGCAATGGTGTTCTGAGAAGACCAGCCAGCAGCAAGACATAAATCCTGGATAGACATCCCTCTAAACCAGGCCCACGAAGAGGCAACCGCCCTCGTTGAATGAGCTCTGATGTATCTCTCATTCGTAAGCCAATGCGATAGCTTCCACAATCCAGTGAGAAAGTCTCTGTTTTGAGACAGCACGTCCCTTAGTACATCCACCAAAGCACAAAAACAGCTGGTCTGACTGATAAAAGGCTGCCGAGTGATTCACATAATTTTGCAAAGCCCTGACAGGGCAAATAGCGGTCTGAGGGTCAGCGTCACGCGAGGATGACGGCTTAGCATATAAGACGGGCAGGGAAACAACCTGTCTTTTGAACGGTGTAGAGAGTGACTTAGGCACGTAGCCCCGTCTCGTCCGGAGAGTAACGCTGCAGTCACCAGGTCCAAAACAGATACAACCGTCATTCAACAAGAACAAGTAAGTCTCCAATGCGCTTTGCAGAGCCGGTTTCAGGGAGAGCTACTTAACAGTAATCGAAACTATGGCCTCTTCGACACGACAGCCATCGGCACTGATCCTCAACAAACTCATATCCATACGCACGTGATGGCTCCGGTCTTCAAACAGAGGAACTGCATTATACAATGTTGTGATCCAATCTTACCTCTGACCTGTAATGCTGCCTGAATCATAATCATACACTGTTCGTTTGTTAGCCAGAGGAGAAATGTGGCTCTCATCGCCACCAAGTCAAAACACACGCCCAGATATGATAAAGTCTGACTTGGGATAAACACGCTCTACTGCACATTCATACGCAGCCTGAATGGAAGTACTGAGTTCTGAGTTCCTGAGATTTGCTTTCGAAGGCACGGCACAGTATTCACTGGTATGCCGTGTCTTCGGAAGCAAATCTCAGGAAGCGCCTGTGGCACACCGCTATTTAAATATGGAAGTACTCTTTGCTTCAGTGTTGTCATCCTGAACGCACGCTTGTGAAGTGCTCGGTTGATGGGTCTCAGTTCCAGAATCGGACGGAGTCCTCCATCCTTCTTTGGCACCACGAAATAGCGGCTGCAAAATCCACTCTCCTGCTCTTTCTGAGGAACACGCTCTATAGCTCCCTTCTCAAGCAGACTGAGAACTTCCTGTCTCAGAACGGGGGCATTTTGGGGCAATGTCAGTGACAGGACCACGCCATTGAAGCAGGGTGGTCTGCATCTGAACTGAAGAGAATATCCGTGTTGAATTATTCCCAGTAGCCAAGGTGAAAACTACTGGGCCTTCGAAGGTGAGATCGAAGGCTATGAAATGGTGGTGATGGCGGTGAAATGGTGGTGATGGCGCAGTGGATAAGACACATGCCTTTGGTGTGAGAGACCTGGGTTCAAATCCACTGTGAGACACCAATGTGTCCCTGAGCAAGACACTTAACCCCTAGTTGCTCCAGAGGCGTGCGACCTCTGACATGTATAGCAATTGTAAGTCGCTTTGGATAAAAGTGTCAGATAAATGAATAAATGAATAAATGTAAAATGTAAATGAAATGACACAGCGGTCGGTTAGATCTGCGGCCGCTGATGCCATTTGCGACGTGTTTTGATTGGAGCCCCACCCCAGTGAGGCTAGAAGCACTGGCGGGGAAATGGCTCGTGGAGGATAAGCAAGCAGCTGATCGGGCATGACGGGGGAATATTGGCACTCTCGCGCCCTAGAGAGGCAATTATAGTTATGGGCTACGACTCCGGGCTTCTCTGGGCCAGCAAGTGACACAGTGTTGGGAACCCACACAAACAGACACAGCCTTTAGACAAACATTTGCATTGTATTTGGAATTGCATTTGTCACCTGCAGGAACACAGGGGACACAATGCAGAACACGGCACTTGGGGGCAGGGCCTCCAGCGAACTCTCTCCTCCTCTTGACCGATCCGTCAGAATGAAGCCTTGGTAGCCAAGTATGGTGCTCTGACTTTCTTGCGGCACAGGCTTCTCCTCAGACCCTGACACTTCCTCCCAGGCCCGACCTTCTAGCCGGTCCCTGAGCGGGACAAGGCGCAGAGGAAGAGCAAGATCTCGACGAGGGCTTTAATCATTGATGTTTGTGGACACATGAATACACATACACACTGCAGGGCGAAAAAGTATGTGGGCACATAAGTCACAGTTAAAATGTATGAATGTCATTGCATTACAGTGAGACAATAATTCCCAAAGTTTTTGTCAGGCGGACCCCTTTGACATCATGCAAGTTTACAAATTCTCTGATGGTGATTAATGGTCACATGATGTCCATGTAAACAAATAAAATATTTAAACTTTAAAGTGTTTTGTTTTACTTATTCATTTTTTCAATTATAAATTATTTTTACATTTTTTTTAAATGTAATAAATATTAGCTTTTTATCAACTCACAAACCCCTAAACAATTCCATTCAAACTGCAATTTGGGAAACCCTGTGTAAAAAATAACGTCACATTTTTACTTGCTTTTATTCTTATTTAATGGCTATTTATTGTAACCTGTGGTTACTCTGATAGGACACCTGTGTAAACTTGAGGAGAACTGACTTCCACTAAAAATCAGCAAAACACCAGATGATGCTTGTGCTACATCTAAAATCTGCAACAACAAAAAATAGTACGGCAACAGAGTAGTTTGTCCGAAAACATAGTAGGCTAAAAGTATCAGGATGACCTACTTCAAGATACTGAAGTGTGCATTTGATGGACACTTTACTATCCCACCAGGTCATGGGATTTGTGACTGACAGTGAATGCGACAACTGATGCTGGTAGGTCACATGACAGTCAAGTCAAGTCAAGTCAAGTATATTTATATAGCGCTTTTCACAACATAGATTGCACCAAAGCAGCTTCACAGTATCAATCAAAACAACAAAACAATGTTCAACCTCGACGTTTGGTAGGGCTGATCAATGGTATTAATGATTGGTTAACCTAATTCCCAACAAAACCATGCCTGAACAAGCTACTTGTCTTGTCTATAAATTTGATACAGAATTTAGTTTTATTTTATCACTTCGGGTAGGTACGCGAAACAAAATTCACAACGCTTTATCTGTAGAGTGGGAAAGGGATCCTCCATAGGGAGAAGCTAGTTGGCCCTTCAGCACTGCATTGTCATCGGGTCCAGGCGAAGCTCCTAGTCAGATCTGGATACGGCCTGGATCCGGAAGGCTGTGGGAAAACCTCGGGATAAACAAAGACACTCAAATTAGCGTAGATGCCATTCTTCTTATGATGTAACGAGTACATCAGGATTTAAGGGAAGTGTTCCCAGTTCCGGCTCACCTAATCTATGCAGCCTAACATTGAATTATAGAAGTCTATAATGTATTATGTGTATGCTAGGGCAAAGAGATGTGTCTTTAATCGAGCTTTGAACTGACAGAGTGTGTCTGCTTCCCGGACAATGGTCGGAAGACTATTCCAAAGTTTTGGTGCTAAATAGGAAAAGGATCTACAGCCAGCAGTCGATTTTGATATTCTAGGTATTATTAACTGGCCGGAATTTTGAGATCGCAATAGACGTGAAGGACTATAATGAGTTAAGAGCTCGCTCAAGTACTGCGGAGCTAAACCATTTAGTGCTTTGTAAGTAATCAACAATATTTAAAAATTTATACGATGTTTAATAAGCAGCCAATGCAGTGTTGACAGAACCAGGCTAATATGGTCATATTTCCTGGTTCTGGTAAGAACTCGAGCTGCTGCGTTTTGTACTAGCTGTAGTTTGTTTATTAAGCGTGCAGGGCAGCCACCCAGTAGAGCATTACAATAATCTAGTCTTGATGTCATGAACTAATTGTTCCGCATTTGTCAATGAGAGCATATGACGTAATTTAGATATATTTTTAAGATGGAAAAATGCGGTTTTACAGATACTAGATACTAGCCTGACTACGTCAGACTTCCTACTTCCGCTAATTTCATTTCGCTCCTGTAGTCAGTCTTGAGATAGCAGCCTATCTTTCAGTTTTCCACCGGCCTGAAGACAGCCGGCCCAATCAACGAACAGAGGGCGGCTGAGAGCCGTGACGTAGCCGCTAAGCGCCGAGTTTTACATTGTAGGATAGAGAAATCGAAAACCGAAACGACCGCGGAAATGGGAAACGAGACACGTGATTGTACCATGGATGCGTAGATTAACTTCGCATAATCTGCAAAAGTCGTTTACAGCCATGTTCACTCCGGTATTTCGCTCGCATCATCAAGTGTTTACAGCAGGTTTACAGTGGAAGTTCGATCATAGATTTGAGTTCGATGCATGATGTCTGTGTTTAGATGCGGCTGTGTCGGCGCATAACATAAACTTATCTGATTGGCTTACGGGTAACCAATGATTTTAAACTTCAGAAATCGCCCCCTAGCGAGAGAGAAAACACTTCTCTATTATGTTATTCCAGACTCTGTCTACGAAGCAAAGTGAAGTAGCAGAGTCTGGTATTACCAGGCTAACTAGATACATGACTTTCAAATGAAAGATTGGCAGTCTCGGTACTATGGTACGGTGTAAATCCGGACTGAAAATCCTCGCAGATATCATATCTTTCGAGAAAGGAACACAGTTGTGATCAGTGGCGCAGATAGGATTTTGGGGGGGACCAAGCTGTCAGCAAATAATTTAAACTCAATTCGTTATTTTGCGTAATTTGGCCTTTAACTAGTGCTCAAGTAGTCACTTTGCGTAATTTGGGCTAATGATTTGCACTAAAAAGCCATTGGGGGATTTTTATTTGAAATCATGGATAAACAACAATAAACAAAGGCCTACCTGATCACCACTAGCAATGCATGATCAGACTGTTATTTGACTAGTATGCCAATCACCCACCAAAACTTCATGTCTTCAGCAAAGTATGTTTTGTTTAAACATTTGCTTATCTCAGCATACAAAGTTTTTCTACTGTGGCTGCCCTCCTGCAGATCCTCACTTGACTGACTACAGGGCCTGCCTTACTGTCATCAGAATTGCCTGCAGGCCAGGAGGACAACATTTTAAATCTTATAATTTCAGTTAACCCTCTATTATACCTCTATAGAATTTCACAACAATGTGAAATACAACATATTCCTGAGAATTAATGGCTAAAACTACTATTTCAAAAATGTATAAGAGTAACTCAACATTTTAAATGTAAGTGTTAATTACAAGTTTGTTGCAATTTATAGATTAGAAATATCTTTCAAATGATGTATGACATATTAAGAAATGTTTTTCATAGCCCATAATTTAAGAATCTATATCCTCCGTTGCTCCGTACAATAAAAAAAAACATGATTTCCTGTTATAAGAGGATGTCAAAAGTTTATGTAGGCCTTTATTTGTTGTTTGCATAAACCTTGCACCACAAAAATCTACTTATTATAATTATGTACACGACAGTGAACATACCTGTCATACAGTACAATGGGTTAAAGGATAAGATAAAACATTATTTCCTGACGACGATACATTATTTGATTTATCCAACCATTCTTTTTGTGTTCATTTATTATTTTCCGCTCTGTCCACTCACCTAAATGCATAGTTATGGTCTCCACATTTTGCTGTGTTCACTAAGTGCGAAAGCCTTCTTGCCATTATTGTCAGACTAGCTATTCCCCTTAAAGGATTAGTTCACCTCAAAATGAAAATTTTCTCATAATTTACAGAGGAAAACATTTCTGCAGGTTTAAAGGTCTTTGAAGTGCTTCAACGGGCTGTGCACGATCCCAGCTGAGGAAGAGGGTCTTATCTAGCGAAACGTTAGGTCATTTTCTAAAAAAACGTCTCGGGTGACGTCTGTAACCCTCGTTCCCTGAGAAGGGAACGAACGCTGCGTCGAGAATCGACACTATGGGGAATGCCTTCGGCATGACGCGTCTGAAGTCAATAATTCAATCTTGATTGGCGTAGCGCAATCGCGTCACTCGTGACGTCGCATGTGACGGTGATCCGGAAGCTATAAAAGGTCACAGGAAACAGTGAATGTCAGCTTCTAATAGGTCAAAGCAAGTCGTTCTCAGGGGCGCGAAAAGTGTGGCCGAGGGACGCAGCGTTCGTTCCCTTCTCAGGGAACGAGGGTTACAGACGTAACCCGAGACGTTCCCCTCCGAGGGAACTCCGCTGCGTCGAGAATCGACACTATGGGGAACGAAATGCCCACTGCGCCACACTGAGAGGATACGCCCTGGTGTGAAGCATCTGGCACACTCACGGACGATAGAAATGAGAAGGCAGATCCAACCTAGATTGTCATAAGGTTTGATGTAAGAAGGGTAGGTCTGGAGCCGGTGGCTCAACGGACCCCATGGATGGGAACCCCAGACAGTAAAGATGAGAGGTGAGGGCCAAAGCGCACCACGTACATCGTTTATGAGAGGTTTCCGCAGATAACCAACTGTCTAATTGATAAAAAGGGGAATAGCTCCTAGCCCTTGATACATATCTAGATAGATTTGACTCCTTACAGCCTGAGGCCTAACATAGGGCCCTCAAGGCTATGACCTTGACCATCCGACACATGCGATGGAGGATGGATTACCTGAAGAATCATGATATTGCCTACAGGCACCTCAGTGTCAAGGCAGAAATAAAGTAGAGTGGCTCCCACGTCATCACGTAAGAGGGGGCAGCACCACCACTCTTCCAGGGAGCAGGAAGCAGACTCAAATAGATTCTTATATGATGAATTTCCGAAGAATCATGATACTGCCTACAGGCACCTCAGTGCCAGGGCAGAAATAAGGTATAGTGGCTCCCACACCATTAAGTAAGGGGGGGGCAACACTCAACAGATTCTTATATATTCTCATATATCGCATCCACAGGACATGGCGGGTGCCAGGGATAACCCGTCAGCCTGATGCCAATAGGCTGGATGACAGGATTCATCCTCCAATCTACAGGAACATGGAGTTTTATTGGGAATGTCTGTACATGCTCACCCTTAGAGGCTTGCGGAGGGCTCTGAGGCCGCCACAGAGGCCCTAAACGTGAACGGGCGATCCCGTTAGAGAACAGAATGGAACACCAGTACTGAAGCCAGCGGGCAGTAATTAACTGGGTTCAATGCTGTCACTAACCAATATTTAGTTCCTAGTAGAGTGGGGTTCTAGAATGGATGACCTAACCACCTCGGTGGAAAGGGTACCTATTTACCGGTTAGACCCCCTCAGGGGCCAGACCCATAGTCTCCATAACTCTGGCCGTAGAAGACATATTGTACCAACGGCCTGTGAAAGAAAATCTCTCCTAATAGGGACTTGCCAGGGAGGACTCATCAAGAGACTAAAAGGGTCCGAAAAACTAATTCGGGCCAGCCAGTACGGAGCTACAAGGAGTAGGCTCACACCGTACCTCCTGACCCTTTCTAGAACCCCAGGGAGCAGAACGATCAGGGGAAAAGCGTACAGACGTGGCCTAGGCCACATCTGTACCATGGCATCCAGGCCCAAAGGAGCTGGATGTGAGAGAACCAGGGCGGGCAGTGAGTGTTCTCATGAGAGGCGAACAGGTCAACCTCCGCCTGGCCAAACTCTCTCCATATGAGCTCAACTACTTCAGGGTGGAGTCGCCCTTCCCCGGGCCTCAGCCCCTGCCTCGACAGGATATCTGCTCCCACATTATCAACCAGGCACGTGCACAGGTAGGGCTCAACCTGTGCAGAGCACATGCCCTTTTTGTCCTTACACTCCGAAGTGCCCTTTTTTTTGGTGGTGTTTTTTTATTTTATTTTATTTTTTATAAATCACACTTTCATAAATCACACACGTTGGTCACACTTTACGTCTGTCGGTTTTACAAATGTTTAGCCAATGAAAGTTCTTAAAAAGAGCTTGTGTTTATCTTGTTCGATCCTCAAACTGTCTGTAAACCTGATAACTCCGCCCCTCTATCGTCGTGACTGAATGAACTGAAGCTCCGCAGCAGCCGCACAGAGACACAGCAGCTGAACGAAGTTTTGCAACGGTAAACAAATATCTTGTTGTTTGAATAAGTACTAAACACTAAGTCTATAAAGGATCATATTTTATTTATTTGATGTCTGGCTGAGACATGTGTGACCTGAGAGAGAGGTCTAGCATTTGCCATCTAGCCAAAACATAGCCTTCACTTAAATAGCCTGTATATTTGCATTCATCTTTTATAAAATGAGATTTTGGCCAAATGTATTTTACAACAGGAAAAAATGAGCGCCCACATAGCTACAACAAAAATATAATCTGATGCCGCTGGCGCCGTTTTAATGACGGACAAAATGCATTTGCGCACATTCGCTGGTCAAAAACGTTGTAGCCTAACTGCATTTGATTTTGACTTTTGTAAAATGTTGTTAACAATATATTGCTAAGTAATACAACAACATATAGGCCTAATTTGTTTTTACCATCGGAAAATCATAACAGGGGCGCCCCCGCGCTGTTTCGTACTGGAGCTTACACAAAGCGACTGGGTGATCATCGTCACCTTTATTTCTAAGAAATTTCTAGTTTGATTTATGATTGCTGACACAATTTATTAACATTTAATCATTTCATGGTAATAATATTCACTTATGGTTAATTCAAGGCTGTTAATATGCACATATTCGCTATCTAGCAAATTTTTGAATCTATACTGTTCTAGACTCTGCTCGTCTTCAAATGTATAAATGTATAAAACATGTTTTTTTAGGGCTAAAGAAGCCCTGAAACCATATATATATATATATATTATTATTATTATGGTTGTTATTAATAGTGAATAAATCTAAAGCTTTTGAGAATAATTACTTAATAATCTTAATATTATAATAATATATATATAATAATAAAATATATATATATATATATATATATTATTTTTTTTTTTGGAGGGGGGGTGCCCTTTTTCAGTTTCAACACATGCCCCTCAAAAGGTCTGTGCACGGCCCTGTTATCAACCCTAGGAATATGAATGGATCTGACAGAGATACATTTATCCTGGGACCACAGAAGGATCTGATGTGCCAGTCTAGAAAGACGACGCGATTTCAGACCTCCATGGCGGTTGATATAAGAGACCACCGACATATTGTATGTCCTAACAAGAACATGATGACCTCTGAGGTCTGCCAGGAAGTGCCTCAGGGCAAGAATACGGCCAACATCTCCAAGCGATTAATATGCCATGAGAGATGATGGTCCCCTCCAAGCACCTCGGGTGTAACGGCCCTCCATAACCGTACACCAGCCTGTGAAGGATGCATCCGTGGTCAAAGACTTTCTCTGACACGGTGCTCCCAGAACCGGCCTTGAAACAGGAACCATGGTTTCTTCCACATGACCAAAGAACGAAGGCATCTGCGCGTTACTTTGATCGTGCGAAAAGGGTTCCCCCTCGGGGAAAACCCTCTGGTCCGGAGCCACCACTGCAAGGTCCTCATATGGAGCAGACCAAAAGGAATTACGATGGAAGCTGCCACCATGAGGCCTAAAAACCCCTTGGGTGTGTTTGACAGTGATGGCCTGGCCTAACCTAATACTCTCCATTGTGGTTAAAATAGTATTTGTACGAGCAGGAGACAATTGTGCCCGCATCGTGACTGAGTCCCACTCTACTCCCAGGAATGTAGTTCTCTGAAGAGGAGTTAAGGAACTTTTCTTTACATTTTAGTCTCAACACCAAGCACCTCAGATGACGCAAAACAACATCTCGATGTTGAATCGTCAGTTCTTCTGACAGCCAGTTTAATGAGCTAGTCATCTATATAATTTAGGATACGAATCCCCTGAAGTCCCAAATGGAGCAAGGGAAGCATCCATACATTTAGTAAAGGTGTGAGGAGATAAGGCTAGGCCGAAAGGAAGAACCCTGCAATGATAAGCTTTACCCCCAAAAGCGAATCTAAGGAACCTATGATGTGGGATGATGGAATATGAAAATAAGCATCCTAAGATCTATCGTCACAAACCAGTCCTCGGATCTGATTTGTTGAACGATCAAGGTATAGTTAGCATTTTGAATTAAAATCTCCTCAAAGATTGTTCACTATCCTTAGATCTATAATGAGACGCAGCCCACCATCCTTTTTAAGAACTATGAAGTAACAGCTGTAGAACCCGGACTCCTTCTGGTGAGGGACTTGTTCCATCACCTGTTCCTGATCAGGAGATACCAGTGTATGAATAACACCACTGAATCTAGGTGGTCTATACTGGAACTGGATTCTATATCCTTTCTCAACTGTATTCAGGACCCACTGAGATATATTTTGAAGGCCCTTCCAGGCGTCTAAATAATCTACAAGGGGGATCAGTCTCTCAGGACTGACCTCAGGAGTCGTAATATTTTCGGTGACCTGAAGCACTTTTCTGGCAGAAACTAACCGAATAATTTTCTCTACAGGCCTCATGAGAGGTAGCGAATGAGTTAGATGTTACAGGAACACTGTGTTTAATACATTCGCTGGAAGTCGATGCGTCCCGAGGCGCACTTGGCGGCGGGAAGCAACATCGATTCCCTGAAGGCTCCGCGGGGTGTCCTTTTCCCCGATCCCCAAGGGATTTAGCCATAAATGTCTCTCTGAGACGACTAGTGCTGCATAGGGCTCTCCAGATGGAAGGCGCTTTCGGTTTCGTTCTCGACACCCTGAAGCGGAAGACCGGCAGGGAATAATCGAAAACAGTTTCCGATGAGCGGACGCGAACACTGCCTGGCCGCAAGCCTGTGGGGCGGACAGTGCAGCATATGTTCGCTGGAAAACGATGCGTCCCGAAGTGCACTTGGCAGCGGAAAGCCGACATCGATTTCCTGAGGGCTCCCCGGAGGGGAGGCTCTTTCGTATTTGTTCTCGACACCCTGAAGCGGAAGACCGGCAGGGAATAATCGAGAACCGTTTCCGATGAGCGGACGCGAACACCGCCTGGCCGCAAGCCTTGTGGCGGACATTGAAGCGTGCATTCGCTGAAAACCGATGTGTCCCGAAGCGTACTTGACGCTGGAAACATCGATTTCCTGAGGGCTGCACAGAGCCCTGCTATTTTCGTCTCGTTTTCGATACCCTGAAGCGGAGGACCGGCAGGGAAAATCGACTTTCGACGTTTGTTGCTCATTTTAATTCCTCAAAATTAAATGGAGCCATATTTAACACTTGAATAAGTGAAAAATTATCTGGATGGTAGACTGAATTAAAATATCTCACTTTTTAAAGACAGATATTTCACCATTTAAATTTCATAGAATTAAATGCAGCCATAATCCTAGACCCATCGCCATGTTTCCCTAACAAATTCGAACGAAATTTGAGGGAAATGTCTGAGCTATCAGGGGTGATGCAATGTCGGGGAGAAATATCTCGCAAAATATTCCTCTACTCGAGGCATCACCTCATAACCATTCTCATGAGATGTAAATGTATACATGGGGGAACATAAATGAGATGAACCTGATTCTTCCCACGATCTCAATACCTCAGTAAGGAGATCAGAGAAAAAGGGAAGGCTCTGACATGAAGATTGTGACTAGGTCTGCAGGAAGCGCTCATTCATTCATTTTTAAATTTTTTTTTAGTCGCTTCCTGCTTATTAACTGGCCATAAAACATTTGATTTAGCCAGTGCCCTGGTTTACAACCTCCAGAAACTCCTCAATAATGGGAATATGGGGTGGCGAATCCCCATATCCACATGATTCTGTGTAGAGAATATCTAACTCAGAGCCAGATAAATCAAATACCGGGTCTTTAACACGGTCGGAAGAAGCCGCAGTGCGGGCTTCCGAGCCGTGCGCGAGACCAGTGAAGCTGGTACATAAACACTGAGAAAGGGTCGCAACCGTCTCAGTATTATATGCCAGCCCCACGTGCGAATCCCATGCATACAGGCGGCGCGCTGACTCGACATCTAGAGTATGATTACGACAATGAGTAGGTCCTGACACGTGTTATCTAACTCCAATTGAGTTCACAATGTCTTTAAATGCCAATCCCAATGCATCATTTTCATTATCTACATGTATATTAAAATCACCAACTATTAGTACTTTATCTGCAGCCAATACTAATTCTGATAGAAAGTCTGCAAATTATTTGATAAAATCTTTATGGTGCCCTGGTGGCCTGTATACAGTAGCCAGCAGAATTTTCAAATGTGATTTATCGTTTACACTATGTAGTCAGTAGACTGTTAGGTTAGGTGGTTAGGTGTTAGGGTTCGGGTTAGGAGAATAAGTTGACTTGTAGTCGCCAATCAGTCAGTCAGTTGAATGTCTGTTGGGGGACCAACAAAATAAAAGTGTTAGCAGATATTAAGCTGACAGTCTACTAATACTCTAATGACAGTTAGTTGACATGTAGTTGAAAAGTTAATTATATTTAGTAGAATGTCTAAAGTGGGCTATCGAAATAAAGTGTTACCCTATGTATTTTTACATTAAGCACCAACACTTCAAAAGAAGCATATTTAAAACTAGATTTCTTAGTGGTTTTGAAAATATTACTATAAATTACAGCAACACCTCCCCGTTTCCCTTTCAGACGAGTTTCATGTTTATAACAGTAATCTTGTGGGGTTGACTCATTTAAAGTAATGTAATCGTTTGGTTTTAGCCAGGTTTCTGTCAAACACAGCACATCTAGATTATAATCTGAAATCATATCATTAACTGTGAGTGATTTTGAAGTAAGGGATCGAATATTCAGCAACCCAAGCTTTATCATTTGCTCCTCTGTATTATATCTGTTTTTTATTTGTTGAACATCAATAAAAATTTTAACCTGACGTTTTTTGCATTTCCAAATTCGGGGAACAGACACTCTATATGATAATATCTATATGATGATAACGAGGCTCTATGTGATGGGATTTATCTGACCTTGATGACGTAAGGCCGCTAGCAGACGGTCGGTTTAGCCAGTCTGTCTGCTTCCTGACCTGAGCCCCAGATTGTCATGTTTTATCTCTAAGACTATGAGCCAAATTACTAGAGAGAAGAGCAGAACCAGCCAGGGAGGGATGAATACCATCTCTTTTCAACAGGTCAGGCTTGCCCCAAAAACTTTTCCAATTGTCTATAAATTCTACATTATTATGCGGACACCACTTCGACAGCTAGACATTGAGTGAACACAATCTACTAACTATCTCATCACTCCGGCGAACAGGAAGGGGGCCAGAGCAAATTACAGTGCCTGACATCGTACTTGCGAGTTCACACACCTCTTTAATATTAGTTTTGGTGATCTCCGACTGGCGGAGTCGAACATCATTAGTGCCGACATGAATAATGATCTTAGAGAATTTACGATTAGCATTAGCCAGCACTTTTAAATTTGCTTTGATGTCAGGCGCTCTGGCTCCCGGCAAACATGTGACTATGTTGGCTGGTGTCTCTATTTTCACGTTCCGTGTGATCGAATCACCAATTACCAGGGCATAATCAACAGAATTCTCAGTGCGTGTTTCACTGAGTGGGGCAAATCGATTTGTTATAGTAATCGGAACGGAAGAGTGTTTTTTTGATCCGCGACTAGAGCGACAGTGACAACACGGAGGATGTAGTATGTCACAGAAGCCAGCTGGATCAAGGCCATATCCAGATCAGATGGTGGACCTGTGCCTGGACCCATCCACAACGCATCCCTGAAGTGCCAGCCTCATCAGCCCTGTGAAGGCCTCATCGACACGACAGCCATCGGCGCTGATCCTCAACAAACATGTCTCCATAACGGCGGGATGACTCCGACTTCCAACCAGATGGAACTGGATAATATTCTAAATGTTCTGATCAAATCTGACCTCTGACCTGTAATGGTGCCTGAAACATAATCATACATTGTTCGTTCATTGGTCAGAGGAGAACTGGCCCTCCGACTGAGCCTGGTTTCTCCCAAGGTTTTTTTCTCAATTCTGTCACCTGATGGAGTTTTGGTTCCTTGCCACTGTTGTCTATGGCTTGCTTAGTTGGGGACATTTAATAATATCATTGATCTGCCTTACTTAAGGTGGACGATGACGCAATTTTCTTCTAGAAACAAACTTTGTTGTATTATTTTCATGTTATCACTGTGAAGCTGCTTTGATACAATCTGTAGTGTAAAAAGCACTATATAAATAAAGGTGACTTGACTTGACTGTCCGAATTTCATACCATATTCATACTATATAGGACAAACTCTTTTTAACAGTTGAGAAGTTTCAAACCAAATGTAGTACCTACTACAATATGCGGTTTCAGACGCAGCATTGGTTTGATAATTGTATTAATTTTTACATGTGGCTCAAGTGTCCAAGTAGTTTCTGGGGTCACTGTAAACATAAACATGTCCTAATTTCACAAGTCATGAAATGTTCATGCAGTCCTATGCAATGGCCAAATGTTACATTGTGACATCTAACCCAAGGCTTACTCAAAGCCGGTGGGAAATCATCTTTCTCAAAACCTCATATTGTCAGGTATTAATGTAAGCTATGGCCACAGTTTGCACAAGAAGACAATACAGTTTTGATTTAAGGATCAAAGCCTTTAACCCCTGACTTTCATGAATTCTGTTTGCAAAACCATACCTGTCTTTGTCAGTAAGAGAATATCAGTAGTCAATATCAGAAAGCTTTGTAATTACTTCTTTTCAATTTTTTCATCCAAACAAAAGTATCAAGCCTCATAAAAGCTCTTCTTTGTTTTGGCCCATTATTTTGATCAATTTCAAATCAGTAAGCCACTGTTCAGAAATGCATTTACTGGGGTCAGTTCAGTTACTGGCAACAATGAGGAGCAATCTGATTTTCTTTTAAAGCCATTGTGGCAAGCAGGACAAGGCCGAGGGCCGTGAGAATGGTGTGAGGCCGGTGGTGTGATTGATAATGAGAGTCACCTGCTCATATTTTCATTTGACAGAAAAGCTTTTGAAGCTAATTGTGACATTTGGACAGATCTTGTAAATATGTTGGTCCATCTTGAAATAATGAAGCCAAGGTGAAATGGCAGCTCTGCAATTCAGCCCTTGTGCCCATGGTTTTACTAACAGTAGGAAATGGTATTACATGTTTTTGATTCATACATCATCATTAGTGAGGGAATTACAGTGCCCAAATGGGTTTACACTTCTGTTTTACACCATAAAATGATTTATAGGATTAAAAATAACACTAAAATTACTGCCATTTAGAAGTGTATGTTATAAAAAAAGGAATGTTTAAAGTGTTAACCTTAAATGCATGAATGTTTCGCCAATCATTATTATATAGCTATATATAATACGGACTGATTTCACTGTCACAATAGTAGGTAAAATGCTCTTGATATTCTAATAACAATTACAAGATTTTTTTTTTTGACAAGAAAAGCATATTTCATTAACTTTTGGAACTTGGAACGGTTCAATTTCAGCTGCCATTATCATCACTGTCTTTGTCAGAGCTCATTACCCCAGTATATTCAGCATCTGGCTCATATTCACAATCTCAACCATATTCTGAAAACTACTGTTTTCAAGGTCTTCAAAATCAATATTTTGATCGCTATCAGCTTTAAAAGGGTTAACTTGCGTTGCCTCTGAAATTACTTTCTTTTCCAGGTAAATTCCCAGGTTACAGGGAACATCCTCAGAACTGGCTAACGTTCTGGCAAGGTTCTCTCAAAGTTATAGACCAATGTTAATAGAACATTCCTTCAAGGTTATCTGTTTTTTGATATTTTCAAAATGTTAGCACAAAAACATTTATTAATTGTTTATAGAGCCTTTTTCTGAAATGGTTTGGATGCCTGTCCGGCTAAGTTTTATTTTTTATTTGTTTAAGTTACTATTTGTTTCATAATGTTCAGAGAACATAAAAAAAAAATCCCACAATGTTTGCAAAATATAGAGGAAAAACTTTAAAAACTTTTTTAAAACATCTGGTTGTCTTGAATGTTTAGAAAACATTCAGATATAACATTTTCTTAGTTTAATGAGAACGTTAGCATATTCGGTTACACTTTATTTCGATAGTCACTTTAGACGTTCTACTAATAATAAGTAACTTTTCAACTACATGTCAACTAACTGTCATTAGAGTAGTAGTATATTATAGTAGACTGTCAGTAGACTGTTAGATTATGGTTAGGTGTTAGGGTTCGGGTTAGGAGAATAAGTTGACTTGTAGTCACCAAGTTACTTATAGTCAGTTGAATGTCTGTTCGGGGGACCAACAAAATAAAGTGTTAGCAGATATTAAGCTGACAGTCTACTAATACTCTAATGACAGTTAGTTGACATGTAGTTGAAAAGTTACTTATAGTTAGTAGAATGTCTAAAGTGGACTATCAAAATAAAGGGTTAACGCATATTCTTAACGAAATAATGAGATATTCTTCTTACACAAAAAAAAAAAAAAAAAAAAGTGAATGTGAATGTGAATGTGAATGTCAATGAAATGTCCTCATTCTTTCATATCCGCAGGACTTGTGTGTGGCGCTGATGTATTTCTCTCATTAGTAATCACGCCCTGCTTAATACCAGTCATAATAAAAAACATCAATGTATTCACTCATCCATAAACATATTTCCCCATGAACATTATTCGATTCGTCAGACGACAAGTTCCATTCCGCTTATTCACTGCGTCATCATCCTACGCCTTTGTTATTGTAAGAGATTAGCGACCCCTAGCGGCGAAAAAAAAATACATATTGTAGCTTTAAATATTTTTAAATCAAGATGCATTAACTAGACAAGTAAAATGACAGATATTGTCTTTTTTTTCAGAAAAATAAAATCTAAATTAAGTGAGTTTTTGCTTAAAACATGCTAAATTATCATTCACAAATGTCTTACGGGTTATTACTGACAATTTTCATTTTTTGGGGTGAACTAACCCTTTAATAAATCACAGTTAAATGATAATATGATAATAATGATGCCATGCATGTTTTCTATCAGCTGTTTATAATCAGAACCACTGATTCTATCATATCATCAGAATTAGAATCACTATTGATCTATTCGGTCAAACGAGTTTGCAGAAAGTTCTGAAATAGTTTGTAATTCAGTTTGATTCATTTAGATAGTTCACTCATGCACTGAATTGTTTGCAGTGGTTTTTCCAACGCATTCTCATCCTAGGGCGTCATATCTGACACTTTTGACATTTCGTCTAAATCCAACGCGCATGGTACCCTTTAGCGTCAATATAACACGCACAGATATGGGTAGGTTTAGGTCTGGTGTAGGGTTAGGGTTAGACCGCTAGGAGGCGCCTTCTGACCCATATATATCTGCGTCTCATATTGACGCTAAAGGGTGCCATGCGCGTTGAATGTAGACGAAATGTCATGAGCTTCAGTATATGACGCCTTGGGATGAGAACGGGCTGGGTTTTTCACACCGTAATGAGAAACTTTATAAGACAGGATACTGTGTATCCTGATTCTATCTTCCGTGTCTCCAGTGGAACAATAACTGTTTTTTATTGCGCTGTGCTGCTTGTGAATGAGCAACATACTCTGTGCTGCAGATAAAGACAATTTATATTTATATATCCAAAACTGTATTAAAGAGTATCAAAATATAGGTAGGCTACACTTTTTGATGGGGGTCTCAGTCCTGATGAAAGGCCAAAAGTGCAAACTCACAGTCAGATCTTAGCCTATTCTGGTATGAAACACATTCTTCTCAATCTAATAAATTCCCAATGACTAGAATAAGTAAAATATGCTAAAAATGTGTCATATTTTCAAAGTAAAATGGTTTGTTTATGCTCATTCATGCATGTTGATGTTAATCTAACACTGAGGATCTATCTATGGTTTAACCTGTGGTCTATTGTACATTTTTAGAAGAGAGAGTGTTGATAGTGATGGGATTATGGTTATTGTGGTTTGGGTAAAAACAGTAGTTGGCCTTATTTTACTTTATCCAAACTTGCTTTTGTGGTTCCTGATGTAGGTCAGTCTTCAAATCTTCTCATTTTCTGCACATCCAGCCAGTATCGCACCAAGTTTTATTCATACTGATGACAGAAAGTTTCAAATCCCTATTGTGCCCTTTCATTGGCTTTGAGACAGAATTTGTAATAAGTGCTAGGTATATGTTCCTTTCATCCTCGTACATGCCACGTTTCCCTTTGATTTTCCAGGTCATACAAAAGCTTTGCAGTAGAGGGAATCCGAAATATAGGTGGAGCATATGCGCAAAACTGTAGATAAGACCTTCAAATAACAGTGTTCTTGGATTACATTAATATTTTTCATTTACAATGCTGCGTTATTCAAAGAGATTCAAACTGAGATTATTTTAGTGTAGCTTATATGAAACCTGAAATATGGTGGTTACTCAAAGTTTAAAACGGTGAGGCTTGATTTTTTTTTTTTTTTTCAGGGACAAAATATTGCATTGGACTTCAAATGAGTACATGTATTTTATTTTTTGCATTTCAAACAGATTTTTCCTTGCTATCCGAAGTGATCTGAGACCCACCCCATGAGAGCCAGAACTCTTCTTTCTCTCCCACATTCAGCCCTAGAAATAAGATGTGTGGAGCATAAGGTATGAAAGGCAACGTGTGAATTACTTTCTGACTATAACATGGACTCCAGCTGTTTAATTGAGCAGTTCAGTTTAATTGTCTTGACTTGGAGCCATATTACATTGAGTGTTGCCAATGTGACTGCATACACATGCATATATACTGTCGACACAAATGAGAATCAAAGCCCTGTCTCTCAGCAGGAAGTTATTTTCACTGAAAACATCCCAGTGTTACTTGTAGGGGATTTTTCCATAACATTACATGCACAATTCATAAAAAACTGCATAGTGTAGTGCTAAATATGCAACAGGTGTTACATGTATGTCCTGTGTTTCCCCCTGCATTGTGTATTTGGTTCAGTCCAGTGTCCGCTCCTCGTTTTGTGTTCAGTTCCTACACCTGTGTCTAGTAAATTTGCCCCAGCTGTGCCTTGTTCCCCTAATCTGTTCTCTGTGTATTTAAACCCCCTGTTCTCCCTCACTCCTGGTCCATTCTCGTTTATATATGGTGTGGTTTCTTTGACTCCTATGATTTTGTTTATTAAATTTCTGTTACCAGTTATTCCTCGTCTCCTCGTATTTCCAACCACCACGACCCGTAACAACAGGAGGGCTTCAGAACATTTACATCCATGCATTTGGCAGATGTTTTTTTTATCCAGGAAAACTTACAGCATATTCAAGATATACATTTTAATCAGTTCATGCATTCCCAAATAATCAAACTCAGAATCAGTAATGCTGTTCTCTACTGTTTGAGCTACAGGAGTAATCCCATTTAATGTATCCATAGAGAGATGATTTTAACCATGTAAACCTGTAGGATAGTCCTATCGTAAGCTCAAAGGTTTTTTAAATGATATGCTTCTGTAGAGGCAACATACTTAAAAATAAATAAATATATATATATATATATATCATATATATATATATATATATTATTATCCGTATATTTGATTACATTTAATTAAAATTACATTTTATTCATTCATTCTTGATTTCAGTTTTTTTCAAATTACTTACAATTTCTGAAATGATAGCTCATTTTCTTGAAACTCTACACACAAAACCAAAAAACATGAAAAAACTTCTGACATCTCTTGCAAAAGCATACACTTTATTCAAAACTATTTGAACTCTTCCAGAAATTGTGTTTTTGTTTAGTAACTCTACACACAAACATCAAATGATTATACACACCAAACTATACACAGATGTGAAAAATGTAAAACACTGTTTGTGTCTTTTGCTTGTTCAGTGTGCAGTGGAGAGTACAGGTGTTTGTCACACGTATGTGTGTATGTGGACAAATACACTGTATGCAGTATGTATGCACAATTGATGAATGTTACAGTTATGGAACTGAACTGAAACAACACTTAAGTGACTTGAGCTGAATTTTGACACTATTGGCTTATTAGAGCTGCTTTACAACATAATTTGTTTTGAATTTGTAATATTGTGAAGCTGTTGTGAAACAATCTATATTGTAGCTTGTATGCATATTCAGTATATATATATATATATATATATATATATATATACTGAATATGATAGATAGATAGATTCTATAATAGCTTACCTGATCTATCTCAGCTGCTCAGTTCACCCAAACAAACAGATGAACTAGAGGAAATGACTAGCAGTTTGAACACCATTTTCTCTGGTACATTAGAAATTGTTACACCAATTAGATTAAAAAAGGTTAGAGAAAAAACTAGAGCACCATGGTACAACAGTGCTACGCATGCTATCAAGAGAGAAACTCGTAACTTGGAGCATAAATGGAAACAAACTAATTTAGAGGTCTTTAGAATCGCGTGGAAAGACAGTATGTCACGTTACAAAAAGGCTCTAAAATCAGCCAGGGCTGAGCACCTTAGCAAATTAATAGAAAATAACCAAAATAATCCAAGGTTCTTATTTAACACCGTGGCTAGACTAACAAGTAAACAGAGATCACCTGAGCAAAATATTCCGTTACAGTTTAGTAGTAATGATTTTATGAATTTCTTCACTGAGAAAATAGAAAACATCAGAAATAGAGCCCTGCACGGGCCTCAAATCTAGGCCCTAGCCCGGCCCTGGCCTGAGACGTTCAGGCCCTAGCCCGGCTAAAAAAATAAATAAAATAAAAATAATAAAAAAAACAGCCTGCGTAACATGTCACAGCCTGACTATGTTGCAGTCATTAAAACAGATCTGTTATGTTCTCAATGGCAAAGTAGTTACCGTTAAGTTTATTTTCATTTCTTTATTAAGTTTATTTGGACAAATGTTTTTATTTATTTATATATATTAGCCTATATATAACGACCAAGCAGCCGACAGCGAGTTAAACATGTTTGATCCATTTAGCCTCTCAATTTCAAATCAACACTTTACTTGGCTACAATAAAATCCATAGATATAAAACAATTTAACCATATCACACAGACAGTTAACGTTAGTTTAAATGTTTATCATTTTTGAAAAGCTGAGGCAAACTTCTCTGCTGCTCAGTCGCAACAGCGTTCGCAAACTAAATTAGCTAAATACAATAAACACATCAAATAAATTACATTAAATTTGATTAAAAACAAACATGCAGGTTATCTTACCTCAAAGTCAAGTCAAATCAAGTCTTCATTAAAGAACATGGCCATTCTTATTTCCAATAGTTTCCAACAGACTAATAATGCCTACAAATAAAGTCCAATCAAACGAAAACCAACAAGACAGCCTCCTAACATAAGAAGTCTCTTACAGAGCATCGTGAAGAAAAAGCACAGCATCCGCACAGTGGAAGGTTTTAATCCAGTCGCACTTTTTCCAGCTGCGCTGAAGTCACGCTCGCTACTTCTGCTGCTGGCGGACACTAAACACAGAACGAGCCGGTCGCGCGCGCCGCCGGGAAACCTGTGTGCGTGTGCGTGAGACTGTCATGTGTCAGGTTATAAAACGTCTTTCTATGTTTGCTTTTCAATCGTCATTCTCATTTTTTATTTTAATTAATGTCTAAAATAGGCTATAAAAAAGATAAGCCTAAAACAGGCCAGAGGCCCGGGCCGTGAAAATTGGCCCGAAGCCCGGCCCTATGGGCGTAAATAAGTCGGGGCCCGTCGGGCTCGGGCTGAAATGCAGGGCTCTAATCAGAAACACAATTGTAAACACAATTGTAAATGTACAATCTTTTATGGTGTCTTATGATTCAGCCTCAATTATCACCCCTCAAGAACAACTACACCGCTTTACAACTATAGGACAGGAAGAGCTAAATAAACTTATCATTGCATCTAAACCAACAACATGTTTATTAAATCCAATACCCACTAAACTACTAAAAGAAGTGTTACCTGTAGTGGAAGAGCCTCTTCTCAATATTATTAACTTGTCTTTATTTTTAGATCTTGTTCCAAGAATATTTAAGCTGGCAGTTATAAAACATCTCATTAAGAAACCACAATTAGATCCAAATAACCTAGCAAATTACAGACCCATCTCAAATCTTCCATTTATGTCTAACATACTAGAAAAAGTTGTGTCCGCTCAATTGTGCTCTTTCTTGCAAGAAAATGATATCTATGAAAAATTTCAGTCAGGATTCAGACCGCATCATAGCACAGAAACTGCGCTAGTTAAAATTACAAATGATTTACTCTTGACTTACTCAAGGCTGCATCTCAATACTAGTTCTACTTGATCTTAGCGCTGCGTTCGACACTATAGATCATAAAATACTCTTGGATCGACTACAAAACTACACTGGTGTTCAGGGACAGGCATTAAGCTGGTTTAGATCGTACTTATCAGACCGTTACCATTTTGTCTGTTTAAATGGGGAAAAATCAAAGATAACGTCAGTAGACTATGGAGTGCCGCAAGGATCTGTGTTAGGCCCTCTATTATTCTCAATATATATGCTGCCACTTGGTAATATTATAAGAAAACATGGAATTAATTTCCACTGTTATGCTGATGACACTCAATTATATATCTCATCACGACCAGATGAAAACACTAACTTATCTAACTTGACAGAGTGTCTTAAAGATATAAAATGTTGGATGACGCGTAATTTCCTGCTATTAAATTCCGATAAAACGGAGGTATTACTTATTGGTCCAAAAAACTACCCACAAAATCCCTTACAATACAACTTTAATTTAGAAGGATGTCCTGTTACTTTATCCACTACAGTAAAAGACCAGGGTGTTATACTAGACCGCAACTTGACTTTCGAAAATCATATTTCATATGTTACAAGAACAGCCTTTTTCCACCTTAGAAACATTGCTAAGCTACGTAATATGCTATCAGTCTCTGATGCAGAAAAGTTAGTTCATGCATTCATGACCTCGAGACTAGATTACTGTAATGCTTTATTAGCTGGTTGTCCTGCATCCTCAATAAACAAGCTACAGTTAGTCCAAAATGCAGCCGCTAGAGTTCTTACTAGATCAAGAAAATATGATCATATAACACCGATTTTATCATCTCTACACTAGTTACCTATTAAGTTCTGTATCAATTACAAAGTATTACTACTGACCTGTAAAGCCCTAAATGGTTTAGCTCCTGTGTATTTAACGGACCTTCTATCGCCATACAATCCATCGCGCTCTTTAAGATCACTAAATTCAAGGCTTCTGGTCATTCCTAGGATATCTAAGTCCACTAAAGGAGGGAGGGCGTTCTCACATTTAGCTCCTAAACTCTGGAATAGCCTTCCTGATATTGTTCGAGGCTCAAACTCGCTGTCCCAGTTTAAAACTAGATTAAATACGCATCTCTTTAACCAAGCATTCACATAATACTTACTTTTTACACTACTGCTGAATCAGTTCTAATGTATTAATATTATGAACATCAGCTATGCTAATTATTTCCCATTTGCTTTTCTGCTGGTATCTGTCCAGCCGTGCACAAGCTCAAAACCTCACAACACCCGCCCCTGTCGGTGATTGGTTGGAACACTTTGTTTTGGTTTTGAGTGGTGGTTGTACCCATTTTGTTTTTGTGTGCAGATCTCAGAGCCTAGGCTGTCTACAGAGACACGTTTTTTTGACTGCATGCATGGGGCGGGCAGCTAGCGGATCGTTAGGAAAGATTAGACATTTAATTTTGGGCCTGAAATCACTGATACAAACTTTAATGTCTTCCTTTGTTGGCATTGAAACATAAAAAATGTACAGAACATTTAATTTACTTCTGTAATGCAAAGCTAGTATATACAGATACACACCTGTGTGTGTGTATATATATTTTGGTGATCAATTATTTTATTATTTATTTATTTGCTTATTTCGAAAAATAAACAGGGGAAAAAAGTGTTTAATAGCTAAATTCCTAATGCATTCCTATTTTTCTTTTTTTTCTTTTTTTTTAAGATTTTGTTGCTTCATATCAAAGTTTGTAATGTTGTGATTCATTCAGAGCTGGTAAGTTTGATTCACAGTTCTTTATTGAAAACTTTTTTAGAAAACCCTATTGAGAAATAAATCACTTCCAGAACCAAGGGCTCTAAAAAAAACGGATGGTCACTGTGTAGTACGGCTATATTTCTAGCATTTTACATTGTGCCCAAGCTTATCTGTCTTGCAACACTGTTGCAACTCACATGCGTTAGCTCTGTTTCGCTTTAATGGCTTGACACAGAGGCACAAACAGGCTGTATGAGAAAATATGGCTCTTAGTAATAGGGTCATAACCGAGCACAGCTTTCCTATTCTCTCTGCTCAAATTAGGCATATTGTGATAGCAGGTTAAAAAAAGACCGGAGGAGAGTGAGAGCATCCCAGACGTCCCTCATGAAATAAAGCGTGTGTGTAATGAGGATGTTGCATATTCATCTCACAGGTTTGTCAATGTAAGCCACCAGATAAGTTGGCGTTATCGCCAAGCAGCAATAGCAACCTGTGTCAAGGTCTTTTTGAGAAGTAATTTATAACCAGGCAAACTCAGCCTCCGCCTGCAGTGTTTGCAAGTGGACCAGGTCATGAAACAGGGTAGCCAGCCTGCCCGGTGTTCCCTGCTAATTTGGTTTTTACCCACAGGGGATGTCTGTGTGCCCCTGTAGTATTAGTACTTGGACAAGTGACATTACAATTTGTATTACAATCTGGTAGACGGAGAGTATGACGCAAACTAATGCAATGATTCGTAAACCAAGCCTTTCTCTATTAGGGCACCAATTGGTTGGTTCAATACAGCACTGTCAGATTGTTTAGATTATCAAGACTTAATTAAAGTGGGCCTGGGGGCGCTATAGCATTAGCCAAACAAACAAAATTGACAACTCACAACATACTGAAAGAAAAGTTTTACCATAACGCATTAAATGACAAAGATAAATCTATTTCATCTTTTAGCAGGCGTTTAAGATTGAATCAATGGTGGATTACAGACCGGGCCAATGAGGCCTGCGCCCCAGGGCTACTGTGTCAGGCCATCAAGTGAGGGCAGCTCGGTAACACTTTATTTTGATGGTTGATGGACATTTTTTCTGTTGTTTTTTATTGCCATTTCTTCAAGGAGATATTGGAGAACCATTTGGGGTACCTCAAAGAACCATTCTGTGAACAGATGTTTTTTTTTTTCAATGTAAAAAATTGCAATTTCTATGAAGACCATGCTTATAATGAATTATAGCTCCATTTCTAATTATTTATACGTTTATAAATACATTTATGAAGACTCATTACGACTTAATATTAGGTCATGATTGGTAATTATGATTTGTTAAGATCTATATCTCCTCAGCCATATATTGGTATATATTAATTATAATATTGTTGACATTTTTTGCTAGTATGTAACATTGAAAAATATTGTTTTATATATTTGAATGATTTCTGTGTTTTTTTTGTTTTTTTTTTCCATTATTTTATTTCAGGAATTATTGGTTATTGGTTATATTTACAAGTAAACAACTTGACATTTCTTAACATTTGCTTTATGAAAAATGCATCCTATGTTTTGACTTTATTTAAAGCCATCAATGATGCATTTATAGAGGTTAGTAACTGTATTATCTCTCACAATAAGTATTAACACAACACGGCTATTAATAACAGTATGGTCCCTTATTTGACAGAAATAATCTGAGTTACTAAAAAGTCATTGGAACCATAATGTAATTGTCACTGTTATCGTCTGCACCTTCTGTCTTCGTCTGCACAACACTTCCCAGAATCCTCCTTGTCTCCACACCTGAACTCACTCCCTCAATCACCCACCTGTTTTTCGTCATCATCATCCGTGTCACCTGGCCTCACCTCATTATTGTTCATTTGTATCTGTATTTAGTTCTCTTTGTTCAGTCTGTCTTTGTTGGCTCTTCTGAATGTTACAGTCTATGTAAATTTCACGTTGTGAGTTTCATCTGCTGTTTGCCTGACTGTACCTGTGTTGAGTTTATTATTAGCAAATGTTTGCATTGGAGCCTTTTTGACTTCCTCGTCTTCTTCTGCCTGCACACACCCTGACAGAAGAACCGACCAAAGAACTGAAGATGGAAATTTCTCATCTCTTCAGACCCTGTTTCTAGTCTGGTAACCTGCTTCCAGGAGGGTCGCCAGATCGAGGAATATCATTGAATTCCTGGTGCTGTCTAATAGGGTAAGCTGGGTGGATGTCGTCCTCAAATTTGTCTCCTGGCAAGGGCTAGACGATCCTCTACACCAACAAGCTCCAGCAGCAGTGACCCCGGGGACGTTTGCCCAATATCTGGACCACGTATTGTTGAGCGACTCGGCTTTCACTGTGTGTGAGGCTGAATATAACATCGCCGCTCAACCACCATCCAGCATCTGTCACCACCCATCCAGGGTCTCGTTCCACCGAGACCATTCATCCTGAGTTCCCTGTTTCTATCCTCAGCCAAAGGTTTGAGGAAATCAGCTCAGAGCCTTACTGGCTTATAGACTTTAATACCGAGCCTTCACCGCTGGTCCTGTCCAGTCCCGAGCCTTCACCGATTGTCCAGTCCAAAGCCTTCACCGCTGGTCCCGTCTGCCCAGCCTGTCCCGGTCCCAGAGCCTGTCCCGAATCCTGTCACTTTCCCCAAGTATTTGTTTGGGGGGGGGCTCCTCAGCCTTCAGGACGCCCACTCTCCCACCCCTATGTGATGTTCTTCGGTGCGTGGTCGCGCCTTCCGAAGGGAGGGGTGTAATGTCACTGTTATCGTCTGCACCTTCTGTCTTCGTCTGCACTTCACTTCTCAGAATCCTCCTTGTCTCCACACCTGAACTCACTCCCTCAATCACCCACCTGTTCATCGTCATCATTATCAGTGTCACCTGTCCTCACCTCATTGTTCATTTGTATCTGTATTTAGTTCTCTGTTCAGTCTGTCTTTGTCGGTTCTTGTAAATGTTTCCGTCTATGGTTACGTCTGTTAATTTCACGTGAGTTTCATCTGCCAGTTTGCCTGCCTGTACCTGTTTTGAGTTTATTATTAGTAAATGTTTGTTTTGGAGCATTTTTGCCTTCCTCTTCTTCTGCCTGCACACACCTCACAATAATAACATTATATCAATGTAGGTTGCATCTTTATAAATACATTCATGGAACCATTATACGACTGACTGACTAATACTTGTATATCAGTGTATAATGGATTATGAGCATGCACATTCAAAAAGAAAATGCATGATTTATAAGTAATTATAAAATATATATATAAATGTAAATATTATTGTTCTTATAATGCAGTATGTCTAATGAGTTGTTCAGAGTTCAAAGTGTATTTATGGAATAGTAATACTTATAAGTATAAATGGAGCTATAATTCATAAGCATGGTCTTCATAGAAAGTGTTACCAAATATTTTAATAATCTGAAGATTATTCTGTTGTGGAAAGTTTCCATGGATCTTAAAAGTTCTTCACGGAACCATAACTGCCAGTAAAGAAGCCTCACTTTTAGGACAGCTCTTAAAAGTACCTGTGAGTGTTGGCAGTTAGTGCAGTCAGATCTAGGCAGACGGCAAATGTGTGCGACGCTAATGATGAAAATTGTCACACACAACATTAAGTTTTATTCACAAAACATACTGGTTTGAAGGCTCATGAACCTCACAATTTTTAGCACAGCAATTTTATTTTAGCTCAGCGATTGGATGAAAATCCAATAAATAGGGAACTTCCTCTCATGAATAATGAACATAATCTAATCAAGTGTTATTTTAGTATTATTGAGATACTGATATAGTTTAAATAAATTAATTGAACTAGTTTTTTTATTGATTAAGTTTATTGTGTGTTTTTGTCATTTTTATTATTATTTTTAAAACATGGCTTTATAGTTTGTATTAATTTTTATTTTATTTTTATTTTTATTTTAGTTAAAGTTAAACGGAGTTTAACGGAGTTTGACGGAGGAGAAAGAATTGTTACGTATGGTATGTTCGAAACGTTTTATATCTCTTTATTTTGTATTTTTCTTGTTATTTGAGCATTGCATCTCGTAGACCTAATTGTGGCAAGAGGAGGCAGTCACTTAGGTTGGTGCTCTGGGGCCTCACAGAACCACAACTTGGTTTTAATTTGGACAAATGTGCATTAATAAATATCAAGAATGTTCTGTTTGTGTGCTGACTTAATTGTGTTTGCTTTGCTAGTGGTGTTGTATTGTGCCCTCAGGGCCACCAAACACTGCCCTTAGAAATCAAGTTACCCTATCAAAACCTCACCTTTTTCATAACAAAAAATATTTTTCTTCATTAAACTGTGTAGAAAGGAAGATACAAATTTAGATTATACCTCTTAAGGCATCATAGACAGGAAAATCTTCCGAAATTGCAGTACACATAAATATGAGTGAGCCGAGAATAAAAAGCCGAAGGACTTTGAAAACAAGCATGAAGGAGCGCATCTCAATAACTTATTTTCTCTTTCTTTTCGGAATTTACTGTCATGTTTCGCTGCCAAAGTTGCAGGCAGAATAACAATTGCAGGAGGGCAATTACTGTCAGCAAGGGGATAGATGCTTCGCCGATAAGTTCGGCTGTCACATTTAAAGTGACAGCTATTCAGCTTCTCCTGATAAGTGGCAAACGATATTGTCATCATTAAGTTTTAATGGATATGAGGTTATGCGCTTCCAGCAACATGAACAAGAATAATGCTGAGAGGGGGGAAAAAAACACGGCTGACGCACAACACTGCCAAGTCCAAAATTGTTAAATGGACCCTGCGTGCCATATAGCCTTGGCTGAATTTCATCAAAGATGTCCCTGTACAGTTTGTGAGTAGGCTACACTTAAATTACGGCCAGACATGCATTTTTAATAACGACAGTTTGCGTGCTGTACTCTTCATCATTCTTTCATATCAAAGTACCAGAGAACTGAGAAAAACAGAGTTAGCATGTTTTTTTCTGAGCGCTGAGAGAGAACCGGGCAGAAGTTAGTTCTCTGATGTGCGTGTATAAAAATTGCATGTTGTGGAGATCAGGCTGGCTTGTACCCGTTATAGTTTATCTCAACAGGAGCTTAGTTTGTTCCTTGCCTTGTCTAGTGACAAGTGCCACAGCTCACAACATTCTCCACACCCTCCTTCAACAGATAAGATGAACCGTTTTGATGCATATATACAGTCTCGTAATCAATGCCTCAGGCACACTTCATTTCCATGTTTTTCCATCTGGAAACCTGCCTCTCCCTCATGTAGCATGATACATGAAAAATTTAATTTACAAGGCAAATGACTCAGACAGAAAAAGCAAGGCATCCATCTTGAGGTTTATGACATTATAAACTTCCAATTAGATTCCATTTGAATGATGCACATACACTTGATTCATTCTTTTTTTGTATCTGATTATCCCTTATGTCATTAAATGTCTCAAGTGAACTCTTTTATGGTTTGAACAACTTTTGCAATACAAAGATTGATTGGCCTTTCCATGGTCCATGTTATGTTCAAAATCGCATACTCTACTAACCCTACTATATTTGTCAATATGTCAAAATCCACTTGACCTTCAGCAAGGGGATAGATGTGTGACAATTGAACCTGCAATTTTAACCTTTGTTTTCCTATTAGTTGCATTATTTTTTATTACATCAATCACTTAAATTAATAATTTCAATATCTGTAATATTTACTATGAAGACTATATTTAGAATGCATTATAAGGGTATTCTTAATGCATTATAATACATGCATAAACAACCTTATAATATGTATAGTATAATATAAATAATCATATCAACAGTTATAATGCATTATAATACTTACCTCTTTGTGGTTACAACTTTTAAGACAGATTAATACAATGCATAATAACCCTAAATTAAGTTTGCATTAATGATGCATCATGAGGTTATTCTTAATGCATTATAATGCACGCATAATGCCTTATAAACAACCTTAATATGTGTTGTATCATCTCATGAATAATCAAAACAACAGTAAGAGTATCTGTCACACACACACTCATCACATGGACTTTGTTTTCAGTTTGCTCCATTAGTTTGTTGTGGATGTTAATTTGATTCGTCATTCTGTTCAGCTGTGTGTGATTAATGACCTTATTTGTCTCTTGTCAAGTCAAGTCAAGTCAAGTCACCTTTATTTATATAGCGCTTTTTACAATACAAATTGTTTCAAAGCAGCTTTACAGAGATAACAGGAAAACAATGTTGTAATAGTATTGTTAAATTCAAAATTAAATGTTAAATGTCCCCAACTAAGCAAGCCAAAAGCCAATGGCGACAAAGGCGAAGAGAGGCGAAAAAGGCAACAGTGGCAAGGAACCAAAACTCCATCAGATGACAGAATGGAGAAAAAAACCTTGGGAGAACCCAGGCTCAGTCAGGGGGCCAGTCCTCCTTTGGCCAACGAACGAACAGTGTATGATTATGATTATGTATTTAAGTTCCGGTGTTGTCTGTTTTATGGTTGTGTTTCTTATGCCTGTCTATTTGGATTCCCTTCAGTGTGGATTACTAAAGACTTTTGTACTTGATTCCTTCATTTTCGTGCATTTGTGTACAGCCAAGTTATGACAAAGAAATACATCTTATGAGTAGCATTAGTGACAAAAACAAAGTTTTTTTAAACATCGAATAGAAATAGACCTTAATAGAAAAAAAAAAACATTTAAAGTAAAAAAACACAATTATTATAAGTAAACTATATATAAATATATTACGTAAAGTGCACAACCTTCCTAGTTCTTTTTTTTTTTGAATGTTTGGAATGAGAGAAGAAGTTGGAGTCATAGATGTTTTAAAACCAAATCATCTCTCTGCAGACACATTTTTCTTCAAAGAATTGTGTGCTCTGGAGGGCACGTAAGATTTGCCAATGGTCAGAAGACCTAGGGGAAAAATGTAGTTACAAGGACGTGACGGAAGATTCAGTCAGCTGATTCAAAATCATGATGATTCATTTCAGAAAACACAGAGAATATGTTGTCTGCAGCACAGAGAGATTTGGTCATTAATGGATTCCCTGCGAGCCCTATGGATACAAATAGTTCTGATTTTCTATAGAAGGTGTCTATTTATTTCATTATATTTTTATTTATTTTTTATGTTTAGCAAAGCAGTGAACGTTATACTGAATAGTACTTATCTTTTAATATGAAACAAAAATACCCAAGTACGAGATTAACATTCTGGGAAATAAAGACATCGGGACACTGGGTAATGAAATGTCTAAAAAGCATCTAGAAGGCAAATGTTGTGCCATGATCTCCTAAAGGAACAACCTGCATGCTTCCTCCCACTTCTTTTTATCTCGCAAAGAGAAAAGTCTCAATCCATTTTGAGGATACCAATCCATTAGGGAATACATTGCATTTGAAATGCTGCATTGAATACTAGACCAGACACTGGAGTGTATCAAAGAGAAGTTGTCAGAGTATGGGTTAAATTAACGATTGCTGTGTCCATTTGAATTTGTTCCCTTTGTGCTTATGATTATGACATGAGATTTTCTCTTCGTTTGTTGTTTTCTTTTCTTTTCCCCCCATAGGTGGTCCTGGCTTAACATTTTACAGAACAATATACAGTGTGGCCAAATGTCATGTGTAATAATGTTTGTGGAGTTTTTTTTATGTTCCCTTTCAAAAGCTACAATTGATGCTGCGCTGCTTAGCGCATTGGGAACGTCTTTAATCATGACCTGCTGTGAATATAGTGTGTAAACACGTCGATGGGATCGACCCGGAGGTAATATAAGCCTTGGTCGGTGACGTCACCGGCGCGCGACACCCGTGACACGAGGCTATAATTAGATGAGCCACAGGTGCATCGTCAGGTCTTTTTGTCTTCAGAGACCTCTCTGTGTTTGGTGTGCAAGCATTTATCTCCTCTCTATCTACTACAGATCTTTGTTAGGAGTTATTTATCACTGACTACATTTACAAGTCAATATTCGTCAATATTCGTGTTATGGTCGGGTTAAGGACACTATTCGGGTTTCTGAAACATTCGGAATAACCCGTTTACATGCGTGGGCAGAGAGAGTTACTCCTGTATACATGGAATTTGTAATCGATTGGCAATATCCCGACGTAAACGGCGACGCATGGTTAGCGTCTGGACGTACGGACAACCTTAAGTCGCAATATACGTCAGTTCCGATTCTTCTTCCTGTATCCAAAGACAACAACAACAGCAGCAGCACGCGGATAATGGATAGTTCGGGGCAGATAGCGATCGCCTTTGAAATAGATAATTAATTTTCCTCCTCGCTCCAAAAGTATGGTGCTGTGCTGCGTCTCGCCATGTTTACCTCTACTTCTCGTTTTTTGTATGCGCCAGACGGAAGTTCCTCTACTCAAAAGATCAAGATTCCTTGCGAATAGAACATGCGCAGAACACAAATCAATGTTCCTTTTGATGGGGATATGCCGATACGCGTTTAAATGACCAAATATTCGGGTTAGAAAAGGGGTACACCAGGTATAATATCGTCACCTTCCTAAAATAATTGCCTAAGTAATTTTTTCAGGTTTCTCAGACAACACAAAAAACGGAACCTAACTTCAGAGGCCGAATAGATTTGTGTTCTTCTTGATGCAACTGCCATCTTGAAAAGCTTGTAAAATTGCCTAAGTCTACCTTAGGCAAAATAAAACGGCCTAAGTCACACTTTTGACATAGGCCATTATACTACAGGGGTAGAATTGCATGATCTGTTCAACTAAGGATGTGGGCAATTTTACCAGATGTGGCCAGCATCATGAGAAGATGACTTATGCAAAAAAATCATTTTTGTCAAAAAATGACTTAGGCAATTATTTTAGGAAGGTGACGATATTCGGGTTTTTAAAAAACGGTATATGAGCATATTCGGGTTATTGCCGGTGTTTACATGGCCGTGCGCGACCGGGTTATTGCTAATATTCCGATTTTGAACGGGTTATTGGCTGCATGTCTCTGACAGTAGTCACTGACAGTGTGCAGATTTTCTCTTTCTCATCTTTCAACGATCTAAGAAGGAATGTTGCCCTCCTCGTTTTAACGGTGTGGTTCCCACTACCATGAAACAGGAATAGGCGCATCTGCTGTCCCAAAAATGGGGGACTGCGTCCGTTTTTAGATCTTTGAGTCTTGAACTGTTCCGTTAGAACGCTCAAGTTCAAGATGCTAACTATCAAGAAGATCGTGTTGTAAATTCAACATCGTGTTTGGATCTTCACGGTCAATCTTAAAAAGACGCATATTTTCATATAGAAATGTTGCCACAACACTGGAAGTTCCTGATGTTTGCTTTGGGGGGTGAAGCTTACCATTTCCGGGTCCTTCCATTTGACCTAGCCATGTTACATTGACGATTGGCTCATACTGGCCCAGTCTCAAGAGCTTGAGCTTTGACATCTAGATTGATCCTCGCTCATCTTCTCTATTTGGGGCTGAGGTGCAACGCCAAGAAAAGTGTTCACTCTCCTCCCCAGAGGGTAATGTACTTGGGGGTTAAATGGGACTCTGTCACCATCGGGGGAACAACTGTCCCCCGCTTGTGTCAAGACCATTTTTAAACACCCTAAAGCAACATCTGGCTAGGTCAGGACATTACATAAGTCTCATGGAAGCTGTGACCACAGGGATCCTTCTGGGCCTTTTGCACATGAGACTACTTCAGTTGTGGCTCAAAATCACTATACAATCCCTAAGGGCAAATAAGGCAAGAGCACCCGCTGAGTGCTTCGTGTCCTTTCTAAAAATCCATGTTTATGGTAAGTCACGCGCTGAACGCTTTGTGTACTCTTTCTAAAATCCATGTTTATGGTAAGGGTTACGCGCTGTGGCTTCGTTCCCTTTCTACGTGGTTCAGACCCCGGTTTCTCACCTTGGGTCCCACTCTTGGTGCGTCTTGCTGTTGCGGAATGCTAACGACAGACGCCTCCCTGTCGGGCTGGGTAGCGGTCTTAAGTGGTCATCCAGCCCAGGGGATCTGGGGAGGCATCATCTTGACTGGCAAATCAATTGTCTCAAGTTGATGGAACATGTATTTCTGGCCCCAAAATATTTTCTCCCTCAGTTGAGAGGCTGTCCTAGTGTGGGGGGACAACACAGCGGCAGTCTCTTACATAATCATCAGGGAGGATTACATAATCATCTGCACTCATGCAATCTGAACAGAATAGCGAGGCAGATTTTCTCTGGGCCCAGGAGAAGTTCCTGTCACTCAGGGCAGTGTACATTCCAGGGCATCTGAATGTGGGAGCGGATTTTCTGTCCAGACAGAAATTACACACGGAGGAATGGAAACTCCACCCAGATGTAGTAAAACAGATCTGGACCAGATTTTATGAAGCAGAGGTGGACCTCTTCGCCTCCCAGCAGACAGCGCAATGTCCGCTCTACTTCTCTCTGAGTCACCTAGCCCCCCTGGGTCTGGATGCTGTGGCGCACTCATGGCTCAAAATGTGCCTGTATGCGTTTCCTCCAGTGGCTTTGCTCCCGGGAGTTCTAGCCAGAGTTCGCCAGTTAGGGTCTTGCCTCTTACTGATAGCGCTGCGTTGGCCGAACAGAGTATGGTTCTCGGAGATAATATCTCTCCTCGACGGCTCGCCATGGGCGATTCTGAAGAGGAGGGACCTACTTTCCCAGGCGGAGGGCATGATATTCCATCCCAGGCCCGACCTGTGGAACCTTCATGCTTGGCCCCCTATGGGTACCAACTGAGGGTCACTGGGCTTTCACCTGCCGTTATTGAGACCATTCTAAGTGCTAGGGCTTCTTTTTGAGTTATGCCAACAAATGGGGTGTCTTTGAAAGGTGATGTGTTGTACATAATGCAGATCCAGTCAACTGCCAGATTGCTTCAGTTCTGGATTTCTTGCAGGAAAAATTATCAACAGGCACATGCCCCGCCACTCTCAAAGTTTATGTGGCCCCTCTTTCGGCTTGCCACGCCTTGGTTGACGGGGTGCCACTCGGGAGACATCCTCTACTCGCTCGCTTCATTCGTGGGGCCAGACGACTGAGGCCTCCCGTAAGAACCAAGATCCCTTCGTGGGACTTAGCTTAGTCCTCAAGGGTCTGCCTTTGAACCTCTAGGGTCGGCGTGTGATAAACTTCTGACCCGAAAGATGGTTTTTCTTATGGCTATTACCTCTCTAAAAAGAATCGGAGACATGCAGGCTCTGTCAATATCACCATCCTGCTTAGACTTTGCCCCAGGAATGGTGAAAGTGATTTTGCATCCTCATCCTGATTACCTGCCTATGGTACCTTTCTCGGCTGTACATCCGGTCACTCTTGAGGCCTTCTGCCCTTCGCCGTTCATGACGCCGGAGCAGGAGAGATCTCACAGACTGTGTCCAGTCCGTGCTCTTCAGACGAATGTCCACCGCACCAGCCAGTGGCGTATCGTTTGTTATGGGGGCAGCAACAAGGGTGCTGCCGCCACTAAACAGACCATGTCATATTAGGTCAGGAATGCTATTGCTCTTGCTTATGAGGCACGTGGCCAAGCTTCGCCAACGGGTCTTAGGGCTCACTCCACCAGAGGGGTCGCCTCCTCTGCTGCCTTGCCAAGAGGTGCCCCCCTTACAATTTGTTTGTGATGGCTGGTCCTCCCGCAAACATTCATAAATATTTTATAGTTTGGATGTTCATGCCACTCCGGGCTCTCAAGTCCTTGAGTCAACATCACAAGCTAATGTCTAGGGCTTTCTTGCGTTGTTGTGAGCACACCTACACAACCGTAAGGAGTCCAGACACCCTCAAGCACGGCGGCGTGGGCATTCTCGTTCCCAATGCGCTAACCAGCGCAGCATCAATTGTAGCTTTTGAAAGGGAACGGTTTGGGTTACTTGACTGTAACCCTGTTCCCTGAAAAAGCGGAACGAGATGCTGCGCTGCATTGCCATGCTGATGATGTCCCAGGACTGCTCTTCAGACAAAATATCCTGACGATGCACATGTGACTCATCTAATTATAGCCTTGTGTCGCGGGTGCGCGCCGGTGACGTGACCGACCGAGGCTATATTACCTCCGGTTCGATCCTATCGACGTGTTTACACACTATATTCACAGCAGTTCACGATTAAAGATGTTCCCAATGCGCTAAGCAGCACAGCATCTCGTTCTGCTTTTTCAGGGAACAGGGTTACAGTCAAGTAGCCCGAACCGTTTTGTGTGATTCTCTTCAAACTATTAAATGGAAATAACTTATATTTCTCTGAATAAATAAATAAATAAATAAACACCTATAACTGTCACCACAAGACCAGGGTTAACGAAACATATTATAGTTAACTAAACTAAAAAAAATTTAAAAAAATAAAAAAAAATAAAATAAAATAAAAAAACATTAAAAAAAAGTTTTGTTACTTGAAATTTAATCAACTTTAACTGAAATAAAATAAATATAAAGTACCTTATACTTATTTTGTTCAGCTAGTTGCACCAAGCATGATTTCTCATTTTCATTTAGTTTAACTTGAAGCACTAAAATAACTAAAACTGAAAATAAAATGTATAAAAAAATATATAGACAGAAATGAAAAATGACAAAACAAACGCAATTACTACAACTTTGACTAAAATTTAAATTAAAACAGAAAATGCAAAAGTAAACTAATTCAAAATATGAATAAAAACTGTAATGTCAATGATACTAAAATAACACATGATTCAGACACAGTGAGCTCCTGTGATGCAGGTTCATTTCCCCTTTTTTACCCCATAATTTCCTTTTCTCATGTAACCCTAACTGTACGTTCACACCGCTGCCGACTTGAGCGTCAAAGAAGCTCTGGCCGCTCTGTCAAGGACGCTTGTCAAAAAGCACGGGGAAGCTCGTTGACGCTTAGGACGCTCTGACGCAGCAGGGAGAAGAGAAGTGTCACAACATGAAATGTAATAAACATAAAAAACAAGCAATACATTGAAGAAACCTTTCATAATGACAGCATTTTTATAACCGTTTTGGTCACATTTGGTCGGGGAAAAAATAATAATTAGCTATTATTATTATTTGCATTAGTGCAATTGGTCAAATCGTGTTACCGTGAGCAAATTAATTGCATTCCCGCTTAAAACGAGCGTTCGTAAATATTTTAAATAAAAGTTGCGCTCATTCTCAAATGTGTATCACTGGATCATTATGGATAATCGTTGTGAAGTTGTTGTGTTTGGTGCTGCTTTATTGTATGCGGACAAGGTCGGACTCAGAGATTTTGGGTTCGTTCATTACACAGGACCGTTATCAATTCGGAGAGTATCACCGGCTGGTGCAGCAGCTGCGGCTAATGTTTTAATCGGAACTAATGTTTTGGTAGGAACGAAAGTTTACATCGTATGTTTCTCCGTAATCAGCCAGCGCGAAGCACGTCTATATTCCGATTGGTTGCTGCGTTTTGCCGCTGCTTGCCGCTGAACCGCGTCATTGCTCATTACCATAAAGTTGAGCTACTTTCAACTTTCTGATTGACGCTCAAGACGCTCAAAACGCGACGCCGAGGGATTTGACGCTCCTTGCAGCGGAGAGAAGCCAGCTTCCATTGAAAATGAATGACTTCCGGACGCTTTGGAAGCTCAAGTCGGCGGCGGTGTGAACGTACAGTAATTCAAGGCAAACAAAAAGTGTATTTGCATTTCAAGAATGAGATTTGGGTCATATATTTGTGTATATATGTAGATTTCTTTGAATTAAAGTAACCATGATATCACAGTTGACAGTTTTTGTTTATTTTATGGAATATCGTAGTATATTATTATAAAATATCTTTATGTGCACATCTATAACAGATTTCAAATCTAAAATAAATTTATTAAACAGAATCCACTCAGGTACATACAAAAGTGAGAGTCCACGAAATAGAGCACCGACAGCACCAGACAAATGAATGAACCAGAGGAAGGATCATGATGGAAGCTTAGCTGACCACACCCGGGGGACAAATATGAAATATGCTGTGACTGACTCAATAACAAACCAACAATAAAAAATAAACAGTAAACAGCTCTGGGGACACATTTAACATCCAAATTATTTAGATTTAGTATCTTTACAAATAAATAATTTGTTTTATGCAAGGCATCAGGCATTTCCATCACGTGAAAAGACAGATGCTACACTCGTTTAGGTGACACACATTGGATTCCTGTATGTTGCTGTGTACAAAAGTAAACGATTTACAGCACAGTAACGATTAGATCAAATATAATGTACAGTACACAAACCTGCATTTACTGAAGAAACGCACCAATTCGATGGCACTGAGAACTGCTCTCTCCTGAAGATGATGCAGAAAGCCAGAGGTAAATAACTCAACCACTGGGTTTTTACGTCTGACCCAGGAGCTGGGTAACACAAAAACTACCCAAACACTGAAAAAGATATCGACCCAAAAGATAATGACCTAACAGGCTCAACCAAGCTTCATAGGTTGAAAAAATAACCCAGGTTTTTGTAGAGTGCAGTGTCTTAGGCCACAGAGAAACACCCTGGATGCTGGCAGAGCTAACACAATCAAACCCATGACAACATAGGAGAACATGCACTCCACACAGAAATAACTTGGACCAGGTAATTTGTTGCCACACTCATGACAGCTAAACTGAGTCCGAGAAAGAAGCCACTGTAAAGATGTGACCGTTCATCCAACCCATGACGCCAATGAGCCAAGCCAAACTATTCTCAAATCACAGGCTAATAAGCCCTGAATCACTTTTAGCTTCACAGCCCCAAGCGACAGGTTTGGCAAACGTCTATTAAAATCAAATTAATGGTTTACATAGAAGTGCCTTATCTAAAGCAGTTCCAAGGCAAAAGCAATACTGCAATAAAAAGCTCTCATCCAACTGATAACACATCCCCAACTTTGCTTTTGAAAGATCTGCCGGTGTGTCCTGTCACTGTGGCTTTAAAGCAGCCCTTTTTAATGAGAAACTGCGATTTTATCGCAGGTAATTAAAAATCGGCCAATCTGATTCATCCCAGACAATGCCATTGACTAAATTAAATAACTAAAAGGGGAACCATGCCAATATTGTGCACAGACTGGCAGGGCTAAAAGAAGTGCACTAGCTCAAATAAACAAACCCTTTGGCGAATGAAACTCAGTAAAGCATTTCATTTAATAGGAGCTGACGATGGAGTCATGCTTGAGAAGGGAAATGTTAGCAGGTTGGTAAAAAGCCCACTCTTAGTCATTGTCCGTTCCAAATTGTTACCCAATTACCTTGTCGGACCTGGAAGGAGTGAAATGCTCTCCCCAAACGAGCACATCAAACCTTGATACCCTGTCTAATGTCTCATTTTATGGACTAATTATAGTTTTGTTTTAATAACACTCTCGTCCGTTTTCTCTCCATGCTGCTATCTCCCTGCATCAGAGCATTTTAATAATGGAGAATAGCCTGATTAAAATGTCCCGATTTCCCCATGACATTTTCATGCATTAAGATAGCTTGGGTGTTTAATTTGAAGGGAGTGCCAGTACTGCAGTCGACTTGCAGCACTGTTAAATTAAATGCTTGCGGGCGAAACTAAAGCATTGTTCACATTTTCTGTGAGTTCAACAGGTAAATGACAAAGTGGAAGCCTTTCTTTCATGCACACAAACTCACACACACTTTGTTTCTGTTCTGTGAAAATCAAACATCAATCTTGGGAGGTCACCAGCAACCTTGAGGCTTCTGGCTTTTGATTCATGGAAGGCTTCATCTTAAATGCTCCTGAAGGGCGATGCTAATAGAGTAAAGGAGACACCTTTTTTTTGTGAGTTTCAGAATGTCCGGTTTCTTTACTGAACTCTTTATGTTTTGTCATTTACCGTAAATGCTCTTGGCAATCTGGTCGCTCATCAGTTAAAGTAACATTTTTGATTTTGTACATTTAGTCTGACTTTAGCCTGCTTTGTTGCAGGGTCACTGTGCAGGGGATATGTGTAGAAGTGCATACCATCTGGCAAAATTCATTCATTTGGAAAGCTTTGCAATGTCATCAAAAACACTTGAGTTGCGCAAATAACGGATTTCTAGTATGAAACTGTACACAATTATACAGTGGTGAGGTTTAATAGGTTTAAATTTCTACAACGTTACTGTACTTTTTTTTTCAAATATCTTTAGGCTACTTTATCAGAAAAATATACTTTATATATATATATATATATTTTTTTTTTTTTACTTTTACTTTTGCTTCACTACATTCCAAAGAAAAATAATGTTGTACTTTTGGTTTCACTTTATTTTGATGGTCCCTTTTGAACATTCTGTTGACTATAAGTAACGTTGCTCCTATTAGTAGAGTATTAGTAGACTGCTAAGATTAGGGTTAGATCAGTTAGATCAGTCTACTAATACTCTAATGAGAGTTAGTCGACATGTAGTTGCAAAGTTACTTATAGTCAACAGTATGTTCAAAAGGGACCATCAAAATAAAGTGTTACCGTACTTTTTCTTCACTACATTCCATAAACATGTATCGTTCCTCGTTATTTTGAACTGAAGAAATTGCCACCCCCTCTGTGATGCGATAGGGATGTTCAATTATTGTACAAGTTTATTCTTTCCAATGAACCCGCAGATTTTTTTCACAAATAACACTGAACATTTGCAAATCGGACTGATCCAATTACAGCTGTTCTTGAGTCAACAACTCACTGATTCAAGGATCCAGTCAAAATGAGCCAAGAACAGTGGTATCATCTGCGTTTAAGTCCAACTTTGATGTCCTTCCCTCACTAACTTCCATCCGTACAGTACAGTTTAATGTTTTTATAGTGTATCATAAGTGCTTGGAATGAAATAAAAAGTTTGCTTATTTGCAATACATATCAAATGTATGTACTATGTTTTTCTTATCAGTGCTGACTTGTCTGACTAGTGCTGTCTACAATAAATATACTTTAAAGTTCATCAATCAGAACTTTTTTCTTTTAATACTGTACTTACGTACATTAAAAATCAGTGTTTTTGTACTTACAATTTAATAGTGTAAACATGTTGTTGTTTTTTTCACACTACAGCTTACTTGATTTGTGTACTTGGTTTATCCAAAATGTATGAAATAGATGCTGACACAAAGCATGCCATCGCTGTCGAAATTTTGGTGCATCACTAAATGGGACTCTCGGAAAACAACTAATATATTTGATATCTATATCTCTGCTTACCTTTCATGTACATGTGTCCTACTGTTCCTAAACTGTTTTCAAATGAGCTCTGTTATTGTCTTATCTTACACTCTCGGATGTTATACTTATATTCTTATCTTGCTGGCAGATGAAGGCTTCCTTCCACAATTCCCATAAGTTTTATTGAATTGTCAAGTATTTTGAATCCTTTATCTTCAAGTCATGACATGTAAATCTTTCAAACTGGATACAAGCAGTGGTTGATATTGATTATATTGATTGCAGTTCTACAGTAACATAACAGAAGACTTTGGCCCTGAGAGCAATAATAAATGTCTTATTTTTAACCTTTATTTATATAGCGCTTTATGCTATTCGGATTGTTTCAAAGCAGCTTTACAACGATAACAGGAAAATGATGTATTTCGGCCATTGTTTAGCTGGAGTCAGTTTAGTGTTGATTCAGTTTTGTTATAAAGATCATAAAAAAGGAAATTACTTCATTTCATCTATGAAGCAGTTCTGCAGTTCAGTCATCATCCAGCTCAGATCAGTTCTCATTCAGCAGCGTCAGTCAGATCAATAATATTGGTGTATATTATGTGAACATTGTAAATACATTGAGAATTGTATGAAGTACCTTTCCTTTAACTTTAAAGCTTAAACTTTATTGATTGTGGGTGTGGACAGCGTTTCTGCCAAAACAAACTTTGAGCTTAAATGTTACTTTCAACATTTTGCAGAACACTCAAAGGGTTTGACTCTTACATCGACATCCTGTCTGTTTGAAATCTCTGCATTTTTAAGTCAGACTCTTTTTCTTCTAGATAGGCAGAGGAACACTTTTAGATCCCTGATCATCACATCACATGGCATCTAAAGCTATGAGGTTATAATTATTGTTATGGGTGCAGTTAAAAGCCACTTAGTCATTCAAGTGTGTGTGTGTGTGTGTGTGTGTGTGTGATATATATATATATATATATATATATATATTATATATAGAGGGAGAGAGAGAGAGAGAGAGAGAGAGAGAGAGAGAGAGAGAATTGTAAATGTATCACTGTGTGGAAAAGAGCAGCAGGAACATTTTGCTTAACATCTTTTGTCCTGTGTAAGAAAGAATATGTTTGGCATGACATGAGCCTCAATAAATGATGATAGACTTTGAATTTTTTTGCGCTGAACTGTCCTATTTATTCATTCAGTCCTTCCACATTCTCCATCTCACACTTTCATTCTACTTGTCTCTCTTCTTTTCCTTGCAGCTGTCTGTCAAAATTCTCTCTCATCAACCCCTTTCCACCCACACATCTTTCTCTCTCTCTCTCTCTCTCTCTCTCTCTCTCTCTCTCTCATAGGCCATTATGTTAAAATATGTGGTCCATTAGATGGCAGACAATGCAATCAGTTGATTAAAAGCTGTTTCGACCACCACCATCAATCAGTCTCAGCATGGAGAACCCCAGAGGCTGTTGTGTGATTTGGTAGAGTCCTGTGACACTCACAGTGACCCATGTCATGTGACTTGGACAGGTGTTTCTCTATCAGACTATTTGAAGGGCTTCCCTGAACCATGCCATGAATTCCTGCAGATCACAGGATCAGCACCTTGTGCTTTCTGTTGCCATCACAGCTATTCATAATTCTGTTTGATATTTTAATATTAATGTCTTCATAAAACTGGAGTTAAATTTTACCTAAAGAAAATAGGCCAAAGACACAAATGGTAACACTTTACAATAAAGTTCATAAGTTAACATTAATTAATGTATTAACTAACATGAACTAACAATGATCTTTGTTACAAATCCAGCTGTTAATTGTTTGTTCATGTTAGTTCACAGTGCATTAACTAATGTTAACAAATACAACCTTAGATTTTAGTGACTTATTAGTAAATGTTGAAATTAATATTTCATTTCATCATTTTCATTTCATTATTTATTTGTAAAGCACATTTAAAGGAGCCGTATGTAAGATTGTGGCCAAAACTGGTACTGCAATCACTTTCAAATTACTGTAGAGTGGTGTATCCCCTCCCCCTCCCCCCTGACTCGAGGTTGCCAGATATGCTGCAGGATCCAACAGGAAGGTTTGTATCTGCAGTTTTGGTAACTAGAGCAGAGCTGGCAACCCGGATGCCGCAGCAGTACTGACTCCGTGATTGGTAGATCGGTGGAGGGTGGAGCTCAGACCAAAACACAACATGACAACATCAGTTGAGGGCTGCAACTTCACTTTTTAAATGGCAATATCCTGGCCGGACTACTGTTGTCAGTGATATAAGTATTTGTAATGAACATGATTTCTTAATGTCTAGTGACATATCAGGGAAAATTTATGATTAATTGAAATGGGATTATGAATTATATTAAGAACGTCGTACATAGAAAACATGCCATAATGTACCCTGAGTGTAAACCTTTTCATGAGCAGCTTCTTAGCAAAACCAGCTTTATACTGACCCTCCTCGTTTATAAAGCAGTCTGGTGTGTGAAATGATTCGCGCAAACATAAAAGCATTGACGTTGATCGTGGAGAATATTCCCTTCGAAAACAAACTCAGCCCCTGCGTCATTGAAATGACTGCTGCTATGTTCCTTATTGCACCCAAGAACAGATCACCACAATTGCTTAGACGCCATTCTGCGCAGTGCTCCAGCGTGACCGAGCCGGTCCGCGGACTATGATTGACAGCTCGCTCACGAGCGAGGGCGGGTCTGTGTTGAAATGCTGCTGTCAATCAACAATCGTGGGAGGGGCGTCCGCGCCGTGTGACGTCACACGGCGAAACGGCTTGATTTGAGACAGGGGAAAACATATAAGGAGATTAAAACAAAAAAACTGGATGGATTTTTATCATTATATGATGGTTGTGTACTGGCACTGCCAACACACATTTCAGTACAATCAACTTGTAAAAGTGCATGTATCATTATATGACCCCTCTAAAAACAACCCATGGTTGACCAAAGTGCTGAACAGGGCAGAGTAAACAGTACAAGGATAATAGTAAAATTTCAAGAGCAATCGATACAATTACAAACAATATAAATAAATAATACATTAAATCTAATGCAATTGAAGGTTAAGAGAGTACATTAAGGATCCACATATTAACTAAGATTAATATATGCTGTAGAAGTATTGTTCATTCTTAGTTCATGTTAACTAAGGTAGTTAACTAATGTTAACTAATGAACCTTATTGTAAAGTGTTACCCATAAAATAGACATCAACGGATCCACTACACATGTGTTCACTTTCTCAACTGTTTACATTCACTTAAGGTAGGGTAAGCACATCCCGTGACGTTCTACCCAGAGCTGTTCATGTCCTCAGACTCTGATTTCTATGTCAACACTATCAGGTGGGTCAACTAGAGCAATATAAGTTGTTTACAGTCATCATTATTGTAATGTTGTGTGCTTTGAGACATGAGGTAATTTAACAATGCCTCTCGTCTCTTGACGCTTTGCAGGCGCTGTTGTGTGCATTTTAATGTGTTTTTAAGGAGACGTGGCTTTGGAGACACTCTAAAGGGAGGGTGGGATCTTATGCTTTCAAACCTAGCTTGCTATTACTAGCCTATTCTTAATTTCCTACCCTACCTTTAAAGAAATTGTTCAATTAAAAATTAAAATTCAGTCATGATTTACTCAGTGTCACTTCCATGGCTTAATGCACTTTTAATGATATTGTTTAATATAAAAAATGTCCCGCAGTTTAACAACAGTAGACTGCATTTTACAACAGTCTCTTATTCGGCTGATTTAGATGTTAAGTTTGGCTTAGGGGGGAACGAAAGCGCACCGCAGAATGTGGCAGCAGCACAATAATAGTTTTACATTGGTCATCTTGTTTTCATAATTGTTTGAAACGAAAGTCGAAATCAATTACGATTCATCGCACAGACCTGATAAGTATATAGTATGTATATGCAAAACAGAACTGTAAAATAAAGTGCTACACAGTTTTGTTTACAATTGACCTCCATTATATGGATCATTCTTATGTTCCAAAGTAGAAACGGTTTTGGAATGACATAAGGGCGAGTAAACGATGAGAGAATTTTATTTTTAGGGTTAACTATCCCTTTGAGTGCTAAAATAAGTAGTCAACATTTGAAGTGGATCAAAAAAGTTGATGAAAGTTGTCCTAAGACAAGAACGGCATCGTTCAAAATTCATGTATAACTTTGATGAAAAATTTTGATTCACTTGATCCAGCAATGTTTGATCCACAAATGTTGATTACTGTATATCACAACCTCAGATTTGTAATGTTTCATGTAAACATAAAGATGTACAGAAGCCACATTAATACCAAATCTCCCTACACTCAGTAAGTCCCACTCAGAGACACTACCCAATGCCTCGAGTACATGTGAAGATCCAGAGAGGCTTGTGATCAGTCAAGCTCAAGCTCAGTTTTGAAACGGGGATGTAGGCATGCTATGTGATGATGATAGATACAGCATGAGCCACAAATCCGCATTTTCATGCCAAAGGCACATGTGTTTTGCTAGATATACACTCAGTATATCAGTTGGCCTGTAGCTTATTTATCTGCATGTAAGCATGGCTGCATGCATAATATATTAAATGGACTGAGAAGGATTTATAATTCGTGTTTACTGAAGTTTCTGAAGAGTGAAGGATCACATCAATGTGCGTCTCCCAGCCTTCAGAGTTTACATAGAAAGACATGATTGATTTATTTACAAGTAAATGAGACATCAGTGATTTAAATTAGTCTGGTTTTATCCTTCTCACGTTACATCCAATTTGCAATTACATTATATGTGTGTGTGGGGTAAGGTTTACTCTGTTGAGTAGAACAAAATACATTTTAAAGGTCACCTGTAGAGGAGAAAAATGACAAATAAGATTTCCGAGCCACCAATAAGATGGATGGAGAGCAAATGGCGACCTTTTCTGAAGCATCCTACATCTTAGAGCCTTAGTAAGAGTTTCAGGATAGATCTCAAAAATGTCTCACAATGTGCTCAGAGGTGTCCCCTTTTTTACGTTAAATAATTTTTCTTATCCGAGTGCATATCCAGCTATTAGGTAGCCATGGACTTCCCCAATAGTATAAATAGATATAATGACAACATTGCTCTATTTGCTTGAGAGGTCAAACGTGTCAATTTCGGCTCTGTCAAAGGCATGGGTTTGGGGTGGGACAACCCATAATTCAATAGAGCGCTGCAGTGATGATGTATTTTTGTATGCCAATGCGAAAGTTAGCATCACCTTGTTTTCACTGACAAAAAAACAATAGGATTTTTCTGTTGGCTTTTGTATTATTGCACAAAATAAGCTCTGAGACCAACTGTGACAAAGTTCTAAGTTACCCCTGATGACTAGTGTATGCCCTGTGTTTGTTTGGTTTATATTCTTTCTATAAATGTTTGTTTCTTGTTATTTGGTAACTTTTTTTCTAGTCTGAGGTGCACATTAGACTGATAAAAACCACCAAGAGATTTATTTCTTTATTTTCTTTATTTGGAATTTACATAAATTAGTTTTATCCTCATTTGCAAAACTAACCTTCTGGGTTCATGTCTGCAGCATGGTTTCCGGGGGTGGGTGTTTAAGAGGACGTGCGGCCTTCCTGTTCCTCATTTTATGCCATCCCAAAGAATTCTGGGTAGTGTAGGCATAGTCCATTTCTCAATGGGAGCAGGGGGTTATTGTTTCATGTTTTATTGTGTTTATGTTCATAGTATGTAGAAATGTATTTGTTTATTATTTGTATTACTTTCCTGGTATAATTAAGGTAAATGTATTTTAAATATTATTTTCATTTCAGTGTATTTATGTATTATGTATGTGAACATTATTTAAATTCCCTATTATTGTCAAATGGTTGGCCCTTTCAGTATAAAGGAATGTATTTTTGTCTGTTAAGGCAGTTCTGGTGAGGGACCTCCGTGAGGAGAGTCACCGTCTGTGTTTTTGTTTATGTTATTTTTGATTTGATATAATTTATTTGAAAGTCAATAAAGATTTCACTGACTGCAAGCAGTGTCTCCTGCCTTTGCTCTGGTCATGTCTTCACGCCAACAAAAGTTTGATTCTTACACATTGTGTTTATCAAGGTAGTCTTCACAAATGGTTTTTGAAGTCTAAAAGCAAGAAGTAAAAATCTAAATGTAAGCTATAAATAAGCTATGCTCTAGTTGCATGACTTCCACGTCACCATTATTGAACTTCCAAAAACTCTTGTAATCTTAATTTAAAATCTATAAGTTGGAAAGTTTGAGTTATAATAGTTTGCAATAGCTTGATTATTAATATAACAAGACTGCGAATGCAAATAGTAACATCCCCTACAACCTCTATAGTCCCATATAGCCACTTGATAGCATCAACTATATTCAAGACAAGTAATAGCTTTAAAAATCATGTGTGCGTGTGTGTGTGTATATATATATATATATATATATATATATATATACACACTCACCAGCCACTTTATTAGGTACCCCATGCTAGTAACGGGTTGGACCCCCTTTTGCCTTCAGAACTGCCTCAATTCTTCGTGGCATAGATTCAACAAGGTGCTGGAAGCATTCCTCAGGGAGTTTGGTCCGTATTGACATGATGGCATCACACAGTTGCCGCAGATTTGTCGACTGCACATCCATGATGCGAATCTCCCGTTCCACCACATCCCAAAGATGCTCTATTGGATTGAGATCTGGTGACTGTGAAGGCCATTTGAGTACAGCGAACTCATTGTCATGTTCAAGAAACCAGTCTGAGATGATTCCAGCTTTATGACATGGCGCATTATCCTGCTGAAAGTAGCCATCAGAAGTTGGGTACATTGTGGTCATAAAGGGATGGACATGGTCAGCAACAATACTCAGGTAGGCTGTGGCGTTGCAACGATGCTCAATTGGTACCAAGGGGCCCAAAGAGTGCCAAGAAAATATTCCCCACACCATGACACCACCACCACCAGCCTGAACCGTTGATACAAGGCAGGATGGATCCATGCTTTCATGTTGTAGACGCCAAATTCTGACCCTACCATCCGAATGTCGCAGCAGAAATCGAGACTCATCAGACCAGGCAACGTTTTTCCAATCTTCTATTGTCCAATTTCGATGAGCTTGTGCAAATTGTAGCCTCAGTTTCCTGTTCTTAGCTGAAAGGAGTGGCACCCGGTGTGGTCTTCTGCTGCTGTAGCCCATCTGCCTCAAAGTTCGACGTACTGTGCGTTCAGAGATGCTCTTCTGCCCACCTTGGTTGTAACGGGTGGTTATTTGAGTCACTGTTGCCCTTCTATCAGCTCGAACCAGTCTGGCCATTCTCCTCTGACCTCTGGCATCAACAAGGCATTTCCGCCCACAGAACTGCCGCTCACTGGATGTTTTTTCTTTTTCGGACCATTCTCTGTAAACCCTAGAGATGGTTGTGCGTGAAAATCCCAGTAGATTAGCAGTTTCTGAAATACTCAGACCAGCCCTTCTGGCACCAACAATCATGCCACGTTCAAAGTCACTCAAATCACCTTTCTTCCCCATACTGATGCTCGGTTTGAACTGCAGGAGATTGTCTTGACCATGTCTACATGCCTAAATGCACTGAGTTGCCGCCATGTGATTGGCTGCTTAGAAATTAAGTGTTAAGGAGCAGTTGGACAGGTGTACCTAATAAAGTGGCCGGTGAGTGTATATATATATATATATATATATATATATATATATATATATTGAGCTGATGTTCACCACAGACCTTATTTTAGGGTCTTAACCCGAACTCATTCAAAACACCCGTTGACTTCAGGAGAGTGGAACCAGAAGTGCTAAAATGCTAACTAGTTTCGGGGTGTTAGGACTCATTATTGCAGCACTTTAGTGGGGAACTGACTGAACTATGGCAGATGGATTGTGGATGGAGTGGTGCCAAAACCATACACAGCAGCATTAAGCAATGCCTCAGAGATCAAGAGCCCTCACAAAGTGACTTTACATTGTTATATTGTATATTGGTTGTGCAATACTATTCTAGCATTTATTTTAGCTAGTTCATTCCTTAAACTTGTTTAAACACACAGTTTATTTCTTGGAAGTGTGTACAAGTCTTCAATAAACTCTTTGGATTCATTTCAAACACAGACTGATAGTTTTCATTTGATTCTATTGGACTGTCCTGGAGTTTAATTTGGATATACAGCAAGACCCACTGTTTGGACAGAACTCACTGCAGCAATAAAGCACAAGAATACAACATTCAGTCTGTTACTGCAGTTCAGTTTCCTCTCTCCCAAGATGAAACTCTATTGCTCAGAGGAAAAGGTTGCTCTTTCAAAGCTCAAGAAGACTTGGAGTGCTTAGTTAAAGGTGCTCTAAGCGATCCTGGGTGACGTCACTTCTTGTTGACGTTCGAACTATTGTCAAAAAAAACGGAGGCTAGCTACATTTACATTTACATTTAGTCATTCGGTCCCGTAGTTCTTGCCATTTTGTGAATAAAACACCAATATTTATTCGCGTTTTATTTCTGTTACAGTCCGATTTGCGCTTTGCAAATTCTTTTTTTGGGGGGGCTGTTTTGCTGTGTAAGCAGTGGTAGCTAGTGCGTGAATAGCCACCTAGCCGGTCGGGTTCTCGGCCGCCATTGCTTTACTGTTTACTAGATGTGCACGCGCGGAGATGCTATATAGTGACAGCCAATGAGTCCCTGAGTTCAATATGCGCACACCCCTTTTTCCTGAGCATGTTATTAGCCAAGGCTTTCCGTCCCTGGAAAGAGCTTTCTGATCTATTACAATCCTCTATAATAAACAGTAGATGGCATCATAAAGCCTGTTTTTTTTTCACAGATGATTGCTTTTAAAATATATTATTTGGGGTTTAAACCATTTTGCCCAAATAGAAGAAGAAAATATCATGTACAGTATCTTTTAGGATGAAAAAATGCTCACATCTCATATGTGGGTTTTCCAAACCATCTTGAAGAAAATGTAACTGTTTTAGTTGATTCGTACAAATACGTAAATAATAATAATAATCATAAAATAAGCATGTAGGGCCACCCATAAACCCAACTCTCAGTGGGGTGTTAGCAAATTGTACACATTTCAAAGAAAGTTCTAAGAATCAATTTGTCAAACCATAAAATAATTTTTTTTTTAAATTGCTAATTAAAACTGTTAAGTAGTGCTAAAAGGAAACTGCTCTATATGGTGTTTGTCATTCCTGTCTTGTGTTCCCCTTGTCTTTTGGGTGGACCTTTTGTTATTTCCTGTCTTATGCCATTTTTTGTAGTTCTTTGTGGTTTTTCATGTTGATTAGTCTTCCCCAGGTGTGTCTTGTTAACTTGTTAAGCTTGTTTGCCCCATGTGTATTTAAACACTGGTGTTCTTTATCAGGTCCTATCCTACATTAATGTATGTTTGGTGTTTCTCATTCTGTTCTTGGTTTATGTTCTTAACTACTTTGTTCAAACTACTTTGCATTTGGATCCAGCTCTCCCTTTGTTTCTTGAGTTCACCCTGAGTTACAGAAGACCTGACCACAGATGGATCCAGCAATTCTTTTAATTAGGCTCCGGGAAGGCAACAGTTCCCTCGAGGACCACACTACAGATTTTTTGGATATTGCCTACTGTACCTCACAGACTTCGCCCTCATTGACTTTTACTGCCATGGACACAATGACCACAACTAACACATACTTTTCTGTGATGGTCCTCGGGGGTCGCTGGTGGAATTCCTGCACTACGCACTTTAAATCAGTGGTTCATCTTATACTATGGGAATAGTAGAAATGGATTTTAACATGGCTGCCATGCCAGAGCTTCCAGCTGTCATGGCTGTCCTTCCAGAGTCTCGTCTCGTCATAGCCACCGCAGCTGTATCTTCGGACAAGATGGCCGCTGCGCCTGAGACCTCGGAGAAGATGACCGCCACACCTGAGACATCAGACAAGAATGCCGCCACACCTTAGCCCTCAGATATTGCAGCACTGGCCATTATGGCCACAGACTCCAGCCCCTGACCAACATCCGGGGATGGCTCCAGCCTCTGAACTGTCGGCTTCGCCCTGGCCCCCTGAACTGTTGGGTGTCCGCCCAGCCCGGCCCGCTCCGCCCCGGCCACCTGCCCGGACCTTTCCGCCTCCTACTCTGCCTCAGTCTCCAGGCCCTCTTCCGCTCCATGGTTCTGGCCCTCCATCTCTCCCCCATTCCACCTTGGCCCCACCACCCTCCTGGACTTTTTTTTTTTTTTTTTTTTTTTTTTTTGGCGTGTCTGGAATCCACTCCTTAAAGAGAGGGCTCTGTCATGATTCCTGTCTTGTGTGGACCTTTTCTTATTTCCTGTATTATGCCAAGTTTTGTATTTAGTCATGTTGATTAGTCTTCCCCAGGTGTGTTAAGCTTGTTTACCCCAGTGTATCTAAACACCTGTTTCCTGTGTTCTTTGTCAGGTCTTGTCCTACATGGATTTATATTTGGTTTTTCTCATTCTGTTCTCGGTTCCCTGGTCTCTGTTATGGTTTTGTTTATTTTCTTATTAAACTTCTTTGCATTTGGATTCCAGGCCCTCCCTTTGTTTCTTTAGTTCACCCTGTGTTACATGTTTAAAATCATCTCACCACCTACACTAAACCTAACCAATACTGTCAATAAAAGTAACTGTGAGATAATGTTTGGATAAGCAAGCATGACATTTTAGCTTTAGATTTTAGTCAAATCACCTTTATGTGTATATATAGTGCTTTTTACAATACAGATTATATCAAAGCAGTTTCACAGTGATAACATAATACAAAGTTTGTTTCTAAAAGAAAATTGCATCATCGTCCACCTGAAGTAAGGCAGATCAATAATATTGTTGAATATTAAATATCCCCAACTAAGTAAGCCAAAAGCCAAGGCAACATTTATATTATTTTAGACATACCCTATGTTGTTTTATTCTTTTTCTTTTATTGTGACTTGTGTTTCACGGGACTCGTGCCCAAGCGATCGGGATCACAAGTGTCATGTTGTACCAAGTGAGCTACAGAGCAAGTTTACTACATCATAAAATCCACACATATGGAGCTGGTTGTGTGATGCAAACTCTCAAAATATATTATTTTAGAATTCCTACACTACGATAAAAGTATTCATAGAGGTAATAACATAGTATTGTGCAAGAAACTGAAAATAAGTATATTTTTTAATAAATAATATGCCCCAGTAATCATGATGTGTTTGAAAATAAAAGTTGTGTTTTACAGCCAATAGTGTTCATTTCAGCTGGAAACTGCAGTGAATTGTATGTACAGGAACATTTTTGGAGTTTGCAAAGATGTAGGTAGTGGCACATTTTTTCCAGTGAACCTGTTTGGATTGCAATAAGTGTGTTGGAGTTGTCTGCTATGGGTCTCTTTTAAACATGCACCCACTTCAAAACCAGAATCTGTCTCATACACATTTGCAGCCATACTCACACATGCACATGGCTCTCAAGTGTCCCCTCATTTCACACTGACTTAGGGAGACGAATAAAGGAAAGACAGAGAGAAGGAGGGTAAAATATGGAATATGAGGAGGAGGAGGCCAGCATTGCTGTTTTTACAGTTATGACTGTTGTCATGTTATTGGAGGCAGTCCATGGGATCTGGGCTCTTATTGAAGGCATTGACGGGCCACCAGAATACTTGTTTGCTGACACCAGTAACGATCCATCTGAAACTCTTGACGTCCAGCTGCCGCTCTGCCATTATCGTTTTGTTCTCTACTCATCTCGTCAACAGCGTAATTCTTCCCCAGAGTGTCATTGAAATGAAACCAGAACTGGTGATACTGTAACACATAAATCGATATTGTGAGCATTGTGAATGTTTCAGTGTGGTTTTTATTAGATTATGGTTGCTTTAAGACTTTAAAAAATATAAAAATTATTAATATGTATTCACTGTGTTAATTAATTGGTCTGTGTCTGGTATGCCACTTCTTTTACTCCACCGTTCTCATCAACAGCGTAATTCTTCCCCCGAGGGTCATTGAAATGAAACCAGTTCAGGATGTTCTTCCTCTTTTTTTAATCTCTCTTCCTCACACCAATTGGTATATTATTAGGGCTGATTTACATTTTGGATATTCTCAATGTGTCTGTGATGATTCTTTAACTGCTATATAAAATTAAGAAATATTGGGAATATCACAACAATTCGAATGCTTCTTTTACTTAAAAATTTCCAGAGGAAGTGCATAACCAACCCGATCACACTTAATCCGTCTCTATAGCACGCATTGTGTTTATCGTGCAATTTATACGCCAAAATGAGTTTTTACGTGCATATGATACGCATGGGTAGCATGGGTAGGTTTAGTAGTGGTGTGGGGTACGTATGTATTATACGTTTGGGTAGGATTAGTGGTGTGGGGTGGGGTGCGTGTGTATTACACGCAATAAAGTGAGTATCATATGCACGTAAAAACTCATTTTGGCGTATAAATTGCACTATAAACACAATGCGTGCTATAGAGATGAATTCATTGATGTTTATTGTTATACTGAAATCATTATTATGTTTATTAAACGAACAATATTCCTATATATATAAATTGACGAGATTTTACTGTATTTTAGTTGAACATTTAATGAATTTAGGTAAACATGACTAATTAATATACATATACAATGGTTATTTCTGGTTCTCGATTCTGATTGGCTGAGAGCCTTCCAGCCAATCTTCCTGCCATGCGATATTTGCAATAACAGCACTCTAACCGTTTCACTGTTTGTATCACTCTGCTTGTGGAGACACACACACACACACTCACACACACACACACACGCACACACACACACGCACGCACACACACACTCACACACACAGCTTTGTTTTGCTATACTTGTGAGGACATTCCATAGGAGTAATGGCTTTTTTATACTGGAACAACTGTATGTTCTATCCCCTTTCACTGCCCCTGTCCCTAAACCTACCCATCACAGGATACATTCTGCATTTTTACATTTTTAATAAAACATTGTTTTTTATGTTTTTTTAAGCTATTTGAAATATGAGGACTCATGAAATGTCCTCATGAACCACGTGTAAGTTGTAATACTAGTGTAATATGCATGTCATTATACACATTTGTGTCCTCATAAATCACATAAACAAGAGCACACACACACTCACACTCGCACACACACACACACATAAACAAAGACACTTTATTTTTTATACTACCCCATCCCTACATATGAAAGAAGGTAAGTGAAACAGACCCTGCACTACCAGCTGAATGCTATAATTGCATTACACAGTTTGATTGGGAACTATTGTGTAAATGAACAAACAACAGGCAACTGCAGGGCCCTTACAGTGCTTCACTTTGACATAAGTGCCATCTGCTGGACGCAAGAGACCACTATTCCACTCCTTGCCGTCTGTTAGCTAGTACAATAAGATGTGGACTGCGTCAGACAACAGATCCTAGGCCAGCACAAGGGTGATTAAACTGATGTTTTAACTCTGTTTAGTGATGCAGCCCACCATAGAGCCACATCTGATGGGTATCATGCTGACGTACACATTTATACAGAAACAAACTCTCTTTTAGATGAGCTTAAATATATGACACACTCATCCAGGCAGCATTCACTGCAGACCACAGCAGTCAATCTAAATGTAATCTTGTGTAATTTAAATTTTTCATATTTGTGAGTGCCAAAAAGTGGGTTGGTTCATGATGCCAGTTGTAGTGGAGCCGTGGCATTCGTAACTGTATCATCATTCACTCAGGAGTGACTTTGCAGTGACCTCTTTTCAGGTGCCTACATAGTGTCTTCAACCTCACCATTGAGGACTTGGCCCAGAATACAGAATTAGAAAGCAGCTCAGACGTCTTTTTTAGTGTCTTCTCTCATCCAAAGACTAATTTTCCCCAACTGAGACCTCAAAACGTCGACCTGGCCCACAATTTATAAGCCCGTGGTGGCAACAAAGAAAATGAGTCCAAAATGTTGTACACACGCTGTTTAGAGATATAAGTCTCTGTCAAACCCCACGACAGAAAAAAAAGTGTCTTGAATAAATTTTCACTATTAGAATATATATACTATATATATTAAAGTCAACATTTTACAGTAAAAACTGGCAGCTGTTGTTGTCATAAGTTGAAAAACAAATACAGTGACAGTGACATCACGCGATGGCACTTTGGCAACTTTAGCAAATATTATCATAAAAAAAAATTGCAAAAACACAACATTGTTAAATTTTTTATTTATACATTCTTATTTTTATTTTTATTTCAAATAAATACTGTTCGTTGTATTTTCTATTCATCAAAGAATCATGAAAAAAATAATTTACAATATTTTCAAATAGAAAATAGTTATTACACAATAATATTTAGTGTATTTTTATCAAATAGATGCTGCCTTATTCAACATAAGATTTCAAAAACATTGACACATGTATTGTATAAACAAAAAAATTATGTTAACTCACAATAGTTAATCAAACTATAGCATTTTTTCAGTTTAATCATAATCATAAATTTTTCAATTTGTTATCTGCAACAGTATCTGATAGTCTTTAAATGACCAGCAGCTGAATTTTTGGTAACACTTTCACAATAAGGTTTAATTTGTTAACATACGTTAATGTATTAACTAACATTAATTAACCACGAGAAATACATTTGTTACTGTATTTGATAATCTTTGTTAACGTTATTGAATACACCTGAATACAGCTGTTCATTGTTCATGTTCATGTTAGTTCACAGTGTATTAACAAATGTCAACAAATATAACTTTTTATGTATTAGTAAATGTTGAAATTAACATTAACAAAGATTATTAAATGCTGTAGAAGTGCAGTTCATTATTAGTAGTTAACTAATGTTTACTAATGAAACCTTATTGTAATGTGTTCATGAATTTTGAAGGTGTTTTGTGTTATTATTAGGCTATAAACATATCCTTGAACAATTAGCATGAGGCAAAAAATAGCTTTCATCGTTTTCTACACTGCCACCTTGCTAAAATGACAGTCACCTTGCTAATGTGACAGATCAGTCCGCATGCGGGCGAGACGCACTCAGTCTCTTCCCTGTCCTCATGTTCCCTGACCTGCCAGTAAACACAATGACAATCTGGTACAGCGGGCTTTAGACCGTGATGGGCATCTCTCCCACTCAGGATGATGAAAGCACTGTGCTAAAAGACAGGCCCGAGCTGTCTCACACACACACTGAGCGAGATTCAACCCATCATTTCTCTTCCTGACTCTTCTTCAAGATGGAGTCTGACTCCAGCTGTGATCCCAACTCACTGTTTCTTCTCTCTTTTTTTAACTCTGCGTTTTAGTCTTTCTCTTTTGACGCGCACACAGATTTCCTTTCCTGTCTCAGACTCACCCACGGTGCTCGCTGGATCGGGTCCAGATTGGAGAGGGAAGGGCGGGATGGGTCAGGATTGAGGTGATCTCCCAGCTGAGACAGAGAAAGAACAAACCGCTCCTTTACTCTGTGCTGCAACTCCTGGGTCTCTTATCTTACACATGTATACACACACACACAGGCGCGCGTGCCAGTAGTGAAGTTTTAACCAGTAGTGAAGGTTCTGGGAGACAGTATCAGTTCCTGAACCCGTTTCCACACTCTAAATTAAGATTTTTTTGTCGTTGTTGGAATTCTTATTGGGAATCGTAAGAAATTTAACAGATCTGATTCACTTGAAAATTCTAGTCTCTAAAAAGACACTATTGCCCCATTTACACTGCATGGTTCAAGTGACCCAAATCCGATTTTTTCCTCTCATGTGGCACAGATCGGATATGACCAGCAGGTGTAAGCAGGAAAAAATCGCATGGATTCCGATTTTCTCAGATCGGATTCAGGCCTCATTCATATGTGGTAATAAATCGGATATGAATCGGATACGTGCATTTGCGTGTGCCATGTAAGCAGACAAATCGGATATTCCCCAGTAAATGCGAGTCGTACGTCATTAAAAAGGGGACGTCAACTCAGGTGGACACCTGCGATCACATGAGGCGCGATGGAGGACGAAGGCTCAACACAGTGGAGTAATTTTTCTCCGCCTTACGAGAGCAATGTTTTGCTGACCTTTGAAAATAATGCGGAAAGTAAAACACTTAGAGATATAATTAGAGATGCGCGGATGAGCTCCAACGTCACCCAAATCCACAGCCAAAAACAAAATCATCCACCCGCCACTCACCCACACCGCACCAATAATTTTCTCGGTAACACTTTATTTCGATAGTCCACTTTAGACATTCTACTAACTATAAGTAACTTTTCAACTACATGTCAACTAACTGTCATTAGAGTATTAGTAGACTGTCAGCTTAATATCTGCTAACACTTTATTTTGTTGGTCCCCCAACAGACATTCAACTGACTATAAGTAACTTGGCGACTATAAGTCAACTTATTCTCCTAACCCGAACCCTAACACCTAACCATAACCTACCAGTCTACTGACAGTCTACTATAATATACTAATACTCTAATGAGAGTTAGTTGACATGTAGTTGAAAAGTTACTTATAATTAGTAGAACGTCTAAAGTGACTATCGAAATAAAGTGTAACCATTTTCTCTGATTAAGTATCATCACCCGATGGTCAACTTACTATTATTCTGTGTTGTAACGCGTGAGGATAAATGGATTATCATCACCTTCAACGGCGGACTTGGCAACGGCTGATGCTGCTTTTAAATGAACATTTCTTTAAAACAAAATTTATTGACAGAATTAAAAAAAAATTAATGGCACTAACAGGCTTTACTCCCTTGAAACTTAAACTGGAATGGAACATGCTCATATTTTAGAGAATGCAGTTAATATTTTCGTTAGTAATGATTTATCATCGCCGAGACCCACCCGAAATTAATCAGAATGTTATTTTTATTACTTGACCCGTCCGATCCGAGGATTATCCGCAGAGCCGCGGGGATATAACCGCGATCCATGCATCACTATAATAATTTGTCTGCTTCTGCGTTTATTGCATATCGAGCTGTTTTACTTAATTTTCCGGGTCAGAACGTCTATATTGGGTTGTTTTGGCAGTGTATAGTGTAAATGCAAATATCGGATATGGGTCACTTTTAAAAGATGATGTAAGCGGGTCGTCAAAAAAATCGGATATAGTCAGAAAATCGGATTTGGGCATCAAGACTTGCAGTGTAAATGCAGCCTAAATAAAAGACTTAAATGTCACATGTTTTGCCATGTTAACTTGCAGTTAATCTATTAGCACTTAGCAAATTATTCTCATAAGAAATCGAATGGATCTGATTCCACTGGTTCCATAAATTAACCTTGTAGTTGAACCCACTCAAATTGTTTTTAAGTAGCCAACATATTGACCAACAATACTAAGTAAAAACATTCCTGTTTTTTTGGAAATGTGTTTTTTAATTTAATTAGAATTTAATTAAATTACTTTGGTTACACTTTATTTTAAGGTGTCTTTGTCACACAATAAATTTTCTTTTTAAATTTTTGGGTCTTTAATGACTCTATGTCTAACATGGATGGATCTTTAATTGTCGCAGTACTATATAACTCTTTAACTCTCTATTTTAATAACAGCTACAAAAGAATGAAAAAAAACAGATTTTGTTACCTTTTGGAACATGGAAGGGTTCACTCTAAAAATTGCTGGGTTGTTTCATAGCGAGTATGTGTTTGTGGTACAGCCGCGGATCAGTTACGCACTGCAAGAGCAGCATATAAGCACTAACGTTATAGCGCGTGCTGCTCCTGTACCGTACACGCACCGCACATGGAGTATGTGTGAAACGGCCGTAACGTTAGCTCTGGTAAAATAATGGGAACAGATTTTTATGTGGGGAGTTGGCTGAAAGTTTAGCCTATTTATCCTAGCTAACGCAACACACCATCGCGCTGTTTAAAAACAAATACAGCGATAAATACCATGGATAATACCGACGCTGCCTCGCTTGTCAATTGACAGACTGACAGTTGCCGTGGTTTCTATGTCAACAAAATGGCCATCGCAAACATTGATGACGCAGATCGAATAACATCTATTGGGCTGATAGCAACGAGCTTCATCCCTGAGAGGCTGTTTGTTATTTTTATTAATTTTTTGCATTCTGTTGCTTGGTTTCCTTTCGCATACAATGGTAATTTATTTTGTTGCTTTTTTTCTTTGATATTCTTTGTTGCTATTTTTGTTTTGGGTTTGATATATTGCAGCTTTATTATATTATCAATTTAATTTCTTTCAGTGTATTATGCTGTTTTATGAAATCCCCTTCATTCACTGTCCCGTTATTCTGGTGCCATTCAGGCGCTATTTATCTGCTTTTGCTGCATGTGGTGTCATAAAGGGGGGCCTGAGTGCTTTAAGTAAAGTAAAGTAAACTTTACTTTGGCCGTTTCTTTTTCTTTGACTATTATTATGTGTAATTTGTGTTGTTCCCTTTCGAAAGGGAACTCACACTGTGTCGTTGGGGAATGCCTCAGGCGTGACAGGTGTCTGAAATCACTATCAAATCACAGCAATCACATTGACGGGCAACAGCCCGTGAATCATCAACGTGAAGGATTAATGTGCGACCTGCAAGTATAGAAGGGACCATCACCCAGACTCAGCTACCAGTTGCTATCAGGTAGTAAGCCCCTCAGGCCTCCCTGAAGGTGAATTCCCACGTAAGATGGTTATCAGTTAGTAGGCCTCACCCAGCCTCCCTGAAGGCAAATCCCCACCTATATAGGCCTCACCCAGCCTCCCTGAAGGCGAATCCCCACCTACCTTGGCTATCAGGTAGTAGGCTTACCAGGCCTCCCTGGAGACAAGCCCCAAGGACAAGACAACTGGACAGCTAGCCTGACTTACTATTGGGTAGCAGAAAAAGCTCCCAGATATTATGGCTGTCAGCTAATAGGCCTCACCAGGCCTCCCTGAGGGTGAGTTCCCCATACACTGTGGTTGTCAGGTAGTAGACCTCACCAGGCCTCCCTGAGGGTGAGTTCCCCACGTACTATCGTTATCAGGTAGTTGGCCTCACCAGGCCTCCCTGAAGGAGACCACATACTGTGGCTATCAGGTAGTAGGCCTCACCAGGCCTCCCTGAGGGTGAGTTCCCCACGTACTATCATTATCAGGTAGTAGGCCTCACCAGGCCTCCCTGAGGGTGAGTTCCCCATGTACTATCGCTATCAGGTAGTAGGCCCCTTCAGGCCTCCCTGAAGGAAAGCTGACCACATACTGTGGCTTCAGATAGTAGGCCTCAGCAGGCCTCCCTGTGAGTGGTTTCCTAGCGGTGCTGGGTTCAGGAAGCTAGTGGCCTCTTGCTATCAGTTCAGCTGGTCCCAGCAGGCAGCTGCTGAAGGCGAGCTTGCACCCTGTTCATTCTCTGCTACTGGTTCCCTCCCGGAACCTCTTTCTTGCTTACAGCCTGGTTTTGCCTGCCATACGGGCTATGTGCTATCGGGCTATGTGTATCGAGGGTCACTATGAGCACGCGGACTCCTGAGTCTGGTCAGACGGTCATAGGCCTCTCGTGAGGCCTCCCAGTTAGATCAGTCCTTAGGCCTTCACAGGCCTTCACAGGCCTCCTCAGTGTTTTGAAACATAAACACTGGGTGGATAGAGCAGAGAAACTCCCCTCGCTGGCAAGGGTTGGGAAGCACTATGCTGAGTCAAACTCTCCGGGATATCCCGTCTCTGAGATTCGGCCGAGTGGTTCGCTGCCAGCTTCGCAGTCCCTCAAGCTGGATGCCTTACCTTAGGCCAGGGGTAGGCAAGTTTGGTCCTAGAGACCCGCTGTCCTGCAGAGTTTGGCTCCAACACTGAAAAAAACTCACCTGCCTATAGTCTTAGTAATCCTGAAGACAATGATTAGCTTGTTCAGGTGTGTTTGATTAGGGTTGGAACTAAATTCTGCAGGACAGCGGCTCTCTAGGACCGAACTTGCCTACCCCTGCCTTAGGCAAGTGTCCAGAGGCTCTGTCTTCGGACGGACAGGAAGTGGCCAGACTAAGTATCTATGTGTAACTGATGCCGGGTCAGGCCATCCTGGTGGCATTTTGGGGTGAGTACGTTCCCCTGAATAGTAACTTACCTGGGGTTCCACCGGGTTCCCTAGCCACATTCCCTAGAAGGGACCCCTTCTAATTGGAAGCTGTGGTTCCAGGCCCTGAGCTGGCCCAGGTAGGCCTTTCATTTAACCATGTTTTTGGAGGTTTTCCTGCGAGGCTTAGCTTGGGCTATGACCGTAGGGAATGCTGTCACTGACAGCTCAGTGTGACCTGAGGGTGAGTGGTTCTGGAGTTTCATTTGAATTTGCAGGTCCTGACAGTTGTCACTGCCACCTGGCATGCACTCCCCTTAGCATGGCGGTGTGGGTATATCGTTCCCCAAAGCGTCATCTACGCAGTGCGAGTTCCCTTTCGAAAGGGAACGTCTCAGGTTACGACAGTAACTTATGTTCCCTGAGAACAGGGAACGAGATAGTGCGTCTCCTTGCCATGCCTCGGGACCTGCCAACTTAACAGTCCCTTCAGACGATAAGGTGATCTGTCAAGTTTACAAGGCTCCCTTATATACTTGCAGGTCGCACGTTAAAGGCACACTGTGTGTCTTTTCAACCTTTATAATATATTACTAAAACCCTTGAGATGGTACATTGACTTACAATAGGTTGAATGACAAGTCTGCCATAGCCTGACAGTGTCTGTGTCGCTTTTACTGGCTATATGTAACTTCGGGTTTCGGGTAGGAACCCGAGCACAAAAAGAACTACAAAATTCGACCGCTTTACAGCATACGTCACTCACGGTGATTGACATCTGTATGTTATCATCATGGCCGAACCAACAGCTACAAGGAAGAATGCAAAGTTTTTGTCAGAGGACACTAAAAAAAGAAAAAGGGAGAGTGACACATTAAAAGCCAGGACGAGCCAGGCGCTCTCTGTACACGCAAGGTCTCTCGCTCACTCTCCCTTTCTGCCGGGCGCGCGCTACGCGTTTTGGAGCAGTCTCTGTCTCGCATGCACGCTCGCTCTAGATTCCGGGAGATTTTAACTAATTTGCGTTATAAATAGTCGATTTATAATTAGTTATAAATAGTCGAGTGGCTCAACAGGGAGATCTATAGATAAACTCATCTTTCAGGCATTTGACCGACCGGGTTGACACTTCAGCATGAGAATCAAATCCGTGTGTCTCACGGCCAATGCGTGAGTTGGCAGCTCTGCCGATTTCATCTCCAACCCTAATCAAACACATAATTGTTTGCTTCAGGTGTGTTTGATTAGGGTTGGAGATGAACTGTGCAGGACTGACGATCGGCAAGAGCAGGATTGGGCAGCCCTTGTCTATGCGACTTACCTGATCAGACATTGTTTTCTGTTTACTTTTGTTCAATTTATTTTCTTTATATAATTTATATTATTCATCTTATATTTATATTTTTATTTTGTTCAATAGTGAGTCTATTATCTTTCTCTAACCAACAAGTCAACTACTGTCTGCACACACAATCTAAAGACACGGGAGGCTGACCGGTTGATTATTGCGACAGTGCTGCGGAGCTTGACGTGAAAATTACAGGTCGAGTGCCACTAGTGGCCAAAAGTTCCGCGGTGTGCCTTTAATCATTCACGTTAATGATTCACGGGCTGTCGCCGGTCAATATGATTGCCGTGATTTGATAGTGATTTCAGACACCTGTCACGCCTGAGGCATTCCCCAAAGCGTCATCAACGCAGTGTATCATTCCCTGTTCTCAGGGAACATAGGTTACAGTCGTAACCTGAGACGTTTCTTTTGTGTAGTCCTTGGTTAATGTCTTTTTCCCGTTCTCTCCAGCAGCCAGTAGGACTTTGCTGAAAGTGTGGAACAGGGGAGGCTAGCTTCTTTCTTTTGCTGATGTGTGCTTCACATTGTTCTGGTGTGCCAACAGAACTTCCACATGGTGTGTGTGCATGGTGTTTGATTTGGTGTTAGTTTAAGTGGGTTTGGATAACCTTCTGATTTTCAGCCAGCCTGCCTTGTTCATGCTAAACCTTGTCCTGGAGAATTGTAATTTCTATAATTTTGACTGTGCTTCATTGGAGAGAGAAACTATGACAAAGAGTTTTAATTAATAATTTATATTATTATTATATTATTTTTAAAATAAAGCATTTATTTTTTATTTTTTTTTATTGCTACTCACGTCTCACCAATTGTATTTCTTTGCCTTTAATTGGTAAAACTTACCTGTGTGTCCTTATTGGGAGTATTTCCCTGGCGTTCCACCAGGGTAGCGTAGTCTGATTAAATAAATTGTGATTTGCGTTTCCCTCCACTCGTTAATGTCACACTAGCATTGTTCGGGAAGCAGACACACTGTCAGTTTAAATCTAGACAAAAAAAAACATCTCTTTAACATGGCATACACATAGCACATTATCAATTTCTATAATTAAAATAATGTAAAATTACATTATGATTATTAGGCTGCATAAAAAAGTTCAGCCAGAACCAGTAACACGTCCTATAACACCCAATGTATATTTGTTACATCATAAGAAGAATGGCATCTATGCTATAATTAGTCTCTCTGTTTATTTTTTACTCGGTTTACCGCACGACCACAACGGACCCCTGAATTGTCACCAGAGACCGTGTCAACTAGACTATTACCTGCGAAGGCCTCATCGACACACAAAAAAAAAAAAATATCACGACCTCTGAACAGACGAAGGGCCCTATCATACGCAATGCAGCACAAGGCGAGACGCAAATGTTTTTGCTAGTTTCAGCCTGACGCAGTTAGCAAATGCATTTGTGCCCATTTGTGTGCCCATGGGCATGCTGGTCTGAAAATGAGGTGTGTTCAGGAGCATTGTTGGTGCGTTGCTATTTTGAGGCTGACCAACTGAAACCTGGGGACCTTTCTTCGTACGTCGCTAACTCAGTTAGCTGGATTTGATTGTTGGCGATTTGGCATGATCTTGGATTGTTTGGTTCTTCGACGGTCATCCTGGACTTGCTGTCATAGCAATAGGTGCGCAAGCTTGAACCTGCTCGCGAACAGGCTTATTTCATGTTAGCAGGATTAGATCGCGGCTTTATAAGCGGAGCTGATACGGGAGGTCTTTTAGCGCAGCGCGATAGTGTAGGCCTACTTTTTGAGATATAATTTTTCCCATGACTCGTGAGGATGTCGTTTACATCATTAATTTGTTGGAAACGCATTAATGTTCGACTCGTCGGAGTCTTTAATAACAGTGCAGGCAAGTTACTATTGCGATTCTTAATATTCCAGATTGTAATATTATATCAAATTTTAAAAAAGGCAGTTGACAGACTAAAATCTCTTAGATGTTCCATATCACAAATATGGCCAGGATCTGTGCATGAGGAAAAATATAAATATCAAGCTCACTGTATTACATACACTTATGCTTATCCTAACATAACTTAATTTTTCCATTATATAGGTGATTACAACAGGATTCTGCTTGGAGACAGGTATTTTATGACCCCATTCCCTGACCCAAACCCCAGACCAGTTACAATGCCACTCTAGCCAGGACAAGGGCACACAATGAAGTGAACTTTAGCCAACTAAAGTGTCTGAAAAGTCTAAGGGTTGCACCTGACAGGGCCTGTGACATTGCACCATCAGAAAAAATATAAAACATTTTATTAATGTTTAATAAAAGACAAGACAAATATGCTTAGAATTCTTTGAGTTTTATTTTATTGTTCTTTGTAAAGAAAAGCCATGATAGTCATCTTTTGCCTGCAAGAAGAGATATTATGCAAAGTCAGCAATAGTACTCTGTGTGAAATAATATATTAGCACTTAATCTGAAGTTCCTTTGAAGTAACTCTATCTCTAGTGGCAGTTTTTTCTTTAAGTTGTCAAGTATTTTCAAAATACTCTATTTTCTAGGGGTAGGGGTAAACCTGTCAACACATGCCTTACGCATCAAAAATTAAAAGGAAAAGTACAACACGGCCAACCTCTGCATCACTGCTTTGTGCAGACTCTTCTGTAGATGTGGACTCCTGCAACTCATATTGCATTCAGAAATAAAAGGGACTGAAGTGTAAATTAAGTAAAGTTATGTATGCACTTAAAGATACCTGAGAGGGTTTCTTCACTGTCCTGTGCATTGGGGAAAAAATTGACATTACAAAGTGTTGTACTTTCTTCCCTTTTGATGTAACATTAGAAAATGTCTTACTGTATGCTTCAGCCAACACTTGCTTGGGAACAGGTAAAAGTGTTTTGTTGTGTATTGTTTAAAACTGCACAAAAGAGGAAAACACAATTTCATTACAATGACACTGGGGGAAATGTGATCAATAACTCATGGCAACATATTTTTTTACATTAACTGCATGTAGTTTCACACATAGGCTTTCACAAGTCAAAGCAATTCATTACTACTCAAGGTTTAACAGCTGATATGACTGGACAGCCATTTGGATCATAGGCCTACTTCATTTAATGCAGCAACAAATTATTTTATAGTGTACTAGGATAATTTAAAGTTCTTTTACAAAGTTGATGCTCCTGGCCTCTGGCTGTGGGTCTGAGGAAGAGCTGAACGCAGGGATGCCCTCCACAACCCAAGAGCCAACTCTTCTGCCAGGGTATAACGTGGGGGTGCAGGACCACCACCTGTTTGTTTTCCTTTTCTTTTTCTTTTTTTCTCAGCCTTTTTCTTGGTTGCTTTTATAAACAGGCAAACATTTATTAACTGTGCCTTTTTAAAAGAGATTAGTATAAGTAGTGCAAATTACCATTATGTAGAATATTCTAGTACTTCACTTTTACTTGTTCCCATGTTCTAGTAGTGGGTGGTGACTCTGACATTACTTTGAACAAAGTTATTAATTATTTAGAAATGATATAATTAATATAAAAATATATACTGTAATAAGTGATAAAAAAACATCTAACATGGTCACTACAGACTTAATTTGTCTGCTACTTTTTGCCAGCCCTCTCTCCTTTTGCACGCTTTGAGGTGTTCCCTGGCATTTTAATTCTGTTTTCAAATTCTGCAATAACGTCAAGCAATAACTCTTGCTCTGCTGCAAAACTGCGCGCGCTCTTTGGCCACGGTGAGCAGCGTTGCTGATCAATGTTTCTACTATCGATACATATCCCCTTTTAGCCCAGCGCATGAACGTGCAATTATCTCAGATAACTCAATCCAGCTATACTAATCATAACCGGCAGGAGTGTTCGAAGAACCTAATTAGCCGGATCATGATGAGCACGATGATATTATCTTGGATGTCTCGATTGATCTCAGATGTTTTAAGCAACGTACGAAGAACGGGCCCCTGGTCTAAAGTCAATGGCTCTGTGTTGTTGTTTTTTTGTTATTTAAAGGACACATTAGTAATATGAGCCTATAGGCTATATATATTATGCCCAAAACACACCCATTACTCATTAAGAGAATAGGGACAACCCTTTTTGACCATGTGCGGCGACCATTTTTCCCGTCGTTAAACTAGCAAAAGTGGATTCGGACAAACTAATTGCACTTTAGACCATGCTTACTCTAACTGCTAGAATTCCATAACTACTAGAACTGCCACAAGCAGTCATTTTGACCGCTAGATTCCAAACTCTCTATCTTTAATGATAAATACCCAATTGAGAGATTAATGCATTTATTGTGTTGGATATCTTTTAAAAACAAAACACCAAACTGTACATTTAAACAAGTTTGTATCGCGTATTCACAACAGATAGGTTATATTTCCTTATACTACAGGGCTGTTGAATGCTTGATTCTGATTGGTTGAGAACGTTCTAAGGTGTGCAATTATTTTCAGGGAAACGCACGGCTAAAGTAGTTCCAGCAGGTCTTGACCGCATTACAGTTCCATATCACTTCGCGTAGTCAACTGTAATAACGGAAAATAGGATACAATTCATAACAAGAAAAGCACGTAGCCACATGCGCTTGATCTGCCATTTTCGATGTCTAACTTCACAATCACTGGAAACATGCAGTTTAATTTTAATAAATAAAGTATAGTCCTATCTATAATCAATAGAAAATTAAACTGAATAGGCCTATATAAATAAATTGATAGTCCTGCTGCACGCGGGTTTTCGTAATTATTGCAGATAGGCTATAACAAATAAATAATTATTGATAGGCCTATACTTGTTAAAAGGACGTTGTGTTTAATTTATTAGGCTAGTCTACTGTCAATATTAGAAGAAAAAAAAACTTGAACGAACTAATTAAAACTAATTGAATTAATAAATAAATAATACTATTGACGCACATATATGCTTCTCTCTCGCTCTCTCTCTTTCTCTAATAACTGCATTAATAACTGCATAAAGCCGGGGACACACTTATACTGTAAGGCCGGTTATGAATGTAATTTATTATGATTGATGATTGATCATGCCCAAACGCGTGTTCAGCGCGTTCAGTCTGTGATCACAGTCTGGGTTTACAATCTGCTGCAGACAGTCGATGGAAACAGTCAGAGAATGTTTCAGCCAGTCGTTGAGTGATAGCAGAGAAGCAGACTAGCCTAATGCTGGGGACACAGTGGCTCAAACCTCCGTTACTAACTCTAAAATGACGTTTTGGAATTAGCAACTAATCCTAATACAGTGGTGTGAAAAAGTGTTTGCCCCTTGGTAAATATGAACAAAGATGGCTGTAAAAAATAAATCTGCATTGTTAATCCTTTTGATATTTTATTTTAAAAATTAGCAAAAATCTAACCCATATTAAGTGTTTGCTGCCAAAAAGCTCTTTTTTTTTGTTTCATCTGACCATAGAACGTTTGAAAAGTAACTGACACTACTGGAACTTCAAACAGGACGGGTTCTATTGTCAGATGAAACAAAAAAAATTGCTTTTTTGGCAGCAAACACTTAAGATGGGTTTGGTGCACACAGGGATAAAAAAGTACCCCATGTGTAGAATGAAATACTCTGCTGTATCTTTAATGTTGTGGGCCTAATTTTCTGCCAGAGGTCCTGGACATCTTGTTCAGATATATGGCATCATGGATTCGTTCAAATACCAATAGATAAAAAATCAAAACCTGACAGCCTCTGCTAGAAATCTTATAATGGGCCGTGGTTGGATCTTCCAACAGGACAGTGATCCAAAAACAAGCATCAAAATCAAAACAAAAATGTGTCACTGAGCACAAAACCAAGCATCTGCAATGGCCAGCCCAGTCCCTGACCTGAACCCTATAGAAAATGAGTGGCTGAACTGAAGAGAAGAAGCATCAACATGGATCTGGGAATCTGAAGGATCTGGAGAGATTCTGTATGGAGGAATGGTCTCTGATCTCTTGTCAGGTGTTCTCCAAACTCATCAGGCATTATAGGAGAAGACTCAGAGCTGTTATCTTGGAAAAAGGAGGTTGCAAACAATTTTTTATAAAAGGGGGCAAATAATTGTTCCCAACATGTTTTGGAGAAAAACATTTATTTAATAATGTGATTTTCCCCCCAACTTTCAATTATTTTACTTCAATGAAAGGTTAGATTTTTGCTAATTTTTTTAATAAAATATCAAAAGGATTAACAATGCAGATTTATTTTTTACAGCCATCTTTGTTCATATTTACCAAGGGGCAAACACTTTTTCACACCACTGTAACTAATCCTAAGCATGCGATTATATGCGCAGGAAATTAGTTCTACATGCAAGAGCGTTTTAATGACAAAAACTTTACAAACGTCTTGAAATACATCATGTGAACAATGTTTCGAGGTGTGGTAACTGTAGTATAAGCAGTTTTTTCAACAATGTTATAAAATTCCGTTATAGTGTTAAAAGTGTTCTGTTTTCAGTTGAAAACTATGTTGTGTAATTGGCCCCTAAGTTTATAACTAATGATTTTTACAATGCAAATTAATCAATTAAAAACTTAAGCCAGACCATGATTTTTTTCTAGAGCTGCTGTACAGCCAAAACAATATTTGTTGCATTAATTTCCTACTATCACTGTAAAGCTGTTGTGAAGCAATCTGTATTGTAAAAAGCGCTATATAAGTGAAGGTGACTTGACTTGACTAATGATTCTGGTTCTTTTACGATTCCATCACTGTTTTTGAAGATGACTCGGTAGCAACAGCCAAAAAGCAGAGAAACACTTTTGAAGAATGCAGACATTCAAGAACTGGTATTTTCTTGCAAATGGAAGTTCTGAATACGTTTTCATTACAATCAAGAGTTTTCGTCTTACGCAATCAAAGGAAATAGAACCCTCCATGTGCTCATGATGTGTAAATTTGAGCATTTATTTTGATCTACCAAATTGCTCAAAACAATAAAGCAGTGCAAATCCTTTGATTGGCTCAACTATTTCACATCCCAATCACATCACCAAGCTTAAAAAAATGCACTTGTATGTATTAATATGCTTAGCAAAATCTTGTCCTTCTTGGGAATTCAAATGAGGTCACATCCGACCAAATTGCTCCTAAAACAAAGCTTGCTGCAAGCTCTCGTTCACATTTCTCCCCAGAGATGTAAAAAAGTGTTTCAAAACTGTAGTGGAAACGTCAAGACAGCCCCACGTGGGGTTCCAAGTCAGGAAAAGAGAGCTCTTGGCTAGGACGAGAGCTTTTTTTCTTCTATGGAATCATCCTTGTGAATGGGGATGGGGAATGCATGCGGTGGATTTAGAGCGTTGTGAACTCAGAGAAGTGTGATTTCCTCTTCCTGGCTGCAGAGGTAGCAGAGGAGAGAGGTAAGTAATCCTGGCTCAGGATGGAAGAGTTGGACAAGGATGAAAGAAGAGACCTCAGCGGAGAAGAGAGAAGGAATTAGGCTTTACCACAGGGGGGGCTTCTGGATCATGACTGCTGGAGAAGCAATGTGAGGAAGTTTTTGTCAGAAAGCTGGTGATATGAGAAGACTTTGTTGAGAAGAAGCTGATATAATCTTACTTGGATGTTCATGAGGGTTTCAGAATAAACCTCATGCTGATTCAAAATACCTTCTGAATCTTCTCGCTGTCTTAAATGCAATATTTATTGTAGATGAATCTATTGTTCATTGTAGACCTTCAAAGTCTTCATATGTCACTGTTTTCTAGCCAGAAAGCTTGGGAAGAAAGACATCTGAAAAAATGTCTGATGCTTATGAAAACAAAGTCAAACATTCCTGAATAATGTCTCATCAAAACATGGTGGTATCAAATTTTTTAGGAATTAAAACCCTTTCTTAGAGCTTTCTACTTGTTGTGTCCAAGGTTCTTTATCACGGATATATATATATAATATATCCGTTTTTTTTACCGTTAATATATCCGTTTTTATTTTTTTTTATAAAATGATAGGGGGCAAGCTGTGGGGCAAGCAGCTTCCCCAATAAAGTGTCAGTGTAATCCATCTTTTAATTTTAAATTTATTTGATTAAAGCATTTGTCTTAGACAAGTCTTCCTCTTTGGAACATTTAATGAGTGCGGTGTAATTTAAAATAAAGGCTTGTTAAGGCCGATTCACACTGCACAAGTGAGACCATGTACAGTCTGTTTGAGGCCAACGCATTGAAAGATGCGGACAACCACCAGAGGTGACTCCTAAATATTACTTCACTTCTCAGACATTCCGTGATCCGACAAATGCCATAATCTGGTGATTGTCTGCTTCTTTCGATTGCGTCAGCCTTATGCCGGGTTCAGACGTAACAATTGTGCTTATCGGTTTAGTTACATGAATAAAAAATTGGGTCAGATTTAACTGTGAGAGATAAGGAGTGTTTAAAAAGGACTGGAATGGTGTATGTACAATGAACACAAGAAACTTAAAACAACACTATGAAACTAGAATAACTAGAACAGCTGTTAAAAGCGTGGAGTCATTTTGCACCATACCATAAAACAGTCCATAAGAATCGTAGTGTCGAAAGTAACCAATGTGAATGTGTCGCATTTTATTACCACGTTGAGAGTAAAAAAAGACAATTGCTAATGTCTCAGACACATTAATGTTGTGATTAGTAATTAATTAGTAATTCTTTATAATTTGTCATAATTACCTATTAGTTCTTAATGATGCCAATCTCGGTGCCAATCAATCTCTCTCAATGATGAGAGAGAGAGAGAGAGACCAGGAGGGATCAGGGATCAGACAAGAAAGGTCCACGAGCCGGGACTCGGACTCGTGTCTCCTGAAGCACATCAACGCACTTGCCCACGAGGCTATTGTGGTGTAATATAATTATTTGAGTAAAAACTATAGGCTCATTAATACCTTTGGCTTATTCTAAATACTACAAATTACATACTTTGTCTTCTAATACAAATTTACATTATTAGATACATAAAACTTAGCCATACTTTGTACAAAATTCTATTGTATACTATAATGTATTTTGAAAATACTTTCAATACATTGTTGCAATGATCATTTCCAGCACACAGTTAAAATATACCTAAAATAAATTTAATAAAGTGCAAATAAATCGACTTTTAAAAATAAACAGAATTTTCACTTCAAGTATATTTTTCTAAAATATACTAAAGTACAATTATTTTAAAGTGTGTTAAAAGTTGTATTGTGAAAATAGGTAAAAGCATGATGCTAATATACTTTTAATGTATTAAAAATAAAATATTTTGAAAAAGGATGCAAATTCCCTTTTTGAATTGAAAAAGGTAATATATTTCAAATACAATAAAGTATACTTTTTTTTTCACTATACTCATTAGTCCTGCATTACTTCCTGCATATTAATGACGGACCATTATTCTAAAGTGTTACTAAATTATGTAGTCTGTATGACAGTTACGATAGTCCCTGTGTCAGATTATGCAATTTTGACTCCTAAATTCCTGTTGTGTCATTGACACAAAACATGTAAGAATACACATTGGCAACCCTTTCTGAATAAGGAATTTGGTTCCCCCAAAATAAATAAATAAATAAATAAATACATACATACATACATACATACATACCTGTCAATTAGGTTTAAGATGTTAAAACACAACATTAGTTTAACATAACCTTGCATCATGCTTTACCTCAGCAATCTTTTGAGTCAGAAGACAAAAGAGTACGTGTAAGTTGAGTGTAAGTGCAAGAGTAGAGAGTAAGTTACCCCGAGATGATATTGAATCAAAGGTGTTCGGGTAGAGAACACTCCTGTATTTTAACGGATAAATTGCTGGCAATTGCTGCTATTAACTATCAGCAATCTCATATTGAACCATGAAGGACAGCATTATCTTTTCTCCCCTCATGGGAAGTTTGTTTCATTACTTGTAGACCATTTGTTCAATGTTTTCTTGCCCTAAGGGGGTACTCTAGGTAATTGGGTGTATATTGAACTCTCTCCCCTTGAGTTTTGCACTCTAAACTTTTACATTACTGAAGTCCATCACAACTTTTGAGACCTTGTGTTTAGTTTGAGATTAAAACCGATTAAATTAGAATCAGAATAAATTAAAATAGCATTATGCAAACATTAATCAAAGCCACCTTTTTTTATCCTGATTGGCAGAGCACACTGTTCAGCATTCAAGAACAACCAAGGCACACCACCCACCAGGTGTGCGGTCTGCTAGCAGAAGCACAGCCCATTGCTCTGGGCTATAAAGCCCTCCAGTTATGAGGGAAGCTTCAGGCCTCCAGACCTCCGACTGACTGCAAGCATCAGGTACATAATGAGGCAATAGCCAGAGGGGCTGGAGAAATGTGAGGAGAAGAAAATTTTCAGGCTTGATGTGGACCGATCTAAGTAAATCCACTATTGCTGGGTGTAGCTTCAACATGACAAGATGACAAGGGAACAGTTAGTGCTAAAACAATGGCGGAAAATTCCCGGTTTGACTGCTCTGCTTCCTGTAGTTTGCTCAGTAGTTGCATCACCACCATTTATTTATGCTGAAAGGACAACCACCAAAATCTGAAGTGTGAAGGCAGAGAAATGTGGAGAATAGAGCTTGTGCAAGCACAAATATAAATGTGTCTTTAAAGACCCCATGCAATTGCTTTATAAGCATAGTTAGATTTCCTATAAGAAGTAGCCTACATGTTGTTAATTAATATTACTCAGTATGTAATTGCATTGCAAGGTTAGTTTGGGTTGTAAAATGTGACGTGGCTGCCCAAAACTAGTATTAATAGTACTAAAAACCTCCATATGTCCATATGACATTTTCTTTTATATTAGCCTTTTTATCAGGCTCATGTTTAGGTTCAGTAATTTCACTTTAATGGCAATGCAAGGGTTTCTAGTCAGTTACTGAAATGCCTTATTTTCAAAAATGTCACTGATAATAGTCAAATTAAAAACGTCCATTTAAAAGAAAAATGTCAGATGGACTTAGAGGTTTTTGGGTAACACTTTATATTACGACCCGCAAACAACTGCGTAAGTAAACCGAAATTACGGTGTACGTTTCTGTAATTATAGTGTACTTCCGTGTAGGTATAAGGGAACAATATGTTAAGTTTTGGGTAATAAAGGGGTAACAAGCAGATATATAACCTGCAAAGAACTTCGTAAGTAAACCGAAATTACGGTGTACGTTTCTGTAATTATAGTGTACCTCCGTGTAGGTATAAGGGAACAATATGTTAAATTTTGGGTAATAATGGGGTACAACCAGATATATAAGCAAATTATTTATAATGTAATTATTTTAAAACTAACAGGTACCTATTCTGTTAATATATTCCAGGCAAAAATTTTACGTCTGTTGTATATACAAGTTTTTATCACATTTCTGGCAAAATATGTTGTTGTGCAATGTAGTTACAGGGTAATTTTGACATCTAATGTTAATTAAACATACATATATATATATATATATATATATATATATATGGCTGTATGTAAGCACAGTGTGATAAAAAATTTATTTATTGTCTTTTCTTACTAAACTACCTAACGTTAAGCCAAAAAAAAATGAGTTTCTGCTATGATTTTAATTTAGAACGTAACATGTTGTACTTAATACTTACCATATCACATTGTATTGTAATGACACTTAAATGTCAGGGCAAATATACTGTGTACATTTTTTTTTCTTTTTTTTCTTCTTAATAAGAGTACCTTTCTCTGTACTGTGCAAATCTTGTTGTTTCGTATTGTTACATAGTAAGTAGTGTTTGTTACCCGTTTCAACTGTATTTACAGGGTAAGTGTGATTCCTGCGGGCTGTAAATTAAAGTGGCGCTTGTTACCCCTTTCTAACCCAAAACTTAACATATTGTTCCCTTATACCTACACAGAAGTACACTATAATTACAGGAACATACACCGTAATTTCGGTTTACTTACGCAGTTGTTTGCGGGTCGTAATATAAAGTGTTACCGGTTTTTGCATCTAAAGTCTTCATGTGTACATTCACCTTGTTCATTCACCTTTTTATTTACACCTCATAAAAAATGTTGTGTTATTAAATGTAAACTTTTCTCAAAAATCATACCAAGCCAAAATGAATACAACGATTACATTTCTAACATGTGTTAAACTAGACACTCATTTATCATTATTTACAAAAAATAAATAAATAAAAGTATATATCTTGTTTTAATTCCACTGTGTTTCCATGTATGTGTTTCCAAGGCCTTGTACACATGTGTATGGATGTACACATTTAACCATCTTTGAGATGTGCACGAGCTTTGGCTAGCCCTCGTGGACCTGAGCAGCTTGCGAGAATCATCACAGTGCCAGGTTGGGTTAGGTAATAACTGTGAAGTAAGGCATGGCAGGAAAACCTCCCCCTCCAGCCCCTTCTTTGTGTGCCAGTTGTCTTGGGCATTGCCAAAGGGTTGTCGCACTGGACCATAGTGAATGCTTCAAGACTAATTGGTTGGAAGGTGCTATGTTTAGTCCTTTCTAGGCAGAAATATGACTAGACAAAAAGAGAAAGAGTAAGTGTGTTTCTTATCAGGCTGTAATGAATGTATTAGCCTCAGAAGTTACTCATAGATTTAATTGTCATATTACTTTCTCTGCGTAAATGGTGGATTCTTCAGTGTTTTAAGAAAAGGATAGAACCTGCTTTTTTCTACTCCCTTGCCCTTTTTCGACCATAATGAGGATAAAGTGTTACTATGGCAACTCAAGTATTCAGGTACTATCTATCTTTGTGAGGCCCAGTTCTGGTAAGCACAATGAAGCTTCTCGTGCATGGAAAAGAGGAAAATCAGAAGCTTGACAGAAGAAAATGCACCCTACATCTGTGAGGCTTATGTGGATAAAAATTCAATTAATTTGCTGCTAATCACAAACAGACAAGCATCAGCTTTTTTTGTACACACAACAGGAGAAACCTTGCTGCATGCTAGGTTTTTGTTAATGAGCTAAGACTGCTCATTTTGGATCCATCAGTTTTCTGTCTTCACTCCACAGCTGCAGATCAGAAACTGATCACGCATTGATAAGTCTTATTTCTCCAGATGTCTCATGTAAATCACACAAATGACTGCATTTCAGGCGAAGAACTCCCCAAATATTTGTGCAATGTTTATTTTTAAAAAACGTTTCACAGTATTTTGCATCTGTGCAGATTATTTTATTTTATTTTTATTTTTTTTTATTATTTAATCAAAATGTCAGTCTCATAAATTACCCTCCCTTTTGGCTGACATCACAAATCAAGGAGGTCTACACTAAAATAAAATGGAAAATAAAGATATTTTAGCATCCAACAGATCTGTGTTTTGTGCTAGCATGTGCTAACAGGACAATGCTAACCAGCCAAACCAACCCTATATTGTCCTGTTCTATTGGAAATAAAACAAAAAGCAAAAACAAAAAAAATCTGTTGCTTTTCTGACTGGTGACTTACGAACAGAGCAGCTGAATAATAAATAATGTTTGATATAAACCTTCTCAGGCTTTCCCGCAGTTCATGCAGGTCAGGCTGTCAGAATATGTTACTGAAATTTGACTTAACCTCAGACCCCAAGGAAAAGAGGTTTGTTACCTTTGCAGAGTATTGCAGGGAACTCGTTTGATGGCTAGAGGACACAAGAGAGCAATGAAGAAGGAATTAGTGAAGTAATATCCAGATACTGTGGTTCATTTAGCTAGTAACCTTTGACTTACCTCTGGCCTCATGGTTCTGCAAGCCTGTCTGGTACAGTGTACTTTTCAGGATATCCTCAGACTTCAGTAAAAGTCATCAGATGCTCCAAACCTGCCACAGACAACAACAACAAAAAAGGTAACGCTTTAGATTACAGCCCGGAACGTACTGTGTAATTCAGACGAATTTACAGTTTAACTTTTCGTAATTATAGTGTATGTCACCGGCCGGGGTGGGGACAGAGCCCAGCAGCCCACCACTCGTACCAACCACCACTCTGAGGAGCTACACCGAGGGAACACCACGAGGCCGGACACAAGATAAGGTAAAATGGGTTGTCTTTACTTGATATTAAAACATACCTAAAATAGTATCAGCATAGGGGACTGAACTCTTTCTATTCTTCCAAGCGACCAAGGAACTACAGCTGCTCGGCTCCCAAGGGTCTTCGGCTGAATGACTCAGGGCAACCTGAAAGACGGGCTTTCTTGATTCCCTCAGGACGGTAGCGAAGCCCAGAGGACTCGGACTAAGAAGATCTTCAGGTGAGTGGCTTAGAGCAACATAAATGACGGGTTTTCTCTACTCCCTCAGGACAGCGGTGGAGCGCAGGATGCTTGGACTAAGAGGATCTTCAGGAGACTAACTCAAAGCAGCGTGGGTGGCTGGCTCTCTCTAGTCCCTTTAGGACAATGGTGGGACTCAGGAGCTCAAACTAGGGGATCTTCAGGTGAGTGGCTCAGGGCAACGTAAGTGACAGGCTTTCTTTATTCCCTCAGGACAGCAGTGAAGCTCGGATGCTCGAACTAAGAGGATCTTCAGAAGAGTAACTCGAAGCAGCGTGAGTGACTGGCTCTCTCTAGTCCCTCAGGACAACGGTAGGGCTCAGGAGCTCGAACTAGAGGATCTTCAGGTGAGTGGCTCAGGGCAGCGTGAGTGACAAGCTTTCTCTACTTCCTCAGGACAGCGGTGGGGTCCAGGAACTCGGACCAAGAGGATCTTCAGGAGAGTAACTCCTCCGGACAGCAGTGGGGCTCAGGAGCTTGAGCTAAGAGGATCTTCAGGTGAGTGACTCCTCGGGACAGCAATGGGGCTCAGGAGCCCGGACTAGGAGGATCTTCAGGAGAGTAACTCAGAACAGCAGGCGGAGCGGGCTTGCTCTGCTCCTTCAGGACAGCGGTGGAATTCAGAATGAACAGACTACAAGGATCTTCAGATAAGTAACTTGGAGCAGCGAGAGGGACTGGCTTTCTCTAGTCCCTCGGGACAGCGGTGGAGCTCAGGAGCTCGAACTAGGGGATCTTCAGGTGAGTGACTCAGGGCAACGTAAGTGACAGGCTTTCTTTATTCCCTCAGGACAGCAGTGGAGCTCGGATGCTCGGACTAAGAGGATCTTCAGAAGAATAACTCGAAGCAACGTGAGTGACTGGCTCTCTCTAGTCCCTCGGGACAACAGTAGGGCTCAGGAGCTCGAACTAGAGGATCTTCAGGTGAGTGGCTCAGGGCAGCGTGAGTGACGAGTTTTCGCTGTTCCTTCAATACAGTAAGTGCGCTCGAAATCCCTGATGCAGGGCCGTTGGAACTAGCAGGAGGCTCAGGAGGTGGTGGTCTTCGAGGTTGCTGAGCTTAAGGCAGCGTCAGTAGCTAGCTTTCTCTGTTTCTTCAATATGGAAGTCGGTCAGCACCTGCACACATCTATGCACACACAGTCAAATAGTAAAGCTTCCCCACCCCACACAGGGCTGGACGATCCCAGGAAAGATTTGGAGTGAACAGAATATTTCAATCTTCTTCAAACTTGTGTATACATCAATCCTTCCACAATTCCACATGTGAACACTTCAATTCGTAAGCACTGCAATTTTACAAATACCTCACAGTGGGTTTAGATTTTCACTCTATTTGGCCTGGGTCATTCCACCAACAGCTCGTATTCAAACGGGAGGGGGGATGCAACAATGAGATGACTGCATGGAGATTTACTCGAGAAAACGAGCGTGCCTTCCCATCACCAACTTCAACCTCACAAAAGAGAGAAACAGCAAACAGGTACGAGCCCTCCAGTATATCACAATGCCTCCATGAACTCAGACGCTGTGTTTGTAAAACAATTTGGAATCATGTACTTATGTACTTATCTTCTTCACAGTTGATGGTCTTCACGTAAGTAACTCACAATGACTCACAATCTTCTCCCCAGCCAGCTCTGGTGCCCTCGCTCGCTCGCTTGCTTCTGTTTTGCTCTTCGCCTCCTCCTTTGCCCTCGAACTCCTTCTTATTCTCCAATCTCTCCTTTTATATCCTTTTTAAACATACGCGTCCTCGTCGCCCTCATAATAAACTCCGATTTGCTCCAGCTGCTGCTAATTCCCCCGTTTTACTCTTCGAGTCAGCCATAACAGTAAACCGGAACCGTCCCGGTGTTACCCCGGAAGTGCTCCCCAAGGGAACTACGCGCTAATTTTTGGTTCCGCCTTAGTCACCCGGTGACATGTACCTATAAAGTACTTGCATGTAAGTATAAGGGAACAATATGTAAAGTTTGGGGAATAAAGGGGTATACATTTGGGAGCAATTTAGCGAGAACATACACTGCATACCTTTTTGTAATAATTGTGTACCAATACATACTGTATAGGCTTTTTAAAAATTAGGGGGTACATATCTATGCATTTATACCATTTTTGTTTTTTTATAGTAAGGATGTTTAAGTTTGGGCTTACCTGTTTCAAGGCATGTAAAGCTAAAACTAATTTTTATTTTTTTAAATACTGGGAAATATACTCTTGTTCCATGTAGTAACAGGGTAAGTGGTGCTTGTTACCCTCTTGTTCCATGTTACAGGGTAAGTGTGACATTGCGGGCCGTAAATTAAAGTGGTGTTTGTTACCCTCTTGTTCCATGAAATTACAGGGTAAGTACAATAAAAATACATACACACAATCTAATATCACTGACTCAGAAACCTTTATTTGGAAAAACAACTTGTTACAGTTGACCTGAAGTGATAGTCTACAGTTTAAAATATTGTAATTTTTCTAACAAACAGTTTCTCCTCCTCCTCCGTCTCCGGACCACCGGACTCAGGACCACCGGACTCGGGACCACCGAGCTCTCAGCACTTCCATCTCCGACACATCAAATGGCTTATCCAGGGCATAATTAAAGAGGTCCTTAAGAGCCGTCTTTCCCAACCCTAAACCCTCACTGGCAGAGAAAAATTCTTGGGCAAAGTCTCTCACGTTCCTCCCCTCCTGGTGCAAGGAAACCAATGCAGAGACCTTCATGACCCGGTCATAGTGCGGGCAGTCAATCGGTACGACTGGTGGTTGACCCGAAGTCTTCCGCTGAGTCCTCATCAGGGCTGGTTCGTTCTGTCATGGCTGGATAGTGGAAAGGATCGAGGACTCAAGTGCAGGAAGAGGATTTAATAAAGTAAATATAAATACAAAAACTAACAAACAAAAGCGGACAAAGAATAAATCAGGTCCAGCAGGGAACACGAGGAACATGATAACAACGAACCAGCACAGGACTACAAACACAGGGAGACTAAATAGGGGAGCAAACAAGGAGGGTAACGAGGAAAACAGGTGGGACAAATTAACCAATAATCAGATAACAAGGAAGGAGGGGTCAAGACAGAGACAGGAACACAAAACACCACATGTGCTACATATGACAGGACAGACATGTGACACATATGAGCTTGTATTATATGAGATGTATTTTTTATTTTTCTAAAAACCTTCATTTGTGTTCATCTTAAGAAGGAAAGTCGTATACATCTTGGATGACATGCGGGTAAAAGATGAGCAAAAGTTGCAATAGTTTTCATTTTGAGTGCACCTTTGTTAAAAAGATTACTGCATTTTTTAAAAGCCTATATGGTGTTGGTACACCATTATTACAAAAAGATATGCAGTGTATGTTCTCGCTAAATTGCTCCCAAATGTAAGATTGTTGTATCATAAAAGTAGTACCCCTTAGTTCTATAATACTTACAGTATAAAAAATTGTTTTATTATATAATAAAGACATTATAATAAAGACCTTCAGAAGTGAAGCGATGTGTTCATGTAAGAAAAATATCCATATTTAAAACTTTATCGACTAAATTAACTAGCGTCTGTCAGAAGTCGACTTACGCCAAAAGAATAACACTTGACGATGTATAACGTAGGATGTAGGAGTAGCGTAAGCTTTGCGGTTCAAACAGGGCTGGGCAACCACGTTCATCATTACATTGTGCATCAAGTACAAGGGTTAGTTATTTGCCACAAATCGAGATTCGAGCTTTAAACAACTACATTCTCATCTAAAAAACTCTTAAAACTACATTTCGTAACACAATGACAGTAGTATTTTTAAATTACGCAGGTTTTCTCCACTGCTATTGACGCTTGCTGGTTGGTGTGAGATGCATTCTGGGATACCTGGCTGACTCAAGTCCGCACAAGTCACCTCTCGAAGCATCCTCAATAAAAGGGGCGGATCAAGAACACATTTGAACTGTTCTTGGCTAGATGTTAACTTTGAATTGGAACAGTACATGGGCAGCGACTGATGAAGTTTCACAAGTCCACAAGAACACACAGACAGTACAGACAGACATGAATGCATATTGAGAAACGGCCCTACTAGAAACTTTCTTGCAGGTTTGAGGTAAACTCGGCAGGACGTTGGCCCTCCAGGAGCAGGATTGGACACCCCTTGGATAGAGCCTTTGAAGAACCTGATGAAAGAGTCTTTTACAAATGAAATGGCATTAATAACTTGTCTTAAGAGAGTAGAAGCAGTTTTTTAAAAACTATGAAACTTCACTTTTCTCTGAGTACGCCTTGTATAACCTTTTTATTTCTGCATGTTTTTTGTTTGTTTGTTTAGTTTTTTTGTAGACCTGAAGGATTTTAGTTTGAGGCATAATGCTGTTTTGTCTGATGGCAGTGGCCTGACGGTGTGGTTTGAAAATGTCCTAAAATATATTAAAAAGATTTGTTCAGCACAAACAGATTTGCTCAGCTTAACATATAGACTGAGAGTTTAAACCCACCCTAAATCTTGTCTTTCTGTTTCTGTCGGCAGTCTTTTTCCATGTAGAATGCAGTGGTTCCTGATGCTTCCATGTCTTTACAGTCAAAATTAAATATGCACATTTTCGTTTTCGAAATGTTTCATTAAAACATAATGCTGCATTATAGACAATTTGGAAGCCATCGGCCTCCTACTGTACATAATATTAAAATTACACTCAAGGTTGAAAATCCTTCTTGAAAAAGTGAGATGTAATGTCCTGTGAAATTTATTTTTTCTGTGAGAGTGTGTGAATGTATGTATGGGAACAGCTTAGATTTATTTGGTTAATCAGAGACACTTCAGGTGAAGACAAGTGTGTACTGCTTTTTTTTCACTTGTAGTTAGTCATTTTTACATTTGACGTATTTCTAAGAAGGATTCATATTTAATATAATTTGATACGTAATTTCAGAGCCTTTTGTGTTCATGGATTTTGTTTGTGTCATAATTGGAATAGGAAAATAAATGTTCTTGGTGAGTTATTCCGCCATATTGTTTTGTTTACATTAGACCATGACATATGATTCACTTTGAGTATCTCCACCTCCACCATTGTCTGGAACATGGCATTAGCTCTGCAGTTGTAGAAATCAGACCACAAATGGTGTGGCTCTAAAATTAGCAATAATTTTAGTGGTAGAGATCTCAGATTCAATAATGGTTTATTTTGAGAGCTGTGCTAATTAGAGCTTGGAAATAGAGCCACGGAAGTGGCTGCAAATATGAAATGCTCTGTTTTTCTTGGAGCTCACTGAAATTCAAAAAGATATGCATACAACGTACATTCCCATCTTCCCTGGTCTTTTCAAATACATGCTGTGAGCAGTTCATGACTGATTATTCCGTGTGGGTTAAGGCTACATGCTGAATATGCATCACCAGGTCTTTTTTCTTCAGGAGTTCGACACCTTTGGAGCTCCAGGCGCCTGACAACCAGTTGGAGAGTTTCGCAGCAGCCATTTTGCAGCAAGAATGCTTCCCACACATTAGTTTAATTTGTTTACTAGCTATTTCACACATGGAGGCACTTAACGGCACACTAGAATTTAGAACAGTGCATGAGTTTGAAAGAAAAGAGAAAGAGAGAAAGGAATGGAATGGTCCAAAAACAACTGAATCTCAGTTCACATTGATATACTAAGTGTGTACTGGTAAGTGCATCCTGCCAAGTACCCTGGGAACCACCCACAACATGGTAGCATTGTGGAGGCGACTTTTGCACAGGTAATCATCTAAATTTAGTTTTTGGTGTTCTGGGATGCGCTAATTTAAGGTTTGCATATATATGAATTGGTACTCAACCCATCAATTATTTTCCACAAATGCTTCACCTGTGTTTGAAAGAGCTGCCCACATTATCCTGTGTCTATATTGACCTCAATGCACTGTGGGACTTGCTTCTGCCTAAGGACCTCTTACAAATGCTAAGCACTCAAAAATCCACTGTGAGCATGACATGTGATTCTAAATGTCACCTGGAATACAGCATTCTAGCCATTCTAAAATCCATAATATAAATTCATGTTTTTGCATAGGAAGGTCCTGTTATGTCAGAGACTGCATATGCTAAACAGCACAGCCCAGAGGAAAAATGTGTTGCTCAGTGGTTGCTTTTCCTAAGCTCATGAGACTTTTGATTCTCTCATTTTAATATCAACAGCATTTCAGATGTTTCTCCTAAAATTTATTTGGAGAAATAAAAGTAGACACAAATGAGACATAAGAAATATTTAAGAGAAAAAGAGTCAAAACTGAGAATATGGTGGGAGAAACAGAGCATCTCTTCATTGTCTTGCTTTAATCTCTTTCAATACTCCATTTTAGGAATATTTTATTGCTCAGAGGTTGCTGTTTTAAGCCTTTTAGGATCAACAGTCTCTCTGTGTTTCTCCTATAATTCCTTAGGAGAAATAAAAGACACAACTGAGACATGAGAACAACTAGACAGAACTGAGACATGAGAAAATTCTGAGAGAAAGGAGTTCAATGCGAGAATGGGCTGTAAGGAACATGGCAGGTCTCTTTATTGAGAAAAAAAAATAGAGGTTGCTCTTTTTTATTATTTTATGCCATTGGGGTTTTTCACCTTTAATGGAAATTGAGGCTGGCTCAGTAATCCCTTTTATTGAACACTGCTGGTTTCCAGATTGAGTTCTGTCTTTTATCGAACTGGCAAAATATAGTTTAAAACAAAAAAAAACAATCTTGACAGTTCACCCAAACTCACTGAATGTCCAATAAAGAGCTATTAATTATTTAGAAAATAGAATTGCTGTAGGCCGGACACAGATTAATGTTTCACACAGTTCCGCCTCAGTATTTTCAATGCAGACTGAAAGATAAACATTATCCATCATTTCAGTCAATCTGGTAGGATTTTAGTTGCTTCATTACTGTGCAACATCATTGTTTGTATCCAGAGGTATGAATTTTGTATGATGAGCCCTGCTCTGCCACAGCAACATGCATTGAATATTCAAACTCCTGAAGGCCTTGGGAAAACTTTGATGTTGAAAAAAAAAAACCTTCTCCTATTTTTTTTTAATTGTGTCTTCATGCCATTTATGTTTAAATCTTTATGTCATGTATTTTTAAATCGGTTTCAGCTTTGCCATTAATCTGAGGCAACATAGGTTGGTTATTTTGCCATATGGGAGGAGATTCTTTCAAATTGCACAGGAGTTACAAAAAATTATCTTCTCGTTCAGGCATAATGCATTTGTCCTGTTTTTAATTTGTACTCGGTCTTTAAATTTAGATGAGTGCTCTAGTTTGTTTTGAACAACTTTAACTTCTTTCTGCATGCCAGTGATTTCAGCAAATGTGTACAGCAATATCTGTATACCTTTTCTTGAACTTGAGTACAATGAAATCCAATTTATTGTTGACTTAAAGGGATAGTTCACCCAAAAATAAGTTAATTTACTCACCCTTATATCTTTCTTAACACACAAACCAAATATGATGCAAATTTAACAGTAAAATCATGACAGTCTTATCATAATGGCCTCATATCCAATTATCTCCCTTTGTCTTTCAAAGAAAACAAACTTTGTTGCATTATTTTCCTGTTATCTATGAAAAGCTGCTTTAAAACAATCTGTATTGTAAAAAGCACTATATAAATAAAGGTGACTTCACTTGACAAAGAAGAAAGAAAGTCATACAGGGATGTGTTTCCTGTATAACAATGTAACTCACATAGTAGCCTACAATACATCACGTGAGAAATAGCCACTCACAACTGTTTCCCAAAACCGTAGTAACTTCCGTAATTAGCATGCACTTTACTGCCATTTACATGCGGTTTGGTCAGTAAGTTCGCTTTCGTAATTTCTTTATGACGCGTGGCATCTGAAGAGGACTACTTCACAATTTTTGCTCTCTATTGTTTTGATTTATTTCCAGATGTTTGACTCAATTACAGGTTCCTTCACACACTATCCTCTGGGGTTCCCCGAAATAACATTTGCATGTGCATTAAATGTGAGTGATATGAGCAATGTATTATTTCATGATATGATACATTTTATTTAATTATATACTTTATATCATAACACAGTTATTTTTGTTATTTCATATTAAAAATAAGAACAAAACTAATTAAATAAACGTACGTTTTCATGTAGTAAGAAATACTACAGAAATTGAATAAGCAAATGTATGTAAATAAAACTTTGCATAATCTTCACTTTATGAATTAAATATAAATTGATTGCAAATTGTTGGCCAGAATATTATATGCACCAAATAAATGCTGATGGTTACATCTTTGGCTCGTGAGAGTGACAGGACAGACTGTCTTGTAGAGACACAAAGAGTTCCTATAAGTTTATGTGTCTATAAGTTATTTGGTTAATGCTGCTGAACTAAACTAAATGTTAGCTTACATTTTTAGAGCATTGGTGAGACCCAAAATCTCCAAGTCGGTAAATTTGTCATGAAGTACACAGCATTTATGAGAAACCGTTTGCAATTAACAAAATAACAATTACATTTACTGTTGACTGTGCACTGGTACTGTTGTGTTTGTACAAAGCCCCTAAAGGGACATGGTGATGGAGAAAATATGAGATGGGGGGGGGGGGGGGGGGACTTTCTTTGCAAGCGATTGCAAAGTTTTCCAGGGGAACACAAATGTTCAGAGCCCCTAATGAGACATGGTGATGGGAAGAAAAATATGAGATGGGAAAAATAATAAGGAAATTCTTTTGCGTTCACTTGCAAAAACTTTTTTGTTCGCTCACAAAACTCTTGTGTTCTTTGCGAGTGAACGCAAAGTTTCTCGGAGGAACGCAAAAGCATTGAAAAATGTACATTTTTACCATGTCCATTTAGGGGCTCCGTACAAATGATTTGTGGGCAAACACAAAAGTACTTAAATATATGTTTTCCTCCCATCTCATATTTTTCCCACCACAATGTCCCTTTACATACATTAGAGTATGTTTGTTGCACATTAAGCAGCATAAACCACTGATGGACCAATAACTTTACAAATGTCCACTTCATCTTACGCCTTATCAGTACTGTAAGAGAATATATTCACCAAAGGGAGACAACATGGATTGCATGGACCCAATCATATCCACGATTACCCCTAAATGACTCACTGGGAACGTCTGAAAAGACTGAGAGGTGCATTAAGAACTTTTTCAATAACCAGGCTGTATCAAAAGCTTCCCTTGGTGACTGCTTCAAGCGGTGCCATTATGCATGATGACTGTGCTGTTATTTCACTTTGATAGTACATATACAGTAGAAGTTGAGCATCCAGCTCTCAGGTGCTAGGTCATCAGTAAACTTTATCATCACTTTGGTAGGAAAGTGTCAGCAAAAAGCATAAGTATAAATGTAAACCTTGATAGAGGATCCGCCAACAACACGGTGTTTAGCAGTGGCTGTAGATGCTTAGGATGGTACAGGATGAAAAGAAGATAATGCCTGAAGCAACCTTCAAATCCTGCTTCTGCTGAGTTCTACTGCAATGCAATGTGTCAGGACGTATACTAGCTTTGTCCTGTAGGGCAAGAAAAGAGCCAGTTTAAGTCCAGCAAATGTTTTGGCTGGGTACCACATTAGCCAGGAGCAGAATTAGGACTCCAACACACTGTAAAATAAAATTGAAAAGTGTTCGTAGAACTGGAGATGTTGAAGTAACAACTATGCATGTATTTTTTTTTTTAACTGAACTGATTCATGACAGAACACCAAAAAACTAGATAATCTCCAGAAACCCGCCCCCGGTCTCCTTATTATTGGTGCGGTCACATTAGCAATATTTCGGCAAGTGTAGTGATGTAAAAAGCACAGCTCACACAGAAGTCACTTTTAAACCAAGCAGGTTTCGGTTGTCATCTTTGTGACCACCTTGAACCTCTTCCATAATCTTCACAGATTGCAAAGCAGAAAATTACCACAGAAGTAATTTGTCTTTGACAGATCCCTCAAAGCAAAACACCCTAAACAGAAACTATGTCAACAGGGCTTCGCCAATCTAAATTACAACAGTGTGTTACTTGTTGTGGGCGAAGGTGAGAAGGTGAGAAGGTCAAAATTGAGAAGGTGATCATGCTAAATAATTGTATTTGGACATACCTGTATACAGAACACAGACTATGTATGAAAGTGAGAGATAAAGGAGGATAAACATGCTTTAGCAATGAAAGCAAGTCACTCTCATGTGAGACCTCTGGACTTCTGTAAGAAATGACACCTACTTCGGTGTCACTGCTCACTTTTGCACTCGGAGTGAACTCGAAGTGAAACAGAAAAGTGACACCTGAGGGACATGCTGGTAATCTTTTGGATGTCGAAAAAGGATGGAACATTAAGGCAAAGTTAAGCATGCACACACTGACAGTGTTTGAAATATAGCTGCCACAACACTACTTTGCCACAACACTACTTTGCCCACAGTTTGGAAGGAAAGCCAAGTTTTCGCTTCACGACAGTGGATTTGACAAGTGGCCAGATGTTTCAAGATTGTCAGGCACCTTAAGCATATTCCAACAAATTCTCAGGAATTAATAGAACATCAAGTTGCACTTGGACAAAAGCAAGAATGACTCTGTCACGGTTCATGAATTCACTGTCTCTTTTGTGAATTGTCTAGTGTTTGTGTGTTTAGGCTTGTTCGACTTCATGCAGCTCTGCGCAGACCGATCGGCGGCTGACTTGAAGCAGTGCATGCCGGTTGGAAATTTTGTCCGACTTGATACAGTGCCGACGCCACGTGACTGTGACGTATGCAATCAAAGTACCGTGAGAGCGATTCGAGAGTAGCCGGAGAACTCAGCCAGTGCAGCTTCTCAGGAGCGTCTGCACTGGACTGCACGAGCTCTGATGACGACACAGCTGTTCCATGATTGGCTGGATTCACCGCATGACAACGATCACATGCGGTTTGTGTTTATTCTCACACCTAGGCCATGTCCACACTAATACGTTTTCATTTGAAAACTTATATTTTTCTCTCCGTTTTGGCCTTCCGTCCACACTGAGACAGCGTTTTCCAAAAGCTACGTTTTTGTTCACTTAAAACGCTCTCCAAAGCGGATACATTTGAAAACGCTGTTTTCGTGTTGTAGTGTGGACTGTGAATCCAGAGGTTTTTGAAAACGATGACGTAAGGTTAGTCATGTGATCCATGTTGTACCAATATATATTCATGTTTACCGGTGTTGTGCCTGTTAATTATGTGTGATTCTCACACCTAGGCCATGTCCACACTAATACGTTTTCATTTGAAAACTTATATTTTTCTCTCCGTTTTGGCCTTCCGTCCACACTGAGACAGCGTTTTCCAAAAGCTACGTTTTTGTTCACTTAAAACGCTCTCCAAAGCGGATACATTTGAAAACGCTGTTTTCGTGTTGTAGTGTGGACTGTGAATCCAGAGGTTTTTGAAAACGATGACGTAAGGTTAGTCATGTGATCCATGTTGTACCAATATATATTCATGTTTACCGGTGTTGTGCCTGTTAATTATGTGTGATTCTCACACCTAGGCCATGTCCACACTAATACGTTTTCATTTGAAAACTTATATTTTTCTCTCCGTTTTGGCCTTCCGTCCACACTGAGACAGCGTTTTCCAAAAGCTACGTTTTTGTTCACTTAAAACGCTCTCCAAAGCGGATACATTTGAAAACGCTGTTTTCGTGTTGTAGTGTGGACTGTGAATCCAGAGGTTTTTGAAAACGATGACGTAAGGTTAGTCATGTGATCCATGTTGTACCAATATATATTCATGTTTACCGGTGTTGTGCCTGTTAATTATGTGTGATTCACTTTTACACTGTTGCTCAAATATGTTAGTTTGCACACTCTTCATATCACAGTAGCCTACTGCAAAGATGACAGAAAATGTACTCACATTTGCTGTCCTGCGGCAATACAGGAGAGCAGTCGCGTTTTAGATCAAACAGACTGAGTGCGATCTGGATGGATCAGTGAATGGTGAGATATTTTGCTAAATAAAATGATCCTGTTAGAAGAACTGCGCGATAACTTTACTGTTTATTTTCCCATCTGTATCATCTCAGTAAGCTTTTGTGAGGTATCACGCATGCGCAGTAAGGTGAATTTAGAAGTTTCTCATCCACACTGAAACGTCGGAAAACCCCTGAAAACGCTAGTGTGGACCGAGAGCGTTTTTAAACGAAAACTCAGTTTTCAGATGTATCCGGATTAATGTAGACGTAGCCCTAGTTACACTAAAGCTCACAAATCAGTTTGTTATAGCAGTAAACACTCTTTTCATGTAGTCGTGATGTTATATTGTGTCATGTTTATTAAAATAAAACTGATTAAAAAACGTAGACTCCACTTCATTGATAGTTTAGGCTTATGTTGAACTTTATTCTTATTCAAACAGACGCTGTATGAGGCAGTTCATAAAGTTTTGAATGAAAATGTCTCTGAAACATCTGTGCATTTGGCAAATATTGCATTTATTTCACTTCAGCTGTGATAAAGTATGTGAAAGTATGTGACCGGTCACACCACGTGACCGGTCACTACGGGAACCAGAAAGTGTCCAACTTCACATCTCTGTTTGCAGCTCCTCCCCTCCGTGCTCCTCTCGCCGATCGCTTACATCCAGCCGCAGCCGATGTCGAACAAGCCTTTTGTCTTCTGGGCTGTGGGCGTGGCCTCTGATAACCTCTGATTCGATCATCATTGCCAGCTGATACTGATCAAGCCTTCCTATTTATTGCCCTTCTTTTGTCTAGTGTTTGTCAGATTGTTGCTGTGAGTTCACTGTGCACTGACTGCTTCCAGTGTGTGCTGGGATCACTTACCAGTCTCTGTCTCAGTGAGTTCTCTTGTTTGGAGATTCTGTTCTTGCTCTGGATTCTGCTCACTCTTCACCTGCACTTACCACGATCACCGGGTTGTCCATCGAAGTCCCTGCTTCACTGCTTGTAGTCTTCTGCTGCATTTTTGACTTTCTACCTGTTCATCATTTACACTTATTAAACGGGTTTTACTTGCAATTGTGTCCTCCACTATTTGAAACATGACAGACTCATTCAGGATGGGTTGTAGACCCTAGAGATGGTACACTCGGCTTGGTGCGTAACAGCCTTAACTCTCAGGTCACATCATCCAAAAGAAGAGAGCTGCTTTATTACCTGATATTGTGAACAGCATGGTCTGTCTCTGTAAATTTGCATTCAAATTTAGCTGGCTCTCTTTGTTCCAGCATTACTTTGTTTTCAAACTACTGCTGCTTTATGCCAAAGACATTCTCTTCTGTTTCATACAAAACATGTGGCAATACTGGATTGAATCTCAATGATATTCTGTAACGTAAATTGCTTAATCTACTGAAAAATAAATTTTTGAGATGGCTTCCCGGACAGAGATTAAGCCTAGTCCTGTACTATAATTGCATTTTAAACCAGATTAACATAAATCTGCTTTCTATGTCATGGTTTTAAATAATCCTAGACTTGGTCTAGTCCAGAATTTAATAAGATCATTTCCGTGAGGAAGACTAGAGCTACTCCAGGACTAAATCTGGAGTAAACCAGAAGGCAGGTTTAACTTCAGATTAATATTGTGTTCTAAAGAAGTGAAAATCAGTATATACACGGGTGTGTGTGTGTGTAGGCAGGCCTATGTAACAGAGGCAAGCTAGTAAGAGCTGTGTGAAACTTCACTTCCCTGGCCTCAAGAGACGCATTATGCTGGGTACACACCTAAAGATAATCGGGCTGATTTTGGCCCGATTTCCCCCCTTCCGACAATCCTAGCTATGTCCCGATTATCTTGATGGTTCTACAGATTATCTTATCAGATATTCCTGTGGTGTGAGGTGTGTTAAGAGTTTCCGAACCTGTTCGGAAGAACGTCGGAGGCGCCCCGATCGCGAATCAGAAATCCAGATGTGTGGGGGGAACCCCGAGGACAAACGCGCGCGCGCTCTGGAGATTATCACGTGAAACGAAACAATATCCAATCAGAAAGCGAGATGGAAGACGGAAGTATAACAAACGCAGTCAAGGCGCTGCACAAAGTGAAATGTATATAGACAGCAGAGATGGAGGATCATCTTGTTGATTTGTGGCTCAGAAAATGTAATTAGCTCAGTATAAAAACCATTCCATATAAGGATAGGTGTACCAGTACACATGGTGTGTGAGAGAGAGAGAGAGATTGTTTTATTGTATTGAACATTTGTATAACCAAATAAATACTTTAGTTAGAATTCATTTAGCAAAACTATGGTTAATTTGTGCTTATGGTTTAACTACAATATCCATGTTTTTTTTTTATTTGTAGTAAAACCATTGTAAATATTCGTAAGGGGAGAGAGACAGCTAGGGCCAGCGTGTGTGCATTACCACAACCTTTTGTCACAGGTCGGGGGGGCCAAACCAGACTGCGCCCACCCCTCAAACCCAGGACCACCTCGAGGAGCGTACCAGAGACCAGACAGACAAGAAGAGTTTCTAAAAGTAACAATTTTTATTGTATAAAAAAAAAAAGACTAAAAAGTCTTAATACGGGCTTCGTCTCTCTTTCCAAGGAGGAGGAGACCGAGGGGTTCACTGCGGGGGCCCGGATTACTGGCAGCCACAAAGGAGGAGGGAGCCAAACGCCCGTCTGGCGTACAGGTAAGTAACGTGGTAAGGAGGCTCTTTTCGGCGTGATACAGGCGGACAACGGTCCGGGCAGACCAGGGTCGGGACCACGGGCCAGAAGGGGACTCTCTCCTCAGGACAAGTGGGTAGCAGGTAAGTAAGTCTCCTCCGTGTAGGGTGCTCTCCCCGTGGCGCCGCTGGGCAGCAGGTGTGAGGTCCTCCGGGTGCCTTTCCGCCCTTAACAGTTCCAGCCAGAGACAAGGGTACCCTCTACTCCAAGACAAAGACAATTTGCAGGTTCAATTTTACTTCAGTGGAGTAAGGACTTACGGCTGGAGCGGGTGGTTCTGAACGAGCAGCGTTGCTGCTAGGACGTGTCTCTCCTCCGAACCGGCAACACCCAAGAAGGCCGTGGTAGAAGAATAGCTGGGCGGATGGTTCTGAACCAGCAGCGTTGCTGCTGGGATGTGCCTCCCCTCTGAACAGGCAGCACACAAGAAGGCCAAGGCAGACGAACAGCTGGACTGGGTCGCTCCACACAGGCACGAGGGCTGGGGTGTGTCTCTCCTTCAGACACGCAGCACACAAGGGCAGTGGCAAGAGAAATCTTCTATTTAAATAGACAGAACAAGTTATACAGGTGCAGACATGTTCCTTCGTAGATGGAGAATTGGTCTTACGGCTGGACTGGATTGCTCCAAGCAGGCAGCACTGAAGCTGGGAGGAGTGTCTCTCCTTCAGACAGGCAGCACACAAGGCAGTGGCAAAAGAATCTTCTATTTAAATAGACAGAACAAGTTATACAGGGCAAGCACACTTCTCTTCCATATCGAACAGGAGCTCGTGGCCGGAGCGGGACATACACATTCAACACTGAGGGCTTTGTTCAGCAAACACAGGGCGAGAATGTGAACTGGGGAATACTGGCGGTTAAATATACATAACACCCACACACTGCAACTTCACGTCAAATCCAATACTGTGTAACACTTCAATTCGGGCACTGCATATCCACTCTCAATCTCAGTGCAATAAGGCCAGCACTCACCCAATGATCAAACCTTCCCCTGTACGCTGAATCAACACTCAGGAGATGAAGAGATGCAGATGACTTCTCACAGCATGGAAAACAGCGTCTTCAATACTCTCCCACACTCAGAAGAAGATATCAGGATTTCCAGGATGGCTCAATTCACACTCTTAAGTGACAATTATATTTGTGATCAATACACTTCACAACTCCTTATTCATGCATTCACACAGATCCGATGTTTCATTACTTATTCGTGATCAATACACTTCACAACTCCTTATTCATGCATTCACACAGATCCGATGTTTCATTACTTATCTTCCTCCCTAGAATGATGGCGTTCTCCAGTCTTGACTCAATCTCCACAATTCACTCACTTCACATCCAGTTCACGTTCCAGCTTGTCTCCTCACCAATCACCGTTGCACCCTTTATCCAGCCAGATCCTCACAGCCCTCTCCAAAGATCCCAGCGAATTCAAGCCACTGTCCAAGGAATAATTTTCTCCCAAAAGAGTACCACACTCGAATGCTTTTTCCTTTTCCTTTTAACTATTTCTCTAGGCCGTGTTTCCCAATCACAAATCCTCACACCAAACACCCGCACCTGGTAGCGTTTAGCTGATCAGCTGCCGCTGTCATGGCAACTGACAACAAGCACGGTGTGTCTGTGAAATCGTCCCGGGGGGAAACACACTCCTAGCGGAAAATGGTTCAGCTGGATTTGTCACCTTGTGACACTTTATCTGAGAAGATTACTAAATTCACTAAATTCCCGCCATCTGCACGACTTCACCCAAACCCTTTTCTTTTTTTTTCGTGAATTTTCTGTTAAAATCATTCCAAACACTATCATCGCAATTTTTTCCTGCATATCGTCCGCCACGCTTATTCTGAAGTCTCACGAGATTTTGAGAGATTTCCTGTGTTCACAGTCTAGACTCTGGTTGAAAATCTGTTCGTGTGTGGTGTGCTGTCTTTGTCACATCATGGCACACCACACACTATAGGAGCAAAACGGTTAAATCTAGGATTTTTTTTCCTTATGTTTGTGGTCTATCACATTTTGAAAATCTTATAAGATGTAAAAAATCTTTTGGTGTGTACCCAGCATTAGCAACTGATGCTAGAGACTAGTGTCCTTGTTAACACATCTGCCTTCCGTGTTGTAGACCCTAGTTCGAATCCTGCTCGGAGTGGATAGAGTAGGAAACTTTGCAGCAGGATGCAGCTGACTGGCTCATGCCTCCCCAAGTGGTATTTAATTTGCTGTGCTGTGAATGGCTCAGGTCAGTTAGTAGTGAGCCAATCGCGATGGGCAAGCTCCCTTATAAACCGGGACTTTTCTTTTGACGAGTGACGTCACCGGCACGCGACTTGTCTTGTTTACCGGTTTAGCCATCTGATGTCTGCCTTGGTCATCCATTCTATCGTAGCGCCGCAGGTATGACTAGCTCAGTTTCTCTTGCCACTCATTTGACTCTATAACCTGGGCTCATAGGGAATGTTTATTGTTGTAGAATCCCCAGTGCTGCAGTAGCCCTTTTTCTAGCTAAGAGTGCGCCCTGTTATTGGCAATTAAAACCGGGCCCGTGACTCAACGCTGTTAATCATAAGTATGTGACTACACTGATGTAGCAACATTGGGTCACTGCATTAAATTAGCTCAAATTATGTATAGGGAATTCTAATAATTAATCATAAATAGGATTAATATATTGGATTTTACAGTTAAATTATCGAAGTAACCCAATGTTGCTACAGATGGTGGAGGACGCGACGCATTTCAAACTTTGTTTTATGAACAAAATTCAGTTTCAATCTGTTTATATGGTTATTAATAATTTTGTGCACGCGCGCTATGAAATTTTGAAATTGTGAGATAAGTCGCAACGCAAACTCACTCCTAACTGACCGAGGCAAAAAGCCGAAGTCAGTAATCAGTATTGTTACATCTGTATTGTTACATTTTAACAAGTTGCTAAAATATGCCTAGACATTTTTATCACTGTTAAATGCTGAATACACTGCAGTATTAATATTACAAATGTCCTGTTAAGAGATGCAGAAATCCCTCTCCATGTGATAAATTTTAATATTTTTAATAAAACCGCTTATTAAAGACGAAGAAATCTCTTTTTAGTGCGAGACGTAAATCTGATCAGAGCGAGACTCCTCTTTTCAGTAGTAGAAAGGCCTGATATTATAATCGTTACCAATAAACTCCGGGTTAACGTTGAACTAGCTAATCAATTGTAAACCTAAAACACAATTTAATCATAGTGCTAGTGATAGTTGTGTGTATGGGAGTAGCCTACAACAGACGGAAAATTCCTGTTGTTCACATTTGTGTGTTTTTGCAGCGAAGAAATCCTGCTACACGCTCTTGTGCCATTTAGCACCGCAAAGGTCCTAAAACCTTTGTCTGTTCGTTTATTTGTGATTTATTGCAGAAAATCAGCGCGTGATGCGAGCTGAAAGCTCTTAGCTCTTGAATCACATTAAAAAGTGGTTGTAATTCCGCTGACTAAACACTAGAGGGCGTTTAGAAGTCTCAAATTACGCCCCGCCTTCTGACTTCAGCCTGCATGAGCGCAATTACGCCCTCTCGTGGCTGTTTCAGATAATGCTCTCTTACTGCTAAATTCCATATGACCAGTGAATTAGCCTGTCTAGATTCTCAATAATTATTTGCATATACAGCGTTGCTCGTGCAAATATTATTTTGTGTTAGACAAGTTTCCTGCTTTTGACTGGCACATTTACTTTGAGTTTGGTTCAAAACTAAATTTGAATTAAAACTTAAATTAAATTCCAACACAGCCAGAGAGAGAGCCCACTTGGAAGTCCACCTAGTGGCCATCACCCGCTAAGCCGGTTCATTCAGCTCTCCTTCCTCTCTTTTCAATTCTGTTGTGAATAGTTTTTATTTCCACTTTTCCCTTCTGATTATTGTATAATTATTGACGATACTTCACTGTTGTCGTTAGTTATTATAGGATATCATCCTGATTTTTTTATTCCCTTACACGTGTATTTAAATTTGGTTTGAGGCCAGTTTGAACTTAAAATTTAAATTGTGTTGGTCTGTCAGCCACTGATATCCATTTGGAGGAAACAGCGCCACCGCGTGGCCTTGTGGATACTAAATCTGTATCACTCTTTTCCCCCTTTCACTCTTTTGAAGTGTGCATCTATATCGTCTTTCTCTTTTGATTATTTTATAAGTAGTACTGATACTTTAGTGTATCTGGACTATTATAGGATATCACTCTGATTATTACATTTCCTTACATGCTTATTTAGATTTGGTTTCGACTTCGTTGAATTTAAATTTAAATTAAGGCGTCTGATTCAACCAGGTTAACCACAGGAAGGAAGTGCGCCCCCTTTGTGGCGAAAACCCACTACTACGGTCTGCCTCCTTTGTTTAAACCTGCTTGGCTTCTTTCTACTTTTCTCTTCTGATTAATTCATAATTATTAATGATACTTTACGGATACCATTGGTCATTATAGGACATCAATCTGATTTTCCTTTTAATTCTTACCTGCTTATTTTAAATATAAATTTAAACAAGTGTTGAATTTTGCGGCATTATCTGATTGGTATCCCGCGAGCGAGGTTACCCGACCGGCGGTACTGACGCGTGGCCGTGTGTGAGTTTCGGACACTTCCGAATCCCGTACCATCGTTGCGGCACGCAACTGTGACATCAGCAATTGGGCACTCCAAAGGTAACGTCAACCACGCTAGTCGACACACAAGGCAATGTTGGAATAATTACCCAAACCAGGGCCTGAAGAGGGGCCACTCTTTTTGAGGGTTCTGGGGAAAATCCACTTTGCTGTGCCGTC